>CM069930.1:11556814-13956814 GCA_036172225.1 Cryptocoryne crispatula var. balansae
TTCCAGTTGCGGGTCCATCTACCACCACCAAGAAGAATGGTGGCTTATTCAAGACTTTAAAGAAAGTTTGCTTGCCTTCACAGTAAAGTAGTCAAGGAGATGGTACATCGAAGAGGAAGAAGCTATGTATCAAGTGTTGACATCATCTCCTTGATATCGAGACCATTCAGCCACCTTCATCAGATAAGGATGAAGAAGAATTTGTCCCACCCACACAACAGCAGCGTACGGGGGGTGGAGGTGGAGGTGGGGGTGGCAGCATATGCAAAGGTGGACGCGGAGCCTCAGGTGAGGGTGACTCACTAGTAGTGCACACATGAGGTAGAGCAAACCCAGATGATCTGAGTGACAAAAGACATTCATGTTCGAGTGGAAGGGGTAGCAGACGTTGGACGAGGATGAATGTTTTCGACGAGTTTGCATCTTTCTATCTATAGCCTACTTCAGACACTGAGCCTTACTATCCACCTCCACCATGTTTTCCAGCTCCACCTCTGACTGAAGATGGACTTTTTAAGTTTAGCCAAATAGCCCAATCTTTATTTTCCTATGGATACATGCCAATTATGACTGACCCAACTTAGTGGAGATTTCAAGACAATCAGGATGCGCATGACAGAGATCCAGATCCAAGACAATATCATAGTTGGTGGTGATGGCAGTTGTATTTGTTTCTTTATTTAACGGAATGTAATATGAGTGTTAAGAACACCATGTATTGTGTGATTGAGTATGATTGATTGTATGATACCAATGTTTTTATAATTTGATGTATGATGTATGAAGATTCTCATTTAATCAATGTTAATTGTTCAAGTTGTCTTCAAATGTTCAAGATCGAACAATGTCTTTATGTTCTTTCCTACATATTTTCACATTTTCCCTAAATTCTATGTATTTTTTATGATTTTTTGCATATTTTTTCATATTTTTTTAGAAAGCAAAAAAAGGACCGATCCAAACCGATTCAGGATCGGTCTGGCTTCCAGGGAATCGGCTTGGATTGGACCGATCCGATCTGATCCGGATCGGATCAGACCCCACCGATATAGTGACCGATTCCGATCCCGTGATCCTTGCCCCCGAAGGGGTGACTATCAACAACCACTCCCTCATGGGTGTTTTTCTCACCCCCGACGCCACCCATTCGAGTGTAACCTACAGTTACCTTCGGAGGGGTGGCTGTGATCAGCCATCCTTTCGGCAATGATTTTTTAATTTTGTAACCCCTAAATGAAGGTGATCATGTTGAAATAAAATTTTAATTTGTTGTACGTGGATGTAGATAAAATGTCGGATGAGGAGTAAGGTCAAGGTGCTGATGCACATGACGACATTAGATGACAACATAAATTTGTATTAGATGTTAAGAAGAAGAGAGTGAGATGTAAATGGTGCTAGAAAGACATGAATATAGGTGTATATCACCTGAAGCAACATGTAGCTAGTATGAGTGGTAACATGAAGAAATGTGACAAGGTCTTAGCTGAGTGTAGGTAAGAAATGAGAGGATATTTAATTGGAAGAGCATCGCAGAGGGAGGTTAGAATTAAGCAGTGGCAAGATCTTCATGATGAGTTGCTAGGTCGGAGAGATATTGATCTTATGTCAGCAAAAGGTTAAGAAAGGAAAGGGATAAGTACACGTCCAAGTTGATTCATCGTCTTCAAAAGATGTAGAGGAGGCTCAGGTGAGAAGAGTCATAGATGCTAGTAGGCTTAACGTTCATGAAGATGAAGAAGGGAGAAGAGGGGCAGGAGGTTCGGGTCCCACTGCCAGATGTTTTAATGTGGGGGAGGCACACGCCCTATTCGAGATACAGAGTTTTGTCACACACATTTAGTTTGACCAATAGTGGACATTGCCATATATAAGGAGAGTGGTCGAGGCCAAAAGGGAATAAAACAAGTCATCTTGGGAGTCAAAGTTACGACAGGGGGTTGTAAAGAAAGCAATCAAACATAATGTCAAATTTATTTTACATGAGTTAAATGAGTTATGAAGATGTTAAGCTTCGGTACTTATATATGCTGGATGCTTTTAACATTTTTGTTAACAACGATGTTTTTGTTTTGGTTCATATAAGTGTCCCAGTACATGCAACTATTAGTTCGTATTTCCAAACAATGGAGGTGTCATTGGTGAGGCTAGTCGAAGATTGAAAGCCTCCACCTCCAAGTACATATGAGGTTGGTTTGGATGAGGAGGTTGATAAGTTGAGGTCCTGTATAGATGGATTCAAATCTATCTGTTAGAAGAGGGGATGCACTATAATTTGCAATGGGTGGACATAAATTACAAAGAGGTCACTTATCAACTTCCTTATGTATTGTTCCGACGGTACCGTATTCTTGAAGTCTATTGATGCTTCGGGCCAGGTAAAGAATGCGGATTACCTGTTTGGTTTGATAGATAAAGTGGTGGATGAGATTTGGGAAGAAAACACTGTGCAATTTGTCATTAACAATGAGACGTCATATAAAGCTGCAAGAAGCTTATGGAGGCTACACTTCACTTGTTTTTGGTGTTTTGTGCTAGATATTCTATTGATTTGATGTTGGAGAATGTTAGGAGGGATCTAAGTGTCAAGTTCTTGGTGAGTCAAGGATAACTTATCATGCCATTCATTTATAGGCATCCTAGACTATTACATATCATAAGGGATCACACTGATGGTCGTGATCTCATAAGACCAGTTCCTACCAGATTTGTCATGCATTTCATTGTGTTGGAGAGCCTTTATAGATATAAAGTTGATTTGAAGAGATTCATACTATCTATTACATATCAATAGTACATGGATTCCTATAGAAACTCAATGGACCAGTTTGATGTCTTGTTGAAGATAGAGTAGCTGATTAAGAATAACAGGTGGTGAAAAAAAGTGTAATACTGCCTATCTGCCATAGAAGGGTGCTTAGATTGGTTGACTCAAATGATAAAAATCAAATAGGGTGCCTATATGATGCTACGAGAAATTTATATATATCTATTCATGTATACATAAAAAAAATATATAAATATATTTATATTTTTATGTTATAATTGAATATGAGTGTTTATCTATGAATACAAGTAAATATGATATTTTGTGATTTTATGTTGTATTAATATATGTTGGGATAGAGTTAATCTCCGGTGAGAGAGTAAATATGATTAAGAAACAATTTTATAAATTTTAAGTATGTATCATATATTTATAATCACAAAATTTAACCATATGTAATAATATAAATGATAGTGAAATATTGTTAATTTATTATACTATTAATAAATGTGACGCTCAGGAATCGTGGATTAACTTGAGTCATCGGGTCGCGGGGGCCAAGGGGGCAGCGCACCTTGATGGGGGTCTAAGTGTGCAAAGTCCCCTTAAAGGAAAAAAAAAGTTATGAAACATAGCGACCCGGTCGGTAGGGGCCGAATCGGGTTGCCCAACTCGACATTGGCTAGTGCGACCCCACGCTTGGCCGCCGCGGAGTTGCCCTGGCTGGTTCGAAGTTGGGCCGATTGGCCCGAAAACCAGTCGGATTGCCCGACCCGAGGTGACCCCTAGGTGACCCCTAGGTGACCCGGTAAACCATGGTTTCTCCTAGTAAGCTATCTCGATATTTAAAACATGGTAAATCTTTTAAAGAACATTACACTTACTAATTTCTATATTACTTGTGTTTTTTACACCTAAGTGGTGGATTCAAGTAAGCAACATGATTGAATGAAATCCACTAGCATCTATTATAGTTTGAGTGCTAAGTCAGCACCAGTTCATCTCAATATGAGAGAAATTGAAGCACCTTCAACCTCATACACACGAAAAGAAGAAATAGGCTGAAGACTGTATGATTGAAGAAGCTAGTCTACTACCATTATAATATGAGATTGAGAATAAAAAATATATAAGATATGCAAAAGATATTTGAGGAAAATTTTGCATAATTTGCAGGTGGATTGTACGAGGAGAGAGCTTAAGCTTAAGCTACTCATAGCTTATCACAGAATAATGGAAGACAAGGACGCCGAGGGAGAGTCAGAGTTTGACCCGAATGACTGATCATAGGCCGAAGGTGAATTTGACAACGTTCTTCGTGAGGACGAAGAAATACAGGTACGAGGAGAAAACCAGGTTCCATGCACAACTCTAATTCTTGATCCACCTCGAACTACAGTTTCTCCATAGCAAGTTCCAACTCCCGCCACATCTCCAACTCAAGTTTCAGGTGTAAGACCATCTACCATCATTAAGAAGGATGGTGGCTTGTTCAAGACTTTAAGTTTGTATGCCAACGTACCAAAGTACTCAAGAATAAGAAAGTTTGAAGATAAGGAAGAAGTTGAGTATCAAACGTCGACATCTGCTTTATATAGACACCACTTAGGCACCTTCACAAATGAAGACAAGGAAGGTGGAGGTGGAGGTGGAGGTGTGGGTGAGAATGGTTCTACTGACAGTAGTATACGCACGAGTGGAGTTGGTCCATATGATTTGAGTAAGAGAAAATATTTATTTTTGAGCAGAAGGAGTAGCGAACGTTGGAATAAGGCGAATGTCTTCGATAAGTACGCATCATCATATCTAGATCTTGTTCCAGACATTAAGCTTTGTTATCAACCCTCTCCTCTAACTCTAGTCGATGGTTGAGCTTATGATTTTGGCTAGATGACCTAGTCGTTAGTTTTCTGTGGTTATAAGTCAATCATGAGTGATTAGAGTTAGTGGAGAATCTAAGAAAATGATGACAAGTAAGACAAAGGTCTGGGGAAATTTCATAGTTAGTGGTGATTGGATCATTGAAAGGTATGACTTGTACCATCTTCATTTGGTAGAATAAATATTAATGTTAGTTTGTATCTATTTGACTTGAGTTAAAATATCTTGTAAACTCAAAGTTATATGAAAATGTGGTAGATGACCCAATTTCTTTTGTTCTTATTAGATTTATTTTTAATATTTTTCTTATTTTTATATTTTTTACTATTTTTATTTTTTGAAATTTAAAAATAAAAATGAATGATTTATACCAATTCTGGATTGGTCATCCTTCCAACGAATTGATCGGGATCAGACCTATCCGGATCAAATTGAATCAATATTACTCGTCTGTGATAAACATCAAGTGCGATACTTGTACGTTACAATGAATAAAATAAAAATGAAAATGAAAGAAAATATTCAAGGGGTTATTAAAAATGATGGAAGGTATTGACAAGACAAGATATTTCACCATGATATCTATGTAATATGTATTTATTTATTGTTATATTTTTGTTAAATATTATAGTATTATACTAATAGTTTGATAAATATTTTAATAAGATATTTCTTAAACCTAATGATGCAATACAAGAGACAAGTGTGCAAGGATGCAAAGGTTGTGTATGGTATGTTGTTAGTGATACAACGTCTGTGTAGGAGTCAATATGATAGAGTAAAAGTCAAAATTGAAGTGTGTTCTTGTTTATTTACTTATGATGTTTCAATAAGTACGGAATTATACAGAAAATGGCTTATTTGTGTTTCATGTCATATTTTGTGAGTATATATAATTGGAGCGTATGGTGATCTCAAGATATGGTATTTATATGACAAGGTTCCTCATGGTATGTCAATGGCAACACTTGATGCATATCTTTTTTATAGTTGAGTGGGGGTTTAAGTGAACAACAAAAGCAAATAGAATCCACTTGTTGCTATTGTAGTATAAGTATTGAGTCGGAGCACTAGTTTAACGTAACGTGTGAAGAACTTGAGCACTTTTAGCATGGTACACACAATGAGAAGGAATATATTGAAGAGTGAAAGATTGTAAAAAATTAGTGTTTTGTCATTACAATATGTAGTTAAGAATTAAGAACATTAATGACTAATAAAAATTTCTAAAGAAAGGTTTGTAAGATTTGCAAAGGGTTTTTATGAGCAAAAACATGATGTAGGTGATAAAAAATTGTCACAAGGGGATGTTGATTTGGAATACCTATTTCAAGAAAAATATTCACTTTCAGTATAAATAGATAAGAAGAATGTCAAACTAACTCCAGTGTTCAGCCTCAATGATTAAGTATTGGCCGAAAGAGAACTTGACAGTGTAATCGGTGAGGATGAATAAATTCAAAAAGAAGAACAAGATACTCAAGTTTCTTGTTCAGCTCTAGTCTAGGATCCACCTTATACCACAACTTAAGAGCCAACTCCAGTCATAACTTTAAGTCCAACTTCTCGTGTTGCTTCAACTATAGGTCTTACTATAAAAAAGAGTTCGCAAAAAAAATTTATTCGCATGATTCAAATATTTGAAGAAGGTTTATTAGCACAATATTAACCACGATACACAAGAAGAAGTGGGGAAGCGGAGAAAGCTAGTTGCGAGGCGAAGACTTGTGAGTCTCGTAAATAGTACCTAAACATCTTCCTCAAATGATGATGAGGAAGAGTTCACGTACACAATAGCGAGATGTTGATGGTTCACATGCAGAAGGTGAAGGTGGAGGTAGAAGTGGAGGTTGAGGAGGAGAAGGTGGTTTCAGATCCAACAGTGCACATATGAATGAAGTACGACCTAATGATTTGTGTTAGAAGTAACATTCAAGTGGAAGAAGTCCCCATCCTAATCAAGTAAGTTTTTTTTTTTGGATGAGTATGCAACAGCAAATTATTCAGAACTAGTTTCAGACTTGATGTCATCTTTTCCATTCCCACCTTAAGTGTATGATAGTGTATATGATTTCAATCAAATGATCGAATCATTATTTTCATATAGATACGAGCCAATTATAACTAATATGTCAGAATAGAATATTCAAGATAATAGCAATCAAGATAGCAAAGACTATGAAACTTAATACCATAGATATTGGTAATATGAATATATTTTTTTATTATTTTCATATAGATACGAGTCAATTATGACTGATATTTCACAATAGAACATTCAAGAGAATAGCAATCAAGATAACAAGGACTATGAAAATTAATACCATAGATATTGGTAATATGAATAGATTGTTTGTATTGTATATGAATTTTACTATTTTTTTGTATATTGAAATAAAAAATGGTGATACACGTGTTTTTTTTTTTTTTTTTTGAACAGGATGGCTCGGTGGCCATACACAGGGCGCTGCATCGCGCCGGCGAAGGATCGAGCGCTGCCGGGTGCAGCGCTCGATCCTCACAAGGTGCCACCTCCCCCCCATGTGGAGGTGGTCCCGGCGATCAACGCCGGGATCGAACCCCCGCCACCCCCCCCGCGGGGGTGGCGTCGTGCCAACCGTGCTAGGCACGGCCGGCGATACACGTGTTAAAATCTACCATAATCACTTGGAAGTGTGTTAGATGGTACATTTATATTAAACAATTTTTAGGGTTTTCATTTTTTATCATTTTTCATGATTTTTCAGTTTTTTTGAAAAAATAAAAAAAAATCTTTGTATTCGGATGGATTTTGAACTTGATTTCTCTCAAAGAATCGGTCTAGATTAGCCCAATCCAATCCGGATCTGATCGGCACTGGTCGATCTTGGCCTTGATTCCGATCCAATGAACTTTGGGTCAACCTGAACTGAACGTTTTGGTTCAAACCAGTATGTAAATCTTTTTTACTTAAAAATCTGTTTAGATGTTAAAAATATCAATTTATAAGTGAAAATGTCCTAAATATTAATTTTAGTAATAAAATCTATGAATACAACACTATTTATCAATTTAATAAGTTATTTTTAATTAATTCTGGTTAGTAATTTGGTTTAGTTTCACCGTTCATTAAACTGAACCAAATTACTAGCTGGTTCAACCCGATCCCAACAAAATCGAATTCATCAGTTTGAACTATTGCAAACCATGCCTAAAGCGTCAAACCTCTTAATGCAAGTCAAATAGTTTTCCTAAACTTAGTAATGGATGCTTAAGTTAAGCAGCTTAACAATGAAATATGGATAGAGAACAATGGAAATTTGAACATAAAGATGTGTAAAATATTCAAACACTAGAAAATCTTGGAGTATTGAGAGTTCAAGGTAGAACTTTTTCCTGTCACTCCCTATGGTTTTAGTTTAAGTTAATAACTCTCTGTGATCCTAAAAAGCCCCCTATTCCTTTAGTTAATTAACAACTGACATCCTGAAAGAGGTGCATCCTAGGGGAGTGATGGCTAAACTTGACCAAAAATGCAGGATGTTGATGCCTCCACTTTATGGAATTTTATTTATACTTTATCTTTTGTCACTAAGTAACAATAATAAAATAAAAACCAAATTTACTTGAATATAATGTATAATGCTTTATAATTGGCTTGCAGGTTTTATCGTGCATTATCGTGCAATAAATTATACTGCACTTATTCTAGCACATCACTGCCGTTTTTCCTTGCAGGTCTGACTGCTCGTGTCATTGATGGAACAAGAAATATGTCTGATGTTTATTGTGCTTTCTTTGAGTTTTCGGATATGTTGAAAGTACAGGTATGCTGTGAGATCGTTCTAGGAATTAAGATTTTATAGTATAAAATATTCTATTTTTTGGTTTTGGTTTATTTATTAAATTTACCTCTATGATCATTGCAGTCATGGACAGTTGCTTTGGCCTTACCATCGAATATTCTTGATTAATCGTCACAACAGTACCCGGAAGAGATAACGCTTCCAGCACTCAAATGAAACTTGAGAGAAAAACTTCAAACAATCTGACCTTGTCACATAGCAATACATGAAAAGGGTGGCATTTACAAATTTTTATGAAGTATGAGACAAACATATCAATCTGGATCTTGGTGCATGATTGGGAGATGAGCTTCATTAATTTGTTACATCTAAAGTTTGAGTGCTTCACACTTCAGAATGTCGAGGATTTTTAGATTTCAGTAGCAATTTTCAAATTCTTTTTATTTCTTTGAAAAATATCCTGACTAGAACAGTAAAAAATGTTAATGGTTTGAATTTGGGGCATTTAGAGTTTCTACTGTTTAGCCTATGAAGCAGAATTTCCAACTTGAGAAGCAAAAGCACAGAAGAAAGAAATGATCGTAAAAAGTATTGGAAATGATATTATACAAATATATTTGTGTATGGTGACTATGGTCACATAGGTGTTAATTTGTTCATAAGGGTGTTTTTGATATATAATGCTTTAAGAACATTTTCATATGTCATAGATTGCAATTTGTATGGTTCAAACCTTCTGCATGGTTCTGGTGGGGACACCAGAACTCAAGACCAGTTCAGCAAAGTTTATGGTTGTGTACGACATCAGAATTACAACTTATGGTTAGAAGGATTTGAATTTGGGTCTTAATTTTCTTTTCCTTGCTGTTGGTGAAAATGGGCCAACCTGACTGAAACACCCACCGGTCCATTACGCTCTGCAGCTTTAAATTCGCAGTGGGTCTTTCCCTGTTTTTTTCCTTTTTTTTCTTACTTTTGTCAAAAGAAAGAACATCAACCTTCTATAAAAGGAGGGGAGCCCCAATGGTCGACAGGTATGATGACATGAGAAAGTTCCGTTGCTTTATTTTCTTTCAACTTTGCCCTTTAGCGCCTTTTAGTTCCACCGTAAGCGCTTCTCTCTCTCTCAGGTGATTCGGCAACGACAGCTCGTCCCTCATCCGCCTCCTCCAGCGAACCCTTGCAGCACTCTCCCCAATCGCCATAGCTGATCCTTCCGACCTCATCTTCCTTAGGTGTAGTGTAGAAAAACCCTCTACTAGTCCCGCTCTCACTGTTAGTCTTCTATCGTATTTGCCGTAGCGATGTTCTTCAGTAGATACGGTAGCCTTGGGTATTTCTGAGTTCAATACCCTAGCTCGGATGACAGATCTCCCTTCTCCTTGGTTCTCTGCGATCTACAACTGTATTCCATTGTGAAGACCTTGGCAAGCTAGGCTAACGGTGAGTACGAGTCAATCTCTCTGAGCATCCGAAAATGCAAACTCCTTGTTCGCAGATTCCTGGAGCCAATTTACATCCTCAGAGCTGATCTACTTCCTCGGAGCTGATCTACTTTCTCGGAGTGGAACTACATCCTTGAAGCCGATTTATGAGCTCTTTGGACTCCTTGTTAAATTCTTGCGGAGGTTCCATCCTGGCTCTAGCGTCCTCCTCCATGGCTGATATTGTGAGAGGTTGCTGCAACAGATAAGTAACGGCTCGGTCGGTAGTCTACTTGGGTGGTTCTAACTAGTTTTTTACCTGTTTTTGTTCTGCCAATATTCTTTCAACTCAGATCTATGACTTCTGTCTCAACTACTTGTTATGTCGAAGATGGACTGTTGAAGTACTGGTCCTTATACTCTTGGCTGTCATCGCGAGTTTGCTACAGCTATTCTAGTTCTAAGAGATGTCCGCCTTGTAACGAAGCTAGAGACGTCCCCTGAACTAGTCCTGAATTCAGTGGTTGCTCCGGAAAGCTGTTTCTGCCTTGATGCCTCAGTTGATACCCCCTCTCTTCTCTTGATGCCCATCCCCTATCCTCTTTTCCAGCTGGGCCACCCCATTTGTGCTTTCTGACTATCACTCTTGGAGGGTCATGGACTTGGATCAGTTTTGCCTTCTTGGTGGCTTTGCGAAACAGTAGCAAGGGTGCTTCTGGTGCTTCAAATTTGATATCTGCAGAGTATGTGCTACAAATCCTGGATGTGTATTATTTGTGGTCAGCAATCTAGAATACAAGGTTAGGGATGGTTACAAGGTTAGGGATGGTAGAATGGAAGATAACCTCCTCAACTTAACACAAGTCTTAATCTAAAATTATTTGTGGTTGGCCATATAGGTTATCCTTCTCCAGTCACATCGATTTTAAATTATTTATTGATAAATATTTAAATCATATTGAATATTCTCTCTCTAGGTTAGTTTAGGTTTTCGTTTACCACTTTCTCTTTTGTTTCTATTATTTTGTTTCTTTTCTAGCTAGAGCTTTCTTGGGTCTACTTTTAATGTCCAAGCCATCTCAATCTCGTTTCTTTCAATTTGCCTACAATTGTTGTTATTTTCACATTCTCTAATATATTCATTATGTATTCTATCTAATCTAGTATGACCACAATTCATAATAACATGTTTATTTTAGTAATATTTATTTTGGAAGTATGTATTTTCTTTATTGTCAAACATTCACTATTATACAATATTGTAGGTTTTTTTGCTATATGATATTTTTGTAGTTTAATAGAATTTTACAATTACATGGAATCTCTATTAGTCAATCTCCACTTCATATATTCTATCTTAATTGTATGGTTAACATCCTCATCATATTCTCTAACTTTTTGAATAATTGAATTAAAATATTTAAATTGGATATTTTTAGATAATATTACTTTATCCAAACTAACTATCCTCTCTTCTTCATTTTGGTTTTTCATTAAATTATAATGAATATGTTTTATCTTAGTTCTACTCATGGAATGGTCGTTTGGACCTGGGTTGTGACCCATGCCCGACTTTGTCGGTTTTTCGACTGACTGGTCTACTCCTGACCTAATGTTAGATTTGGGCCGGGTCACACATCTTGGCATGGGGTCGTGCTACCCCACGACTTGGCCAGGATCCTACCTGACCGGGTCACCCAATGGCTATATAAGACCCCCAATGGGCCTCCTCTTACTCCCACACCTCCTCCACTCATTATCAACCCCCTTCTCACTTTAAAAAGTCTCTCTCAAGCATTTATATAGTGTAATTTCTCTCTCTAATGTTCTTGATTGTTGACGTTTTTATTCGTTTCAAGGTTTTCTAGATATTAATTTTTTAATTGTGTTTTACTAACCCACCTTTTAAGTGTTATCTTTATCTTCTTAAACTTTATTTATCTTCACCAAGCTGTGACATTTAAAACTTTCAATGAGACGTAAAATGACCTGACTTGGCTGCATTACGATTTGATATATGGGGCAAATGATTGTAAATGGGAGTGTAGAGATTTATGACCATGTATGCACTTACAACTAAATATTTTGGGAAGAGTATATTCATTATGTAGAAGAACAACAATATGTGAGAGTTAAATAGAAAAAAAATATAGTCATATTTTCTAGTTTTCTAGAATGTTTTACAATGTTTTAAATAGAAAAAAATATAGTCATATTTTCTAGTTTTCTAGAATGTTTTACAATGTTTTAATTTTTTTAATTTTTTATGTTTTGTTGTTATCGGGTCCAGTCAAACCCAGGTCGGGTTTGGACCAGGCTGACCTAGTCCTCACCCAAGGCCCGACCTTCCTTGGTTCTACCTATCTTGAAACCTTTAAATAAAGTATTTCTTTATAGTTCTAGTTTCTTATTCACTCATGATGGGTAGGTGACAGCAAATGTAAGAATATCATCATATCTCAGGATATGGATTCAAATGAAGATGAATCTGCTGGCAACGTCCAAATTGACCCCTAACAAGGGAAGATGACATGCACCATAAGACTGAATTAACTGAGATGCATGTGTGCAAAAGAAATCTTGGAACTACCCTTTAATAGTGGTAGATCTCTGCTAATTTCCTTAAGTTATATTAGTTACAATCCCTTATTTTATATTAGTTACAACCCCATGACCACTTACAACACCCTAAACATCCTATTGTGGTTGGTAACAAGATTTGGTTTTTAGAAAGATACAGAATGTATTATCAAATATTCAATCTGATGTGTTCAAGCAACTGATTGCAGCCAACTGAAAGGATCTGTCAGGTGACTGCTGCAGTTACAGAGGTGGTGGAGGTTTCCGGTTGGGTGTTGGGAAACATCAGGGCCCTTTCAATGTCTATTTTCTCCAACTTTCTAACATTGAAGAAATCTAATGGCGACAGTGTTGGAGGTTGGTGATGGTGAGTGTTTGCAGTGACAACACCCTGGCCATAGTATGTTATGACCCAACCAAGTTTACTGTCAGTGCTACTGATCGACCATATGCTGTCAGTGCTACTTACTTGGAGATATGCTGTCCGTTTATGGCCTTTTATTTACAATTGAGTCAGTTTTTTGTCTTAGTTTATTATCCTTGTGTTTTAAGTTATTGCTTGGTTAGTGTCTTTTCATTTTGTATTAGAGTTAGAAGTCTATTAGTTTTATGTATCTAAATGTATTTGGGCATTTTGGTCTTTTATTCACTAGGTATTCTGGGTTCTTTTTAGTCTATAAATACTTCTGTCGACACTCATTTTGTTGCTAAATGATGATGGTATAAGCATTATAGTTAATCATTATACATGATAATTCTATATGAGACAGAGCCTTGATAATATTGTATTATAGACAGTTAATTAAATATGGGTTGGGTATAATATGGCAAAAATATATTTTAATATTTTTGTAGGAAAATTTTAAAAATTGACATATATTAGGACACTTCAAAAGTTCCATATGGCATATGTACCTATTTTGTTATGCGGGGAAGAGGCAGAGGTGTAGGTGATGCAAGACTGCCACAAGGTAGTCAGCGGCATGCCGTGAGGGAGAGGAGGCACGTGTGAAGCCAGCATTCCATGCACACAAGGGAGAGGCAGGGGCACCTGCTCGCTTGGAGAGAGGCATGAGGGAGGGGATAGACACACAGCAAGGTAGAGAACTGGCATCACTGCCTGGCTAGGTGGCATGTGGGAGGGAGGCACCATGTGGGAGGAAGAGAGGTGGAGGCACCATACAGGAGGAAGAGAAGTGGAGGCCATCTTGTAGAGATTTGAGGGAAGGAGGTGCCACAGCAGAAACCAGAAAGAGTGGCAGAGCCTGGCTCGGAGGGAGGCATGCCACACAGAGCAAGTGAAAGAAGCAGGGGAGCCTGCCAGATTGGGGGAGTTGTGAGGGAGGGAGGTGCTTTAAAGGAGTGGGAAAGACAAAGGCAGAAGCACTAGCATGGAAGTGGTGCAGTGGAGGAGAAAGAAGGCAGCTACTGTAAGAGAGATGGATCACTGGTGACAATCGCTGAGGTTGAAGGAATTGTGGTCATGGATTGCAGAATCGGCCGATCCGGATCAGGATCG
This sequence comes from Cryptocoryne crispatula var. balansae, assembly GCA_036172225.1. NCBI lineage: Eukaryota > Viridiplantae > Streptophyta > Magnoliopsida > Alismatales > Araceae > Cryptocoryne > Cryptocoryne crispatula. The sequence goes on from CM069930.1 coordinate 11,570,771, forward strand.
GCCGATTCTTGGATCAGATCGGTACCTGCCAATCCGATTCTAGCTGAAACTATTGATCCAGCTCAAACTTCCAGCCAGATCAGTTAGAATCGCTGGAATCGGTCGATCCTCGACTGATCCAGCTGGATCGATCCTGGAATCGGTTGATCCTTCCCTAGAACCCAAAAAGGTCTAGAATCAGATCGATTCAGGACCCATCCGTTCCCCCCTCTAATAAGTGGGAGATCGGATTTGATTCCCCCTTCCCACCTCATTCTCACTTCTCCCACCCTCCCCTTCATCGTCTAAGGTTCCCCCTGGACCCCTCCCCTCAACGATCCACTTTGAGCAGTGGCGATCCAAGCCTTTAGAGCAGCTGATCCCCCCTAAACAGGTAAATTTGGGGGAGAAGGGGACCTATGATCCCTTCTTCCCCCTCCCCTTTAAAAAAAAAATTCTTTAGGGGGTATTGCCCCCCTAATACCCCCCACAAGGGACGTACCCCCTTGAGCCCCATGACCTGATTTTGCAGGTTGATCCACGATTCCCAAACACCCGTTTGTAATAATGTAAACATATTAATATATTTTATTATCATTTATACTATCACATATATATAGATTCATAATTATAAACATATATTATATACTTCAAACTTATTAAAATCTATTTTAACTCTCTCCTCTGTCTCTCACTCACATCAAGTTTATCAAGATTAGTTATTTCTTAAAATAAATATATACATGTGTATACATAATTCCATAAATAAAATCACATTTAAATATATGAACACATAAACATACAAATTCAATTATAACATAAAAATATAATTATATTTGTGAATATATTTGCATGTATGTATTAATATATATAATACTAACATCTAATTATATATATGAATTTGTATATGTATATTTATATGTATATATATGTAAATATAAACATCCAATGCTATCGTCTTGATTGCTTAGGCGACGCCTAAGCGGCCACCTTGTCGCCTAAGCGGAATTGACACTCTTCAATGTCTTTGACGTCTTGTCGCCTCGACAGCTATGGTATGTATCATATGGATTTGCAAATTATACATGATGCTAATTTAGTTTTAATGAGGTGGAAGTCTGTCCTTTTGCTCTTGGGACAAACTGATCGATTTTTTATTTGTACATGCAGATGTGTCTTATGGGTGTATTGTGTATTACTAGCTAATCAAAGATGGGCTGCTTCCTATTACCGGCTCCTCATCATCCTCTTCCTTTATGTTCTCCTTAGCTACTACTTTTTCCATCTTCCTTATATCACCTTTCTCCTATTATTTTCTTTCAATCTAATCATCTACACACTGTACACACCCCTTGGCTATGTCTTGTACCATCTCTACCACTGGATCCTGCTTCCAGGCATTCCTTGGCAATGACCTTTGGATGATACAGTTTACATGCAAACTAAGGCTTCTTGGATGCTATCAAACTCTATTCATTCCGATATATATAGCCATTTCCTCAAAGCAGCCCTTACCATCTTATTCTGCCACTGTTCCACATGAGAGACCAGGCTGTTTGCATTCCTCCCTCACTGATGAACAGTCGAACCTACCCCAAAAGAAGCTTCGTAACATGCCAAATCAACCTTGCTGACCCACAGTTGTCGCCATTGGCATTCATCATTCGCTTGGTCATGAGAACTGGCATTGGCACCATATCGCAGGTGCAGTCAACAGTGTTGACTGCAACCTGCTGGTTCTTTTCCTTCCCACAATGTTTGAACTATCATTCTTCTGTTGATTCAGCAAACAGCCACCATGAGATCCTCCTCAACCCTACTGCTGCACCTGCTGCATCTTGGCTCCTCACCTAGCTGAACAACAGCATGATGGATAACCCCTTGCAGTCAGCCCCCAATCACCATTCTGTCGCAACCTTCAGCAAGGATTAATCACTGGCTTCTTTGACAGGTAACTCAGTAGTCGATCCTAAAGTGAAACAGTGCCCACTAACATTCCTTGTGTTACTGGAATCCAGGTCCAATTCCATTTCTGTTGCCTCTCTCTATTAGTTGAGGTTACTCTTAATCTTTAGGCATCTTGTTTGTTTAATTTCTATAATTAATTCTACAGTTAGGGTTGCAAATATCATTGCTATTTGCTTGTGAGAATTGGTACCTGCTGCTAATTAGATTAGAATGTATTAGAATTAAACCTTGCACATTTTTTGGCAGGAATGACATTTGATACCTGCTGCTTTTTATATTAGAATGTATTAGAATTAAACCTTGCATGTTTCTGGCTGGAATGACATTTTTACCCCGTGTTAGGATGGGAATTTATTGTCACATGTTCACTCGGTATATTCACTGGTCGCACAAACATCCTTTTATACCCACATCACGTAGTACTATCTAAGTTTAAAGAAAAAGTGGACTGAGTAATGGCGAACTGTAGCAACAGGCATCGAAACTTCCATCATTATCAACGGTAGCAACAAAATGAGATTTGATGTTTCAAAATAGCTCATCTTTTGGAAGAATTGGTATCTGTGGATGACAAATACAAAAAGCACCTTCCTTGAAAATTTACTCAGCCAAAAACACACTTTGATAGTGGCACTCATCTTTCAACTCATGAAGTCCCTGCAGTCATTGGTATTTGTATCACTAAAAGTTTATTAGGTATCATTATCTATAAGATTCTGTTCAAACATCAAACAATTTTGTTAAAAAATTTTAGACTTAGATTTAGATAACATAGAAACAGTGTTAAAACATGGTCTTTTGTTCTCTAGCTTGCAGTTTGCTGATGTCTGTTATATCCAGCAGCAACCTTGCTGAATTAGAGAAGGTTTTTCAACATCGTGAATCTTCTATATCCTGTTCTAATGTTCTACTATTTTTTAAGCCAAGTGCACTACCATTAATCCAATTAGAAGAGTAATTTCAATGAATAAGTATTTTTATTTTCACTGGAGAATGGAATGGATGGAGTATGGACTTTCGATAGGACCTATTTTATTGACAGCATTTATCACTACTTTGGCTACTTTAGCAGGTTGTCCAGTTAGTTACTCGAGATTCGAGATTGTTTCATTTTTTATACTTTTCACTCCTTTGTGTACTATTTAAACAGTAAACAATATTTTTGACTGTCTAAACAATATCTGATAAACAAGGGAGGAATAGTAACACGGATGTTTTTATCCGTTGGAAGTGAGAAGGCTGTCTCCGGTCTCCACTAACCTAAGTGCAAGGAATATGAACAATGAAATCTGCAATCCTCGGTATTTTGTCTTGATAAAATCATTTTTAAACAGCACTAACATGGCAGATAGCTTATTGTATCAGGTGAACAAGAATGATCCAAATGCCATATCGACATTGAAGAGGATAGAAGCTATACATAATGCCTGCATAAATTCTGGCATGATAAGCCAAAGGTTTGTCAAATTGTTTGTTTTCAATCTTCAATGTTTATAATCATGCCTTTTCATACAATAATTATTTTACATTCATAGGGGGCGTTTCATGAGCAGCTGGCAAAGATCAAATTTAGCGCAGGTAATCATCACTGGCATCATCTTAGCTGTGTAGATTCATCTATTGTTTAAATTTGATTAATTATTTGCGATGCAGATAATGGTTTTTATTGTGCTTGCAATTCTGCTTGCTATGACCCTGAGGCTATGGTAGCTCCAGGTATTTCCTGTGTTATGAAGTCACTTTATATATATTGCATATGCTCGTGATGTTTGGTAATCCCACTTAGCCTTTGTGTAGGTTCAAGATGGTCATAATTTTTGTCTCTGCAACAAGAACTTGCTCATATTTATGGGGTGTCGACAACTGCAGATTTGTTGGCTTCGTAACTTTGTTTTCATTCGGGGACTTGGTAGTCGATCCGCTGCGTATGGTATTTGATTGGAATGCAAGGACTGTTTACCCTTTATACCTGGATTATAATTTCTGCGTAAATATGCCACTTATAGTAATTCTTCTGAAGCCGTGCTGTATTTATCGGCAGGACCAAGATATGCCCTCATTCTACAAGCTGCAAGTCAGATTCGTTGTCGTTTGGCAGTTCAATTCATTTGAAATTGCTAATTGGTTTATATCATTTGAAAACCGTAGTCTGGTGAAGAAAACACCATATAGTATGACGATTATTCGCGTAGAGATCTAAATATGTTCCGTATAACCTTCTGACGTGCTGTCTTATTCTGTTAACGCTGTAATGAATAATCCCCTTGGATGTGTAGATGGATGATGTGCGTCAGCGTACGCTGATCTGTGCACTATAATCAAACACCCGTCATCACTTAAAGATTCCGATTAAGCTGTGCCCTACAGCTTTTTGTCTTTTTTTTTCTCTTTGTGAGCAGGATCACCGTGGTTGGTAATATTTTGGGATCTGTGACCAAAAAAACAAGTAATATTTTGGGATCCATAAAGGTGATCGTTAAGGGGGTAAGATGGGGTACTTTTGAAACCCACGCAGTGATCTCCCTCACGACAGTCCTCATTACGGCGGCGACACATTCGCCGTGGCGAAACCCTCGCGGCGGTCTATCTCGCAACGGGCCCCCTCGTGGTGGCGACACCCTTGCCGCGGCGAAACTGTCGCTGCAGCAGTCACTTCCACTTGCAGCGGTCTCCCATGTGGTGGTCCCCCTCGCGTCGGTTCCGGTGAAACTCTCGCCGCCGGTGAAACTCTCGCCGCGGCGAAACCTTTGCTGCAGCAGTCATATTCGTTTGTGGTGTTCGCCGTGGCAGCCCTTTCACACACCGTGTTTCTCATTACTCGCAGCTCCTTCTACTCTGGCGGACCCCTTTGCTTGCAGTGAAACCCTCGATGTGGCAGCGCCCTTTCGCTTGAGGCGGTCCCTCTTGGTGCTATCTTCATCTCCTCACTTGGCAAGCCCTCAGGCGACATCTCACGATGCAAATCTCTTTCGTAGTTTTCTTTTTTGCTGTTTTGAAGTCATTTTATTCTGAGAGGGGGGGTTTTTCTCTCTCCCACTCTCTCTCCAACGTTTTGCTTAAACATGAGTTTAAGCATTTTGTCCCTTTTTGTTGTGTTGGAGTTGGGGAGTTCGGCGTATCTATGTCACTTTGTTTTATTAGGGTTTCTACTTATGTTTGTTGTCTTGAGGTTGAGTTCTTTTGTATTATCTTTTCTGGTTCTCTTGCCACTTTACTCATTTCGAGGCTGATGGTCTAGGCGATTTCCACACTTATCTGGTGTGATCTTCCGGTCTCGTGGCGATTATCAAATTCCTCTGATGGAGTCTCTTCATTTATTGTGCGATCTTACGAGCACTCTTATGTGCCGGTCGTTATGTGGTTATGTTTGAGTCATCTCGAAAAGATATGTTCTGTTGAAAGTTTAGTTGTTTCTAATTTGGTCGTGTATCCTATTATTTTGAATCTATTGTGGTTGTATTATTGTTTCTGTACTCTTTTATATTATAAATGAATTAGGTTGTGGTGTTGTTGTTCAAAAAAAAAGAAAGATGGGGTACTTCTCTAGGCGACGCCTCTACCATTTGTATGCACATTACAAACATAACGAGCATAAATTGGTTTCCATCTTAAGATGTGAGATTTTCTTCGAATGATAGCTCTTTTGTAGCATCATCTTCCTTTTAGGAAGGTTTTTACTTTTTACTTATTTACTTACTCGGATGCACTTTTAGCATGTTTGTAGTCCATTTCTCGGACGATTTTGCTCAAGTCTGTTATTCCCTAGATAGGAGTTTTAATGTCATTAGAAGTAAGGAGAGAGAGGCCATGGTCGTGATTGGGACGGTCGGCCCCCAGATCGACCGGATTTAACTTGGTCGCGACTCATTTTTTTATTATTTTTTTGAAAATTTAAAAAATCAAGAAAAATGCAAAAAAACTTAAAAAATTTAGAGAAAAAAATTAGTGACATAATTTAAACAAATAATTCATCAACTTCATTCCAACGTGACATGTTTTATATTTTGTAAGTAATTTATGTATTCACATGTTGTTTGGGTTGAGTACAAAACTTGATACATATAGATATGTCGATCATATTCATTAGTCTCTCAAAAAAATATTTTAAAATTTAATCCAAAAGAATCACCATAGCTATCGTAATCATAGGTCAATTGGATTTAAGTGTTTAATAACTTCACAAAATTTATTCCATAATGTTCTTAGACATATATAAGGAACCAAAAGTCTTGAGATGAATTATATACATAATTGGAGGCATCGTGATATTGTCCTCTAACTCCATGGGTATGGTGAGCTCTTTCATGTTGCAGTCTTATACCATGATCGGCGTCTTGGGTTGTATGAGTGTATTACTCCTTGTCGATAAAGCGTAGAAATGTTGTAGAAGATATAGTAAGATCTGAGATCCTTTGTATTTGTGAAGTGATAGCACCCTCGTATCCAGTTCCATTGTCGTTACTACTCTTTGACGAAGAATCCTGAGAAGTTTAGTACTACACTCGAATGTTTGGCTTTGGCCTGTCTTCTCGGTCATCTTCAACTGTATTAGCATTTGCAATATCAAGAGGATTAGTCATAACTTGTTTATCTTTCTTTTTTTACTTTGCGTATTTCGACTAGTTTCTTCTCCAGTCCTCTATTACTTTGCTAGGGAGGGAGGGATTTGGAATTCTTCGGTCAAAGAGACATCATCAAGCACTCTTTCAACCCATTGTCAGTCTTCCGGGTTGAACTTCGATTCTTCCATTCCTTCTCGGTCGTTGACCCAAGCTTCAAAGTAGTTATTCTCGTAAAGGATTTGATCCAAATCGATGTCCACTTCAATTGGCAGCTCCTCGACCTGATGTCTCACTGCCTATGATATCCAGCTCTTTTGTTCTATCTAGTTCTATTTCATTCTCTCTAAATTCTTCAACTTTATCATCATGTTATAGTGATAATACACGAGATCTTCGAATCTTTTAAATGTCAACCTATATTTTTTCTTCGTATAAATCAAGCTTAATGTAGACCAATTTCTCACAGTTCGAAGCCGAAGTGGTTTGGTTTAGAGCCCTGATGGTTACATCCGTCACGTCCTCGTACCATAGTACTTTACCATGGTCTATCCACCAATCAGCTGCATATATTGAATGTGTTACATTATTATTTCGTACATTTTGATTAACTAAGTAACTGATGAAAAATAATGTTACAGCTTGTTCCACTCTACCTATTCTAAAGTGAAATGCTCGCATTCTGTAATCGTACATCTTGTTGCAGGCGATAATAGCCTCATTGAGCATCCGTCGGATGACGCTATTTACGTCATCTAATAACTTGTTCGTTGTCTTGAAATGTAAACTGTAACAATACCTTGGGTTGAAAAAGTAATCTACGAACCAAATAATATTAGTAAACAACTTATATATATGTGAAATGTAAAAAAATGGTTAGTAAATGACTAATGAAATATACCTGCTTTGTATATGGGTTGATGTAATGTACGTTCTCAACGACGATATATGATATCCCATCACTTTGTGAAGTTAAACACTGTCTTCGAAATTTCTTCATTCGCTCTCTCAATCACATCATATAAATATCCCATATCTATTTTCCTATCTTTGTCAACTATCCTTATTGCCTTAACTATGGGTTGGACGATATTTAACGTCTTCTTCACAACCTTCCAAAAATCCTCACTCTTTATTGCCTCCTCTACTTTTCTCTCCGTTCTCTTATCTGATGGATTACATTTAGCTATACAACTATCCCAACTCGATGAAATTATCATCTAAGTTAGAGCTTTCCTTTGACTCAACAAACTTTCTAGTGAAATGTCGTGAAAGGCGAACCGGGTTGCACTGGACCATAGCAACTCTCAGCCCTTGGTATGTTCCGTCATAAGTGCAAGGACGAAGTTATAGTTGTAAATAAAAGAAGAAATAAATTGGGCTAACTTAACTACCCTTTCTATTTGAGGATCCTTACATATATCCTCCAACATCAAGTCTAAGGAGTGGGTGGAACAAAGTGTCTAATACAACTTTGGTCTTTTGACTATAAATATCTGTCCAGCTGATTTGAATACGGCCGCATTGTCTATGACTACTTGAACTATTTGGTTCTCTCCTATTTCTTCTATTACTGCATCTATCAATTGATAAAAATACTCTGCATTTTTTAGCTGTCCCGATGCATCGATCGACTTCCAAAAGACTATGCCAACTTGACTGTACACTAAGAAATTGATCATCGTCTTCCTAGTTATACCTGTTAAGTATAAGATATTAACTAAGTTATACTAAAAAGAATATTTATACATGTAATATAAATGATTATAAAAAAATTACTTATCGGTCTATTTGTCGGTCATTAATGTGCAATCTCTTTTCTCCCAAATTTGTTCAAATGAAACTACATACTTCTTTATATCTTGCACCTCCATAGGAAGATATATATTGTATATCTCCTTTGGGTTTGGCCCAGGCACTCCTCTCCTGACGTCTGTAATCGTGTCGATCATGTTCTTGATGTACGGTCCTTTCACAACATTTGCCGGTATGCTATGGTGAAATAACCATCTTAATGTTGCTTGGCCAATCTTTTCCTTACACAACTTGAGGTTCATCATTGTCGTCGTGATTGTGCCTTAACGTTGTCGTAGTCTGATGATAACAAAATCCACGGGACCTACTGTTGGGTCGTCATCTTGGGTGAGATCATGAATATCATCTTCCTGTTGGTTGCTGGATCCTCATCCACTTCCTCGACCGCTCCCATTTCTTGACCATTGACCTATCATTTGGCTAGTGTATCTATATAACTCTTCATCGGCGAAGGATCTTCGACTTGCTTAAGAGGTCATCTATTTAAGAAAAATTTAACTACTTAATGATAAATAAAATAGGAAAATGAACTACTTTTATGAGTAATACAAGCATATCGTCGTTGTAGTCTTCATTTCAGAGAATATCCGATCTCGTCCGGTCCTATAAATGTCTACAGAATGTCTCGTCAGTTGTGACAATTCTTCCTAAACGATCTCCTTATGTCATTTGCTAGTTTCCTTTGCTTGCTCCATCGCTTGTAGGTGCCTACGAAATTGAGTTCTTACCTCCAGTGGAGTCTGTGTGAAAGGAAGAATTGTAAGGAATCGTCCATAAAAATATGGTGCAGCGGAAGTGATGATTCCTATGGGTTCCTTTAAAATTTGTCTTAATCGGAATCGAACGACGAAAATCAAAAATTGATAAAATCGGGTTCGAATATACCTGATAGGGATTCATATAATCCCATAGAGAGGAAGGAGATGAGCTTCTCAAGCTCTTCAAACCATTCAAGTGTCCGGTCTCCAACAGTATCCACACGAACTTCATCCACAGCAGGTTCTCCCTTCGCGTCGGCCTCGAGAACTCTTCCCAAATGGAGCTTCATCGCCCATGGACACCTTCTAAAGAGAGGAGGTAGGGAGGAGGCTATGGACATGGTTTTCACCCTTGGCTTGATGGGGTTTGGCTGAAACCATTAGTATTTATAGAAAATTTTGAAATTTTTCATAAAAACTCAAAATTTTTATAAATTACGTCCTTGCCCCCGTACTTGTGGATAAGTCCTTTTGTGTGTGACCCACTAGGCCCAATAACTTATTTGGTTGAGGCATAAATAAAATAGAACAATTCTATTTAATTTAATTTAATTTGTTATCTAATAACATATTAATCGGCCTACCAATCATGAAGGGTATAAGCCACATCCCATGATCCTAAATGGCTATGAGGATAATCTCATCTTCATTGAGCCTTTCCATCATCAGTTACCGCATAGATATAAATCCTCATCCATCCAATGTCTCAGTCGGAAAGGAGTACGGCATCAACTATCAACTCCTTAGTGTACCGACTCTATAGGATCCTGTACTCAGAATTGGATCAATTGAAAAACTCATTTTCCAATTATCCTATCTACCTTGGCCAGGGATTTAGAGTACTATCCTATAGGACATTCACTCTCACTTACCGAGAGTAGATGATCCCTTATTGTCCACTCAATTACCTCCATTGGGTTTTTCTTATACTCGATCCATCGCTATACTGGACCTTCTAAACGGTGATCCATAAGTCAATAGTCAAAGTAGAAGTTCCACCCAACAAGGTATCTTTGTCGACTCAGGTCAAAGGTCCAGCAATGCAACTGTGGTGATAGAAAACCCTGATTGATAGTTCGGCAAGATACCATTCAGGGTTTCTAATTTGGTCAGTTCAGTGAACTCATTCAACTAATGAGCACCTGTATGTGTATCTCAGTGTCTTCACACTAATGACCAATGATATCGGTCATCCTCATCACATGAGAGGATATCACATACACTACTCTATCCGGATCCTTGATGTCCCGTCTAAAGTATCGTATGGCTAAGAACATTTAGATCAATTACCTCTAGATGATCAATCTCATTATCATGATCTCATCATGATCTAATCATCATTGCATTTGATCAAAGACTTCATTATGATATTCGCAACTAATAAGAGCTTATAAAGAAGATTTGCCTAATTAATTGAATAAGATATATCTAGAAATGTCGAATCATATCATATATGATTGGCTTGTAGGGCATACATTTCTATCAATCTCCCACTTTCACTAAAGTCAATCACCCATCTAGCTGATCTGTATCAGCTCGAGATGAAGCTTAAACACTCTTTGAGTAACTGCTTCAGTTAGTGGATCTGCAATGTTATTAGCAGTAGATACTTTATCTGTAATTATATCTTTATAAGCTGTAATATCTCTAATTGTATGGTATCGCCACAGAAGTTCTAAACTTCTGATGAGACATCAGCTCTACCCCATTGTTTTCTCAAAACAATGGTATATATTTAGAGAAAATTGGAAAAATCCCATATCATAGATGAAAATCTTCATCTAGACTAATTCTCAAGTAGTGTGCAACCACTATATAAACTTGTTTACATATGTTGTAGAATTTACAGTGTTCTATTGCTTAGAACTCTTCCAGCTCACTGCACCACCATTATTCTAACTTAATATCAAACTTATTTGATTAGAATCTTGGTTTTATAAAACTACAACACTTCAAGTCTTATCCTCCAGTGTGTAGAGATACATTCTTAGTACTTCTCAAGTACCAAATGATATATCTCTAAATTATCCAGTGACTTTCACCTGGATTTTCCTGATGAATGCTTATAACACTTATAGCATTTTTTACATCATGTACGTATCATCACATAAATGATAGACCCTATGACAAAGGCATAAGGGCTTTATTAATGTGATCTCTTTATCTCTCAAGAAGTCTTCAAAGATATCACTTTAGAGAGATCAACTCCACACCATATAGGTAAGAAACCTATCTTGGAGTTTATCATGTCAAACTCTTTGACTATGATGACTACATACATTAACTGAGCATTGTTTTTAGATCTATCTCCATAGATCTCAAAACCCAAATTATGTTTGGAGGATGAATTTGATATCTAAGTTCACTTATGATAACATGCCTACTTCATTCTTAATGAGTAGTATGTCATTAACATAAAATGTCAAGAAAGTAACAGCACTCCCACTTATCTTGTTGAATACACAAGGCTCCTCTTCGTTCTTAACGAAGTCATAAGATTTAATCTCATTAAACTTTATATACTATCTATGGGAAGTTTTATTTCAGTTCATAAATGAATTTAATACACATTCTTCTTAAATGTTATTGGGATTTGATTCCTTATAGCTGTATCATATATACATGTTCCTCAAAATACCTTAGAGGAACACTATCTTAACATCCAATTAGCTTATCTTATAATCATAGTGTGTAACAATCAAAATCCGAATAGATTAATGGAATAAGTAAAAGATCTCATCATAATCAACCATTTGAGTTTGATGATATCCTTTTCAACTATTCTCACCTTCGAAGGTCTCTACCTTTTAATCCACTCCAATCTATTCTTTAGTGATCCATATTTTTCTTATGGATACTATATCCTCAGGTGGATCTATCAAGTTCTAAACTTGATTAGAACAGATAAAGTTTAAATCAGATTTTATTGTCTCTTCCCATTTATGAATCAATATCTCATAATGGTTCTATATAGATCCTAGGATCAATATCATTTCTATGTTATGTCTTATTTCATCTATCAGAGATATGTCCCACGTATCTCTTAAGTTGAATGGACAAAAGAAAAAACCTATGAACTATCCTTATGTAATTATTAACTAGCACCTTAATAGAAGTGTCATTGGGTTGTGGGATTGGAACATCTTCCATATATACCTTGCTCTCACTATCTTTCTTAAAGAGGAACTTTTTCTCTAGAAATGTAGTGAACTGAGAAACATATACCCTTGTTCATAAGAGTGGTATATTAATATCCAGAAGTTTTCTTTAGGATATCCCATAAACCAATACTTTATAGTCTTATATTCCATCTTGTTAGAGTTATACTTCTTCACCAAGTCGGACATTCCGAAACCTTAACTTGTTTAAGGTCAAGTTTTAACCCCTTTTCCATATCCTATATGAAATAATCAGAACAGACTTAAAAGGTACCTATTAAGATCAAGTGATTCTAATGAGTACTTAGCCAAAATTAGACAAAGAGGAATTTTGCAAAGCTTGTCATTGTTCATATTATGTCTTACATAATATGGCTTCTTATTTTAGCTACTCAATTCAGCTAAAATGTGTAAAGATGTGTCCATTAGATTCTATTATCCTTCAATTATATGTGAATTATGTACTTAAGTATTCTCCTCCTTAATCTCATCAAAGAGTTCTAATACTCATTCCATTAGTATCTCTACTTCATTCTTAATCTCAGATAATTTCTCAAAGACCTTAGATTTGTACTTCATAAAGTACATGTATCGATACCTAGAGACATCATCTTTGAAATAATGAAGTAGAAATATTCTTCTTTAGCCTTACTAGATATGGGCTAACATACATCTAGATGTACGAGTTCTAACAACTCATTAACCCATTATCGATGTCTACATAAAGCTAAAGTGTAGATTGATCTAAATCAACCTATTTCCTCTTAAAAGGAGTATTCACACATAACATGAGAGCTAACATATCAAATATGATTAAACAATTCATTAAGCTCCCACTGGAAAACATTTTGCCATTCAATCTATTAGAACAACTATCAATTTCATTGCTTAGAATAAATCAACATTTATTCAAGTAAGAAATCATATAATGTTCTTGTAGAAGGATATAATAGCAATCTTAATTATTAAGACATCTTCATAAGGTTATTAAAGAATTGCACCTCCCACTAATAATGATGCAACTTTTACATCATTTCATATGTAGGTCAACATCTTCTTTATTAAGTCTTCATTTACTTGTCATCAACATTTATTAAGTCTTATATCTACAACTCCTTGTAGATATAAGATCCATATCTGGTATCTCATACCATTTGATACATCCATAGTATCTAATATTATGATATACACATATAGTATCTAATACTATTAAGTGTATATTTAAAACAAAGTGTCAATGACTTGGATGCATGAAGCTTCTCAAGCTCCACTTTTGCATTATATACAGTACACTTTGTACTTCCTCTTCCACTTACCATCATCATGATTGTGTAAGAATTTTGTCTTATTCTGGCTTTATTATCTTGACCACCTTCTTTTACTATTAACTATCTCCTATTTCTATCTAATGATTTTACTTCTTTCTATTGGTCTCACCAACAAGAAGTAATTAAGATGTATTATTGTTTTAACTTACTCATAGTTAGCTCATCACCATGAGACATGATGGATCTCATATCCATCTATCTATGTTGTCTTTACAATTTATATCTCATAGAGACTAACATCTAGTTTAAGATAAACAATGCATCTTGTCTATAAGATAAGATCTTATCTTTCTTTCACATTATTAGATAATCTAAAAGACACCTACTTCTCAAGTAGGATAGTTAATTGGTCAACTATGAGAACAATTCTCTTAGTTCTAAATTGGTTTAAGAAGTGTGAGCCATTAAGCTATTTGGCATCTAGTATGGCATACAAATGGTGGTTTATCATCGTATTCTACAGCTGAGATATAATTATATTAATATAACATTGCATACATTCATTAAAATTAGGATATGGTTTCTGATCCTAATTTATGCTCCCATTAATTTTCGACGAATTTGCATAACCCTCATTATGCAAAGAGGGGATATCATGATGAAATCCTAGTGGGGACTAAGACCCTATTAACTTTATGGTGATGACCTTGTGGGAAACACAACAAGTCATCCATACGTAATAGGTGGGTAACTATTGTCAGTTGCAACTCTTGCAACTCTTAGTCATTTAGTCTCTAGAGTTATAACCTTATGGGAAACACAACAAGCTATATACTCTAGTTAGGTCAAATCCGCTTGTTACGTTATGAGGATGAATTCTTAACATAGCCCTTGTGGGAAACACAACAAGGCCATGCAATGGTCCACCCCAAAGTTCGGCAAATACCTTGGCTATGATCACCAATCCCTTGCTGAATGAGTCTTGTGGGAAACACAACAAACCCATCCAATTTAAGATTGGCTCATCAAGACCATAATAACGGAATGTTACGTGAGTCATTCTTAATGTCACACGTTTATCAACCTAATTAAAACAAGGAGAGATTTTATTTTAATCTCATCAATAATATGTGCTAAGTATATATAATACCTTTAAAATATCATATATCTAAGGTATAACTTGTAGCACATATCTACATATCAAATATGCATAAAAACAGGTGATCATGGACTTAACCCTAAGAATGCACCTAAGGCACCCCTATAGGTGCAAATCCTTGCTTCAGATGCTTGAGTTGGTATGCACCCACTTCAGAAGGGTGCTTCTCCAAATGATCCCGCTCTCCAACCTTCTACGAACCGGCTTCTAATGCTTACACGCGGCTTAAGGGTACGCAGAGCCACAAATGTATATAACTTAATAAGAAACCTTGGTTTTAACCAAGGGGAGTACATTAATGGAGGGAGGTAGAGTGTACAACCATATTGTATAGAGAGAGAGGAGGCACACGCAGGCCCCATTTAATAACATAACCAACATAATTAAAAGTAATCACAAGCCAAGCATAATTAAGTCCATGATCACCTTCATACACACACTTACATTCATCACATGAACATATAGCGCATACATGATAATCATGTGAGATATATCATATATATCAACATAAAATTATATACTTTATTTTTGAAATTCTTAATTTCATGCTTGTCGAATTTTCATGAAATAAATAACATGAAAATAATATGACAACAACATATAAACAATTTATATGAAATAAACATACGTATCTGAACTATTTAGAACATTCATGCATTTCCAATATTGTGCAAAATCAGAAATTAATGTCCTAATTTCTATTCTGTAAAATCTCATTTTACAGAATTAATCAAGACACTAATAATTTAAGTTAAACCTTTAAAATAATTTTAAAGTTTAACCATGAGTGAATCTATGTAAATAGGGCTTAAAATTATTTAACATCCTATTAAACACTTTAAAACATGTTAAATAATATTATAGAATTTTTCAGATTTTTTATGGAATTTTATGACAATTTTTAGGAATTTTCTATGATTTTAAACACTTTAAAATCAATAAGAAAAACAAATCGGCGCATTGAACCGCGTCGTCGATGCACTGCGCCCGTTCGGCGTGCGCCCGCATGCGCCGTCAGCTGCGCCGACCCTTTGCAGGCACTGCGCCGCCTTCGTGTGCCCGCCTGGTGCATTGGCCAGTGGGAACTGTAGCTTCCGGGTCCAAATCGGACCCTGTCCATCTCCTTCTCCGCCCGATAAGGATGCGGTCGGAGCACTGTTCATCCGGAGGAAGTCCATCCCATAGAATTGGACTTATCTCCTTATCCTGCGCTCAAAAAATCCACAAAAATATACGTTGGAATCCTCATCAATAAGGAATCCAAAATAGTCGGCCTCATATCCATAAAATTTCTCAAATGACCGTAACATGAGGAAGAACAGGCGGCAGTCACCGAGATTCCGTAGCAGAAATCTCCAATTTGCAACGAGGATAACTCCTTATCTTGGAAGCCAAATATTCTCCAAAAATACAATTTAGAATCCTCATTAAATGAGGTTTCCAAATATGTATGTATCCATTTAAATAAAAATTCTCTAGCAACGGGAAATCAGGAAGAAATAGGTCGGCGCCGCCAAACTTCGCAGAACCCTAGAACGCCGAAAAATTTTTAAATTCTCTTCCTCCACCGCCGTTCAAAGCTAGATATCAAGATAAAAGGTTAGGTAATAACGTTACCCATTTCAAAAGCTTTTCCAAGCCTCAATTTCGTCGGTTGATGGAGATTTCACAAAATCTCCAAATCCGGGTGACAGTTCGGGCATGACAGAAGCACCAACTTATGGGGCTTCTCCTGAACTCTACAGAGATCGAAACTTCAAATGGTTTGCGGCATTGAAAATCCCTATATCACAAGATTCTATCGAAGCCAACCAATCTATTATCTGAGTCATACACAGATTATGGTGGCCTCGTCAAAACAGATGTTTGCACAGATTCGGGAACACAAAAATAACATGAAATAATGTCGATTCGATGTCGATTTCGACTGAGACTTGAACCTAGCTCTGATACCACTATAAGGAATCGTCCATAAAAATATGGTGTAGCAGAAGCGACGATTTCTATAGGTTCCTTTAGAATCTGTCTCAATTGGAATCGAACGACGAAAACTGAAAACTTACATTGGTTTCAGAGCCCAATCTGTAAGGAATCATTTATAAAATATGGTGCAACGGAAATGACGATTCCTATGGATTCTTTTAAAATTTGTCTCAATCTGAATCAAATGACGAAAACTAAAAATCAATCAAATCAGGTTCGAATATACATGATAGGGATTCATATAATCCCATGGAGAGGAAGGAGATGAGCTTCTCAAGCTCTTCAAACTGTTCAAGTGTCTGGTCTCCAATAATATCCACACGAACTTCATCAACAGCAGGCTCTCCCTTCGCGCCGGCCTCGAGAACTCTTCCCGAACAGAGCTCTATCGCCCATGGACACCTTCTAAAGAGAGGAGGAGGTAGGGAGGAGGCTAGGGATGTGATTTTCACCATTGGCTTGATGGGATTTGGCTGAAACCATTAGTATTTATAGAGAATTTTAGAATTTTTCATAAAAACCCAAAATTTTCATAAATTACGTCCTTGCCCCTGTACTTGTGGATAAGTCCTTTTATGTGTGACCCACTAGGCCCAATAGCCTATTTGGTTGAGGGATAAATAAAATAGAATAATTCTATTTAATTTAATTTAATTCGTTATCTAATAACTGATTAATCGGCCTACCGATCATGAAGGGTACAAGCCACATCCCATGATCTCAAATGGTTATGAGAATAATCTTATCTTCATTGAGCCTTTTTCATCATCCGTTACCGCATGGATATAAACCCTCATACATCTAATGTCTCAGTCGGAAAGGAGTACGGCATCAACTATCAACTCTTTAGTGTACCGACTCTATAGGATCCTATACTTGGAATTGGATCAATTGAAAACTCCTTTTCCAATTATCTTATCTATCTTGACCAGGGATTTAGAGTACTATCCTATAGGACATTCACTCTCACTTATCGAGAGTAGACGATCCCTTATTGTCCACTCAATTACCTCCATCGAGTTTTCCTTATACTCGATCCATCGCTATACTGGACCATCTAAACGGTGATCTATAAGTCAATGGTCAAAGTAGAAGTTCCACCCAACAAGGTATCTTTGTCGACTCAGGTCAAAGGTCCAGCCATGCAACCGTGATGATAGAAAACCCTGATTGACAATTCGGTAAGATACCATTCAGGGTTTCTAATTTGGTCAGTTCAGTGAACTCATTCAACTAATGAGCACCTGTATGTGTATCTCAGTGTCTTCACACTAATGACTAATGAGATCAGTCATCCTCATCACATGAGAAGATATCACATACACTACTCTATCTGGATCCTTGATGTTTCGTATCAAGTATCCTATGACTAGGAACATTTAGATCAATTACCTCTAGATGATCAATCTCATTATCATTATCTCATCATGATTTAATCATCATTACATTTGATCAAGGACTTCATTATGATATTCGCAACTAATAAAAGCTTATAATGAAGATTTGCCTAATTAATTGAATAAGATATATGTAGAAATGTCGAGTCATATCATATATGATTGGCTTATAGGGCATACATTTCTATCAAGAATGTTGTCTTTCGTGCCTGTAAAATGAAATTTCAAACAGTAAATACTACTAAATATAATTTTGTCACAATATTTACATTGCACTTTTCTCTCTTCCATAGAGATCAAGTTATAATGTAACCAAGCCGGATCACTCCAGGTCGCGCCAGTAATTTAGGTTGTGTAGCTTTGAGAAGACATTTTTTTACTAAATAATTAATTAAGTAATTAACTATTTAAAAAGCTAATTATGCTATTAAGTGACTACCTATCTAAGTAAAATTTTAATTATGTAAATGATTAACTAATTATTTACGTAAGTAAATTATTAACTAAGTTTTCTATCTAATTATCTACTTAAATAACTACTAAACTAAATATCTAACTAAATATCTAACTAACTAATCATTTAAGTAAATAAGTATTAAAAAGATTGAACTAATTGGTTAACCAATGAATGAAACAAGTATTAAGTAAATAAATTTAATAAATTAATGGAATAGTTAATAAAATAACTAAGTAAATCAAGAAGAAAAGAACACAATGTTTTGAACAAATTTTGAGAGCAAGGAGAACAATGAGAGTGAGAGCAAGAGGTGAGGAGGAAGGAGAGTTCATTGGGGCTTTAAATAGCCTCCAAGGGGTTGAAAGGGGGGGCTCCCCATCACCGTTGGCAACGGTCTGCAGGTCGGGTCGCATGACCCAGCGAGACCTAACCGGGCCGGTTGGGAGAGAATTTGACTAGGTTGGGCTCGGGTCGCGACTCGGGTCCCAACCTAGAATTCCATGGTTGGAAGTAGAGTCGTTCCAGTTTAACATTAGGATAGGCTTACATAGTTACAAAATTCAATTGTTTGCATGACACTGCATATGTAAATCACATTTTGGCTTCAGTTTTTTTTTTTTTTCGGGGGACACTGGTCTACTTAGGATCAACATTTTCAGAGGATCTACTTTAGACTAGTCACTGCATATGTAAAAGTATGATGTAAACAGAAATAAACTAAAGTCAAGCAGATATACTCATTTACGTTAACTACAATAAAGGTAAGGTTTGATAACATGTATTCAGATTTTGATATTTTTTGACTAGCTATATAGGTTAGTCACAATATAAACATTGAGAAAACCTAGCCAAAAAGAAACCAAATTAGAAGCAATAATTTATAGATCTGTTCAAGTAAGGTGTTAACAATTAAGTTAGCGGGAGACATCTCTTTCCGCTCGCAAATCAATACAAACCAACTTTTTCTACTCTGAGTGAAATAACCTGCAAAGGAATTTAGCATCCATGCAAGCAAATAAAAGTATTTAATGAATTGGAAGTAATGTAATGGAGGACATACGATTTATGTGAAACACGGGACAAATTTGATCCCTTAAGAAATCAGTAAGTACAATAGCATACACTCTCAAACAATAATATGTTTTAATTTTCATAGGCTTTGGGAAGAAAATTCTCCGGATGGCATGTAAAGAGAGAAAAAAAAGGAAGAATAGATATTAATGAAGCTAAGAGATGTTAGCACCTTTCTGTATTTTTTTTTTATTTCTTTTTTATTTTTTTCTCTCCCTTCTTTCTCTTCGCGGTGAAGCTATGCGGCTGCCAAGGTACAATGTCTTATGGGGTGTTTGGTTGCATGATAATGAAGATTTTTGTTTTAATTTTTAAAAATTGTAAGAAAACTTGTAAAAGAGGTGTTTGGTAACCATGACAATTTTATGTTTTAAAAGTGATTTTCTTCTTAAACAAAAAAGAGGGTCTCACCTCTTTTTTTTTTCTTGTGGTCCCCCACTTTGTTTGGTCATGTGTGGTAGTTACTATTTTTTGTAATCACATCCCTCCAAACATGATAATTTTATGTCATGAGTTGGTTCACTTTTTATTTTAATACAATTTTTTATCACGAAAATATACAAAAAATTATCATGCAACCAAACACCCCATTATCCTTGTTCTGTAGTTGCTACTTGCTTAAGTTGGTGTAATTAGGTTCTGTTTCCCTTTTCTCCTATGGAAAATTAATCAGGACTAGCTAAGAAAATAACCTTAAAAGAGGGCTCGTTGACTGAATTTCTTTAACGATGGGTTCAATCTATGGAATTCATTTAATCACACACCCTCTGCATTAACTTTCCTGACGCCCGCCGTTCCATATTATTTTGTATTTCCACTTTTGCCCCCGCCCTTCGATTGGCCTTGCAAATCTAGTCCAAACCATCCTCGACTTCTCCCGCTACCATGAAAACCTGGAGGGGTGACGAAGGGGTGAGACAATGAAGGTGACGACGAGGCAACAAGGTACAACTAAGGAGCGACATCCTGTGGCAACTTGAGACAATTCGGCAGCATGCTAAGATGGCCGGGTGACCAAGGCAATTCAGTGGCATTCATCCTATATATCTTATGGGGTGTTTGGTTGCATGATAATTGAGGTTTTTATTTTAATTTTTAAAAATTGTAAGAAAACTTGTTAAAAGAGGTGTTTGACAACCATGACAATTTTATGTTTTGAAAGTGATTTTCTTCTTAAACAAAAAAAGAGAGTCTCACCTCTTTCTTTTTTCTTGTGGTCCCCCACTTTATTTGGTCATGTGCGGTGATTACTTTTTTTTGTAATCACATCCCTCCAAACATGATAATTTTAGGTCATGAGTTGGTTTACTTTTTATTTTAATACAATTTTTTATCATGAAAGTGTACAAAAAATTATCATGCAACCAAACACCCCCTTAGTTTATGGGGGTGTTTGGTTGCATGATAATTTTTTGTACACTTTCATGATAAAAAATTGTATTAAAATAAAAAGTAAACCAACTCATGACCTAAAATTATCATGTTTGGAGGGATGTGATTACAAAAAAAAGTAACCACCGCACATGACCAAATAAAGTGGGGGACCACAAGAAAAAAGAAAGAGGTGAGACTCTCTTTTTTTGTTTAAGAAGAAAATCACTTTCAAAACATAAAATTGTCATGGTTGTCAAACACCTCTTTTAACAAGTTTTCTTACAATTTTTAAAAATTAAAATAAAAACCTCAATTATCATGCAACCAAACACCCCATTAACCTTGTTGCTTTTATTGTTACATATGTATTGATATGATTTACGGCAGGTTAGATCATTTATAAATGTCATAGTTACTTAATGGGGTGTTTGGTTGCATGATAATTTTTTTGTACACTTTTATGATAAAAAATTGTATTAAAATAAAAAGTGAACTAACTCATGACATAAATTTATCATGTTTGGAGGGATGTGATAACAGAAAAGAGTAACCACCATACATGACCAAACAAAGTGGAGAATCACAAGAAAAAAGAAAGAGGTGAGATCCTCTTTTTTTGTTCAAGAAGAAAATCACTTTCAAAACATAAAATTGTCATGATTGTCAAACACCTCTTTTAACAAATTTTCTTATAATTTTTAAAAATTAAAAGAAAAACCTCCATTATCATGCAACCAAACACCCCATAATAGAATATATATAAATTGTATCAAATTCAATCATTTCGATTAATAATTTATGATTTTAAATATATATGCTTCCCAACACGGCACTAAATATTTTGAATGCCAAATAGGTTGGAAATGTGTGATTTAGTGTATTTAAACATGTATATTTAGTTAGACCAAAACCAAAACCAAAACCAAAACCACCATTGACTGCCACCGTAGCAAATGGGTCAATTGAGAAAAAGTTAACAAAGCTCTTGGGGTGGAAGTTTTATGAATGTTAAAGTCTAAGTTGTCGTTTGATAATACTAAAATCTGAAACCTAAATGCTGAGAATCATTTCTTATATCTAAATATGTTATATAGATATATGAAATTTTAATGATTAAGACTGTTTGATAAATTAATAACCAAGATCTGAATATGAAATTTTGATAAATTAGGATTGGTAAATTGATAAACCATTGTTATTAGTTTGAAGTTTAGTTTTTGTTTAATTTTATTTTTTGTTAAATTTAAATTAAAAAAAAACTTAAATCCAAGATTGTTTTGTACTCTACCATACATTGGTCAAATAAAATAGTAATATTGTTTGTTTCGATTCATAAAGATTAAATTATTTTAATTTCTATTTCAATTAAATAAAAATCTTAAAATTGAGTTAAAATCTAATCTATAGTTGATTAGGCTAATCTAAACCAATAAACATGCATCGTACCTAGCCAATTCTTAAGTAGAAACTAATAAATATAATTTTTTAGGTTAAAATATACCTAGAGATGGAGGAGGTCGGCCGTACGGATGTAGGGAGGTGCCGGCAGGCTGGCCGCGGCGCAAGAAGGCAACGGCAGCACCGGCGCAAGGAGGCAGTGCGGCGGCGGCGGCAGCGACAGAGGTGCACCGGCGACAGCGCGGCGGATGCGGTGGTGGCAGCAGCGTGGCGGCGGCGAAACCGGCGGCAGCAAGGCGGCGGCGGCAGCGTGTCGAGAAGCAAGGGGGGGGGGGGGAGAGGGAAGGGGCCGATGGGGTTTTGGAAAACCCTTGATTTATTGGCGACGGCTAAAGCCGTTGCAATTGGTACGTTTAAGTACAACAGTGACTGCTAAAGACATCGCAAACGTTAGTCGACCATTGAACGGTCAAAAAAATTTATTGTGACGGCTTGTAGCCGTCGCTATTAACTAAATTGGCGACGACTTTTGTCAACCGTCGTCATTTACCCAGCTCGATGAGTGTTTCGGGTGCATTTTCTGGTTTGGTGACGGCTTGGGCCGTCACTAATAAGAGTAATTGCGACGGCGTGGTTGAGCCGTCGCTTATAACTTAGTAATTGTTGACAGCTTTAATGGGGATGGCTTGAGCCGTCACCATTAAGTGTTATAGCGACGGCTAAATTAAGCCGTTGCCATTAACCCATCCCTAATAACATGATTTCTTGTAGTGTTGGGCGACATGAAAATTTGAAAGCATCTTAGTTATATGTATTCATAAAGTGTTTGGACTTGATTTTCTATTTGTGTAGCTTTATTTTTAAAAGTTATAAACTATTTTACACACTTAAAAAATTTTAAATAAATGGAAAAGGGTTTGATTTGTTTGACGAGTATTCTTATATCTCACATGGTGTTTGGTTGTATGATAATTTTTGTAAATTTTCATGATAAAAAAGTTGTATTAAAATAAAGTGTAAGCTAATCAATAAAATATAATTATCGTGTTGGGAAGATATGATATCAAAAAATAGTGGATACCATATATGACTAAACAAGGTGGCGGACCACAAGATAAAAAAGTGGCACCTTTTTTTTTGGTTCAAGAAGGAAAACTTTTTAAGAACATAAAAGTGTAATGGTTGCCAAACACCTCTTGTAAGAAGTGTTGTTACAAAGATATAAAATTGTAACAAAAACCTAATTTATCATGCAACCAAACCCCCATTATGGAATTTGTTTGTGGTATTTATTTTTATATAAAATATAATAAAATCAACATAAAAGGTTGGGTTAGATTAAAATTCTTTCTTTCACAATTTTTAAACTGTCAAGATTTCATATTTGTATCGTTCGGATGTAATTTTTATAGTTTAAGAATTTCAAACCTTAGGAATTTTTGAATTTTTAGGTGTTTAATCAGTTTTTATGTTTCCAATATTTTCAAATTTCATATTTCCAATTTTTTTAGATTTCCAAATTTTTAGAGCTTTTCAAATTTTGAAACTATGCTTTCAAATTTTTTAGATGTTATAACTTTTGAACTTCTGATGTTTCCATAATATATATTTTTATAATTTTTTGTTAATTATAATTTTATACTTTGCAAATTTCTCAATTTTCAATCTATTTAGTCAATCATTTTTTTATTTACTGAAGTAAGAGTTAGATACTTTCTACTGGGCTACACAACACTAGCTTTGATCTCTATTAAAATGACCAAGGCAGTTTTGACTTATACCATTTCACTTCATGTAAATATACATGTTTGGTTTGTAATATAAAATATTATCATTTGAGCAATTCTCTCTCTCTCTCTCTCTCTCTCTCTCTCATTTCATTGAAGATTTTAGGAGTGGAGAGAGTCAAATAAATGAGAAATCTTTGTTGCGTATATAGGAAATTCACAATTTTTTTCGATACTTTTACATCTTTGGATTCTCATATTATGAGCTTTTAGGATTTCAAAATCGTATAATACAACATATTGTGAACTAAGTCATCAAAGTAGTTACTTATGCACCTTTCACTAAAATTTCAAGGTTTCACATATATTCTTGTGACATTTTTATATACTAAGGAGTAACCAATAAAAAACCACTTAAGTGCTTTCTAAATCAAACCTAACTAATACATTTAAATTAAATATCATGAAATCCACGGACAATCTAAAATATTGCCTTCAAAATAAAATATAATATGTTATTTAAACTACGTAAATTTTTATATTATAAAAAAAGTTTGAGTGATACTTTATAGTATGAAAGAGATTAAAATTTTGTTTCAATAGCATTTAAGTCTAAAATACACAACACTTGTCACTCATAAACATATTACATTGAACAAATTTTTACAGTTTAAACAAAAAAGTGCACCAAAGAAGAAAAATAGAAACAACATGCATCCGTTCGAAGGAAGAAAATATGCTTCTTCTTCTTTTTCAATACGTTTGTTATTGCTTGTTTTCATTGCATCATCCTTGAATATGGTTAATGGTTTCAAATAAAATATCTACCTATTTAGCTTAAAAATATACTTTTTATACCTTATATCATACATTTACTTCCTTGTAATAGGTAAAAAGAAATAACACCTTCATTTAGCACATAAAATCGATTCGGAGCATCGTTGCACATTTTCAAATAGTAAGAAAATATTATTAGATAACAACCGAGATGTAAAACAATGTCTTCCTTTGGTCAGTCAACTTCAATTGCACTTGAGATTAATGGTAAGATTAGATTTCAATTTTTTTGAGCCAATCTAACTTCATGCATTGAGCATGGTCATTCTTGTACTTGGTCCGTACAAAAGATGGACAACTATTGTACATTTACTTATTTTTTCATGTACCCGTGTTGAATTTGTCCCTTTTAGCAAATATTTTGAAAAAGTGGCATGTCTATTTTTAAACTAATAGTAATATTTGAGTTACATATACTTCATTGAAAAGAAGGAATACTTAAAAAAGTTGACTGCAGCACTATGAAAATACTTAAAGAGATGATATATATCATTAACTTTTCTACCTTATAAAGATAAATTTGCATTACATTTTTTCGTAACAAACACCAAACTCATGTCTATGTCTTCCACTTAGAGAAATATGATCAACAAACCCTTAAGTTCCATAATGATGCCACAAAGACTTGCTTTTGATAGTTCATGCACACAACCAATGATCTTTTGCTCAATGTCATGAAGCACGCCAAGCACCTGTCTATAAAGAAGTTACACTTTACTGATACTTGTGAAATAAAGCACCGTACCATTATAGACATGCTCATGGTAAAAATTTAAAGATGACACAGATTGTTGGCTTAATTCATAGATATAGAAGAAATTTTAACATGTTCAATTGAAGGAGACAACGAAGCAAAATGACTAAATGTACCTCTTCTAACTCCCTTCCAAACCATTCTTGCTGAGATGAACAAGTGAATTACAAAACAAATGGTGGTAACTGAATGGACAAGATATCAACAGGAGAATAATGGAAGAATGCAACCATGCTTCCAAATTTGTGAATATAAAGAGTGATAATTTCGAGGATAGGAACAATAATCTTAAAATCCAATGAGAAAATAAAATTAGGCTGATATTATAGAGATAGCATGCCAAAAAAAAGTGAAGACAATCATGTTGTAATGAATGGCCACATCTAGCAGCACAATTTGTTGTCGCATGATTTGAAAAACTCAGCGCCAAGAATTTATCAAAAGAAAGTCCCTAGGTAGCACCAGACATGACCACCCTATGATATATATATATATTTATACGTATAATAGATATATTTTAAAAATAAGTTAGATTCTAAATGTTATATTCACTTCTTAAATATAAACATGAATAAGTAATTATAATCATGTTCTTGTTCCTTCAAATGAATCATGGTATACTTAAGTCAAATAGCTCAATTTTTTTACCACCACCAATGTTATAGAAGTTGATGGACAGAGAAAGTCCAAGTAAGTACTTAAATTATAAGTATCAAGATTTCTAATTTTATAGAAGTATTAGATATGTGACCTCTTAGATACTCGATTTTCTTGAAATTATAAAATCTTTTCACTGATTTATGATAACTTTTTGCAGTTGCTAGATCTTGAGATTTTGTAAATTTTGATATTTCTAAAATTTTATTTAGAATTTACAAATTTTGTGAATTTTTATTTTTGAGTTTTTATTTAAGATCTTTTTTCCAAATACTGGATTTTTGCAGATTTTGAGTTCTCATATTTTTACACTGATTAATCTTCGCTATCCCGTTCGCTACATCATGTATAGCTAAAATTTTGCTTTTTGTAGATTAATGTATTTCTTATGGATAGATTTGGCTTTCTATGATATAAGGAACTTTCACCATTTTATTTGCATGTGCCTTATTTTCTTTTTTTAGTGATGTGGTACAATCTCTATTTTAGGAAAAAAAATTAATTCTACTTTGGGGTTTAACAGCCAAAAACCTAACAACAAATTGAAAAATAAAATACTATGGTGGAAGTAATATGATCCCAGGTAGTTCAAGGCCATTACACCCGGTTACAACACAATTTCTAGACAAGTTAGTCAGTAACAAAATATGAACCAATTTCATATAATTGAAATCTATAACATCAAAAAAATAAAGGTAGTTTGTGTTAGTGCTCTCATCAAATATGGAAAAGAATTCCCATATGCTCCCAAGATAAAAATAATTTCTTTCTATTTGTTGACTATCTGCTATGTGTCTAAATAATTGGGTTAGTTACATGTTTTGCTTGGGTTGTTAAATTCTTTTAGTCATTGATTTTTTGTCTATTTATTATTTGCATATTCGTATTTTTTATCGTTGTCGTTATTCTACTAATTTTTATAGTTTAGTTATGACAATTTATATATTTTTGTGATTTTTACATAGGAGCTGATATAAGATTTACCTGATTCCTTTTTTAGTTGACTAATTGACTCTAAAAGATCAGACTTTAAAATTTTAAAATTAATCTTCAAGAAGTAACTCACTATACCACACTTAATAATAATCAAAGGAGAAAATCATGCCCACTTTTTGTCCTTAGTCTATGCCAAATTTCATTAATTGAGAATCAACCACGTGCAAATACTGAGTGAAATATAGCAATCTAAGGTTGCACTATTAAGTGGAGGGAACATGACAGAAAATTTCAAATATTTTATGAAATCTTAAATACACTAAATCACCTTCAAATCCAAAGTTGAAATCCCCAAAATCTCAAATTTTGATGTGAAACTAACTAAGATTCAAAACTAATCAGATTTAATCCCCAATTCTAATTATTTAATAGTCAAATATGAGATCTAATTCACATTGCTTACGAAATTTCTAAGAGAACGATATAATTTATCAAAGAGTTTCGATATTTGATAATCTAATAATATGAGCGAGCAATGATATTTGTTGCTTCTCAAACATGAGCTACATCCTCATCTTACGGTGAAACTCAAAATAGATGCACCTCGATGAAAGGTTATATAAGAGAATTCTCCAATAATTCAACAATAGCTAAAGATGGATGGTGATAAACTGTCTTTGACTATGTTTATTTTTGATGGCAGGAGATAGCCACATGATCATGAATAGAAAAGTGCAAAATAAGAGTCATGTTGGAAAAGGACAATTCGAAAAGTTTTTCTATTTTTCGATAACAGAATGTGTACTATATTCCTCATACTCTTATTTCACTACTATCCTCCATCATCTCCATTTTATTGAGAATTGTCATATTCAATAGACATATTTACTTATTTTATATTGAATATTAATGAAAAAATATTTATCCAAATATAAAATATTTAAATTATCTTAAAATTTTGTATCTAATTGCTAAATAATATATTACTCGTACACATTATGCTCAAATTTACTATTAACATTTTGTTTATTTACATCTAGATTGGGAAGTGTTCTACTGAAGCCTCGTCATTGTAAATTTCATGCTTCATTCACGATCTCCTGGCTTCTAGGGTAGAGTCCGCGGTTATCTATTCAAGGCGACTCTGTAGCAAAAACATAAGCAAAGCTCCCGGCGAGGATCGATCTCGCGACCTTTCGCTTACGAAGCGAACGCACTACCACTATGCTACGGAAGCAGTGGCGCTGTTTTTAAATAAGTAATTATTATTAATATAAACACCAAAGAACTATTCCGAAAAATTGATCCAATCATAATACGATTACAGCAGTATGACTTGTTTGTCATAAGTTTAATTTGGAGATAGTTTTGATCGCCTCTAATGAGGTGTTTGGTTGCATGATAATAAAAGTTTTTATTTTAATTTTTAAAAAATGTAAGAAAACTTTTTAAAAAAGATGTTTGACAACCTTGACACTTTTATGTTTTGAAAGTGATTTTCTTCTTAAGTAAAAAAAGAGGGCCTCACCTCTTTCTTTTTTCTTGTGGTCCCCCACTTTATTTGGTCATGAATGATAGTTACTCTTTTTTGTTATCGCATCCCTCCAAACATGATAATTTTATGTCATAAGTTGGTTTATTTTTTATTTTAATACAATTTTTAATCATGAAAATGTACAAAAAATTATAATGCAACCAAACACCCCAGAATCTTTTGATAATAAAAGAGAGTTATCCCTAAATTATGCTTCTAACAAACTTACCCTTGTTTGGAGATGGATGATATGATATCAAATTTTAATTAATAATTAATAACTTATTTAGATATATAAAATAAATTATAATGGTTATGATATTTACAATTTAAATAAGTCAAATCGAGTTGATAATTACAAATCTAAATATCTTCTCAAATCTAATTTCACAGTGATTCATGGTGACACGTACTATGATTTTAAATATGTAAGATGAGTCACGTTGCTGTGATTCCATTACTCTTAGATATCTACGGTATCAAATATAAAATAGATATATATATATATATATAAATTATTCTTCATAAAAATATATGATAACATATGTCGACAATTGACTAATTTTAAGGATAATATTTCGGTTTTAACTCAAGCACAATATAACATCTTATATCACATGCCAATGTAGCTAACTGATATATTAAAGGTTACCTTTTAATCAATACTACTAGATTTTTTATTAATGCAAATTTATTGGCTAAGGACAATCAATCAAGAATAGAAACAAAATGTAAATACAACCCATACGGGTAATAAGTTCACTTAACTAATTTCTAAATTGTCACTTGTCATTTTTTTTCAAAACCTTTTTTAATATCTTGAAAAAATGTTATTAGAGAGAAGAGAAATTTTATCATGGTGAAAGTATCCCGGATTAGCGTTTAATTGGAGTAAGAATATTTTTATTTTTATTTTATTATTTCTTGCAACTTTCTCTCTCTCTCTCCACGTCTTTTTTATTTTATATTAGAAATAGAAATTACATCTCATTATTGAGTCTTGATCACCTCATGTCCATAGTAGAGGGAAAAGTCATTGTTCCCAATAAGCAACAATCAGAACTCTCAATCATATAAGTGGTAGTTCAATAACGGTTCAATGAATCATTTCTAAAAAGAGTTGAACCGTTATCAAAAAGAACTAAATTATTACCCATTGGTAATAAGTTGTATTAAGTTCAACAACAAGTTAATAAGACATCGGTAAAAGCTCAATAACGGTTCACTAATATTTATTATTTTATAATAGTTCACTAAAAATGGTTGAACTATTGCTAAACTGTTATCGACGTCTTACTAACTCGTTATTGAATTTAATACATTCGTTATAGATGGATAATAGTTCAATCTTTGTCGATAACAATTCAATTATTTTTAATAATGATTTATTGAATCTTTACTCAAGAGACTTAAGAGTTGTGACTATTTTGGATTGTTCACCGAAGAATCGAGTTGATTGAAACTCTACATTACTATGTTAAAATCCTTGTGTTAGGTCCGCTTGTCTCCCTCGAGTCTCTCCCACGTTTCTTTTACCTCTATCGTCCTGCAGCACTCAAGGAAACCTAGCGCTCTCTCTCTCTCTTTCTATAGTCGCCCCCTCTCATCGTTCCCCTGTTGTGCGCCGCCCCCCTCCCCCATCTGCCGCCGCATCCGCGAGCGAAGCATTGCCGCCTTCTCATTTCTCTCTCTCTCTCTCTGCATCAACGCTGCCGCACGGCACCCGGCTGGCTGGCTGGCTCCCTTCTTGCATCGCACCACCGCATCACGGGCGCCGAAGCCGTCGTTGCCGTCTCCTCTCTCACCTGTGCCGTTCCGCCGCCACGGAGTCGGACCCACGATTTCCACCGTACCGCGCATGGCCCCAGCACCGTTCTCGCCGCAACCTGCCAGCTTCATCAACACTTTCTCTCTCTCTCCTCGTCTCCCTCTCCGTCATTTTTCTCTCTCCGACGGTACCAGCCAGAACAGCCGCCTGCCCCCTATTCTCTCTCTATCTCTCTCTATCTCTCTCTGCGTCTAACCGAGAACGTACGCACACGCCGCAGCGCGCCGGCCGTCGCCTCGCCTCTTGCCGTCCACTGCCGTGAGTTGGATTGTCGAAGCTGATCTCCTCTTCAGCGGAGCGCAGGTGAGAACAGACTAAAGCGGAGAGAATTGGGCGGGAGTGTTAAAATCAACTATCCTCGCCACCGTAACACATTATATTTATAGGGATGTTAACGATTGAAATAATAGTAATGTCGCTATTCATTTAGTTAATTATTCATTTAGTGTTCGTTAATTATCGGTAATAGGTCTATTCACAAATATCACATTGTAATATCTAATTAAAAATGATTTATGGTCAAATACGGTTAATGGATATATAAACATTACTAATTGTTTTTCATTTTTCGTGAATAATAGTTGTGTAAGATCGACGTATAATTTTAATAAGAGAAATATAACACAAAAGATAATGTATATTAAAATTAAAAATATCCAAAATCAACATAATGTAAAGGTTAAATATTAGAAAAAAATTTCAATTACATGTCCATCATAAACATAATTTCACTTAGGTCAAAAAGGTTGTCTGTACAAACAGCAACGTAGTTGTAAGAGGTGTTCTTTTCCCCCATTTTAGCAAAATATTTTGTTAACATATTTGCATTATATGTCTAGCCAATTTGCATCATATAATTGTACTAATATCATCACTATCAATATGTGACAATAACCAATGTATTGGACCATCTTGTTGTTGTTCAGGGTGCCAGGAGTGAACGACGTGATCACGACAGTGGTGTGTGTGCTTGTGATTGAGTAAGTGACTTGGTTTTACTCTGTCCAGCATCAAGGAGGAACGAGTGCTCTGAAGCCTTGTTCTCTTCGACAGTCTAAAACAGTCGCAAATATCTCGAAAAGGAAGAGGAACAAAGGATACACCGTAAACCTAGCATGACGAGAACGGAATGAAAGTAACGCCGTAACTCCAAAGTTGATGTCGGTGTTTCTTACAAATTTTAGGGTTTTTCACGTCATAATTATGAAGATTAATATTGATGTATTTCTTAGCCGTTGGATCATAATTAAGGTTGATATATTTTTTAACTGTTGGATCATATTTTAATTAACAGATATAAAAGTAAATTTTTAGGTTCGATTTACAATGTATCTGTGATCGTATTTGTTAATAAAATAGATAATCAATAAAATAGTTATTGATATTTTATTCGAAAATTTATGATAAATTTTTAATCATCTATTAAATTAACGAATAAATTGAATAATCACATAATTCACTATTATTGACATCTCTAATTTATATGATAATATGCCACATAAAAATACAACTGGACCAAGATGATCTTCCCCTCCGGCCACCGCAAGATGTCTTGTCTGCCGCCCCATGCTGCCTTCGCGACTGGCGCCAATGGACACGTCAATGCCGTGTCTGACAATCGACATGTCCCATCGACGTGGTTGATCCCGGCCGCAGCCGGCAATGCTGTTGGCTGCCTCCACGTCAACGTCGTCTGCCCGCCTAGCCGGTTGATCTCATTGGCCTTCCTTGTGCAACCGAAGGACCACGCGACCTCGTCCCCGCGCCGCGACCGCCCAGCCGGTTGACCCTCCTGCGGTTGCCGTTTGACCACGCGGTCCATGCGCCAATTAGCCGTTTGACCCACCCGGCCCCCCGTGAGCTCCGTCCTCTATCCTCTTTCTCTCTCTCTTCTATCACCATTTCTTTTTTACTCTCTCTCTCTCCTATCCATTTTAACCAGCATTGAAGAGAGAGAAACGTTGATCGGTTCGGTTCGTGCACTACACCATTATCGTCTTGTCTCCTTTCCTACCGTTGATCTTAGAGACTTTTAACAACCGTTCAAGTAGACATTCTGGATGCATCTAATATCATTAAATTTAGTATTTAATATTCATCGATAAAATGTAGATATTGATTTATATCACTACAAAAAAATAGATTACTGTAGATGGCTTATGGCTGTCTCAAAAAACTCAAAAGTCATCGCTAATTTGTATTAGTTACGGCTTGCAAACGCCGTCGTCAATATTATTAGCGATGGCTATTGGTAAGTCGTCGCAAGTAAATTTATTAGCGATGGCTATTGGTAAGCCGTCGCAAGTAAATTTATTAGCGATGTCTTTTAAGCCGTCGCATTAAAGCTTAATAAAACGGGTTCCAACTTATTGGCGATGGCTTGCGTGGCCGTCGCAAATGGTAAGGAGAAACCCCGCGGGGGGGTTCCGAATTTTTTTTCCTGCTTTTGCGATGGCTTTAAAGCCGTCCCATATAAGCTTATTGGCGATGGTTGAATGCAGCCATCGCCAATATTTTGTTCTGTAAAAAAAATGGATTGACCAGATTGGATCAATTCTTAGATCAAATTAGGAAAATCGATCATTCCTGATAACTTCTAGAAAGACCCAAAATCATATCGACCAATCTGAAAATTGATTTATATTAACCAATTCGGAGCCAGATTGCTCATTTCAAACCCGGAACGGGCATCAAATTGGAAATTTTATTTGTTTTGGAGAATTCTGTGCTGGATTATCCAATTCAAATCTGAAATGGGCATCGGATTGAGGATTTTATTCTTTTGGCCAATCTGGTGCTGGATTAGTCAATTTAAACCCGGAACGGGCATCAATTGGGGAATTCGGCATCAGCTTGAGAATTTTGATCCTTTTGACCAATCTGGTGCCGAATTACCCATTTCAAACTCGGAACGGATTTGGAATGGCCAATCTGGCATCGGATTGGAATTTGGAGATTTTCTTCACAATCCGATGCCGGATTGGCAAATTCAAACATATCAAGTACACATTTTTTTCACATTCACATATCAAATTCAAAGGAACAATCCACATTCACATACCAAATTCAAATTCATATTCACATACCAAATTTAAATTCACATTCATATTCCAAAATGTTTTTATACATACAAATATTGACATCCAAAAAGAGAGTAGAAAAAATATATATATATTTGTCTTCTTCATCTTCATCTTCATCTTCACTCTCCTCGGCATCCTCGTAGTCCTCATCGTCATTGTCATTTCTTCCATCTGTTTGTTGAGGTGGAGGATGCCCCGATGTGGATGGCACATCAGAAGCTGGGAACGTTTGAGTCAACCCTTCTATAATCAGATTGAGGCGATCAAAATTTGCTTAGAATTATTTCTGTTGATTGTCCAATTGTTGTTTCAATGAAGTAATTTGTTCTTCATAACGTTTATTGATTTCTCCTTGTCTCGTCACCTGAGCTCTAAGATCCCGAAATAAAATATGTTGATTCCCATGCCCTACTTTATTTAATGGGCATTTTCTAATTTTAAATAAAATTGCTTATAAACAATTTGTAAACATGACTTTTTAAAAACAAAGTTCAAATTACAATCAAACAAAGCCTATTTAAATCTCTCCCAAACATAGACATCAAACTGAACAAGCATATAACATATTTAAATTTATCACAAACACACGAATTTAACTAAATCCATTCCATCCTATTGATTTTAACGGGTTGGTTCGATTTAGCGGGTTGGTTTGGTCTATGTGTGAAAACAAACCAAACCAAACCGTTTAACTTAAACGGCTCGGTTTGGTTAAAATTTATACTAAGTAGTTTAAGTTATTTAGCTTGCTATCATTTTGATTTGAAAACTCGTTGAAACCAATTCAATGAAGATGGAACTTATTTAAATAGACTGAACCACATAAATTTAAGTGGTTTATAAAAAAACTAATATTATATGTAGTCATTTTACCAACAATATAATGTATAAATTTTGATCAATTCATAGGTTTGACATCAATGAAGCTAAAAAATGGGAAATTTTTATTTGTGATAAAATTAAGAACTAGTCTAGTCTATTAAGCCAAAAAGTAACGTATATAACAAGTGTACTCTACTAATGAAAATGAGACACTAAATCTAACCATATCTATTCTATATGCCTTGTGCCATATAGGAAAAAAATTGAACAAAAATTCATTCATTGAAGATGCATACCTCAAAGGAGGTTCGATTAACCCTAACTAGGGTTTAAATCTGGCGCAGAGGAAGCGGCGACGGCGGAGCCAGCAGCACCCACGGCGGCGGCGGAGGAAGCTTTTCCCCTTATGGCGTCAATGCAGGGAGGGGAGGGGCAGTGCTTGTGGCTTGCCGGTGGCAACGACGATGACAGCGGTGATGACGGCGGAAGCGGCGGCAATAGTGGCTTCGGCGCCAGCGATGGGTGGAGAGCTTCGACGGCGAGTGCGAGAGAGAGAGGGGGGATCGAAAGTGAGCGGCGGGGGAAGGGAAAGGAGGGGACAACTATTTAGGCCGTCGCCAATAATATAATAAGTTACATTGGCGATGGCTTCAACCATCACCAAACGAAGTTGACCATTGAACGGTCGACTTGGATTATTTGTGACGGCTCAAGCCGTCGCCACCAATCTTACTTGCGATGACTTTGCAAGCCATCACCAGTAATCCAAAAATAAGCCCTACGGGTTTCGATTTTCTGGGTATTGCGACGGCTTCGACTGTCACCAACAGTATTATTTGCGACAGTGTTACTATAGCTGTCACTTTTAACATTATTGGCGACGGCTTAACAAAGTCGTCGCCAATAACCCGTCGCCAATGACTTGCGTTACTGTAGTGTATGTATCGATTTGATATTAGACGTGACGATTATTCGCAATTCTATGTATTATCGAATCTTATAGATGCATATAACTTAGTGATCTTAGTAGTTAAAATTTCTTATTGTGTTTTAGTTGTAAGTGTGGCTCGTGGGGTTTAATTTAAGTGTATAGTTTGTGAGCTTAATTGATCATTATATGATTAACTTGATTAAGTCTACTTTATATTTACTACTGTAGATTAATTACATTAGATATAATTTTAGATTTATTATCAAATTTGAATTTTCTTGTAATTTCATCATTAATTCATATTGTCATTATCTACGTATTTGAGTTATATGTCGGCATATCATGTGCATGTATGTGTAGAACAACATTTGTTAAACACCATAGATAGAGTGTTATTAGCATGGACATGTTATGCCATGTCTAGGTGCATTTTTGTTAGATGGTTAAATGAATTAGTTGTGTATATGTTCATTTGATGGTCATAAATATTGCTTAAATATTGTCATGGTGTGGCATGAGTTTGTATGAATACATGAGGCACTAATTGAACAAGAGACTGAGCTACACTATATAAGTTAGTAGTGTTTGTAACAAAGATTAGAACAGTTGGTGCATCCTTTGATCTCGGGTTTGTTTTAAGTGCTACCCCTATCTTGATGCACTACGAGATTTAATTTTGCCATATGGTGCTTAAATATGTAGGAACTGATACAAGTTAGTTGAGATCGCAAGACGACACATTCATTGCGAAAATGAAAAGATGCGATGTCACATTTTATTAGAGGATAGGTGCGTTAATCACATGGTAATATAGATAGAGGTCTTGCGGTGTGCATTAATATGTCATAATCAGGTTAAGTTGCATTGTACACATGACAAGTTTCATTTATAGTTATTGCATCTTATAGTTCCTTTGGTTGATGTTCATGTACGTGTTCTCTTTATTGATCTAGATTATTTTTAAATGCATATATTATTTTTAAATGCATATAGGTGTTGGTTGGTTGACTTATGGGTTCTGGTCAGTACATATATAGGTGTTGGTTGGTGGTTTAAAACATGTGGTTATGTCAAATAATCATTATATTTTCTTTATGTACGTGTCAAATAATCATTATAGTTCCTTTGGTTGATGTTCATGTACGTGTTCTCTTTATTGATCTAGATTATTTTTAAATGCATATATTATTTTTAAATGCATATAGGTGTTGGTTGGTTGACTTATGGGTTCTGGTCAGTATGTATATAGGTGTTGGTTGGTGGTTTAAAACATGTGGTTATGTCAAATAATCATTATATTTTCTAGTTCTACATTTGTATACATTGCGTGTAGGTTTGGGTATTTATTTATTTATCATTTAAGGCCTTTGGCAATCCAATCTTATAGATGATGGGATGTCTACTAAGTTAGTGTGACTCATTCCAATCTTTTAATATTTTTTAGGTAATCAAGATTAGTGTAGTAGAAGCATGATGGTTTGGACTTAGAAGAGTTTATAGAATGGTAAATATTTATTTTTAGATCGGTATATGAATTGTTTAGATTATATCATTATATGATATATTTTTAATAGAATCATTTGAATTAAGGACACAGACCTAATATAGTTTTTAAATTTTCTAAATTGATGTAGTTGAGGGGTTATTTCCCTAGTTATATTTTTAGATTGTATTCCACTGTATATGTTAAAATCTGGGTCGTGACACCTTTTGTCAATGCATATTAGAGAGACTATCGTTATATGTTGTGTTATTAGTCAGGCCCTTCTTTTACAAATACTTTTTTATCCTATGTTAATAAATTTTGCCATCTTGAGGTTCACATACGACTTGCACCAAATCTCTCTATATATTAATATTATATAACTTATAAAATCTAAAATACATCTAGAGAATGAAATGCTTAAAATGAATCATGATATTTGAGATCAACATCTATACTTTATTTACCTAATCTCCACTATCATTGTGTAGAACTATATAATAGCATTTGTTACATATACACACATCTCTCTAAATTTTCTCATGTTATCTTATAATTAATATTATCATTGTCAAAATTTTTGACTCTCATATCAAATGTATTGTTAGATGCATATAATACTTAACTATGAATATCAAAAGAGATATTAATGGGATTCAAATTATGTATAAAATTATACTAATGGTAGACATAACAAAGATATAAAAATATAGGCCTTGTAAAAAGCACATGACATTTCTTGAATTTATATTTGACTTTTTTTCATATTGATATTATTTATATAATCATATTGTATTTTTAATAAAATATGTATATAACATGTCTATCTTCATCACATATAAATGCATATAACCCTATACATGCTATACTAAAGTGACTTTCTCAATGTCACACACTTCAAAGGAAAAAAGATTAGACTAGGAGGTGGGAAACATCTCCTCATGGCTGAAACATTAAAACATTCTATCATTGGGGTAGTTGTTGGCTATTAACTTATGAATCATAGATATGATGATTCAGTACAATTATAGATTTGGTACAAGAGAAACTCAGTGGAAACAATTTAGCAGATAACAAAGTTTCATTTAGTAAGTGAGAGAAAATATTTATGAGATAATACTCTAAATCTCTGGTCAAAGTATAGAGGATAATTAAAAAATAAGTTTTCCAATTTAACTAATTTTGATTACAACATCTCGGAGTACTGTTGTTAATGAGAGATTGATAGTTAATGCCTTATCCCTATCTGATTGGAACATTGAATGAATGAGGGTTTATATTCGTGTTGTAGCTGATGATAGAAAGTACTCAATTGAGATAAGATCATCCCAAAAGTTGTTTATGATCATGGGATGTGGCTTGTACCCTTCATGATCATAAAGTTATTAAATCTATTTTAATTTAATAAATTTATTTTAAAATAATTATTTATTTAAATTATGTTTTAACTAAATAGACTATTAGATTTAGTGGGTCAAAGACTTATATGTAAGTATGGGTGAATGGGTGTAATTTATAAAAATTTAGATTTTTATAAAAAAATTTAATTTCTTTATAAATATAAGTGAATTTGGCAAAATCTTATCAAGTCAAGGGAGCCAATTTCCTACTTCATCTGTGATGAGTCGAAAGGTCTGATGTGCAGGAGAACCTATGTAAATAGGAAGTTTGTGTGGATACCGCCTGTGCACTTGGGTGGTTTGGAGAGCATGGAGTGTCCTAAACTCTTCTTTTCTAGTATTAAAGATTGGATGAATTTTGCAAAGGTGTATTCAATCCAATCAAATCCAATTTTTGATTTTTGGTGTTTGGTTTTGATTGTGACCACAACCGTGAAATTCAAAAGAATTATCTCGTCGATTATGCTACATTAACTTTTCAATGATAATTTCTTAGAGAAGGTTAATGGGGTGTTTAGTTGCATGCTAATTTTTTGTACACTTTCATGATAAAAAATTATATTAAAATAAAAAGTGAACCAACTCATGACATAAAATTATCATGTTTGGAGGGATGTGATAACAAAAAAGAATAACTACCATTCATGACCAAGCAAAGTGGGGGACCACAAGAAAAAAAGAGAGGTGAGATCCTCTTTCTTTGTTTAAGAAGAAAATCACTTTCCTAATATAAAATTGTCAAGGTTGCCAAACACCTCTTTTAACAAGTTTTCTTAAAATTTTTAGAAATTAAAATAAAATCCCCCATTATCATGCAACCAAACACCTCATAAGCATAATAAATCACGATCTATATTTTAGACTTAATAATGTGCAGTGTCAAGCCTAATACTACAAGTGGGCCACATAATTGGAAATAAATCTAACATTCTCCTATTTGGTCCATCTTATTTGAAATACATCAAATCTTCTCTTTTGAAATATACATATATAATATAGATACACAATTTTCAATGACGTTAAAAGATTTGATGTCATAGGCCTTGACTTAGCAAGAAAATTGGTAAGCATGCACATAATAAAAAAAAAAACACATAGTCTTTAATAGATGGAATCTAAATCGTCTAGATTATGATTGATAAAATAACAAGAGTGATGATGGTAAATGCATTTAGTCACTCACTTCCTTCTAATAGAAATGTATATTCTACAAGTTAATCATATTTGATATGATTCGACATTTCTTGATATATCTAATTCAATTAAGATGGCATATCTTTATTACTAACTCTTATCAGGTATATCATAATGAAGTCTTTGCCCATATGTAATTATGATTGAATCATGATGAAACCATGATAATGGGTTCAATCATCTAGAGATATGTGATCAAAATACTCCTAGTTATAGGGTCCTTGAGACCAGACATCAAGGATTCAGATAGACTAATATATGTGATGTCTTCTAAAAAGATAATGATGATCGATATCATTGGTCATTAGTGTGGATATACTAAGATACATATACAAGTGTTCATTAATGAAATGAGTTTACTAAATTGACCAATTTAGAAACTATAAATGATATCTTACCTAACTATCTATTAACATTTTTGATTATCATAGTTGTATGGTTAGACCTTGGACCTAAGTCATCAAATATGTCCTATCAAGCATATCTTGTGCTTTGCCTAGTGATTTATGGATCACCGAATTCGCTAGTCTAGTATAGTAAATAGATTTGGTACAACAGAAAATTGATGGAGGAAATTGAGTGGACAACAAGGGTTCATTCACACTCAATAAGTGAAAGTTAATATTTATGGGATAGTACTCAAAATCTTTGGCTATGGTAGAGAGGATTATTGAAAAATAAGTTTCTTAACTAATCCAAATCCAAGTATAGAATACCAAAGTGTTGGTATACTAAGGGTTGATAGTCAATGCCATACCCCTATCTGATCGAGTCATTGGATGGATGAGGATTTATATACATACAATAATTAATAATGGGAAGGCTCAATGGAAATGAGATCATTCCCAAAGTCATTTGGAATTAGGGTTTAGGGTTGAGTTGAAGAGCCCAAAACTCTTATTTCTATAGAGGATATTCAAGTATTTTACTGAAGCAACCAAGTTTTTTAAAAAGATCCAAGTTTTCCACACATTTTCACATTTGGCAGACCTAATGGACCGACATTAACACTTCAAAAGTTCTAATGTTAGGACATCTAAAGTCCTATCCCATTAAAGAGATGTTAAGACTTTGCAAGTTTTATTTAGGCATGTCTTTTATGCCTGAACCCAATGGAGGTTTACAGGTTGATGAGTATAGTTCTCTTGATGTCTTGACATCATGACATCTAGTAATTGATTTGACTCAAATGGTACAGTGTTAGACATGTATGGGACACATTAATTTCACCACTCTGACATGACATCCTGATAACAAGATATTAAGCCCCAAAGTCAACTTTCAGGTCATGTCGGAATGGCGCATGTTAGAGGTATGCATGGTTCAATCCAGACATCTTGATATTGGGGTATTTTGTATCGACAAAAGTTTTTGCTTTTCGAAGTACAATTTTAAGTGGCTATAAAAGAGGCTCTTTCTAATATTTTGAGAGTTCTATTTTGGATCTCCTCTTAGATTATATATCTCTCTTCATCCTAAGAAGCCCCTTGACCTCTCATACACCCTAGAGAACCCCTCCAAGAATCCCTAAAGAGAGCTCTTTCTCTTTCTCATTCTTATCTTCTTCCCAACTTTTGAAGGTTTCGTATTTCGATCCACACCTCTTCATGGATCCTCTTCTCTTCTTGCACATTCTTAGTTGTCAAGAGAAACCCATTAAGTTGTACCAACAAATTGAAGGTCTTGTACAAGCCTAGAGTAGAGCAAGGACAAGCCACTGGTGCCAACCTAGTTTAGAGACTTGATGCTCCAACTATGGACATTAGAATTTTCGAAATCAGGGAATTTCGGTTGACAATCCATTTTGCCATGTTTGTCTAATAATTTACTATTTATTTTGTCACTTATTTGCATTTTAGAATTTTCTTTCATGCATTCAAGCATTTATTTACATTCTCATGCTTTTGTCATTTTATGATTATTTTGATTATTTGCTACACACCTATAGTTCTAATGTTCTTTTCATTTTATTTCTTTTTTTCTTTTGGACATTTCAAGAGAAGCCAATTGGAGTGAGCAACACCCACATCGACTGGCCTGGAACAAAAGGAACGTCTCAAGCTCCTTTTTCTTGGCCAGCCAAAGAGAAGAAAGTTGGAATTCACAACACCAAGCATATAGTCAAGCTTCTAAACCCTTTTCATTTCTTAGTCTCATTCAGAGTCTACGGCTCTTGGCGACACATTTTACACACCCTTCATAGTTTTACACCAATTTCTCTTCAATTTCACCTTCCATTCTCCCCACTTTTTTTTCCTTCTCTCCTTCCACACAATCTAAATCATTCCTTTGGTTCCCAAGTGATGCCAATGACTAAAAGTTTGGGGATCAAAGTGATTGTGGAAAAGAAAGGAAAAGATAAAGAAAGGGTATAGTGTGAGTATGAGAAAAGAAATCCTCGTCCACATCTTTTGTGACAACCATTTCTTTAACTTTATTTTTTCTCTTCTTTACGGTCCTTCCTTCCACATGACCCAAACCAATTCTTCGATATTCAAGTGACTTGAAGAGTCAAATGTCCAAAGATCAAAGTGTGTGTGAATCAAAGTAGAGTGAGAAAGAAGAGCTAACTTCTATTAAATATATTATTAGATAATAAATTTATTTTAAAATACTTTTTTATTTTAATTATGCTTTATGAGGTGTTTGGATACATTTTTTTACTTTCTACTTTAAAATAAAAAATGAAAGAGAGAGGAACGCCTAACATGTTTGTCCGCGACTATCTCAATTTTAAAAACGAGCTAACTTCCTTTGTAAACTTCTCTAAATTTTAAAACAAGTATGGACTTGTTTTATTTCCAAGACAATCATGGAAGACACCTCCTGACCTCCACGTACCTTATAATATAATCATCTCCCATATATGTTTAAATCAGTAACACCTATAATACATAAATATGAACTTATAATTTATTTTATTTAATGATTTATTAACAAAAAGAATCAAGTTATTCTAATATCATTCAATGATAAAGAAATATATATAGACTTTAAAATATTTTATTTTGTTTAAAAAATCAAATATAATGTTACATATTTAAGACAATACTTTTATTAATGTGAATAATTTCACATTAATGTGATATAATTTTATTATCATGTGGATATTGAAAACAATGTAATGCCAAACATATTTACATAAATTTTAAAAATTGTGTCACTTTTTCCAAACACCATAGATCACTAATCTTCTAATTTTAAAAATAATGCTATTCTAAAACTTAGTCTTTATTGTTAAAGTAAAACTATCTAAATTTAAAGTTTTCTACCAAACACCCTATTAACTTGAACTATTGTGTATAGTGGGTCACACACATAAGGAATGATATGTAAATATGGGGGCATGGGTGTAGTTTAAAGAAATTAAAGGGATTTTATAAAATTATTCAATTTCTATAAATATGAGTGAATTTGGCCAAAATCTATCAAGCCAAGGATTTAAATTTTCATGCTCAATATTCTCCCGCCATCCATCTCTTCTTGGAAGTCACCGTCACATGGT
Organism: Cryptocoryne crispatula var. balansae; assembly: GCA_036172225.1. Taxonomy (NCBI): domain Eukaryota; kingdom Viridiplantae; phylum Streptophyta; class Magnoliopsida; order Alismatales; family Araceae; genus Cryptocoryne; species Cryptocoryne crispatula. The sequence goes on from CM069930.1 coordinate 11,613,806, forward strand.
GAAGCTCCATCTATGATGAGTCGCAATGTCCAACATGCTAAAGAACCTGTCTACGAAGGAAGTTCATATGGATACTACTAGAAGCTATTCACATGTATAGCTTGGAGAGCTTAGATACACTCGTTATTTTTCAGTCTTGAGGGATTGATTAAATCTTGTGAAAGTATTTTTGATTTGATTTGAATTCAGTTCTTAGAAACTTCGTTCGATTTTGATTTTGATTGAGACATCAATTATGAAATCCAAGGAATTGAACACTTTGCTGCCATATATCAATTATTTATAGTGGAATCATAGTCAAGTTGAAGTATTAATCAAAATTGGCATCATTTTGATGTTATTTTAGGTGTTTTTTTTAATTCTCAAAATCAAACAAATCTTTGTTTTGATGGGGCAACCATAATTCGCTTGTGATGCATTTTTTTATAATGGTTGGCTTTGTATGATTCATGTGACATAGGGCTTTCCAATGCCATACTTTTTTTCTTATATTTGGATCACTAGATACAGTGTCGGAAAAAAGGCATTTTGATTTATCTAGTGCTGACCTCCAAAATTGGAGTTTTTTTTTATCTTCTTTCTCCATGGAGACAAAGGGAGCCTTTGGAAGGCATTAGAATGTAAAAGAAATGATTCCTTATGGGGTGTTTGGTTGCATGATAATTTTTTGTACACTTTCATGATAAAAAATTGTATTAAAATAAAAAGTAAACCAACTCATGACATAAAATTATCATGTTTGGAGGGATGTGATTACAAAAAAGAGTAACCACCGCACATGACCAAATAAAGTGGGGGACCACAAGAAAAAAGAAAGAGGTGAGACCCTTTTTTTTGTTTAAGAAGAAAATCACTTTCAAAACATAAAATTGTCATGGTTGTCAAACACCTCTTTTAACAAGTTTTCTTACAATTTTTAAAAATTAAAATAAAAACCACAATTATCATGCAACCAACACCTCATTAGTGTTTTACTAAGTTTTACAACATTGAAGGGCAACAAAGAGGAAGAATTTGTCAAATTTTAAATCGATTAGATCTCCACCGTAGCTTCTTGATTTATCCCATATTTCAAGAAATTATCATTTTTAGGGGCTTTATTTAATGGTTTTAGAAATCTACATGCATAAGAATTAAACCCTCTGCCCTTATTGGTAAAGTCCTCGATCCAACTAGCAAGGTCCATTGGACCCGATAAGGATGTGCTTAGGCAGATCTTCTCTAAAAATTTTTTCATATTGAGTTTAAAATAATAAAAAATTCGTAAATTTTGCCATAAAAATTCATAATTTTTTTAAAATATTATTAAATAGTTATAAATATTTTTTTGATGATTATAAGTCCTATTATCATAGAATCATAGTTAAAATTTAAAATTATTTTAAAGACTTAATTAGTGATAATAATGTTTAAATTAAATTTATAGAATATTATTTTATATAATAGTGATTATGACTTTATTTTTATACCTTACAAAATTTTAGGGATGAATGAGTAGTTTAAATTGTTTGGTTTTGCATTTTGATTCATATAAAATGTTTATATGTTCTTTTAAAAATTATAAAAATATAAAATTTAAGATTTAAAAAGGTATGAGTATAGGATTCTATAGAATCGATGTCATATTCCTATCCGATTGGGAAATTGAATGATGAGAGTTTATATCTATGTGATAATTGATGATTAAAAAACTCAATAGAGATAAGATTATTCTCATAGTCATTTAAGATCATAAGATGTGATTTGTACTATTTATGATCGGTAAATTTATTAATCTATTATTAAATAATATAATTAATTTTATTAAATAAAATTATTTATTTTAATTAAACCTCATCCAAATATGCTATTTGGCCTAGTGGGTTATACACATAAGTACTTATCTATAAGTACATGAGTAAGGGAATAATTTATAAAAATTTTAATTTTTTATAAAAATTTTTAAATTCTTTATACATACTAATGGTTCCAACCAACCTCTATCAAGTCAAGGGTAAAAACCATGACCTCAGTCTCCTCCCTATCTCCTCCTTTCTCAAGAAGACATTCATGGGTGATGGAACTCTATTCGAAAAGATTTCATGAGTCTGGTGTAAGGAATCATCCATTAAAATTTGGTGCAGCGGAAGCGACGATTCCTATGGGTTCCTTTAGAATTCGTCTCAATCAGAACCGAACGACGAAAACCGAAAACCGATCAAATCGGGTTCGAATATACCTGATAGGGATTCATATAATCCCATGGAGAGGAAGGAGATGAGCTTCTCAAGCTCTACAAACCGTTCAAGTGTCCGGTCTCCAGCAGTATCCACACGAACTTCATCCACAGCAGGTTCTCCCTTCGCGCCGGCCTCGAGAACTCTTCCCGAACGGAGCTCCATCGACCATGGACACCTTCTAAAGAGAGGAGGAGGTAGGGAGGAGACTTGGGACGTGGTTTTCACCCTTGGCTTGATGGGGTTTGGCTGAAACCATTAGTATTTATAGAGAATTATGGAATTTTTCATAAAAACCCAAAAACTCTATAAATTACGTCCTTGCCCCTGTACTTGTGGATAAGTCCTTTTGTGTGTGACCCACTAGGCCCAATAACCTATTTGGTTGAGGCCTAAATAAAATAGAACAATTCTATTTAATTTAATTAAATCCGTTATCCGATAACAGATTAATCGGCCTACCGATCATGAAGGGTACAAGCCACATCCCATGATCCCAAATGGCTATGGGGATAATTTCATCTCCATTGAGCCTTTCCATCATCAGTTACCACATGGATATAAACCCTCATCCATCCAATGTCCTAGTCGGAAAGGAGTACGGCATCGACTGTCAACTCCTTAGTGTACCGACTCTATAGGATCATGTACGCGGAATTGGATCAATTGGAAAACTCCTTTTCCAATTATCCTATCTACCCTGGCCAGGGATTTAGAGTACTATCCCATAGGACATTCACTCTCACTTACCGAGAGTGGATGATCCCTTGTTGTCCGCTCAATTGCCTCCATCGGATTTTCCTTGTACCCGATCCATCGCTATATAGGACCATCTAAATTGTGATCCATAAGTCAATGGTCAAAGCACAAGTTCCACCCAACAAGGCATCTTTGGCGACTCAGGTCAAAGGTCCAACCATGCAACCGTGATGATAGAAGACCCTGATAGACAGTTCGGTAAGATACTATTCAGGGTTTCTAATTCGGTCAGTTCAGTGAACTCATTCAACTAATGAGCACCTGTATGTGTATCTCAGTGTCTCCACACTAGTGACCAATGAGATCGGTCGTCCTCATCACATGAGAAGACATCACATACACTAGTCTATCCGGATCCTTGATGTCCCGTCTCAAGTATCCTATGACTAGGAACATTTAGATCAAATACCTCTAGATGATCAATCTCATTATCATGATCTCATCATGATTTAATCATCATTGTATTTGATCAAGGACTTCATTATGATATTCGCTTTTAATAAGAGCTTATAATGAAGATTTGCCTAATTAATTGAATGAGATATTTCTAGAAATGTCGAATCATATCATATATGATTGGCTTGTAGGGCATACATTTCTATCATCTGGTGCAAAAGGAGAACCTATTGTGAATGAAGTTTGTTTGGATATTACTAGAGATCGAGTGTTTAAAAGGTTTGAAGAGTTTGAGAAGTTCTTCCTTTTTCTCTCAAATGAATTAGATGAATCCCTAATAGGTATATTCAAACCCATTTTAATCATTTTTTTTATTTTTTTAAATTATTTACGATCAAGACAAGATCAACATGAAGATATAGGAATCAGTACTTCTGCTACATCAAATTTTATAGGATAATTCCTCATAATTGTTGTCAATGTTGGAGAGGTGCCAATGTCAGATCATGATTCTCACACTCACCTTGATCACCAAATGTTCAACCCTCGGCATCATTTGGGTGCTCGAGGGATGCTTCGGGTCATGTGGGAGGAGATCAAAATAAAAAAAGTAAAAAAAAGATAGAGGAAGATTATGCAAATAAAATGAAGGGGTCACCAGGAGCCGTGGGCTCTGAAATTAACAAAAATAAAGTGCAAAGTAATTTAAAAAAATGACCATGTGTACCTTATCATGGGAAGACGGGTGTGAGTCATGACTTCTCCTTCTTCAGCGAACCGATGAAGAAGAGTCTTTAACCAATGCTTACTTGAGGTCCTATGCAACTCAAACACAAATAAACAAGTGAAAGGAATGATAAAAACTAAGTGGCGTGTAGTAAATGTAAAGAAAATAACATCAAAATGGCAATCAAATTAGAATGAATTTGATCGAGGTGAGCTTTAATTTCTATTTTTTTTGTATTTTTGGAGTATAAGATGATGCAAAAGTAAATTGTAATGATGTTAAAAAAATTAAATATGAAGTTAGAAGTGAAAGGAATCAAATCTGGGCAAAATTGGTAAAGAGTTCTGGCTCCATGTTCCCCCACTTGAGGGCACATGGTCTACTTTGAGGACATGCAAACACGTGATCTGATTCATCGATGCATATATCCTTGATCGGGGGTGCATCTTGACAAGATGGTGTGACTAGCTTCAAGAGCTCGCTGCAGGCAAATGAGAGTTCAAAATTTGATGTCATTTATCATGGATGGAAGCTGCCATGTCGATGAAGCTTTTGTCTTCAAATAGATTGGCTAGCACACACTCCTAGAAATTTGTAGAGGATGAAGAAGAGATGTGATGATGAAGAGCACGAATTGGACTTCCTTTCTCTAAGATCTCTCTAAAATTGAGCTTAATCTCATGAATTGGGATGTTGGAGAATTTTATGATCACCTAGACCAATCTCTCGTACGTTCAGAGGACATACCTTGATATAAGAGCACAAAAATCCTATTCAAAATTAGATTGGATTAGCAAAATTAGAAAACTAGGAGGACATGCCCCCAGTCAAGGACGCATGTCCTCAGTCAAGGATGCATGCACCCTTGACCTAGTTCACATCCACCATATGCCAAGTTTTGACCTTCCAAGCATTAGAGATTGGCAGGATCTAAAGAGAAATAAGAAACTTAGTTCTGATAGAAATGTATGCCCTACAAGCCAATCATATATGATATGGTCTGACATTTATAAATATATCTTATTCAATTAATTAGGCAAATCTTCATTGTAAGCTCTTATTAGATGCGAATATCATAATGAAGTCCTTGATCAAATACGATGATGATTAAATCATGATGAGATCATGATAATGAGATTGATCATCTAGAGGTATTTGATCTAAATGTTCCTAGTCATAGGATACTTGAGATGGGACATCAAGGATCCGGATAGACTAGTGTATGTGATATTTTCTCATTTGATGAGAATGACCGATCTCATTGGTCATTAGTGTGGAGACACTGAGATACACATACATGTGCTCATTAATTGAATGAGTTCACTGAACTGACCGAATTAGAAACTCTGAATAGTATCTTACTGAACTGTCAATCAGGGTTTTCTATCATCATGGTTGCATGGTTGGACCTTTGACCTGAGTTGCCAAAGATACCTTGTTGGGTGGAACTTGTGCATTGACCATTGACTTATGGATCACCATTTAGATGATCCAATATAGCGATGAATCGGGTATAAGGAAAACTCGATGGAGGCAATTGAGAAAACAACAAGGGATCGTCCACTATCGGTAAGTGAGAGTCAATGTCCTATGGGATAGTACTCTAAATCCCTGGCCAAGGTAGATAGGATAATTGGAAAAGGAGTTTTCCAATTGATCCAATTCCGAGTACAGGATCCTATAGAGTCGGTACACTAAGGAGTTGACAGTCGATGCCATACTCCTTTCCGATCGGGACATTGGATAGATGAGGGTTTATATCCATGCGGTAACTGATAATGGAAAGGCTCAATGGAGATGAGATTATCCCTATAGCCATTTGGGATCATGGGATGTGGCTTGTACCCTTCATGATCGGTAGGCCAATTAATCTATTATCGGATAATAGATTTAATTAAATCAAATAGAATTGTTCTATTTTATTTAGGCCTCAACCAAATAGGCTATTGGGCCTAGTGGGTCACACACAAAAAGACTTATCCACAAGTACAAGGGCAAGAGCGTAATTTATGGAGATTTTGGGTTTTTATAAAAAATTTCAAAATTCTCTACAAATACTAATGGTTTCAGCCAAACTCAATCAAGCCAAAGGTGAAAATCACGTCCCTAGCCTCCTCCCTACCTTCTTCATTCTCTAGAAGGTGTCCATGGTCGATGGAGCTTCATTAGGGAAGGGTTCTCGAGGCTGGTGCGAAGGGAGAACCTATTGTGGATGAAGTTTGTGTGGTCCTGTGGATACTGCTGGAGACCGGACATTTGAACAGTTTGAAGAGCTTATGAAGCTCATCTCCTTTCTCTCCATGGGATTATATGAATCCCTATCAGGTATATTCGAACCCGATTTGATCGGTTTTTGATTTTCATTGTTCGGTTCTGATTGAGACAGATTCTAAAGGAACCCATAAGAATCGTCGCTTCCGCTACGCCAAAATTTTATGGACGATTCCTTACAGGGTCACACCCTTGGATGTGGGCACATGTGCCCTTAATTGGGAAACATCCTAGATTTTTGGAAATTACTATTCAAACTTAGGGATCCAAAGATGGTATGTAAAAGTTAAGTAATTTTGGGCATGCCCGTGACCAGGGGTACGTCCCAACTGAGAAAGTTCCCTACATTCCTGATCAAGGGTGCATTCATCCCTAACCCCGGGCACATCCTAGTTGAGGTAAGAAATTTACCAATGGACATATAAAATTCATCTTAAATCAATTTGACATGCCAAATTGAAATCAATTGTACGTGCCCCTGGTCTAGGGTGCACGCACCCTTGACCCTTGTCACGTCCTCCCAGTTTCGATGAATACATGTGGAAAAGCTTCAATAGAGATCGAAAGGACCCATCAGCATCCAAAAAGATCCAAAGTGACCAGGGGTGTCTTGGCAGAGATTGGTCAAGACACAGCAGCAATCGAAAATACACGGCGATGACTAAAAGATTCTGGTAGGGACCAGTCAAGACACGGTGGAGTCGAAAAGACATGGCAGCGACATGAAGGACCCGACAACAACTAGAAAGACATTTGGTGCATTGAAAACTCAATCATAACCTTCAAAAATTGACCTTCTAACATTGGTCATTGAGTTAGCTTCATGCATTTACGCTTATCGCATGTCTCTCACTTAGAAGATATAACATCATTTGAAAACTCTAAAACATGCTCAGTTTGACCTGTTACAGTCAAGAAGCTCCCAACTCAACTTAGGGAATTCTTGTTCCACCTCAAAAATGACCCGACATGATTTTAAGCAATGTGATCGCACATATCACTCAATGAACGAGAGTTTTAAACTCCAAATTTGGCCAATTTTTCATGTTTATAGTCGCCAATTGTGTTTGATTATCATTACCTCACTAGCATGCCAACTAGAATGCACTTCCAACAGAACATTCAAGTCACCGCCAAAAGCCTTCGATTAACTCCTACACCAAAGGTTGATGGCCTATAACCACCGCAAAATGCCGCTACCTTTATTGGTTGACTAATACCATCTCAAGATAGTCTTTGCTATCAACTTTGTATTGTAGTAGTCCTTGATGTCACATCGTAACTATCACACCACTAATCTTGTGACTGTAGAAATGTAAAATTGGCATAGTTTGGAGCTTAAAACTCTTGTAGCTAATATTTAAGTTTTCATCGCTTAGAATTGATGTCCAATCTTTTCTAATGCTTCCAAAGCATTTTTAATGAAATAGATTGGGATGGGGTACATGAGTACCCATGTGGGGGTGCATGAGTCCCCAAATGAGGGCACATGAGTGAAATGAAGGAGGGGTGCATGTGCTCCCAATTGCTATCCTCACTATTGGTTTCAAGTTTTCGACCAAACCTTGGTCTCGAGATAAAATTTGAGGTTTTATTTTTTATCTCTGTGCACCCTAGGTCAGGGGCACATGTGACCTCATCTAGTGATGCATGGAGACCTTACAAAATTTTTAATTTGATTAAATCTAGGCCGATTGTGGGAGATTTTGCCATAATCCATGCTCCTAAGGTAGAGGGCACATGCGTCCCTAACTGAGAGCTCATGGACCCCTCAAGTTTCTATTTTTTGAAAGAATCTACTAAAATATGGCAAGATTTCCCCCCATCTGTTTTTCCCTAGGATGAGGGCACATGTGCTCCCAACTTGGGTTGCATCAGTCTATCTTTTATAAATACTCATTCCAATTCAATTTCAATAGGATTTTCAACATTCTATATAATTGAGCGATCTTTCAACATTTAGAAGATTAGTTAGCATGTCTCTACATCCTATCTTTGAGTTTGGAAGATTTTTAGAGAGAGAATTTAATGAGTTTTAGAGAGAGGGAGTTTAGCTCATGCATGTTGGTGTTAGCTTGCTTGTAGATTCTGTATAAAATATATGGTGCATGTAGAGATCGATCTAGAATAGTGGAAAGGTTCCTCGGCCTATTAGTTATCATTTGCAACACACAATGGTGGAATCAGATCTACCATTTGCCCCTAGCAAGCTCTAGAGCAAAGTAACACTATTGTAAGTCCTATTTTGGATTGGTTTCTGACACCAACACCAAAATCCATCTTTTCTTCACCGAATCAATCCATATTTACTCTCTTTCAGTTTCATCTATGTTAGTTGTTTCTTATCATGTTTACATACTTTTTCATTGCATTTTTTTTGAAAAAATCTAAGAAAAGGGGTTTGGGCTAACCTCAAACTAGTCAGTTTTACTCTAATTGTCATTTTATGTTGTTTACTTCATAGATACTACATAGTTAACTCAGTTCTAACCCATTTTCTTTCACCTGAATTATTGCCTTTGGATTGCACATGTACACACATCGAACTGAATCAAAGGGCTTCTCATCATTGGCCGGCCAAGAAAAAAGAAGTTAAAACTCACACACACTCCATCTCCTAGGTATGTAGCTCAAACTTCCATTTTAAATTCATTGAAACTCATGAGTTTTGGCAAACACACACTTCACACACCTGCCCTTCATGAGTTTTGGCAAACACACACTTCACACACCTGCCCTCTAGCTACCCTCCTTCTCCTAGTCTTTTATTACCCACAAACTGGACTATCCTTACTTTTTGAAAGGAAGAGGCGAGTCTAGTATGTAGTCTAATTTCATATTGAGAAGCCGATCCCTTGCATCAAGTTAATGAGATGTATGAGATTGGGTTTTCTTTTTCTCATGGAGGGCACATGTTGAGGTGTGGATGAAAGGGAAGGGTGATGATCCTCTTCATCATAGCATCCATCACCCGATTTGCTCCACTTGTAGCGCCAACTAGCTACAAAATTATTCGTAGTAGAGACTATCACCCACATGTTATTCGATGTCACCTTCGATTTCAAACATCAAAATGCACTATGACATCCTATGTTTTGTCGGAAAAGAATAAGTAGATAAATCCTAACTTGTAAGAGTTAGATGTATACACTAGGTTATAATTCTAATAAAATGATATTTTTATATAAAATAGTACACGACCTTTATCTCATTAGTTCCCTCAACATTGTGACTTGTTAAATGAGCCACCAAATTAAATTATTTATATGGAGAATAACTTAAAATAATAATGGATATCTAATATCTTGATATCTCTGACTTGGTTGGTCAAACTTTTGATGATGTTTGGAAAAAGATCTAAAAGAATATATAAATTAATTTTTTTAGTCTTGAAAAGCTCTTATATTTTAAGATAATAGTTTTTACTTCTTTTGTTCAGACTTAGTGAGCCTTTGGAAGAACATGAAATGCTGCAACAAACCAAACCATGTAGAAGATAACTCACCTGGTTTGTCACCACTCTTGTGCCTATAAACAATTATCTATAGTCAAGATGTTCATTCAAATGAATTATCAAACATATTTAATCAAAGGGATTTTCAAGTTTTAATCCTATTTCAAATTGTGATTTAATTTTAGGTCCCAGAATCTCTCAAAGTTGGTTTTTTTATCCCAAAATTGTTTATTTAAATTTTTTTCTAACCTATATGCTACTAATGCATGGCTAATTCTAGTTTGACCCATTGAAGTTGGGAACAAATCTTGCACAAACCGTTAGTCCTCTTACCTAGGATTATAGAGTTGGAGAAATCCCTGGAGAAGCTTTGCTCGATAGTAGATCCCATGGAGAAGTATTTGCTCAATTAGTGCTCTACGGAGCAGGGGGATCTCGACTGTGCTAGATGGCACATCTCTGTGGATAAGCTTGTCTCGCTATCTCTACGGAGAAGTGCAACAGTGCATCAAGACTATGCGCCAAGGTGGAATCCTGAAAGCAGTGAGTCTTCCAAGCCATAGTGTATCTTGGCATTGGGATGGCACATACGGTTGATGCAGTAGCAGACGATGAAAGTTGAAGCATACAATTGAACGAGCATTGGAGATCGTGATGGTAGATCAAGCATTGGACAGTGGCAGAGTTCAGTCCACAAAACCTTAGCTGCACTATTGTGGTTTTCTTTCAAATTCTTCTACCATCCTACTTTTCTTTTAGGTTTCTTAAGATTATGATGCCATCTGTACCCTAGTCGAGTGTCTTATTAATGATGGTCTAAAAATGGCCATCTTTTTGGCTAGTTTTGGCCATTTAGGTATGTCGATTCTCTAAAGTATGTTGGGTAGAAGCAACAGTTTGACGAGTAGACCTTTTAATCCTCAATTTGGGATCTTAGTTCACGATCTTTTAGACAACTGAAAGTGTCTATCAAGTGTTTTAGCAACTGGCGGGTTTCTGCCATTTGTGTATCTTGATTATGTGTTCTTAAATTTAAGATCTTTGCTCATGATCTCTTTGGACAATTGAAAGTGTCTATCAAGCGTTTCAGCAACTAGTTTGTTTATGCCATTCGGATATCTTGAGTCTCTGCCCTTAAATTTAGGGTCTTCATTCATGATCTTTACACATAAGTATCCATTTACTTATCATGCTTCCTCTTAAGTCTAGATCCAAACGCATAAGAAGGTAAAATTGGAAGATACATACATTCTTTATTACGATTGGTGGTGTTAAGGTAAAGTAGGGGTGGGTGTAAAGAGATTGTGAAATTTGGGACTAGAAAATAAAAGTTCATATGCATGGGACTAAGGCCCTATTTGATAACACTTAGCAAGCCTCTTACGTTTGATTTAGTTAAACATTAGATTATTAAAGGTGTTTGATAAAATATCCTAATTAAAATCTAAACTAATGTCTTAAGTCTAAAAAGTATTTGAATGGTTTAGATATTAACCTTTAGCTTATTTTGGTTTAGAGAAAGAAAATGCTAGGTCGAAACTCGAAAGGACCTCACAACAATTGGAGCTCAACTCATAGTGGAACCTCGGAAGGAGCTTGGAAGTATTTAGTGACTTGTGGCAACTGGGAAGAAATTTGCGGCTCACAGTGGATCTTGGAAGTGTAGCTCGTGGGGGATCTTGGAAGGAGCTCATGGTGACAGGGAACAAACTCACAGAAGCTAAGTAGTGACCGGGGAGAAATTTGTAGATGATCTCCATGGGGAAGGAACTCACCACCATTACAATTGTTCAAGCTGCCCTTTCTTTGACAACTTTGATTTGTCAACCACGCACATGTCCATCTCTTGATTTGCTGCTCTTACCTCTACTCCATACCTGATTGAGACAACCTTGCTTCCTACTATCCACTCACTGGTGGCTCCCTCTACAACTTCTCTTCTTCAATGAGTAGCTTGGGCTTGGTTGGGATGGAACTAGGTAGACTAATAGCGAAGGGTGTTATGCGAGAAAGGGAGAGGGGGGATTGGGGAAGAGGAGATGATGGATAGTTGTCGTTGGTTGGTTCAACTCACTCACCTCCTTCAATTACTATGGTTCTATTTATGTCGATTGTAGATTAGATGAGTTGCTTCCTTCAATTATTCATCTTAGGAGAATTAAAATCACCTAATGTCCTTCCGCTTGCCCATGCCTTTATTTATGGTTATCTATTGCATTTCACCTAATGCTGGGAGCTTTCATATAGTGGTTTGCTTGCTACCTTTGTTGTAGTAGGACCAAATGCTCCATTTTATTTTCCCATGATAGGCCATCCTCTTTCTTTGATAAATTTTCTCATGGAGATGTGTCTATATAAGTTGTCACTTTGTTCAGTGATGCTATTTCTTGTCAAACTACTTCATTTTCTTCTCCATTGCCTCCCTCTAGTGCCCTTATTAATTCCCCCTCCTCCCCCAAGAAGTGAAGTGGCCTTGCCTATGAAGCTTCAGAAGGGTGAAGGGGACTTCAGTGAAGGATTCAATCTAAAGTGTTTATGATAGCTGCCATTTAGATTATGTAGAGTGAGTGCTTCTCCCACTTAGCTTTTTCTTCTTGTGTCATCTTGTGCTCGCCAGATAGGTGTATTCTTCCTTTTTCTTAGCTACTGGTTTGGTCTTCAACAATTGTTGGACTCCTGGCCTCTTTCTTCTAATGACGAATGGTTAAAGTGTTGGTCATGGGTTATTAGACTTCTTGAACATTCGATATGCTGATGAAGGAGTCAAGCAAGTTGGATGCTAGATATAACTTGGGGATCAATACATTGTGTCGAAAATTTCTTAGAACAAGTAAAGTTCCATCAAAATTGCACTGCACCAATGATGGTTAAAACTATCTGAGCATGTAAAAAATGTTTAGATATAGACATCTTGTAACTCTTTAATTTTCTCCTATGCTCTATTTGTTAAAACAATCTCTTTCCAAGGTGAATTGATTCAACATGAAAGCTATCTTACCCTTTTCATTCCTAATTTGCTTCTTGCTTCACTTCTCAAATCATTAAACTCAAGAGAATTTAATCATCGAGCATCATTTCTCACTTTAGTTTCTTGCTTTCCTTCCCTCTTTCATTTATCATGTTGGTAATCTCATGTTAAACTCTTACATTAGGCAAACTCATTGTTCAACTATTAGCCTTGTAGAAAATTGTTATATAAAGTGAAATATGTAATAGATGTATATGGATGTTTACTTTGGTTACATATTTTGTATGTTACAAGTTATAGTGATGGTTATAATAGAATGTACTTTCAAAAGTTGTGTATTTTACCTATGGATTTTTCTAACATATATATATATATTATTTTGCATTTGATTATGTCCATCCATATTTTTCCTATTTATGGCTTCAAAATATAGTATTGAAGAGAAGCTCATGTGACCATCATTTACCAAAAGTTATAGAGGATCCATAGAAGCATAGCCTTACTAACAACAACTCCTCACACCAAACTAGTGTTTTGAAGATTCTTTTATGTGCATATCAAACGTTGACATGAAATTGAAACTTGAAGGTTCTTGCCACAACACCTTAATTGTGTCACATGAAATGAAGAAGTAGCCTACTTTCTAAGAATTTGCTAAAACTAATATCACTCATCAGCCAGTTTAGAGTCTAGATGGCTAATCCTTTTGTTTTGTATTTGAAGATGCTGATATTGACATATACTTTTTGTTTTGTATTTGAAGTTGGTACAGTGCTATTTGGTTTTAAAGAAGACTTGGGGATTGTGTAACCCTTTGTTTTGTATTAAAAGCATCAATGACATATATTTTCAAAATTGAATGAGAGAATGTATAAATGTTTTATTTAACTTGTATGATGTGTTCCATATTTTCTTTCTAGAGGAGAATGTGCTTGATGAAACTACTGTGTATTAAATTGTATGTTATTTTGCTGTAGAATTTGTTAGTCCAAATTATAATTTTGTAAGAAAATTTCAGTGAGAGATTACAAATGATTCATACATGATCGATTGTATTCAAAATCAATATTTAATTATTTTATTATTTAAGGAAGATTGAGTAGATGATTATGATTTTTGTATCAAACAACATAAATTACTTAAATCTTATTCAAATAAAGTATTTTTCATCATTCATTGAGAGGTTAAATATGAAATTAAGAAATAAATAGGGCCTCTAAAATAGGGGCATAAGTTGATTTTGTCTTAATTAAATTATCTTGATAAAATTTAAATCTTTTTTTTTTCATCGTATTCAAAGATTAGACATTGATTTAGAACTTAGAAACATTCAGATTAGGCCGAATGTAAGAATCCTAAATTTTTAATATCTATTCCGAATTTCCTTGATCCCATCCACGTAACCACCTACCATGCTGTAGGAATACGATGTACAAAATGGGGAGAGCAGATCACCTCAGTTTTCGGGTGGAGGGAGTACCCTCAGTCCCCAATAAAAAAAGTCCATGATACCAGTCACTTAAGTGATGGGTAGTGAGTTGTAAGGCATCGGTAGTAGTTCAACTCCCGTCAGTAGCGGGTTAACAAGTCAGTGAACCGTTATTGAACCGCTACCAATGCCTTACAAACTCGCTACCGAGTTAATACAACTCGTTACCGATGAGTAGTGAGTTAGTAAGACGTCGTTAACAGTTCAACCTTTTTCGGTAGTAGTTCACCACTTAAGTGGCTTGGGATCGTGACTGATTTTTATTGGGAATTGAGAGTACTCCCTCCACCCGTGCACTGAGGTGATTCGCACTCCAAAATGGGGGGGGGGAGGGGTGGTGGTGGTGAGAACAGGTGGCCAAAAGAGATGGCGGCGCACGCAGGGCTGCGATGCAGAGACGTTGTGGGGAGGAGTGGAACCAGCAAGGCGGAGGGAGACAAGCCTGCGCGGGGGGAGCCGACGGCGATGGCGGCGGCTTAGGCGGGGAGCGCCAGGGCGGAGGGAGCAGGGTTTAGGCGGCGGCATAAGTATGGCACCGAGGCACAAAGCAGAGGGAGGAAGAGCGCTGTCTTCAGAGGAGGCGGCGGTGGGAACGGTTGTTACGGAAGAAGTGAGGGTAGAGGCTTGTTTTATACTAGTCAACAGGAACGTGCTTCCCACGTGTACCTATAAATTTTAAAATTTTATTATTGCTTGAAAAAAATTATCAAAAAATATATTTACATAAAATAAATTCAAGTGGGATAGGCTACTTGATATGCTATTAAAAATAGAAGAAAAATGAGAATTGGAGAAAGGTAAATATGAAAAATTACCTGATCTCTTTGACATCAAGGCCCCTGGCCACGACATCAGTGGCAATTAAAATTGGTGATCTACCACTCTGGAACTGATTCAAAACCCAATCTCTTTCCCTTGGAACTTGTCACTATTTAGAGCAGCACCACCAAAATTGCATCCAATACAAGCTGATCACATTGTTTCTTTGTTGAACAGAAGATGATAATCTTAGAACCTTTTTCTTGGTAAAAAAAAAGAGAAAAAACTGTATCCAAACACCCTATAAGAATTTGTTCCAAACATTTCTACTTTTCCATTGGGAAATAAAGAATAAGAACATGTCAATAGAATTTGTTGTAAAACACATGTAGAGCCTTCATAGCAATAGAAAGTTGCATGCGCCACAACAAGGTTTTCCAAGAAAAAATCACAATCGCACAGTTTAATAAGATTTCAATGCAAATCAGATACTATCCGACAGAAATAACAAAAAAAAAATATTGAAAAATATTTCTTCTCCTTGTGTGCTTAGTGAGTGGGCCAATCCAGACCCCGATTGATTCGGCCTTGCTTGTATCTAGGTAACCAAAGTAAGCAAACAATGTAAGAAAAAGATAGCTAATCATGTAGAAAGAATGTCATATTCATGCATCAATTAAATGCTAAATGCATGAAGTTGTTATGGAACATTATCTTCAAGAGAGCATAATGTTTAGGTATATGTATTTTTCTTACCTTTTTGCCCCTCATAGTATCACGGCTATAGCATCAATAAAACATAAAATAAAATAGTACACGGTTCTTCAAGAAAAGAAATGGAGAGCAATGCCTTAAACAATGAGAAGACTATTACCTGTGTTATGGATTTATTTGCAGCAAGCTTATCAACAATGCCAATATTAATCTGAACAGGATGATTAAACAAGTCGACAGCAATATTTCTCACTTCCCTTGGCTATGTTGCTATATACATAAGTGTTTGTCCGCTTGGAGGAATCTCATTCACAATTCCACATATTTGAGTTTCAAAGCCCATGTCAAGCATGCAATCTGCTTCATCAAGCACAAGAAATGAAACTTGATGAAAACTGAACTTTCCCATATCAATAATGTCATTGATTCGACCAGGTGTAGCTACATTAATGTCTGCACCCCTCTCTATCTCTCTAAGTTGAGGGCCTTTTGGTGCTGCTCCGTACAGACACTGGACGAGAGGAAACATGCAGAAAGAGAGCAAAAGTAGATATCCAAGAAAGGAAAATCAATTGTGAATTCAATGGGATAGCAATTTCACTAATCATACGAAACCAAATTTACAAGATAAAATAATAATGTCTAAGCTTGGGAAGCCAGAAAACATACCCAAATTTGATAAATTGGAGACTCAATTACAAAACAAAATATCAATGTTGAACCCTGAAAATCAAGACTTTAAATGATCGGCCCGTGGCAGTGCTACAGTGGACCTCACCCTCCTACTATGGGAAGCACCTTGGGTTCGATCTCAGAGTTCATCCTGTGTGGTCTTTTTCCGCAATTGTTGCAGCAGATAAACCAAAAAAAGACATAAAAGATCATTCATAAAAGACTTTATGGTTAAAAGAGGACTATTAAAATTCACATTGCACATCTCAAATCCCAACATTGGGACTAAAAAAAATAGATCTGAAACTTAAAAGAAAAAACTTCGATCCAAGGAACGCTCAGATCTGAAATTTAAACTAAAAAAATTCAAAGCCTTCAAATTCAAAATTTAGACCTAAAATCCTAAATATAAAATTGAAAACCATGATCTCAATTCCCCCAAACAATGAAATCCCAATTCAAAAGACAGTCAAAATAGAACAAATGCAAAACCCGAAGAAAATGATTCTTTTAAGATAATGCGAAAAAAAATGTGTTCATAAATTTGTACAAAATAAAAACAAAAATCTACATTTATGGGCTGATAACGGTACACAATTAAACTACAAATAATTGCATAGAAGCAAGCGCAGAGAAAATTAAAAGAAATCTGAAACCAAATGTTTGTGAATCCGTGAAACCATTTTTGGATTCACAAATCCGTGAAATCTGAAACATGGAAAATCAAAAGATCTGAAAATTAAAAGAAGCTGCAGTTTGTAATCTAAAATCTGAAGAGCTCCAAATCTGAAAATCGGAATGTGCAGAAATCTGAAATTGGAATTTGAAACAAACCGATTCATTTTCCAAGACAAACTTAAAACCATGTTCCTGGACCGAAACCAAATGGACAACCAAATTTAAAACCTGAAACATTAATAAAATCTGCAGTTCCTAATTCAAAATTAGAACTGTCTCTCAAACAAATCTGTAACAAGCAAGAGCGTTCAGATCAAATTTCCCAGACCCAATTCAGAAACATTCAAGTCAGTTTTCCTTAACCAAGTCCAAACCAAAAATAAACACATCTGCAACCAAAAATCAGAGTCGATTTTCAAATCGTTTTGGAATTCCAACTCTCAAAAAAATTCAAATTTGCCAAACAAGTTAAATTTAGATTAAACTAAAGTCAAAAAATTAATCAAGCTTAAATCAAATTTTAAACAAATCTGCAAATCTGGAAATTTCAAAGAGGATTCGGAAACATCAATCATATTCAATTCAAATCCAACTCTTAAATTAAGCTGAAGTTAATTTCAAATCAAACAAAACTAAACCAAACAAACTTCATTTCAAGCCAAATCTGACTTGAACAAATTTAAATTAATTTCACTCAATTTTACTTCTGAATTTTACATTCTGAAAATTTAATAATTTTACATTGTACTCATATTTCTTTTACAATCTGAATTTATCATTTTTGTCAATTTTTTAATACTTTTTTTATATACAGTTTTTCATTACGTATAATACCAATTGTTTCAATTCATAAAAAAGATACAGTGTATCTGTATATAAGAACATGAAAATATCATGATGAGAATCACATGATTTGCGACAGGATCTGGATATATGATTTGTGACAGGGAATCACATGTGGGAATCAATAACCTCCTTCTCTATATATGCACAAGGCATATAAAAAATAATATTAAAAATAAATAACATTGATGTCAACAGACAACTAAAATGAATCAGTCCATGCTTTTGTTGAATTTTAATTGGGAATTTTATTTGTAATTAAGCTCATATCATACTTT
Source organism: Cryptocoryne crispatula var. balansae (assembly GCA_036172225.1). Taxonomy (NCBI): domain Eukaryota; kingdom Viridiplantae; phylum Streptophyta; class Magnoliopsida; order Alismatales; family Araceae; genus Cryptocoryne; species Cryptocoryne crispatula. Next base: position 11,632,030 of record CM069930.1, read on the forward strand.
CTTTCATTTCTAGTTATGAGATTTTTAAGTTCATAATGAGAATTAACATTTTTCATTTTTCAGATATGGTAATCTCATTATTAATCATGAAGGGGCAAGCGACATTAGATCAATTTGAATTAAACGTATTTTGAACCAATTACAACATGTAAGATGATCACAACACGAAAAAATGCAGGAAAAATACATAGAAACAAGACTTTTTGGGTTGAACACCGTAAAACAGATTTTTTTTTTCGAAAGAATCCACATCAGAAAAGAAAACAAATCTTAATCCCAACTTCCATAAACAAATTTCAGATATAAATGGATTAAAGAATACCCCAATATGCATTTCATGGCAAGGTTGTGCGTAGATGAAATCTGTGACATAATGCAGAAAAAGTAAATGAAATACCTTCAAATCTGCAATCTCCTGCTATCTTTTAGCAAATCCAACCAGAAATGTAGCTTTCCTTTTCTTTTGCTTTGTCAACCTAGCAAAAATACAAATACTAATACATTTAAAATCACTATGATACAAACTTTTTCTCGAAATAGAAAATTGTTATACAGTTCTATTTCAATTGGTTTACCTATTTTATGATTCCAAATAAAGAATACCCCAATTTTATGATTCCAAATAAAATTGTTATGATTCCAAATAAAGAATCCACATCCGAAAAGAATACCCCAATTTTATGATTCCAAATAACATAAAATGGTTTACCTATTTAACCGGCACCCCCAACTCAAAACGTAGGGTGAAAAAAATATCACATACCTAAGATGGAAAGAACCAATTGATGGAAACTTCCAAGGTTGTGCTTGGAAATCCAGAGGCATTTTTGGGGCATTAGGAATAGTCCCGGAAAGACGATTTAGAATTGTTATACAGGATCTCCCAATCCAGAACGTAGGAAACAAAAGAAACGCACAGCATACATAAGAATGAAGAATTAGTTCAAAGTTATGACTTTTTTATTATACTTACATCTCTAATGTTCAGCAAATGTATACGGATCAAATGACTTGGTATTTTTTTTGCACAAACTGTGTGGGTGATTTAATTTAATGTAACAATCTTCTTACATGATAATGTAGAGAGTTAGGTTCATAGAAAAAATTGTGATAGCCCAAAAAGAATGCTTTACTTTCTTAAGAAAGAATGTCTCATCTGAAAAAAAAATTCTAATAGTTTTCAAACATTTTTGTTAACCTAGATTTTTCAGTAATTTTTTAACACAAAAAACACAGCTGATCATAAAACCAAACACTTCATTATTGGCACTTCTCCAATTTAAAAAGGACCCATTTTCATATTCTTCAAGAATACTTTTTATTGGAAGAAGAAGACCCATTTTTTCCGTAATTTAAAAATAAATCATTAAAATTATAACTTTAAATAAGTTTATCCGATTTTATGCAAATATAACAATAATATAGATGATCATAATGCTGTGGATGTGATTGTAAACTTTTTTTAATATGTTGTTGCTAAAAAAATTTCAATAAAAACTTGATGAAGATTGGAAACTCAGCTTTATAAATCTGTAATTGCAACCCCCCTACATAAACCAGAGAGTTTGCCGAAATTATAACCGAAATTCACAAAAAAATGCACAGTCTTGAAATTTACTCTGAGCATGACTGTCTTTTGTTGTCTTATTTTATCCCAAATTGATATTATGCTTCTTGTCAAACAATGACTCCATTATCGTATTGTGGAAAAAAAACAAAAACAAATTGTTCCCGTCACTAATAGTAAGTTATTTGTCTTGTCAAATAAGCATGATTCACCCGCCCATTTTTCTCGTTTGATGATTCAATTACCTAGAGCGAAGAGAGAAAATTTTAAAATGCATAATGAGGACGGGAGGAAAAGAGCTTTAAATCCAAAAATTCCAACCATTGAAATTTTTTTCCCCCTTTTACCCATACTGTGTCCAATATGACCCACAGGTTTTTCATCATGCTCCTATATGTACCTACCCCGCCTATGTCTAGTGACCACGAGGCCTTGTCCGCTGCCCGAGTCTTATGACCGTGAAAGATAATAGAGGACATATGATGCTTTTGTGTTGTTTTTAACGCTCGAAAGGGGTTGCGCACGTCCTCGGCGGGCTCTCTGTCCGGGATGCCCTCGGATCCGACGGTCCATCAGCCACAATTTCGACAGACCAGCGAGGCCCACCAAGAATGGGGGCAATCGGTATTATTTTTGAGTTTGGGTAGCATCAGTTTTAATGCCAACGGTATCCAAATCAATACTCTATCATTTTCAATACTCGTAACAAATAGAGGGTAAACAAGTGTCACTTACTAGAGTTGGGTCAGGGTATGGCTAGATTAAATGTAGCCGCCACTTCTGTTGTGGTAAAATAGGATCCTCAACCCCAGATTAGCAGGGAGTAAAAGAAGATAGAGATGGGGGCTCATGTTGTGGTATTCCCTAATTTCCTTTTTCATGTTTCCTCTTCATCTTACCAAAACTTCATTATTGAGAATGAAGTTCATCTCCCTCGTACCAACTCTGTGGTGAGTCTAGCCACTCGAACCCAAGATGTCCTCATGGATATTTCCAAAATTTTCATGCTATCTGAAGCATATGATTGAAAATTAGCATGCTTACTATTTTTTGCATGCAAAAACCTGGAAATCAAAAGTCAGAGTGTAAAATCCTTAAATCTGAAATTCAAAAAAATCTAAAAATCTGCAGAATTTAAAAATCTAAAACCTACCCAGTCTGAAATTCAAACCTGAAAAATCCGTTAGGTGTGAGAATGAATGGAATCTGTGAGGTTGAAACCAGAAAATCTAAATCCTTCAATCAAAACAGATTTTAATGGTATTCATCAAATCCAAATCAAAACCTGCAATTCAAGATCTAAAAATTTTGAAGTTATAAAAAACAATCTGAAAATTGTAAAGTCTGTAAAGGGCGCCCTGAAAGATGGAACGCACAGAATCTGAAGATTTGAATCTGCAATTAAAGTGTAAAAACCATTTTTGGATTCACAAATCCGTGAAATCTGAAACATGGAAAATCAAAAGATCTGAAAATTAAAAGAAGCTACAGTTTGTAATCTAAAATTTGAAGAGCTCCAAATCTGAAAATCGGAATGTGCAGAAATCTGAAATTGGAATTTGAAACAAACCGATTCATTTTCCAAGACAAACTTAAAACCATGTTCCTGGACCGAAACCAAATGGACAACCAAATTTAAAATCTGAAACATTAATAAAATCTGCAGTTCCTAATTCAAAATTAGAACTGTCTCTCAAACAAATCTGTAACAAGCAAGAGCGTTCAGATCAAATTTCCCAGACCCAATTCAGAAACATTCAAGTCAGTTTTCCTTAACCAAGTCCCTTCAGTGCACGAAAAAAAAAAATTCTGCAAACAGAAACTGTGATAAATGAAAACAATGCTTTTATATCTTCAGGTCATGCTTTTAGAAACTTGGACTTGGTCACCAAAAAGTCTGCTTTAGTTCAGATGCTTTCTTTATGTCAGATAATCATATTCCTACAATAAATGCTATTGAAAATTATTCATAAGATAATGTATGATGCTCCTGGTTCAACTGCGTCAAAGGTTATTTCAGACCATATGTTATTATTTCAGCGAGAAATCTTCTGCTAAAATGGCATCCATATGTTATTATTTGGACCATAATTCTGAAAAATACAAGTAAATATAGCATGGTAACATCACGGTATTGAAATTTAAACTCCAATCTTTTAAAGACTAAAATTTATCATGAACTTCATGCTCATGACAAATATATAAGAAGACAAACAAATATGATTTAAAAATAAATGAAATACCTATGCCTTCAAATCTGAAATCTCCTGCTTTCTTTTAGTAAATCCAACCAGAAATGCAGGTTTCCTTTTATTTGCTTTGTCAACCTAGAAAAAATACAAATACTAACACATTTAAAATCAATATGCCACGAAAATATATATTCTGATTTAGGATATATACCATATTTGAAAACTTCTTGATCTGAATTTCAGATTTCAGATTTAGAATTTTAAGAATTTGGTGAGCCTAATTAAATACAAGGAGACAAATAAATCAAACTTAAATATATAATGAATAAAGTCGGGAGAAATGCGAGAAAAGTACACTTTTTCCCATGATTCATATAAGCATGGCTTTATAAGGCCGGATACTATAATTTAATCCAAAAAAGAAAACAATCATTCTCAGCCAAAACCAATTTGAGCTCAGTCCAAAAAGAAAGTGGATCATTTTCAGTTCATATATCTGTCCAATTTCTGTCATAATAACCAATTTGTTAGTTCATATACTAAATTCATTCTTAGACATATGCCCAGTCCAAAAAGAAGAAACTAAAATGCACATTTGAACATCTAATGAATCTATAAACATATGTTTAGCAGGAAGAATCTGAAAGTGAAGAGTATCTGAAAATCATGAATTAGGAAGCCATCATCTAATAACTTCAATGAACCAAGGAATTCAAATATTTATCGTAACTCATTCAGGATTATTTTTCCACTTAACTACCCCAAGGAAGGCGGATACGAGAGGCAGACCTAGGATCAGCCAATTGGATGTAAATTAGATTGGCTGATATGCCAGGAATCTGCCTGACTTTGTTCCATCTTGGCGAACACTTAGACAACCAAAATCTCACCAGCTGCAGGCTGGGATCAGCCAGTGCAGATTCAGGAACAGTTGATCAACATCCAATCAGGCCAGCTAAGCCAGTAAAGCTAGGGATGGCCTAACCAATGCTGGCTGATTCCAGGTTCCTACAGGCAGAATAGGTACAGAGCAAGATTGATTCCTGTCTAGATCGGGTTCTGCCTAACCATGATTTACCCAGAGGAATGGGGCAATTAGGTCAATGGACTTAAATATATCACCATGCGACTTCTAGAGAACCGTTCAGAGCAACGATTTCTAGATCAGGGAGCAAAAGTGATCTAGGATTGGCCTGAATCAGTTATTCCAAAATCTAACAAAAGAAATGAAATGAAATGAAATGAAGTCTTGACATGTCTAGGTGGAGGGACAACCTATTTGGGGTCAGACTGCCACTGAATCTTCCCCACCTGCTATATAATGATCCCGTAACTTAAGTTACCAGATCTTAGCATATCAGGTCTGCTGGGCATGATGAGCACTTTCTTTAGTAAATCCTCCCAAACAAAAGATCAAGAATTAGTACCCCTGGTTGGGGGACCAGTATTTTCCTAAGCTGTGTATGAGATTGCCGTTTATGAACCTAGGAATCTGATGCAGACGCAAGAACAGACGATCCAAAGCCAATCTCAGTCTAGCTAAGCCAGTAAAGCCAGGGATGGCCTAACCAATGCCAGCTGATCCCTCGCTAATTCCAGATTCTTCTGGGCAGAATAGCTACTGAGCAAGGCCGATTCCTGTCCAGATTGGGTTCTGCCTAGCCATGATTTACCCAGAGGAATAAGGCACTTAGCTCACTGAACTTGAATATACCACATGCAACTTCTAGAGAACTATTCAGTACAAAGATCTCCGGATTGGACTGGAAGTAAAACTGATCTAAAATTGGCTTAAATCAGTTCTTCCAAAATCTGACAAAAAAATGAAGTCCCGACATGTTTAGAGTGAAGGGGCAGCCAATTTGGGGCCAGACTGCCACTGTATCTTCCCCACCCGCTATCTAATGATCCAGTAACATAAGTTACTGGTTCTTAGTGTATTGGGTCTGCGGTAGCTGATGAGCTTTCTTTAGTATGAAATGTCTTTCCAAACAAAAGAACAAGAATTAGTTTTTCCGATCTGGAAGTATGAGCCTGATTCTGGTGGAAGCTTCCTCAAGATCAGACTTCGGCAGGTGCCAATCGTGCAAACCATAGTTCAAAACAAATTGAAACCATGGCAAACTAAAAGAATAAGAAGTTTTTAGTTTTGTAATCCAAGAAACTCATGACATCTGAAAATTATAAAAGCCATAAACATATGAAATATGAGAATCAACAATGTGTAAAAACTCTACAAGAAGCAAATATATAGTAGAAATATGCAACTCACGTGTCCAGTGAATAAAAGAAAACAAAAAACATACTTCTTAAAAAATGCAACAGCTGTTAATATCAAGCATTATGCCTCTCCCAGCCAAACAAGACCCAACTGCAAGTAAATGGCAACTATCTGATTTGAGGTATTCATTGTGATCTAATTTTGGTATTCAGTAATTCCAGTGTTCAGTCCAAATTGAAAATTGTGAAGTTTTTATCACTTATTTTTAAGATGTATCTTGTACCCATTTGTAGTGGCCATCTACATTATGCTAAAGATAAGTCAAACTGAGAAACGAAATCGCAGAAGAAACAATTAACTGGAATAAGAATATTATTGCAATTGAGACTTGCAACTGAGACTTTATCTGCTGCAGAGTTTATGATAAAGGCATGCCTCCAGTATGAACATCAAAAGAGTGGAAACCATAAAGAAACCACTCAGCTGATAACAGAGGAAAGCAACTCTATTGAAGATATGGGTCTAGATGAGATTAACAGTCAGATAAACAAGTGCAATGATCAACAAGAATCAAATTTTCGTGTTCAAGAAAACCCAAAAGAAATAGCTTCTGATTATGAACCATCTGGCACCCTGATCCCTTAGGACACAGACCTGTATGGAAGTAAAAAAAGGATGCACTGAACATAGTTTGTACTTTGTACTGCAATTGAGCTTTGCAAGCACGATACGTCAAAGAATGATGGAGAGCTCAATAAACAGAATGAACAGATCATGGTACGAGACTCCCACATATCCTTGGACTTCGCTTCCGAACCTCTCCATTTTAGCAAATTTTCGTCTAATTTGCTTGTTTTAATTAGTGAAATTACTTATTTTTACAGTTTGACTGTCTTTTAAGATTTCTCGGGTGTTCCAATTTGCAGATAATTCAGATTCTTGAACCTTTTTTAGCATTCTCGGATATCATAGAACTTTCATATTTCTGTTTGGAGCAGATTTGAGGTTTCTGACCTCAATTTTAGATTTGAACATTTTTTAAATTTAAGATTTCAAACTGCACATTTCATATTTGGAAGCTTTGGAGTTCAGATTCAAATTTCGGCAATACATGTTTTCATTCTAAAAATTTTTTAAACTGAATTTCAGATTACAGATTCAAAACATTTAAGGTTTAATAATCAATATTTCATATTTGAGATTAGGCATTTAAGATTTATGAATCTAGAATTTAATTGTTTCAGTTTGAGACCTTGGACTTCGCTTCCGAACCTCTGCATTTTAGCAAATTTTCGTCAAATTTGCTTGTTCTAATTAGTGAAATTACTTATTTTTACAGTTTGACTGTCTTTTAAGATTTCTCGCGTGTTCCAATTTGCAGATAATTCAGATTCTTGAAACTTTTTTAGCATTCTCGGATAACATAGAACTTTCATATTTCTGGTTGTTTAATAGTATTGTTTATGTAATACACTTGTTCAGATTTCAGTATTTTGTAATAGATGGTTAACAGATCAGAAAGAAGGGTTTGCAGGTAAGAGAAGGGGGAGCAAGAAAAAACAAAAATAATTGAGATCTGAGCAATATTTCGTTCTATGTTAATTTTGGTTTACGTATTTACGTATTTGGAATTCTAGAATTGGACTTTAAGGGTTTAAGCTTGATTTCATGTTTAGATGACTTTGATTTACATCCTTAAAGTGAAGAAACAGTACTTTTCGGGTCGAACACCAGAAAACAGATTTTTTTTCGGAAAAGAATCCACATCAGAAAAGAAAACAAATCTTAATCCCAACTTCCATAAACAAATTTCAGATATAAATGGATTAAAGAATACCCCAATATGCATTTCATGGCAAGGTTGTGCGTAGATGAAATCTGTGACATAATGCAGAAAAAGTAAATGAAATACCTTCAAATCTGCAATCTCCTGCCATCTTTTAGCAAATCCAACCAGAAATGCAGCTTTCCTTTTCTTTTGCTTTGTCAACCTAGCAAAAATACAAATACTAATACATTTAAAATCACTATGATACAAACTTTGCTGGAAATAGAAAATTGTTATATAGGTTCTATTTCAATTGGTTTACCTATTTTACGATTCCAAATAAAGAATACCCCAATTTTATGATTCCAAATAAAATTGTTATGATTCCAAATAAAGAATCCACATCCGAAAAGAATACCTATGAAGTACGTAGAAAGTGAATATTGCTTTAAAACATAAAATAGGATAAATAAAAAAAACATAAAAACATGAGAAATACGTAGAACCTGTGAAGTACGTAGAAAGTGAATATTGCTTTAATCGACGGACGCTGAAGGTTGGGCAATGCTGTGAAGCCTCTGTTGATCAGCGAAAGGGTACGGAATGGGCAAATATGAGGACACGGACGCCCCAGTTTGGATTGTGAGTAACGTTGGATTGTGCAACAAAAGGAGGAAAGCGGAGGTTGAAGGAGGGAATGAGCATCGTAACGTCCGGATCAAGGAAGGCAGGGTCGGGGGTCGGCCCGGGGTCGATCGGCCCCAAAACCGACCTAGTCGGACGGGGTCGCGACCCCGGGTCGGACGGGTCGGACGGGGTCAGATTTTATTTATTTTATTATAAAAAATTATATAAAAATAAGAAACAAATAGAAATAATAATTTTTATATCATATATTTATGTATACATAAAATATATACATAAATATAATTATATTTTTATATTATAATTGAATATGAGTGTTTATCTATGTATACAAGTGAATATGATTTTTTTTGTGATTATGTTGTATTAATATATGTTGGGAAATAGTTAATCTTAAGTGAGAGGGTAAAGATACTTAACAAATAAATTTATAAATTTTAAGATGTATCGTATATTTAGAATTATTAATTTTAACTATATATAATAATATAAATGATAGTAAAATATTATTGTACAAGCAATAAATGGAACACTCAAAAAATAATTATTCTTGACAAATTTGATATGTGTGTGAAAGAGAAAAGAGTTAAAATAGATCTTTATAAAATGTGAGTATATAACATATTTTTATAATTATAAATCTTATATATATGTGATGATATAAATGATAGTGAATTATTGTTATACTATTATTAAATGCGGCGCAGAGTAGTCGCGGATCGACCTGCGCGGTCAGGTCGCGGGGGTCAAGGGGGCAGCGCCCCTTGTGGGGGGTATCAGGGGGGCAACGCCCCCCGAAGAATTTTTTTTTAATGGTGGTAACGGGGAGGGAGAAGAAAAAAGTTTAAGTATATAATAATAATATAAAAAAATTTTGACATAGGCCGGGTCGCCCCGGGGTCGGGCGACCCGGCCGACTAGGTCGCCGGGTCGCGCGACCCAAAGCCGGGTCGCGCGACCCCCGTCGGGCCGGCTTGGAGTCGGCCCGGCGGGGTCGTTTCCGGGCCGGTCGGCCCGGAAACCGGCCGGGTCGGGCGACCCGGGCGACCGGGTCGCCGACCCGGCGAACCATGGTCCGGATGAAGGTCCAGGACATTGAAGAAGAAATAAGGACGATGCAGTGAGGGGGAGGTGGAAGAAACGGCGCGAGAGGAACGGGTTGGACATTGAAGATGAGGAACGGGTAATAATGGACACGGACGGGAGGGGGAACCGTTGAATAGAGGAAGCAGAGGGAGTGCGGAGTAACGGGAGGGAGATCGACAGGGTAACTGATGGCGTGATCGAGGAGGGTGGCGTCGCGTGGATGTCTGGCAGGAAGGGTAACTGATGGCGTGAGAAGAGGAGGCGAAGATCCAGGGGGGCTTGCGGAGTAAAGACGGGGGAGGGCGAGTCTCGCGGCGTAAGGGGGGAAATGCCGGCGGAGCAAGAGGAGGCGGAGTTCGACGGCGGGGCTTGCGGAGTAACGGCGGGGACTGCTGGCGAAAGAACCGGAGGAGGGTGGCGTCGCATGGATGTCTGGCAGGAACGGGATCGCGTGGATGTCTGGCAGGAACGGGATGTATTTAATCGGACGGTTAGAAGAGGGAGGAAAAAAAATCGGACGGTTAGAATAGGGAGGACGAAAAAAGAGGTACTCCCGCTTCTATTGTATAGGTATAGATTTGGCTTGTTTTTAATCAAGATTTGGATTTTAATCAAGATTTTATATTTGGCTTGTTTTTATTAATGCAAGTACCTTTATTGGATCGTACAGAAAAATTATGATTTTTATTTAATTCAAATCGAAATTGGAATGTTACTAGCAAACCTGACCAGTTCCGTGCTATGCCTAACCAGTGTGGACTGTAGACGATATTAAATTTTATTAATTAACTAGCTGGTCCGAGTGTCAAAAATGATACTACGTCTATTTTGAAATTGATATTTATAAAAGTAATGTGGTGTTTGATTGCATGATTTATTGAGTTTTTATTACAATTTTATGTTTTAATAATAAAACTTGTTAAAAAAATTGTTTGAGAACTATTACAATTTTATATTTTTTTAAAATGCTTTCTTTCTTGAACAAAAAAAGAGGATGTCATTTTTTTCTTATCTTTGTGGTCCCCCATTTTGTCTAGTCTTATATGGTATCCATTATTTCTCGTTATCATATCTTTCGTAACATAATAATTTTATGTCGCTCATTAGATCACATTTTATTTTAATATAATTTTTTATCATAAAAATATGTAAAATTTTTTTGTGCAACCAAACACCTCTATATCAATTTCAAAATTGATATAAGTGGACTATTGTACTACATATCACGCTATCTGTTGAATGAATTATATGGCTGTCAATTTCAAAATTGACCAATATAGAGGTACGAAACATGACCTAAAAAATTAGCTTTAGTTTAACCACCTATTCTTTTGTATTAGAAAGATTATGCATAAATACGTTCATGAAATGAGAGCCTTTTACTATATACTAGTTACAGGATGTGCTATGTACGTCTACCAACAATTAATCATAAAAAATTTAAAATATTATAATATTTCAACAACATAAATTATTAATTATTATAAATTTTATATTTTTTAAATAACATTGATTATCTAGAATAAATAAACTATCATTTAAACATAATCACCACTAATGATTATATAGATTATCGATTATTAGGATCTTATATTTGAACTATAAAAATATAAATATTAATCACCATAATTTACAACATACATAGAAGTTAGATCTATGTAATTTTAATGTCAATATTGTTTACTTTGTGTTAGATCTTGTGGACAGTGTTGAAGCTCTTAAAATCTATTTATTTAATATTGTTTATTAAGAATATAAAATAAAATACGTAGAAAAAAAGTTGAATCATAAGTATAAATCGTTAATTAATCATAAGTATTTAAAATATTATATCATTTTAAAAATATTAATTATCAATTATTATAAATTTATATTTTTGAACTAATATTGATGGTCTCAACGTCAAAGAACAAAATGTATTAACATGTTTATTACAAGCATGGTCAAATATGATACTTTCAAGAATAAACTTCTTCACAGACAACTCTCATTGGATCATATAAATATAAATATACATAAATTATATCACAAATTTTAACATTTATTGTCAATAATGTGCCTATTTCTTATGGAGTTATAACACAAGAGATATGCAATTCGTATAGTTAAAAGTTGCTTGACAATGATAAAAGAAATTTATATCAGAGATATTTGAAATATTATAATTTTTCAACATTAAATACAGTACATGTATCTTTCAAAAATAAATAATAGAATTTTTGAATTTGTCATTCAAGTCTTGACTTCTTTTAGACATGTTCGTCGTCTTCATCAACATCATGAGAAATGGAGCTCTCAATATCTTTGTCGATGATGTTGATAACTTTTGTACAAGTAACTAATGTTTTCATCATCTTTTCTTTTGACATACTTGATAGTGAACAAATATCTCTTATATATCAAGTTCTTCATAATAATCAAATATGCTGTCAAATCTTTGTCCTGTAGAAAATGAAATCAACGAGTTGATAAAAGAAGAAAAATACAGGTATTTAATGAAACTTTCTTTTCTTTCAACAAATGCAGACGCAAATAAAATATGTCTTCAGCTTATTGGTTGAAAACTGTGAGCCACAAGTTGGAAGAGTTGTCACCAATTTTTAATCCCAAATAATATCTATAAAAAATTTACAAACTTTAATTGTTAAGTTTATGTATTTTAAAAGATTAATATCATTGTCAAATGAAATTGTAATGGGATACGTTATCTTTTAATTGAATGGTAGATATTTTTTGAGTATTTTGAATAGAAATGTACATTATTTTCTTCTCTCACAAATTTTGCGCACTATGAACAAGCTGTGTACCATGAATCTTTACTTGTTATAACATTGTGTACAGAATTCTTGACATCATATGTGATATTCTAGAAGAAATTAGCAAAATAATTTCAGTAATAATATTGAAGATAAGAATATTAACATGTACTATGTGATCGGAGTCTGCAAAAGAGTACTAAGAAATTTAAATATTCTATTTATTATTGTTGTGAAGTGAATAAAATGATAATGTTTAATAAATTTCTTGAAAAAATTACCTGTAAAGAGGAGCTTTTTGTGTTGTCAATCAATTTCTTTAAAAGAAATTTTCTCTGATTTTATTATTATAACTTCTTTTGTTGTCCCATCAATCAGTCGTTGTGTCAATTCATATTCATTGTTACTCATCCTAGAAAGTCATAATCTTGGCTTGGTGTGAAAATAAAATATAAAATAGTGTGAATGTTAAAAGAATAAATATTATGACTGATACCAAGTTTGCAACAATGTAGCCTTTGTCATATTTGGACGAAAGTAAATCTTTGTGTTAAAAGTTGATTTCAAGCCGAAATTTCCTAAAGAACAAAACAAGTTATATCATTAGTGATTGGTGTAATATAAGAAAAAGAGTAAAAACATACATTTGAATGAATGTGTTCTTATTGATGTTGTGAACACAATAGGTTTCTCATGAATGATTTGACAAATTCTTTCGCTATCCTTCTTCATAAAAATTTCCCATAAAGTAAGTAGTATGGGAATTGAGCATCTAATAAAGACTATGGATATTAATAAAAAAAGAATAAAAAATGATGAAAATAATAATAAAGTAAAGAAGAATAAAATACGTGTCATCGGTTAAAATTAATGTTTGTCGTTTAATTTTTTTTCTATCTGATCGACGTGACACAGTAGTTATTTCATTATTGTGAATGACTATACATAATAAATCTACAAATGAGAATAATATATATTAGATTCTAATAATGAAAGTAGAAAGAGTTAGTTTCTTACTGATGACTTCATCGTAAATTCTAGAATAAAATAATTAAGAGATTGTTTGCATTTTACTTGTTTCTCTATCATCTATTTGAATAGTAATGATATCTTGGGCTTCTGAGATGATGGTAGAATTATATAAGATGATTGTATTTGGAAATGTGCCAATGTTGAATCTGGAATTTGCCAATTTAACTTGACTATTTGAAATGTTGTATGTTTTCCCTTCCTTGAGCGAATGGTCAAGTTTAACAATTACTTCCAAGAACATAGAAGCTTGTATAAGAGTTCCCTAAAAAAGTTGTATAGATTTAATTTATAGAGTTACAAAGAAATGTAAGTTGTTATAATAAATAGTAAAAAAAATGTGTAAACTAACTTGTTCATCCTTGAAACACATGTTTATAACTTTTCTTGTTTTGTTGTATTTTGAGAATACATATAGTGCTTTTTTCTTGACTAACAGATAGTGAATAGTCCATTCCATCATGTTAGGTGTCAACTCTTTCAACATTATTATCTTTAAAGTCATATCCTAATGAAGAACAATGACAACGTTAGAAAAAGTAATATATATATAATGTATGATATAAATGAAAATACATACATATGTCAATGTTAAAAATTTTCTTGTAAACAATATTTTGTGTGAATTGGCACATAGTTATGTCGTTTAATTTGAATAGCTTGAAAGCCAACTTTGTTGATCTTCTTGATACACCTTGGGATAAAGCTACGTACAATTACCCATATGAAAAAATTGGTTTTGGCAAATAAATTTCAAAGTTTGTTATTGTTTGTCGTTGTGCTTTATTTATAGTCATTGCAAATCCTAAACTCAATGGAAATTGTTTTCTTCTAAAATGAAATGGATAAGTGTTAGGCTCTGCAGGATATAAGTATATGTGGAATCAAAATTTCTTTTCCTACATGTTGGCCACTCGCAATTTATGCCTTTATGATGTTTCTTTGAAAATACATGCAACCAGTCTCGTGCCATTACATAAACCATTTGGTGGATCCAAATTTCTTAATAACTCAACCGGATAGTGTTTGTTCAAAGTTAATTTTGATGGTGACATACTAGATGGGGTCAAACCGTTCCAAAACTCCACTTGATAATGGGTTTTTGCCTTGTCAACTACATTATCATAACTATACTAGACATACTCCTCTCCTAGAAATGATATAATGAGGATATTGTTAATTTCATCAACAAATTTATTTTTGTTGCTAATATAACTCTACTTGTGATATATGATGGACACTTGTACCAAATCCCAATCTTTGCATATATATTACTGATCAACTCACTTTGCATATCTTTAATGTCTTCGAATTTGACCAACATGTCATACAAACTAATGCATTATCGATAGTTTTTTTTCGTTTCATTTCCAATCCTAAGTAGAAAGTTTGCAAAATCTTCATCACACGTTGCTCTCATATTCTTTGTAAGATACAATTTTTCAATGTTGGGTAACAAATATGATGTGATCAAACATGTATCAATTGTTTTGCTTGGGGTGACCCTTGGATTTACGGGTAGAACTTGTCAAAAATCACCACCAAATAACAAGATTTTATCACCAAATAGTAGTTCAAAATCCATGGTATCCTATAGTGTTCTGTTAAGTGCTTCGATTGCATACTTTTACACATAGGGGCTTCATACCAAATTATCAACTTTGACATCCTTATTAAATTTGCCAGCGAGTTTTGCTTATTTATGTACACATCAATGACTATTTTATATTCAAAGGAATCTTGAATCATGAGTGTGATGTCCTTCCTCCACGCATTAGACAAGTTTCTACTCCATATTGTTGTTGCCAAAGATATATGACCCTTACACCTTATATTTGCAAGTACAATGTGGTAAATATGTCTTTCCTACCGCTCCAGGTCCACGTATGAAAATATTGTAAGGAATCAATAAATGATAGCGAAAAGATTTTGATTCCATAAAACTATGATCCTTGCCTTGGTTGATGCCGAATGTGTAAAACTGGGAACCAAATATGAAGTAGAACGAGAGCACCTCATGGGATTTCTAAAATCCCTCACCATGGATGAAGAGAGGATATTCCTCCTTGCTGAAAACCGTTCAAGTGTCCGGTCTCTAGCAGTATCCACACGATCTGCTTCAATAGACGAGTTCTCCCTTCCTTCGGGCCTCCAGAAACCTTCCAGATCCAAGCTTGACCATGGGAGATCACCTTCTAGAGGAGAGAGGAAGAAGAGAGGATGCTTGGGACGTGCTCCGGCCCTATGGCTTGTTAGGGTTTGGCTTCATAAGCCATTTATATATAGAAAATGGAATTTTTCACAAAAACCCAAAACTTCTATAAAATTATGTCCATGCCCTCATCTTATTGACCATATCTATTGTGTGTGACCCACTAGGCCCAATAGTCAATTTGTTTGAAGCTTTAATTAATTTAAAAGAAGAATTCTTTTTAATTTAAATCAAAACTGTTATCCGATAACAGTTTTTACAGCTTTCTGATCATAAAGGGTACAAGCCACATCTTATGCTCCCAAATGACTTTGGGGAGTTAAATAACATACATTGAGCCTTTCCATCATCAATTACCACACGGATTTAAAGTCTTGTTCATACAATGTCCCGGTCGGTCAGGGGTTCGGCATTGACTGTCAACCCCTAAATATTCCAACTCTATGGGATCTTGTACTCAGATTTGGATCAATTGGAAAACTCTTTTTTCAATTATTCTAAGTACCTTGGCCAATGATTTATAGTACTATCCCATAGGACATTCTCTCTCTCCTACCGAGAGTGAACGATCCCTTGTTGTCCACTCAATTGTCTCCACCGAGTTTCTCTTGCACCCAATACATCAACTATATTGGATCATCAAGATGGTGATCCATAAGTCAATAATCAAAGTACAAGATACATCCGATATGACATCTTTTGTGACTCAGGTCAAAGATCCAACCATGCTATTGAGATGTAAGAATAACCTGATAGACAGTTCGGTAAGATACCGATCAGGTTTTCCTAAATTGGTCAGTTCAGTAAACTCATTTCACTAATGAGCACCTGTGTGTGTATCTTAGTGTCCCCACACTGATGACCAATGAGATCGGTCATTCTCATCACATGAGAAGACATCACACACACTAGTCTATCCGGATTCTTGATGTCCCGTCTCAAAGATCCTATGACTAGGAACATTTAGATCACATACCTCTAGATGATCGATCTCATTATCATGATCTCATCATGATTCAATCATCATTGTATGTGATCGAGGACTTCATTACGATATACGCTTTTAAAAAAAGCTAGTAATGAAGCTTTGCCTATTTAATTGAATGAGATATTTCTAGAAATGTTGAATCATATCATATATGATTGGCTTGTAGGGTATACATTTCTATCAAATATGCCATGTTCTTGTCTGTCGACACGATCCATTATCATTTTGAAAGCTTTTTGTTGGTCTTCATTTAGCAAGTTGATCGATTCAATATCCTCAAGAGGTGTCTGAATCAACAATTTATCCATGATTTCTTTTGACGTGTTTGATGATTCAAGAATTGATGGCAAATCAAAGTCATAAATCTTTCTTCTTATGTTTTCAAGAAATATGTTTATATCTTTCAATGTTGCCATAAGTTGTTTTGAATAGGATAAATTTTTGTTTCTCCCAAAATCCTCAGACATTTCTTTTTGTAATTTATCCCATAATGATTTGACATTTTTTTATCACAATATTCTAATGTCATAGCAAATAATCGACATATATAATATGGCATTTGATGCATAACAGTCTCCTCGAAACAACAAATTATTGATTGGTCACTTTCCAACAATCCTCTTAATTGAGCAGCTTCTCTAAACGTAGTACAAGTAAAACCAACAACCGTACGTAAGTCTTCAAATGATTTTGGACCTCTGACATTATTCAACAGTATTCAGAGATTGTATCATTCTTCTTCAGATTGTTTTGACGTATTCACACGACCAATTACTTGTCATTGCTTTCATCTTATCCAAGATAATCGTGACTGATGCTAAACATAATATTCTGGAAACTCTCTATACAATAACTTACGAGCTTCTATGTCGACAACATTTTTGTGAAGAACTCTATGAGCATTTTTTTGGATCAAGAAGTTTCCAAGACGTTACGTAAGTTGTCACTGTTATTGAAAGTCACAAATTGCATATTTGGTAGATGTAAGTTAAGTTGAATAACAAAAGGATGTATCTTATTTAGATTGAAATGATAAATTCTTCACATTACTTCTGGTGGTGAAATCCATCTACCATCTTGAAAATCTTTGATTTCATCAACAACAATTTTACGATCATCATTAGCATCAATAATGTGTATTAAAACACAATCATGCCCTTTATAAATGTACTTATACAAATACTTAACTGTAGTTATTGATGTGTAAATTTTTACATTTATATGATAATTATACCACTTAAGTAACAAATGATTGTAAGGAACGACCCACCAATTATGCAAAAAGTGTTGCCTTACTTTAAACTTTTTCCCATTATCTTTTCTTCAATATGTTGAAAAAGAATTATTGCTTTTCAATAAAACATCACTAAATTGTCATGGATAATGGAACTTGCATTTTCCATTTTTCATACAAGGTGATGATGGCCATAAAGAACCACAAAGATCGTGCATCATGTGCTTTAGAACCATGTCGTGCAAATCTTGATCCACATTTGGATATGGTATTTCTGCTGACACTATTGCATTATATGCTTTTAGAATCTCAATCTTTTCACCTTCTTTCAAAAAAATCAAAAAAAAGGAGCATGTGGTAAGCCTCTGTTTTGAAATTCAACAACATGTATGTGTCCAGCAACATTCCCAAATATTTTCTCATTGAATAATTGATGCTTGAGATCTTATAATTTTGATCCAAAAATTCAACTAAAATGTCTGGCATGTTGAATGTAACATCCCATGATTGCATTTGATTTCCAATTTCTTTCCAATCTAGATTGTAAGTGATTGTCTAGAATATATCTGGCTTTTTATATCGATGTATAAGAGCCATTGCATTCAAGTATCTTCTTCTCATGTCCCTTGCACCACCAATAAATGAAACTGGTAATACAATATGTTTTTCAATATTTTTTGAAGTTATTTCTTCATCTTTAACAACATCTACAACACCTTGATAAAGTTCCATGCGTATATGTTGTTGATTTTTGTAGTAAAAATTCAACACATCTGTTTCTATTTTAAAATACATGTCGACAACATATTGTTGTAATCAACGTCCTCCAAATAGTATTGAAGAACAATTTGAAATTTGAATCTAGAGAATATATGCATAATATTCATGAGCCAAAACAAAAAATTTCATGTTTCTTTAAAATGATGCACCTATAGACACGCCAATTTGGCCTTATTTAGAGCTTAAACCATTATTCCATTGGCAACATCTCTTTTAGACCATCAAAATCATGATGAACCACCCTTTTGGATGAGCCGAGGTGCTTATTGGAAATATGAGGATGATTTGCTAATTTCTAATCAAATCCGTGTTTGCCGAACAAGAGACTCTTGGTGGTGTGCCAGATTATACTTTTCCCAGCATATCCTCTATTTAGAAATTTTTCACAGGATTATATGGACATATAATTAAAAAGTATTCAACATTAATAATCTTTTTCTCTGAGTTATATTTCCATTGCAACAAACGGCATTCAATTCTGATCTCCCATTTGTGCGCAGCGCCCTTTGGAAGTCAGATGCACAGTTCTGTCCGCACGCAGCACCAATCAAGCCCAATTGCATGCAAGGCCAGCCCATTGGGCACATATCTGACCAATTCACGACCTTACCTTCCTTTTTCCTCCTCCATATTACTTGTTATAGTATCTGGAAGCTTCATGGTCGAAATTAGCATCATCTAATGATGGCAATCCAACTTGTTGTCTTGTATATCAAGTCTTGCCATTTTTAGACTAGATTTGTTTCCTCTTCAAGTGGAGACATATTTTGAACATGGGAAAGGTGATCCACGGTTTCCAATCTCTCTCAATCATTTAGGTAAGTTTCTATATGACTCAATATGAAAATCAGCAACATTAAATGGAGGAAATCCAACCTATGGTCGGATGTATCAAAACTTGCTATTTTTTGACCTGGTTCTCATCCCCTATAAAGGGAGACTCATATGAACGACCTAAGAAGGGCATCCCCATCCTCCAGCACTCCTCTATTCGTCCTCCAGCCACCCTAGGCTCTTCCCAATCTCCCCAAATTGTTCTATCTTCGTCTCGGTGCCCGGAGATCATCCCAAAGTGAAGAAGAAGCCGGTCTATGCTCCGACGTGCTGCACTGCTGATCATTGGCTTATACAGATCTTTATAGTCATTTTCCGGCCTTACTTTCTTCAGAATAAGTGTGATTCATCAAGATATCTTTCATCTCCAACAAACGGAAATCAATTCTGACATTCCCTCGGCTTGTTATGGCTTCAACACCGGCGCTGCACAGACAGATCCGAAGTCTTCTCTTCTAAGTCATCATCTTCTTAGTCAATTTCAGTACATTTAATGGTGGATTCAGCCTATACATACTTCACAGAAATTGTTCCCCAGTGAGTTATATTTTATCTCCAACAAGAATCATTCAATTCAGATATCTGTGGTGCCCATAGCATGTCCTACATCGACATTGTGCTGGGAGTTTCCAGAACTTCATTGTCCAAGATCCGGCTTATCAGGTAAATTCAGATTACTTATCATAAGATTCAAGCAAACTTGTCTTCATATCAAACCACCCTAGGTGAGTCCTATTTATTTTTAAACAAACGGCACTCGATTTTGACATCGGTGCTGTCTATTACGATCTCTGCATCAGAGCCGCGCAGTTTACATTAAATCTGTCCAACCCGGTTGCCACTTTGCCTGGGTTGTGTTGTCTTTAACCGTTCATATTCTCTTTGCTAACTCTTCATTCATATCATTTAATTAATATTTAAGCATCATTTTATTCAGTTTTTCATCATTTCATATATCATAAAAAACTAAAAAAAGGGGTTAGGGCTAACCCCGAATCCGGTGAGTTTGTTTCCAGTTGTCGTTTATGTTATTGTTTTTACAAGTTACTACACTTCACTTAGTTATAATCCTTATTCACTTGTTTTCTTGTATTATTGTCTTCTAGTTGCACAAATACATCAAGCTAGCACTGGTTGGACTCTTCTTCATCGGCCGGCCGAAGAAGAAGAAGGTTGAACTCACATCCCTTTCTCCCACGCTAAGGTACACACGGTCAACTTCTTTCTATTTTCAATACATAAAGCGGAGCTCGCGGCCCCTGGCGACCACTTCTTCAATCTTCTCATGCATTAAGTCATCTATTCCTCACTCTCCGTGCTCGAGCAACGCCGTGAGATGAAAGTTCGGGGATCAATGTGAGTGTGGGACCGAGGTGAGGACATTTTACCGCTTTCCTAGTGTTTTCAATTCACTCCCTTTCCCCTTCTTTCTATCTTTCACCTTCTCTTGAGGTGCCGATCCGGAACCCGTTTTCGGAGTCGACAGCACCTATAAGGTATAATGTTTATTCTACTAAGTTTTTACAAAAGAATATCATTATACATGATTATATGATGAATTCAATAAGTACCTTCTTCTCTTTGTACTAAATTGCTAAATATATCATTAATGTCAACTAAAAGATTTGAGGCACTATCAATATTTAATAGGCTGTTGCTTTTTATTTCTCGATGCCAACCAATTTATCCACTTGAGAATAGCAAAAGATATTGAAGTGGATCATAACATCCATAATATGAATGTACTTTTTGGTTTCTTTCATCATGACAATGTACAATAATATCCGCACCATAACGTCCTTCTATATCATTTCCTTTGACCCAAATAGCTGCTACTTGATCAGCCATAGGTGTGTTGTAAACACGTTGGTCCAACCTAGGATTAATTTGAATGAAAATCACTCTTTTCTTAAAGGAAGGCAAGTTGTGTAGGTTTCAAAGAAAAGTAGAATAAGGATTGATACATAATATATTAGTCAACAATTTAATTATTGAATCATTCAAGTTTGGAAAATGATAAAGTCTGTTATGGACTTCATTCTTAGTGTCATAGAAATATAATTATAGATATCTTACAACATTGTCACTTAGAACAAGTGATGGAATGCGATGATGCAGTTGTCCCAAAATTCTAAAAGTGTAACATTTACTCCTCATATCAGCAACCATTTTTTTAATAGTAACTCCTAATGAAGTAAATTCAAATATACTATTATATGCATGGATAGAATTCCTAAATTTTTGGCATTGTCTCTTATTAGACGTATACAACTTCAATAAATCAGATGGAATAATCGTTAACTTCAAAGAAACCTCTCCATTGTAACAACAAAATATTGGAGGCTCATATTCAAACTTTAATGCATTATAATATACACAACATCCGATAGTCTTGACCACTTGTTTGGCGGAAATTTGCTCCAATTTCCTATCCTTTTTTTCTCTGTGCATACAACTCCCTTCTTCGTCTATTCCTATCTCTTGCAAATACTATATATAATATAAAGTTAGAATATAAATACAAATAAATAAATATATATCACATAACAACAAATTATGAATACATACCTTCATCATTTTAGGAATCTTTTATTTGTTCAATGTAGTCTCGTTCATCACTCTTTGTAGCTGGTATAATAATGAATAAGAAAGAATTCATGTTAGATTGTAATACAATGATTGACAAATAGTTATCAATTTTTTAGAAGTAATATAAAAAATAATTGAAAAAAATCATGTAAAAAAATTATTAATTAATTAAACATATATATATCAAGACATAAAAGTATATATTAATATTTTTTATCATAAGATAAAAAATAATAGGTCATACAAGTTTTACAAGTTTCATTCATATAGTAATATAGAAAATTCAAGTAAACATTTACCAATTTAAAAGGTAATATAGTAAAAAACTTAAATAAAAAATGTATAAGCTTGATGATTTGTTTATACTATATCTCTACAGTTGTGTGAAATGTAATATATTCATATAAAATGTATAATTCAAATTTTAGTTGAATATCTTAAACCAATTTAGAAACTATAAGTATATTATATTATAAATAAATCCAAGTATTAATTTATGGTAACTTTAAATTAACTTATTCACTTATTATAGAGTAATATTATAAACAATGTCGCATATAAATGTAATGATTGATATTGTTTTTATAACTGTAGTTTTATGATTCAAGAAATGTTGTCATCTCAATATTGTGTTTAGCTCCAAACTTTTGAGCAACATATAGTACACATAACATGACTATGTTAATTGGTCAATTGGTGTTATTGTGGGCTTTTCGAAAATGGTACAACCCACCCAAGCAGTGAAGAGGGAATCCTTTACATTTGGGGATTTATGGAGGTCTTGACGGAAACAAACCAAGTCACCTCGGGAGAAAATCCCACAGGAGAGAGATCAGTAACCATCAAGAAGGGTGTTTTGGAGTGAAAAGAATATATATGGAGAATGAACTTTTATCTTGGATGTCTTACAAGTCGGATGGTGCAGAAAGTCAATGTAAATGCAAGGGATAGAATTGAAGGGAAAAAATATAAACAAACAAATATGTCAAACAAGAATTATAAAGAATTTGCAAGACTAAAGATAAGTAATTCTATTTATTCTTACTTTCTATCTTTGGCAACCTGCAGCTGCACTGCCAGTGTCATCATCAATCTTTGCGGGCATTGTTCACCATTTGTTCTCTCACATCTATAGCTAGGTACCTTTGTCTATTTCAGATTGGCCCGTCTTTTTGTTTTATATTCTCTATTTTGTCATTTTATTTGTTTTTTAGATATTCTCTGTTTTGTAATTTCGGATTGGCTCTTTTCTTATTTTTTGGACTTAATGATGCATCTTTGTTCCTTGCATATGCCATATTACTCATTTGTTTATTGATAGAAACCAATTGCACAATTCTATTTGGCTCTTAAGTTTTTTTTATTATCTTTACATTGTTATATAACCAGTATTTGACTCACTTTGTATCTTTATGTTCTTCTGTAAGCTTTGTTTCAATGGAATGTAGGTTCAGTTGGTTCCATTTCTTGGGTAATGTCTGGTCTCTGTCCACTTCTAGCATGATTGGCCTGAATCCACTAGATTCACTGAAGTGGCTTGGCTTACCTAGGATCATCCTGTGGTGCCCGTCTCTGGACAATACTGAGTTGGGTTGAGTCAGTATGTCTAGTGAAGCAAATTCTTGATTTCCCTTGGATGGACTGATTCGATTCCTATCCAGGATTGATCTAAGGCCCTGGCCTACTACACTCTTGGAATTAAAGCATAAGTGTGGTATCCTATCCGCAATGTACATCACTAGTCATCCAAGGGATGAAGCTACGAAAGATGATGGATTTGAGACGTATGAAAAAAAGATCTTGGTCACTGAATAAATAACAATATTTCTCAATATGAGGCAAAAAGAATAGAAAAATTTGAAGTCCATCTTGTAAAGTATGTTATATAGTAACTTATGCAAGAAGGGTTAACAAAATGTGTTTGATCATAAATCAAAAAACATAAAATTTGTTTCTATTGGTTAAAAAATGTCCCTACTTATCCTTACCCAGGTCAGTTAAAAGTAGATGATTAAGAGTGAAGTTTAGAAATCCATGAACATGAAAATATTCAAAGATCCAATAAGATATGAAAAGCAATTTATTAACTATCAATTACAATAAAACAACAGAAAGACACTTTATCATCTACAAATAAAAGATGCAACAAGGAAAAAAGTATTTTGCATTTTTGCTTCACACATAAATGTAGGAATAAAAAGTTTATTAGTTTCATTGACTTACGTAGGGTATTTTGTCTTTAGTTCTTGAACATTCTATACACTCAGATGCAATGGACCATCAGAAACAATGAAGCTTCATGAATGTATCCGCAAAAAAGTGATATAACACAAAAGAAAAACTAGCATCAATTAATCAATGCATATACATGCTATTCTAACCTTTTTTCATAAAATAAAGGCATTGTAACCATACAAACCTGATACAAGTGAGTCCTTCTCCAAAAAATTTTATTGTCACCGAATCCTACTTCTTGAAGGAAATGTTCAACTCTTTTGAAATCTGGTTGAAAAAGAAAACGAAACAAACTTTCATTAAACTTTTCAGATTTCAATTTTTATTTGTTACATGAATTCTCAAATTGTAGAGGCTTTATACTTTAAAAACTTTAGAAATTTTTTAAATCCCGAGTTTTAATTTTTCATATATGCTAATCATATTTGGATTTGTAACTCTCTTAAAATTTTCAAGTTCTAAAGTTCAGATATTATTTTGTATAGATTTTACAGTTTGTACATTTACTTATATAGTAAACATGTTTATTATTATGAAAATGTTTTCCTCTTTGAAAATGTGATTCCGAGGAGTGGTGTTTGGGTGAGTTCTAAAGTTCAGATGTCATTTTGTATAGATTTGATAGCTTGTACATTTACTTACTACATTCTTGTTAAGCAAGACTCATGCTAGATAATGGCATGTGAAGACATGCAACCGTGAAAGGATGTGCAGGAAAGGAACAGAGAATGATAGTGGATTGTTCTTGCAACAACATTTATTACAATATAAACATTCTCATAAAGACATGTCAATATGAAAATATGGAAAAGAATAGGAGTACTACCTATTGATAAGAGGGAAAAAAATTGTAATACATCACGACCTAAGTATTCTAAGCTTAGAAATGTAGGCTACTTTTTTAGTTTTTAAATATTATCATAAAGACATGTCAATATGAAAATATGTAAAAGAAAAGGAGTACTACCTACTGATAAGAAGGAAAATAAAAAAAGTGTAGTACATCACAACCCAAGTATTCTAAGCTTAGAAATGTAGGCTTCTTTTTTAGAAGTATCCTCTTCAATGACCATGCTGTCTTTGCACAACCGGTTTGTCGTCCACATTGAGATGATGCTACAAGCTTCATCATCATCATCTGTAGAACCAAAATGTCTATTCTTAATAGCAGGCAAGTGAGAAAGTGAAGGCAACATGTGGCAAGAAAGGCCTACTTGTGGAGGACACCTGTATGAATTGTATAGAACAAAACACGTGCCCGATACAAGACATAGATCTACTCTAGGAGTGAAGCAAATCAGAAGAACCTTTTATGCAAAGCCTTTGGAGCATAGAAAAATCTAGTGGGTTCATGTGAGCAAAGTAAACATGCTACTCAAACCTTTTCTTTAACTTGGTAACTCTATCATCAAATCCAAGTGTCGCTGCATAAGGATACAATGGGCTACAATGAAAAAGTCGAGACATGGTAGTAGCACCACCATCATAGTTGAACTTGAAATGCCAATCAGCCCAACATGCCAACAAGAGAGCGCTGTCAAAAGGATAAACTCGTGGATGTGAGCCCGCAATATAGGTAGGAAAGTATAGAAGGACCAAGTTGTTTGTGTTGCCATATTCCCTTGATACAAGATAGATGATTCGACTACTAAAATCCATTCTCAGCAGGGAAGAGGAACACGACAACTAGGCAAGTGGCAAAACCCTTCAAGCCTTTAATTAATTTTTTTCTCATCATCTCTTGTAGTTGTAAACACAGAGATAGTCCATGAGGCAAGTTTTTGTAAGCTAATGCGCTTACCTATAACAATGCTATGTGAGTGATTAGTATCAACGAACTAATGTAAAAATTGTGAGCATGTTAATGGCTCAAGAAGAATGAACATATTGTCCTCCTCACCCTTCCGAGTACATCGCAATCCAAATAAAATTTATGCCTCCTCTAATAGAATTGTACACTCGAAAGTGCTGAATACAAAAGTATTGGTATCTAGATGCCATAACTCAATTAGTGCTCCCATCATACCAAAGTCTAAACAATAATTAGCATAATGCTTTACATGCACTAATAGCCCCCTCAGGCTCCAATCAGAGAGGATTGATTGTGAGAAAATATTTAGAACATCAAGTAGTTCTCCTAACCAAGAGATATGGCCAAATCGTCTTGGACATGGAAAGTTAGGATACTATAAAAAGTATAGATTAAAATAATTATAAATCAAACCTTCATATTATTCACTTTTATTTTTATTCAATTTATGTGACCTAGTTTAAAGGGTGCTTCCATAATTGAATATAAGAAATTTGCATAATGATTAATCTTACCAAACTGGCCACTATTTTACCCTTCACATGACCAGGAATATCAAACAAATGTCTCCCCATATTCAAGTGAGCCCTCTTGGAGCTAGATGCCATTTGTGAGAAATTTTGTCGACTCTAATTGGGGGACAATGAAAAAAAATTATAAGGAATCATGACAAGTAGTTAAAAATGATATTTCAATTTCTTCTATCCAAAATAAATTTGACAACTATTTTGGCCAAATTTTCTTAAATATACTCATTTAACAAGGCCATTTTGAATATGACCAATACCAATTAAATCAAATAAGCAAATAAAACAAATATAAAATTAAACACAACAATTAGATTTTTATCCATTACCTAACCTATTCTGCTTGTTCATTATTTATTTCTTGTTTTAAATTTTTTATTTATTTTATTTGCTTATTTGATCATTGATTGCTTGTTAACATATTTAAAATTCAATAACCTTTTAATTTAAATGAATCATAAATCATGCCCATGACACAAAAAATCACGTTTAGTAAAAATTTTGGCCTTTGAGTCATTCCAAAAAATCAAATTGAAACAGAAAATTAAAACAAAAGTTGAAGACAAAGCAATGTGGCAGACTATCCTTGATGGCACACCTAGTATATTGGGTTAGAGAAAAAAGAAGAATGCAGGAAACCATGGTCCTTGAGTCGATTAGTTGAGTTTTTTGGATAGTACTTTTGAAAGGTCTTCCTTTAAATGTGACAGGATGAGCATTGATTCCTTTTTGTGGTTCTCTATGGGCACTCCTATAGGCCTTCTTGTTCTTGATAAGAGATGAGATGTGTACACATACAAATCTCATAAGAATGCCAAGGAGAATAGGGAAGTCAAATGAAGTCCTTTCTTACTACCAGAATATGATAGCAAAAGGTTGTAACCTGAATCTGATAGCATATAATACAGTAATTGAGGCCTTTACTACAAACTGTATGTCAGACAAAATCTTCCCAGTTTTGTAGAAATGATTGACACTGATTGCCATCCCAATGGGTTCACTGTCATATGTTAGATGGACTTTCAAAAGAAAAAAAAGTGTATACTAAAAGATGCTATGAAAATATGTAATAAGTTTATTAGCAAGCCTATATATGCATATCTAGTGAAGAAATTGAGCAATGTGGGCCATGTAAGTGAGACTCATAACCTTTTCGTTGAAATGTGGGTGATACATGATAAATAAGATAGAAATACATGTATGACAATGCTAAGGAAGGGATTTTATGTAACGCAGGCAAGACACTTGAAGCTATGGATTTGATTTCTAAAATCTATGAGAAGGGGCTTTCTACTAACAATCTCATGTATAACTGTCTTCTCAGCTCTTAGTAAATTGAATCAAACATCACATATTAATGCTCTTTATGAGCAGATGAAGAAACATGGGCCACCAGCTGATGTTTTCACATTTAATATTCTTATTTCAAGCTTTACGTTCATGCCCAGAGCTAGATTACTTACAATTCTAAACAATAACTTTGATGTTTAAAACTATTAAAAAAAATTTGTAAACGATTAGTCCTAAAAATAATGCAATTCAGACATCAGGTTTAATAATTCAAAATCTAAAAAGGAGAGGTATATAAAAATACAAAATCTAAAAATTAATACAACTAAAAAAAATTCTCCATCCCAAAAGACACTTTTTGCTAAACATGAAAGAAGACGAACCTGATGTTTGATAATGCTATGGCTACAAGAGGTCCGACTGTGCTGACTCAAGGAAGTTTTGACATTTGAGAAAAGATGAAAAATGATAAACAATAAGAACATAGTAGTTTATCTCTTGTGAAAAGAAGAGCACATGAATATCAATTACACTAAGATATGAGCAATAAACTGCATTAAATAAGATTCCTACTTATCAACATAACATAGCATGACTTTGAATGGTTATGCATAACATAACATTCAATGGTTATCTTTACTGGGAATTGGAATCAGAAGAGTTGAATGCTTCTGATGCTATGCTATATATTGTTTTAATTCTCTGATTACTACCATGAAATATTTTGATTTCTAGAAATAATGATGAGTAACGCATTAATAAAGCATACCAGGTGGGATCATTGAACTCTTGAGATTTTTCCCTTGAATTGCTACTAAACCTTGAATTTGTCCATTAGACATAAGAAACATCAAATTCACTATTATGCCTTACAGAAAATAAAATGTGTTTTTCATAGGATAAAGACACATTGAGGCCTCCTTTTTTAAAACAAGGGCATTCCTCTAGTTAATTATGCAATCAATTCTTTCTACCTTGTCTCCATACTACTATTGTATCTCACAGTTCCCAAGCGGGCATTTAAGAGGACAGAGAATTTAAGTGCACCCTTTCCTTATCCAGGAATGATAGAAACAACAAAGGAAGAAATAAGATGGACATGGTTTGTAGATGAAGGAGGGATAAGTTTACCACTTTTGGATGTGGTCAACTCATATGCTAGACAGGGGACTATGAGTTGTTAATTTTGACTGTAATTTTTTAGAGGAAAGAATGCTCTACACTACATATGCTCGGGAAGAGTTGTTAAGTTTCAATACCCCTACGATATCATTTGCAAATAAAAAAAATCTAATTTAAAAAAATACAAAAAAATTATAAATCTACGAAATCTTAAAAATAAAAAACTTCAAAATCTGAAAACTTGAAATGTTTAAAGAAATATGAAAGCCAAGTGATGAAAAATCTAGAAAATCTAGATATGATTGGGGCAGTTTATTGACATGACAGACCTTCATTTTGAGATTTTTTGATTCAACAGCCAAATAAGTTCAATTTATCTAGTGACGAACCACCTACACCAAAGACTAAAAATTAAAAAGTGAAGAAAGTTTTGGTTCCTACCCAGCATGAGTTTCCTTGTGAAGTGTCCTCAAAGATCTGAAATTCATATTTTGTTCAGTCTTGATGGCTCATGGTTGTGAAATACCAAGCACATAAACAACTAACCTAGTATATACACACACACATATTTATGTAGATACCTTCTATCAAATTTATATTTGGGTTCATTTTTGTTTGATTGTAAAATACTAAAAATTAATCACCTTTTGTATTTTGCTATAATTTCAATTATTTAAATTAATATAAAATACTATATTTTGAGAGAATGATTTTTTATTTAAATTATAGGAAGAGGAGGTACAAGCCAAGAAAATCAGATCTATCAAACTTCAAAAACATTTCAAGTAAGGTTTCTTCACCTGCCAAAGATAGATATAGCCATATTCACAACCTGCAACATGTTTAAAACTCATAATCTTCTAAAAAGTCACCATTCTTAACTTAAGTTCTAGGTTCTGGGACCACACTTTCTAAACTAAAAAAACTAAAATCAAAGATACTTTCTAAGAAATTAAATAAAAAATTCATAAAAACAATCAAAAATTTAGAACCATAATACAAAAATGTTAAAAGAAAGAGACAATTAAAAAAGAGTAAAATTTAAATAAAAAATGAAATGTGAATTAGAAAATCTTAAATGCATGAAAGTATAAACCAAGGCCAAAACCAGAGACATGAATGTCAAATCCAACAACTTTAATGTTGTACACACAAGCCAGTACAAATCCTTGCCCACACTAGCATTGAAGTTTGCAAGGACCCCATCCATTCTAAGTATGTAAAATAGTAGACACTGACTGGTTTATCATTTTGAATGAGTACCAGGTCTCATCATAAATATTACATTAAATAAAATAGAAAAATTTGGTATCATTCAATCTCTTGCACCATTCTCTTTTGCAATCTGACATCATACATTTCTTAAAATCACCTGACTATGACATGCAGAAAATAAAAAAGAGTTGACTGGTGAAAAATTGAAAATGATGTGTCTAGGCCTAGTGCCCCAAGACAGTTCCACAATAGACAAGTACATATATCTACATTAGCCGGGCAACATATAAAATTAAACAATTTTCTTTGATAAAACATTTTTGAACATATAATGGATGATATTTGGATGGGCAATCAAGAAAAAGATAAATCCAGGTTTAAGGATAGAATAAATATTTACTAGGCAGAATCTTATCACCAAAGGTGCAGTTGGTCTTAACATTTAGTAGAAAGAAAGTCAAAACAATACATGGAAACAACCACAATTCAATACATGTAAATGGGTATCCTGCTTTTTCTTTCTTTAGATTGTAATGGTGGGCTAACATTCTTTACATGCTAGGAGAGATTATACAACATTTAAACAAAAACAAAAACAAGCAAAATTACTAACCAAGTTTGGGGAAATCCCACGTGCAATAGTTGAGCCTCCAATTGTATATTCAAGAATAAGAGCCCACCCAAGTAGCCAAGCAACACTGAACAGAATGGGTGATGTTAGGTCTAAAGAAAATTAGTAACGGTTATTGAAAAAAAGAACCAGATGCCATAGATTTTGTTTTTATCTTAACCCGGACAGAAATGTGTTGGATTTCAATAGAAAAATGAATGACCTTAGTAATTATTGTTGTATGGACATGATGGACATATGCTCAAGTTATAATATGAATTATTATGATACATTTCCCTTTAAGAAACTATCCATATGTCATACAATCAATGATTATGGTTATTCAGCTTGAGCATCTAAATAGCCACTTAAGTGATGCCCACTAAGGCACTATGAATGTTTATTCTCAACTTTTTTAAGAATGAACATAGTTTTGTTATATTTAACCACACTCCTATATTACTTATGTGTTAATCTCCCTACCAAGTTCATGCTTCAAGAGTTCCTAACAAGCTATGAGAATGTCTTTAAAATATAGGAAATCAATGCTTTTGGGCTGATCCTTCTATCTTTTGGTATATATAGAATGAAAAAAAAATCAATAGTTTCCATCAATCAGTAATTTGTCAGTCAACATGCCTCCATTGAAGGGAGTATCTCAACTATTAAGAATTAGTTTCTCTCTACGAACAAGTTCTACCTTCAAGCTTATGCCTCATTTTCCATATTCATAAATTGAGAGGTTTCTTTCCTTGAAATGTCTTCTGTATATTCAGTTATTTTTGTGTATATTCTAGTGAATGCTCTATAGGGAGCATGAGGTTATCAATGTCTAATGGTGCGCAACAGGTATGTGGGGTACAGCAAAGTAGATGCCCCAAAAACATTATGGGAACAAGATAAAAGAAGCAAATTAATTACCTTCTACTGTTGATGCCAAGAGGAAGGACGTACAAGCCTTTCCACCAGATATCATTGCAAATATCTTAGAAGTCGATTCCTAACATGAGAACATTGCAAAAAATCACCTTTCAGCTGCCAAAAAAACTCTCACATCTAATTAATATAAAAAATGAATAGGAACAACCAACGATACCTAAAACTATCAATAAATAGTAAATTCCTAAATGACCTTGCCAAGCTACCCAGCTGCAACGAGGTTCAAGAATTTAAGATTTTGAATTCTGATTAAGTCTCATATTGGTTTGGGCATTTTTTCAACTTCCTAAACTCAGATAGTTTTCAAACTTTTATTCATATATTTTTGGCTATCAATAACTTTATAATTTTATCTTTCGGTTCCTATCTTCTGATATTTGAGAATATCATACCTTGGGGATTTCTTGACTTTCTAGGTTCTCAGACATAGCCAATTTTCATATTTTCGATAATTTTTTAGTTTTCAAATTTGATATTTTTTCTTTTGTATATCTTCAAATTCTGAGGTTTTCTTAGTTAATTTAATTTTTATTAGTTTCAAAATTCTTCAAATTGTAGAGGCTTTATACTTTAAGAACTTCAGAAAATTTTCAAATCTCGAGTTTCATTTTTCCACATACGCTAATCATATTTCGACCAGGGCAAACAAAATTGACATGTTTAGTCTATATTATAATTATGACTACCAACTCATTGTTTATAAGCGTGATGACATTTCCTACTCATTTATTCATACAAGGATTATGGTAAAGAAGTTTAAGCACTTCTACATATTCAACTAGCCATTTGCTTTGTAATGGCAACAAGCACATCTGCTTGCTGATAAAGAAATAATCATGATGACTGTTTTAGTTTTGGGTTTATGTTCCAACTGCCTTGATTTGGGCTAAGTCACTTGAGTGATTCCGGCCAATGACAGGGGTACATATATTCGGGTGTGCTATTTCTTCTAGTTTTGATCCAGACATTGATCTAGTTAGAGTAGGAATAACAAACCATACTACTATGCTTAAAGGAGAAACTAAAGAAATAGGTTTGTTTTCTCTATAGGGTGTGCTTTGTTGTGCATCCTCTCCTCTCCCTCCACCTGCATGTTTTTTATAACTTATTTCCTTCCAACACATGAAAATTGGTGGAAGAAACAATGATGAAAAAATATTGTTTTGAAAATATAAATAAGCATTTTGTAAGCTTCAATACAATTTGTTATGCCACTTAGCTAATTTATTTTTATTTAAAATATTACATAAATGTTTTTATTATATGTTTATAAACATGCATTCTATTTATTCAGATTTTATTTTCAAAGCTAGAAAACCTTTTTTTTCTTTGCGTCATTACAGTGCCATTGTCAGAAAAGATTATGTATGAGATTTTGTGTGGATTGAAGTTGAACATCTTATGTTGCATCAATAAATCAAGATCAATTATCTAGAAAGAGCGTTGATTTCCGTTTAGTTACAACACAAAGAGTTGGTTGAAAACTATTTGATATTAAACTATGGTAGAACAGAAGTGGCAAGGGTGTTACACAACATTTGTTAGGAACTTGTGTCTCACAGCAGGTATTTGATTTCAACCGACCGTTTATCTAAAAAAGAGCCATTCTTACATGATCATAATAAGCACACAAGAATGTTTAGGTGTGGTGATAGTTCAGCTTGATGGTTTGGGTTGGGTTTAATATTTGATTATGAATATATTCTTTTTCTACAAAATTCAAATTCAAAAGAGATCTAAAATGTAATATTTTAATTTTTAATACTATATTGTTGACTCAAATACTACATTATTCATCTACAACAATGTGATTTGATTTTTTAGAAGAGAAGAAAAAACATAAACATTCAAGTTGGCAATTGAAATGTGAGACGTGGGAATACAAAACAAAATGGGTAGTAAACTAACCATCTTGTCAATGATTCCAACAAATATGTCTCAGGCAACACCCTTCTTCCGACGATAATACAAGAAGGTCGATGGTCCGGATCTGGCAGTGTGTGGAAGAAACACCCAGGTGACAGCAAAATCCAAGTGTAGATCTTCTGATGGAGGAAGAACTCCAAGTTGTGTAACAATGTTTGAGGAGATGTTAACTCACAGTTGCAGTGTTATATAGTGAGAAAAAGACGAGACGAAGGAGGAAACTATATTTGAAGGAATTATCTTTGATAATACCTCGGGTGGCCGGCTGGATAACTTTATTTGCTCTTATCTAGAGATATTGTCGGGTGAGGAACAGCTACAAAGAATTCCTCGTTGCCAAGGGTGAAGGGGGATCGCGAATACACCGTTGATCGTGTTGGACTGGTGAAGGTTGGGCTTGAACCCATTATTGATGTCTTTGGCGAGATGGCGGAATTGTCGCCACTGAACAATAGGTAGGAGTGTAGGACAATGGCGGATGGCTAGGGATGATGGTGGAGTATGAAGGATTGAGGGCGGATCGATCAGCGTGATAGGTAAAGGAGACGGTGAAAGAATTGCGGGCATGACACTTCGACAGAACAGAGTGCAAAGAACTAAGGGTGGATCGATTGGCATAATAGAACTGAGGGCGGATCGATTAGCGTGATAAATGGAGAAAATGGTGGAAGCATTGCAGGCAGCGGAATGATCATTGCAGTTAGAGGTAAAGAACACGGCAGAAGCATCGTAGACAGCTTCGACGAAGGATGAGGGGCAGATGAGGATGGAAGGCTTGGGAGGAGGGCATGTGATGTGTTGAGGAAAATCGCACGGTGGATGAAGGACGAGGGGTGGATGAGGATGGAAGGCTCAGGAAGGAGGGCGCGTGATGTGTGGAGGAAAATTGCATGGTGAATGTCGATTGGTGAGGATATCGATCGGACGGCCATAAATGAGAGGATTTAAAAACACTCAATCGCACTTCTATATACTAGGTAAAGATTTAGCCGGCACAATCCAACAATTAAGTACTTTGTTGTGTGATTTTTAAATAGTTACTATGTTAATGTTATTAAATTAAACATATATTTTTGAGGAGTAGAAATGACGCAATCTTAATTTAATCTCTAAATTTTTCATGTGGAACAAAATAAATCTTAGTTATTCATCTCCTAAAATAAAACAGTTATGATGAACCACTTAATTTTAAGTGGTTTTGCAAAGAAAGTTATTATTATATCAAGTTGTTTTTTTTAAAAATCTCAATATCTGTTCTTTGGTCAGAAAGGTTTGGATATCAATCAGGCCAACAGAAAGCGTAACTTGTGATCGTCCGCTTTATTAATTAGCATGGGAAGCGTATGTCAAGGTGCGTAGAAGCAAATGGTGATCACCCTTAGTTTGTGAATAATCTTTGAAGACATTATTTCATGATTTGGTTGAGGAACACGTGGCGTAAAAAGTCTCTTTATTCCGTTTAGGTATTTTCGTCGTTCCATCTTCCATGTAACAAACAAATGAAATGGGTTGTGCACTCCTATTCCCTGTTCCATCTGGTTCAATTTGGAACCAAAATATATCATGAGTTATTCTTTATTATTTAAAACATATAACTTTTATATTATAGTTTATATTGCATTTTTACATTAAAAAAACGTATTAAAGTGTTACCTTTCATTATAAACTAAAAAAATGCATATACTAAAATAAATTTTGCTTTGTATTTTAGATGTAAAAAGAGTTATCATATATCACATATTTTTAATTTTAAGTGCTTAATATGTAAATTTAAATTATTTATCATATATTTTATAGCTTCAATTGTATTTGTACATATTTTAATTAATACATTTATTTACTAAATAGAATTTTATGATAAATTATATTATATATTTTTATATAATGGTTTTAATTATATTTTTTATAACTTTGCATTTTTATATTTATATTATATTTATTTATGTAAAATATTCTAAATAAATTATTTTAAAAATAGGCTATTCGGTTAACTAAACAATCCCAAAATAAGTAAATTGATATTTTATTTTTTCTTATTTAATTGTCTAAACCAAAATAATTTTATTTTGGATTTATTTTTAATTTTTAGATTGTAATGAATGAGTTTAGATTTTGAAGGAGGATGGGGATGGAATCAACTATTACGTTTTGTGTCAACTGTTAATTAGAAGCCATCATGACATGAATTGTAGGGATTGGCGTTTATTATTACAAATACACAATAAATTATGTTTGTCAAATTAAATATATTTTGAGGAGGTAAAAATAGTGCCTATTTCTGGCCGTGGGCTCAATTCTCAACTAATATGGGGAGCTTTTACTAGTGCCACGTTTGATTATAGTGTAGTATATTCATATAGGAAACACGTCTACAAATTTTTTGTCATAACTGCATCTATTTGAGAGCAAAATATAACCACCATCAGTCTAATTAAATTTATACTTCTAACGGTAAAATCAAAATCCAGCATACATAATTTATACTCCAATAACAATTGAAATACTAAAAATCTGTTTGAATTAAGTTGCAACTATTTCTTTGACATGAAGGGTGGATGGAACCCTGATTCAAGGAAACAACTGTTTTTTGGATTTGAAGAGGAACTTTGACCGTTTACTTTTTATCATCTCACATACCGTGATCTCACTCTTAGAGAAATACAAAATGAGTCAAAGTTAAGATCTTTGTCAATGCTTAACATCCTCGTATATGCAATCAAATTCAATAACCACAAGATGGGTACCCCTCTCAAGGTTTTCAATGGGTGGGAAGAAGAAATAGCAGATGATTAGTTTCTTCATATCCTCTCACCCTTGTCATGCCAAGTCCATGATGGCTTGTTTCAAGGACTTTGTTTCTTCTGAAGCAAGCGAACTACACATTAATCCAATAGGGAGGAGTAATGGCTAGGTCTTTGCACTCAATTTTCTATAAAAATTAGTGAGGAAACACTCAAAGAAGGCTCCACCTTTCTCTCAAACTCAAATGTCGCAACACTGGTGGTGGCACCACTAGAAATGACAAAATAGTTGGTGAGGAGGTATACCTTCCGATGGGAGTGAGGCCACTCTTATCTTTCTAATAGAGCTTTGATTGAGAGGGGCCTTTCGACGAAAGTGAATATTCGGTTGTGGGGGGGTTTTCTGAACACGAAATGAGCTTCTTGCTATGTGGAGTTAGGAGGAGCTTCGGTCATGAGGAGTCGCTGCAAAGAGGAGAGTCGATTGCGAAGAGGTGGCAACCGAGAGGAGCTCAATTATAGAGGAGAGCCAGCCATGGAGAGAACTTTGGCCAACCGTGGGAAGCTCACTAAGGTTGCTAGGGCTTCAACAGGATAAACGCGAGAGTATCCTATTGTTTTCAACATAGGATCACACTTGTATTAGTTTTGGTAGATCTTTCCACCGTAAATTTTGGAAATGATATCAATGCCCAAACATGATTTTAATATCACTATTCGTATCAATATCAAAACTAATATGGATGTCGAGCTTCAATACTATTACCAAACAGGGCATAAGGTAGAAACAAAGGATGATCACCCTTAGTACATGATTAATCGCCCAACACCTTGTCGGTTTGGGGATATGAGTGAAATAAGGCTTTTATTTCTTTTGTTTTTGACATGTAAATTGAGTTTTTATACACTTGCATGGTAGTTATTTTAGTTATTCTGGCCACAACTAATGAAATAAGTTACACTATTCCATTCAGTGTTCCATCTTACTCCACTGAGGCCAAAATATATTATGTACCAAAAACATCTGCGGAATGGTATGTTATAAGCAATTAGCATATATGGCATGTTTATCATTTCAGCTATATTTAAAAATATAATTTTATGTGTTAATTATATATTTATAAAAATTAATTTGATCATATTATATTATATAGTACTTAATGTAATATTATATAATTAATTTTAAATACAAAATTGTTATAAA
The DNA here is from genome assembly GCA_036172225.1 of Cryptocoryne crispatula var. balansae. Taxonomy (NCBI): domain Eukaryota; kingdom Viridiplantae; phylum Streptophyta; class Magnoliopsida; order Alismatales; family Araceae; genus Cryptocoryne; species Cryptocoryne crispatula. The sequence continues at coordinate 11,669,550 of CM069930.1, forward strand.
TTTAATTATTTACTTATTTAAAAATGTTTTTGCTAAGGTATTCTAAAAATAACTCATTCGGTTAACAAACACAACTCAAACATTTTGTCAAACCAAAATACTCCTTTTTCTGCTACAACTAATTAAGAAATTAATTTATATTCTGAGATAGACCCAAATTTCCAACCGAACAAAGCCCCGAGTTTTTCTCCGCCCTCGTAATGGAAGCCGCACGGATGGTGGCGAGGCCATGATGCCTGCCTCCTCGCAGGGCCTCGAGCTCGCCGTGCATTTCCACGACGACACGCCCACACAGGCGCGTTGACTCGGCAGCGCCACCCTCTGCGGTACACCTGGTGGGAAAGAAAGCCGTCCGGCTTCCACTTGTCTTTAGTGATCGCAGCAGATTTCCCCCTTCTATTTCTGATCCGCTTGGACTGGAGAAGCAGGAGGAGGAGGAGGAGGCGGAGGAGGAGGACAAGGGCCGGCGGAGAGGACAGATCAGAGATCAGAGACAGGACACCGGAGAAGGAGGAGATCGATCATGGACCCGCAGCCGAGCCACAAGCACCACTGCCGGATTTGCAACAAGGGATTTGGCTGCGGGCGGGCGCTCGGGGGCCACATGAGAGCGCACGGCATCAACGACGACCCGGCGGGCGGGCAGGGCGACGGCGCCGACGACAACCCCTCTACGTGCGGCGGCGACTGGGACGGCAAGCTCAGCCCCCCGTCCGGCAGCCGCCGCATGTACGCCCTGCGCACCAATCCCAACCGCCTTCGCACCTGCCGCGCCTGTGGGAACTGCGGCAAGGAGTTCTCCTCCTGGAAAGCCTTCCTCGAGCACGGCAACGGCAGGTGCGCCTCCCTCGGGGAGGTGGACCCGGGCGACGAGTCTATGGTTTCGTCGCTGGCCAGGTCGGACGTCGGCGCCGCCGCCGAAGATGACGATGATCCTGATCCCGGCTGCCCGGGATGGTCCAAAGGGAAGCGTTCCAGGCGCTCCAAGGCGGCGGCCGCGGGGGGCGCTGGTTCCAGCTGCAACTGCCTCTCGAGCCAGGAAGAGGACCTGGCAAACTGCCTGGTGATGCTCTCCGCCGGGCGCGTCGAGCCCGTCGAGACCGAAGAGTCCTGTGCCTCCGCCAGCAGGGAAGAGGACCACCTCAGAAATCCTGTCGAGCGCATGCTCGCACTCCCCGCCATGGAGAAGCCAAAACCGGCGGGCGCCGCCCCGCGGGGGATGTTCGAGTGCAAGGCCTGCAAGAAGGTCTTCAGCTCCCACCAGGCCCTCGGCGGCCACCGGGCGAGCCACAAGAAGGTCAAGGGGTGCTTCGCCGCCCGGCTCGCCGACCTCGACGACAGCCCCTGTGCCCCCGATCAGGAGGACGTGCTTCTCGCTCGCGACGACGTCGCCAGCGCCACCGCCAACGGCATCGCCGACGAGGCGGCGGGCCTGCTGGCGATCGTCCCGCTCCACCCGGCCGCGGCGCCCCCCGCCGGGTCCGGCGGCTCGCCGAAGAAGAAGTCCAAGCTACACGAGTGCTCCATCTGCCACCGCGTGTTCACCTCCGGGCAGGCCCTCGGCGGCCACAAGAGGTGCCACTGGTTGACCTCCAACACCTCTCCCGATCCGGCCTCCGTCGTCAAATTGCACCAGATGCAAGCCCAAGCGCACGCCCAGAACCAGCATCTCCTCCAACTCCGGCCGATGTTCCACAAGTCGGAGCCGTTGGATCTCAACCTCCCGGCTACCGCCGACGGCGTGGCAAGAGCTCGACCGGAGCGCGAGGCCCCGCTGCCTTTGGACGTGCCGGAGATCCTGCTACAGCCGTGGACGACGGGAAGCAACAAGCACGACATCAACGCCAACACGGCCGCCGGCAATGCCACCTTCAGCAATAATATGAATACGTCCACTACCCTAAACGACGTCGCGGACGACGAGGCGGACAGCAAAGTGAAACTTGCGAGACTGAGCGATCTCAAGGACATGCAGTTGGGCAGCGACTCGTCCTCCTGGTTGCAGGTGGGCATTGGCTCATCTTCAAAGAGGGCCCGGAATAATCCCTGAAGAATCTCCCCCTCTCACCCTCTCTCTCGCTCTCTCTATACTCCCAGTTTTTCTACAATTGCAAGCCACATTAGAATCAGGTTCGAGAAGAAAGAAAACGAAATAAAAAAAAGAAGCAAAACTACAGTTGTATGTTACATTCGAAAGAAATGTAGTTAATATTTTTTCACAACATACCGTGTTTATTTTGTTTCTGTTTGATCATGCTCAGAAATTCTGTACCGCATGCATTCCTTTTTTTTTTTCATTTTTCTATGTAAATTGAAGCATAGGCAATATGGACAGAGGCGCGACCCTTCGGGGTCGTGACCTCAAAGCTCGTGACAGATGTCTAATTAAAATAACATCAGATTAATGACATTTCTTGTTTTTTCACAGGTCACAACTTTTCATTTCATAAATTTAATATGTCTCAACTGAGCTGATGACCTTTTTTTTCTTAGCTGAAGATCCTTTTTTGACATCAAAGCTTTTAGTAGTTGAATTTTTGGCTGGTTGAGAAGAAAGAGCTTCAAATAGCTTTTGTGTTCCCAAATTAGTAGATGTGAATGGAGTCCCACCTACCAAATGTTCCTATGATGTATATTTAAAATAAATAAATAGATGAAGACAATATTAGAACTATGGATGGAGTGCAATATTTGAGTAGTAAAAGCATACAAATGACAAAAGGGAAAGAAATTGACTAGATTGGGACTAACTCCCAACCCCTATTTTAGAAAATGGAAGCACTATTTAGATTCCCTAGTAAAAATCAAAAATGCCATATGCATGAATGCATAGAAATAAGATAAATGAAGAACAAAGGGGGGAGAAGATAAATCAATTATAAGATAATATATTTAATTAAAAAAAGTTGTTCTTTTAATTAGGTCTCTAACCAAATAGGCTATTGGGCCTAGAAGGCCACACACATATGGGCTAATCTATTAGTTTGGGGCAAGGGTGTGCATATGAAGAAAGGAGGGAATTTTATGAAAAACTATAAATTCTCTTTATAATATCGAAGAGATCTTGAGCTCCACAAGCCAATGCTACTCAATTTCGTCCCTAGCCCTCTTCTCCCTTATCCCACTCCAGAAACTACCATCGGATGGTGAAGCTTTATTTGGGACGAGTGGTTAAAGCTGATAGATAGGAGAACCCAACTTTGGAGGCGGTCCATGTGGATATGACTAGAGGCTGCATGCTTGACCAGATGAACAAGCGTAGTAACACTAGATCTTCTTTGATCTATAGGGATTATTTGAATGTCACAAATGTATGTGTTAAAATCATTTTGAATACTAGTTCAGTTATGTTGTTCAGTTCTCGATTGAGACCAATATGTTGATATTTGAGGAATCATAATTTTTCTGTGGCACCAATATGATTGGATCGATTCCTTACACCATCTTCGCATGGAGAGAGAAATGTGGCATCTATACAAGTAGGGATGTCAATGGTAGCGGATTTTCCGATTATCTGACCCGTTCGTTAACTTAATGGACGGTTAAAGGATCATCAAAAATTTCCGAATAGGGTATCCTTAGCCATTTACCGATTATCCATCTTTTTAACGGATACGGTCACGAATATAGTATAAACCGAACCCGATAAACCGTTTCCGAACCCGTTAAGTAAAACTTGATCCAACGGTTAAAAATATATCAGCATCTAACGTTCAAGAAATATGTCAATCTCAAAAACCCTAAAATTAATTTGTGAGAATCTCCGAGTCCGACCTTTCAACTTCTGCCTGTTCCTTCTTCCTTGCCCGACGCCCTACCTGTTGCATCATTGCACCTTCACCTTGACGTGGCGGCCGGCAGCTACGTCATGGACCTGTTGGTTTTGGGTGGCCGGTGTGACCTCGGTTGCACTGTTGCGCCTAGCGACGTCCGCATCCGCGTGGTGCCTGCGAGGCTCCCAACTCTCTCTCTCCTCTAGTTCACCCGCAGCACTGTCACCCCTCTCTCGCTCTCGTCTTGGAACATTCTCATGAACTTAACAGACGTGGGCCATTGTATGCAATCGTCTATGTTACTTAGTTATTTTGGATCACAGGTCAAGTTCATTCCCTACTTTTGTTGCAAAGGTATATTATTTGGCAAATATTTACTTCATGGTGCTAGTATACATGATATCTCTGTATTATCTTACTATGATATTTAAGTATACATGTTAGGAGGAAGCTAACATTTTTTTGTGTATATTAGGTACCTTCTAGTAATGCTTATATATTCGTTAATCGACCGTTAACAGACCGTAAACCGTTTTTAAGCGGATATTACAATGCGGTTCGCGGATACACCCATTACCGATAGTTAACGAATAGTAAGTGGATACTTCTTTTTTTATAGGATACGAATATGGATAATACTATTATTCGACCCGTATCCGACCCGTTGACATCCCTATATACAAGTGGCCACTCCCTTCACACTCGGAGTTAGTAAGTCTACATTGTCGCCCACACTTTTGATGACACCAATACACCACTTTGACAAGCCTTCAATATAAATCCAACCACCTATCATCACGTTATAGGCCTTAGAGAAGGGCATAAACTCATAAAAATGTTAGCATAGATGAGTGGCTTGGAGGGAGCAAACATGGTATACTTTTGTCCCTCCAGTGTTGGAAGAAGGCAGAGAAGAAGTTCAACTCTTTCCAAGGTGAGACAAGTTGTAGACATGCAAATTGGGACTATTTTTTGTAGCACTAAAACTCATGATTCCATGGATAATACTTGATTTTGTGCCAAACAAATCAACAATTTTGGAAGGAATAGTGTAGACACGCCAAATTTGCCTAATTCAGAATATAAAACTCATGTTTTATAGGGTAACATGTGTGATTGATCTGAGAATAATGCTAGGTCTTTTATTATTGATTTGGAGCTTTTCTGAGTGGAATCAAATGTTTTTCAAAGTTTTCCAAACAAAGCTATAACTTCCAAGTGAAAGCCAAGCGTAAATCATGTCAACATAGAAATCAACATGATGATCAAAGCCTAATGATCAAACATTGAAGGCCGTGGTAAAATTTCTCATTCTAGATGTGTTTTGATTCATGCCATGTCTTTCTGATTACTATCGGGATCATTTTGACCAGTGTCGGACCTTCTGCTCACCGCCCCAAATTCCAGATGAAATGCTGAAGTCTTGGAGTATGTGTCAGACAATATGACACCGTAAAAAGCTTCTTGAGCAAGTTATCTTTCTAACACAACAAATGACATTGAATTCTGAGATCGGGAGTGTCCATAATAGCTTTTAGAACACAAGCGTGCAATTGCCGTACTGTGCGCCCCGGGGTAGGGCACATACGCCCACCCAGGTGGGCACATGCCCATGCTCCCTCCATGGATGGTGTTAAGAATTGGTCCAATCAGATTGGCATAGCGAAAAATTATCGATTCCTTGTATATCATTGTCTTGGTCTCGATCGAAACCAAACGACGTTGCCAAAATTGGTATTTGAAACAGTTTTGAACATGTACCTTTGCAGAATTCAAATAATTCCTAAAGGCTAGAGAAGATTGAGTTTTCTCATGCTTGTTCAGCAACTCAAGTGTGCAGCCTCTAGTCATATTCACACAAGCCGCCTCCATAGTTGGGTTCTTTTTCATGTTGGACCTTCCGACACGCCCCGAATGAAATCCCATCAACTCTCGATGGCCTCTAGCATAGGAAAACATGAAAAAGAGAGGTAGGGACAAATTTTGCAGCCTTGGCTTGTTGGGCTCATGCTCAATTTGCTATTATATAGAGAATTTAGAGTTTTTCACATAAACCCCCTCCTTTCTCTATATTTACACCCTTTCCCCCAAACTTATGGATTAACCCTTATGTGTGTGACCTACTAGGCCCAATAGCTCATTTGGTTTAGGCCTAATTAAAAGAACAACATTTTAAAATTAAATCTATTATCTCATAATAGATTTAAAGGCCTACCGATCATAAAGGGTACAAGCCACATCCTATGATCTCAAACGGCTTCGGGGATGAACTCCTCTCCAAAGAGCCTTTCCATCATCGGTTACCACATATATATAAATCTTTGTCCATCCAATGTCCTGGTCGGATAGGTGTACGTCATTGACTATCAACTCTGAAATATATTAACACTGAAATCTTGTACTCGTAATTAGATCATTTGGAAAACTTTTTTCCAATTATCCTATCTACCTTGGACAAGGATTTAAAGTACTATCCATAGGACATTCTCTCTCTCTCCTACAGAGAGTGAATGATTCCCTATTGTCTGCTCAATTGCCTCCATCGAGTTTCCCATATACCTAATCTGTTAACTATACAAGACCATAATACAAAGTGATTCATAAATCAATAGTCAAAGTACAATGGTACACCCGACAAGACATCTGTGGTGACTTAGGTCAAAGATCCAACCGTGCAATCGTGATGATAGAATACCTTGATCGAAAACTCGGTAAGATACTATTCAGGAATTCTATACTGGTTAGTTCAGTGAACTCATTCCTCTAATGAGCACCTGTACATATATCTCAGTGTCTCCACACTGATGACCAATGAGATCGGTTATTCTCATCATATGAGAAAATATCATATATAATAGTCTTACCGGATCCTTGATGTCTCGTCTCGAGGATCCTACAACTAGGAACATTTCTAGTACATGCTTCTAGATGATTGATCTCATTATCATAATCTCATTATGATTAAATCATCATTGCATGTAACCTAGGACTTCATTATGATAGACGCATCTAGATAGTGCAAGTAATGAAGATTAGGCCATTTATACTGAATAGGATATTACAACAATTGTAAAATCATATCACATATGATTGACTTGTAGGGCATATATTTCTATCAATCTCCCACTTGCACTAAAGCCAATCACCCACATATCTGATCTTCATCAGTTCAAGGTGACCCTCAAACACACTGTGAGTTAGGGCCTTAGTTAGTGGATCTGTAATGTTTATAGTTTAAGATACTCTATCTTTAATTATATCTCGTTGAGTTGCAGCCACTCTGATCAAGTAGTATTACCACAAAACTGTTTAAACTTCTTATAAGATAAAGACTCCACTACAAAAGTAATGATCCACCATTTTAACAAAATAATGGTACAATATCAAAGATAATAGAGACAACTCCCTAATATAAATGAACTTCATCTAGACTACTTCATGAGCAGTTGATAGTAATTATAATTTAAAAAATCTACAGTGTCTATAGCATGGAACTTTTCCAGCTCATTACACCACCATCTAGGTAAACATGTACCCTAGGTACCAATCATATGTAACTAGAAGTTTAAGTCTAACTCAAACTTCCAATCCTATCCTCCATAATCGAAATGCATCCTTAATACTTCTCAAGTACTTAAAGATATACTTCTCAACTCTCCAATGACTCTCACTTGGATTTACTTGGTAATTACTCATAACACTTAAAATACTCATCACATTAGGCTATGTACATAGTATACATGATAGACCCTATAACTAGGGCATAAAAGACTATATTCATGTATAATATCTCTCTTTAAAAGAGATAAACTCCATATCTTATAGGCAAGACACCTATATAGGAGTTTTCATGTCAAACCCTTTGACAATGGTTTCTATGTACAACAAATGAGTCGAGCCAAGCATCCATTTTAGATCTATCACCATAGACCTAAATTCTTAGGAAGCTTCTCCCAGAATAATTATGAAGGATTCATTTTATAGTTATGCTTCATTAATGATAAAATACCTACATCATACATAATGAGTAGTACGCCATCAATATTAAAATGTCTAGAATACAATAGCACTCCCACTAGCATTTTTATGCACACAAGGTTCTTCTTCATTCCAAATGAAGTCGTAAGATTCAATCTTATCAAATCTTATATTCTAATGTTGAGAATGTTTGTTATAGTCCATGAATGGATATTACCAACATGTACACTTTCTTCGGATGTTTTGGGGCTCACATCCCTCAAGTTGTATCATATACAACAAAGGTTGTATCATATACACCTCCCCTTAAATTTCATCATTGGAGAAATATTATTTTAACATTCTAATTAACATATCTCAGTCATAGTGTGTACTAATAAAATCTAAATGAATTGAATTATGGCAATGGTTAAAAGATATCATCATAGTCAACTCCGTAACTTAGATGATGCCTTTTCAATCATCCATGCCTTGAAGGTATCACCTTCAAATTCACTCCTATCTGTAGACACGCCGAATTGGCCTGATTCGGAGCCCGAGACTCTTATTCCATAGGCGATATTCTTATTTGACCATTATCTAATCCAGATTACCTTGTGGAGATGAGCTAAGGACGTTGGTGGAGCCCCTTGTAAGTTTGGAATGGACCGATGATTTCCAGAATAATGTCGTAACCTTCAGGCGAGAGCCGCGCGTGAACCGTGAAAACACGAAGCCTGCTCAATGACCAACCTTGAGTAGTCCTTAATTGAATGTCTCGGGAGTCCCGCGTGTGTTCCGTAATATTTAGGGCTTCCGAGAAGTCATTTCGGTAGTCATCGGTCAATGACGGCTTTCGTTATGGCTTTTTCGATCTGTACTGACACGGCTATATCGGACCATGCGTTAGGCCTTTCCGGTCATCACCCGGTCTTTTTGGGTCATCCGGGTCAATCCTAGCCAAATATTTTCATCAATCATGGCCATACGTCCGGTTCGGTCAATTTTAGGGTTTTACCGCTTTTTCGAGTTTCGGTTCACGTTTACCGGGTTAATCTCAGATTTTTCGATGATTTCGGGTTTTTTGACCATACCGGACTTGTTCGGTCATCATTTTAAGTCATCCCGAGTTGACCCGAGATTCCTCGACCGGAACCGTGCTCTTTCGGATCTTCGCCACGGGTTTCGGCTTTTTGTGAGAGGGTAAACAGGTAGAAAGCCCTGTGCAAACGTCTCGGGAGTCATGTCAACTAGTTTACTGACTTGCGGAGGTGCGGTTGAAGGCCCTCTTTCCAACGCAACAAACGGGAGCCGAATCGGACATCCCGTTTGCAAGTTACGGCCCGCGGAACGCGCGCACAGGAGAGAGAGTGTACCGCGCCCCCACTCCCCTTGAAAGGAGAGGGCGCGCCCTACGTACCCTCAACCTGAGGGCGTGCCCTGCGTGCCCTCAAACTGGGGGCATGCCCTGCGCACCCCCGCTTCCTTTGAAACGTGGGGGCGCGGTCAGTTTTCGAAAATCAGAAATTGCCCCGATTAGCACCTTCTAAACCGGATTTTTGGAAGGTTTCTGTCGATAATTTTCGATTATTTATACAGCGCCCCCGGTTCGGGGGCGCGTTACGTTTGTCAAGTCGATTTTTTAGCAATTTCTAGAACTTTTCGTCGATTTTTAGCAGTGAGACGTGTAATGAGCCCCCGGTTTCTTTGAAATTGGGGGGTGCGCAGACTGCGCCCCAAGGTGAGGGCACGCTCCCTGCGTGCCCTCGTCTCCTTTGAAAAGAGGGGGCGCGGTCGGTTCAGTTTCCATTTTTTGCACCAGTTTCAATTCCCTATAAATGAGAGCCATTCTCAATGACCCAAGGTTAATCCCCCATGCCTAACTCATCCTGAGGTCGTCCAAGTTCTTTCCCAAGGCTGTCCCGACGTCCAAAGCCGATCCCGAAGTGAAGGGGAAGGCTCAATCCGGGCGTTCTACATCAACCGAATTTATCGACTTCTGCAGAAAATACGGGACTCCTTATGCAAAAGTCTTAACATATAAGTTGTTCCTCTCTTCGTCCTCTTTCATCTCCGACTGACGGCACTCGATTCCGACTTGCCGTTTGTTCGTGGCGATTGCTGCACTGAGGACGCGCATCCAGGTTCTCTCTTCTATATCCGCCTACTTTTAGAATTTTTACATACTTCTACAGGAGGATTTTGGAGAAGTCATCAACAAAGGAACTCTTCCATCCCAAGTCTTATGTCTACTCCAACAAACGGCACTCGATTCTGACATCGGGGTCGTCCGTAGCATTCTCTACACAAAAGTCGCGATAGAGAGGTGCAAAGCTACCCGAACCGGCCTTCTTCAAACAACTTGGCTTCAACTTAAGTCACACACTTCATAAGTCCTTTTTAACTCGTTTCATTCAGTTTAGTTACTGTCTTAGAACATTTTTTAATTCATTTACATCATTTTTACATAATTAAAAAACATAAAAAATGGGTTAAGGCTCACCCCGAAGCCGGTGAGTCTAATTCCAATTGCTTCTTTCTCATTTTTTCTCTATAGTTGCTACACTTCTCACAAGTCTAATCAAACTCTTCCTTCGTTTTATTGTCTTAAGTTGCATAGGTTGATCAAGCTAGCATCGGTTGGACTCTTCTTCATCGGCCGGCCGAAGAAGAAGAAGGTTGAACCCGTACACACTTTCTCCTACGCTAAGGTACACATGGTCAACTCATCTCTTTATTTACATTCCATAAAGCGGAGCCCGCGGCTCCTGGCGACCACCTCTTATCATGTTATAAGTTCATCTCCTCCTCACTCTCCTCCCACATGACCCGAACCATCTCCGGTGCTCGAGCGACGCCGTGAGATGAAAGTTCGGGGATCAATGTGAGTGTGGGACCGAGGTGAGGACTTTTTACTGCTTTCCGAGTGTCTTCCGAATTCACTCCCCTTTTCCCTCATTCTATCTTTCACCTTCTCTTGAGGTGCCGATCCGGAACCCATTTTCGGAGTCGACAGCTTTTTGGCGACCACGGTGGGACAACCAATGTCTTCAACCGTGCTAGCTTGATTGATTCGTGCAACTAGTTGTTTTCCAACTTGGTTCTCGCGTGAACCGGCTTGTCCTTTACCTTTTCCATGTCAATTTACCTTTAAACTTGCTGTTTACTCCTTCTTTAAGATTGTCCCCCATGTGGACTTGACTTACTTATCTTTAATTACAACCCGGTTCCCGCATGAAGCACTCTTTTTTTCTTATAAACCGGTTCCCGCGTGAACCAACCAACTTTCAGATCGGTCCCCGCGTGGATCACCCTTTTGCACCACTTTAGATTGGCCCCACATAGCCCTCCTTTTCTTTTTCCAACCAAACAAACCAGTTCCTGCATGAACCCTTTTCCTTTAAAAACCGGTTCCCGCGTGAACCACCTACTTTTCCAAACCTCGGCTCCCGCGTGAGCCACTTTAGTTTCAAATCAGTCCCCGCGTGGACTATACTTTTATCTTTACTTCATATTTGTTCCCACTTGGACACTCCATCACAAGCCGGTTCCCGCGCGAACCACCTTTAGTTGATAGTTGCTAGTTACTTGTTTTACTTTATCATTGCTTGTCTTGATTGCATTCACTTGCTTTATTTATTTAATAGCTTTCATTCATGTTTGCATATTGATTGCTTTTTCTCCTCCTACCCTCCATTTTTCATTTTTGCATTAGCTTTTGCATCGGGTACCGGACTTGCTCCGATCCGTAGGGCATTCGAGGCGGGAGCTCTCTCTCCCAACACACCCTCACCCTCCAAACACCTTCTTGGTGGATTCTTACCTCTCTTCTAGGACATTCCTTCCTAGTTGATTTGGTGGTTTCCATCAAGACCTCCGTAAGTCCCCATCCGTGGAGTATTCCTCTCTGCACGATTGGGCCGGTTGTACCACTTTCCCAAAACCCGAAGAACCCAAGTACCAACTCGTAGTGATTGAGTGACAACCTTAGGTCTTGAAGATTGAAGCAATAGGAACCATACCCATTTGAGTGAACAATTGCTAACAATCTATCTAATCTAAGGTTTCAACCCAAATATTGTCGAGTAGTCATTTTAAAACCTTGTTTGCATAACTTGCTTGCTCACCAAAAAATGAAAACAACCAAAAATTTCTTCTTGCAAAACACCTAAGAAAACAAAAACCTTTTTAATTTTGTGTTCAAACTTGTTTCTCAAACAACCAAATTAAAACAAAAAATTCAAAAAAAAAAACATAACATAACAAAAAAATCTTCAATTGTGTGCTTTGCTTGCTCTCTTTTTAACCATCTTTGAAGAAAGATCGACATGAAGCCCATGATGCTGAGGTCTGAAGGTCACGTCAGGAGGTCGGACTACTACAAGCAACAAGAGTATGAGCCGGGTCTCTACAAGCTCCAACAACAACCCGAGAGCCATGTCAATGCTGCTATGGAACCCAAAGTGCAAGGGGTTGCCCATCAGTCTGCTCCATACAGTTTGGAGCAACTCTTTAAGGAACTGTCATTTCATCTTGATCCAAAGGCAGTGTCAATCATACAATCTCTAGTGAAGAATAAGATGCCTGTCGATCAAGGTCCAGCCAAAGTCAACCGAGCTGCCTCACCTCCCCAATCGGCAGTTCGACCTCTTACCATAACCCCACCTGGGCAGCCCTGCCATGTTACTTTATCTACTCACCCCATTGTGGGTCATTCTTCAGCTTGCACACCAACCCACCTCCCTCCCATCCAAGTGCCATGTGCACACCCCCTAGTGAATTCCTCCCCACCTGCTGCCAAGGATAAAGAAATCGTCGAATTTCCTCTCTATACTATCTACATCCCCCAATCACAAATGCCAACCTACCATCGCTACAATGGCTCAGGTGATCCCTTCACCCATGTCAATGATTTCCTAAGCAAATCATCTCGGTGGTAGAATGATAGAAAGACCCTTGCCTTTCTTTTTAGGAGATCTTTAGAGGGTGCAGCCCTAGATTGGTTTTTTTCATTGAACAAAGTAGAGATATGGGATTTTGAAATTGTCAAGGCCAAATTCTTGAAACGATATGGGCCAGGCTATTCAATAATTGGGGAAGTAAAAGAAGATGTTGAAATAATGCAATATTCTGATGAATTGAGGCCCAGGCTTGAGAGGAGCATTGATGCTATGCACCAACCTAGGTGCCCTCTCCAACCTCATCCAGATCATCATCTTCAACCGACTCTTCGACGCCAGTTGATTAGGCCACCCATGCCACAATCTCAGCCGGACATGCAACCCGTGTCAACGGCACAATCAATTGTGCACAATGAAGCTCCTCATGTCAATTGTGCCAACACCTCATTATCAAAATCGAATTCTCAGCCTATTTCACCAACAACCCCTCGGTCAATCATCCAGCCCTTGGCTTCTCAACCTATTCCACCAACAACCCCTCGACCAATCATCTGGCCCTTGGCTTCTCAGCCTATTCCACCACCAATTCCTCAGCCAACCATCCATGCCATGACTCTTCAACTAATTACACCAATAGCTCTTCAGCCTGAACCGACTTCTATACCAGCACCACTTCAATCAATCCCTCAACATAGGGTTCCCCCTCAGTCAGTCAAACCACTTGTTTCGTCTATTGCTCTTGCCTCAACAAAGGAATCAATCACTCCTACTATTCTTGCTCTTGCTGTAGTAGAAGATTCAAACACTTCGACCCTTCAAGCTCTTGCCCTGGCAGAGGAATTAATAACTCCAACCATTTGTGCTCCTACCCTGGCAGAGGAATCAACTCCTCAACATATCCTTTCTCTCTCTCAAGATCAAAGTAAGCCAGTAGGGGAGGTCGAACCAAATTCTTCTATCATTCTAGAATCCCCTAAACTAGGCATGCCCTCTTCCCCAGAACAACCTGAGGAGAAGCCTACTGTAAGGAGCTTGAGTGAGGGGATCACAAATTTAGTTGATTGTCAAGGACTAGACAAGGATTCTCCAGGTATATATCAAATGTTGCCACCATTAGAATTGATCCCTGAAGCTGGGGAGATAGAATTGACCCCTGAACGAAAAAATAAAAGGATAGAATTGGTCAGTGAAATGGAAAATGAATCAACAAGCCTCCAGAAGGGCATAGACAAGGGGATACTAGGACCTCCTCCAACTAGGCAGGTAAATCCCTTAGCATCAATCTTAGGGCCACGACCCTTACCCCATTCTTCTCCTAAGCAACAATCCTGCCCATGGGCCTACAATTCCTCAATCTTAGGGCCACTGCCCTTTCTTTATCCTTCTTACAACCATCAATCAGGCCCATGTGTCGACTCCGGAAATGGGTTCCGGATCGGCACCTCAAGATAAGAAGGTGAAAGATAGATTTGGGTAAAAAAAGGGGGGAGTGGATCGGAAAACACTCGGAAAGCGGGAAAGACTCCTCACCTCGATCCCACACTCACATTGATCCCTGAACTTTCATCTCACGGCGTCGCTCGAGCACCGGAGACGGTTCGGTTCATGTGGGAGGAGAGTGAGGAATGAATTTACTTAAAGCATGAATAAGAGAAGAAGTGGTCGCCAGGAGCCGCGGGCTCCGCTTTATGGATTTGAACAAGAGATTAAGTTAGATGACCGTATGTACCTTAGCGTGGGAGAAAGGGATGTGAGTTCAACCTTCTTCTTCTTCGGCCGGCCGATGAAGAAGAGTCCACAACCGGTGCTAGCTTGATAAACCTGTGCAACTAGAACAATAAACCAAGTGAACTAAAATGATTAGAACTATGGGAAGTGTAGTAACTATAGAGAGAATATGAGAGATGAGCAATTGGAATCGAACTCACCGGATTGGGGCGAGTCCTAACCCCTTTTTTGTATTTTTTTTGATTATGTAAAAATGGTGTAAATAAACTAAAATATGCTTTAAAACAGTAAATTAACTGAGTTAAACAAGTTGAGAAAGCTTATGGAATGGATCGGCTTGAGTTGAAGCCGAGTTGGTTGAAGAAGGCCGGTTCGAGTAGCTTTTGCACCCTTCTGGCGCGACTTTGTTGCAGAGAATGCTACGGACGACCCCAATGTCAGAATCGAGTGCCGTTTGTTGGATTAGACAGAGGACTCAGAGAGGAAGAGTTCCTATGTTGATGACTTCTCCTAAATCCTCAGGTAGAAGTATGTAAAAATTCTGAAAGTGGGCGGATATAGAAAACAGAACCTGGATGCGCGCCCTCAGTGTAGCAATCGCCACGAACAAACGACAAGTTGGAATTGAGTTACGTTAGTTGGAGATGAAAGAGGACGAAGAGATGAACATCTTCTATGTTTAAGACTTTTGAAGAAAAAGTCTAGGATTTTCTGCAGAAGTCGATGAAATTGTATGATGCAGAACACCCGGATCGAGCCTTCTCCTTCACCTCAGGATCGATCTCTTGACTTCGGATCGCCTTTGGATGTCGGGACGGCTTTGGAGAAGAGCTTGGACGACCTCTGGATGAGCTAGGCACCAGGGATTCTCCTTGGGTCATTGAGAATGGCCCTCAATTTATAGGGGAAGGAAGCCGGTGCAAAATTTGGAAACTGGACCGACCGCGCCCCCGCGTTTCAAAGAAGATGAGGGCGCGTAGGGCGCACCCTCAAACCAAGGGCGCGCAGGGTATGCCCCCAGTTCAGGGGCGCGGTCTGCGCGCCCCCATGTTTCAAAGGAAGCGGGGGCGCGTTACGCGTCTCACTGCTAAAAATCGACGGAAACTTTCGGAAATTGCTAAAAAATGTCTTGATATACGTAACGCGCCCCCGAACCGGGGGCGTGGTACAAATAATCGAAAATTCTCCGTGGAAACCTTCTAAAAATCTGGTTTAGAAGGTGCTAATCGGGGTAATTTTCGATTTAAAGAAACTGATCACGCCCCCGCCTTTCAAAGGGACCGGGGGCGCGCAGGGTGCACCCCCGGTTTTAGGGCGCGCAGGGCGCGCCCCCAGGTTGAGGGCGCACAGGGCGCGCCCTCCTCTTTCAAAGGGAGAGGGGGCGCAGTACACTCTCTCTCCTGTGCGCGTGTTCCGCGAGCCGTATCTTGCAAACGGGATGTCCGATTCGGCTCCCGTTTGTTGCGTTGGAAAGAGGGCCTTCAACCGCACCTCCTCAAGTCGGTAAACCAGCCGGCATGACTCCCGATATGTTCGCACGGGGCTTTCTACCGGTTTACCCTCTCGCGGAAAGCCGAAACCCGGGGCGAAGATCCGAAAGAGCACGGTTCTGATCGAGAAATCTCAGGTCAACTCGGGATGACTTAAAATGATGACCGAATAAGTCCGGTATGACCGAAAAACCCGAAATCATCAAAGAATCTGAGATTAACCCGGTAAACGTGAACCGAAACTCGGAAAAGCCGGGAAACCCTAAAATTGACCGAAATGGCCATATGGCCCCGGTAGATGAAAATATTCGGCTAGAATCGACCCGGATGACCCGAAAAGACCTGGTGATGACCGGAAAGGCCTAACACATGGTCCGAGATAGCCGTGTCAGCACAGATCGAAAAGCCGTAACGAAAGCCATCATTGACCGACGCCTACCGAAATGACTTCTTGGAAACCCTGAATGTTACGGAACACATGCAGGAATCCCGAGACCTTCAATTATGGACCATTCATGGTCGGTCATCGAGCAGGCTTCGTGTTTTTACAGTTCACGTGCGGCTCTCACTTGAAGGTTACGGCAATATTCCGGAAATCATTAATCCATTCTCAACTTGCGAGGGGCTCCACCCATGTCCTTAGCTCATCTCCATGAGGTAATCTGGATTAGATAACGGTAAAATAAAGGATATCACCTATGGAATAAGAGTCTAGGGCTCTGAATCAAGCCAATTTGGCGTCTCTATAGCTTGCCTCGCCTTGATGTCGGCTTTGCAAGGGAATGGCATGTAGCGGAGAGGAGTGAAACGTAGAGAAAGCGTAGTGAAGCGAGGTGGATCGTAGTAAAATGTAGTGGAGTGAAATGGTGATGGACTGAAAAGGTGGCATCAAGGTGTAGATATAGACACGCATAACGACCAGATTCGGCAAGACGAATCTCCACAAGTCTCCTGGTTAACCGCCATGTTTCATCAAGTCTTCCTATGTTCGATTGGTAAGAGATGTGCCATTGGCACGAGAGAAGAATAGCCAACCCCCAACGCAGTGGGGAGTCCCCGAAACATGGGTTCATAGGTTCATCATCAGCCGGTAACCCGATCTTTGCGGTGTTCCTGTACTGTGATGGGCTAAAATTTAAAAAGGGATTTGTTTTGAAAAGGTAAAAGAATACCAATTGAGCACATTCAGGCTCTTAGATTCATTTAAGTCTTTCAAGAGACAAGATTTGATTCGAAATGGAATGATCTCAGATTCTGAAAGGCAAATGTTTAAGCATAGACCGTGAAGATAATGACGGTGCAAGTTCTGACCAAATAGAAGGCCCTTGGCGGGACGAATTGGCTGCCATGGTGGGACGAATAGCAAAGAAGTTGCAATGGCCACAGTGGTGAAAAGAAATGAAAGATTTGAGGGCACAAAGTGGTTACCGAACACGGTGGGATTAATAGACACGGTGGCATATTAGAGAGGTTGGTGGGACTAGAGATCATGGTGGGATTAGAATGACACGGTGGGATTTAGAATGATCGAGAAAGTGAGAAGGTGAAGTTTAGGAAATGATGTATGCCATGACAAAACAAAACGTAATGCAGTTAATGCTACATGATGCATGTTGGGCTCAAGAAAACAAAACAAAACTTGTATAACAAATAGTTGAAGATATAGATTGTCTATGAGGTCAAGATACCCATTCGGGAACTATCGTCCCTCACAGCACAACTTTGGCCTATCCGTAAGTATTGGAGATGACCCGACTGTCGTAGATTTTGATGAAGGGGATCTCAGGTCAAGTCTTCTCCACACTCACGATCTTCAACAATAATGCATAGAATAATAATACACGACCAGCGACATATATGCTAGTCGGCAAGTTATGGGGGTTTCCCATGTCCGTTCTTCTGTTTCCGCGAGCAATTCCCATCTTTCATCAAAATGTTAGTTTCGAATGAACAATGATGTTCACTCGACCTTAATAAAGATCAAACATAAATTTATTTGATTTTAAACAATTTTCTGAATTTTTTTTGAATTTTTTTGAATTTTTCTAAATTTTTATGAATTTTTCAAAAAATTGACCGAACGTGCCCCCGAACCGGGGGCGCGGCCTGCGCGCCCTCAGTTCGGGGGCGCGGCCAGCGCGCCCTAGGTTTGGGGGCGCGGCCTGCGCGACCCCACCTCAGGGGTGCGTTCGATCCTAGTTTCCTGTTTTGATCGGATCCGAATCCGATTCAAATCGGGACCGATTTCCCCTATATAAACACCTCTTAGGACGACCATATTGTTCTACCAACACCCAGGATGGCTCCTCCTTTGAAAAAGAAGCGTGTTGGCTCGGTTCGAGGTATTTCAAGCGTCCCGGGTCATCTGAAGGCCAGAATCAGCGCCGACTTGGTAAGTTTACTGCCAATTTTAACTTTTAGCCACTCTCTTATTCTTTTTTTTTTCTTAAATATTTTCTCTTACCTCCTGTTTGGGTGTAGGATTACCCAAACTTCCCTGGGCCTCACCGGTATTGCTCTCCTCCCTGGCTTTCCGGCTTGCTTGACATCCTCGGCTTGTCGGTCAGAGCAATTCTTCGAGATTGGGGCTTAACCGGGCTCTTGATCCATTCCAAGCAATATTCAGGCTACTCCCTTGACTTCGGTTTGATGGGAGCTCTTGTTGAGTTGTGGCACCCCGACACTCACACGTTCGTGTTCAGCAGTTTTGAGTGCACGGTTCTCCTTGAAGAGGCGGAGCTCCTTCTTGGCCTTCCTCGGACTAAGAAGGGAGAAACTAAAGGTATTTTCATCCCTTTAGGACCCCTCTCTTGCTTGGAATTCTTGCAGGATTTTGTCGAGGCTCGGCAGATCAGCACCTTATTTCGGCCTTTGTGTTGTACAACACTCACCGTTGCCACTCCCAGATCGGCTTGCCTCGGTACGAGTTGCCCAAGCTGTCCCACTTGCCACCTATCAAGGGCAGGTAGCTTGGCTTAGCGGATGACGAGGAGGAGGCGATCTCAGCCATTGCCTTGTGGGAGACGAGTCGGGTGTGCCGCCCAGGCCTCCTGATTGACGAGGATCCTGACTGGAAGCGCCGCTACATCTCCGCGTTGAAGCTTCTACTTACCTGACAGTCTTCTTTTCCTGCTTTAACTTGTTAGCCATGTTGTTTTTATTTTGAATAAACAATGAATTGTTTATAGCAAATTTGAGTGAAAATTCAATAGAAAATTACCTTGTTTCAGAAAAATGCAAGACAGATGTTGACAATTATGATGAATATGCCTTGCTATTTTTCAACAACTTGAATAATTTTTAATATGAAACAAGATATTTTTTAAAAGGTTTTAACATGCCTTTTTTCTTTAGGTAATTTTTCAGAGCAAACCGTGAGTCTGATGAATTTTCTTTCGGTGACTCCTTGATCGGCTCAATTTTCTGAACAGCTTGGCGCTTTCTGAAATTTTCGCCATTTTTATCAATTTTGCTTCTGAAAAATACATTTTCAGTCATTTCTGACTAATAAATGTATAGAATTTTCTCCTGACCCCTGAAAAATGTTAGCTAGTGATGATAAAAAACATGAATATGTCTAGCTAATTTAGGAATTGAGACATTCAAAGTTATGTGAAAAGAGGGATTTTTGGTGAGAATTTAAAGAGAATTTATCTTCACAAAATTATTTTGAGCAAACCGCGCATCAGATCGGAATTCTTTTGGTGGCGTTGCGATCAGCTCGATTTTGTGAACCTTGATTGATATTTTCAAATTTCTCCTATTTTCACATTTTTACTCTTTATAAATACCCCCTGGGGGTAAGAATATCTCATTTCCACCTATACACCATCTCTCCTCGCGCTAGAAGCTCTAGAGTTCCAACTCAGATCCGGAGTCTGAAACGCCGTCAAAGGTTAGTGCCTTTGTTACAAAAAATGTAGATCGGGTTATGCTCTTCAATTTGGTTCAAGTTTCACGCGATTCCGAGTTGATTCGACAAAGTTATCGCGAAAATAAGCAACGAGCAGTTGAGAGGGTGCGGTCAACGCAAAATGTTGACCACGCCCTCGGACCGAGGGCGGGCAGACCGTGCCCCCTGTTTCGGGATGCGCAGACCGCGCCCCCAAGATGAGGGCGCAGTTTGCGCGCCCTCTCTCTCCTCACCGGGAAAGGGCTCCCTCTCCTAAGGAGGGGAGGGCGCGTTCGGCTGATGATGATTTGTTTTTTATTATTTTTTTATGAATGAAATAAATAAAAAAATGTATGTAACAATGTTTGACGTCAACTTCTCTTTTGGCATAGATGCCGAGACGTGTTCGCCGCCACGACTCCGATTCCGAGGAGCCCGAGCTTCCGGCAGTCCGAGAGGTACATTTTCTTTTCCTGCACTTAATGATTAGCTCCTTTGCATTTTGGCAATAAAAATTGAGTGAACTAATGAAATGAATCTATTGCAGGCCCGGATAAAATCCCGGATCTCGTGGGACCTGGTGCATGCTGCCTACCTAGGCCTACCGGACTTCCAGCAGGTTCGGTTAGAGGAGATGGGGTTTGGGCCCATCCTCTGGGTGACTCCTTTTTGGGAGGACCTACCACTGGTGCAGGTCCTCCGTGAGTCCTGGGACCCAGACTCCTTCGTGTTTCTGTTCCCATGGGGGCACATGGTGCCCTCCTTAGAGGATGTTGCACACATCACCGGTCTTCGTGTTTACGGTAGGCCGGTGGTGTGTGCTACCTCTTTCGACTATTCGCGGGAGTTCCGGGCCCTCTTCGCATATGAGCCCGAGTTCGACCCGGAGGATGGCCTACGCACCATCGCCAGATTAGAGGCTGGTGAGATGGTAGGCTTGGTTGATGCCGAGCGTGTCCGTGGCGAGAGCCAGGACAGCTTTTTCTGCCGCATGGTCGGCCAGGCTGCAGCGGCATTCACCGGATTACCTGGCTCCTTGGAGGTAGACGTAGACTTGCGCCGTTTCCTCCTCTTCTTCTTCGAGCGCCTTTTGTTGGGCTCGAAGATGGACCGCATCCATCTGCGGTTCCTCCCTTTGCTTGCTGACCTGGAGCAGGTTGGCACGTACGCGTGGGGGGCAGCGATGCTCGCCCATTTGTTCTGTGGCCTCCAGCCTGAGGCGGGTTCTGTTTCGGTTGCCGGCTTCTCTCCTTTTCTCCAGGTGACTTTCAGCAGCTTTCCTTTCTTGTACACTTGTATTGCTCTGCTTTGCTCTGATGAGTTGTGCCTTTTACAGGTCTGGAGCTACCTCTACTTCCCCCTGGGTTGGGCACAGCAGTCCTACCCCAACCTCCTTCCCCTGATGGCTCGTTGGGAGCCTATCCGCCCTACTGGTGGCCATCGTAGCCAGTTGGCTTCGATTCGTTCACAGATTCTCCGCTTCCCACACACTGAGGTATGTGTTTAATTTGTGTATCAATATTCTCCTGTTGAAATAATAATCATGATTTTGCTTCTCACAGGTGTGTTGGAGGCCATATCTCATGACCGATGACCATCTCTAGCCCTGGATTGCCCACGCTGGTCGTGTCTTCGGCTGCGATCTTCATCTTCTATGCGTCAATGAGCTGGCGCCACTATGGCTTTGGTTCTCGGCACGCGCCCTCGGTCTGGAGCAGGACTGGTTGGAGCCTCCTCCTCCTCCTCCCCTAGTTGGTGCTCGTCCCAGGCATCTTCTCCTCCCCGTGGACTGGGTGGAGAGATACCACGCCTCGATAACTTTGTGGTACGAAGGCGGCGAGGTAGTTATTGGCTGGGCAGAGGATAGCCGAGACTACCTTCGCCGATACGCGGAGGCATACGGCCACTTGTTTGTTCCAGAGGGTCAGGTAAATGCTTCTCACTTTTCTTTAATTCTGTGTTGTTGTTCTCTTCTGACCTTCATGTCATTTCAGGAGGCTCGGGCTCTACTGCTACGCCAACAGCTGGAGATTGTTGACCTTCGGCAGGAGGTGGCCACTCTTCGTGGCATGTTGGAGACTGAGGTAGACACTGCCTTTGACCTTCATTTGTATCCTCAACATATGATTGCCTTGCTCTGATGTGTTTTTCTTCTGTTCACAGCGGAAGGCTTGTGCTGAGGGTTTACCTCCTTCTCTATCAAGGGAAGAGGTGGCTGAGCTCCGCCAGCGTCTTAGTGAGGCGAGAGAGTCCCTGACGACCAAGGAGGCAGAAGTATCTTTCATTGTTGTCTATTCTGGTTGTTGATTTTTCTTGGTTCATATTCTTCCTCTTCTTCCAGGTTGCCGGGCTTCAGAGTAGCTTGTCCTCCCGTATCTAGTCCTTGGAGTCTGAGGTGGAGACATTGCGGTCTGCCCCAGCCAATCTTCGTTCCCAGATGATCGTCTCCGATCTCCGCCTTCAGCACGAGAGAGCCATGCGCGAGATGGAGCGCCAGCATAGCCAGGCCATGAGATCTCTGGAGCAGATGCACCTGCAGGCGCATGTTCGTTTGTCGGCAGCAGAGGCGACATTGCAGGTTTACCGCCAGGGCATCCCTCCACAGCCGAGCCAGAGTTGCACCCATCAGAGCAGCTCCCATCGGAGTGGTATGCACCGGAGTGGAGGCGCCGCTCGTAGTCGGGGTCACCACTGGCGAAGCCAGCAGGGGCAGAGTGGCCAGAGCCAGAGCCATGAGCACGGCTTCTGCGTTCCTGGCCACTTCTTCAGAGCGTCGCCGCAATGAGGCGGCTGCACACTGCTACCATACCTCCTCCACGTGGTCATTCTCCTGGAGGGGGTAGCAGCAGGCACTGATTTCTGTAGCAGGCTTAGCTTTTCTGATGTTGTAGCTGCTTTTCTTCTTTGTTGTAGCACTTAATGGCATAATCAGATCTTCACCTGTTTGCTTCAGTGTTTATTTGATCTGCTTGACATCGCTCAAAAGGGTAGTTAGTATCACATTTCAGCTCAGCCCCTTGCAAGTTTATCAAGGGGTGAAGCCTTCTAAGGGATGGCAAATAGTAATAGATGTAGGGTTAAGAGACATACCTGTTGGCGAGATTCTCACCCCTCCTTGACTTGTGTTTCTTTTCTGAAATACTTAATAGAAGGGTTAAACCTGTTCTTTGGCTTATCCCCTTTCCTATTGTCATCTTGCCTTGCTTATATGTCAAGGGGGGCAGCCTTATCAACCAGGTAGAATGCACAAAATGACAGATAAGGTAAAAGTTAAGAGAGCTTACCTACTGTGGTGAGAGTCACTCCCTTCTTGATCTCAGAATCCTGAAACACTTAATGTAGGGGATTAAATCTTCACTATGGCTTATCTCTTTGCCTATTGCTGTTTGCCTTGACTTAGGTCAAAGAAAGGAGCCTTATTAACAAGGTATAAAAATAGACTAGTTGACCGAAATGAAATGGTTAAGAGAACTTACCAGTCGTTGTGAGAACCTCCCCCTCTTACTTTAAAGTCCCTGAAAATACTTGATAAAAGAGGATCAGATCTTCACAACGACTCATCCCTTTGCCTATTATGGACAACTTTGACTCTGGTCAAAGGGAGGAGCCCTCTTAATGGGGTGATTAATCAAGATAAATATGCGATGCAGAAATGAAACATGCAAGACATAAAAATAAACATGAATGCTAGCAAAGGCAAAAAATCAAGGTTATGCCAAGCTAAATGATGCAAATTTTTTTTAGAAAATATTCAACTTTCTTTTTTGGATTTTTGAAAATATTCATTTTTTTTGAATTTTTGAAAATATTTGATTTTTTTGGGGTTTTTGAAAATAGTTGATTTTTTTGGATTTATGAAAATATTCGATTTTTTTTTATTTTTAAAAATATTCATTTTTTTTGGAATTTTGTGGAGAATGTGCTAGTATTGAGACCATTCATCGATCTTTGAGTGTTGATCAAGATTCAAGCAATAAGCACCACGTGTGAATAAGGTTCCCTACCCAAATTCTTTCTTGCCCTCTTCTCTTGATCGGTTTGGATTCCCCCTAAGTTTGGACAGTTTACCCTACCCTAGGGTTTTAAGATGGAGGAATAATAAAGGAGGTCTTTGATAGGATTTGGGGATGTTGAGGAGGGTTTCTCTACTCATGCCCAAATTGCCCGTTAGGGTTCGGCCTCTTCGGGTCTTTTCTACATATGGCACTTATTTAGACAAGTCTTTGAACTGTGGGGTCATTGCCCATCTTTTGGTGCCTTTTTTTCATTTTCTATTCTTCCGGGTACTCATTCAGACAGGCCCATATTTGTTTAAACCTGTGGGGTTCATTGCCCATCTTTTGGCACCCTTTTGCACCCTATGAGATGGCCTCCTACTAAGGCGGCGGGCATTTTCAATACTATCCACCTCTAGTCCCCTTCACCTATCTTGGACCAAATAGAATAGAATAGGGTAAGGTTTTCTTTCCGCATTCAGGGTTCTGCCTTGCCTCTCCCGAGTGTTGGGCTATCTAGATTCTGGGATCGGGAGGTGTTGTGTGTGCAGGGTGATGCCTACCCTTGACTTCTAGCTAACACCCTTGGATCGACGACTTGATATCATTCCATAAATTCTCTATTTTCTTTCTTCTAAGGAAAATATTTTTTGAGGTAAATGCCGTTCCATGGATGGTTTAATTTTTCTCCATCGGCGTTGGTTAGCTCATATGCAT
The DNA here is from genome assembly GCA_036172225.1 of Cryptocoryne crispatula var. balansae. Taxonomy (NCBI): domain Eukaryota; kingdom Viridiplantae; phylum Streptophyta; class Magnoliopsida; order Alismatales; family Araceae; genus Cryptocoryne; species Cryptocoryne crispatula. The sequence continues at coordinate 11,694,003 of CM069930.1, forward strand.
TACCTGGATATTTTTCAGTTATAACAAAAGGCCCTTCCCAGTTAGGTTGCAACTTGGAGCGGGGACCACCCGGCTTAACGAATATGCGTTTAACTACCATCTCACTGATTTCGAACTTTCTCTCTACCACCCTCTTTTGATAAAACCTTTTCAATCTGTTCTGATAAGTTCGGGCATGCTCGGAAGCGGCCAACCTTCTTTCATCTAGGAGTTCAAGTTGTGCAAGGAGAGATTCTCGCCTCTCATCGACAGGGATGTCCCTATCGAGTTGAACTCGGAGTGATGGAAGGAGTACTTCGTACAGGACCACTGCTTCCATTCCATATGCGAGAGCATACGGGGTTTGACCAGTGGGGGTCCGTACAGAAGTACGATAAGCCCATAGGGCATCTACAAGCTTATCTGGCTAGTCTGCGAACTTGCTAGACTTACAGGTTTTCTTGATGATTTTAATCAAAGTGTTGTTGGTGGCTTCTGCTTGACCGTTGCCTTGCGGGTAATAAGAAGATGAATGATGCAATGCAATGCGGTACCAGTTGCAAAGATCACGCAGATCTTGAGAGAGAAATTGCGGTCCGTTGTCGGTGATAATGTCGCCGGGTATCCCGAACCTGGCGATGATGTGGCGTTTGATGAAGGAGCACAGTGTTGATGCCTTGATCTCCACGAACGCTTCCGCTTCTGCCCACTTGGTGAAGTACTCTGTTGCCGTAAGGATGAACGATTTGGAACGGATTTCAGAGTTAAGAACACTTAGAGGGCCAATGATATTGAAAGCCCACATGGCGAAGGGCCATGTGGCATGTATTGGATGAATGGAAGATGTGGGAGAATGGATCTTGTCGGCATGAAGTTGGCAAGAATGACAGTGCCGGACAAAGATGGAGCAATCCTCTTCTAGGGTTGGCCAATAATACCCCTACTTGATGATTTTCTTGGCAAGAGCTTGAGCATTGACATGGCCCCCACAGACCCCAGAATGTGCTTCCTTAAGCACCAATTCTGCCTCTTCTTCATCAACGCATCTCAATAAAATTCCGCTCGTGCTCCTCTTGTAGAGCACCCCTCCTAGGATGGTATACCTCTGGGATACTCTCCTGATGGCCTTCTTTTCTTTTGCATTTGATCCAGGTGGATATGTCTGATCTTGACAGTACCTTGCGATCTCATCAAACCAAGGCCTCTCACCCTCATCTAACTCTTCCAACTCGATTAGAGAAATCTCCTCTTTCTGCTCTAAATATTCCTTCCTGCCAAATCTCTCCTTGACTTTTAGAAATCGACCATCCTTAATCGCCGGTATCGACCTCCTACGGACATGAATAGTCCGCACCTGTCTACCTAGCGGGACTGATAGAGATGAAGCTAAGGAGGCTAGGGCATCAGCAAGGATGTTCTGAGCTCGAGGAACATGGACAAAAGTGAGTTTCGAAAAGAGTTTGATGTAGCAAGAGGTGAGTTCTTGGTAAGGTTTGAGGTTTGGATGAGAAGTTCGGTATTTGGTTAGGACTTGGCGAAGGATTAGTTGGCTATCACCTATCACCCTTAATTCCGTGGCACCATAGAAATGAGCGGCCTCCAGCCTGGCCAGCAAGGCTTCGTATTCAGCTATATTGTTGGTTGCTGGGAAGTCAAGCTGAAATGTCTGTGGAATGGTGACACCCTCGGGTGATAGAAGGACGATTCCTATTCCCTTATCGTGTGAATTCAAAGCCCCGCCAAAATATAATGTCCAAAGGTGGGAAGATCGGATCAACATTAGTTCGTCATCCGGGAGCTCCGATTGGACCGGGTCAAAGAGGGGTATAGGGTGATGGGCTAGATGTTCGGCAATGTCATAGCCCTTAATCGCCTTCTGGAGGACATAGGTGATATCAAACTGGGAGAGGAAGCTCTGCCAACGACCTAACCGATCAATTAGAATAGTTTTTTCCAGAAGGAATTTGATGGGATTGATGCGGGCAATAAGGTTGACCTCATGAGCTAAGAAATAGTGTTTAAGCTTCTGAACTACCCAAACTAGTGCAGCACAGGTCTTCTCCACTACAGTATACTTCTGCTCACATGGATCAAAGATCTTTGACAAATAGTAAGTTGCCCTCTCTTTCCCTTCTTCATCCACTTGTGCAAGGACTTCCCCAAGAGAATTCTCCAAAACCGAGATGTATAAAACTAAGGGCTTGCCAAGGACTGGTGGTCTAAGCACAGGGGGACTAGCCAGGTATCTTTTCAATCCATCGAATGCATCCTGGCACTTCTAATCCCATTTGAACTCAGCCCCTGCCTTGGTTAACTCATAGAAAGGTTTACACCTTTGGGAGTGTTGTGAGATGAACCGGCGGACAAACTGTAGCCTCCCGATTAATCCTCAAAGTTCTTTCAAATTTCTTGGAGGAGGCATACAAATGATTGCCTTGGCCTTGTTTGGGTCGATCTCTATGCCCCTTTTGCTCACTATGAACCCCAACAATTTTTCTGAGGATACTCCAAACGTACATTTCTTTGGGTTCATTTTCAATTTATATTCCCTAGCCCTTTGCAAGACCTTTCTTAACACTTCAGGATGATCTTCTCGGCTTTTGGACTTAACGACTAGGTCGTCCACGTACACCTCTACAAGGGTATGCATCATGTCATGGAAGATAGCCATCATTGCCCTCTGATAGGTAGCACCAGCATTCTTCAGTCCAAAGGGCATGACGACATAGCAGTAGGTTCCCCATGGTGTAGTGAACGAGGTCTTCTCCTGGTCTTCTTTGGCCAACCGGATTTGATTATATCCAGAATAGCCATCCATGAATGACAACATCTCGAATCCAGCAGTGTTATCAACCAGTACATCAATATGAGGTAGAGGAAAGTCATCTTTAGGACACGCTCGGTTCAAGTCCCTGAAGTCTATACAAATCCGAACTCGACCATCTTTCTTCATTACAGGGACTATGTTTGCCACCCATTGTGAATAAAGGACAACCTTAATGAATCTTGCTTGATGTAACTTGTCGACCTCTTCTTTCATCTTAAGTGCAACATCAGGGTGGAATCTCCTTAATTTTTGTTTGACCGGGGTAACTCCAGGTTTCAAAGTTAGACGATGTTCAACTAACGAGTTGTCTAACCGCGGCATGTCCTCGTATGTCCATGCGAACGTGTCCTTATATTCTTCCAAAATTTTAATTAAACTCTGTTCCTCAGTGGGAGTGAGGTTTGCGCTTAGGAGGATTGTCTTGGGATTTTCCGGTGTTCCAAGATTCAGTTCTTTTGTCGGTTCATCCACCGTGGCTAATGGTTCTTCAAATCTTGTAAGTCCAGATGCATACGCATCAGCCAAGTCCTCAATTCCATCCTCGAAATCTTGTAAGTCCAGATGCATACGCATCAGCTCAAAAATCTTGTAAGTCCCCAGTGTATGATCTACATTGAATTCATCCTCATATTGGATTTCATCAAGCTGGATAGCATTTTCCAAAAACCTCGGCAGCCTTGCACATTCCTTGCATTTTTGAGCTATTTGTTGGAGATATCTCTCTGGCACACATTTACCTCGAATTTTCTTCCTTCCTACCCTAACTACTCCTAAAGAAGACATAATTGAAAAGGTGGTATTTACAATGAGTGAAGGATCGAGCAGATTGATCAGTGAGTTGGAGAAGAGGGGTCCCTGGTTGGGAGCACCCTCCGAGACAAGTAGAGACGTCTTCTCAATGGAAAACTGAGTTTGCGAGAGGACGTTTTTTTTGGGTATTTTGGGTATTTTCAATAACAAAAAGAGAATGAGCCGATGGGGCTCGAGCAGAAATAGAAAGCTTAAGCAAATGGGAGAAAAATGGGCTCGCGGGCCCGATGATGACAAGAAATGGGCAGATAGGCCCAAAGCTAGTGAAAAGATCTAAGGGGCACATGGGCTCGAATGGTGGGCACGTGGGCCCAAAGCAAGAAAATAAATCTAAAGGGCACGTGGGCCCGACTGGTGGGCACATGGGCCCAAGGTTGTTGGATTGGAATGGGCATAGAAGCCCAGTGGAGTAAGAAGATTTGAATGGGCTCTCAGGCCCAATGATCAGTTCAGGTGGACATTTTGGCCCAGAAGTGGGAATTGGGCTAGATAGCCCATCGAGTGAATCCAAGAGGGATAGAGTGAGGATTTTGAAATACGTGACCGTAGGATACGGCTCACACGGGATGTTGTTTGGAGGTGGGTTCGAGTGGACAAGTTGTTTAGAGATGGACTTGCCCTCGACTGGTTCTTCCTCCTCTGTGATCAACCGAGCCAAAGATGAACTCAGGTTGTCCACTTCCTCCTCTTGCTCTGGTGCCTTCTTCCTCTTGACTGGTTCTTCTTCTTCGTCCCCAGCCATCATCATGGTCTCCCCTTTGATAAAGAATTTTTGGAGTCCCATGGCATTTTTTGGCCGATAGACCATCCGCGGAGTGATACTGGGCTCATAGCCAAGCCCGTGTCTCTTTGGTCTTTGTTCAGCTTTAATGGGGTGCACAACCCCCTGCAGCTCCTTTCCCAACCCCTTTCCTGGCTGATAGCCCATCCCTTTCATCATCCGCCATGCAACGGAATCTGGAGGCGTCGTCAATACCATGACTTCAGGTAGCTCTGTAGTTGAAACGAACGGCTGGACAGATTTTGATATTGGCAGTGCAGAAGAGGGGTCATCCACATCATTCAGAATGGGGATGTTGGTTACTTTAATCACCTGGCCCTTGTATGGGAACTTCAGACACTGATGATTAGTGGAGGCAACAGCTCCTATTGCCTCAAGGTACGGGCGTCCAAAGATAGCTTTGAATGTAGGGTCCAATTCTAGAACGTGAAACTCGGCAATGACAACACACGGCCCGAGCCCTACTTCCAACGTAACCACCCCTCGTGCTGGCTTCCGGGAGTTGTCATATGCGGTCACCGTGATGGCAGAAGGCTCGATTTCTTCATCGGAGATGCCGCAAAGTTGCAATGTTTCTGGTGGCATGACATTTATGGATGCTCCGGTGTCAATCAAGCAGGACTTGATCTCCACGCCTCGGATGACTACTGCGACACGCAAGGCATACTTTCTGATCTCTGGCTATGTCAACTCCTCTTGTGTAAATGTGAGTGCCGGATGTTCACTGCTTGGGGTCAGGACAGTAATGATCTTCTCAGGCGGGAGGTCCTCATTGACCATGACCCTCTGCAAGTATTGTTGTAGGATGTCCTGATGGTTCTTTGACCTCTTTATCAGCTCCAGAATTGAAATCCGTGCCGACATTTTGTCCAAGTGCTTCAACAGGTCATATGCCGTGCCGGGCAACGGTTCTTCTACCACCTCCTCTTTTGCCTGTTCCTGTGGTTGTGTCCCGACGTGGGGGAAGACCCTTTGGAACATCCTCCCACTATGAAGTACCGGCGCCAGCGTGGTAGGTAGAAGTGGTGATGATGGTGATGGTAGGGTTGGTTGGTAGGTTGAGGAGCCCGTGGTAGGTAGGGGTGGTGAAGATCGGATGATGAGGGGTCGTGGATTGGCGGAGGCCGGTATGTTGGGTGATGGTTGGGGTGTTGGTGGTGATGGTCTAATGATGAGGGGTCGTGGAGTGGTGGAGGCCGGTATGTTGGGTGATGGTTGGGGTGTTGGTGGTGATGGTCTAATGATGAGGGGTCGCGGAGTGGTGGCGAATGGTGGGTTGGGTGACGTTTGGGGTGTTGGTGTCGGTCTAATGATTAGACGTCGAGGAGGATTAATGGTGGTTGGTGGGTTAGGTTGGGGTGATGGTTGAGGTGCTGGTTGTGAGGCTGGTGGTGGTCTAATGATTAAGTGCCGTGGAGGGTTAATGGTTGGTGAGGCTAGTGGTGTTTGGGTAGTTTGTGGGCTGAGGGCAGCTCTCGGTATGGAGAGTATGGTGGGGTTGTAGGTGGGGTTGGTATGGCGGGCATGGAGGTGATTTGATCCTCGACCTGCCAACCCTGGGAATGGTGGGTTGACTCCTCGATGGCGGAGTGGACGAGGCCGAGTCGTTTGTTTGGTGGTGCTGGTGCCGGTGCTTGTACGGGTGCATGTGCCGGGAGTGGATCTTGGACTATGCCTAGGCCGGGCTACTGTTGTGCTTGCTGTCACCGTGGTTGATTCTGACGTGCCTTCATCGCTTGTATAGATTCTCCCATTTGTGCCCAGTCAATGTTCCCTTGATCATTGAGGTCATGGATGTAGTCTTTAAACTGGAAACAGACATCCACCATGTGCCCGGGATACCGATGGTAAGCGCAGTACTTTGTCATGTCAGCATTCGCCGGCCATCCTTCTCTCTCCTTTGGAAGCTCTAGCTGCTGTTCAGCCATCAATGCATTAAAGATATTGGTGAGGGGGAATGGCAGTTGAGGGTAATACTCTCTCTTGGGTCCCCCCTTCTAGGTTGATTGGCTAGTGGTGGCACTTGGTTGTAGGCTTGTTGTTGTGGTTGGGGTAGGTTGTAGACATGTTGTTGTTGAGGCGCTCGGTTGTAGGCATTTGGTTGCTGGGGCGCTCGGTTGTAGGTGGGTTGCTGTGGTGGTGCTCGGTTGTATGCAAGTTGTTGCTGTGGCTGAGGAGCTGGTTGAGGGGCTGGGCGGTATTGTTGGTTGGGTGGTGGGTTACGGTATTGGCTCTGACGGTACCCACCCTGGTTACCCATGGCATTGATGCTCTCATTATTTACTACCCCTTCGGTGGTGGGTCCTACAGGTGTAGGCTTTCTAGTGTTACGGGGCTTGGTGTCGAACGGGTTGATCATGGATGTGTCCTTAAAGTGGGCTTGGAGGTAGCGGGTGCTATCACACAACTCACTCATGGTTGTTGGGCGGTGCATGATCAGGAGGTTGCGAAGATTGGGCGTGGTGTTCCCTATGAGCATCCTCACCTGCTCCCCTTCTGAGATGGTATCTACTAGCCTCTCAGCCATTCCCCTCCACCGATCAGCAAATCTGGCAAAATCCTCATCCGGCCTCATCTTTTAGGCAATTAAATCAGTTATCGAGCAGGCTGGCCCCACCCGATCCTTGTACCTCTGTAGAAACTTTGCCTTGACGATGTCGAAATCTACCGCCTCAATGGAATCAAGAGAATAGAACCAGTCCAGGGCGGATCCCTCCAATGACCGACGGAATAGGAAGGCAAGGGCTTTGCGGTCATTTTTCCAGAATGCGGAGTCATAGAGAAAGCTCTTTAGATGGTTGAAAGGATTACCAGTCCCGTTGTAACGTTGGAAGACTGGTATCTCTGAAGGAGGAAGGTGTAGAACTGGGAAAGATGGGACAAATATTTCAGGGATGGCTTTAGAATCGAGGCGGTGCCTCATTTCTTCAAAGCGCTCATCCATCTGGTTGAGTTTGTTCATTAATGCCTGGGTGAGGCTGGATTCCTGAGCCACGGGAGCAAAGTGTTTAGGTGATTTGGTTGGAAGAGGTGGGTTGGAAACAGGAACTGGTGCAGAATTATGTGAATGCCTCACAACGGGGTGAGTAGAGACAACACAAGGTTGCCCAGGAGAAGAGATGATTAGGGGCCTGACTGCCGGTTGAGGTGGTGAGGGGGCGTGATTTCCCTCGATTGGAGCTTGATTGGCGGGCATCTTGCCCTTAGTGGCAGATTGGATAATTGCAAAGGTCTCGGGATCAAGGTGAAGAGATAGATCCTTGAGAGCTTGTTCTATACTATGTGAGGCGGATTGGTGAGCGGGATCTTGGAGCTCAGGTTCCATCACGTCATTAACATGGCCATCTGGTTGGACCATGGGTTGCTGAAGCTCGTAGTGACCCGTCTCGTACTCCTCTTCTTGGCCGTAGTAGTCCGACATCCCGACATGTCTTCCGGACCTTAGTGTCATGGGCATCCTTTCAAATTTTCTTACAAAATGGTTGAAATAAAGCAAATGAAATGTGTAATTGCAAAGAGAATTTTGTTTGGTTATGATTGTTTGTTTGATTTGATTAGGTTTCACTTTGGTTGTTTGGCAAGCAAGTTGAACACAAAAGTTAAAAGGGATTTTTTTTAGGTGTTTTGAAAGAAGAAGAATTTTTTGGTTGTCTTCAATTGTTGTGAGCAAGCAAGTTATGCAAACAAGGTTTTAAAATGACTACTCGACAATTTTTGGGTTAAAACCTTAGATTAGATAGATTGTTAGCAATTTTTCACTCAAGTAGGTATGATTCCTATTGCTTCAATCTTCAAGACCTAAGGTTATCACTCAATCACCATGAGTAGGTACTTGGGTTCTTCGGGTTTTGGGAAGTGGTACAACCGGCTCAATCGTGCGGAGAGGAATACTCCACAGATGGGGACTTACGGAGGTCTTGATGGAAACCACCAAATCAACTAGGAAGGAATATCCCAGAAGAGAGGAAAGAATCCACCAAGAAGGTGTTTGGAGGGTGAGGGTGTGTTGGGAGAGAGAGCCTCCGCCTCGAATGCCCTACGGATCGGAGCAAGTCCGGTACCCGATGCAAAAAGCTAATGTAAAAGTAAAAATGGAGGGTAAGAGAAGAGGAAGCAATCAATATGCAAACATGAATGAAAGCTATTAAATAAATCAAACAAGTGAATGCAAGCAAGACATGCAATGATAAAGTAAAACAAATAACTAGCAACTAGCAACTAAAAGGAGGTTCACGCGGGAACCGGCTTGTGATGGAGTGTCCAAGTGGGGAAAAATCTGAAGTAAAGGTAAAAGGATGGTCCACGCGGGGACCGATTTGAAAATAAAGTGGCTCACGTGGGAGCCGAGTTTTGGAAAGGTAGGTGGTTTATGCGGGAACTGTTTTTTTTTGAAGGAAAAGGGGTGGTTCACGCGGGAACCGGTTTGTTTGATTGGAGAAAGGAAGGGAGGGCCACATGGGGCCAATCTAATTGGTGCAAAGGGGTGGTCCACGTGGGGACCGATCTGAAGGTGAGTTGGTTCACGCGGGAACCGGTTTAGAAAAGGGTTTGGTTCACGTAGGAACCGGTTTTAATGAAGAAAGGGGTGGTTCACGCGGGAACTGATGTAAGAGTTGACAAAATAGAAGGAGGGCCACGTGGGGCCCATCTAAAGGTGCTGTAAAGAGGTGGTCCATGCGGGGACCGATCTGAAAATAAGTTGGTTCATGCGGGAACCGAGTGGGAAAAGAAAGGTGGTTCACGCGGGAACCGGTTTATAAGAAGAAAAGAGGTTCATGCGGGAACCGGGTTGAAAAAAAAGAAATCAAGTCCACATGGGGGACAATCTTAAAGGAAGAGTAATCAGAAAGTTTTTAAAGGTAAATTGACATGGAAAAAGGTAAAGGACAAGCCGGTTCACGGGGGAACCAAGTCGGAAAACAACTAGATGCACGGATCAATCAAGCTAGCACGGTTGAAGACATTGGTTGTCCCACCATGGTCGCCAAAAAACTGTCGACTCCGGAAACGGGTTCCGGATCGGCACCTCAAGATAAGAAGGTGAAAGATAGATTTGGGGAAAAAAGGGGGGAGTGGATTGGAAAACACTCGGAAAGCGGGAAAGACTCCTCACCTCGATCCCACACTCACATTGATCCCCGAACTTTCATCTCACGGCGTCGCTCGAGCACCGGAGACGGTTCGGGTCATGTGGGAGGAGAGTGAGAAATGAATTTACTTAAAGCATGAATAAGAGAAGAAGTGGTCGCCAGGAGCCGCGGGCTCCGCTTTATGGATTTGAACAAGAGATTAAGTTAGATGACCGTGTGTACCTTAGCGTGGGAGAAAGGGATGTGAGTTCAACCTTCTTCTTCTTCGGCCGGCCGATGAAGAAGAGTCCACAACCGGTGCTAGCTTGATAAACCTGTGCAACTAGAACAATAAACCAAGTGAACTAAAATGATTAGAACTATGGGAAGTGTAGTAACTATAGAGAGAATATGAGAGATGAGCAATTGGAATCGAACTCACCGGATTGGGGCGAGTCCTAACCCCTTTTTTTGTATTTTTTTTTGATTATGTAAAAATGGTGTAAATAAACTAAAATATGCTTTAAAACAGTAAATGAACTGAGTTAAACAAGTTGAGAAAGCTTATGGAATGGATCAGCTTGAGTTGAAGTCGAGTTGGTTGAAGAAGGCCGGTTCGGGTAGCTTTTGCACCCTTCTGGCGCGACTTTGTTGCAGAGAATGCTACGGACGACCCCGATGTCAGAATTGAGTGCCGTTTGTTGGAGTAGACAGAGTTTGATATTAAGTCAGAATAATGGTGGTGCAGTGAGCTGAAAGAGTTCTATGTGAAAGAACACTGTAAATTCTACAACATATGTAAACAAGTTTACATAGTGGTTGCACACTAGAGAAGTAGTCTAGATAAAGTTTTTCATCTACATATTTAATATGGGATTGTCTTAATTTTCTCTGAAAGTGTATCATTGTTTTGAGAAAACAATGGAGTAGAGCCGATGTCTCATCAGAGGTTTAGAACTTCTGTGGTGATACCATACAATAAGAGAGATTGCAACTTATAGAGATATAATTAAAGATAAAGTATGTACCGTTAATAACATTGCAGATCCACTAACTGAAGCAGTTACTCAAAGAGTGTTTGATCTTCACCTCGAGCTGATATAGATCAGCCAGATGGGTGCTTGACTTTAGTGCAAGTGGGAGATTGATAGAAATTTATGCCCTACAAGCCCATCATATATGATATGATTCAACATTTCTAGAAATATCTCATTCAATTAATTAGGCAAATCTTCATTATAAGCTCTTATTAGATGCGAATATCATAATGAAGTCCTTGATCAAATACAATGATGATTAAATCATGATGAGATCATGATAATGAGATTGATCATCTAGAGGTATTTGATCTAAATGTTCCTAGTCATAGGATACTTGAGACGGGACATCAAGGATCCGGATAGACTAGTGTATGTGTTGTCTTCTCATGTGATGAGGACGACCGATCTCATTGGTCATTAGTGTGGAGACACTGAGATACACATACAGGTGCTCATTAGTTGAATGAGTTCACTGAACTGACCGAATTAGAAACCCTGAATGGTATCTTACCGAACTGTCTATCAGGGTTTCCTATCATCACGGTTGCATGGTTGGACCTTTGACCTGAGTCGCCAAAGATGCCTTGTTGGGTGAAACTTGTGCTTTGACCATTGACTTATGGATCACAATTTAGATGGTCCTATATAGCGATGGATCGGGTACAAGGAAAATCCGATGGAGGCAATTGAGCGGACAACAAGGGATCGTCCACTCTCGGTAAGTGAGAGTGAATGTCCTATGGGATAGTACTCTAAATCTCTGGCCAGGGTAGATAGGATAATTAGAAAAGGAGTTTTCCAATTGATCCAATTCCCAGTACAGGATCCTATAGAGTTGATACACTAAGGAGTTGACAGTCGATGCCGTACTCCTTTCCGACCGGGACATTGGATGGATGAGTGTTTATATCCATGTGGTAACTGATGATGGAAAGGCTCAATGGATATGAGATTATCCCCATAGCCATTTGGGATCAAGGGATGTGGCTTGTACCCTTCATGATCGGTAGGCCGATTAATCTGTTATCGGATAACGGATTAAATTAAATTAAATAGAATTGTTCTATTTTATTTAGACCTCAACCAAATAGGCTATTGGGCCTAGTGGGTCACACACAAAAGGACTTATAGAGATTTTGGGTTTTTATGAAAAATTCCATAATTCTCTATAAATACTAATGGTTTCAGCCAAACCCCATCAAGCCAAGGGTGTAAACCACGTCCCAAGTCTCCTCCCTACCTCCTCCTCTCTTTATAAGGTGTCCATGGTCGATGGAGCTTCGTTCGGGAAGAGTTCTCGAGGCCGGCGCGAAGGGAGAACCTGCTGTGGATGAAGTTCGTGTGGATACTGTTGGAGACCGGACACTTGAATGGTTTGGAGAGCTTGAGAAGCTCATCTCCTTCCTCTCCATGGGATTATATGAATCCCTATCAGGTATATTTAAACCCGATTTGATCGGTTTTCGGTTTTCGTCGTTCGGTTCTGATTGAGACGGATTCTAAAGGAACCCATAGGAATCGTCGCTTCCGCTGCACCAAATTTTAATGAACGATTCCTTATAGTGTGGCTCTCGCTTGAAGGTTACGGAAATATTTCGGAAATCATTAGTCCATTCTCAACTTGCAAGGGGCTCCACCCATGTCCTTAGCTCATCTTCATGAGGTAATCCGGATTAGATAACGGTCAAATAAAGGATATCGCCTATGGAATAAGAGTCTAGGGCTCTGAATCAAGCCAATTTGGCGTGTCTACACCATGGGTCCAAAATCTGTCAATCTTTGCCTTCTACATCATCAATCCTAGTTCCACCGTGCCAAATCAGATCCTCCACCTCTTACACCTCGCTGTATGACTCCTATTCTTCGATTCAATGTGGAGCATATCAACAATGGAAGCAGTTGGGCAAGGCAAGGCAAGGCATGGCAGGCAAGGCAAGGCAAACACAAGCAAAGCTGTCATCAACAATGAAATTCTTCTTCTCTCAGGTATTACATAAAATAGCATTTATCATCATTTTGTCATCCGCAAGGCAATATTTTTTTGAAATGATTTTGAATTTCACTTCACAATTTTAATGGAGAGAAATTCATGATTGACGATATTTGTAGCTATCTTGTTTTTATTAAACAAATTCTTTACATTGCAAGGCATGCGAATAATTGATTCACCTTTAGAATGTAATCTACCTCAAAAATGGAGAGAACTACCAGCATGACTTAAGTCCACATGTTCTAGGTTGTTATCTAGGTGTCGAGGGTAGATACCATTCTACACACACAACACGTCCTGATCCCAGAATCCGGATGACCCAACACCCGAGAGAAGCTAGTCAAGGCTCAGAGGTGGAAGGAAAACCCTCACCCTACTCTCTTCTGTTTGGTTCAAGATAGGCAAAGGGGACTAGAGGGGGAGAGTAACGAAAGCATCCACCGCATTAGTAGGAGGTCGTCTCAGAAGGTCCAACTTCTCAAAGAAAAAAAGGGTGTCAAAAGATGGGCAATGAACCCCACAGGTTTAAACAAATATGGGCCTGTCTGAATAAGTACCCAGAAAAGTAGAAAATGAAAAAAGGCAACAAAAGATGGGCAATGACCCCACAGGTCAAAGACTTGTCTAAGTGAGTGCCACATGTATAAAAGACCCGAAGAGGCTGAACCCCAACGGGCAATTGGGTGTGAGTAGAGAAATTCCTCTTGACATCTCCAATGCCTATCAAGGACTTCCTATCAATTCTTCATTCTTAACGCCCCAAGGTGCGGGCGGACCAACCAAATCAAAGCTAAACTCTAGCTGATCAAAGGTTGAAGGTAGGAAAGATTCTGGGTAAGGAACCCCATTTTGCACATGGTATCTACCAGTGAACCTAGAAAAACAACCAAGTGATGAGAACTTGTGTCAATACTGAATTTTCTCTCCAAAAAAATGAATATTTTCAAAATCCCAAAAAAATTTTGAATCTTTTCATGAAATTTCACCATGCTCTATTTGAATCCTTGTCTTTACATTCATTGCATATTGGCTGCTTTATTTTTTTACACCCTTATGAAGGCTACACCCCTTGACAAAGGACAAGGCATACTGCAATTTGCAAGGGGGATAAGCCACATTGTTGTTCTAATCTCTTCCTTCTAAGTGTTTCAGGCATAAGGAGAACTTATTACCCCTTTACAAAGGTCAAGACATACTACACCTTGCAAGGGGATAAGTCATATTGGCATTCTAATCTCATTTTTCTAAGTGTTTCAGGTACGAAGAACAAACATGGAGAACTGCACAACAAGGCAATGCTCACCACTTCCCTCCCCTAAGGATTCTCAGGAGGAGGTGTCACCATAACCTCAGCCTCAACTTTTCCGAGAAACCTTTTGCAGGATTTTACAAGGCGACACTCGCCACTTCTCTCCTCTGAGGATTCTCAGCAGGAGGAGTCATCATTACCTCGGCCTCAACTTTGCTGAGAAGCTTTCACTCTGTGTCCTCATTGGGACACATGAACTCTTTTGTGAGAATGCATCTCATCACTCCGCAAACTCACCATTATCATTTCTTTTCTTAGCATATATTAGGTGCATTACTATTTATTTTATGCATTGATGCTGAAGACCGTGAATGCAAAGAAGACCAGGCCCAAGATCCCCTTCATCAAAATCCACGACGGTCGGGTCATTCTTTGTGCTCACGGATAAGCCAAAGTTGTGCTATGATATGAGGGATGATGGTTCCCGAATGGGTATCTTAACCTCATAAACAATCTATATCTTCAACTATTTGTTATACAAGTTTTGTTTTGTTTTCTTGAGCCCAACATGCATCATGTAGCATTAGTTACATTACATTTTCTTTTGTGTTTGCATACATCCTTTCATAATCTTCACCTTCTCACCCCGGTCTCTAAATCTTTTATCCTAATTCGGATCATTCTGAGCTCCACCGTGTTTTCTAATCCCACCGTATTCCTTTGTCCCACCGACCCTTCAGATATCCCACCGTGTCTGTTAATCCCACCGTGTTCGGTAATCACCTTGTGCCTCCAACTCCTTCAATTCTACCACCACTATGGCCATTGCAGCACTTACTTACTATTCAGCCCATCGTGGCAGTTACTTATCCCGCCAAGGGCCTCCTATTCGATTAGATCTTGCACCGACACTATCTTCACGGTCTGAGCTTCAACATTTGCCTTTTGGAAGTCGAGATCATTCCATTCCGAATTGAATCTTGTCTCTTGGAAGACTTAAATGAATCTAAGTGCCTGAATGTGCTCGATTCTTTTACTTTTTCAAAACAAATCTATTTTTTTAAACTTTAACCCATCAAAGTACAGGAAGACTGCAAAGATCGGGTTACTGGCTGATGATGAACCTACGAACCCATGTTTTGGGGACTCCCCACCGCGTTGGGGGTTGGCTATTCTTCTCTCATGCCAATGGCACATCTCTTACCAATTAAACATAGGAAGACTTGATGAAACATGGCAGTCATCCAAGACACTTGAGGAGATTCGTCTTGCCGAATCTGGTCGTTGAGCGTGTCTATATCTACACCTTGATGCAACCTTTTCAGTCCATCACCATTTCACTCCACTACATTCCACTACGATCCATCTCGCTTTGCTATTCTTTCTCTACGTTTCACTCTGCTTCGCTACACGCCATTCCCTAGTAAAGCTAACATCAAGGCGAGGCAAGCTGCAGACACGCCGAATTGGCCTGATTCGGTGCCTGAGACTCTTATTCCATAGGCAATATTCTTATTTGCCCATTATCTAATCCAGATTACCTTGTGGAGATGAGCTAAGGATGTTGATGGAGCCCCTTCTAAGTTTGGAATGGACCGATGATTTCTAGAATAATGCCGTAACCTTCAGGCGAGAGCCACGCGTGAACCGTGAAAACACGAAGCCTGCTCAATGACCGACATTGAGTAGTCCTTAATTGAAGGTCTCGGGAGTCCCGCGTGTGTTCCGTAATATTTAGGGCTTCCGAGAAGTCATTTCGGTAGTCGTCGGTCAATGATGGCTTTCGTTACGGCTTTTTTGATTTGTACTGACACAGCTATCTTGAACCATGCATTAGGCCTTTCCGGTCATCACCGGGTCTTTTTGGGTCATCCGGGTCAATCCTAGCCGAATATTTTCATCAATCATGGCCATACGTACGGTTCGGTCAATTTTAGGGTTTTACGACTTTCTCGAGTTTTGGTTCACGTTTACTCGGTTAATATCAGATTTTTCGATAATTTCGGGTTTTTCGACCATACCAGACTTGTTCGGTCATCATTTTAAGTCATCCCGAGTTGACCCGAGATTCCTCAACCGAAACCGTGCTCTTTCAGATCTTCGCCACGGGTTTCGGCTTTCCGCGAGAGGGTAAACCGGTAGAAAGCCCCGTGCGAACATCTAGGGAGTCATGCCGGCCGGTTTATCAACTTGAGGAGGTGCGGTTGAAGGCCCTCTTTCGAACACAACAAACGGGAGCCGAATCGGACATCTCGTTTGCAAGTTATGGCCCGCGGAACGCGTGCGCAGGAGAGAGAGTGTACCGTGCCCCCGCTCCCATTGAAACGAGAGGGCGCGCCCTGCACACCCTCAAACTGGGGGCACGCACTGCGTGCCCCCGCTTCCTTTGAAGCGCGGGGGGGCGGTCAATTTCTGAAAATCGGAAATTGCCCCGATTAGCACAATCTAAACCGGATTTTTGGAAAGTTTCCATCGATAATTTTTGATTATTTATACCGCGCCCCCGGTTCGGGGGCGCGTTATGTTTGTCAAGTCTATTTTTTAGCAATTTCCAGAACTTTCTGTCGATTTTAGCAGTGAGACGCGTAACGCGCCCCCGGTTTCTTTGAAACTGGGGGGCGCGTAGACCACGCCCCCAAGGTTAGGGCGCACCCTAAACGCCCTCAGGTCGAGGGTGCGCCCTACGCGTGTTTGTCTCCTTTGAAAAGCTGGGGCGCGGTTGGTTCAGTTTCCCTTTTTTGCACCGGTTTCAATTCCCTATAAATTAAGGGCCATTCTCAACGACCCAAGGTTAATCCCCCATGCGTAACTCATCCTGAGGTCGTCCAAGCTCTCTCCCAAGGCCATCCTGACATCCAAAGCCGATCCGATGTCAAGAGATCAATCCCGAAGTGAAGGAGAAGGCTCAATTCGGGTGTTCTGCATCAACCGACTTCATTGACTTCTGCAGAATATCCGGGACTCCTGCTGCAAAAGTATTCAACATAGAAGTTGTTCCTATCTTCGTCCTCTTTCATCTCCGACTGACAGCACTCGATTCCGACTTGCCGTTTGTTTGTGGCGATTGCTGCACTGAGGGAGCACATCCAGGTTCTGTTTTCTATATCCGCCCACTTTCAAAATTTTTACAGACTTCTACAAGAGGATTTAAGAGAAGTCATCATCATAAGAACTCTTCCTCTCCAAGTCTTATGTCTACTCCAACAAATAGAACTCTATTCTGAAATTGGGGTCGTCTGTAGCATTCTATGTACCAAAGTCACGCGAGAAGGATGCAAAGCTACCCGAACCGGCCTTCTTCAAACAACTTGGCTTCAACTTAAGCCACACATTTCATAAGTCCTTATTAACTCATTTCATTCAGTTTATTTACTGTCTTATAACATTTTTTTACTTCATTTGCATTATTTTTACATAATTAAGAAACACAAAAAAGGGGTTAAGGCTCACCCCGAAGCCGGTGAGTCTGATTCCAATTGCTTCTTTCTCATCTTTTCTCTACAGTTGCTACACTTCTCACAAGTCTAATCAAACTCTTCATTTGTTTTATTGTTTTATGCACAGGTTGATCAAGTTAGCATCGGTTGGACTCTTCTTCATCGGTCGGCCGAAGAAGAAGAAGGTTGAACCCGCACACACTTTCTCCCACGCTAAGGTACACACGGTCAACTCATCTCTTGATTTACATTCCACAAAGCAGAGCCCGCGGCTCCTGGCGACTACCTCTTATCATGTTATAAGTTCATCTCCTCCTCAATCTCCTCCCACATGACCCGAACCATCTCCGGTGCTCGAGCGACGCCGTGAGATGAAAGTTCGGGGATCAATGTGAGTGTGGAACCAAGGTGAGGACTTTTTACTACTTTCCGAGTGTCTTTTGAATTCACTCCCCTTTTCCCTCATTCTATCTTTCACCTTATCTTGAGGTGCCGATCCGGAACCCATTTTCGAAGTCGACACTATCCATCATTTCTTTTCATTTACACCTAATGGGTACTTTACCCTTAGGTGGGTCTACCAAGTTCTGAACTTGGCTAAAATAAATAGATTTTATTATAGATTTTATTATCTTCTTCTATTTTAGAATCAATATCTTATGTTGCCTTTCATATGTCTTTGGATCAACATCCTCACTTTATTGTGCTTATTTTCTTCCATCAAAGATATGTCTCACATATCTACGAAGTTGAATTAACACAATTAAAGACCTGTGATGTGTGCTATTATCAATTATTTCCTTAATAGAAGTGTCTTTGATTGTGGGTCTGGAACCCATTTCCATAAATTTCTTGCTCCCACTATTTTCTTCAAAGAGGAACTCTTCCTCTAAGAATACAGTAAATTGAGAAACACATACCCTTTATCTCATAAAGTGGTATATTTAAATATCTCGAAGTTTCTTTAAGATTTCCCAGAAGTCTACACTTCCTATCTTATATTCTAATTGTTATGGGTTATACATCTTCAACATGGTTGGACATTCCGAAATCTTAACTAGCTTAAGATCAAGAGTCAACCTTTTTTATATCATATATATAATAATTAGATTAAATTTAGAAGGTACCAATATAGAGTGGTTATATTGAGTGCTTAACCCTAAAGAGACAAGGAATATTTTGCAAAGGTTGTCATTACTTGTGTCATGTCACACATAGCACAATCACCCTTGTTCCTGCTACTCAAGTAAGCTAAGGGTTATAGGGAGATGTCCAAAAAGACAAAGTTAAAATATTCTTCAAATGATGTGTGAATCTAGTATTTGAGTATTTCACTTTTTGATCTAATCAAAAAGCTCTAATACTCTTTCCATTTATTCTTTACTTCATTTATAACTTTAGACAATTTCTCAAAGCCTCATATTTGCGCTTCACAAGCACACATATCTATGACTAAATAAATTATCTATTAAAGATGAAGTAAAAATATCCATCTTTAGCTTTAATAGACATAGACCAACACACATCCAAATGTACAAGTTCTAATAACTCTTTGGTCCACCCTCCATTTCCAGTAAATAGGGAGTTAGTCATTTTTCAATGAGATAAGACTCATATTTGGTTAATGATTCAAAATCATTTGCCTTCATGTTTCCATCTATATGAAACTCCTTAAGTCTTTTCTCATTGATATGACCATGTCTATATTAAGCTAAAGAAATGGATTGATCCATATCAACCCGCTTCCTCTTAAGAAGAGCATTCACATATACTGTGAGAGCTTCCATATCTCATATGAGTAAACTATTTACTAAACGACCACTAGCAAACATTTTGCCATAATGTTCATTTTCATAACTCAAAATAAATCAATATTTATTCAAGTAGGAAATATCGATAATGTTCATTTAGAAGGATAAAACCAACAATCTTCAAGATAAGGACATCCTCAAAAGGCAATTAAAGATTTGTACTTCCTACTATCAATGATACAACTCTTGCACCATTTGTATATAAAAGTTAATCTTTATATATCAAGCTTTCATTCACTTGTCATTATCTGCAACCTTTGTAAATATATGATGCATATCTAGTACCTCGTACCAAGAGATGCATATATAACATCTTATAGAAGATATGTATATCTAATATCTCATACAAGATAGATGCATCAGGTATTTAATACCATAAGACATATGCTTACTATCTTATACTATGATATACACAAATCGTATCTTATACTTGAAGTGTATCTGTGTATGACAAGTAAGTCAATGATTGAGATGTTAGAAGCTTCTCAAGCTCCTCTTTTGCAATATGTATTCAATATACTAAGCATCATTTCCACCAATCATCATCATGATAGTATAAGATCAATCCTATGTCTTATTCGGGCTTAATATTCTTAACCAACTTCTTGATTATTAACTGTGCCTTCATTTTCTCATCTAATGATCTCACTTCTTTTCATTGGTCTTACCAACAAGAAGTATCGAAAATGTATTGTTATTTTAATGTTGCCTTAAATTTGTTCATCACCATGAGCCATGATAGATCTCATATCTATCTGTCCATGTTGCCTTTAGACTTTATATAGAGACTAACATTTAGTGTAAGGCAAATAATACATCATTCTAACGAGATGAAGATCTCATCTTCTCTTACTACATTAGATGATTAGTAGGCACCCACTTCCCAAGTAGGTTAGTTACATGGTCAACCATAAGAACACTTCTCATGGTTCTAAACCAATCAAGAAAGTTAATGTTAATGAGCCTAATGACTTCTAGTAAGCTAGATAACTAATGATTAAGAATCTAATTCTATAATAAAGATATAATTCTATTTAGAAAATATTGCAAATATTCAATGTAAATTAAGATATGGTCTTTTATCCTAATTTATGCTCCCACTAATTTTGGCAAATTTGCATAACCCTTTTTATGCAAAGACGAAATAACACGATGATATCTTGGTGAGACTAAGACCCTATTAACCCTATGGTGAGAACCTTGTGGAAAACACAACAAGTCATCCCATACTTAATAGGTAGGAAACTTTTGCCAGTTGCAACTCTTGGTTATTTAGCCTCTAGAGTCATGACCTTGTGGGAAACACATCAAGTCATATACTCTAGTTAGGTCAAATCCACTTGTTACGTTATAGGTATGGATTCTCAACATAGCCCTTGTGGGAAACACAACAAACTCATTTAATCTAAGATTGGCTCATCGAGACCATAACAACGGAAGGCTACATGGGTCATTCTTAAATGTCCCACGCTTATCAACATAATTTAAATGAGGAGAGATTTTTATTTTAGTCTCATCATAGTATGTGCTACATATATATATGAATACCTTTGAATACCATATATCTAAGGTATCTAGAACATACACATACATATCAAATATGCAAAACTTTAAAAAATGATCATGGACTTTCATCCCATTAATGCATGACCGGAGCTAGATCGGTATGCATTAAAGAATTCAGCATCCTATGCCGATGTTGACACGTCATCATGCCTTGAAGAATTCTTCTCCTTACATTCCGCTCTCTTCTCCACCTCGATCGGTCTTCTTGTCATTACAAGAGCATTAAGGGTACCCAAACCTATATATGTACATTAATTAAATAAGAAACCTTGATCTTAATCAAGGGGAGTACATTTTATAGGGAGGTAGAATATACAATCAGAATTGATAAGAGAGAAGATTAGGCATGCAGGCCCTTAATCACATGACATACACTAAGTCCATGATCATCCAAGCATTCACACATATATACCATCATATGAACATAGTGCGAATACATGGTAATAATATGATATAACTATTATATCATAAAAATATACATCATATGTTTTAAAATTCTTAATTTCATGCTTGTTGAATTATTCATAAAGTAAATAACATGAAATAACATATAAACAATTTATATGATATAAACAAGAAACTCCAAACAATTTGGACAATACATGTATTCTCATAACTATACAAAATACCAAATCAATGTCTAAATCATAATTCTAGAAAAATCACATTTTATAGAATTAATTTAGACATTAATTTCACAAGTTAAGTCATTAAAACAATTTTGAAAACTTAACAATGATTAAATCTATGACAATAGAGCTTAAAATCACATAAAAGATCATCAAACACTTTGATAATCTATTATATGATATTCCAAAATTGTTCACAATTTTTTGGATTTTTTCTTGCATTTATCAGATTTTCTATTGATTTAAAACAATTTTAAATCAAAACAAAAGCCTTGACGCATTGTGCCACCCCGTCCTGCGCTGGTGTGTGCACCACCGTGCACCCGCGCATAGGCATGGCCGCGCAAATTTTTTATTTTCTAAAAAAGAACTCGCGCGGCGTGCGCACGATAACCGTGCGTAGTATCCGCGGTCAAACGACGTAAGCGCAGTCAAACCACGTAAATGATCATGTATCTGCCTATCAGGTCCCGAGGGTCGTCTTCCCTGCCCGATAAGGTGTGAACAGTAACTGCGGAAGGGTGCTCCAAGACCTTCTGAAAATTGGACTTTCCAGCCTCCGAAAAATCTCAAAAAATAGTAGGTCGATTCTAAATCGATCAAGGAATCCAAAAATGCCACTTTCATTCCATGAAAAAATCCAAATCAACAGGAAAAAAGAAAGAAGCGCCGCTGGCCCTAAAGCTTCTCCTCACCGGAAAAACACTGAATCGACCTCCGACGGCGCTATTCGAAGCCAAATAATGATGGAAAACTCTTGGTAATCACAATACCTATCTTCTAAGCCATCTATTAGACATCAAATGTCTCCATTGAAGAAGATCCCAAGAAATCCCCAAATTGAGTCGGTGAATTCTATAAAATGAAATTACTAATTTTCAGACCCTCAACCGGACTCTCCAGTGATCTAAAATTCGAACAGTTTGCAGCTTTGGAAAGCCCTTTATCATGAGATTCATTTAAAAGCAACCAATCTCCAAAATGTATCCCATATGATTTATGGTTGCTCTGTAAAATTGGACGTTTGTACAGATTCAGGAAAACATAAAATATATGAAACGATGTCAAAATGATGTCAGATTCGAACGAGACTTCAACCTTGCTCTGATACCACTGTTGGGAATTGGTCCAATCAAATTGGCATAGCAAAAAATTATCGATCGCCAAAACTTGTATATCATTGTCTTGGTCTCGATCAAAACCGAATGACGTCGTAAAAACTGGTATTTGAAACAGTTTCAAACATGTACCTTTATGGGATTCAAATAATCCTTAAAAACCAGAGAAGATCAAGCATTCTCATGCTCATTCAGCCACTCAAGTGTGTGGCCTCTAGTCATATCCATACGAGCTGCCTCCATAGTCGGGTTCTCCTTTTCGTCGGACCTTCCGACTCACCCTGGATGAAGTCACATCGACTCTTGATGGCCTCCAGCATGAGAAAACATGAAGGAGAGAGGTAGGGACAAATTTTGTAGCCTTGGCTTGTGGGGCTCATGCACAATTCGCTATTATATAGAGAATTTGGAGTTTTTCACACAAACCCCCTCCTTTCTTTATATTTACACCCTTGCCCCCAAACTTATGGATTAGCCCTTATGTGTGTGACCTACTATCCATAGGACATTCTCTCTCTCATAGAGAGAGTGAACAATTTCCTATTGTCTATTCAATTGCCTCCATCGAGTTTCTCATATACCCAATTCATTAACTATACAAGACCACAATACAAAGTGATCCATAAGTCAATAGTCAAAGTACATGGTGTAGACACACCAAATTGGCCTGATTCAAAGCCCCAGACTTTTATTCCATAGGAAATATCTTTTATTTGACCATTATCTGATCTAGATTACCTCATGGAGATGAGCAAAGGACGCTGGTGGAGCCCCTTGTGAGTTGGGAATGGACCGATGATTTCCGGAATAATGCCATAACCTTCAAGCGAGAGCCACGTGTGAACCAAGAAATCTCGAAGCATGCTCAATGACCGACCTTGAATGGTTCTTAATTGAAGGTCTCGGGAGTCCCGCATGTGTTCCGTAGCATTCAGGGTTTCCGAGAAGTC
This sequence comes from Cryptocoryne crispatula var. balansae, assembly GCA_036172225.1. Taxonomy (NCBI): domain Eukaryota; kingdom Viridiplantae; phylum Streptophyta; class Magnoliopsida; order Alismatales; family Araceae; genus Cryptocoryne; species Cryptocoryne crispatula. The sequence continues at coordinate 11,717,259 of CM069930.1, forward strand.
ATTTCGGTAGTCACCGGTCAATGACAGCATTCGTTATGGCTTTTTCGATCTGTACTGACACGGCTATCTTGGACCACGCGTTAGGCCTTTTCTGTCATCACCAGGTTTTTTTGAGTCATCCAGGTCGATCCTAGCTATATATTTCATTAACCAGGGTCATACGGCCATTTCGGTCGATTTTAGGGTTTTACGGCTTTTCCGAGTTTTAGTTTACGTTTACCTGGTTAATCTCATATTTTTCGATGACTTCATATTTTTTGATCGTACTGGACTTGTTTGGTCATCATTTTAAGTCATCTCGACCTGACCCAAGATTTCTCGACTGGAACCGTGCTCTTTCGGATCTCCGCCGCGGTTTTTGGCCTTTTGCGAGAGAGTAAACCAGTAGAAAACCCCGTGCGAACATCTTGGGAGTCATGCTGGCTGGTTTACAAACTTGAGGAGGTGCGGTTGAAGGCCCTCTTTCCAACGCAACAAACGAGAGCCAAATTGGGCATCCCGTTTGCAAGTTACGGCCCGCGGAACACACGCGCAGGAGAGAGAGTGTAACGAGCCCCCGCCCCCTTTGAAATAGGAGGGCATGGTCACCGTGCCCTTGCGTGCCCCAGATTCCTTTGAAACGTAGGGGTGCGGTCAGTTTCCAAAAATTGGAAATTGCCCTGATTTACACCTTCTAAACCAGATTTTTGGAAGGTTACCATCGTTAATTTTTGATTATTTGTACCATGCCCTGGGGTCGGGGGCGCGTTACATTTGTCAAGTTAATTTTTTAGCAATTTCTGGAAAATTCCGTCGATTTTTATCAGTGAGATGCATAACGCGTCCCCGCTTCCTTTGAAACAGGGGGGCGCGTAGACCGCGCCCCCGGGTTGAGGGCGTACCTTGCGCGCCCCTAGTTTGAGGGCGCACCCTGCACGCCCTCCCCTCATTTGAAAGGCGGGGGTGCGGTCGGTCCAATTTCCATGTTTTGCACCGGTTTCTCTCCTCTATAAATTGAGGGCCATTCTCAACGACCCAAGGTTAATCCCCCGTGCCTAGGTCATCCGTCGTCCAAACTCTCTCCCAAGGCTGTCCTGATGTTCAAAGCCAATCCGACTTCGAGAGATCGATCCCGAGGCTAAGGAGAAGCCCGATCTGTGCGTTCATTAACGTTACATGATGCATGTTGGGCTCAAGAAAACAAAACAAAACTTGTATAACAAATAGTTGAAAATATAGATTGTCAATGAGATCAAGATACCCATTCGGGAACCATCGTCCCTCTCAGCACAACTTTGGCTTATCCATGAGCATCGGAGATGACCCAACCATCGTAGATTTTGATGAAGGGGATCTCAGGTCAAGTCTTCTCCACACTCACGGTCTTCAACAATGATGCATAGAATAATAATACACAACTAACAACTTATATGTTAGCCAGCAAGAAATGGGGGATTCCCATGTCCAATCTTCCATTTCTACGAGCATTTTCTTGGCCACTCCTTCAGAGCATCGCCGGAATGAGGCAGTTGCGGCGGTATTCGTGGACATGGTTTCCATGCCTTCTCCACGTGGTCGTTCCCCTGGAGCCGGTGGCAACATACACTGATATATGTAGCAGACTTTAGATCTTCTGGTGTTGTAACTACTTTCCTTCCTTGTTGCAGCACTTGATAGTGTAATCAGATATTTGTCTTTTCCGGAGTCACTTGCACTGTTCTCCCTGCTCGACATCACTCAAAAGGATTGTTAACATCACATCTTGGCTTGGCCCCTTGCAAGTTTGTCAAAGGGTAGAAGCCTCTTAAAGATGGTAACTGTTAATAATAAAGAAGAAAGTAGATGTAAGGTTAAGAAACTTACCTGTTAGCGAGATTTCCCCCTCCTTGACTTGTGTTTCTTTCCTAAAATGCTTAATAAAGGGGTTATATCTACTCTATGGCTTACCCCGTTGCCTATTTTCATCTTGCCTTGCTTACATGTCAAGAGGGGTAGCCTTATTAACAAGGTAATATGAACAAAATGGCCAAAAATGAATAAGATAAAAGTTAAGAAAGCTTACCTGCTATAAGGAGAGTCACTCCCTTCTTGATCTTAGAATCATATCGTTGATAGAATCTTCCTCTTTTACTTTAAAGTTCCTAAAAAATACTTGATAAAAGAGGTTCAGATCTTCACAACGACTCATCCCTTTGCCTACTATGGCCAACTTTGACTTAGGTCAAAGGGAGGAGCCCTCTTAATGGGGTGATAATGAAGATAAATATGCAATGCAGAAATGAAACATGCAAGACATAAGAATAAATATGAATGCTAGCAAAGATAAAAATCAAGGTTATGCCAAGTTAAATGATGCATTTTTTTAGATTTTTTAAGAAAATATTCAAAGACTTTTTTGATTTTTTTGAAAACATTCAACTTTTTTGGAATTTTTTAAAATAGTTGACTTTTTTTATTTTTGAAAATATTCAACTTTTTTAGATTTTTGAAAATATTCAAATTTTTTTTGATTTTTTTTGAAAATATTCATTTTTTTAAATTTTTGAAAATATTCATTTTTTTGGATTTTTGTGGAGAATGTGCCGGTATTGAGACAATTCATCGATCTTTGAGTGTTAATTAAGATTCAAGTGATAAACACTACGTGTGAATAAGGTTCCCTACCTAGAATCTTTTTTGCCCTCTTCTCTTGATTAGTTTGGATTCCCCCTGAGTTTGGATAGTTTACCCTACCCTAGGGTTTTAAGATGGAAGAATAATAGAGAAAGTCTATGATAGGATTTGGGGGTGTTGAGAAGGGTTTCTCTACTCATGCCTAAATTTCCTGTTGGGGTTCGGCCTCTTCGGGTTTTTTTTCTACTTGTGGCACTTACTTAGCCAAGTCTTTGACCTGTGGGGTCATTGCCCATCTTTTGGTGCATTTTCTTCATTTTCTTTTCTTCCGGGTACTTATTTAGACAGGCCCATATTTATTTAAACCTGTGGTGTTCATTGCCCATCTTTTGGCACCCTTTTGCACCCTATGAGACGGCCTCCTATTAAGGCGGTGGGCATTTTCTATACTATCCTCTTCTAGTCCCCTTCACCTATTTCAGACCGAATAGAAGAGAATAGGGTAAGGTTTCCTTTCCGCCTTCAGGGTTCTGCCTTGCCTCTCTCGAGTGTTGGGCTATCTGGATTCTTGGATCGGGAGGTGTTGTGTGTGCAGGGTGTTGTCTACCCTTGTCCTCTAGTGAACACTCTAGGATCAATGACTAAATATCATACCAGATATTCTCCATTTTTTTAAGGAAAATATTTTTTAAGGTAAACGCCGTTCCACGGATGGTTCAATTTTTCTCCATCGATGTTGGTTAGCTCATATGCATTGCCTGGATATTTTTTAGTTATAACAAAAGACCCTTCCTAGTTAGGTTGCAACTTGGAGTGGGGACCACCCGGCTTAACGAATATGCGTTTGACTACCATCTCACCGATTTCGAACTTTCTCTCTACCACCCTCTTTTGTTAAAAACTTTTCAATCTGTTCTAATAAGTCCGAGAATGCTCGGAGGCAGCCAACCTTCTTTCATCTAGGAGTTCAAGTTGTGCAAGGAGAGATTCTCGCCTCTCATCGACAGGGATGTCCCTATTGAGTTGAACTCGGAGTGATGGAAGGAGTACTTCGTACAAGACCACCGCTTCCATCTCATATGCGAGAGCATACGGGGTTTGACTAGTGGGGGTCCGTACAGAAGCACGATAAGCCCATAGGGCATCTACAAGCTTATATGGCTAATCCACGAACTTGCTAGATTTACAGGTTTTCTTAATGATTTTAATCAAAGTTTTGTTGGTGGCTTCTGCTTGACTATTGCCTTGTGGGTAGTATGGAGATGAATGATGCAATGCAATGCGGTACCTATTGCAAAGATCACGCAGATCTTGAGAGAGAAATTACAGTCCGTTGTCGGTGATGATGTCGCTGGGGATTCCGAACCTGGCGATAATGTTGCGTTTGATGAAGGAGCACAATGTTGATGCCTTGATCTCCACAAACGCTTCTGCTTCTGCTCACTTGGTGAAGTACTCTGTTGCCATTAGGATGAATGATTTGGAACGAATTTCAGAGTTAAGATCACTTAGAGGGCCAATGATATCGAAAGCCCACATGGCGAAGGGCCATGGGGCATGAATAGGATGAAGGGAAGATGCGGGAGAATGGATCTTGTCGGCATGAAGTTGGCAAGAATGACAATGCCAGACAAAGATGCATCAATCCTCTTCTAGGGTTGGCCAATAATACCCCTGCCTGATGATTTTCTTGGCAAGAGCTTGAGCATTGACATGGCCCCCACAGACCCCGGAATGTGCTTCCTTAAGCACCAATTCTGCCTCTTCTTCATCAACGCATCTTAGCAAAATTCCACTCAGGCTCCTCTTGTAGAGCACCCTCCTAGGATGGTATACCTCTGGGATACTCTCCTGATGACCTTATTTTATTTTGTATTTGATCCAGTGGATATGTCTGATCTTGACAATACCTTGCGATCTCATCAAACCAAGGCCTCTCACCCTCGTCTAACTCTTCCAACTCGATTAGAGAAACTTCCTCTTTCTGCTCTAAATATTCCTTCATGCCAAATCTCTCCTTGATCTTCAGAAATTGACCATCCTTAATCACCGACATCGACCTTCTACGGACATGGATAGTCCGCACCTATCTACCTAGCGGGACTGATAGAGATGAATCTAAGGAGGCTAGGGCATCAGCAAGGATGTTCTAAGCTCGAGGAACATGAACAAAAGTGAGTTTGGAAAAGAGTTTGATGTAGCAAGAGGTGAGTTCTTGGTAAGGTTTGAGGTTTGGAAGAGAAGTTCGGTATTTGGTTAGGACTTGGCGAAGGATTAGTTGGCTATCACATATCACCCTCAATTCTGTGGCACCATAGAAATGAGCGGCCTCCAGTCCGGCCAGCAAGACTTCATATAAAGAACGACCTTGATAAATCTAGCTTGATGTAACTTGTCGACCTCTTCCTTCATCTTAAGTGCAACATCGGGGTGGAATCTCCTTAATTTTTGTTTCACCGGGGTAGCTCCAGGTTTCAAAGTTAGACGATGCTCAACCAACGAGTTGTCTAACCTCGGCATGTCTTCATATGCCCATGCGAACGTGTCCTTATATTCTTCCAAAATTTTAATTAATCTCTGTTTCTCAGTGGGAGTGAGGTTTGCACTTAGGAGGATTGTCTTAGGATCTTCCAGTGTTCCAAAATTTAACTCTTTTGTCGGTTCATTCACCATGGCTGATGGTTCTTCCAACCTTTTAAGTTTAGATGCACACGCATCAGCCAAGTCCTCAATTCCATCCTCAAAATCAGGATCCTTTTCTGATAAAATCTCATAAACTCCCAGTGTATGATCTATATTGAATTCATCCTCATATTGGATTTCATCAAGCTGGATAGCATTTTCTAAAAACCTTGGCAGCCTTGCACATTCCTTACATTTCTGAGCTAATTGCTGGAGATATCTCTCTGGCACATGTTTACCTCGAGTTTTCTTCTTTCCTACCCTAACTACTCCTAAAGAAGACAGAATTGGACAACTGGTATCTACAGTGGGTGAAGGATAGAGCAGATCAATTAGTGAGTCAGAGAAGAGGGGTCCTTGGTTGGGAGCAACCTCTGAGACAAGAAGAGACATCTCCTCAATGGAAAACTGAATTTGCGAGAAGACATTTTTTTGGGTGTTTTCAATAACGGAAATAAAATGAGCCAGTGGGGCTCGAGTAGAAGTAGAGAGCTTAAGTAAACATAAGAAAAATGGGCTCGTGGGCCCAACAATGACAAGAAAGAGGCAGATAGGCCCGAAGCTAGCGAAAAGATCTATGGGGCACATGGGCCCAAAGCTAGAAAATAAATCTAAAGGGCATGCAGGCCCAATTTGTGGGCACGTGGGCCCAATGTTGTTGGATTGAAATGGGCATAGAAGCCCAGTGGAGTAAGAAGATTTGAATGGGCTCTCAGGCCCAGTGATCAGTTTGGGTGGCCATTTCGGCCCAGAAGTGGGAATCAGGCTAGACAGCCCATCAAATAAATCTAGGAGGGAGAGTGGAGGATTTTGAAATACATGACTGTAGGATATGGTTCACGTGGATGTTGATTGGAGGTGAGTTTGAGTGGACAAGTTGTTTAGGGATGGACTTTCCCTCGACTGGTTCTTCTTCCTCTATGAACAATCGAGCCAAAGATGAACTCAGGTTGTCCACTTCCTCCTCTTGCTTTGGTGCCTTCCTCCTCTTAGTTGGTTCTTCCTCTTCATCCCCGGCCATCATCATGGTCTCCCCTTTGATAAAGAATTTTTGGAGTCTTATGGCATTTTTTGGCCGGTAGACCATCCTCGGAGTGAAACTGGGCTCATAGCCAAGCCCGTGCCTCTTTGGTCTTTGCACGACTTTAATGGGATGTACAACCCCCTACAGCTCCTTTCCCAACCCCTTTCCTGGTTGATAGCCCATCCCTTTCATTATCCTCCATGCAATTGTGTCTGGAGGTGTCGTTATCATCATGACCTCAGGCAGCTCTGTAGTTGAAACCAACAGTTGGACAAGTTCCGATACTGGCAGTGTAGAAGAGGGGTCATCCACGTCATTTAAAATGGGGATGTTGGTTACTTTAATCACCTGGCACTTGTATGGGAACTTCAGACATTGATGATTAGTGGTATTGCCTCAAGGTATGGGCATCCAATAATGGCTTTAAATGTAGGGTCTAGTTCTAAAACATGAAACTCGGTGGTGACAGCACACGGCCCGAGCCCTACTTCTAATGTAACCACCCCTCATGCCGGCTTCTGGGAGTTATCATATGCTGTCACCGTGATGGCAGAAGGCTCGATTTCTTCATCGGAGATGCTGCAAAGTTGCAATGTTTCTGGCGGCATGACATTTATAGATGCTCCAGTGTCAATCAAGCAAGACTTGATCTCCACGCCTCGGATGACTACTGCAACGCGCAAGGAGTACTTTCTGATCTCTGGTCATGCCAACTCCTCCTGCGTAAATGTAAGTGCCGGATGCTCAATCCTCGGAGTCAGGACTGTAATGATATTTTTGGGAAGGAGGTCCTCATTGACCATGACCCGCTCCAAGTACTGTTGTAGAATGTCTTGATGATTTTTCAACCTCTTTATCAACTCTAGAATTGAAATCCATACCAACATTTTGTCCAAGTGCTTCAACAAGTCATATGTTGTGCCGGGCAACGGTTCTTCCACTACCTCCTCTTCTGCTTGCCCCTGTGGTTGCATCCCAGCCTGGGGGAAGACCCTTTGGAACATCCTCCCACTACGAAGTACCGGTGCTAGCATGGTAGGGGAGTGGTGATGATTGTGATGGTAGGGTTGGTTGGTATGTTGAGGGGCCCGTGGTAGGTTAGGGCGGTGAGGATCGGATGATGAGGGGTCGTGTATTGGTGGAGGCCAGTATGTTGGGTGATGGTTGGGGTGTTGGTGGTGATGGTCTAATCACGAAGTAGTGGAGACTGGTATGTTGGGTGATGGTCAGATAATGAGAGGTCGAGGGGTGGTAGAGGTTGGTAGGTTAGGTGATGTTTAGGGTGTTGTTGGCGGTCTAATGATTAGACGCCAGGGAGGAATGATGGTTGAAGGGTTAGGTTGGGGTGATGGTTGGGGTGCTGGTTGGAATGCTGGTGGCGGTCTAATGATTAGGCACCGTGGAGGGTTAATGGCTGGTGAGGGTAGTGGTGTTTGGGTAGTTTGTGGGCTGGGGGCAGCTCTTGGTATGGAGAGTATGGCGCGATTTGTGGGTGGGGTTGGTCTAGCGGGCATGGAGGCAATTTGATCCTCAACCTACCAACGCTGGGAATGGTGGGTTGACTCCTCGATGGCAGAGTGGATGAGGCCGAGTCGTTGGTTTGGTGGTGCTGGTGCCGATGCTTGAACGGGTGCATGTACCGATAGTGGATCTTGGACTATGCCCAGGCCGGGCTGCTGTTGTGCTTGCTGTCGCCGTGGTTGATTCTGTCATGCCTTCATAGCTTGTATGGACTCCCCCATTTGTGCCCAGTCAATGCTCCCCTGATTGTTGAGGTCATGAATGTAGTCTTTGAATTGGAAGCAAACATCCACCGTGTGCCTAGGATATCGATGGTAGGCACAGTACTTTGTCATGTCAACATTCGCTGGCCATCCTTCTCTCTCCTTCAGAAGCTCCAATTGCTGTTCAGCCATCAATGCATTGAAAATATCGGTGAGGGGGAATGGCAGTTGAGGATAATACTCTCTTTTGTGTCCCCGCCTCCTAGGTCAGTTGGCTGGTGGTGGCACTTGGTTGTAGGCTTGTTGTTGTTGCTGTTGTTGTCAGTTGTAGATGGGTTGTTGTTGAGGTGCTCGGTTGTATGCAAGTTGCTGCTGGGGCTGAGGAGTTGGTTGAGGAGCTGGGTGGTATTGTTGGTTGGGTGGTGGGTTACGATATTGGCTTTGGCGATACCCACACTGATTACCCATGGCATTGACGCTCTCGTTGTTTACTACCCCTTCGGTGGTGGGCCCTACAGGTGTAGGCTTTCTAGTGTTACAGGGTTTGGGGTCAAATGGGTTGATCATGGATGCGTCCTTCAAATGGGCTTGGAGGTAGCGGGCGCTATCACACAGCTCACTCATGGTTGTAGAGCGGTGCATGATTAGGAGGTTGCGAAGGTTAGGCGTGGTGTTCCAGATGAGCATCCTCACCTGCTCCCCCTCTGAGATGGTATCAACTAGTCTCTTAGCCATTCCCCTCCACCGATCATCAAATTTGGCAAAGTCCTCATTCGGCTTCATTTTTTCAGCAATTAAATCAGTTATCGAGTAGGCTAGCCCCACCTGGTCCTTGTACCTCTATAGAAACTTCACTTTGACTATATCGAAATCTGCCACCTCAATAGAATCAAGAGAATAAAACCAGTCAAGGGCGGTTCCTTCCAATGACTGACGAAATAGGAAGGCAAGTGCTTTGCGGTCATTCTTCCAGAATGCGGAGTCATAGAAAGCTCTTTAGGTGGTTAAAGGGATTCCCGGTCCCATTATAGCGTTGAAAGATTGGTATTTCAGAAGGAGGGAGATGTAGGACCAGGAAGGATGGGACATAAATTTCTGGGGTGGCTTTAGAATCAAGGCGGTGCCTCAACTCTTCAAAACGCTCATCTATCTGGTTAAGTTTTTCTATGAATGCCTGGGTGAGGCTGGATTCTTGAGCAACGGGAGCAAAGTGTTTAGGTGAATGGGTTGGAAGAGGTGGGTTGGAAACATGAGCTGGAATAGCATTATGTGAATGCCCCACAACGGGGTGAGTGGAGACACGGCAAGGTTGCCCAGGAGAAGAAATGATTAGGGGCCTGACTGTCGATGAAGGTGGTGAGGGGGCTTGATTTCCCTTGACCGGATCTTGATTGGCGGGCATCTTGCCCTTTGTCAAAGATTGCACAAGCGAAAAGGATTCAGGGTCTAGATGGAGAAATAGACCCTGGAGGAGTTGCTCCACGCTAAGTGAAGCAGGTTGATGAGTAAGATTTTAAATTTCTGGCTCCCTGACAGTGTTGACATGGCCCTTTGGTTGGACAATAGGTTGTTGCAGCTCGTAGTGGCCCATCTCGTACTCCTCTTCTTGCCCGTACTAGTTCGACATCCCGATGTGTCTTACAGACCTTAGTGTCATGGGCATCCTGTCAAATTTTCTGACAAAATGGTTGAAAGAAAGCAAATAAAAGGTGTAAATGCAAAGAGGGTTTTGTTTGGTTATGCTTTGTTTTTGTTTGATTTGATTTGGTTTCAATTTTGTTGTTTGGCAAGCAAGTTGAACACAAAAATTAAAGAGATTTTTTTTTGTTTTAGGTGTTTTGAAAGAAGAAATTTTTTTTGGTTGTTTTCAAATGTTGTGAGCAAACAAGTTATGCAAACAAGTTTTTAAAATGACTACTCGACATTATTTGGGCTGAAACCTTAGATTAGATAGATTGTTAGCAATTGTTCACTTAAATGGGTATGGTTCCTATTGCTTCAATCTTCAAGACCTAAGGTTGTCACTCAATCACCACGAGTAGGTACTTGGGTTCTTCGGGTTTTGGGAAAGTGGTACAACCGGCCCAATCGTGCGGAGAGGAATACTCCATGGATGGGGACCTATGGAGGCCTTGATGGAAACAACCAAATCAATTAGGAAGGAATATCCTAGAAGAGAGGTTAGAATCCACCAAGAAGGTGTTTGGAGGGTGAGGGTGTGTTGGGAGAGAGAGCCCCCGCCTCGAATGCCCTATGGATCGGAGCAAGTCCGGTACCCGATGCAAAAGCTAATGCATAAAAAAAAATAGAGGGTAAAAGGAGAAGAAGCAATCAATATGCAAACATAAAATGAATGAAAGCTAATAAATCAAGCAAGTGAATGCAATCAAGACAAGTAATGATAAAGTAAACAAGTAACTAGCAACTAGCAACTAAAAGGTGGTTCACGCGGAAACCGGCTTGTAATGGAGTGTCCAAGTGGGGACAAATCTGAAATAAAGATAAAAGGATGGTCCACGTGGCGACCGATTTGAAAATAAAGTGGCTCACGCGGGAACCAGTTTTTTGAAGGAAAAGGGGTGATTCACACGGGAATCGGTTTGTTTGATTTGAAAAATGAAAGGAGGGCCACGTGGGGCCAATCTAAGATGGTGCAAAGGGGTGGTCCACGCAGGGACCGATCTGAAAGTGTATTGGTTCACGCGGGAACCAGTTTAGAAAAGGGGTTGGTTCATGCGGGAACTGAAAGATCGGGGATCGATGTGAGTGTGGGACTGAGGTGAGGACTTTTTACCACTTTCCGAGTGTTTTCCGATTCACTCCCATTCCCCCCATTCTATCTTTCACCTTCTCTTGAGGTGCCGATCCAGAACCCGTTTCTGGAGTCGACACATGGTACACCCGGCAAGACATCTGTGGTGACTTAGGTCAAAGATCCAACTATGCAACCATGATGATAGAATACCCCGATCGACAACTTGGTAGGATACCATTTAGGGATTCTACACTAGTCAGTTAAGTGAATTCATTCTTCTAATGAGCACCTGTATATGTATCTCAGTGTCCCCACACTAATGACCAATGAGATCGGTCATTCTCATCATATGAGAAGATATCATATACACTAGTCTTACCGGATCCTTGATGTCCTGTCTCGAGGATCCTACGACTAGGAACATTTAGAGTATATGCTTCTAGATGATTAATCTCATCATGATTCAATCATCATTGCATGTAACTTAGGACTTCATTATGACAGATGCATCTAAAAAGTGTAAGTAATGAAGATTATGCCATTTATACTAAATAAGATATTACAAGAATGTAAAATCACGTCACATATGATTGGCTTGTAGGGCATACATTTCTATCAGATGGCACCTTCCCATGCACCTTCCTAGGGGGGCACATGGCCATGTGCCCCCGACCATGTGCCTTCGATCAGGGGCACATGGTACCAGACTCCAGATTTGATTCTAATTCTGATTTTTTGTTTGAGAACTTTGTTGGGATAAATTTTTAAATTTTTTTAGATTATTGTCTAAATTTCTATATGCCCCCTATTGAGGGCATGTGGCCATGCACCCCCAGAGGAGGGCACATGTGCCCCTGACTAGGTGCACATGGCACCAGTCTTCAACTTTGATTATTTTTTATTTTTTTGAATTTATCGTCTAAATTTCCACATGCCCCCGATCGAAGGCAAATGGATATACACCCCAGGGGTGGGGCACATAGTCCTGCACCCCAAGAGCGAGGTCACATGTGCCCCACCCCAGGGCACATGGCCTAGTTTTTTAGGAATGGACATACACTGCTTTCTCCTATAAATAAAGCCAACTTCTGACATTCTAGAGGTAGAGATCACAATCCGCGGGCATATAAAGATATCCAATCTCCCTCCTAGTCTATTCTGGTGATTTTTAGAGAGATAAATTCTAGCTTTTAGAGAGAGAAAACTTGGTCCTCACATGCTCAACTAGGTCTTTCTACTCTGACTTATAAAGAAGTGTGGAGACGTCTGCTGCCCAAGCTGTTTGAAGCAAAGTTCTTCCTCTCCAAGTTTTATTTCATTTGAAATATACTACATACAATTCAAAGGTCGGTGCCGGTCATGGATGGCTTTGAAAAAGAGTCGCGCCAGGTAGTTCTCGATTGCTATTCGGCCTTCTCGACGGACACAGATTTGGTCATATCTTCTTCAATTGGTTTCAGATTTGATTTGTTTTTCTTTCTATCTCTTTATTTAGTACTTATACATCAATATATAAATTTTTTACAATTTTTTTAGTTTTAATATGTTAATTCAAAACTCAACAAAAGGGGCTAGAAGTAACTTGAATCTAGTTCGTTCTGTTTCTATTGTGTGTTTTTATGCCATTCTCTTTACACATACTTCACCCCATTCAGTTATAATTGTCTTTTCACTTATTTTATTGTCTATTTGCATAGAAAATAGAACACCCACATGTTGAGGACTCTTCTTCATCGGCCGACCAAAGAAGGAGAAGCTTGAACCCATATTCTGGAGCCTGCTGCTCATGGAAACCACTTTATTACTTAATGCATTAATTTCCTTTTTCTATTCTTACCCACATGACCCGAACAGTCTCTTCAACACCCTTATGATGTCGAAGGCTGAATGTTCGAGGATCAATGTGAGTATGGGTAAAGAAGAAATCATCTTTTCTTTCTCCCCTTTTCCTCTCCTTGATGTGACGATCCATATTCACTCATCCTGATTTTGGAATCGACAACACTTTTTGGGTGACCACAATGGGATAGGAAATGTCTTTAACCATAGGTGCTTAGTGTTTATGTGCAACTAGTTCTAGTTCTAGATCGGTTCCGAAGTGAGCTTTTCTTTCTTTCCAATTTTGTCGACTTGATTCCATCTTTAACTTTACGATTTCACCTTCTTTCATAATATCTAAAGTGACAAGTCTTTTATTTTCTATCATTTATTTTAGCCAGTTCCTATGTGAACCCGCCATTGCTTTTAAAATCAATTCCCGTGTGAACATCTCAGGAGTCGTGTCGGCTGGTTTACTGACTTGAGAAGGTGCGGTTGAAGGCCCTATTTCCAATGCAACAAACGGGAGCCAAATCGGACATCCCGTTTGCAAGTTACGGCTCGTGGAACACGCGCGCAGGAGAGAGAGTCTACTGCGCCTCTGCTCCCCTTGAAAAAGGAGGGCGCGCCCTGCGCGCCCTCAAACTGGGGGCGTGCCCTGCGCACCCCCGGTTCCTTTAAAATGCGGGGGTGCGGTCGGTTTCCGAAAATCGGAAATTGCCCCGATTAGCACCTTCTAAACCGGATCTTTGGAAGGTTTCTGGCAATGATTTTCAATTATTTGTACTGTGCCCCCGGTTCGGGGGCGCGTTACGTATGTCAAGTCAAATTTTTAGCAATTTTTAGAAGTTTTCGGCGAATTTTAGCAATAAGATGCGTAACGCGCCCCCGGTTTCTTTGAAATTGGGGGGCGCGTAGACCGCGCCCCAAAGGTGAGGGCGCACCCTGCACGCCCTCTCTCCTTTGAAAAGCGGGGGCGCGATCGGTCCAGTTTCCATTTTTTGCACCATTTTCTTTCCTCTATAAATTGAGGGCCATTCTCAACAACCCAAGGTTAATCCCCCGTGCCTAGCTCATCCTGAGGTCATCCAAGCTCTCTCCCAAGGCCGTCCCGATGTCCAAAGCCGATCCGACGTCGAGAGATCGATCCCGAAGTGAAGAAGAAGGCTCGATCCGTGCGTTCGGCATCAACCAACTTCATTGACTTCTGACGAAAATCTGGGACTTCTAATGCAAAAGTCTTTAACATAGGAATTGTTTCTCTCTTATTCATCTTTCATCTTCAACTGACGGCACTCAATTCTGACTTGCCGTTTGTTCGTGGAGATTGCTGCACTGAGGACGCGCATCCAGGTTCTATTTTTCACATCTGTCCACTTTCAAAATTTTTATAAGCTTCTAAAGATAGATTTCGGAGAAGTGATCAACATATGATCTCTTCCTCTCCAAGTTTTCCATCCATATAAAGAAACATCACTTGATTTGGACATTGGGGTCATCCGTAATATTTTATGTACCAAAGTCGCGCCAGATGGGTGTAAAGCTACCCAAACCAGCCTTCTTCAACCGACTTGGCTTCAACTTAAGCCACACACTTCATAAGTCCCTCTTAACTCCTTTCATTCAATTTATTTACTATCTTAGAACATATTTTACTTATTTTGCATCATTTTACATAACTAAAAACACAAAAAAGGGGTTAGGACTCGCCCCAATCTGGTGAGTTCTATTCCAATTACTTCTTTGTTTCATCTCCTCTCCTATAGTTTCTACACTTCCCATAGTTCTAATTGGCTTCTTTCACTTGGTTTATTGTTCTAGTTGCACAGGTTGATCAAGCTAGCACCGGTTGGACTCTTCTTCACCGGTTGGCCGAAGAAGAAGAAGGTTGAACCCACATGCCAATCTCCCACGCTAAGGTACACACGGTCAAATCAACTCAATCTTGTTTTTATTCTATAAAGCGGAGCCCGCAGCTCCTGGCGACCACCTTTTTATTCATGTTCTAAGTTCATCTCCTCCTCACTCTCCTCCCACATGACCCAAACCATCTCTGGTGCTCGAGTGACACCGTGAGATGAAAGTTCGGGGATCAATGTGAGTGTGAGACCGAGGTGAGGACCTTTTACTACTTTCCGAGTGTTTTTCGATTCACTCCCCTTTTTCCCCTATTACATCTATCATCACCCTTCTCTTGAGGTGCCGATCCGGAACCCGTTTCTAGAGTCGACAGCTTTTTGGTGACCATGTTAGGACAACTAATGTCTTCAACCATGCTAGCTTGATTGATCTGTGCAACTAGTTGTTTTCTGATTTGGTTACCGCACGAACCGGCTTGTCCTTTACCTTTTCCAGGTCAATTTACCTTTAAACTTGTTGTTTACTCTTCCTTTAAAGATTGTCCCCCATGTGGACATGATTTGCTTGTCTTTAATTTCAACCCGGTTCCCGCGTGAACCACTTTTCTTCTTATAAACTGGTTCCCGCGTGAACCACCTTTCTTTTCCAACTCGGTTCCCGTGTGAACCAACTTATTTTCAGATCGGTCTCCGCGTGGACCACCTCTTTAAAACACTTTCAGATTGGCCCCATGTGGCCCTCCTTCTATTTTTTCAACTCTTACACCGGTTCCCGCATGAACCACCATTTTCTTCACAAAAACCGATTCCTGCGTGAACCACCTCTTTTCCTTAAAAAAAACTGGTTCCCTCATGAACCACCTACCTTTCCAAAAGCCCGGCTCCCGCGTAAGCCACTTTATTTTCAAATAGGTCCCCACGTGGACCATCCTTTTACCTCTACTTCTGATTTGTCCCCACTTGGACACTCCATCACAAGCCGGTTCCCGCGTGAACCACCTTTTAGTTGCTACTTGCTAGTTGCTAGTTACTAGTTTTACCTTATCATTGCTTGTCTTGATTGCATTCACTTACTTGATTTATTTAATAGCTTTCATTCATGTTTGCGTACTGATTGCTTCTTCTCCTCCTACCCTCCATTTTTCATTTTTGCATTAGCTTTTGCATCGGGTATCGGACTTGTTCCGATTCGTAGGGCATTCGAGGTGGGGGCTCTCTCTCCCAACACACCCTCACCCTCCAAACACCTTCTTGGTAAATTCTAACCTCTCTTCTGGGATATTCCTTCCTAGTTGATTTGGTTGTTTCCATCAAGACCTCCGTAAGTCCCCATCCGTGGAGTATTCCTCTCTGCACGATTGGGCCGGTTGTACCACTTTCCCAAAACCCGAAGAACCCAAGTACCTACTCGTGGTGATTGAGTGATAACCTTAGTTCTTGAAGATTGAAGCAATAGGAACCATACCCATTTGAGTGAACAATTGCTAACAATCAATCTAATCTAAGGTTTCAACCCAAAAATTGTCGAGTAGTCATTTTAAGAACTTGTTTGCATAACTTGCTTGCTCACAACAATTGAAAACAACCATAAAAATTTTATTCTTTCAAAACACCTAAAACAAAAAAAAAATTCCTTTAAATTTTGTGTTTAACTTGCTTGCCAAACAACAAAATTGAAACCAAATCAAATCAAACAAACAATCATAACCAAACAAAAACTCTCTTTTCATTTACACTTTTCATTTGCCTTCTTTCAACCATTTTGTAAGAAAATTTGACAGGATGCCCATGACACTATGGTCCGGAAGACATGTCGGGATGTCGGACTACTACAGGTAAGAAGAGGAGTACGAGATGGGCCACTACGAGCTGCAACAACCCATGGTCCAACCAGAGGGCCATGTCAACGCCATCAGGGAGCTAGAAATTCAAAATCCTACTTATCAACCTGCTTCACCTAGCGTGGCGCAACTCCTCCAGGGTCTATCTCTCCATCTAGACCCTGAATCCTTTTCGCTTGTGCAATCCTTGGCCAAGGGCAAGATACCCACCAATCAAGATCCGCTCGAGGGAAATCAAGCCCCCTCACCACCTCAATCGGCAGTCAGGGCCCTAATCATTTCTTCTCCTGGGCAACCCTACCGTGTCTCCACTCACCCCGTTGTTGGCATTCACATAATGCTATTCCAGCTCTTGTTTCCAACCCACCTCTTCCAACCCATTCACCTAACACTTTGCTCCCATGGCTCAGGAATCCAACCTCACCGAGGCATTTATAGAAAAACTTAACCAGATGGATGAGTATTTTGAAGAGCTGAGGCACTGCCTCGATTCTAAAGCCACCCTAAAAATTTCTGTCTCATCTTTCTCCATCCTACATCTCCCTCCTTCTGAAATACCAATCTTTTAATGCTATAATGGGACCGGGAACCCCTTTAACCACCTAAAGAGCTTTCTATATGACTCCGCGTTCTGGAAGAATGACCGCAAAGCACTTGCCTTCCTATTCCGTCGGTCATTGGAAGGATCCGCCCTTGACTGGTTCTATTCTCTTGATTCTATTGAGGCTGCAGATTTCGAAATTGTCAAGGTGAAGTTTCTGCAGAGGTACAAGGATTGGGTGGGGCCAGCCTACTCGATAACTGATTTAATTGCCGAGAAGATGAAGCCGGATGAGGATTTTGATAAATTTGCTGATCGGTGGAGGGGAATGGCTGAGAGGCTAGTGGACACCATCTCAGAAGGAGAGCAGGTGAGGATGCTCATCGGAAACACCACGCCTAACCTTCGCAACCTCCTAATCATGCACCGCCCTACAACCATGAGTGAGCTATGTGATAGCGCCCGCTACCTCTAAGCCCATTTTAAGGATGCATCCATGATCAATCCATTCAACCCCGAACATCGTAACACTAGAAAGCCTACACCTGTAGGGCCCACCATCGAAGGGGTAGTCAATAACGAGAGTGTCAATGCCATGGGTAATCAGGGTGGGTATCGTCAAAGCCAATACCGTAACCCACCACCCAACCAACAATACCGGCCAGCACCTCAACCAGCTCCTCAGCCCCAGCAACAACTTGCATACAACCAAGCACCACCACAGCAACCCACCTACAACTGAGTGCCCCAGCAGCAAAATGCCTACAACCGAGCGCCTCAACAACAATCTATCTACAACCGACCACAACCACAACAACAAGCTTACAACCAAGTGCCACCACCAGCCAACCGACCAAGGAGGGGGGGACCCAAAAGAGAGTACTATCCTCAACTGCCATTCCCCCTCACCGATATTTTCAATGCATTGATGGCTGAACAGCAGTTGGAGCTTCCAAAGGAGAGAGAAGGATGGTCGGCAAATGCTGACATGACAAAGTACTTCACCTACCATTGGTATCTTGGGCACACGGTGGATGAATGTTTCCAATTTAAAGACTACATTCATGACCTCAATGATCAGGGGAACATTGACTGGGAACAAATGGGAGAATCCATTCAAGCAATGAAGGCACGTCAGAATCAACCACGGCGACAGCAAGCACAACAACAGCCTGGCCTGGGCATAGTCCAAGATACGCTACCAGTACATGCACCCGTTCAAGCACCGGCACCAGCACCACCAAACCAACAACTCGGCCTCGTCCACTCCACCATCGAGGAGTGAACCCACCATTCCCAGGGTTGGCAAGTCGAGGATCAAATCGCCTCCATGCCCACCAGACCAACCCCACCTACAAACCGCACCATACTCTCCATACCAAGAGCTGCCCCCAACCCACAAACTACCCAAACACCACTACCCTCACCAACCATTAACCCTCCATGGCGCCTAATCATTAGACCGCCACCAGCATCCCAACCAGCATCCCAACCATCACCTAACCTACCAACCACCATTAATCATCCACGGTGTCTAATCATTAGACCGCCACCAACACCCCAAACATCACCTAACCTACCAGCCTCCACCACCCCTCGGCCTCTCATTATCCGATCGTCACCTAACCAACCAATTGCCATCACTCCGCGACCTTTAATCATCCGACCATCACCAACAACACCCCAACTATCACCCAACCTGCCAGCCACTGCCACTCTGCGACCCTTAATCATCAGACCATCACCACCAACACCCCAATCATCACCCAACATACCAGCCTCATCATCCGATCCTCACCGCCCTTACCTACAACGGGCCCCTCAACATACCAACCAACCCTACCATCACCATCATCACCACTCCTCCCTACCATGCTGGCGCCGATACTTCGTAGTGGGAGGATGTTCCAAAGGGTTTTCCCCCAGGCCGGGATACAACCACAGGAACAGGCAGAAGAGGAGGTGGTAGAATAACCGTTGCCTGGCACAACGTATGACTTGTTGAAGCACTTGGACAAAATGCCGGCACGGATTTCAATTCTAGAGTTGATAAAAAGGTTGAAGAATCATCAAGACATTCTACAACAGTACTTACAGCAGGTCATGGTCAATGAGGACCTCCCGCCCGAAAAGATCATTACAGTCCTGACCCCGAGGAGTGAACATCCGGTGCTCACATTTACCCAGGAGGAGTTGGCATGGCCAGAGATCAGAAAATATGCTTTACGCATTGCAGTAGTCATCAGAGGCGTGTAGATTAAATCCTGCTTGATTGACACCGGAGCCTCTATAAATGTCATGCCGCCAGAAACCTTGCAACTTTGCGGCATCTCCGATGAAGAAATCGAGCCTTCTGCCTTCACGGTGACAGCATATGACAACTCCCAGAAGCCGGCACAAGGGGTCGTTACATTGGAAGTAGGGCTCGGGCCATGTGCTGTCACCGCCGAGTTTCATATTTTAGAATTGGACCCTACATTCAAAGCCATATTGGGAAGCCCATATCTTGAGGCAATAGGAGCTGTTGCCTCCACTAATCATCACTGTTTGAAGTTCCCATACAAGGGCCAGGTGATTAAAGTAACCAACATCCCCATTCCAAATGACATGGATGACCCCTCTTCTGCACTGCCAGTATCAGAATTTGTCCAGCCATTGGTTTCATCTACAGGGCTGCCCGAGGTCATGATGTTAATAATGCCTCCAGGTACAGTTGCGTGGCGGATAATGAAAGGGATGGGCTATCAACCAGGAAAGGGGTTGGGAAAGGAGCTGCAGGGGGTTGTACACCCATTAAAGTCGTACAAAGACCAAAGAGGCACGGGCTTGGCTATGAGACCAGTTTCACTCCAAGGATGGTCTACCGCCCAAAAAATGCCATGGGACTCCAAAAATTCTTTATCAAAGGGGAAACCATGATGATGGCCGGGGACGAAGAGGAAGAACCAACTAAGAGAAGGAAGGCACCAGAGCAAGAGGAGGAAGTGGACAACCTGAGTTCATCTTTGGTTCGGTTGTTTATAGAGGAGGAAGAACCAGTCAAGGGCAAGTCCACTCAAACCCACCTCCAAACAACATCCCGTGTGAGCCGTATCCTATGGTCACGTATTTCAAAGTCCTCACGCTCTCCCTCCTGTATTCACTTAATGGGCTATCTAGCCCAATTCCTACTTCTGGGCCAAAATGGCCACATGAATTGATCACTGGGCTTGAGAGCCCATTCAAATCTTCTTACTCCACCGGGCTTCTATGCCCATTCCAATCCAACAAAACTGGGCCCACATGCCCACCAATTGGGCCCACGTGCCCTTTAGATTTCTTGTCTAGCTTTGGGCCCACGTGCCCACCACTTGGGCCCATGTTCCCCTTAGATCTTTTCCCTAGCTTTGGGTCTATCTGCCCATGTTTTGCCATTGTCGGGCCCACGGGCCCATTTTTCCCATTTTTGCTTAAGCTTTCTACTTCTGCTCGAGCCCCACCGGCTCATTTTCTTTCCGCTATTGAAAACACCCAAAAAAATGTCTTCTCGCAAACTTAATTTTCTGTTGAGGAGACATCTCTTCTTGTCATGGAGGGTGCTCCCAACCAAGGACCCCTCTTCTCTGACTCACTGATCGATTTGCTCGATCCTTCACCCATTGTAGATACCACCTTTCCAATTCCGTCTTCTTTAGGAGTAGTTAGGGTAGGAAAGAAGAAAACCCGAGGTAAACATGTGCCAGAGAGATATCTCCAACAAATAGCTTAAAAATGCAAGGAATGTGCGAGGCTGCCAAGTTTTTTGGAAAATGCTATTTAGCTTGACGAAATCCAATATGAGGATGAATTCAATGTAGATCATACATTAGGAGTTTACGAGGTTTTATCAGAAAAGGATCCTGATTTCGAGGATGGAATTGAGGACTTGGCTGATGCGTATGCATTTGGACTTAAAAGGTTTGAAGAACCATTAGCCACGGTGGATGAACCGACAATAGAATTGAATCTCGGAACACCAGAAGATCCCAAGATAGTCCTCCTAAGTGCAAACCTCACTCCCATTGGGGAACAGAGCTTAATTAAAATTTTGGAAGAATATAAGGACACATTCGCATGGACATACGAAGACATGCCGGGGTTAGACAACTCGTTGGTTGAACATCGTCTAACTTTGATGCCTGGAGCTACCCCGGTCAAAAAAAAATTAAGGAGATTCCACCCTGATGTTGCACTTAAGATGAAAGAAGAGGTCGATAGGTTACATCAAGCAAGATTCATTAAGGTTGTCCTTTATCTGCAATGGGTGGCAAACATAGTCCCTGTCATGAAGAAGGATGGTCGAGTTCGGATCTGTATAGACTTCAGGGACTTGAATCGAGCGTGTCCTAAAGATGACTTTTTTCTACCTCATATTGATGTACTGGTTGATAACACTACTGGATTTGAGATGTTGTCATTCATGGATGGCTATTCTGGTTATAATCAAATCTGGTTGGCCAAAAAGGACCAAGAGAAGACCTCATTCACCACACCTTGGGGAACCTACTGCTATGTCGTCATGAGCTTTAGACTAAAGAATGCTGGTGCTACCTATTAGAGGGCCATGATGGCTATCTTTCACAACATGATGCATACCCTTGTAGAGGTGTACGTGGATGACCTGGTCGTTAAGTCAAAAAGCTGAGAAGATCATCCTGAAGTGCTCAGAAAGGTCTTGCAAAGGGCTAGAGAATATAAATTGAAAATGAACCCAAAGAAATGCATGTTTAGAGTATCCTCAGGAAAATTATTAGGGTTCATAGTGAGCAAAAGGGGCATAAAGATCGACCCAAACAAGGCCAAGGCAATAATTAGTATGCCTCCTCCGAGAAATATGAAAGAACTTTGAGGATTAATCGGGAGGTTACAGTTTGTCCGCCAGTTCATCTCACAACATTCGCAAAAGTGTAAACCTTTCTATGAGTTGACCAAGGCGGGGGCCGAGTTCAAATGGGATTCAAAGTGCTAGGATGCATTCGATGGTTTGAAAAGATACCTGGCTAGTCCCCCTATGCTTAGACCACTAGTCCCTAGCAAGCCCTTAGTTCTGTATATCTCAGTTTTGGAGAATTCTCTTGGCGCAGTCCTTGCACAAGTGGATGAAGAAGGGAAAGAGAGGGCAACTTACTACTTGTCAAAGATTTTTGATCCATGTGAGCAGAAGTATACTGTAGTGGAGAAGACCTGTGCTGCACTAGTCTGGGTAGTTCAGAAGCTTAAACACTATTTCTTAGCTCATGAGGTCAATCTTATTGCCCGCATCAATCCCATCAAATTCCTTCTAGAGAAAACTGTTCTAACTGATCGGTTAGGTCATTGGCAGAGCTTCCTTTCCCAGTTTGATATCACCTATGTCACCCAGAAGGCAATTAAGGGCTATACCATTGCCGAACATCTAGCCCATCACCTTATACCCCTCTTTGACCCGGTCCAGTCGGAGCTCCCGGATGACGAACTAATGTTGATCCGATCTTCCCATCTTTGGACATTATATTTTGACGGGGCTCTGAATTCACACTGTCGACTCAGAAAATTCGACGGGGTCCTCTCCTTTTCAGGGAAGTCCGTGAATCCATATCGTCACCTCAAGAGGGGATGAGAAAAGAAAGGAATAAAACATCAGAAAGCAACTCTCACCTCGGTCCCACACTCACATTGATCCCCGAACTTTCATCCCTTGGCGTCGCTCGATCACCAAAGAGACGGTTCAGGTCATGTCGGAGGAGTATGAGAAGAAAGAAATGTGGTCGCTAGGAACTGTGGGTTCCGATTTATAGAATTAAAATGACCGTGTGTACCTTAGCGTAAAGAATGTGGGTTAAAGCTTCTCCTTCTTCGGCCGGCTGATGAAGAAGAGTTCTCAACGTGTGGGTGCTTGATATTCTGTGCAACTAGACAAACAAACAAGTGAAAGAGACTATTAGAACTAAAAAAAGTGGAGTATATGTAAAGAGAATGACATGAAACAGACAACTGACTAGAAACTGACCGGATTCGGGTTATCTCTAACCCCTCTTTTTCTATTTTCGTATTAACAGAAAAAATTAATGCAAAAAATGTAAAAAAAATAATGGAAGGATGTAGAATCATGAAACAAAGAGATAGGAAAAAAAAAGCAGAAAGATTCTGAGTTGAATAGGGAAAGATATGGCCAAATCTGTGTTGTCGAAAAAGTCGAGCAGCAGTCTAGGATCTGCCAGGCGCGACTTTGCTTTTGTGCTCGTCACGACCAACCCCAACCTCAGAATCAAGTGCCGTCTATTAAAAACTGAAGAATACTTGAAGAGGAAGAACTTTGATGAAGAGAGCTCAGGCAGCAGACGTCCACACGCTGCTGTAGAAGATGAAGAAGAGAGACCTGGCTGATCACCTGCAGAACAACCTTCCTCTCTCTTGAACCGACTTTTCTCTCTCTAAAAACTCGAAATTCTCTCTCTAAAAATCACAAAATCGATGTAGGAGGAAGGTTGGACGTATTGAGATGCCTGGGGGTCATGCTCCTGCCTTTGGAACGACCAGAATCAGAGTTAATTTATAGAAGAACGAACAGTCTCATCCGAGCTAAAAAAAGGCCACCTTGCGCCCTACCCCAGGGCGCATGCGCCCCACTGAGGGGCGCATGTGCCTCCCAGTGGGGGCGCATGGCACTGTTCCCGAAAAATTCAACCTTATCCGATCGATCGGTTCAGTGGTAGAGTCCCGGTGAAAAACTGGTTCCCTCGTACCTCAAGGGTAGGGCGCATGTGCCCAAAAGTGAGGGCACGAGGTCACGTGCCTCACTGGTAGGGCGCATGGGCACGTGCCCTGGGTCCTGGGCGCATGTGACCAGGGACCCGGGCGCATGGGACTGTTTTTGCGCATCCTTCTTCCGGAAGCCATTGCGAACACTCCCGAACTCGGAATTCGACACCGTTTGTTGAGTTGGAAAGATAACAGGCCAAAGAAGCTTTCTATAGCATCAGATCAGCCATCACACCCTCAAAAACTTCATAATTTTTTCCAGAAGTTAGGGCAGTGAACAGAAGATCTGATACAGGTCAAAATGAGTCCGACGGCAAACCGGAAAGGCACGGTATGCAACAAAACTTGTCCGGGGTGTGAATATGACCATAACATTCAATGCATGATCATTAGGCATTGGTCATTCAGCCAATTTCTGTGTTTACATGATTTATGTGTGGCTTTCGCTCGGAAATTATGGCTTTTTGCGGAAAACTTCAGAAAGCATCCGATTTCGTTCGGCGAAGCTCCAAATCAACTTTTAAAGACCCGTCATCATTCTAAGGTCAATCACACATGTTAACCTATCAAACATAAGTTTTATGCTCTGAATTAGGCGAATTTGGTGTGTCTACACCCACGGTAAGGGAATAGGAATCGTCCTTCTATCACCCGAGGGTGTCACCATTCCACAGGCAGTTCAGCTTAACTTCTTAGCAACCAACAATATAGCTAAATACGAAGCCTTGCTGGCTGGGCTGGAGGCCGCTCATTTCTATGGTGCCATGGAATTAAGGGTGATAGGTGATAGCCAACTAATCCTTCACCAAGTCCTAACCAAATACCGAACTTCTCATCTAAACCTCAAACCTTACCAAGAACTCACCTCTTGCTACATCAAACTCTTTTCCAAACTAACTTTTGTCCATGTTCCTCGAGCTCAGAACATTCTTGCTGATGCCCTAGCCTCTTTAGCTTCATCTCTATTAGTCCCTCTAGGTAGACAAGTGCGGACTATCCATGTCCTTAGAAGGTCGATGCCGGCGATTAAGGATGGTCGATTTCTGAAGGTCAAGGAGAGATTTGGCAGGAAGGAATATTTAGAGCAGAAAGAAGAAGTTTCTCTAATAGAGTAGGAAGAGTTAGATGAGGGTGAGAGGCCTTGGTTTGATGAGATCGCAAGGTAATTGTCAAGATCAAACAGATCCACCTGGATCAAATGCAAAAGAAAAGATGGCCATTAGGAGACTATCCCAAAGGTATACCATCCTAGGAGGGGTGCTCTACAAGAGGAGCTTGAGTGGAATCTTGCTTAAATGCGTTGATGAAGAAGAGGCAGAATTGGTGCTTAAGGAAGCACATTCTGGGGTCCATGGGGGCCATGTCAATGCTCAAGTTCTTACCAAGAAAATCATCAGGCAGGGGTATTATTGTCCAACCCAAGAAGAGGATTGCTCCATCTTTGTTCGGCACTGTCATTCTTGCCAACTTCATGCCGACAAGATCCATTCCCCCACATCTTCCCTTCATCCGATTCATGCCCCATGGCCCTTCGCCATGTGGGCTCTCGATATCATTGGCCCTCTAAGTTATCTTAACTCTGAAATCTGTTCCAAATCTTTCATCCTGACGGCAACATAGTACTTCACCAAGTGGGCAGAAGTGGAAGCGTTCATGGAGATCAAGGCATCAACACTGTGCTCCTTCATCAAATGCAACATCATCGCTAGGTTCGGGATACCCAGTGACATCATCACCGACAACGGACCACAATTTCTCTCTCAAGATCTGCGTGATCTTTGCAACAGGTACCGCATTGCATTGCATCATTCATCTCCTTATTACCCGCAAGGCAATGGTCAAGCAGAAGCCACCAACAAAACTTTGATTAAAATCATTAAGAAAACCTGTAAGTCCAGCAAGTTCGCAGACTGGCCAGATAAGCTTGTAGATGCCCTATGGGCTTATCATACTTCTGTACGGACCCCCACTGGTCAAACCCCGTATGCACTCGCATATGGGATGGAAGTGGTGGTCCCATACGAAGTACTCCTTCCATCACTCCGAGTTCAACTCGATAGGGACATCCCTATCGATGAAAGGCGAGAATCTCTCCTTGCACAACTTGAACTCCTAGATGAAAGAAGATTGGCTACCTCCGAGCATGCCCGGACTTATCAGAACAGATTGAAAAGGTTTTATCAAAAGAGAGTGGTAGAGAGAAAGCTCGAAATCGGCGAGATGGTAGTAAAACACATATTCGTTAAGCCGGGTGGTCCACACTCCAAGTTGCAACCTAACTGGGAAGGGCCTTTTGTTATAACTGAAAAGTATCCAGGCAATGCATATGAGCTAACCAACGCCGATGGAGAAAAATTGAACCATCCATGGAACGACATTTACCTTAAAAAATATTTTCCTTAGAGAAGAAAAATAGAGAATTTCTGGTATGATATCAAGTCATCGATCCAAGGGTGTTAGCTAGAAGTCAAGGGTAGACATCACCCTACACACACAACACCTCCCGATCCCAAAATCCAGATAGCTCAACACTCGAGAGAGGCAAGGCAGAACCCTGAAGGCAGAAAGGAAACCTTACCCTATTCTCTTCTATTTGGTCCGAAATAGGTGAAGGGGACTAGAGAAGGATAGTATCGAAAATGCCAACCGCCTTAGTAGGAGGCCGTCTTATAGGGTGCAAAAGGGTGCTAAAAGATGGGCAATGAACCCCACAGGTTTAAACAAATATGGGCTTATCTGAATGAGTACCCGGAAAAGTAGAAAATGAAGAAAAAGCATCAAAAGATGGGCAATGACCCCACAGGTCAAAGACTTGTCTAAGTAAGTGCCATATGTAGAAAAAAACCGAAGAGGCCGAACCCCAACGGGCAATTTGGGCATGAGTAAAGAAACCCTCCTCAACACCCCCAAATCCTATCAAAGACTTCCTCTATTATTCTTGTATCTTAAAACCCTAGGGTAGGGTAAACTATCCATACTTAGGGGGAATTCAAACCGATCAAGAGAAGAGGGCAAGAAAGATTCTAGGTAGGGATCCTTATCTTCACGTGGTGTTTATCGCTTGAATCTCGATTAATACTCAAAGATTGATGAATTGTCTCAATACCGGCACATTCTCCACAAAAATCAAAAATAAATAATTTTTTTCAAAAATAAAAAAAATGAATATTTTTAAAAATTTAAAAAAAATGAATATTTTCAAAAATCCAAAAAAAAAGTTTAATGTTTTCAAAAAAACTGAATATTTTATAAAAATCCAAAAAATGCATCATTTTACTTGGTATAACCTTGATTTTTGTCTTTGCTAGCATTCATATTTATTCTAATGTTTTGCATGTTTCATTTCTGCATTGCATATTTATCTTCATTATCACCCCATTAAGAGGGCTCCTCCCTTTGACCTAAGTCAAAGTTGGCCATAATAGGCAAAGGGATGAGTCGTTGTGAAGATATGATTCTCTTTTATCAAGTATTTTCAGGAACTTTAAAGTAAAAGAGGAAGATTCTATCAACAATAAGATTCTAAGATCAAGAAGGGAGTGACTCTCCCCATAGCAGGTAAGCTTTCTTAACCCTTATCTTATTCATTTTCGGTCATTTTGTTCATATTACCTTGTTAATAAGGCTACCCCTCTTGACATATAAGCAAGGAAAGACAACAATAGGCAAGGGGGTAAGCCATAGAGCAGATATAACCCCTTTATTAAGTTTTTCAGGAAAAAAACACAAGTCAAGGAGGGGGAAATCTCACTAACAGGTAAGTTTCTTAACCTTACATCTACTGTCTTCTTTATTATTAACTGTCACCATCTTTAAGAGGCTTCTGCCCCTTGACAAACTTGCAAGGGGCCAAGCCAAAATATGATGTTAACAACCCTTTTTAGTGATGTCGAGTAGGAAGAACAGTGCAAGTGACTCTGGAATAGATAAAGATTTGATTACATCATCAAGTACTACAACAAAAAAGAAGAGCAGCTACAACAGAAGAAGATTAAGCCTGCTACAGATATCAGTGCCTACTGCTACCCTCTCCAGAAGAGTGGCCACGTGGAGGAGGCATGGTTGTTGTGTCCACCAAAGCTGCTGCGGCCGCCTCATTGCGGCGATGCTTTGAAGAAGTGGCCAAGAACGCAGAAGCACCGCGCTCATGGCTCTGACTCTGGCCACTCTGCCCCTACTGGCTCTGGCCATGGTGACCCCGGCTACGAGCGGCGCCGCCACTCCGGTGTGTACCACTCCGATGGGAGCTGCTCTGGTGGGTGAGACTCTAGCTCGACTGTGGAGGGATGCCCTGGCAGTAAACCTACAGTGTCGCCTCTGCTGTCGACAAACGAACCTATGACTGTAGGTGCATCTGCTCCAAAGATCGCATGGCCTGGCTATGCTGGCGCTCCATCTCGCGCATGGCTCTCTCATGTTGAAGGAGGAGATCTGAGACGATCATCTGGGAACGAAGATTGGCTTGGGCAGACTGCATTGTCTCCAGCTCGGCCTCCAAAGACTGGATACGGGAGAACAAACTACTCTGAAGCTTGGCAACTTGGAAGAAGAAGAAGAATATGAACCAAGAAAAATCAACTACCAGAATAGAGAATAATGAAAGATACCTCTGTCTCCTTGGTCGTCAGGGCCTCTTTCGCCTCACTAAGACGCTGGCGGAGCTCAGCCACCTCTTCCCTCGACAGAGAAGGAGGTGAACCCTCGACACGGGCCTTCCGCTGCGAACATAAGAAAAACACATCAGGGTAAGGCAAGTATATGTCAAGAATAGAAATGAAGGTCAAATGCAATGTCTACCTCAGTCTCCAGCATGCCACGAAGAGTGGCCACCTCCTGCCAAAGATCAGTAATCTCCAGCTGTTGGCGTAGTAGTAGAGCCCGAGCCTCCTGAAATGGCATGAAGGTCAGAAGAGAACAACAAAGAATTGAAGGAAAGTAAGAAACATTTACCTAACCCTCTGGAACAAACAAGTGGCCATACGCCTCCGTGTATCGGCGAAGGTAGTCTCGGCTGTCCTCTGCCCAGCCAATAACTACCTCGCCGCCTTCATACCACAATGTGATTGAGGCATGGCACCTCTCCACCTAGTCCACAGGGAGGAGTAGGCATCTTGGACGGGCCCCGACTAGGGGAAGAGAAGGAGGAGGCTCCAGCCAGTCCTGCTCTAGACCGAGGGCGCATGCCGAGAACCGAAGCCACAGTGGCGCCAACTCATTGACGCACAGAAGGTGAAGATCACGGCCGAAGACACTACCTGCCTGAGCAATCCAGGGCTGGAGATGGTGGCCGGTCATCAGATATGGCCTCCAACACACCTACAGGAAGCAAAATCATGATTATTATTTCACCAGGAGAATATTGATACACAAATTAAAAACATACCTCAGTGTGTAGGAAGTGGAGAATCTGTGCATGAATCGAAGCCAGCTGGCTGCGATGGGCCCCAGTAGGGCGGATGGGCTCCCAACGAGCCATCAGAGGGAAGAGGTCAAGGTAGGACTGCTGTGCCTGACCCAGGGGGAAGTAGAGGTAGCTCCAGACCTGAAAAAAAGGCACAACTCATCAGAACAAAGCAGAACAATACAAATGTATAGAAAGGGCAACTGAAACAGAACCTACCTTAGGCTGGAGGCCACAGAACATATGGGCAACCATCGCTGCCCCCCACGCATACGTGCCAACTTGCTCCAGGTCAGCAAGCAAAGGGAGAAACCGCAGATGGATGCAGTCCGTCTTCGAGCCCAACAGAAGGTGCCCGAAGAAGAAGGGGAGGAAGCGGTGCAAGTCTACATCCGCCTCGAAGGAGCCAGGTAACCCAGTAAATGCCGCCGCTGCCTGGCCGACCATGCGGCATAAAAAGCTGTCTTGGCTCTTGCCATGAACACACTCGGCATTTACTAAGCCTACCATCTCACCAGCCTCTAGTCTGGCGATGGTGCATAGGCCATCCTCCGGGTCGAACTCGGGCTCATACGCGAAAAGGGCCCGGAACTCCCATGAATAATCTGAAGAAGTGGCACACACCACTGGACTACCATCAACACGGAGACCGGTGATGTGTGCAACATCCTCCAGGGAGGGCACCATGTGCCCCCATGGGAACAGAAATACGAACGAGTCTAGGTCCCAGGACTCGCGGAGGACCTGCACCAGTGGTAGGTCCTCCCAAAATGGAGTCACCCGGAGGATGGGCCCAAACCCCATCTCCTCCAACCGAACTTGCTGGATTTCCGGTAGGCCAAGGTAGGCGGCATGCATCAAGTCTCACAAGATCTGGGATTTTATCCGGGCCTGCAAGAAATTCATTTCATTAGTTCACTCAATTTTTATTGTCAAAATACAAATGAGCTAATCATTAAGTGCAGGAAATAGAAAACGTACCTCTCGGGCTGCCGGAATCTCGGGCTCCTCAGAATCAGAGTCATGGCGGCGAACATGTCTCGGCATCTGCGCCAAAAGGGAAGTTGACATCAAATATTGCTAGATACATTTTATTTTATTTATTTCATTCAAAAAAAAGAAAAAAATTAAAAAATTAAAATGTGCCCTGCCACCCTTTGGATAGGGAGGGCGCGCTCTGAGCGTCCTCCATCTGAGGGCTCGCTGAGCGCGCCCTCAAAACAAGGGCGCGCTCTACGTGCCCCTACACAGTGAGGAGAGAGAGGGCACGTAGACCGCGCCCTCCTGTTGGGGGTGCGGTCAGGGCGTCCCCAAACCGGGGGCGCGGTCTGCGTGCCCCCGGTCCGAGGGCACGGTCAACGCCATGCATTGACTGGCGTTGACTGCACCCTCCCGCTTGCTCGATTCTTATTTTCGCAATAACTTGTTCAATTGAACTCGGAATCGCGTGAAACTTGAACCAAATCGAAGAACATAACCTGATCTACATTTTTTGTAACAGGGGTACTAACCTTTGATGGCGTTTAGGACTCCAAATCTGAGTTAGAGCTCTGGAGCTTCTGGCGCAAGGAGAGATGGTGTACAGGTGGAAATGAGAGATTCTTACCCTGAAGGGGTATTTATAGAGAGTAAAAATGTAAAAATGAGAGAAATTTGAAAATGTCACCCAAGGTTCACAAAATGAAGCTGATCGCAACGCCACCAAAAGAATCCCGATCTGATGCGCGGTTTGCTTAAAATAATTTTGTGAAGAAAAATTCTCTTTAAATTCCCATCAAAAATCCCTCTTTTCACATAACTTTGAATATCTCAATTCCTAAATTAGCTAGACATATTCATGTTTTTTATCATCATTAGCTAACATTTTTCAGGTGTCGGGAGAAAATTCTATGCATTTATTAGTCAGAAATGGCTAAAATGTATTTTTCAGAGTCAAAATTGATAAAAATGGCGAAAATTTCAGAAAGCGCCATGCTGTTAAAAAAATCAAGCTGATCAAGGAGTCACCGAAAGAAAATTCATCAGACTCACAGTTTGCTCTAAAAAATTACCTAAAGAAAAAAAGGCATTTTAAAACCTGTCAAAAATATCTTGTTTCATATTAAAAAACATTTAAGGTGTTGAAAAATAACAAGGCATATTCATCATAATTGTCAACATCTGTCTTGCAATTTTCTGAAACAAGATAAATTTCTATTGAATTTTCACTCAAACCTGCTATAAAAAATTCATTGTTTATTCAAAATAACTCCAACATGTCTAACAAGCTAAAGTAGGAAAAGAAGACTCTCAGACAAGTAAGAGCTTCAATGCGGAGATGTAGCGGCGCTTCCGGTCGGGGTCATCCGCAATCAGGAGGCTTGGACGGCACACCCGACTCGTCTCCCACATGGCAATGGCTGAGATCGCCTCCTCCTCGTCATCCGCAGAGCCAAGTTGCCTGCCCTTGATAGGTGGCAGGTAGGACAGCTTGGGAAGCTCGTACCGAGGCAAGCCGATCTGAGAGTGGCAACGGTGAGCGTTGTATAATACAAAGGCCGAATCGGTAACCAGGTGGAGATCAACGCTAGGCACAAAGCACACCTAGAAGTCCTTCTTCATAAGGGAAGCAGAAGAGTGCAAGAAGCCGGAATGGTTCATGGAGGCAAAGTGAGCACGCCACTCTGGCCTCTTCTTCACCGACGCACACCTGTTGGCGACTCTCTCGCCGAAGCTGAGTGCAGCAGCATATGGGAACAAGGGGCTACGGCGGAAGAGCTGCGACCTGGTGGCCACCTCACCGGCTGGATAAAACTTGAAGTGGAGATCGTTCCAGCAAGCTAGTAGAAGCGCACTGCCGAAAGGAGGACGGCCCACGCAAGCTGCGGACAGTCCGCGGTACAAGAAGCCCAGAACTAAAGGCCCCATCCGTGCACCGCTCCAGATGCCGCTGATGCATGATAGATGATCAGCCTCTATAAAACCATCCTCCGCAGGGAACAAGAACAATGCAGCAAGGCAAGCCGCAAAACCCTTTGCACCGTGCAGAATCCATTCCTCGTCCAGAACAGGAGCCATCAGAAGAGAAACTGTCCAGGCTGCCAACTTGGGAACACTGATTCACTTGCTGGCCAACAAAGAGCTGATTTGCCACTCCTCGACGAAATCCTGCAGGAACTCTAGGCAAGAGAGGGGTCCAGAAGGGATGAACATACCTTCAATTTCTCCCTTCTTAGTCCGAGGGAGGCCGAGAAGGAGCTCCATCTCTTCAAGAAGAACCGTACACTCAAAGCTACTGAACACGAACGTATGAGTGTCGGGGTGCCACAACTCAACAAGAGCTCCCATCAAACCAAAGTCGAGAGAGTAGCCAGAGTATTGCTTGGCATGGATCAAGAGACCGGTCAAGCCCCAATCCAAAAGAGTCGCCCTGACCGACAAACTGAGGACGTCAAGCAAGCTGGTAAGCCAAGGAGGAGAGCAATACCGGCGTGGTCCTAGAAAGTTTGGGTATTCCTACACCCAAACAGGAGATAAGAGAGAATTAGTTAAGAAAAAGAAGGGGAAAAGTGGTTGAAAGCTAAAATTGGCAGCAAACTTAACAAGTTGACACCAATTCTGACCTTCAAATGACCTGGGACGCTTGAAATACCTTGAACTGAGCCAACACGCTGCTTCTTCAAAGGAGGAGCCATCCTGGGTGTTGATAGGACGATCTGGTCTTCCTAAGAGGTGTTTATATAGGGGAAATTGGCCCCGGTTGGAACCGAATTTGGATCCGGTCGAAATAGGAAACTGGGATGGAACGTGCCACTGAGGTGGGGGCACACAGGCCGCGCCCCCAAACTGAGGGTGCGCAGGCCGCACCCCCTGTTCGGGGGCACGTTCGGTCAAATTCTTTCAAAATTCCCCAAAAATTCCAAAAAAATCAGAAAATTTCAGAAAAATTTTGAGAAAAATTTCTAAATCAAATTTATTTATGTTTTGTCTTTATTGAGGTCAAGTTGACATTACTTTCCATTCAGAACTAACATTTTGATGAAAGACAGGAATTGCTCACGGAAACAGAATAATCGACATGGGAAACCCCCATAACTTGCCGACTAGCATATATGTCATTAGTCGTGTATTATTATCCTATGCGTTATTTGTTGAAGACCATGAGTGCGGAGAAGACTTAACCCGAGATCCCCTTCATCAAAATCTACGACGGTCGGGTCATCTCCGTTGCTCACGGATAAGCCCAAAATTGTGCTGTGAGAGACGATGGTTCCCGAATGGGTATCTTGACCTCATAGACAATCTATATCTTCAACTATTTGTTATACAAGTCTTATTTTGTTTTCTTGAGCTCAACATGAATCACATAGCGTTAGTTGCATTACCTTTTTTTTGTCAATGCATACATCCTTTCATAATCTTCACCTTCTCACCTTAGTCTCTAAATTATTTATCCTAATTCCGATCATTCTGAACCCCACCATGTTTTCTAATCTCACCATGTTCTCTAGTCCCACCGACCTTTCTAATATCCCACTCTGTCTATGAATCCCACCGTGTTCGGTAGTCACCTTGTGCCTCCAATTATTTCATTTCTATCACCACTGTGGCCATTGAAATACCTTTCTTGCTATTCATCCCACCGTGGCAATCAATTCATCCCACCAAGGGCTTCTTATTCAATCAGAACTTGCATCGTCACTATCTTCACGGTCTGTGCTTCAACATTTGCCTTTCGGAATCTGAGATCATTCCATTCCGAATCAAATCTTGTCTCTTGGAAGACTTAAATGAATCTAAGAGCCTGAATGTGCTCGATTAGTACTCTTTTACTTTTTCAAAAAAATCTCTTTTTAAAACTTTAGCCCATCATAGTACAGGAACACCGTAAAGATCGGGTTACCGGCTGATGATGAACCTACGAACACATGTTTCGAGGACTCCCCACCGCGTTGGGGGTTGGCTATTCTTCTCTCGTGCCAATGGCATATCTCTTACCAATTGAACATAGGAAGACTTGGTGAAACATGGAGGTTAACCGGGAGACCTGAGGAGATTCGTCTTGTTGAATGTGGTCGTTGAGCGTGTCTATATCTACTTCTTGATGCCACCTTTTCAGTCCATCACCATTTCACTCCTCTACATTCCACTACGATCCATCTTGCTTTGCTACGCTTTCTCTACGTTTCACTCTGCTCCGCTTCATGCCATTCCCTTACAAAGCCGGCATCAAGGCGAGGCAAGCTATAGACACGCTGAATTGGCCTAATTTGGAGCTCGAGACTCTTATTCCATAGGCGATATCTTTTATTTGACCATTACCTGATTCAGATTACCTCGTGGAGATGAGCTAAGGACGCTGGTGGAGCCCCTTGCAAGTTGAGAATGGACCGATGATTTCCGGAATAATGCCGTAACCTTCAGGCGAGAGCCATGCATGAACTGTGAAAACACGAAGCCTGCTCGATGACCGACCTTGAATGGTCCATTCTTGAACATCTCGGGAGTCCTGCGTGTGTTCCGTAACATTCGGGGTTTCCGACAAGTCATTTCGGTAGGCGTTAGTCTATAACGGTTACGACTTTTTGATATGTACTGACACGGCTATCCTGGACCACACGTTAGGCCTTTCCAGTCATCACCGGGTCTTTTTGAGTCGTCCGGGTCGATCCTAGCCGTATATTTCATCAACTGGGGCCATACGGCCATTTTGGTCGACTTTAGGGTTTTACGGCTTTTCCGAGTTTTGGTTCATGTTTACCGGGTTAATCTCAGATTTTTCAATGATTTCGGGTTTTTCGACCATACCGGACTTGTTCGGTCATCATTTTAAGTCATCCCGAGTTGACCCGAGATTCCTCGATCGGAACCATGCCCTTCCGAATCTTTGCCGTGGTTTTTGGCTTTTCGCGAAAGGATAAACCGGTAGAAAGCCCCGTGCCAACGTCTCGGGAGTCATGCCGGCTGGTTTACCAACTTGAGAAGGTGTAGTTGAAGGCCCTCTTTCCAACGCAACAAACGGAAGCCGAATCGGGCATCCCGTTTGCAAGTTACGACTCGTGGAACACGCGCGCAGGAGAGAGAGTCTACCGCACACCCGCTCCCCTTGAGAAGGGAGGGCGCGCCCTCAAACTGAGGGTGCACCCTACGCGCCCCCAGTTCCTTTGAAACGCGGGGGCGCGATCAGTTTCCAAAAGTCAGAAATTGCCCCGATTAGCACCTTCTAAACCAGATTTTTGGAAGGTTTCCGGCAATGATTTTCGATTATTTGTACCGCGCCCCCGGTTTGGGGGTGTGTTACGTATGTCAAGTCAAATTTTTAGCAATTTCCGGAAGTTTCTAGCGAATTTTAGCAATAAGACGCATAATGCGCCCCCGGTTTCTTTGAAACTGGGGGGCGCGCAGACCGCGCCCCCAAGGTGAGCGCGCTCCCTGCGCGCCCTCATGTCGAGGGCGCGCCCTGCGTGCCCTCATCTCCTTTGAAAAGCGGGGGCGCGGTCGGTCCAGTTTCTATTTTTTGCACCAGTTTCTCTCCTCTATAAATTGAGGGCCATTCTCAATGACCCAAGGTTAATCCCCCGTGCCTAGCTCATCCTGAGGTCATCCAAGCTCTCTCCCAAGGCCGTCCCGACGTCCAAAGCCGATCCGACGTCGAGAGATCGATCCCGAAGTGAAGAAGAAGGCTCAATCCGTGTGTTCTGCATCAACCAACTTCATCGACTTCTGCAAAAATTCTGGGACTCCTGCTGCAAAATGTAGACACGCCAAATTGGCTTGATTTGGAGCCCCAGACTCTTATTCCATAGGCGATATCCTTTATTTGACCATTATCTGATCCGGATTATCTCGTGGACATGAGCTAAGGACATGGGTGGAGCCCCTTTGTAAGTAGAGAATGGACCAATGATTTCCGGAATATTGCCGTAACCTTCAAGCGAGAGCCGCGCGTGAACTGTATAAATACGAAGCCTGCTCGATGACCAACCTTAAATGGTCTATAATTGAAGGTCTCGGGAGTCCCGCATGTGTTCCGTAACATTCAGGGTTTCCGAGAAGTCATTTCGGTAGGCGTCGGTCAATGACGGCTTTCGTTAAGGCTTTTTCGATCTATGCTGACACGGCTATCCCAGACCGCGTGTTAGGCCTTTCTGGTCATCACCGGGTCTTTTCGGGTCATCCGGGTCGATTCTAGCCTAATATTTTTATCAACCGGGGCCATATGGCCATTTCGGTCAATTTTAGGGTTTCGCGGCTTTTACGGCTTTCAATTCACGTTTACCGGGTTAGTCTTAGATTTTTCGATGATTTCGGGTTTTCCTGTCGTACCGGACTTGTTCGGTCATCCTTTTAAGTCATCCCGAGTTGACCCAAGATTTATCGACCGGAACCGTGCTCTTTCAGATCTTCGCACCGGGTTTCGGCTTTCCGCGAGAGGGTAAACCGGTAGAAAGTCCCGTGCGAACACATCGGGAGTCATGCCGGCTGGTTTAGCAACTTGAGGAGGTGCGGTTTAAGGCCCTCTTTCCAACGCGACAAACGGGAGCCGAATCGGACATCCCGTTTGCAAGATACGGCTCGCGGAACACGCACGTAGGAGAGAGAGTGTACTGCGCCCTGCACGCCCTCAACCCGGGGGCGCGCCCTGCGCGCCCTCAAACTGGGGGCGTGCCCTGTGCGCCCCCGGTTCCTTTGATAGGAGGGGGCGCGGTCAGTTTCTTTAAATCGCAAATTACCCCGATTAGCACCTTCTAAACCGGATTTTTGGAAGGTTTCCACGGAGGATTTTTGATTATTTGTACCGCGCCCCCGGTTCGGGGGCGCGTTACGTATGTCAAGTCAATTTTTAGCAATTTCCAGAAGTTTCCGTCGATTTTTAGCAGTGAGACGCTTAACACGCCCCCGCTCCCTTTGAAACAGGGGGGGCGCGCAGACCGCGCCCCAGAACTGGGGGCGCGCCCTGAGCGTTCTCGTCTCCTTTGAAAAGCGGGGGCGCAGTCGGTCCAGTTTCCAAATTTTGCACCGGCTTCCTTCCCCTATAAATTGAGGGCCATTCTCAATGACCCAAGGAGAATCCCCCGTGCCTAGCTCGTCAAGAGGTCGTCCAAGCTCTTCTCCAAAGCCGTCCCGACGTCCAAAGGCGATCCGAAGTCAAGAGATAGATCCCGAGGTGAAGGAGAAGGCTCGATCCGGGTGTTCTGCATCAGCCAACTTCATCGACTCCTTCATAAAATATGAGACTCCTTCTGCGAAAGTCTTCAACATTGAATATGTTCATCTCTTCGTCCTCTTTCATCTCCAACTGACGACACTCAATTCCGACTTGCCATTTGTTCATGGCGATTGCTACACTGAGGGCGCGCATCCAGTTTCTGTTTTCTATATCCGCCTAATTTCATAATTTTTACTGATTTCTACAGGAAGATTTAGGAAAATTCATAAACATATAAACTCTTTCTCTCTGAGTCCTCTATCTAATCCAACAAATGGCACTCGATTCTAACATTGGGGTCGTCCGTAGCATCCTCTGCACCAAAGTCGCGCCAGAAGGGTGCAAAGGCTACCGGAACCGGCCTACTTCAACCAACTCGGCTTCAACTCAAGCCGAACCATTCCATAAGCTTTATCAACTCATTTAACTCATTTCATTTACTGTTTTAAAGCATATTTTAGTTTATTTACACCATTTTTACATAATCAAAAATACAAAAAAGGGGTTAGGACTCGCCCCAATCCGGTGAGTTCGATTCCAATTGCTTCTTTCTCATATTCTCTCTACAGTTACTACACTTCCCATAGTTCTAATCATTTTATTTCACTTGGTTTATTGTTTTAGTTGCAAAGGTTGAATAAGCTAGCATTTATTGGAGACTCTTCTTCATCGGCCGGCCGAAGAAGAAGAAGGTTGAACCCATATCCCGATCTCCCACGCTAAAGTACACGGTCAATTCAACTCATCTCTTAATTTACATCCCATAAAGAGGAGACCGCGGCTCCTGGCGACCACATTCTTTCATGTTTTAATTTCATCTTCTCCTCACTCTCCTCCCACATGACCCGAACCATCTCCGGTGCTCGAGCGACGCCGTGAGATGAAAGTTCGGGGATCAATGTGAGTTTGGGATGTCTTTACCGCTTTCCGAGTGTTTTCAATTCACTCCTCTTTTCCCCAATTTCATCTTCACCTTCTTATCTTGAGGTGCCGATCTGGAACCCGTTTCCAAAGTCGACAGCTTTTTGGCGACCACGGTGGGACAACCAATGTCCTCAACCGTGCTAGCTTGATCCAACCGTGTAACTAGTTGTTTTCCAACTTGGTTCCCGCGTGAACCGGATTGTCCTTTACTTTTTCCATGACAATTTTCCTTTAAACTTGCTGTTTACTCTTTCTTTAAGAT
This sequence comes from Cryptocoryne crispatula var. balansae, assembly GCA_036172225.1. Taxonomy (NCBI): domain Eukaryota; kingdom Viridiplantae; phylum Streptophyta; class Magnoliopsida; order Alismatales; family Araceae; genus Cryptocoryne; species Cryptocoryne crispatula. Next base: position 11,755,629 of record CM069930.1, read on the forward strand.
TGTCTCCCATGTGGACTTAATTTGCTTGTCTTTAATTTCAACCCGGTTCCCGCGTGAACCACTTTTCTTCTTATAAACCGGTTCCCGCGTGAACCACTTTTCTTTTCCAACTCGGTTCCTGCGTGAACCAACTTATTTTCAGATCGGTCCCCGTGTGGACCACCTCTTTACAGCACCTTTAGATTGGCCCCACGTGGCCCTCCTTCTATTTTGTCAACTCTTACATCGGTTCCCGCGTGAACCACCCCTTTCTTCATTAAAACTGGTTCCCGCGTGAACCAACTCACCTTCAGATCGGTCCCCGCGTGGACCACCCCTTTGAACCAATTAGATTGGCCCCACGTGGCCCTCCCTTCCTTTCTCCAATCAAACAAACCGGTTCCCGCGTGAACCACCTCTTTCTTCATTAAAACCGGTTCCCGCGTGAACCAAACCCTTTTCTAAACCGGTTCCCGCGTGAACCAACTCACCTTCAGATAGGTCCCCACGTGGACCACCCCTTTGCACCAATTAGATTGGCCCCACGTGGCCCTCGCTTCCTTTCTCCAATCAAACAAACCGGTTCCCGTGTGAACCACCCCTTTCTTCATTAAAACCGGTTCCCGCGTGAACCAAACCCTTTTCTAAACCGGTTCCCGTGTGAACCAACTCACCTTCAGATCAGTCCCCGCATGGACCACCCCTTTGCACCAATTAGATTGACCCCACGTGGTCCTCCCTTCCTTTCTCCAATCAAACAAACCGGTTCCCGCGTGAACCACCCATTTTTCCTTCAAAAAAATGGTTCCCGTGTGAACCACCTACCTTTCCAAAACTCGGCTCCCACGTGAGCCACTTTATTTTCAAATTGGTCCCCGCGTGGACCATCCTTTTACCTTTACTTCAGATTTGTCCCCAATTGGACACTCCAACACAAGCTGGTTACCGCGCGAACCACCTTTTAGTTGCTAGTTGCTAGTTACTTGTTTACTTTATCATTGCTTGTCTTGTTGCATTCACTTGCTTTGTTTATTTAATAGCTTTCATTCATGTTTGCATATTGATTGCTTCTTTTTCTCCTACCCTCCATTTTTCATTTTTGCATTAGCTATTGCATCGGGTACCGGACTTGCTCCGATCCGTAGGGCATTCGAGGCGGGGGCTCTCTCTCCCAACACACCCTCACCCTCCAAACACCTTTTTGGTGGATTCTAACCTCTCTTCTGGGATATTCCTTCCTAGTTGATTTGGTTGTTTCCATCAAGACCTCCGTAAATCCCCATCCGTGGAGTATTCCTCTCCGCACGATTGGGCCGGTTGTACCACTTCCCAAAACCCGAAGAACCCAAGTACCTACTCGTGGTGATTGAGTGATAACCTTAGGTCTTGAAGATTGAAGCAATAGGAATCATACTTACTTGGGTGAACAATTGCTAACACTCTATCTAATCTAAGGTTTTAACCCAAAAATTGTCGAGTAGTCATTTTAAAACCTTGTTTGCATAACTTGCTTGCTCACAACAATTGAAAAACAACCAAAAAATTCTCTCCTTTCAAAACACCTAAAACAAAAACAAAAAAAGTCCCTTTTATTTTTGTGCTCAACTTGCTTGCCAAACAACCAAAGTGAAACCAAATCAAATCAAACAAACAACCATAACCAAACAAAAACTCTCTTTGCATTTACACCTTTCATTTGCTTTCTTTCAACCATTTTTGTAAAGAAATTTGACAGGTTGCCCACTCTAAGGTCCGGAAGACACGTCGGGATGTCGGACTACTACGGCCAAGAAGAGGAGTACGAGACGGGCCATTACGAGCTGCAACAACCCATGGTCCAACCAGAGGGCCATGTCAACGCCGTCAGGGAACCAGAAATTCAAAATCCTACTCATCAACCTGCTTCACTTAGCGTGGAGCAACTCCTCCAGGGTCTATCTCTTCATCTAGACCCCGAATCTTTTTCGCTTGTGCAATCCTTGACAAAGGGCAAGATGCCCTCCAATCAAGATCCAGTCGAGGGAAATCAAGCCCCCTCACCACCCCAACCGGCAGTCAGGCCCCTAATCATTTCTTCTCCTGGGCAACCCTGCCGTGTCTCCACTCACCCTGTTGTGGGGCATTCGCATAATACTGTTCCAATCCCTGTTTCCAACCTACCTCTTCCAACTCACTCACCTAAACACTTTGCTACCGTGGCTCAAGAATCCAGCCTCACCCAGACATTAATGAACAAACTCAACCAGATGGATGAGCGTTTTGAAGAAATGAGGCACCGCCTCGATTCTAAAGCCATCCCTGAAATCTCTGTCCCATCCTTCCCAGTTCTACACCTTCCTCCTTCAGAGATACCAATCTTCTAACGTTACAATGGGACTGGTAATCCTTTCAACCATCTAAAGAGCTTTCTCTACGACTCCGCATTCTGGAAAAATGACCGCAAAGCCCTTGCCTTCCTATTCCGTCGGTCATTGGAAGGATCCGCCCTGGACTGGTTCTATTCTTTTGATTCCATTGAGGCGGCAGATTTCGACATCGTGAAGGCAAAGTTTCTACAGAGGTACAAGGATCGGGTGGGGCCATCCTGCTCGATAACTGATTTAATTGCCGAAAAGATGAGGCCGGATGAGGATTTTGCCAGATTTGCTGATCGGTGGAGGGGAATGGCTGAGAGGCTAGTAGATACCATCTCTTAAGGGGAGCAGGTGAGGATGCTCATAGGGAACACCACGCCCAATCTTCGCAACCTCCTGATCATGCACCGCCCAACAACCATGAGTGAGTTGTATGATAGTGCCCGCTACCTCCAAGCCCACTTTAAGGACGCATCCATGATCAACCCGTTCGACACCAAGCCCCGTAACACTAGAAAGCCTACACCTGTAGGACCCACCACCGAAGGGGTAGTAAACAATGAGAGCATCAATGCCATGGGTAACCAGGGTGGGTATCGCCAAAGCCAATACTGTAACCCACCACCCAATCAACAATACCGCCCAGCTCCTCAACCAGCTCCTCAGCCACAACAACAACTTGCATACAACCGAGCACCACCACAGCAACCCACCTACAACCGAGTGCCCCAGCAACCAAATGCCTACAACTGAGCGCCTCAACAACAACATGTCTACAACCGACCACCACCACAACAACAAGCTTACAACCAAGTGCCACCACCAGCCAACCGACCTAGGAGGGGGGACCCAAGAAAGAGTATTACCCTCAACTGCCATTCCCCCTCACCGATATTTTTAATGCATTGATGGCTGAACAGCAGCTAAAGCTTCCAAAGGAGAGAGAAGGATGGCCGGCCAATGTTGATATGACAAAGTACTGCGCTTATCATCGGTATCCTGGGCACACGGTGGATGTATGTTTCCAGATTAAAGACTACATCCATGACCTCAATGATCAAGGGAACATTGACTGGGCACAGATGGGAGAATCCATACAAGCGATGAAGGCACGTCAGAATCAACCACGGTGACAGCAAGCACAACAGCAGCCCGGCCTGGGCATAGTCCAAGATCCTCTCCCGGTACATGCACCCATACAAGCACCGGCACCAGCACCACCAAACCAACGACTCGGCCTCGTCCACTCCACCATCGAGGAGTCAACCCACCATTCCCAGGGTTGGCAGGTCGAGGATCAAATTACCTCCATGCCCGCCATACCAACCCCACCTACAAACCGCACCATACTCTCCATACCAAGAGTTTCCCCCAGCCCATAAACTCCCCAAACACCACTACCCCTAACAACCATCAACCCTCCACGGCGCCTAATCATTAGATCACCACCAGCCTCCCAACCAGCACCCCAACCATCACCCCAACCTAACCCACCACCAACCACCATTAATCCTCCGCGGCGTCTAATCATTAGACCGTCACCAACACCTCAAACGTCACCCAACCCACCGGTCGCCACCACTCCGTGACCCCTCATCATTAGACCATCACCACCAACACCTCAACCATCACCCAACATACCGGCCTCCACCACTCCACGACCCCTCATCATTAGACCATCACCACCAACACCTCAACCATCACCCAACATACCGGCCTCCACCACTCCACGACCCCTCATCATTAGACCATCACCACAAACACCCCAACCATCACCCAACATACCGGCCTCCACCAATCCATGACCCCTCATCATCCGATCCTCACCACCCCTACCTACCATAGGCTCCTCAACCTACCAACCAACCCTACCATCACCATCATCACCACTTCCCCCTACCACGCTAGTGCCGGTACTTTGTAGCGGGAGGATGTTCTAGAGGGTCTTCCCCCAGGCCGGGATACAACCACAGGAGCAAGTAGAAGAGGAGGTAGTGGAAGAACCGTTGCCCGGCACGGCTTATGACCTATTGAAGCATCTGGACAAAATGCCGGCACGGATTTCAATTCTGGAGCTAATAAAGAGGTCAAAGAACCATCAGGACATTCTACAACAATATCTGCAGCAGGTCATGGTCAATGAGGACCTCCCGCCCGAAAAGATCATTATTGTCCTGACCCTGAGGAGTGAACATCCGGCACTCACATTTACACAGGAGGAGTTGGCGCGGCCAGAGATCAGAAAGTATGCCTTGCGTGTCGCAGTACTCATCCGAGGCGTGGAGATCAAGTCCAGCTTGATTGACACCGGAGCATCCATAAATGTCATGCCGCCAGAAACATTTCAACTTTGCGGCATCTCCGATGAAGAAATCGAGCCTTCTGCCGTCACGGTGACAGCCTATGACAACTCCCGGAAGCCGGCACGAGGGGTGGTTACATTGGAAGTAGGACTCGGATCGTGTGCTGTCACCGCCGAGTTTCATGTTCTAGAATTGGACCCTACATTCAAAGCTATCTTGGGACACCCATACCTTGAGGCAATAGGAGCTGTTGCCTCCACTAATCATCAGTGTCTGAAGTTCCCATACAAGGGCCAGGTGATCAAAGTAACCAACATCCCCATTCTGAATGACGTGGATGACCCCTCTTCTGCACTGCCAATATCAAGATTTGTCCAACCGTTGGTTTCCACTACATAGCTGCCCGAGGTCATGATGTTAACGACAACTCCAGATACAGTTGCATGGCGGATGATGAAAATGATGGGCTATCAGCCAGGAAACGGGTTGGGAAAGGAGCTGCAGGAGGTTGTGCACCCCATTAAAGCCGTACAAAGACCAAAGAGACACGGGGTTGGCTATGAGCCCAATTTCACTCCGCGGATGGTCTACCGGCCAAAAAAATGCCATGGGACTCCAAAAATTCTTTATCAAAGGGGAGACCATGATGATGGCCGGGGACGAAGAAGAAGAACCAGTCAAGAGGAAGAAGGCACCAGAGCAAGAGGAGGAAGTGGACAACCTGAGTTCATCTTTGGCTCGGTTGTTCATAGAGGAGGAAGAACCAGTCGAGGGCAAGTCCATCTCTAAACAACTTGTCCACTCGAACCCACCTCCAAACAACATCCCACGTGAGCCGTATCCTACGGTCATGTATTTCAAAATCCTCACTCTATCCCTCTTGGATTCACTTGATGGGCTATCTAGCCCAATTCCCACTTCTGGGCCAAAATGGCCACCTGAACTGATCACTGGGCCTGAGAGCCCATTCAAATCTTCTTACTCCACTAGGCTTCTATGCCCATTCCAATCCAACAACGTTGGGCCCACGTGCCCACCAGTCGGGCCCACGTGCCCTTTAGATTTATTTTCTTGCTTTGGGCCCGCATGCCCACCATTTGGGCCCACGTGCCCCTTAGATCTTTTTACCAGCTTTGGGCCTATCTGCCCATTTCTTGTCATCATTGGGCCCGCGAGCCCATTTTTCTCCCATTTGCTTAAGCTTTCTATTTCTGCTCGAGCCCCATCGGCTCATTCTCTTTTTGTTATTGAAAATACCCAAAATACCCAAAAAAAACGTCCTCTCGCAAACTTAGTTTTCCATTGAGGAGACATCTCTACTTGTCTCGGAGGGTGCTCCCAACCAGGGACCTCTCTTCTCCAACTCACTGATCGATCTGCTCGATCCTTCACCCATTGTAAATACCACCTTTCTAATTCCATCTTCTTTATGAGTAGTTAGTATAGGAAAGAAGAAAATTCGAGGTAAACGTGTGCCAGAGAGATATCTCCAGCAAATAGCTCAAAATTGCAAGGAATGTGCAAAGCTGCCAAGGTTTTTGGAAAATGCTATCCAGCTTGATGAAATCCAATATGAGGATGAAGTCAATGTAGATCATACACTGGGAGTTTACGAGGTCTTATCAGAAAAAGATCCTGATTTCGAGGATGAAATTGAGGACTTGGCTGATGCGTATGCATCTGGACTTAAAAGGTTTGAAGAACCATTGGCCATGGTGGATGAACCGACAAAAGAACTGAATCTTGGAACACCGAAGATCCTAAGACAGTCCTCCTAAGTGCAAACCTCACTCCCACTGAGGAACAGAGTTTAATTAAAATTTTGGAAGAATATAAGGACACGTTCGCATGGACATACGAAGACATGCCGGGGTTAGACAACTCGTTAGTTGAACATCGTCAAACTTTGAAATCTGGAGTTACCCCGGTCAAATAAAAATTAAAAAGATTCCACCCTGATGTTGCACTTAAGATGAAAGAAGAGGTCAACAAGTTACATCAAGCAAGATTCATTAAGGTCGTCCTTTATCCGCAATGGGTGGCAAACATAGTCCTTGTCATGAAGAAGGATGGCCAAGTTCGGATCTGTATAGACTTCAGGGACTTAAACTGAGCGTGTCCTAAAGATGTCTTTCCTCTACCTCATATTGACGTACTGGTTGATAACACTGCTGGATTCGAGATGTTGTCATTCATGGATGGCTATTCTGGATATAATCAAATCTGGTTGGCCGAAGAGTGTAGACACTCCAAATTCGCCTAATTCAGAGCATAAAACTCATATTTTCTAGGGTAACATGTGCAATTGACATTATAATGATGCCGGGTCTTTAAAAAGTTGATTTGGAGCTTCGCCGAACAAAATCGGATGTTTTCCGAAGTTTTCCGTAAAAAGCCGTAATTTTCGAGCGAAAACCACACGTAAATCGTGTAAACATGGAAATTGGCTGAATGACCAATGCCTAATGATCATGCATTGAAGGTTATGGTCACATTCACCCCGGACAAGTTTTGTTGCATACCGTGCCTTTCCGGTTTGCCGTCGAAGTCATTTTGACCTGTATTGGATCTTCTGTTCACTACCCTAACTTCCAGACAAAATTTTAAAGTTTTGGAGGGTGCGATGGCTTATCCTACGTTATAAAAAGCTTATTCGGCCTGTTATCTTTCCAACGCAACAAACGGCGTCGAATTCTGAGTTCGGGAGTGTTCGCAATGGCTTCCGGAAGAAGGACGCGCGAAACCAGTCCCACGCGCCCGGGTTCCTGGTCACATGAGCCCGGGACCCAGGGCACGTGCCCATGCGCCCTACCGGTGAGGCACGTGACCTTGTGCCCTCTCTTGAGGGCACATGCGCCCTACCCTGGAGGCACGAGGGACCCAGTTTTTTACCGGGACTCTACCACTGAACCGCCGATCGGATAAGGCCTCTTTTCTCAGGATTTGTGCCCATGCACCCTCATTGGGGGGCACATGCGCCCCTCAGTGGGGCGCATGCGCCCTGCACCAGGGCGCATGCGCCCTGCACCAGGGCGCATGCGCCTAGGGGTGGGGTGCAAGGCCCCTATTTTTTAGCCCAGATAACGTCGTCTGTTCTCCTATAAATTAACTCCAATTTCGGTCGTTCCAAAGGCATGGGCACGACCCCAAAGGCATCTCAAGACGTCCAAACACCCTCCTAAATTGATTTTGTGATTTTTAGAGAGAGAATTTCGAGTTTTTAGAGAGAGAAAAGTTGGTTCAAAAGAGAGGAAAGCTGTTCTTCAGGTGATCTGCCAAGTCTCTCTTCTTCGGCCTCTACAGCAGTGTGTGGACGTCTTCTGCCTGATCTATCTTCATAAAAGTTCTTCCTCTCCAAGTCTTCTCGAGTTTGCAATCAACTTCACTCGATTCTGAGGTCGGGGCTGGTCGTGACAACCGCAGAAGCAAAGTCGCGCCTGGCAGATCCTGGACTGCTGCTCGGCTTTTTTGACAACACAGATTTGGCTATATCTTTCTCTATTCAACTCATAATCTTTCTATTATTTTTCCTATATCTTTGTTTAGTGATTCTCCATCCTCCTATCATTTTTTTACATTTTTTGCATTACTTTTACTCTATTAATCCGAAAAAATAAAAAAGGGGTTAGAGATAACCCGAATCCGGTCAGTTTCTAGTCAATTGTGTGTTTCATGTCATTCTCTTTACATATACTCTACTTTGTCTAGTTCTAATTGTCTATTTTACTTGTTTGTTTGTCTAGTTGCACAGAATATCAAGCACCCACCGCGTTGAGGACTCTTCTTCATCGGCCGGCCGAAGAAGGAGAAGCTTTAACCCACACTCTTCACGCTAAGCTACACACGGTCATCTTTCAATTTAATTCTATAAATCGGAACCCACGGTTCCCGGAGACCACATGTCTACATTTATTTCCTCTCACCCTCCACCCACATGACCTGAACCGTCTCCTTGGTGATCGAGCGACGCCAAGGGATGAAAGTTCGGGGATCAATGTGAGTGTGGGACCGAAGTGAGAGTTGCTTTCCGAGTTTTATTCCTTTCTTTTCTCATCCCCAGGTTCACGGACTTCCCTAAAAAGGAGAAGGACCCCGTCGAATTTTCAGAGTCGATAGCCTTTGTGTCGACCACGGTGGGACAAGCAATATCTTTAACCGTGGGTGCTTAGTGTTTTGTTTGCAACTAGTTCTAGTTCTAGACCGGTTCCCACGTGAGCCCTTCCTTCTTTCCATCTTTCTTAAATTCATGCCATCTCAAAATTTCTGATTTCACCCATCTTTCATCAGATCTGAAGTGCCAAGTACACCATTTAATTTCTGTCATTTTATTTAAACCGGTTCCCACGTGAACCACCCTTTTCCTTTTAAACCGGTTCCCGCGTGAACCAATCTCTTTCTTTACTTCGGTTCCCACGTGAACCAAACCCTTTTTTTTTCAGATCTATCCCAACTTGGATCAGATCTTTATTCACCTTTAATTGGCCCCACATGGCCCTTTTTTGACCATTCAATCCGGTTCCCACGTGAACCACCCCTTTTTACCCAAAAACCGGTTCCCACATGAACCACCTTTACTTTTTACCCCAGTTCCCACATCGGTCCCCACGTGGACCACCCTTTTGCTTGGCTATCAGATCTGAACCCTCTTCTTTCCATCACCTTTTCACTATCTCCATTTGGCTCACATTTGAAACAAGGTCTGGATTCTAGTTTCTAGTTGCTTGTCTAGTTTCTAATTTCTTGTCTGGTGTTGATTGCTTGTATATTTAAGTTCATGTTTTGCTCATTACTTGTTTAATTACTTGACTGCATTCTCTGCTCCTTCTCTCTACCTCCTTATTTTACACTTTTTTGAGGCGGGAGCTCACTCTCCCATTTATCCCTCCCATCCAAAACACCCTCTTGGTGGATTCTGACCTCTCTTCTGGGATATTCCTTCCTAGTTGACTTGGTTGCCTTTCATCAAGGCCTCCGTAATTCCTAATACGTGGAGTATTCCTCTTCACGATCGGGTTGGTTGTACCACTCCCCAAAACCCGAAGCATCCTATGTTACCTACACGTGGTGAGATTGTGTGAAACCTAGGTCATTGGAGATTCGAGTTAGGATCCTAACCCATTTGTTGAGAGAACAATTCTTAACAAAATTCATAAACCTAAGGTTTAATCAAAATCATTGTGTAATCTTGCTTTCAAGTCTTTGCATCACTTGCTTGTCAAACAAAAATTCAAACCTCTAACTTTTTGCAAAATACTAAAAAAAAACAAAAAAAAGTTCTTTGTCTTGTCAACTTGTTTGTTTTACTTTCTTCTTGAAGTTCAATGCAACTAAGGTCTGGAAGGCACGTTGGAATGGCGGAACAAGCTGAACATCGAGAGCACGAGATGGGTCACCAACCGATTCAGTCAGAAGCACAAGAGGTCCCTCAACCATCTGCTCCTCGTGATGTTGAACAACTTTTTAGAGAATTGTCTCTCTATACCAACTCAGAAACTTATGCCCGTATACAATCCATGGTGAAGGGCAAAATGGCCTCAGATCAGGCTGAGGTTAACCAAGTTGCCTCATCTCCTTGTCCTCTGGTTCGACCACCACTCATTCAGTCACCCTTTGTTCAACCACCTGTTGTTCAACAATCTATGATTCAACCACCTGTTGTTCAACAATCTATGATTCAACCATCTGTAGTTCAACCATCACTAGTTCAACCATCTGTGGTCCAACCATCATTTGTTCAGCCATCTTATTTCAACCATGTTGCTCCCTTGGCCCATCAAGTCATGGGACAATCTTCAGTAAATTTGCCAAGTCATGCTCCTCAATTCCAGAACCATGTCTCTAACCACATAGCGCCTCCGATAAACCAAGAACTCGCTCTCACCCAGCAATCATGGATCGGCTCACCCAGATGAATGAACGTTATGAAGAGCTGAGATGTCGCCTGGACTCCAAGTCAGTTCCTGAAATCTCCATCCCTTCTCTGCCAGTCCTACACCTGCCACCTTCTGAGCTACCAGTTTATCGCCGCTACAATGGTACTGGCAACCCTTTTCTCCACCTTAAAGATTTTCTCTACGAATCCTCATTCTGGAAAGATGATCGTAGGGTTCTTGCTTTCTTGTTCCGCCGATCACTAGAAGGGTCTGCATTGGAATGGTTCTACTCGCTCGACTCCTTTGAGGCAGGAGACTTCGATATTGTTAAAACTAAATTTTTGCAAAGATACAGAGACCGGGTGGCACCAGCATGCTCCATTACAGATTTGATTGCTGAGAAGATGAAGCCCGAAGAGGACTTCATAAAGTTTGCTGATCGCTGGAGGGGAATGGCAGAGAAATTGACAGATGTGATTTCTGAAGGGGAACAAGTAAAGATGCTTATTGGCAACACTACACCTGCCTTGAGGAATGTCTTGATCATGCACCGTCCTACCACAATGAATGAACTCTATGACAGTGCCCGATACTTGCAAGCCCACTTCAAGGATGCCACCATGATAAACCCTTTTGATCCTAAACCTAGAAACCTCAGGAAAACCCCCTTTGCACCAGTTGGGCCTACAACCGAAGGAGTGGTCAACAACGAAGCTGTAAACACTGTGGGGAACCAGGGAGGGAACCGTCAAAACCAGTACAGAAACCCACCACAAAACCTTTCCTATTACCCACCTCAACAACAGGTTAGGCCACCACAACCACGACAACCACAACAACCCCCGCAGCCAGTAGCACAACCCCAGCAACCTCGTCAACCTATCTACAATAGGGCACCGCCACCACCCAATCAGGCACCACGAAGGGGAGGTCCTAGGAGAGAGAACTACCAGCAACTCCCTTACTCCTTGACCGACATCTTCAATGTACTCATGGCGGAGAAACAATTGGAATTGCCCAAGAAAAAAGAGGTTTGGCCAACAAATGTAGATATGTCCTGATACTGTGCTTACCACCGGTGTCCTGGTCACACTGTAGAAGTGTGCTTTCAATTCAAGGATTACATCCACGATCTGAATGACCAAGGCAGCATTGATTGAGTCCAAATGGGGGAATGCATACAGGTAATGAAGGCTAGGCAGCAGCAGCGGCAGCGTCCACCGGCTCAACCTCAACAACAACCTGGCTTGGGGATTGTTCAGAATCCGCTTCCATTACATGCTCCCGCTCCAGCACTGGCACCAACACATCCAAACCCAGGAATTGTTCTAGTACACTCCATTGTCCAGGGAGATGCCAGCCGTTCTCAAGGTTTGCAACTAGAAAACAACAATACAACCATGCCAGTCAACTCAGCTAGGCCTCCTCCTAGACAAATAATCCGTGCACCTGCTACTCCACAACCACTACCAAGCTCAATAACCCAACCACTGGCTGCCACTTCTTCTCTCCGACTGATCATTAGGCCTGCCCCCACTTTAACTACACCTCCCTCAGCCATTACTACACACCGGCCCTTGCTCATCCGACCACCACAATCACCACCAAACACAGAACCCCCACCTACGAACTCTACCACTCCAAAACCCCAACCTATCATACCACCAACACCACAACCAATCCCACAACCTACACCTTCATTAAACTCATCAACCACTCCCACACCCTGACCTCTTCTTATCAGGCCACCAGTATCACCATCACTACCACCTCCAAATCCTACCCCTCTACCAACTAACCCCATCATCCCAGAACCACCAATCCCATTACCAACCATACCTGCACCTACACCACCTGTTCCACCACAATCCACCCCAGTTAACCCGTCACCTCTACCCGACCGCCAAATAGCCCCGGTGCTTCGGAGTGGGAGGATGTTCCAACGGCTCTTTCCCCAAGCCAGTACTCAACCGCAGGATCCAGTGGAGGAGGAACAAGTAGAAGAACCATTGCCAGGCACAGCCTATGATCTGTTAAAGCATTTAGATAAAACACCGGCCCGTATTTCCATACTTGAGTTGATCAAAAGATCAAAGGTGCATCAGGAGATTCTACAGCAGTACTTGCAAAGGGTCATGGTAAATGAAGATCTGCCACTTGAGAAAATCACTACAGTGTTAGCCCCTAGAAGTGAGCACCCAACACTCACTTTCTCTCAGGAAGAATTAACAGATCCAGAATTTAGAAGATATGCTTTGCATGTGGTTGTGGTTATTTGTAATATTGAAGTGAAATCATGTTTGGTTGACACTGGAGCTTCCATCAATGTTATGCCGCCAGAAACTTTGCAGTTGTGCGGTATTTCTGAGCAAGAAATCAAGCCATCCTGTGCCATGGTGACAGCCTATGATAACTCCAAGAAGTCTGCACGTGGGGTGGTCACTCTAGAAGTTAAACTTGGACCATGTACGGTCACAACGGATTTTCATGTTTTAGAATTGGATCCAACTTTTCGGGCTATACTTGAGAGGCCATACTTGGAGACAATAGGAGCTGTGGCTTCAACAAACCACCAGTGCATAAAGTTTCCCTTTAAAGGACAGGTGGTCAAGGTGACTAGCATGCCTATAAGGGACGAGCTGAACGATGCTTCTTTACCCCTAGGTCTGTCAATACAACCCCATATCTCAGTGGGAGATTTACCAGAAGTTAGATACATGACTGCCTCTCTACCAGACACATTGGGATGGCGGATGATGATGAAACTGGGCTATCAGCCTAGAAGAGGTTTAGGCAAGGATCTTCAAGGGATCACTCAGCCAATTGAAACTGTGAAAAGGCCACGCAGGCAGGGGTTGGGATATGAAGAGGATTCCATCCCAAGGAGGATCTTCCAGCCAGAATATGCCATGGGACTCCACACATTCTTTATCAAAGGGGAGACCATGATGATGGCTGAAGATGGTAAAAGTTCCGTGATAGCTGTCAAGAGAAGAAAAGCTTCAGATGAAGAAGAAGAAGACTTGGAAGCCTTATGCTTATCTTTAACTCATTTGTTCTCAAATGGGGAAGAGTATCAAGAACCACCCAAGGGCAGACCAATATTGAATCATCTAGTTAAACATGTTACCCAAGTCAAAACCATTCCACGAGGCCCAAATACAACAATGCCATGTTTGAACCTCGTACCATTGATTCTAGATCTTTTGGATGGGCTTCAGAACCCACTTACCCACTTTAGGCCCATGTGCCCTCTTCAACCTTCTACTCTTACTGGGCCAGCTTGCCCATTTGCTTCCCTCATCAACTTCAGAACTGAAGACTTTTCTCAACATGGGCTCACATGCCCATTTATTTCTATGATCGGGTCTACGTACCCGTTTACTTTTTTCATTAGTTTTGGACACATGTGTCCACTTTCTGTTACCATTGGGCCCACGAGCCCATTTTTCCCCTTTATTCTTAAGTTTTTCTCTCTGGTAATTCAGACAGTTTCCAGCAAACCTCGAGTCATGCTGACTCATTCTATCTTTTTACTTGAAATTTCCAAAACGTCTTCTCTGAAACTCACATTTACATCGAGGAGACGTCTCTACTCATCCTAGAGGGTACTCCCAATCAGGGATCCCCCTTTTTTGAATCATTGATCGATTTGCTCGATCCTCCCTCCACTGTAAATACCACCTTTCTAGGTTTATTTTTAGTAGGTCAAGTTAGGTTAGGAAATAGGAAAGTCAGAGGTGAGCAAGTTCCAAATAGATATCTGCAACAATTGGCACAGAATTGTGTACAGTCTTGACTGATCGGTTAGGGCGATGGCAGAGTTTTTTATCCCAATTTGATATCACTTATGTCCCACAAAAGGCAATCAAGGGCTATGCTATTGCTGAACACCTTGCCCATCATCACATACCCATCTTTGACCCAGTCCGGTCGGAGTTCCCGGATGACGAACTAATGTCAGTCCGATCTTCCAATCTTTGGACATTATATTTTGACGGGGCTCTGAACTCTCATGGTAGAGGGATAGGTATTGTCCTTCTGTCACCTGAAGGTGTCACCATTCCACAGGCTTTTCAGCTTAACTTTCCAGCAACCAACAACATAGCTGAGTATGAAGCCTTGCTGGCCGGACTGGAGGCCACTCATTTCCATGGTGCCACCGAACTGAGGGTGATAGGTGATAGTCAATTGATCCTACGCCAAGTCCTATCCAAGTATCGAACTTCCCATCCAAACCTCAAACCCTACCAGGAGCTCACCACCTGCTACATCAAGCTATTCTTCAAACTCACCTTTGTTCATGTCCCCCGCTCTCAGAATATCCTCGCCGATGCCTTAGCTTCACTAGCTTCATCTCTATCTGTCCCGCTAGGCAGGCAAGTGCGGACAATACACATTTGTAAGAGGACAATTCCAGCAATTGAGGATGGACGTTTTCTGAAGGTTAAGGAAAGATTCAACAGAAAAGAATACTTGGAACATAAAGAAGAAATATCCCTAATTGAGTTGGAAGAATTAGAAGAAGGTGAGAGACCTTGGTATGACGAGATTGTGAGGTATTGCCAAGATCAGTCATACCCACCTGGATCAACCACCAAGGAAAAGAAGGCAATCAGAAGAGTATCCCTGAGGTATACAATCCTAGGAGGAGTGCTCTATAAGAGAAGCCTAAGTGGAATCTTACTCAGGTGTCTTGATGAAGAAGAAGCTGAGTTGGTGCTGAAGGAAGCACTTTCTGGAGTTTGTGGTGGTCATGTGAATGCCCAAGCCCTTGCTAAGAAAATCATCCGACAAGGGTATTATTGGCCAACTCTAGAAGAAGACTGCTCCATCTTTGTCCGGCATTGTCATTCATGTCAACTCCATGCCGACAAGATTCACTCTCCCGCATCTTCCCTTCATCTAATTCATGCCCCATGGCCTTTCGCCATGTAGGCCTTTGATATCATTGGCCCCTTGAGTTACCTCAACTCCGAAATGCGCTCAAAATCATTCATTTTGACGGCAACGGAGTACTTTACAAAGTGGGCTAAAGCGGAAGCATTCATGGAGATCAAAGCGTCAACAGTCTACTCCTTCATCAAGCGCAACATCCTAGCAAGGTTTGGGATCCCCAGCGACATCGTCACCGATAATGTGACACAATTTCTTTCTCAAGATCTACGTGATCTTTGCAACAGGTATCGCATTTCATTGCATCATTCATCACCATACTATCCTCAAGGCAATGGTCAAGCAGAAGCCACCAATAAGACCTTAATCAAAATCATCAAGAAATCTTGTATGTCTACCAAATTTGCCGACTGGCCTGATAAGCTTGTAGATGCTTTATGGGCTTATCGTACTTCTGTAAGGACTCCCACTGGACAAACCCCGTATGCTTTGGCATATGGGATGGAAGCAATAGTTCCTTACGAAGTATTACTTCCATCTCTCCGAGTTCAGCTCGACAGGGATATTCCTGTTGATGAGAGAAGAGAATCTCTCCTTGCATAGCTTGAACTCTTGGATGAAAGAAGGCTAGCCGCCGCCGAGCATGCCCGGACTTATCAGAATAGACTCAAAAGGTTTTATCAAAAGAGGGTGGTCGAGAGAAAATTCGAGATCGGTGAGATGGTAGTCAAACGCATATTCGTTAAGCCAGGGGGTCCCCGCTCCAAGTTGCAACCTAACTGGGAAGGGCCTTTTGTAATCACTGAAAAGTATCAAGGCAATGCATATGAATTGACTAATGCAGATGGAGAAAAATTGAATCATTCTTGGAATGGAGTTTACCTCAAAAAGTACTTTCCATAAAAAAATGGAGAAACCACTGGTATAATCTCAAGTCATCGATCATAGGTTGTTCGTGAGAAGTCAAGGGTAGGTACCATCCTACACACATAATACTTCCCGATCCTAGAATCCAGACAACCCGACACTTGCGAAAGGCAAGGCAGAAATCTAGAAATGGAAGGAATACCCTTACCCTATTCTCTTCTACTCGGTCCAAGATAGGGAGAGAAGATTAGAGAGGGGCAGTATCGAAAACACTCCCACCCTAGTAGGAGGCCGTCTCAGAGGGAGCAAAAGGGTGCCAAAAGATGGGCAATGAACCCCTCAGGTTAGAAAAAGAAAAATGATCAACCTGTCTAAATGAGTACCCAGAATGATAGTCAAGGCAAAAGGCACTAAAAGATGGGCAATGTCCTCACGGGTCAAAAACGTGTCCAAATATGTGCCACATAGAAAAGAGCAAAAAAAAGAAAGAAAAACCCAAAGAGGCCGAACCCCAATGGGTAATTTGAGTGAGAGTAGAGAAATCCCTCTCAACATCTTCAAACCCTATCAAGGACTTACTCTATACTCTTCCTCCTTAAACCCCTTGGGTAGGGTAAACCTGTAAGGAATCGTCCATTAAAATTTGGTGCAGCGGAAGCGACGATTCCTATGGGTTCCTTTAGAATCCGTCTCAATTGGAACCGAACGACGAAAACCGAAAACCGATCAAATCGGGTTCGAATATACCTGATAGGGATTCATATAATCCCATGGAGAGAAAGAAGATGAGCTTCTCAAGCTCTAAAAACTGTTCAAGTGTCCGGTCTCCAGCAGTATTCACACGAACTTCATCCACAGCAGGTTCTCCCTTCGCGCCGGCCTCGAGAACTCTTCCCGAACGGAGCTCCATCGACCATGGACACCTTCTAGAGAGAGGAGGAGGTAGGGAGGAGACTTGGGACATGGTTTTCACCCTTGGCTTGATGGGGTTTGGCTAAAACCATTAGTATTTATAGAGAATTATGGATTTTTTCATAAAAACCCAAAATCTCTATAACTTACGCCCTTGCCCATGTACTTGTGGATAAGTCCTTTTGTGTGTGACCCACTAGGCCCAATAGCTTATTTGGTTGAGGCTTAAATAAAATAGAACAATTCTATTTAATTTAATTAAATCGTTATCCGATAACGATTAATCGGCCTACCGATCATGAAGGGTACAAGCCACATCCCATGATCCCAAATGGCTATGGGGATAATCTCATCTCCATTGAGCCTTTCCATCATCAGTTACCACATGGATATAAACCCTCATCCATCCAATGTCCCGGTCGGAAAGGAGTACGGCATCGACTGTCAACTCCTTAATGTACCGACTCTATAGGATCATGTACTCGGAATTGGATCAATTGGAAAACTCCTTTTCCAATTATCCTATCTACCCTGGCCAGGGATTTAGAGTACTATCCCATAGGACATTCACTCTCACTTACTGAGAGTGGATGATCCCTTGTTGTCCGCTCAATTGCCTCCATCGGATTTTCCTTGAACCCGATCCATCGCTATATAGGACCATCTAAATTTTGATCCATAAGTCAATGGTCAAAGCACAAGTTCCACCCAACAAGGCATCTTTGGCGACTCAGGTCAAAGGTCCAACCATGCAACCGTGATGATAGAAAACCCTGATAGACAGTTCGGTAAGATACCATTCAGGGTTTCTAATTCGGTCAGTTCAGTGAACTCATTCAACTAATGAGCACCTGCATGTGTATCTCAGTGTCTCCACACTAATGACCAATGAGATCGGTCGTCCTCATCACATGAGAAGACATCACATACACTAGTCTATCCGGATCCTTGATGTCCCGTCTCAAGTATCCTATGACTAGGAACATTTAGATCAAATACCTCTAGATGATCAATCTCATTATCATAATCTCATCATGATTTAATCATCATTGTATTTGATCAAGGACTTCATTATGATATTCGCATCTAATAAGAGCTTATAATGAAGATTTGCCTAATTAATTGAATAAGATATATCTAGAAATGTCGAATCATATCATATATGATTGGCTTGTAGGGCATACATTTCTATCAATCTCCCACTTGCACTAAAGCCAATCACCCATCTGGCTGATCTATATCAGTTTGAGGTGAAACTCAAACACTCTTTGAGTAACTGCTTCAGTTAGTGGATCTGCAATATTATTAACGGTAGATACTTTATCTTTAATTATATCTCTATAAGTTGCAATCTCTCTGATTGTATGGTATCGCCACAGAAGTTCTAAACTTCTGATGAGACATCGGCTCTACTCCATTGTTTTCTCAAAACAATGATACACTTTCAGAGAAAATTGGGACAATCCCATACCTTAGATGAGAATCTTCATCTAGACTACTTCTCAAGTAGTGTGCAACCACCATGTAAACTTGTTTACATATGTTGTAGAATTTACAGTGTTATATCACATAGAACTCTTTCAATTCACTGTACCACCATAATTCTGACTTAATATCAAACTTATTTGATTAGAAGCTTGTGTTTGTTAAACTACAAGACTTCAAGTCTTATCCTCCAGTGTATAGAGATACATTCTCAGTGCTTCTCAAGTACCAAATGATATATCTCTAAACTTTCCAGTGACTCTCACTTGGATCTGCCTGATGAATGCTCATAACACTTAGAGCATTGATTACATCATGTACGTAGCATCATATAAATGATAGACCCTATGACAAAGACATAAGGGCTCCATTTATGTGATCTCTTTATCTTTCAAGAAGTCTACAAAGACAACACTTTACAGAGATCAACTCCACACTACATAGGTAAGAAACCTATCTTGGAGTTTATCATGTCAAACCCTTTGACTATAATGACTACGTACATTAACTGGGCATTGATTTTAGATCTATCTACATAGATCCCAAAACCCAAATTGTGTTTGGAGGATCAATATGATAGCTAGGTTCACTTATGATAACACACCTACTTCATTCTTAATGAGTAGTATGTCATTAACATAAAATGTCAAGAAAGTAACAGCACTCCCACTTATCTTGTTGAATTCACAAGGCTCCTCTTCGTTCTTAACGAAGTCATAAGATTTAATCTCATTAAACCTTATATATGATCTATGGGAAATTTTTACTTCAGTCCATAAATGAACTTAATACACACTCTTCTTGGATGTTATTGGGACTTGATTCCCTATAGTTGTATCATATACATCTATTCCTCAAAATACTTTAGAGGAACACCATCTTAACATCCAATTAGCTTATTTCATAATCATAGAGTGTTACAATCAAAATCCGAATGGATTAATCCATGGAATAGGTAAAAGATCTCATCATAGTCAACCATTTGACTTCAATGATATCCTTTTCAACTATTCTCACCTTTGAAGGTATCTACCTTCTAATCCACTCCAATCTATTCTTTAGTGATCCATTTATTCCTTATGGATACTATATCCTTAGGTGGATCTATCAAGTTCTAAACTTGATTAGAATAGATAAAGTTTATATCGGATTTTATTCTCTTTTCCCATTAATGAATCAATATCTCATATTGGTTCTATATAGATCCTAGGATCAATATCCTTATTATCTTATGCCTCATTTCATCTATCGAGAGATATGTCTCACATATCTCTTAGGTAGAATGGACACAAGTAAAGACCTATCATTAGTCCTTGTGTAATTATTAACTAGCACCTTAATAGAAGTGTTATTGGGTTGTGGGACTGGAACAACTTCCATATATACCTTGCTCCCACTATCTTTCTTAAGAAGGAACTTTTCCTTTAGAAATATAGTGAGATGAGTAACACATACCCTTGACATAAAAGTCATATATTTAATATCCAGAAGTTTCCTTAGGATATTCCACAAGCCAACACTTCATAGTCTTATTATATTCCAACTTGTTAGAGTTATACTTCTTCACCAGGTCGGACATTCCGAAACCTTAACTTGCTTAAGGTCAAGTTTTAACCCCTTTTCCATATCCTATATGGAATAATCAGAACAGACTTAGAAGGTACCTATTAAGATCAAGTGGTTATAACGAGTACTTAACCAAAATTAGACAAAGAGAAAATTTGCAAAGCTTGTCATTGTTCATATTATGTCCTACATAATATGGCTTTTCCTTTTAGCTACTCAATTAAGCTAAAATGTGTAAAGATGTCCATTAGATTCTACTATCCTTCTATTATATGTAAATTATGTACTTAAGTATTCCTCTCCTTGATCTCATCAAAGAGTTCTAATACTCTTTCCATTAGTATCTCTATTTCATTCTTAATCTCAGATAATTTCTCAAAGGTCTTAGATTTGTACTTCATAAAGTACATATATCCATACTTAGAGACATCATCTTTGAAATAATGAAGTAGAAATATTCTTCTTTAGCCTTACTAGATATGGGCTAACATACATCTAAATGTACGAGTTCTAATAACTCATTAACCCATTCTCCATGTCTATATAAAGCTAAAGTGTAGATTGATCTAAATCAACCCATTTCCTCTTAAAAGGAATATTCACACATAACACGAGAGCTAACATATCAAATATGATTAAACAATTCATTAAGCTCCCACTGGCAAACACTTTGCCATTCAATCTATTAGAACATCTATCAATTCCATAGCTTAGAATAAATTAACATTTATTCAAGTAGGAAATCATATAATGTTCTTGTAGAAGGATATAATAGCAATATTAATTATTAAGACATCTCGATAAGGCTATTAAAGAATTGCACCTCCCACTAATAATGATGCAACTTTTGCACCATTTCATATGTAGGTCAATATCTTCTTTATTAAGCCTTCATTTACTTGTCATCATCTACAACTCCTTGTAGATATAAGATGCATATCTCGTATCTCATACCATTAGATGCATCCATAGTATCTAATATTATGATATACACATATAGTATCTAATACTATTAAGTGTATATTTAAAACAAGTAAGTGCCAATGACTTGGATACATGAAGCTTCTCAAGCTCCACCTTTGCATTATATACAAAAGCACTTTGTACTTCCTCTTTCACATATCATCATCATGACAGTGTAAGAATCATGTCTTGTTCTGGCTTTATAATCTTGACCACCTTCTTTTACTATTAACTCTCTCCTATTTCTATCTAATGATTTTACTTCTTACTATTGGTCTCACCAACAAGAAGTAATTAAGATGTATTGTTGATCTAAGTTGCCCTTTAGTTAGCTCATCACTATGAGCCATGATGGATCTCATATCCATCTATCCATGTTGTCTCTACAATTTATATCTCATAGAGACTAACATCTAATTTAAGGCAAACAATGCATCTTGTCTATAAGATAAGATCTTATCTTTCTTTCACATCACTAGATAATTTAGGAGACACCTACTTCTCAAGTAGAATAGTTAATTGGTCAACTATGAGAACAATTCTCTTAGTTTTAAACCAGCCTAAGAAGTGTGATCCATTAAGCTATATGGCATCTAATATGCCATACTAATGGTGGTTTATTATCGTATTCTACAACAGAGATATAATTTTATCAAAATAACATTGCAAACATTCATTAAAATTAAGATATGGTCTTTTATCCTAATTTATGCTCCCACTAATTTTCGACGAATTTGCATAACCCTCATTATGCAAAGACGGGATATCACGATGAAATCCTAGTGGGGACTAAGACCCTATTAATTTTATGGTGATGACCTTGTGGTAGCACAACAAATCACCCCATACTTAATAGGTAGGCAACTATTGCCAGTTGCAACTCTTGCAACTCTTAGTCATTTAGCCTCTAGAGTTATGACCTTGTGGTAGCACAACAAGCCATATACTCTAGTTAGGTCAAACCCGCTTGTTACGTTATGAGAATGGATTCTTCACACAGCCCTTGTGGTAGCACAACAAAGCCATGCAAATGGTCCACCCCAAGGTTCGGCAAATGCCTTAGCCATGATCACCAATCCCTTGCTGAATGAGTCTTGTGGTAACACAACAAACCCATCCAATCTAAGATTGGCTCATCAAGACCATAACAACGGAAGGCTACGTGAGTCATTCTTAATGTCATACGTTTATCAACCTAATTATGACAATGAGGGATTTTATTTTAGTCTCATCAATAATATGTGCTAAGTATATATAATACCTTTGGAATATCATATATCTAAGGTATAACCTGTAGCACACATCCACATATCAAATATACACAAAATCAGGTGATCATGGACTTAACCCTAAGCATGCACCTAAGGCACCGCTATAGGTGCAAATCCTTGCTTCAGATGCTTGAGTTGGCATGCTCCCACTTCAGAAGGGTGCTTCTCCAAGTGGTCCCGCTCTCCAACCTTCCACGAACCAACTTCTAACTCTTACAAGCGGCTTAAGGGTATGCAAACCCCACAAATGTACATAACTCAATAAGAAACCTTGGTTTTCACCAAGGGGAGTACATTAATGGAGGGAGGTAGAATGTACAATCAGATTGTATAGAGAGAGAGGAGGCACACGCAGGCCCCATTTAATAACATAACCAACATAATTAAAAGCAATCACAAGCCAAGCACAATTAAGTCCATGATCACCTCCATACACACACTAACATTCATCACATGAACATAGAGCGCATACGTGATAATTATATGAGATATATCATATATATCAGCATAAAATTATATATAATTTATTTTGAAATTCTCAATTTCAAGCATGTCGAATTTTTCATGAAATAAATAACATGAAAATAACATGACAATAACATATAAATAATTTATAAGAAATGAACATATAAAACTAAACTATTTAGAACATTCATGCATTCCCAATACTGTGCAAGGTCAGAAATTAATTTCCCAATTTATATTCTGTAAAATCTCATTTTACAGAATTAATTAAGACACTAATAATTTAAGTTAAACCTTTAAAACAATTTTAAAGTTTAACCATGAGTGAATCTATGTAAATAGAACTAAACATCATCTAACATGTCATTAAACACTTTAAAACATGTTAAATAATATTATAGAATTTTTAAGAATTTTTCTGGATTTTTCTGGCAATTTTTCGGAATTTTCTATGATTTTAAACACTTTAAAAGCATATAAATGGTGTCTGGCGCAATGCGCCGCGTATGGCGGCGCACTGCGCCCGTCCGGCGTGCGCCGCCAATGCGCCGCGGGCGCTGGCGCGTTGCGCCGCCACCTCAGCCACGGCGTCTGCGCCGCCTGTGCGCCAGCCCGGTCAAACCAGCTGTTGACCCGGATCTGGATCCGGGTCCGAGTCGGATCCTCCTCCTCCGCCCGATAAGGTCGCGGCCAGCACTGTTCATCGGGAGAGAATCCATCCTATAGAATCGGATTTATCTCCTTATCCCGGACTCCGAAAATTCCGAAAAAATATGCGTTGGAATCCTTATCGAATAAGGAATCCAAAACAGTCGGCCTCATATCCAGGAAAAATCCTAATCGTCCGAAAAATGAGGAAGAAGAGGCGGCGGTCACCCAAATTCCGTAGCAAAAATCTCTATTTTGCAACGAGGATAACTCCTTATCCAGAAAGACAAATATTCTCCAAAAATACAATTTAGAATCCTCATCATATGATGTTTCCAAATATGTATATATCCCTTCAGATAAAAATTCTCTATCAACGGGAAATCAGGAAGAAACAAGTCAGCGCCGCCAGATTCCGCAGAACCCTAGTTCGTCGGAAAACTCAAAAATTCTCATCCTCCACCATCGTTCAAAGCTGGAGATCAAAAGGAAAGGTTAGGTAATCATATTACCCATCTCCTAAACCTTTTCCAAGCCACAATTTCTTCTGTGGACGGAGATTTCACAAAATCCCCAAATCCGGGTGTCGGTTCGGGCATGACAGAAACACCAACTTTTGAGGCTTCTCCCGAACACTACAGATATCCAAACTTCAAACGGTTTGCGGAGTAGAAAAGACCTATATCACTATATTCTACCAAAGCCAACCAATCTTTTATCTGAGTCATACACAGAATATGGTGGCCTCGTCAAAACAGACGTTTGCACAGATTCGGGAACACATAAATAACATGAAATAATGTCGATTCGACGTCGGTTTCGACCGAGACTTGAATCGGGCTCTGATACCACTGTAAGGAATCGTCCATTAAAATTTGGTGCAGCGGAAGCGACGATTCCTATGGGTTCCTTTAGAATCCGTCTCAATTGGAACCGAACGACGAAAACCGAAAATCGATCAAATCGGGTTCGAATATACCTGATAGGGATTCATATAATCCCATGGAGAGAAAGAAGATGAGCTTCTCAAGCTCTAAAAACCGTTCAAGTGTCCGGTCTCCAGCAGTATTCACACGAACTTCATCCACAGCAGGTTCTCCCTTCGCGCCGGCCTCGAGAACTCTTCACGAACGGAGCTCCATCGACCATGGACACCTTCTAGAGAGAGGAGGAGGTAGGGAGGAGACTTGGGACGTGGTTTTCACCCTTGGCTTGATGGGGTTTGGCTGAAACCATTAGTATTTATAGAGAATTATGGATTTTTTCATAAAAACCCAAAATCTCTATAACTTACGCCCTTGCCCATGTACTTGTGGATAAGTCCTTTTGTGTGTGACCCACTAGGCCCAATAGCTTATTTGGTTGAGGCTTAAATAAAATAGAACAATTCTATTTAATTTAATTAAATCTGTTATCCGATAACAGATTAATCGGCCTACCGATCATGAAGGGTACAAGCCACATCCCATAATCCCAAATGGCTATGGGGATAATCTCATCTCCATTGAGCCTTTCCATCATCAGTTACCACATGGATATAAACCCTCATCCATCCAATGTCCCGGTCGGAAAGGAGTACGGCATCGACTGTCAACTCCTTAATGTACCGACTCTATAGGATCATGTACTCGGAATTGGATCAATTGGAAAACTCCTTTTCCAATTATCCTATCTACCCTGGCCAGGGATTTAGAGTACTATCCCATAGGACATTCACTCTCACTTACCGAGAGTGGATGATCCCTTGTTGTCCGCTCAATTGCCTCCATCGGATTTTCCTTGAACCCGATCCATCGCTATATAGGACCATCTAAATTGTGATCCATAAGTCAATGGTCAAAGCACAAGTTCCACCCAACAAGGCATCTTTGGCGACTCAGGTCAAAGGTCCAACCATGCAACCGTGATGATAGAAAACCCTGATAGACAGTTTGGTAAGATACCATTCAGAGTTTCTAATTCGGTCAGTTCAGTGAACTCATTCAACTAATGAGCACCTGCATGTGTATCTCAGTGTCTCCACACTAATGACCAATGAGATCGGTCGTCCTCATCACATGAGAAGACATCACATACACTAGTCTATCCGGATCCTTGATGTCCCGTCTCAAGTATCCTATGACTAGGAACATTTAGATCAAATACCTCTAGATGATCAATCTCATTATCATAATCTCATCATGATTTAATCATCATTGTATTTGATCAAGGACTTCATTATGATATTCGCATCTAATAAGAGCTTATAATGAAGATTTGCCTAATTAATTGAATAAGATATATCTAGAAATGTCGAATCATATCATATATGATTGGCTTGTAGGGCATACATTTCTATCAAAACCGACCAAATCCAGGTGGAACCCAAGCCGATCAAAGGAAGAAGGTTAGAAGGATTCTAGGTAGGGAACTTTATTTTTTTCACGTGGCATCTACCACTTGAGTCTTGACAAACCCCAAAGACCGATGACTTGTCTCAAATACCAGCATTTTCTCCACAAAAAAGTGATTATTTTCAAAAAAACCAAAAAATAGGAATATTTCAAAAAAACAAAAAAAAATGCATATTTCAAAATCCAAAAAAATTGAATATTTCAAAAAACCAAAAAAAATGCATATTTCAAAAGCTAAAACAATTGAATATTTCAAAATCCAAAAAAAAAATGAATATTTCTAAGAAAATCCAAAAAAAAAATGCTCAGTTATGATCATTGCCTTAGTCGCATCCATGTTTATTTGACTGTCATGCATATTTTCATTTCTGTATTGCATATCCATTTTTTTACTTTAAGAAGGCTGTCCCCTTTGACCTAGGTCAAAGTTGACCATAACGGGCAAAGGGATGAGTCCTGATGAAGATCTAATCCCCGTTCTGTCAAGTGTTTCAGGCATTTCAACGTTGGAGTAGAGAGGATTCACACCACGACAGGTAAGTTCTCTCAACCCTTACATTTCATTTTAGTCATTTGTTTTATTCCACCTTGTTAAGAAGGCTCCTCCCTTTGACTCAAAATCAAGGCAAACGATATACAGGCAAAGGGATGAGTCATAATGAAAATTTAATCATTTTCATTAAGTATTTTCAGGAGCTGAAGAAGCAAAAAGAGAGCGGCGATCAGGTACAATTTTTTTATGAAAAAAAAAATTTGCCTCAGGGCGCATGTGCCCTCATCTGGGTGCACATGGCCAGGTGCCCCCGATCGGGGGCACATGGACAAAAAATTTGAAAAATTCAGAAAAATCTCAAAAATTTAGAAATTGTCTATAATGTTAAAAGTGATATTTTTTCTAAAGGAACCATCATCAAAAATGTTGTTTTGACATCCAAATGATAGTTCTAATAGTAAAATCTTCAGTTGATCATTTCATGAACAATCTACTTCATATGACAATTCTGTCTGTTGGGTACTAACTAGAAATTTGCAGGCAACCTTTTTAGTCCTAACAAGTGAATTGGAGAGATCAGTGTTCCCCAAGGAACGTCATGCCAACCTTGTGGTGAAAAGAGAGGAAGCGCTACCTATCGTGGTGATGTATTTCGACAGAAGGCAAGACAAGGATGGACCAAAGATGCTGGTCGATGCAGCTTACCTGAAGATTTCACCCTCAGTTTCTCATAAATCTCACATCACATCACCACCATCACTTCATTTTTGCATTTCACATCATTCCTACTATCTGTCACCTAGTTATGTTAGGTCCATTTTATATGTATTATATGCATTAATGTTGAAGACCTTGAGCGTGAAGATGACTGGGCCCGAGGTCCCCTTCAACAAAATCTACGACGGCTTGGTCATTTCTTCACACTCATGGATAAGCCAAAATTGAACATTGGAGGGACGATGGTTCCTAATCGGGTGTCTTGACCTCCAATAGACAATCTATATCTTCAACTATTTTCTGCATAATTTTCTATGTTTGCATATCCATCTCTTTTTCATTCTTATCATTACCAATTTTATCTCTTCATGTTTTATTCCTTTCTTTTTGTTCCACCATGTTTTATTCTGTCCTTTCTTTTATCCCACCATGTCTTTTATTTTACCCACTGTGTCATGGCAATTGTCATGCCATTGTTTCTTCTTTCCTATCATTCTATATTAGTCCCACCATTATCTTTCAATCCCACTATGGCTTAAATCTGTCTTGTCATTTTACGAATACTTGATTTTCTGCTAGAGCGTGATTCATGGTTTTCACGATACCCGAGCAATTTTGTTATGCTTAAAACGAACCCTTTTAGAACTTGAGGTTCTTCCACTCAGAATTAAACTGAGTATTTTGGTGGAACTTGAATGAACTTGAGATTCCAAATATGATGGATTGGTATTCTTTTCATTTTAAGATCAACTTCTCTTTTACAAACTTTAGCCCATCACAGTACAAGAACACCGCACAGTTCGGGTTGCTGGCTGATGATGAACCTACGAATTTGAGGACTCCTCACCACGCTGAGGGTTGGCTACATCCTTTCATCCTTTATCATTTACTTTTTCATCTCTCGTGCCAAGGGCATGTCTTTTACCAGTCAATTATATGAGGTTTTGATAGAACATGAAAGCGATCTAGAATACTTAGAGAGATTCATTTTGCTGGATCGGGTAGATAAGCGTGTCTATATCTACACCTTGATGCCACCTTTTTAGTTCATCACCATTCCATTCCGCTACATTCATCTACGCTCACTTGCATTCCATTATAGTTCACTACGAATCACTCCGCTTCATTACATGCCATTCCCTTACAAAGCCGACATCAAGGTGAGGCAAGCTGTAGACACGCCAAATTCGTCTAATTCAAAGCATAAAACTCATGTTTTCTAGGGTAACATGTGCGATTGACATTATAATGATGCTGGGTCTTTAAAAAGTTGATTTGTAGCTTCGTCGAACGAAATCGGATGTTTTCCGAAGTTTTCCGTAAAAAGCCATAATATTCGAGCGAAAGCCACACGTAAACCGTGTAAACATGGAAATTGGCTGAATGACCAATGCCTAATGATCATTCATTGAAGGTTATGGTCACATTCACACCGCGGACAAGTTTTGTTGCATACCGTGACTTTCCAGTTTGTCGTCGGAGTCATTTTGACCTGTATCGGATCTTTTGTTCACTGCCCTAACTTCCAGAAAAAATTCTGAAGTTTTAGAGGGTGTGATGGCTGATATGATTCTATAAAAGCTTTTTCGGCCTGTTATCTATCCAACGCAACAAACGGCGTCGAATTCCGAGTTCGGGAGTGTTCGCAATGGCTTCCGGAAGAAGGACACGCGAAACTAGTCCCATGCGCCCGGGTTCCTGGTCACATGCGCCCGGGACCCAAGGCACGTGCCCATGCGCCCAACCAGTGAGGCACGTGACCTTGTGCCCTCACTTGAGGGCACATGCGCCCTACCCTGGAGGCACGAGGGACCCAATTTTTTACCAGGACTCTACCACTGAACCGCCGATCAGATAAGGCCTCTTTTCTCGGGATTTGTGCCCATGCGCCCTCATTGGGGGCACATGCGCCCCTCAGTGGGGCGCATGAGCCCTGCACCAGGGCGCATGCGCCCAGGGGTGGGGCGCAAGGCCCCTATTTTTTAGCCCGGATAACGCCGTCTGTTCTCTTATAAATTAACTCCGATTTCGGTCATTCCAAGGGCATGGGCACGACCCCCCAGGCATATCAAGACATCCAACCACCCTCCTACATTGATTTTGTGATTTTTAGAGAGAGAATTTCGAGTTTTTAGAGAGAGAAAAGTCGGTTTAAGAGAGAAGAAGACTGTTCTGCAGGTGATCTGCCAAGTCTCTCTTATTCGGCCTCTACAGCAGTGTGTGGACGTCTGATGCCTGAGCTCTCTACATCAAAGTTCTTCCTCTCCAAGTCTTCTCGAGTTTGCAATCAATGGAACTCGATTCTGAGGTCGGGTATGGTCGTGACAAGCGCAGAAGCAAAGTCGCGCCTGGCAGATCCTGGACTGCTGCTCGACTTTTTTGACAACACAGATTTGCCTATATCTTTCTCTATTCAACTCAAAATCTTTCTGTTCTTTTTCCTATCTCTTTGTTTAGTGATTATACATCATCCTATCATTTTTTTACATTTTTTTCATTACTTTTATTCTGTTAATCCAAAAAAATAAAAAAAGGGGTTAGAGATAACCCGAATCCGGTCAATTTCTAGTCAATTGTGTGTTTCATGTCATTCTCTTTACATATACTCCACTTTGTCTAGTTCTAATTGTCTATTTCACTTGTTTGTTTGTCTAGTTGCACAGAATATTAAGCACCCACCGCGTTGAGGATTCTTCTTCATCGGCCGGCCGAAGAAGGAGAAGCTTTAACCCACACTCTTCATGCTAAGGTACACATGGTCTTCTTTCAATTTAATTCTATAAATTGGAACCCACGGTTCCTGGCGACCACATGTCTACATTTATTTCCTCTCACCCTCCTCCCACATGACCCGAACCGTCTCCTTGGTGATCGAGCGACGCCAAGGGATGAATGTTCGGGGATCAATGTGAGTGTGGGACCGAGGTGAGAGTTGCTTTCCGAGTTTTATTCCTTTCTTTTCTCATCCCCTCTTGAGGTGACGATCTGGGTTCACGGACTTCCCTAAAAAGGAGAAGGACCCCATCGAATTTTCAGAGTCGACAAAGAGGACCAGGAGAAGACCTCGTTCACCACACCTTGGGGAACCTACTGCTATGTCATCATGCCCTTTGGACTGAAGAATGCTGGTGCTACCTATCAGAGGGCAACGATGGCTATCTTCTATGACATGATGTATACCCTTGTAGAGGTGTACGTGGACGACCTGGTCGTTAAGTCCAAAAGCCGAGAAGATCATCCTGAAGTGTTAAGAAAGGTCTTGTAAAGGGCTAGGGAATATAAATTGAAAATGAACCCAAAGAAATGCACGTTTGGAGTATCCTCAGGAAAACTGTTGGGGTTCATAGTGAGCAAAAGGGGCATAGAGATCGACCCAAACAAGGCCAAGGCAATCATTGGTATGCCTCCTCCAAGAAATATGAAAGAACTTCGAGGATTAATCGGGAGGCTACAGTTTGTCCGCCGGTTCATCTCACAACACTCCCAAAGGTGTAAGCCTTTCTATGAGTTGACCAAGGCGGGAGTCGAGTTCAAATGGGATTCGAAGTGCCAGGATGCATTCGATGGATTGAAAAGATACCTGGCTAGTCCCCCTGTGCTTAGACCACCAGTCCCTGGCAAGCCCTTAGTTTTATACATCTCGGTTTTGGAGAATTCTCTTGGGGCAGTCCTTGCACAAGTGGATGAAGAAGGGAAAGAGAGGGCAACTTACTATCTGTCAAAGATCTTTGATCCATGCGAGCAGAAGTATACTGTAGTGGAGAAGACCTGTGTTGCACTAGTTTGGGTAGTTCAGAAGCTTAAACACTATTTCTTAGCTCATGAGGTCAACCTTATTGCCTGCATCAATCCCATCAAATTCCTTCTGGAGAAAACTGTTCTAACTGATCGGTTAGGTCGTTGGCAGAGCTTCCTTTCCCAGTTTGATATCACCTATGTCCCCAGAAGGCGATTAAGGGCTATGCCATTGCCGAACATCTAGCCCATCACCCTATACCCCTCTTTGACCCGGTCCAATCGGAGCTACCGGATGACGAACTAATGTTGATCCGATCTTCCCACCTTTGGACATTATATTTTGACGGGGCTCTGAATTCTCACGGTAAGAGAATAGGAATCGTCCTTCTATCACCCGAGGGTGTCACCATTCCACAGGCATTTCAACTTGACTTCCGAGCAACCAACAATATAGCTGAATACGAAGCCTTGCTGGCCGGGCTGGAGGCCGCTCATTTCTATGGTGCCACGGAATTGAGGGTGATAGGTGATAGCCAACTAATCCTTCGCCAAGTCCTAACCAAATACCGAACTTCTCATCTGAATCTCAAACCTTACCAAGAACTCACCTCTTGCTACATCAAACTCTTTTCCAAACTCACTTTTGTCCATGTTCCTCGAGCTCAGAACATCCTTGCTGATGCCCTAGCCTCCTTAGCTTCATCTCTATTAGTCCCGCTATGTAGACAGGTGCGAACTATCCATGTCCGTAGGAGGTCGATGCCGGCAATTAAGGATGGTCGATTTCTAAAAGTCAAGGAGAAATTTGGCAGGAAGGAATATTTAGAGAAGAAAGAAGAGATTTCTCTAATTGAGTTGGAAGAGTTAGATGAGGGTGAGAGGCCTTGGTTTGATGAGATCGCAAGGTATTGTCAAGATCAGACATATCCACCTGGATCAAATGCAAAAGAAAAGAAGGCCATCAGAAGAGTATCCCAGAGGTATACCATCCTAGGAGGGGTGCTCTACAAGAGGAGCCTGAGCGGAATTTTATTGAGATGCGTTGATGAAGAAGAGGCAGAATTGGTGCTTAAGGAAGCACATTCTGGGGTCTGTGGGGGCCATGTCAATGCTCAAGCTCTTGCCAAGAAAATCATCAGGCAGGGGTATTATTGGCCAACCCTAGAAGAGGATTGCTACATCTTTGTCTGGCACTATCATTCTTGCCAACTCCATGCCGACAAGATCCATTCTCCCGCATATTCACTTCATCTGATTCATGCCCCATGGCCCTTCGCCATGTGGGCTTTCGATATCATTGGCCCTCTAAGTGATCTTAACTCTGAAATCCGTTCCAAATCATTCATCCTGACGGCAACAGAGTACTTCACCAAGTGGGCAGAAGTGGAAGCGTTCATGGAGATCAAGGCATCAACACTGTGCTCCTTCATCAAACGCAACATCATCGCCAGGTTCGGGATACCCAGCGATATTATCACCGACAACGGACCGCAATTTCTCTCTCAAGATCTGCGTGATCTTTGCAATAGGTACCGCATTGCGTTGCATCATTCATCTCCTTATTACCTGCAAGGCAACGGTCAAGCAGAAGCCACCAACAAAACTTTGATTAAAATCATCAAGAAAACCTGTAAGTCTAGCAAGTTCGCAGACTGGCCAGATAAGCTTGTAGATGCCCTATGGGCTTATCGTACTTCTGTACGGACCCCCACTGATCAAACCCCGTATGCTCTCGCATATGGGATGGAAGCGGTGGTCCCATACGAAGTACTCCTTCCATCACTCCGAGTTCAACTCGATAGGGACATCCCTGCCGATGAGAGGTGAGAATCTCTCCTTGCACAACTTGAACTCCTAGATGAAAGAAGGTTGGCCGCTTCCGAGCATGCCCGCACTTATCAGAATCGATTGAAAAGATTTTATCAAAAGAGGGTGGTAGAGAGAAAGTTCGAAATCGGTGAGATGGTAGTTAAACGCATATTCGTTAAGCCGGGTGGTCCCCGCTCTAAGTTGCAACCTAACTTGGAAGGGCCTTTTGTTATAACTGAAAAATATCCAGGCAATGCATATGAGCTAACCAACGCCGATGGAGAAAAATTGAACCATCCATGGAACGGAGTTTACCTCAAAATTTTTTTTCCTTAGATGAGAAAATGGAGAATTTCTGGTGTGATATTAAGTCATCGATCCAAGAGTGTTAGCCAGAAGTCAAGGGTAGGCATCACCCTGCACACACAACACCTCCCGATCCCAGAATCTGGATAGCCCAACACTCGAGAGAGTCAAGGCAGAACCCTAAAGTCAGAAAGGAAACCTTACCCTATTCTCTTCTATTCGGTCCGAAATAGGTGAAGGGGACTAGAGGAGGATAGTATCGAAAATGCCCGCCACCTTAGTAGGAGGCCGTCTCATAGGGTGCAAAAGGGTGCCAAAAGATGGGCAATGAACCCCACAGGTTTAAACAAATATGGGCCTGTCTGAATGAGTACCCGGAAGAATAGAAAATGAAGAAAAGGCACCAAAAGATGGGCAATGACCCCACAGGTCAAAGACCTGTCTAAATACGTGCCACGTGTAGAAAAGACCCGAAGAGGCCGAACCCCAATGGGCAATTTGGGCATGAGTAGAGAAACCCTCCTCAACACCCCCAAATCCTATCAAAGACTTCCTCTATTATTCTTCCATCTTAAAACCCCTAGGGTAGGGTAAACTGTCCAAATTCAGGGGGAATTCAAACCGATCAAGAGAAGAGGGCAAGAAAGATTCTGGGTAGGGAACCTTATTTTCACGTGGTGTTCATCACTTGAATCTTGATTAACACTCAAAGATCGATGAATTGTTTCAATACCGGCACATTCTCCACAAAAATAAAAAAAATGAATATTTTCAAAAATCCAAAAAATGAATATTTTCAAAAATCCAAAAAAATTGAATATTTTCAAAAATACAAAAAAAGAAAAGAGCTGAATATCTTCAAAAATAAAAAAAATGAAAATGAATGAATATTTTTTAAAAATAAAAATTGCATCATTTAGCTTGGCATAACCTTGATTTTTTTGCCTTTGCTAGCATTCATGTTCATGTCTTGCATGTTTCATTTCTGCATCGCATATTTATCTTGATTATCACCCCATTAAGTTGTCTCCTCCCTTTGACCTAAGTCAAAGTTGACCATAATAGGCAAAGGGATGAGTCGTTGTGAAGATCTAATCCTCTTTTATCAAGTGTTTTCAGGGACTTTAAAATAAGGAGAGAAGGTTCTCTCAACGACAGTCAAGGCAGATAGCAATAGGCAAAGAGATAAGCCATGGTGAAGATTTAATCCCTTTCATTAAGCATTTCAGGATCCTGAGATCAAGAGGGGAGCAACTCTCGCCACAGCAGGTAAGCACTCTTAACTTTTACCTTGTCTGTCATTTTTTGCATTCTACCTGGTTGATAAGGCTGCCCCCCTTGACATATAAGCAAGGCAAGATGACAATAGGCAAGGGGGTAAGCCATAGAACAGATTTAACCCCTTTATTGAGTTTTTCATAAAAGAAACACGAGTTAAGGAAGGGGAAATCTCGCCAACAGGTAAGTTTCTTAACCTTGTTGTCTTCTTTATTAACAGTTACTATCTTCAAGAGGTTTCCTCCCCTTGACAAGGCAATTTTTCTGAAACAAGGTAAATTTCTATTGAATTTTCACTCAAACTTGCTATAAAATTCATTATTTATTCAAAATAAAAACAACATGGCTGACAAGTTAAAGCAGGAAAAGAAGACTCTCAGGTAAGTAGAAGCTTCAACGCGGAGATGTAGCGGCGCTTCCGGTCAGGGTCCTCCTCAATCAGGAGGCCTAGGCGGCACACCCGACTCGTCTCCCACAAGGCAATGGCTAAGATCGCCTCCTCCTCACCATCCGCTGAGCCAAGCTGCCTGCCCTTGATAGGTGGCAAGTGGGACAGCTTGGGAAACTCGTACCGAGGCAAGCCAATCTGAGAGTCCTATGTCTGCTCCAATAAACGGCACTCAATTCTGACATCGGGGTCGTCTGTAACATCCTCTGCACCAAATTCGCGCTAGAAGGGTGCAAAGGCTACCCGAACCGGCCTACTTCAACCAACTCGGCTTCAACTCAAGCCGATCCATTCCATAAGCTTTCTCAACTCGTTTAACTCATTTAATTTACTGTTTTAAAGCATATTTTAGTTTATTTACACCATTTTTACATAATCAAAAATACAAAAAAAGGGGTTAGAACTCGCCCCAATCCGGTGAGTTCGATTCCAATTGCTTCTTTCTCATATTCTCTCTACAGTTACTACACTTCCCATAGTTCTAATCATTTTGTTTCACTTGGTTTATTGTTTTAGTTGCACAGGTTGAACAAGCTAGCGTTGATTGGAGACTCTTCTTCATCGGCCGGCCGGAGAAGAAGAAGGTTGAACCCATATCCCGATCTCCCACGCTAAGGTACACGGTCAATTCAACTCATCTCTTAATTTACATCCCATAAAGCGGAGCCCGCGGCTCCTGGCGACCACATTCCTTCATGTTTTAATTTCATCTTCTCCTCACTCTCCTCCCACATGACCCGAATCATCTCCTGTGCTCAAGCGACGCCGTGATATGAAAGTTCGGGGATCAATGTGAGTGTGGGATCGAGGTGAGGAGTCTTTACCGCTTTCCAAGTGTTTTCAATTCACTCCTCTTTTCCCCAATTTCATCTTCACCTTCTTATCTTGAGGTGCCGATCTGGAACCCGTTTTCGGAGTCGACACAAAAGTCTTCAACATATAGATTCCGGAGAAGTCATCAACAGAAGATCTCTTCCTCTCTAAGTTCTCCATTGATAGAAACAAATGGCACTCGATTTTGGCATCGGGGTCGTCCGTAACATTTTTGCACCAAAGTCGCGCCAGAAGGGTGCAAAGCTACCTTAACCGGCCTTCTTCAACCGACTTGGCTTTAACTTATACCACACACTTTATAAGTCCCTCTTAACTCGTTTCATTCAGTTTATTTACTGTCTTAGAACATCTTTTACTTAGTTTGCATCATTTTACATATCTAAAAACACAAAAAAGGGGTTAGGGCTCGCCCCAATCCGATGAGTCCTATTCCAATTGCTTCTTTGTTTCATCTCCTCTTCTATAGTTTCTACACTTCCTGTAGTTCTAATCGGCTTCTTTCACTTGGTTTATTGTTCTAGTTGCACAGGTTGATCAAGCTAGCATCGGTTGGACTCTTCTTCATCGGCCAGCCGAAGAAGAAGAAGGTTGAACCCACATCCCAATCTCCCACGCTAAGGTACACACAGTCAAATCAACTCAATCTTGTTTTTTTTTATATAACGGAGCCCGTGGCTCTTGGCGACCACCTTTTTATTCATGTTATAAGTTCATCTCCTCCTCACTCTCCTCCCACATGACCCGAACCGTCTCCGGTGCTCGAGCGACGCCGTGCGATCAAAGTTCGAGGATCAATGTGAGTGTGGGACCGAGGTGAGGACCTTTTAATGCTTTCCGAGTGTTTTTCGATTCACTCCCATTTTTCCCCTATTACATCTATCATCACCCTTCTCTTGAGGTGCCGATCCGGAACCCGTTTCTGGAGTCGACATTTGCCAGTTCTTCATTTGTCACCTTCAGAAATTCTAGTATATTGCTATTACAATGACATTGGCAATCCATTCTTGCACCTCAAAGATTTTCTATATGAGTTCTCATTTTGTAAGAATAATCGTAGGGTCCTTGCTTTCTTATTTTGCCGATCACTAGAAGGGTCTACATCAGAGTGGTTCCATTCGCTCAACCCCTTTGAGGAAAGAGATTTTGATGTTGTCAATTCCAAGTTCTTATAGAGATACAGATATTTGGTGGATCCATTATGCTCAGTTATAGATCTGATTGTAGAGAAGATGAAGCCTGAGGAGGACTTCGTAAAATTTGTCGATCGATGTAGGGGAATGGTAGATATGTTGATAGATGTCATCTTTGAAGGGGAACAAGTGAAGATTCTTATTAGAAACACTACACCATCCCTCATAAATGTCTTAATTATACACCATCCAACCACCATTAATAAATTCTATGATAGCGCCCGTGACCTCCAAGCCCATTTCAAGGATGCCACAATGATAAACCCTTTTGATCACAAGCTTAGAAACATCACGAAAACCACTTCTGCACCAACTGGGCCTACAACTGAGGGAGTAGTAAATAATGAAACTGTTAACATTGTGGGAAACCAGGGAGGGAATCGCCAAAATTAGTGTAGGAACTCACCATAAAACCCATCTTACCATGCCCCTCAACAGCAAGTCCAAGTTGGGTCACAGCAACAGCATTCACTTCAGCCAACAATGCAACCTCAATCACCAACATATAATAGAGCACCTCCACCACCCAACCAAGCACAATAAAAGGGAGGTACTAGGAGAGAAAACTACTAACAACTTTCATACTCCTTAACCGACATCTTCAATGTGCCCATAGCAGAGAAACAATTAGAATTGCCCAAAAAAAGGGAGGTTTGGCTAGTTAATGTAGATATGTCCTGACACTGTGCTTATCATCAATACCCTAGTCATACTGTCGAAATATGTTTTCAGTTCAAGGATTACATCCATGATCTTAATGACCAAGGTAGTATTGATTGGGTCCAAATGGGGGAATGCATACAAGCGATGAAGGCTAGGCAGTAGCAAAGACAACGTCAACCAGCTCAATCACAAATAGAAGCCCATTGTTTAGAACCCGCTTTTAATGCGTGCTCCCTCTCCAATGCCAGCATAAGCACCAAAAAACTCAGGGATTGGCTTGGTACACTTTACACTGATGAGGTTGAAAACCATGCCCAAGGTTGGTAGTTAGAAAACATTAATGCAACCATGCCAGCCAACCCAACTACACCTCCTACTAGGACCCTTACCCGACATCTAATCCTTGCACCACCTCTTTCAAACACAACCCCTTCATCACCACCACCATCTACCCCAACACCCCAACCATTGGCTGCTACATCTTCCCGCCAACTTATCATTAGGCCAGCCTCCATACCACCAACAACACCTACATCAAATCCTTCAACCACTATTGCACCACAGCCTCTCCTTATTAGGCCACCACTATCATCATCATCTCCAAACCTAAGCTCCCAGCCTATGAACCTCATCACTTCAAACCCCCAACTTACCACACCAACTCCACCAACCCTGTAGCCATCTATGCTAGTTCCTCTACCAAATCCTTC
Source organism: Cryptocoryne crispatula var. balansae (assembly GCA_036172225.1). NCBI lineage: Eukaryota > Viridiplantae > Streptophyta > Magnoliopsida > Alismatales > Araceae > Cryptocoryne > Cryptocoryne crispatula. The sequence goes on from CM069930.1 coordinate 11,793,790, forward strand.
AACCACTACTATACCATGACCCCTCCTTATCAGGCCACCACCATCACCACCATCACTAAATCCTAATCCTAAATCCTAATCCCTTATTTACAAACCCAGTCATCCCAGAATCTCCAGTCATCACCCCAACCCCACAAACCCCATCACCTACTATACCTATATCACCTCTACAACATCCTACTTCAGTTAATCTACTACATATACTTGACTGCCAAATATCCCTGGTGCTTTGGAGTGGGAGAATGTTCCATTGACTTTTTCCTCAAGTTGGGACACAACCGTAGGAACCAGTAGGGGAGGAACAAGTAGAAGAACCATTGCCAGGCACGATTTGTGACTTGTTGAAGTATTTGGATAAGATGCTAGCTCGTATTTCCATTCTTGAACTAATCAAAATATCAAATGTGCATCAGGAAATTCTGCAGCATTATTTACAAAAAGTTATGGTCAATGAAGATCTCCCACCTAAAAAGATTAACACAGTGTTAGCCCTTAGAAGCGAGCATTCAATGCGCACTTTCTCTCAAGAGGGACCGATAGACCCAGAGCTCAAGAGATATACTTTACATGTGGCTATTATCATTTTTAACATTGAAGTGAAGTCTTGTCTGGTAGACACAGGAGCCTATATTAACATCATGCCACCAGAAACCTTGTAGTTATGTGGCATTTCAGAACAAGAAATCAAGCCATCCTATGTCATGGTGACAGCCTATGACAACACCAAGTAGTTCGTACGTGGGGTGGTCACCATAAAAGTGAAACTTGGGCCATGTACTGTTATCACTGATTTTCATGTCCTATAGTTGAATCCAACTTTCTGGGCTATACTTGGAAGGCCATACTAAGAAGTAATAGGGGTTGTTGCCTCAACCAACCACCAATGCATAAAGTTCCCTTACAAAGGACAAGTGGTTGAGGTGACTAGCATGCCCGTCTTAGGTGAAATAAATAGTTTTTTTTTGTTTTACCCTCTGGTTTGGCAATGCAGCCTTTGATTTCAACAACAGAAGTGCCAGAAGTAACATGCATGATTGCCTCTTTGCCAGATATTATGGAATGGTAGATGATGATGAAATTGGGCTATCAACCTGGAAAAGGCTTAGGCAAATATTTCCAAGGGATCATCCAACAAATTGAAACTATGATAAGACCACATACGCAAAGGCTGGGATATGAACAAGACTTCATTCCGAAGAGGATCAACTAGCCAAGATATTCCATGAGACTCCAAGAATTCTTCATCAAAGGGGATACCATGATGATGGCTGAGGATGACAAAGAACCAATCACACCAGTTAAAAGAAGGAAAGCTTTAGACATTGAAGAAGATTTGAAAGATTTATGCTTTTCATTGTAGACACACCAAATTGGCCTGATTCGGAGCCCCAGACTCTTATTCCATAGGCAATATCTTATATTTGACCATTATCTGATCCAGATTACCTCGTGGAGATGATTTAAGGATGCTGGTGGAGCCCCTTGTGAGTTAGGAATGGACCAATGATTTCCGGAATAATGCCGTAACCTTCAAGCGAGAGTCACACGTGAACCATGAAATCACGAAGCCAGCTCAATGACTGACCTTGAATAGTCCTTAATTGAAAGTCTCGAGAGTCCCGCATGTGTTCCGTAATATTTAGGGTTTCCGAGAAGTCATTTTGGTAGTCGTCGGTCAATGACAGCTTTCGTTATGGCTTTTTTGATCTGTACTGACATGGCTATCCTGGACCACGCGTTAGGCCTTTCCCATCATCACCGGATCTTTTCGAGTCATTTGGGTTGATCCTAGCTGTATATTTCATCAACTGGGGCCATACGGCCATTTCGGTTTATTTTAGGGTTTTATGGCTTTTCCGAGTTTCGGTTCACGTTTACCGGGTTAATCTCAGATTTTTTGATGATTTTAGATTTTTCAACCGTACCGGACTTGTTCGGTCATCATTTTAAGTCATCCCGAGCTGACCCAAGATTCCTCGACCGGAACCGTGCTCTTTCGGATCTCCGCCGCGGTTTTTGGCTTTTCGCAAAAGGGTAAACTAGTAGAAAACTCCGTGCGAACATCTCTGGAGTCATGCCGGGGCTGGTTTACTGACTTGAGGAGGTGCGGTTGAAGGCCCTCTTTCCAATGCAACAAACGGGAGCCGAATCGGACATCCTGTTTGCAAGTTACGGCCCGCAGAACGCGCACGTAGGAGAGAGAATGTACCGTGCCCCCTCTCCCCTTGAAAGGGGAGGGCGCGCTCTACGCGCCCTCAACCTGGGGGCGCGCCCTATGCGCCCTCAAACTGGGGGCGCGCCCTGCGCGCCCCCGCTTCCTTTGAAACGCAGGGGTGCGGTCAGTTTCCAAAAATCGGAAATTGCCCCGATTTACACCTTCTAAACCGGATTTTTGGATGGTTACCATCGATGATTTTTGATTATTTGTACCGTGCCCCTAGCTCGGGGGTACGTTATGTTTATCAAGTCAGTTTTTTAGCAATTTTTGGAAGATTTCGTCGATTTTTAGCAGTGAGACGTGTAATGCGCCCTCACTTCCTTTGAAATAGGGGGGCGCACAGACCGCGCCCCCGGGTTGAGGGCGCGCTGCGCGCCCTCATCTCCTTTGAAAGGTGGGGGCGCGGTCGGTCCAATTTCCATATTTTGCACCAGTTTCTCTGCTCTATAAATTGAGGGTCATTCTCAATGACCCAAGGTTAATCCCCCATGCCTAGCTCATCCTGAGGTCATCCAAGCTCTCTTCCAAAGCCGTCCCGACATCCAAAGGCGATCCGACGTCGAGAGATCGATCCCGAGGCGAAGGAGAAGCCCGATCCATGCATTCTGCGGAAACTGATTTCATCGGCCTCTGCAGAAAATTTGGGGCTCTTATTGCAAAAGTCTTCAACATAGGAGTTGTTCCTCTCTTCGTCCTCTTTCATTTTCAATTGACGGCACTCAATTCCGACTTGTCATCTGTTCGTGGTGATTGCTGCATTGAGGGCGCGCATCCAGGTTCTGTTTTCCACATCCATCCACTTTCAGAATTTTTACAGACTTCTACAGAAGTATTTAGGAGAAATAATAAACATAATAACTCTTCCTCTCCAAGTCTTATGTATACTGCAGCAAACAGAACTCGATTATGACATCGGAGTCATCCATAGCATTTTCTGCACCAAAGTCGCGCCAGAAGGGTGCAAAGCTACCCGAACTGGCTTGTTTCACTCATCTCGGCTTCAACTCATGCTGTTTCATTCTATAAGTTTCTCTTAACCTATTTTATTTAATTGTTATAGCATATTTTACTTAGTTTGCATCATTTTACATAACTAAAAACACAAAAAAGGGGTTAGGGCTCACCCCAATCTGGTGAGTTCTATTCCAATTGCTTCTTTGTTTCATCTCTTCTTCTATAGTTTCTACACTTCCCATAGTTCTAATCGGCTTTTTTCACTTGTTTTATTGTTCTAGTTTCACAGGTTGATCAAGCTAGCATCGGTTGGACTCTTCTTCATCATCCGACCGAAGAAGAAGGTTGAACCTACACACATTCTCTTCCGCACTAAGGTACACATGGTCAACTCATCTCTTGATTTATATTCCATAAAGCGGAGCCCACGGCTCCTGGTGACAACAAATTCTCTTATCATGTTCTAAGTTATTCTATTCCTCACTCTCCTCCCACATGACCTGAACCATCTCCGGTGCTCGAGCGACGCTGTGAGATGAAAGTTTGTGGAACAATGAGAGTGTGGGACCGAGGTGAGGACTCTTTACCGCTTTCCAAGTGTTTTCCGATTCACTACATTTCCCCTATTCTTTCTTTCATTCTCTCTTGAGGTGCCGATCCAAAACTTGTTTTCAGAGTAGACATTCATTGGCTCGTTTATTCTCAACTGAAGAAGAGCACGAAGAACCACTTAAGTGTAGACCAATCTCAAATCATCATATCGAGCAAACCACTACCTAAGTCGGAGTCATTCCATAAGCCCCATATCCAACAACCACCTATTTTAAGGACCTTGTACCATTATTTTTGGACCTCTTAGATAGGCTCCCTAGCCCCCTTTCTTTCACTAAACCAACGGGGTCATCATGGCTAACATCCCACTTTGGGCCCATGTGCTTGTTTGAAATTCCAATATCCTTTGCGCCCATGTGCCCTTTCCAACTTTCAATCCATCTTGGGACCATTGGCCCATTCGAGCTTTCCATTCTTATTGGGCATGCTTTCCCACTCAATTCTCTCATCAGCTTTAGGCCCAAGGGCCCTTTTCAGTGCAACTACTATGGGTCCACGTACCCATCCACATCTAGAGTCGGGTCCATGTACCTGTTTACATTTGTCATCAATTTTGGGCCCATGTGTCCATTTTATGTTAGCATCGGGCCCACGAGCCCCTTTTTCTTTCTCATTCCGAAGTTCTTCTCTTGTATAGTTGCATCAATGTCTAGAAGATCTCGAGTCATCCTAACTCAATTTGTGTCTATGTTGGAAAATCCCAAAAAAAATGTCTTCTCCTAAACTCACATTTTCATCAAGGAAACGTCTCTACTCATCCTAATGGGTGCTCCCAATCAGGGACCCCTCTTCTCTGAATCATTGATCTATTTACTTGATTCTCCCTCCACTATGAATACCACATTTCCAACTTTGTCTCCAATAGGTCAGGTTTTGTTAGGGAATAGGAAAGTCAGAGGTAAGTAAGTTTCAACCAGATATTTGCAACAATTGGCACAAGAATGTGTAGAGTGTGCAAGGCTGCCTAACTTTTTAGATAATGCTATCTAGATGGATGAAATCTGATATGAGGATGAGCACAATATAGATTATTCCTTGAGAGTATATGTGGTAATATTAGAGAAGAATCCTGAATCTGAGGGTGAAATCGAGGACTTGGCTGATGCATATGCATCTAGACTTAGAAGATTTGAGGAACCATCAGCCACAGAGAATGAACCAACCAAATTTAGGAACCCTGAAAGATCCTAAGACTGACTTCATCAGTGTAAATCTCTCTCCCATAGAGAAACAATGTTTGATCAAAGTTCTAGAAGAATATAAAGACATGTTCACATGGACATATGAAGATATGTCGGGATTAGATAACTTATTGGTTGAACATAGGTTGACCTTGAAACCTGAAGCTACCTTGGTTAAACAAAAGCTAAGGAGGTTCCACCTTGATATTGCTCTCAAAATGAAATAAGAGGTTAAAAAATCACACCAGGCAAAATTTATCAGAGTCGTCCTTTATCTACAATGGGTGGCTAACATAGTCTCTGTTATGAAGAAGGATGGGTGAGTTCGGATCTGTATAGATTTCAGGGACTTGAACTGAGCGTGTCCTAAAGATGATTTCCCTTTACCTCATATCAATGTATTGGTTGATAACACAACTGGGTATGAAATGCTCTCATTCATGGATGGCTATTCTATATATAATCAGATCTAATTAGTTGAAGAGGATCAAAAGAAGATCTCATTCACTACACCTTGAAGAACCTATTGCTATGTTGTCATGCCCTTTGAGTTGAAGAATTCTAGTGCTACATATCAAAGGGATTTGATGGCTATTTTCTATGATAGGATTTACACCCTTGTAGAGGTGTATGTGCACGAGCTAGAGAATACAAGCTAAAAATGAACCCTAAAAAGTGCACACTTGGTGCTTTATCAGGAAAACATTAGGGTTCATAGTAAGCAAAATGGGCATAGAGATCGACCCAAACATGGCCAAGGCAATAATTGGTATGCCTCCTCCAAAGAATATGAAAGAGCATCAAGGATTAATCGGGAGGCTACAATTTGTCCCCTGGTTCATCTCGCAACATTCCCAAAGGTGTAAACCTCTTTATGAGTTGACCAAGGCGGGGGCCGAGTTTAAATGGGATTCGAAGTGCCAAGATGCATTTGATGAATTGAAAACAAACTTGGCAAGTCCCGCTGTACTTTGATCGCCAATTCGAGGCAAATCTTTGGTCCTCTACATTTCAGTTATTGAGAACTCTCTTGGGGCAGTCCTTGCACAAGTTGATGAACAAGGGAAAGAGAGGGCTACTTATTACTTGTCTAAGATCTTTGACTCTTGTGAACTGAGGTACACTTTGGTAGAAAAGACCTATGCTGCTCTTGTTTAGGTAGTTCAAAAACTCAAACACTTTTTTCTTACTCACCAAGTGAAGCTCATTGCTCGTATCATTCCCATCAAGTTTCTCCTAGAGAAGACTGTTTTGACTGATCGGTTAGGGCAATGGTAGAGCTTCTTGTCTCAATTTGATATCACCTATGTCTCACAAAAGGTGATCAAGGGTTATGTTTTTGATGAACATCTTGCCCATCATCCTATATCCATCTTTGACACAATCTGGTCGGAGTTCTCGTATGATGAACTAATGTGGTCCGCTCATCTAATCTTTGGACATTATATTTTGATAGGGCTCTGAATTCATATGGTAGTGGGACATGTATCATCCTTTTGTCACACAAAGGTGTAAGCATTTCACAGGCATTTCAGCTCAACTTTCCAGCAACTAACAACATAACTGAGTATGAAGCCTTGCTGGTCAGGCTGGAGGCCATTCACTTCCTTGGTGCTATAGACTTGCCAAATTTGTCTAATTCAGAGCATAAAACTCATGTTTTATAGGGTAACATGTGTGATTAATCTTAGAATGATGTCGGGTCTTTTAAAGTTCATTTGGAGCTTCGCCGAACGAAATCGGATGCTTTCTGAAGTTTTCTGCAAAAAGTCATAATTTCCAAGTGAAAGCCACACGTAAATCGTGTAAACATGGAAATTGGCTGAATGACCAATGCCTAATTATCATGCATTGAAGCTTATGGTCATATTCACACTCCGGACAAGTTTTGTTTCATGCCGTGTCTATCCGGTTTGCCGTCGGAGTCATTTTGACCAGTATCGGATCTTCTGTTCACTATCCTAACTTCCGGATAAAATTCTGAAGTTTTGGAGGGTGTTATGTATGATCCAATACTATAGATAGCTTCTTTGTCCTGTTATCTTTCCAATGCAACAAATGGCGTCGAATTCTGAGTTCGGGAGTGTTCGCAATTGCTTCCGAAAGAAGGACGCGCAAAATAGTCCCTGGTCACATGTACCCAGGACCCAGGGCACATGCCCACTACCCCTGAGGCACGTGACCTTGTGCCCTGACTTGAGGAAAATGCGCCCTGACCTTGAGGCATGAGGGAACCAGCTTTTCACCGGGACTCTACCTCTGAACGAATCGGACCGGATAAGATCGAAAATTTCGAAAGGATTGGACGTGCCCTCACTGGGAGGCACATGCGCCCCTCAGTGTGGCACATGCACCCTGCACCAGGGCGCATGCACCCTTGGGTAGGGCGAAAGGCACCCTGTTTTGTAGGGTTGATAAGTCTGGTCGTTCTCCTATAAATAAACTCTGATTACGGTCATTCCAAAGGCATGTGCATGACCCCCAGGCATATCAAGACGTCCAAGCTCTCTCATGCATCCATTTTTTGATTTTTAGAGAGAGAATTTCAAGTTTTTATAGAGAGAAAAGTCGGTTTAAGAGAAAGGAAGGCTGGTCTACAGGTGATCTATCATGTCTCTCTTCTTTGGCCTCTACAGCAGCGTGTGGATGTCTGCTACCAGAGCTCTCTTCATAAAAGTTCTTCCTCTCCAAGTCTTATTCATTTTTCAATCAACGGAACCTGATTCGGAGATTGGGGCTGGTCGTGACAAGCGCAGAAGTAAAGTCGCGCCTGGCAGATCTTAGACTGCTACTCGGCTTTTTCGACAACCTAGATTTGGCCATAGCTCTCTCTATTCTTATCATAATCTTTATGTTCTTTTTCCTATCTCTTTGTTTTGTGATTATAAATCCTCCTATCATTTTTTTACATTTTTTTGCATTATTTTTAGTCTATTAATCCAAAAATAAAAAAAGAGGGGTTAGAGATAACCCAAATCTGGTCAGTTTGTAGTCAATTGTGTGTTTCATGTTATTTTCCTTACATATACATCACTTTGTTCAGTTCTAATTGTCTTTTCACTTGTTTGTTTGTCTAGTTGCATAGAAAATCAAGCACCCACATGTTGAGGACTCTTCTTCATCGGCCGGCCGAAGAAGGAGAAGCTTTGACTCACATTCTTCACGCTAAGGTGCACACGGTCATCTTTAATTTCATAAATCAGAACCGCGATTCCTGGCGACCACATGTGTTAATTTCCTTCTTCTCATCCTCCTCCCACATGACCCAAACTGTCTCTTTGGTGATCAAGCGATGCCAGGGATGAAAGTTCGGGAATCAATGTGAGTGTGGGACCGAGGTGAGAGTTGCTTTCCGTGTTTTTCTTCTTTCTTTCTCATCCCCTCTTGAGGTGACGATCTGGATTCACGGACTTCCTTGAAAAGGAGAGGCCCCATCGAATTTTCAGAGTCGACAGGTGCAACCAAACTGAGAGTGATAGGTGATGGTCAATTGATCCTACTTCAAGTCCTATCCAAATATTGAACTTACAATTCAAACCTCAAACCCTATCCAAACCTCAAGCTATTCTTCAAACTCACCTTTGTCCATGTCCCTTGTGCATAAAATGTCCTTACTGATGCTATAGCCACATTAGCTTCATCTTTATTTGTCACGCTAGGTAGGAAGGAGTGGACTATTCATGTACGTAAAAGGTCAATTCCAACATTTGAGGATGGACATTTTTGAAGGTTAAAGAGAGATTCGATAGAAAAGATTTTTTGAAACATAAGAAAGAAATCTCTTTAATTGAGTTGGAAGAATTAGAAGAATGTGAGAGACCTTGGTATTATGAGATTGCAAGGTATTGTTGAGATTAGTCATATCCACCTGAATCAACTACTAAGGAGAAAAAGACAATCCGGAGAGTGTCCCAAAGGTACACAATCTTAGGAGGAGTGCTCTATAAGAGGAGCCTGAGCGGCATCTTAATTCGATGATTTGATGAAGAAGAAGTTGAGTTGGTGCTAAAGCAAGCACATTATGGAGTCTGTGGAGGCCATATGAATGCTCAAGCCCTTACTAAGAAAATCATCTAGCAGGGGTATATTTGCCAACTCTAGAAGAAGATTACTCTATCTTTGTCCGGCATTGTCACTCATGTTAACTCCATGCCGTCAAGATTCATTCTCCCGCATCCTCCCTTCATCCAATCCATGCCCCATGGCCTTTTGCCATGTGGGCTTTTGATATCATTGGCCCTTTGAACGACCTCAACTCCGAAAGGCACACTAAATCATTCATTCTGACGGCAATGGAGTACTTCACAAAGTGGGCTGAAGCATAAGCATTCGTGGAGATTAAAGCGTCAACAGTTTACTCCTTCATTAAGTGCAACATTATTGCAAGGTTCGATATCCCTAGCAACATTGTCACTAATAATGGGCTTCAAGTCCTCTTTCAAGATCTGCACAATCTTTGCAAGAGGTACTACATTTCATTGCCATCATTCAACACCATATTATCCTCATGGCAATGGTCAAGCAGAAGCCACTAATAAAACCTTAATCAAAATCATCAAGAAATCCTGTAAGTCTAGCAAGTTTGCAGACTAGCCTAATAAACTCATGGATGCTTTATGGGCTTATTGTGCTTCTATAAGGACCCCCACTGGACAAACCCCATATACTTTGGCATATGGGATACAAGCAGTGGTCCCCTACGAGGTATTACTTCCATCTCTCCGAGTTTAGTTTGATAGGGATACTCTTGTTGATGAGAGATGAGAATCTCTCCTTACATAACATGAAATGTTAGATGAGAGAAGGCTAGCTGCAGCTGAGCATGCATAGACTTATTAGAATAAACTTAAAAGGTTTTACTAAAAGAGGGTGGTTGAGATAAAATTTGAGATCGATGAGATGGTTAGAAGAATATTTATTGAATTGGGTGGTTCTTGCTCTAAACTGCAACCTAACTGGGAAGGGCCTTTTATAATCATTGATAGGCAATGCATATGAATTGACTAACATAGATGGAGAAAAATTGAGTCATTCCTGGAATGGAGTGTACCTCAAAAGGTATTTTCCATAAAAAAACACGAAGAAATCATTGGTATGATCTCAAGTCATTGATTTGAGAATGTTCGCTAGAAGTCAAGGGTAGGCACCATCCTACACACATGACACCTCCTGATCCGAGAATCTGGACAACCTAACACTTGCGAGAGGCAAGGCAAAAACCTAGAGGCGGAAGGAATACCCTTACCCTATTCTCTCCTACTTGGCCCAAGATAGAGAGAAGAGATTAGAGAGGGGTAACATCAAAAATGCCCGCCACCCTAGTAGGAGACCATCTCGAAGGATGCAAAAGGGTGCCGAAGGATGGGCGATGAACCCCTTAGGTTGAAAAAATTTGATCAACCTGTATGAATGAGTACCCAAAATGTAGTCAGTGCAAAAAAGGTGCCAAAAGATGGGCAATGTCTCCACGGGTCAAAGGCCTATCCAAATGTGTGCCACATAAAGAGCAAAAATAAGAAAGACCCGAAGAGTCCGAACCTCAATGGGTAATTTGGGTGTGAGTAGAGAAATCTCTCTCAAAATCTTTGAACCTTATCAAGGACTTTCTCTATTATTCTTCCTTCTTAAACCCTTGGGTAGGGTAAACTGACCAAATCCAAGTGGAAGCCAAGCCGATCAAAGGAGGAAGGTTAGAAGGATTCTGGGTAGGGAACCTTATTTTGCATGTGGTGCTTACCAATTGATTATTGATTGATACCTAAAAGCTGATGAATTATCTCAATACCAATATTTTCTTCACAAAAATCAAAAAAATATTAAATATTTCCAAAAATCCAAAAATTGAATTTTTTTTTTAAAAAATTGAATACCTTTGAAGAAACCAAAAAAAGAGCTCCATGTTTTCAAGAAACCCCAAAAAATGAATCATTTAGCTTGGCTTAACCTTCATTATTGTTTTAGCTGCATCCATGTTTGTTTGTTTTTCTCTCTTGCATATTTCCATTTTCTGCATTGCATATTTAACTTTCATTATTACCTTGTTAAGAAGGCTCCTCCCTTTGACTTAAGTCAAAGTGGGCCGTAATAGGCAAAGGAATCAGTCGTCATGAAGATCTAATCCCCTTCTATCAAGTGTTTTAGGGACTTTAAAGTAAGATGGGAGGATTTTCACCATGACAAGTAAGTTCTCTCCCCCCTTACCCCATTTTATTTTGGTCATTTATTTTATCACACCTTGTTAAAAAGCCTTTTCCTTTTGACTTAAAATCAAGTCAAATGAGAAATAGACAAAGGGATGAGATATGGATAGAATTTATCCTTTTCCTAGGTGTTTTCAGGCATCGAATGGCAAGAGGGGTAGATTCCCGCCAAGCAGATATGTCTTCTTACCCCTTTCTATGTTTCATTTTATTTTGTTACTTCTTATTTTTTGCCATGTTAAGAAGACTATGCCCCTTGACAAAAGCAAGGGGTCAAGCCACAAAGTTGTACTAACCAACACATTCAAGGTGGTGTCACAGATGAAAACAAGCTCATATAATCAAAGTAATACAAGCAAATGCAAACATTGGTCTAGTTAAAAATGTGATAAAAGTGTAGAGACAGATACAAAGCTACATCAACACTCTCTGCTGCCCTCTCTAGAAGACCATCCTCGAGGAGGAGGACGTGATGCATGTAATTCGGTGGCCTCCTCATTCCTTCACTGCTCATGGGACGAAACCAAGTAGTCAGACAAATTGGGAGTGTGACTTCACTCTGGAAGTGCTCCTGCTCGTGTTGTACGGCTTTAACTTTGGTGCGAGCTGCTCTTGTGGGTCTGACTACCACTCTAATGAGTGTCACCCTGATGAGTCCGACTCTAAGAAGGCTGGTGAACCACCTGGTAATAGAAGCATAGCTCTGCGTGAGCCGAAACAAGATCAATCTACATCTGATACTGACTCTACTCTAGAGAGCGGATTGTGGAATCCCACTCATGGAGGGCATCTCGGTTCTCCATACTCGAATCGTCTCTGCATAGTAGGTCTCCAAACCTTGCATCACCACAAAGTGACGTCGATCCTGAGTTAGCAACTCTGTAGCTCTGCCTCATAGTCAAGTCGAAGCTAAGCCATCTCCAAAGTGGGGGCACACATTTGTAGCTCTACCTCCAAGGCCTAGATAAAGGAAGTAGACTTTGAAGAGGAAGTGGCAACTGATTGCTCCAGATCAGCAACCTGCAAGCAAAATATAAAGCTAAGATATTGGAAGGATGAAGAATAATTGTGATGGAAGCTGTCAAAAAAGTTACCATAATCTCCTTCTCCGCTAAAGTCCACTTTATGGCCGCCAGCTCATCACGCAAGGCAATCACCTCCTTAGATGAAGAGACACCCTCTGCACGGGCCTTGCGCTGTTGGTAAAAGGAAGAAAGTGAGCTAGGATATATAGACAATATGATCAGAGAGTATGAAGGGTACATACCTCTGCCTCCAAACTCGCCTAGAGAGAAGCAACCTACTCCTCTAGAGCTCGGATATGTGATCCATACTAGGTCAATAGGGCCTGAGTGTCCTGAAAGAAGATTTTGTGAGACAAGGCAACTAGTTCAATAACAAAGAGACGGTGAACAGAGCTAACTTGGTCAGTGAAGTCAAAAAGGTGGTTGTAGGCTGCACCATACTGTTGATGGAACTTAGTGTCATCAATGGCCATCGAAAACACTATGGTTCCCTTTGCCTCCCAATCCTCAAGTGTAGACCTGTATTTGGCAGCCAGTTCATTAAATAAATTAAGCTACAAGTGTCGTGGCTATGTCTAGAAGGAGGAGGAGGGCACCACTCCCGACAACCCCCGAAGGTCCTCATCACTAGGAGGACCCAAAGCGGCTCCACCTCGTTTAGACAATGGAGGTAAACGCCATGTCCAAAATGGTGGGAGCCCCTTTCCACCTACTCAGCACTGCTATCATTCGTGGTCAAGTAAGGACGCCAATAGACCTGTAAAAGTAAGAACCAATCAGTGATCAACAAGCTAAAGTAAGAGGAAGACAAAATTTGAAAAGCATACCCAAGTTGGATGAAAGCTAAGTAGCTCACTGTGAAGCCGGAGGAGCTAGTGGGAGTGAGAAGAGGCATCACGAATAGAATGCCAACGCACCAGCAAAGGAAGGTGATCAGGATACTCCAGCCTGCTTTGCCCAAGGGAAAGGTAAAGGTAACTCCACACCTAAAAGCACATTTTATTGTTACAAATAAGGCTATTTGTAACATGTAAGGGAAAAGGAACATAAGGCAGAATACCTGAAGAAAGGGTGTGAAGTCACCCACTAAAACGGTGCCACCATCTAGAGAAAGGCTAGCAAACAAACGGGCTAGAATTTATGTGCCCTAAGCTTACTCTCCAACCAACTCAAGATTAGCTAGTAGTGGTAAGAACTACAGATGAACCCTCTTTGTCTTGTTACTGCGCAACAAGCATCCGAAGAAAAAGGTCAAGAATCTTCGAAGATCCTGATCTACCCCAGGGTCCCAGGGATGCCGCACAATGTAGCTGACACCTAACTAATCAAGCACCACTCAAAGTCACCAGTGTCCTCTCCGGCCAACATGTGAGCCTTTGATAGTCCCACTAGCTTAAAACACTCCTTCCGAGTGATAGACAGCCTTGTCCTGCGACTGAGGTAGGTAGAAGGAGAGGAAATCCACCACCATCTGTGAATAGTCACCATAGGTGTAGCCGATGATGGGACGCCCATAGATGCGAAGCCTTGAAATGTGAGCCATACCCTCCAAAGTCAGGACCATGTGGCCCCACAGCAGCAAAAAAGAATAGGTCGCATCATCCCATCTCTCTCTCAAGACTTGGATCAGGGCCAGGTTCTCCTAGAATGGTGCAACTCATAGAAGGGGTCCCAACCCCATCTCATCGAGACACTAATGCTGGAAGAATTGAAATCCATGATAAACCAATCTCACCATCTGCCAAGAAATCTGGGACTTGATTCGTTCAAATGGTAGCCAAGAGAATAAGAGAATTCAATCATAATACAAAAATAAATTTACCTCATGTGCAACTACTAGCTCAGAAGGACTAGCCTCAAAATTGATAGAAATGTATGCCCTACAAGTCAATCATATATGATATGATTCGACATTTCAAGATATATCTTATTCAAATAATTAGACGAATCTTCATTATAAGCTCTTATTAGATGCGAATATCATAATGAAGTCCTTGATCAAATACAATGATGATTAAATCATAATGAGATCATGATAATGAGATTGATCATCTAGAGGTATTTGATCTAAATGTTCCTAGTCATATGATACTTGAGATGGGACATCAAAGATCTGGATAAACTAGTGTATATAATATCTTCTCATGTGATGAGGATGACCAATTTCATTGGTCATTAGTGTGGAGACACTGAGATACACATACAGGTGCTCATTAGTTGAATGAGTTCTCTGAACTGACCAAATTAGAAACCCTGAATGGTATCTCACCGAATTGTCAATCAGGATTTTCTATCATCATGGTTGCATGGTTGGACCTTTGACCTAAGTCACCAAAGATGCCTTGTTGGGTGGAACTTGTGCTTTGACCATTGTCTTATGGATCACCGTATAGATGGTCTAGTATAGCGATGGATTGGGTACAAGAAAAACCCAGCAATTGAGCGAACAACAAGGGATCGTCCACTCTCGGTATGTGAAAGTGAATGTCCTATGGGATAGTGATCTAAATCATTGGCAAGGGTAGATAGGATGATTAGAAAAGGAGTTTTCCAATTGATCCAATTTCGAGTACAAGATCTAATAGAGTCGGTACACTAAGGAGTTGATAGTCGATGTCGTAGTCCTTTCCAACCTGGATATTGAATGGATGAGAGTTTATATCCATGCAGTAACTGATGATGGAAATGCTCAATGGATATGAGATTGTCTCCATAGCCATTTGAGATCATGAGATGTGGCTTGTACCCTTTATGATCGATAGGCCAATTAATTTGTTATCGGATAACAGATTTAACTAAATTAAATAAAATTATTCTATTTTATTTAGGCTTTAACCAAATAGGCTATTGGGCCTAATGGGTCACACACAAAAGGACTTATCCACAAGTACAGGGGCAAGGGCGTAATTTATGGAGATTTTGGGTTTTTATGAAAAAATCCAAAATTCTCTATACATACTAATGGTTTCAGCCAAACCCAATCAAGCCAAGAGTGAAAACCATGTCCCTAGCCTCCTTTCTACCTCCTCCTCTCTTTAGAAGGTGGCCATGGTTGATGGTGCTCTGTTCGAGAAGAGTTCTCGAGGCCGGTGCGAAGGGAGAACCTGTTCTAGATGAAGTTTGAGTGGGATACTGCTAGAGACCGAACACTTGAACGGTTTGAAGAGCTTGAGAAGCTCATCTCCTTCCTCTCCATGGGATTATATGAATCTCTATCAGATATATTCGAACCTAATTTGATCAAATTTTGATTTTCGTTGTTCGGTTCCGATTGAGATAGATTCTTAAGGAACCTATAGGAATCGTCGCTTCTGCTGCATCAAATTTTTATGAACAATTCCTTACAAGAATCAAGCACATGCGGGAGTAAAATCCTCTTCAACATCTGCAAATTTTAAATTGGTTAGACTTTCAACTTATTTTGCTGTAATTAAAAACTCCCATGTTTCCTGGGCAAGGGGTAGATGGGATGCCCCCCACCTAGCAGGGCACATCCCTATGCACCCTAAGTAGGGGGCGCACGCACCCCACCCAGCAGGGTGCATGGCCTAGGCCACATGGGAGGCACCATGGGAATGCACCCCCAATAGGGGGCACATGTCTAAGCGCCTCCCCTTGGGAGCACATGTCCACACACCCGCGATTGGGGGCATATGGACCCAAAAGTCTTGACAGAACTTCTTCTAATCATAAACATGGTCAAACGGATTCAAAATCACATAAAATTATAGTTAAAACGAAGAAAATGAAGAGTTCTACAATTTCTTTAACTACAGTACTAATCTTTGATCGCGATTTGAGCTCCAAAGGTGAAGAAGAAGTCAAAGAGGCTCTGGTGAGGAGAGATGGTATGCACAGTAAAATGAACTTGTAAGGGTGGTAAGATCTATTTATAGAGGTAAAAATTCACCAAAATCATAAAAATATTAAAAATTATCCGGGTGTTCATGAAATTGAGCTGATTACAATGTCACTAAAATAAAATCAAATGGATTTCTGAATTGCTCAAAACAATTAATTGAAGAAAATGCTTGTTTAAATTCCATGAAAAATTCGTTTCTGACTCAAAAATTTCACAAATCATGTTGTAAAATAGTTATCTTTATTAAGCATCATTTTGGTCATACACTAACAATTTTGTAGGATCAAGGTGAATTTCCATTCCAAAATTGACATAAAAAAATTTATTTTTTATTCATAAATGACCAAAAATTGTTTAACAAGCAAGGAAAGAAAGAAGACAATAGAAGAACAATTAGGCATAAAGAAGCTGCAACTGAGAAAGGTAGCGATGTTGATGATATGGGCTCTCCTTGAATGGCATGCTCGAGTACCATAGTCGGCTCGTACTACACAAGACAATGAAAGTTCTAGCCTCTTCCATGTCATCATTCATACCAAGTTTCCTATCCTTGATAGGAGGCAAAATGTGATAGCACAAGAAACTCATGTTGAGGTAAACCGATCTGAAAATGGCACCTATGCGGGTTGTATAGAACAAAGGTAGATATAGTAATCAACTGCAGGTCCACACCAAGAGCAAAGCAAACCTGAGCATCCCTCTGTCGCATGATAACCGGACTATGTACAAAGTTGGAACAATCAATGGAAGCAAGGTAGGTGTGCTGGTTTGTTCACCCCTTTAGAGCGGCATATTTGTTCAAAACCTTGTCAAAAAAGCCAATAGCTATAGCACATAGGAACAGAGGACTGTGCCGAAAATGTAGTGAACTGGTGGTTGTGCTGCCTGTTGAATCAAAGCTGAAGTGAAGATCTACCCAACAAGCAAGCAAAAGAGCACTGCCAAATGTGAAATGTCCCACGCAGGAAGAAGACAAGTCGTAGTATTGAAAGTCGAGCATTGAAGGACCAAGCTGCTTGCCACTCCAAATTCCACGAGTGCATGATAGCTGACTCTACTCTAGAAAGCCATCTTCCGTGGGAAATAAAAACATTGCTGCCAGGAAAGTAGCAAAGCCTTTGGAGCTATTGAGAAGCTGTGTCTCATCAAGGCCGCAAGACGATAAAGCTGAAATGGACCAGGCCACAAGTTTTGAAAGACTAATCCACTTACTAACTATAAAGGAGATAATTTGTCCTGTTTCCATGAAATCCTACAAGATCTTGAGGCATGACACTGATTCTGAAGGAAGAAACTTATCAACCACCTCACCTTTTCTGATCTGTGGAAGTTCGAGAAACAACTCTACATCCTCGAGTAAAATCGTGCATTCAAAAGAACTGAAGACGAAAAGTGTGCATCTCTGGATGCCACATCTCAATAAAAGCACCCATTAATCCAAAGTCTAGTTGGTATTCAACATAATGTTTGGTGTGCACCAGTAGGCCAAGTAAGTTCCAGTCAGATAGAATTGATCTTACTAATAGACGGAGAACCCGAGCAAGTCCTTGAGCCAGATAGGTGAATAAAATTGTCGATGGCCTAGAAACAAAGGGTAATTCTACAAGAAAGATCATTATCAAGTATGTTTTATAGCATAAAAAAATTTTTGACCAGAGCACATGGCAATGCGCCCCATCTCCTGGGCACATAGCCACATGCCCCCAATCGAGGGCATGTGAGATCAAACTTTGAAAAAAATTCAAAAAAAAATTTAAAAAGAATCCAGAAAGAAGAAAATGAAGTTTTCTTAACAAATTTGCTGAAATCCTTCCCTTTACATACCCTATGATTCTAGAAATTGCTCTTCCAAGATCCGAACACAACTTCTTTGTAGAAGGGGCCATCTACACAGGGGTAAGATCAATTTTTAGACAGGGGTATATATAAGGGAGAATTGGTCTGATTTCGAACCAAATTCAAATTTGACCATGTGCCCTAGGGTGAGGCACATGTGCCCTCCCCTGGGGCACACGTCCATGTGCCCCATCTCTTGGGCGCATGGGCACATACCCTCGATTGGGGGTATATAAACAAAAATTCAAAAAGATTCAGAAAAATATGAAAAAATTAGATGGAATGGAAAATGTTGAAAATAATATTTTTAATAAAGGAACAACCATCAAAAACATTGTTTTGCCCTCTAAATGATGGTTCCAATAGTGAAAACTTCAAAAGCTTGTTTTAGGAAAAATATGTTTCATTTGACAATTCTATTTGCTGGGTACTAATTGTCGACACGTCAATTTGGACTTATTTAGAGCTTGAAACTCTTATTCCATTGACAACATCTCTTTTAGAAAAATCAAACTGAACCACCCCTTTGGACGAGCCGAGGAGCTTACTAAAAATTTGAGGATGAGTTACAGATCCCTGGTCGAACCCGGGTTTGCCAAGCAAGGACCATTGTGTCGTGTCCTTTCATCAAATCATTGTACATTTTTTGCTTACCGTTAGGGCTTCTCGGTTGCTGTCAGGTCATTCCGATCAATAACAGGGTAGCATAGAGCATACCGGATTTGTCCCGTCATTTTCGATCGTCAACCTGAGTTGTACGGGTTGCCATCAGCTTTTATAGTCATTCTGATTATTCTGAGTTGTCCCTGGATCTTCTAAACATCTCTCTAAGTTTTTTGGGTTCTTCTCATCATTTCGGTCACCAACCTGAGTTGTACGGGTTGCCGCCAACACTTTTAGTCTTTCTGAGTATTCCAGGTTGTCCCTAGCTCTTCAGAACATCTCTTCAGGTTTTTCAAGTTCTTCTCATCATTTCCAGTCGTCAACCTGAGTTGTACGGATTGCTGCCAGCTTTTCTGGTCATTTCGAGTATTCTGGGTCATCCCCGGTTCTTCCGAGCACCTTTTCAAACTTTCAAGGTCATTCTCATCATTTATGGATGTCAACCCAAGTTGTATGGGTTACCACCAACTTTTTGGGTCATTCTAAAGTTTTCTGCATTGTAGCCGGCTTTTTCAAGTTTTGGATCACCGTCTAGGCCTTCGGCACCACCGTAGGATAAACCAGAAGTTACAATTTTGTATAGAAGTCTCAGGAAGTGTACCAGTTGGTTTACCCATTTTGGGAGCTATGTTTATGAGTCATCATTCTAACGCAACAAAAAAAGAGTCGAAACAGTCATCCACAAATCAGAGAGTGGAGCGTGCCCCTGAAGTGGGGGCATGGTCTGTGCACCCTCACTGTGTGGGCACGTTATTCGTGCCCTTAGACCGAGGGCACAGTCAGTGCACCCCGAAACTAAGGGCAAGGTTGGTTCCAGAAACTGGAAACTTGCCCCAATTTGGACTTTCCAAACTAGTTTTGGAAGGTTTCCTCCTATTAAAAAGAATTATTTTGACCGCGCCCCCAAGTTGGGGGCACGTTCATTTTATGAACTTGAATTTTAGCAATGTTCTTGAGTTTTTCAAATTTTTTAGAAATGACGTGCTAAACGTGCCCCAGAAGTGAGGGCACGCCCAGCGCACCCTCAATCTGAGGGCACGCCCAGCACACCCCCAGGTTGAGGGCCCGGCCACCGTGCCCCTAACTCGGGGGTGCGTTTGGTTTGTCTCTATGGTTTGCACTAGTTTTGATCCTCTATAAATTTTGGTCATTGGGGTACGATCCAGGACTCTTCTCCTCATCTTCCAGCCACCCTAGGCTCATCCCAACCTCCCAAAGTCATCCTCTCTTCGTCCCGGTGTTCGGAGATCATCCCAAACTGAAAGAGAAGCCGATCTATGCTCCGACATGCTACTTTGCTGATCATCTGCTTATGCATATCTCTCTTATCATTTTACAGCCCAGCTTCCTTCAGAAGAAGTGTTCTACATCACGTTATCTTTCATCTCCAACAAACAGAGATCAATTCCTACTTCATCTTGACTTTTGGCGGCTTCTACACCGGCACTGCACAGACCAATCCAAAATCTACCCTTTCTCTACCATCATCTTTTTTGCCAATTTTTATATAAGTCTATGTGGATCCAGCCTGCAACTTCTTCAAACAAATTGTACCTCTATAAGTTATATTATATTCCTAACATGAATCATTTAATTTGGACATCTGTGGTGCCCGAGGAAAATCTTGCATCAACATCGCACTGGTGGTTCTCGGATCTTCAACTTCCAACAACAGAACTATTAGGTAAATTTATATCACTTCTGAATAGATTCAAGAAAAATTTTCTTCATCCTAAACCACACTCGGTGAGTCTTATTTATTTTGAAACAAATGGCACTCAATTCTAACATTGGTGTTGTCCATTGGGGTCTCTACATCAGAGCCGCGCAGTCTACATTGAATTTGTCCAACCCAATTGTCACTTTGCCTGGGTTGTGTTATCCTTAATCATCCATATTATCTTTGCTAACTCTTCATTCATATCATTTAGTTCATATTTTAGCATCATTTTTATTCATTTTTTCATCATTTCATATATCATTAAAAACCAAAAAAATAGGGGTTAGGGTTCGCCCCAATCCGGTGAGTTCAAATCGTATTACTCATTTTCTTATCTTTCTTCATACAGTTTCTACTCTTCACCTAGTTCTAATCAATTTCCTTCACTTTGTTTAATGTTTTAGTTTCACAGATTTATCAAGCTAGAAGTTTTTGGGGACTATTCTTTATCGGCCAGCCGAAGAAGGAGAAGGTTAAACCCGAACACTCTTTTCCCGCGCTAAGGTACACACGGTCATCTTTTACTCAATTTGCATTTTGTCTCATTTAAAGCAGAATCCACGATTCCTAGCGACCACATCCTCCAATTTTATTTATGCATTAAGTTTATTTTATTCCATCCTCACAATCCTCCCACATGACCCGAACTGTCTCTTCGGTGCTCGAGCGATGTCGGGAGATGAAAGTTCGGGGATCAATGTGAGTGTGGGACCAAGGTGAGAGTTTTTTCACATTTTCCTTCCTTCTTTCTCATCCCCTCTTGAGGTGGCGATCTGGATAATGACAAACCTATTTTAGGAGTCGACAACTTTGTGGCGACCATGGTGGGACAACCAATGTTTTTACCCATGCTAGCTTAATTTGTTTGTGCAACTAGTTTCATTCTAATTCGGTTCTCACGCAAACCACCTTTAGTCACTAGACTGTTTGTTTGTTTCATCATTGTTTGTCTTGTTTGCATATCACATGCTCGATTTACTTACTTTCTTTCATTTCATGTTTACGCATATTGATTGCTTCTTCCCCTCTTACCCTTCATTTTTACTTTTGCATTAGCTTTTTGCATCGGGTACCGGACTTGTTCTGATCCATAGGGCATTCGATGTGGGGACTCTCTCTCCCAACACACCCTCACCCTCAAAACACTTTCTTGATGAATTCTAACCTCTCTTATGGGATATTCTTTCTTAGTTGATTCAGTTGTTTCCATCAAGACCTCTGTAGGTCCCCATCTATAGAGTATTCCTCTCTGCATGATTGGACTGGTTGTACAATTCATCCCAAAATCGTGAAGAACTCAAGTACCTACTTGTGGTGATTGTGTGACAACTTTAGGTCTTGGAGATTAAAACAATAGGAACCATACCTAACTTGAGTGAACAATTGTTAACAATCTATCTAATTTAAGATTTGAACCCAAAAATTATTTAGTCATTCTAAAAACTTATTTGCACTACTTACTTGCTCACCAAAATTGAAAACAAAAAAATTCCTTCACCTAAAATACCTAAAAAAATAAAAAGTCTCTTTAATCTTGTGTAAAACTTGCTTGCCAACAACAAAACTGAAACAAAAAAAATCAAACAAAACAAAACAATGTAGACACGCCAATTTGGCCTTATTTAGAGCTTAAACCATTATTCCATTGGCAACATCTCTTTTAGACCATTAAAATTATGATGAACCACCCTTTTGGATGAGCCGAGGTTCTTATTGGAAATATAAAGATGATTTTCTAATTTCTAATCAAATCCATGTTTTCCAAACAAGAGACTCTTGGTGGTCTGCCAGATTATGCTTTTCCCAGCATATCCTCTATTTAAAAATTTTTCACAGGATTATATGGACATCTAATGAAAAAGTATTCAACATAAATAATCTTCTTCTCTGAGTTATATTTCCATTGCAATAAATTACATTCAGATCTGATCTCTCATTTGTCCGCAGCGCCCTTTGGAAGTCAGATGCACAGTTCTGTCCGCACGCATCACCGATCAAGCCCAATTTCATGCAAGCCTAGCCCATTGGGCACATATCTGACAAATTCACGACCTTACATTCATTTTTCCTCCTCCATATCACTTGGTAAAGTATCTGGTAGCTTCATGGTCGAAATTAGCATCATCAAATGATGGCAATCCAACTTGTTGTCTTGTATATCAAAACTTGCCATTTTTAGACTAGATTTGTTTCCTCTTCAAGTGGAGACATATTTTGAACATGGGGAAGGTGATCCACGGTTTCCAATCCTTTTAAATCATTTGGGTAAGTTTATATATGCCTCAGGATGAAAATTAGCAACATTAATTGAAGGAAATCCAACCTATGGTCAGATATATCAACCTATGGAAATCCAACATTAATTAAAGGAAATCCAACATTACTATTTTTTGACCTGTTTTTCATCCCCTATAAAGGGAGACTCATATGTACGACCTAAGAAGGTTATCCGCATCCTCCAACACTCCTATCCTCGTCCTCCAGCCACCCTAGGCTCATCCCAACCTTCCCAAATCGTTCTATCTTTGTCCCGGTGCCCGGAGATCATCCCAAAGTGAAGAAGAAGCCGGTCTATGCTCCGACGTGCTATACTTCTGATCATCGGCTTATACAGATCTTTATAGTCATTTTTCAGCTTGAATTACTTCATAATAAGTGTGCTTAATCAAGATATATTTCATATAAAACAAACAGAGATCAATTCTGACATTCCCTCGGCTTGTTACAGCTTCAACACCGGAGCTGCATAGACAGATCCGAAGTCTTCTCTTTTAAGTCATCTTTTCTCAGTCAATTTCAGTACATTTAATGGTGAATTCAACCTATATATCCTTCATAGAAATTGTTTTTAGGTGAGTCCTTTTTTATTTAAAATAAGAATCATTTAATTCAGATATCTATAGTGCCCATAGCATGTCCTACATCGACATTATGCTGGGAGTTTTCAGAACTTCACTGTCCAAGATCTGGCTTATCAGGTAAAATCAGATTACTTATCACAAGATTCAAGAAAACTTGTCTTCATATAAAACCACCCTCGGTCAGTTATATTTATTTTAAAACAAACATCACTTTATTCTGACATTGGTTCTGTTCGTTACGATCTCTGCATCAGAGCCATGCAGTTTACATTGAATCTGTCCAACCCGGTTGCCACTTTGCCTGGGTTGTGTTGTCTTTAACCATTCATAATCTCTTTGTTAACTCTTCATTCAAATCATTTAGTTTATATTTAAGCATCATTTTTATTCAATTTTACATCATTTCATACATCTTAAAAAACCAAAAAAAGGGGTTAGGGCTAACCCCGAATCCGGTGAGTTTGTTTCTAATTGTCGTTTTGTGTTAGTGTTTTTACAGTTATTACACTTCACACAGTTCTAATCCTCCCTTCACTTGTTTTCTTGTCTTATTTGTCTACTAGTTGCACAAATACATCAAGCTAGCACCGGTTGGACTCTTCTTCATCGGCCGGCCGAAGAAGAAGAAGGTTTAACCCACACACTCTCTCCCGCGCCAAGGTACACACGGTCAACTCATCTCTTGATTTACATTACATAAAGTGGAACCCGTGGCTCCTGGCGAACACCTTTTTATTCATGTTTTAAGTTTATCTCCTTCTCACTCTCCTCCCACATGACCCGAACTGTCTCTGGTGCTCGAGCAACGCCGTGAGATGAAAGTTCGGGGATCAATGTGAGTGTGGGACCTAGGTGAGGAGTCTTTACCGCTTTCCGAGTGTTTTCCGATTCACTCTCCCTTTTACTCTATTCCATCTTTCACCTTCTCTTGAGGTGCCGATATGGAACCCATTTTCTAGAGTCAACAGCTTTTTGGCGACCACGGTGGGACAACCAAAGTCTTCAACCATGCTAGCTTGATTGATTCGTGCAACTAGTTGTTTTCCGACTTGGTTCCCGCGTGAACCGGCTTGTCCTTTACTTTTTCCATGTTCATTTACCTTTAAACTTTCTGTTTACTCTTCCTTTAATGATTGTCCCCCATGTGGACTTGATTTTCTTGTCATTAATTTCAACTCGGTTCCCGCGTGAACCACTTTTCTTCTTATAAACCGGTTCCCACGTGAACCACCTTTCTTTTCCAACTCGGTTCCCACGTGAACCAACTTATTTTCAGATCGGTCCCCGCGTGGACCACCTCTTTACTACACCTTTAGATTGGCCCCACGTGGCCCTCTTTCTATTTTGTCAACTCTTACACCAGTTCCCGCGTGGACCACCCTTTTCTTCACAAAAACCAGTTCCCACGTGAACCAACCCCTTTTCTATATCGGTTTCCACATGAACCAACCCACTTTCAGATCGGTCCCCGGGTGGACCACCCTTTTGCACCACTTTAAATTGTCCCCAAGTGGCCCTTCTTCATTTTTCCAATCAAACAAATCGGTTCCCGCGTGAACCATCCCTTTTTCTTCAAAAAACCGGTTCCCGCACGAACCACCTACGTTTTCAAAACTCGGCTCCCGCGTGAGCCACTTTATTTTCAAATCAGTCCCCGCGTGGACTATCCTTTTACCTTTACTTCAGATTTGTCCCCACTTGGACACTCCATCACAAGCCGGTTCCCGCGTGAACCACCTTTAGTTGCTAGTTGCTAGTTATTTGTTTTACTTTATCATTGCTTGTCTTGCTTGCATTCACTTGTTTGATTTATTTAATAGCTTTCATTCATGTTTGCATATTGATTGCTTATTCTCCTCCTACCCTCCATTTTTCATTTTTGCATTAGCTTTTGCATCGGGTACCGGACTTGTTCCAATCCGTAGGGCATTCGAGGCAAAGGCTCTCTCTCCCAACACACCCTCACCCTCCAAACACCTTCTTGGTGGATTCTAACCTCTCTTCTGGGATATTCCTTTCTAGTTGATTTGATTGTTTCTATCAAGGCCTCCATAAGTCCCCATCTGTGGAGTATTCCTCTCCGCACGATTGAGCTGGTTGTCCCACTTTTCCAAAACCCGAAGAACCCAAGTACATACTCATGGTGATTGAGTGATAACCTTAGGTCTTGAAGATTGAAGCAATAGGAACCATACCTACTTGAGTGAACAATTGCTAACAATCTATCCAATCTAAGGTTTCAACCCAAAAATTGACAAGTAGTCATTTTAAAAACTTGTTTGCACAACTTGCTTGCTCACAACAATTGAAAACAACCAAAAAAAATTCTTCTTACAAAACACCTAAAAAAACAAAACAAAAACCTTTTTAATTTTGTGTTCAACTTGTTTTCCAAACAACCAAATTGAAACAAAAAAAATCAAACAAAACAAAATATAACAAAAAATCTTTAATTGTGTGCTTTGCTTGCTCTTTTTTTTAACCATCCTTGTAGAAAGATCGACATGATGCCCATGATGCTAAGGTCTGGAAGCCACGTTGGGAGGTCGGACTACTACAAGCAACAAGAGTACGAGCCAGGTTTCTACAAGCTTCAACAACAACCCATGGTCCAACCAAAGACCCATGTCAATGTTGCTATGGAACCCAAAGTTCAAGGGGTTGCCCATCAGTTTGCTTCATACAGTTTGGAGAAACTCTTGAAGGAACTATATTTTCATCTTGATCCCAAGGTAGTGTCAATCATACAATCTCTAGTGAAGAATAAGATGTCTGTCGATCAAGGTCCAACCAAAGTCAACCGGGCTGCCTCACCTCCCCAATCGCTAGTTCGACCTCTTACTATAACCCCACCTGGGCTGCCCTACCATGTTACTTCGCCTACTCACCCCATTGTGGGTCATTCTTCAGTTCGCACACCAACCCACCTCCCTCCCATCCAGGTGCCACGTGCACACCCCTTGGTGAATTCCTCCTTACCTGTTGCCAAGGATAAAGAAACCGTCAAATTCCCCCTCTATACTATCTACATCCCCCAATAACAAATGCCAACCTACCATCGCTACAATGGCTCAGGTGATCCCTTCACCCATGTCAATGATTTCCTGAGAAAATCATCTCGGTGGCAGAATGATAGAAAGACCGTTGCCTTTCTTTTTAGGAGATCTTTAGAGGGTACAGCCCTAGATTGGTTTTTTTCATTGAACGAAGTAGAGATATGGGATTTTGAAATTGTCAATGCCAAATTCTTGAAACGATATGGGCCAAGCTATTCAATAATTGGGGAAGCAAAATAAGATGTGGAATTAATGCAATATTCTGATGAATTGAGCCCATGGTTGAGAAGAACATTGATGCTATGAACCAACCTAGGAGCCCTCCCCAACCCCATCCAGATCATCATCATTGGCCAACTCCTTGACGCCAGTTGATTAGGCTACCCATGCCCCAACCTCAGCTAGTCATGCAACCCGAGTCAATGGCACAACCAACCACCCTTAATAAAGCTCCTCTTGTTGCTTTTGCGAATACTCCATTACTTCAACCTGCTCCCTAGCCTTCGACTCCACCAATATTTCTTAAGGTCCATCGGCCAATCATCTGACCATTGGCTTCTCAGCCTATTCCAGCAACAACCCCTCGGCTAGCCACGCAAGCCTTGGCCCCTCAACCCACTTCACAAACGGTCCCTCGGCCAATCATTCATCCTAAGTCGATCGAGCAAACCCCAGCTTCTCAACCAATCCCACCGCATAGGGATCCTCTTCAGTTGGTTACACAACAACCAATCATTTCTTCTATTACTCTTGCCTCAACAAAGGAATCAATCACTCCTACTATTTTTGCTCCTGCAGTAGTAGAAGATTCAGACACTTCGACCCTTCAAGCTCCTTCCCTGGCGGAGGAAATAATAACTCCAACCATTTGTGCTCCTTCCATGGCAGAAGAATCAGCTTCTCATCATGTCATTGCTATATCTCGAGATCAAAGTCAGCCAGTAGGGGAGGTTGAACCAAACCCTTCTACCTTTTTGGAATCCCCTAGACTAGGCATGCCCTCTTCTATAGAACATCCTGAGGAGAAGCCTGCTATAGGGAGCTTAGATAAAGGAATCATAAACTTAGTTGGTTGTCAATCCAATGATGGACTAGGCAAGGATTTGTCAGGCATTGATCAACTGTTACCATCATTGGAATTGATCAATGAAGATGGTCAGATTGAATTGACCCCTGAACTGGGAAGTAAGGAGACTGAATTGGTCAATGAAATAGGGAGTAAATCCACAAACCTCCAGAAGGATGTAGACCTTAGCAAAGAAATACTGGGACCTCCTCCAGATAGGAAGGCAAATCCATTAGCATCAATCTTAGGTCCACAACCCTTACCCCATTCTTCTCCTAAGAAACAATCCGGCCCATGGGCCTACAAATCGTCAATCTTAGGGCCACGACCCATTCTCTACCCTCCTCCCAATCAAAAATCATGCCCATGGGCCTACAATTCCTCAATCTTAGGGCCACCACCTTTTCTTTATCCTTTTCACAACCATCAATCAGGCCCATTGGTTCAAAATCTGTCAATATTAAGGCCATGTTCCACACCCCATCCCACTCAATTGGGCCCGTATGTTCTATTTTTAGACCTTATGTCCCATTTTGGGGCACTTATGCTCCTTTTCGTCAATTGGGCTCTTATGCCCCTTTTCATCAACTGGGCCCATGTGCCCCTTTCCATCAGCCGGGCCCATGTGCCCCCTTTATCCAACCGGGCCCATGTGCCCCTTTTAATCAACCGGGCTCTTATGCCCCTTTTATTCAACTGGGCCCACGTGCCCCTTTTAATCAATCAGGCTTGCATGCCCCTTTCTTTCAATTGGACCCATGCGCCCCTTTTCCCCAACTAGGCCTACGTGTCCCTTTCCTTCCATCGGGCCCACGTGCCCATAATTCTTCCCAATCGGGCCCACGTGCCCACAATTCACCTCAATCAGGCCCACGTGCCCACAATTCACCTCAACCGGGCTCACATACCCATGTTTTTCTACAACTGGGCCCATGTGCCCAAAATTCTTCTAAATTGGGCCCACGTGCCCACCTTCCAACAAACTCGGGCACACATGCCCACACTCCTTCAACTTCGGGCCTGTATGCCCCCATTTCTTCACCATCGGGCCCGCGTGCCCAAACTTCTTCGAAATCGGGCCCCCATGCCCCCACTTCTTCAACTTTGGGATTACGCACCCATACTCTTCAATGGCGCCAGCGAGCCCATCAGAAATCACAATCTTGCACCCAACCATTTAAATCGAGTCCATGTGCCCACTCTTTTCATTAGGTCCCTTGGGCTCAACCTCCAATTGGGCCCTCATGCCCATCAACATCAACCAGGCCCTCTATCCCACATTCAAATCTTGGGCTCACGTGCCTCTTGATTCCAACTACTCCCAGGCCTTCAAGCTCACTTTCAACTCACGGGCCCAAGAGCCTATTTTAACTCACTTTTTTTTCCAAGCATGTTTATTTCCTTTCAAATTCTCTTTCATTCTCTAAGTTTTACTTTCAACATAAAAAATCAAGGTAGAGAAATTTCCTGGGTGATACCACAATCTTTGCCTTCTACGTCATCAATCCTAGTTCCACCATGCCAAATCAAATCTTCCACATCTTTCACCTCACTGTATGACTCTTACTCTTTGATTCGATGTGGAACATATCAACAGTGGAAGCAATTAGGCAAGGCAAGGCAAGGCATGGCAGGAAAGGCAAGGCATGCACAAACAAAGTCATCATCAGCAATGAACTTCTTCTTCTCTCAGGTATTACATTGCATTCATCATCATTATGTCATCCGCAAGGCAATATTTTCTGAAATGATTTTGAATTACACATGACAATTTTAATTGAGAGAAATTCGTGATTAACGATATTTGTAGCTACCTTATTTTTATTAAACAAATTCTTTACATTGCAAGGCGTGTAAACAATTGATTCACCTATGGAATATAATCTACCTCAAAAATGGAGAGAACTACCAGTATGACTTGAGTCCACATGTCCTAGGTTGTTGTCTAGGAGTCGAGGGTAGATACCATTCTACACACACAACACGTCCCGATCCCAGAATCCAGATGACCCAATACCTGAGAGAAGCTAGGCAAGGTTCAGAGGTGGAAGGAAAACCCTCACCCTACTCTCTTATGTTCGGTCCAAGATAGGTGAAGGGGATTAGAGGGGGAGAGTATCGAAAGCACCCACCGCCCTAGTGCCGTCTCAGAAGGTCCAACTTCTTAAATAAAAAAAAGGGTGCCAAAAGATGAGCAATGAACCCCACAGGTTTAAACAAATATGGGCCTGTCCAAATGAGTACCCAAAAATGCAAAAAATGAAAAAAGGCACCAAAAGATGGGCAATGACCCCACAGGTCAAAGCACCTATCCGAATGTGTGCCACAAAAATACGTTTGTCAATAAAGAAGAAAAGACCCGAAGAGGCCGAACCCCAATGGGCAATTGGGTGTGAGTAGAGAAATCCCTCTCGACATCTCCAAAGACTATCAAGGACTTTCCCTCAATTCTTCATTCTTACCCCCAAGGTGTGGGTGAACCAACCAAATCAAATCTAAACTCTAGCCGATCAAAGGTTGAAGGTCGGAAAGATTTTGGGTAAGGAACCCCATTTTGCACATGGTGTCTACCAACGAACCTTGAAAAAACAACCAAGTGATGAGAACTTGTGTCAATACTATTTTTTCTCTCAAAAAAATTTCAAAAACCCCAAAAAAAGTTGAATATCTTCAAAACTCCAATAAAAATTTAAGTATTTTCAAAACTCCAAAAAAAATGAATATTTTCAAAATAAAAAAAATTTCCTGTTCACAAAACTTCATTCCAACAAAAAAAATTCAAAATTTCAAAAATTTTCATCACCATGCTTGGCTTTAATTTTCATCTTTACATTCATATTTGCTTTCAGTCTCTCATGTTTCAAAATTTTCATGGCATATTTGCCGCTTATTTTTTTTAGACCCTTAAAGAGAACTTATCACCCCTTGACAAAGGTCAACGCAGATTGCAACTTTCAAGGGGGATAAGCCATCTTGTCATTCTAATCTCCTTTTCTGAGTGTTTCAGTCACGAAGAACAAACAAGGAGAACTGCACAGCAAGGCAATGCTCGCCACTTCGCTCCCCCAAGGATTCTTAGGAGGAGGTGCCACCATGACCTCGGCCTCAACTTTGCCGAAGAGTTTTTTTTCATAATTTCAATAAGTCAATGCTCAACACTTCCCTCCCCTGAGGATTCTCAGCAGGAGGAGTCATCATTACCTCAGCTTCAACTTTGCCGAGAAGCTTTACTCTGTGTCCTCATTAGGACACATGAACTCTTTTGTGATAATGTATGTCATCACACCGCAAACTCACCGTTATCATTTCCTTTCTTTGCATATATTAGGTGCATTCATATTTATTTTATACAATGATGTTGAAGACCGTGAATGCAAAGAAGATCAGGCCCGAGATCCCCTTCATCAAAATCCACGACGGTCGGGTCATTCTTTGTGCTCACAGATAAGCACAAAGTTGTGCTGTGAGGGACGATGGTTCCCAAATGGGTATCTTGACCTCATAGACAATCTATATCTTCAACTATTTGTTATACAAGTTTTGTTTTATTTTTTTGAGCCCAACATGCATCATGTAGCATTAGTTACATTATATTTTGTTTTGTCAATGCATACATCCTTTCATAATCTTCACCTTCTCACTCTAGTCTCTGAATCTTTTATCCTAATTCTAATCATTCTAAACCCCACCATGTTTTCTAATCCCACCATGTTTTCTAATCCCACCATGTTTGTCCCACCTATCTTTCTAATATCCCACTGTGCCTATGAATCCCATCGTGTTTGGTAGTCACCTTGTGCCTCCAATTATTTCATTTCTATCACCACTATGGCCATTGCAATAACTTTCTTGCTATTCATCTCACCGTGGCAGTGAATTCATCCCACCAAGGGCCTCATATTCGATCTAAACTTGCACCATCATGGTCTGTACTTAAACATTTGCCTTTTGGAATTCGAGATCATTCCATTCTGAATTGAATCTTGTCTCCTGGAAGACTTAAATGAATCTAAGAGCCTGAATGTGCTCAATTGGTATTCTTTTACTTTTTCAAACAAATCTCTTTTTAAACTTTGGCCCATCTCAGTACAGGAACACCGCAAAGATCGGGTTACCGGCTGATGATGAACCTACGAACCCATGTTTCGGGGACTCCCCACCGCGTTGGGGGTTGGCTATTATTCTCTCGTGCCAATGGCATATCTCTTACCAATCGAACATAGGAAGACTTGATGAAACATGGCGGTTAACCAGGAGCCTTGAGGAGATTCGTCTTGCCGAATCTGGTCGTTGAGCGTGTCTATATCTACACCTTGATGCCACCTTTTCAGTCCATCACCATTTTGCTCCACTACATTCCACTACAATCCATCTCGCTTTACTACACTTTCTCTACATTTTTCTCCACTACGCTACATGCCATTCCCTTGCAAAGTCGACATCAAGGCGAGGCAAGCTGAAGACACTCCAATTTGGCCTTATTTAGAGTTTAAACCATTATTTCATTGGCAACATCTCATTTAGACCATCAAAATCATGATGAACCACCCTTTTGGATGAGCCGAGGTGCTTATTGGAAATATGAGGATGATTTTCTAATTTCTAATCAAATCTGTGTTTGCCGAACAAGAGACTCTTGGTGGTGTGCCAGATTATGCTTTTCCCAGCATATCCTCTATTTGGAAATTTTTCACAGGATTATATGGATGTCTAATGAAAAAGTATTCAACATTAATAATCTACTTCTCTGAGTTATATTTCCATTGCAATAAATGACATTCAATTCTGATCTCCCATTTGTCCGCAGCGCCCTTTGGAAGTCAGATGCACAGTTTTGTCTGCACGCAGCACCAATCAAGCCCAATTGCATGCAAGCCCAGCCCATTGGGAACATATCTGACAAATTCACGACCTTACCTTCATTTTTCCTCCTCCATATCACTTAGTAAAGTATCTGGAAGCTTCATGGGCGAAATTAGCATCATCAAATGATGGCAATCCAACTTGTTGTCTTGTATATCAAAACTTGCCATTTTTAAACTAGATTTGTTTCCTCTTCAAGTGGAGACATATTTTGAACATAGGGAAGGTGATCCACGGTTTACAATCCTTTTCAATCATTTGTGTAAGTTTCTAGATGCCTCAGGATTAAAATTAGCAACATTAATTGAAGGAAATCCAACCTATGGTCAGATATATCAAAACTTGCTATTTTTTGACCTGTTTTTCATCCTCTATAAAGGGAGACTCATATGAACGACCTAATAAGGGTATCCCCATCCTCCAACACTCCTATCCTCGTCCTCCAGACACCCTAGGCTCATCCCAACCATCCAAAATCGTTCTATCTTCGTCCCGGTGCCCGGAGATCATCCCAAAGTGAAGAAGAAGCCGGTCTATACTCCGACGTGCTGCACTTCTGATCATCGGCTTCTACAGATCATTATAGTCATTTTTCAGCTTAACTTACTGAAGAATAAGTGTGCTTCATCAAGATATCTTTCATCTACAAGAAACAAAGATCAATTCTGACATTCCCTCAGCTTGTTACGGCTTCAACACCGGAGCTGCACAGACAGATCTGAAGTCTTCTCTTTTAAGTCATCTTTTCTCAGTCAATTTCAGTACATTTAATGGTAGATTCAGCCTATATATCCTTCATAGAAATTGTTTCCAGGTGAGTCCTTTTTTATTTACAATAAGAATCATTTAATTCAGATATCTATAGTGCCCATAGCATGTCCTACATCGACATTATGCTGGGAGTTTTCAGAACTTCACTGTCCAAGATCTGGCTTATCAGGTAAAATCAGATTAGTTATCATAAGATTCAAGAAAACTTGTCTTCATATAAAACCACCCTCGGTCAGTTCTCTTTATTTTGAAACAAACATCACTTTATTCTGACATTGGTTCTGTTCGTTACAGTCTCTGCATCAGAGCCATGCAGTTTACATTGAATCTATCCAACCCGGTTGCCACTTTGCCTGG
Organism: Cryptocoryne crispatula var. balansae; assembly: GCA_036172225.1. Classification (NCBI taxonomy): domain Eukaryota; kingdom Viridiplantae; phylum Streptophyta; class Magnoliopsida; order Alismatales; family Araceae; genus Cryptocoryne; species Cryptocoryne crispatula. The sequence continues at coordinate 11,827,035 of CM069930.1, forward strand.
GTTGTGTTGTCTTTAACCATTCATAATCTCTTTGTTAACTCTTCATTCAAATCATTTAATTTATATTTAAGCATCATTTTTATTTAGTTTTACATCATTTCATACATCATAAAAAAACCAAAAAAAGGGGTTAGGGCTAACCCCAAATCTGGTGAGTTTGTTTCCAATTGCCGTTTTGTGTTAGTGTTTTTACAGTTATTACACTTCACACAGTTCTAATCCTCCCTTCACTTGTTTTCTTGTCTTATTTGTCTACTAGTTGCACAAATACATCAAGCTAGCACCGGTTGGACTCTTCATCATCGGCCGGCTGAAGAAGAAGGAGGTTTAACCCACACACTCTCTCCCGCGCTAAGGTACACACGGTCAACTCATCTCTTGATTTACATTACATAAAGCGGAGCCCGCGGCTCCTGGCGACCACCTTTTTATTCATGTTTTAAGTTTATCTCCTTCTCACTCTCCTCCCACATGACCCGAACTGTCTCTGGTGCTCGAGCAACGCCGTGAGATGAAAGTTCGGGGATCAATGTGAGTGTGGGACCTAGGTGAGGAGTCTTTACCGCTTTCCGAGTGTCTTCCGATTCACTCCCCCTTTTCCCCTATTCTATCTTTCACCTTCTCTTGAGGTGTCGATCGGGAACCCATTTTCTAGAGTCGACAAACATAACAAAAAAATACTTCAATTGTATGTTCTACTTGCTCTCTTTCAACCATCTCTTTAGAAAGTTTGACAGTATGCATGTGATCCTAAAGTCTAGAAGACACATCGGGATGTCAGACTACTTCAAGCAACAGGAGTACGGGGCAGGTCTCTACAAGATCCAATAACAACCCAAGAGCCATGCCAATGCTTCTATGGAACCTAAAGTGCAAGGGGTTGCCCATCAGTCCGCTCCATGTAGTGTGGAACAACTCCTTAAGGCGTCGTTTGGTATCGGGATAAGTTTGATGGGGATAGGGATAAACCAATCCTTGTGGTTAACCCTATCCCTATTATGTTTGGTTTAACTTAGGATATATTTAAGGATAATCCTATCCTATGTTTGGTATGTTAACAATAAATTTGAGAATAACCTTAAAATTTTATATTTTTATATTTATTTTATTACTCACAACATATTTGTAAATATCTTAACTAACTTACATATTTATATAATAAATTTAAACTAGTATTTAAATATATAAATAAAAATAAACTTAAATGTTGACGGAACTCAACCCGGCACCCCACCGGACAGAACCCGGCGGACAGTGCTCCCCGCCCCCCTTCTTGACTAGGGGTGAACAGAAAACGGTTCAAACCGAGAAATCAAACCGAACCAGCTCATTCGGTTCGATTTGGGACCCCTTTCGGTTTGGTTCGATTTGAGAAACCTCTAAACCGATTTAAATCTAACTAAACCGTTTAAATCGACTTAATAAAAAATTATAAAAAATATTATAATATTATTAAAAAAAACTATTTAGCAGCCCCCCCGTCACCCCGCACCCCCCCGACTGCGGAGTGGTGCCGGAGTCCCCCCGTCTCGCCCTGCCTCCGCGGCACCCGCCCCTCCCCACAGCACCGCCCCCCCTGCCCCCGCGGCACCCCCCCTTCACCCCGCGCGCCCCCGCCCCTGCCCACAGCGGCGCTACCTCTGCCTCCGCGGCACCGCCCCCACCCCCCGAGCCCCCCCCCCCCCCCCCCCCGCGTGGATGTCCCCCCGCGGCACCCCCCCCCGGCTGCGGAGTGATGCCGGAGTCCCCCCATCTCGCCCCCGCCTCCACGGCACCCCCCCCCCGCCCCTCCCCACACGGTGGCGCTCCCCCCGCCTCCGCGGCACCGCCCCCGCCCCCGCCCCCCGAGCCCCCCCCCCCCCCCCCCCCGCGCGCGGATGTCCCCCCGCGGCAACCCCCTCCCCCCCCGCCGCGCGCGGATGTCCCCCGTGGCAACCCCCTCCCCCCCCCCCGCGCGCGGATGTCCTCCCGCGGCAACCCCCTCCCCCCCCACGCGCGGATGTCCCCCCACGGCAACCCCCTCTCCCCCCCCCCCCCCCGCGCGGATTTCCCCCGCGGCGCCCCCTTCACCCCCTCCCCGAGCTCCCCCCGCGGTGCCCCCTTCACCCCCCTCCCCGGAGCTCCCCCCGCGGCGCCCACCTTCACCCCCCTCCCCGGAGCTCCCCCCGTGGTGCCCCCCTTCACCCCCCTCCCCGGAGCTCCCCCGGCGGCACCCCCTTCACCCCCCTCCCCGGAGCTCCCCCCGCGGCGCCCCCCTTCACCCCCCTCCCCGGAGCTCCCCCGTGGCACCCCCGGCTCCCCCGTGGCACCCCCCTTCACCCCCCTCCCCGGAGCTCCCCCGCGGCGCCCCCCTTCCCCCCACCCCCCGCGTGCAAATGTCTCCCCGCGGCACCCCCCCTTCCCGCACGTATCCTCAAAATATCATTTCGGGAGTAAGATATCCCAAGTATTAGGTGGGATGATTTATCCCTGTACTTATCCTTAATTTTGGGGATAACCTGGATTAACTTAATCCAGGTTAAATTCATTTTTTAGTGTGTACCAAACAAGTGATTAGGGATAAACCAAGTTTATCCTAGGTTATCCCCATACCAAACAAGGCCTAAAGAACTATCTTTTCATCTTAATCCAAAGACTTTGTCATTCATACAATCTCTAGTGAAGGGCAAGATGCCTACTAATCAAGGTCCAGCCAAAGTCAATCGAGCTGTCTCACCTCCCCAATCAGTGATTCGGCTTGGACAGTCTTGCCGCATTACTTCACCTACTCACCCCATTGTGGGCCATCTTTTAGCTTGCACACCAACCCACCTTTCTTCCATCCAAGTGCTACATGCACACACCCTGGTATATTCCTCTCCACCCATTGCCAGGGATCAAGAAACCCATGAATTTCCCATCTATACTATCTACATCTCTCCATCACAAATGCCAACCTACCATCGCTACAATGGCTCAGGTGATCCCTTCACCCATGTCAATGATTTCTTGAGCAAATTGTTTAGATGGCAAGATGGTCAAAAGGCCCTTACTTTTCTTTTTAGGCGATCATTAGATGGTGCAGCCTGAGAGTGGTTTCTTTCACTAGTCCCAACAGAAGCATGGGATTTTGAAATTGTCAAGGTCAAATTCTTTCAACGATATGGGCCGGGCTATTCAATAATTGGGGAAGTAAAAGAAGATGTGGAATTAATGCAATATCATGATAAATTGAGCCCCATGGCTGAGAGGAGCATTGATGCTATGCACAAACCTAGGAGCCCTCCCCAACCTCATCTCGATCATCATCATCGGTCGACTCCTCGATGCCAGTTGATTAGGCCATCCATGCCCCAACCTCAGCCAGTCATGCAACCCATGTCAATGGCACAACCAACTACGCGTAATCAAGATCCTTTTTTTGATCGAGCAATTACATCATCACCTGAACCAGCTCTACAACCTTTGACTTCACCAACTTTTCCAAAGGCTTATTTTCCAATCATCAGACCCTTGGCTTCTTAGCCTATTTCACCAATGGCTCCTTAGATAATCATCTAGCCCTTGGCTTCTCAGTCTACTTCACCAACAGTTCCTCAACCATTCACAAAAGTCTTGGCCCCTCAACCAACTTCACCAACGGCCCCTTGGCCAACTACTCAACCTTTTATTCTTGAGCCGATCAAACAAACCTCAGCTCCTCAATTAATCCCGCAACATAGGGCTTCTCCTCAGGTTGCACCACAACCAGTCGTTTCTTTTATTGCCCTTGTCTTAGTAAAAGAACCAATCACTTCTACTACTCTTGCTCCTGCAGTAGTGGATGATTCAATCACTTCAACCCTTCAAGCTCTTTCCCCAATAGAGGAACCAATCTCTCCCACCATTCATGCTCCTACCTTAACATAGAAACCAATCAATCCAATCTTCCCTACTCCTACTACGGTAGATGATTTAGTCACTTTGACCCTTCAAGCTCCTTCCTTGGCAGAGGAATCAATCACTCTAACCATTTGTTCTCCTTCCCCATTAGAGAAATCAATTTCTACCCCTCAGCATGTCATTGCTATTTCTCAAGATCCAAGTCAACCAATAGCGGAGGTTGAACTGAACTTTTATGTATTTCCAAAATCCCCTAGACTAGGCATTTCCTCTTCCCTAGAACATCCTGAGGAGAAGCCTATTGTAGGGAGCTTAGATGAAGAAACTACAAATTTAACTAATTATCAATCTAATAAAGGACTGGGCAAGGATTTGTCAGGCATTGATCAATTGTTTCTATCATTGGAATTGATCCCTAAAGATGATCAGAGAGAATTGACCCCTACACTAAAAAATGACGAGACAAAATCAGTCAATGAAATGGGGAACATATCATTGCCTTAGGATCCCTGAAATCATGGGTCACGATCGACCCTTCAATGTTTGGAAGATTTAGGGTCATCATCAGAGCATGCACATCATAAACCAGGTGAGGATCAGCCATTGCAATCATTGAAATTAGTCCTTGAAGATGTTCATATTGAATTGACCCTCGATTAGGAAGGTAAGGAGATCGAATTGGTCAACGAAATGAGAAAAGAATCTACAAACCTTCTGAAGGACAGAGGCCTTAGCAAAGGCATATTGGGACCTCCTCTAGATAGCCAAGAGAATTCTTCAAAATCAATCTTAGGGTCACGAGCCAACCATCCATCCATATTAGGGCCACAACCCTTTCTTTATCCTTCTTGCAATCATCGATCAGGCCCATAGGCCCAAAATCTTTCAATCTTAAGGCCACGGCCCACGTTTCTTCCCATTCAATCAGACTCTTATGCCCCTTTTCAGGCTCTTATGCCCCTTTCATTCAATCAGGGCAATATGCCCCTATCCTTCAACTGGGCCCATATTCCCCCTTCATGCAACCAAGCCCCCGTGCCCCCTTTATCCAACCAAGCCCATATGCCCCCTTCATACAACTGGGCCCACATGCCCCCTTTATCCAATCGGGTCCATGCACCCCTTTCTTTCAATAGGGCCCATGTGCCCCTTTTATCCAATAGGGCCCATGTGCCCCCTTTCATCAATCAGGCCCATGCGCCACTTTTCATCAACCAGGCTCGAGTACCCCTTTCCTTCAATCGAGCCCATGCGCCCCTTTTCCTCAACCGGGCCCACGTTCCCTTAATTTTTTTAAATCAGGCCTACGTGCCCACAATTTACCTCAATCGGGCCCGCATTCCCGCAATTCACCTCAACCGAGCTCACGTGCCCATGTTTTCTTGCAATTGGGTCCATGTGCCCAAATTCCTTCTAAATCGGGCCCCCATGCCCACTTTCCATCAACCACGGGCACACATGCCTACACTCCTTCAACTTCGGGCCAGCATGCCCCCACTTCTTCATAATCAGGCCTATGCACCTAGACTTCTTTGAAATCGGGCCCCCATGCCCCCGTGACCCCCACTTCTTCAACTTCGGGTTTTCATACCCATATCTTTCAATGGTGCCCGCAAGCCCATCACATATCTCAATTACAATCATGCTCTCGATCACCTAAATCGGGTCCACATACCCGCTCTTTTTGTTGGGTCCCTCAGGCTCAACCTCCAATCGGGCCCTCAAGCCCATCACCTTCAGTTAGGTCCTCATGCCCATCAACATCAACAAGGCCCTTTGGCCCACATTCAACTCTTGGGCCCACATGCCCCTTGATTCCAACCATTCCCAAGCCTTCAAGCCCATTCTCATCTCTCAAGCCCAAGAGCCCATTTTAACTCTTTTTTCATTTCTAAGCATATTTATTTTCCTTTTTAATTCTCTTTAATTTTTCAAATTTTTACTTTAAACAAAAATCATGAGTAGAAAAATTTCATGGGTGATACTACAATCTTCAACTTTGTGCATCATTAATTTTGACTCTGCCATGCCAAATCGGATCGTCCACATCTTTTACTTCATCATATGACTCTAAATCTTTGATCCAATACAATATGAAGCATATCAAAAGTGGAAGCAACTTGGCAAGGCAAGCATAAGCAACATCATCACCAACAGTGAACTTCTTCTTCTCTCAAGTATTTCATGAATTTTTGAAATATTTTTAAGTCTCACATTTTATTCAAAAATGCAAGGCATAACTGAGAGAAAATTCGTGATTGATGATATTTGTAAAAACTTCTGTTTTATCAAAATGAATTCTTTATGTTGCAAGGCATGATAACAATTGATTCACCTAACTTGACCTACTGAAGGAAAGGTGGTATTTACAGTGGAGGGGGGATCGAGTAAATCGATCAATGATTCAGAAAAGAGGGATCCCTGATTGGGAGCACCCTCTGGGATGAGTAGAGACGTCTCCTCGATGGAAATGTGAGTTTCAGAGAAGACGTTTTTTTTTTTTGGAAATTTCAAGTAAAAAGATAGAATGAGCCTGAGTGACTCGAAGTTTGGTGGAAACTGACTGAATTACCAGAGACAAAAACTTAATAATAAAAGGGAAAAAGGGGCTCGTGGGCCCAATGGTAATAGAAAGTGGACACATGGGTCCAAAGCTGATGAAAAAAGTAAACGGGTACGTGGACCCGATCATAGAAATAAATGGGCATGTGAACCCATGTTGAGAAAAGCCCTCAGTTCTGAAGTTGATGAGGGAAGCAAATGGGCAAGCTGGCCCAGTAAGAGTGGAAGGTTGAAGAGGGCACATGGGCCCAAAGTGGGTAAGTGGGCCCTGAAGCCCATCCAAAAGATCTAGAAATAATGGCATTGTTGTATTTGGTCTGCCCTTGAGTGGTTCCTGGTACTCTTCCCCACTTGAGAACAAACGAGTTAAAGATAAGCACAGGTCTTCTAAGTCTTCTTCTTCTTCATCTGGAGCTTTCCTTCTCTTGACGGCTATCACAGAACTTTTGCCATCTTCAACAATCATCATGGTCTCCCCTTTGATAAAGAATGTATGGAGCCCCATGGCATATCCTGGCTGGAAGATCCTCCTTGGGATGGAACCCTCTTCATATCCCAACCCCTGCCTGCGTGGCCTTTTCACAGTTTCAATTGGCTGAGTGATCCCTTGAAGATCCTTGCCTAAACGTCTTCCAGGCTGATAGCCTAATTTCATCATCATCTGCCATCCCAATGTGTCTGGTAGAGAGGCAGTCATGCATATGACTTCTGGCAATTCTCCCACTGAGATCTGGGGTTGTATTGACAGACCTAGGGGTAAAGAAGCATCGTTCAGCTCGTCCCTTATAGGCATGCTAGTCACCTTGACCACCTGTCCTTTAAAGGGAAACTTTATGCACTGGTGGTTTGTTGAAGCCACAGCTCCTATTGCCTCCAAGTATGGCCTCCCAAGTATAGCCTGAAAAGTTGGATCTAATTCTAGAACATGAAAATCCGTTGTGACCGTACATGGTCCAAGTTTAACTTCTAGAGTGACTACCCCACATGCAGACTTCTTGGAGTTATTGTAGGCCATCACCATGGCACAGGATGGCTTGATTTCTTGCTCAGAAATGCCACACAACTGCAGAGTTTCTGGCGGCATAACGTTGATGGAAGCTCCAGTGTCAACCAAACATGATTTTACTTCGACATTGCAGATAACCACAGCCACATGCAAAGCATATCTCCTAAATTCTGAATCTGCTAATTCTTCCTGAGAGAAAGTGAGTGTTGGGTGCTCACTTCTAGGGGCTAACACTGTAGTGATTTTCTCAGGTGGAAGATCTTCATTCACCATGACCCTTTGCAGGTACTGCTGTAGAATCTCCTGGTGTACCTTTGATCTTTTGATCAACTCGAGTATGGAAATACGGGCCGGTGTTTTATACAAATGTTTTAACAGATCATAGGTTGTGCCTGGCAATGGTTCTTCTACTTGTTCCTCCTCCACTGGCTCCTGCGGTTGAGTACTAGCTTGGGGAAAGAGCCGCTGGAACATCCTCCCACTCTGAAGCACCGGGGCTATTTGGTGGTCGGGTAGAGGTGACGGGTTGACTGGGGTGGATCGTGGTGGAACAGGTGGTGTAGGTGCATGTATGATAGGTAATGGGATCGATGGTTCTGGGATGATGGGGTTAGTTGGTAGAGGGGTAGGATTTGGAGGTGGTAATGATGGTGATACTGGTGGCCTAATAAGAAGAGGCCGAGGTGCAGAAGTGGTTGATGAGTTTAATGAAGGTGTAGGTTGTGGGATTGGTTGTGGTGTTGGTGGTATGATAGGTTGGGGTTTTGGAGTGGTAGAGCTCGTAGGCTGGGGGTTCAGGTTTGGTGGTGATTGTGGTGGTCGGATGAGCAAGCGCCGGTGTGTAGCAATGGTTGAAGGAGGTGTAGTTAGAGAGGGGGCTGGTCTAATGATGGGCCAGCGAGAAGAAGTGGCGGCCAATGGTTGGGTTATTGAGCTTTGTGGTAGTTGTGGAGTAGAAGGTGCATGGATTATTTGTCTAGGAGGAGGCCTAGCAGGAGACCTAGCCGGGTTGATAGGCATGGTTGCATTTTGGTTTTCTAGTTGCCAACCTTGAGCACGATTGGCATCTCCCTGGACAATGGAGTGTACTAGACCAATTTCTGGGTTCAGATGTGCTGGTGCCGGTGCTGGAGCGGGAGCATGTAAGGGGAGCGGATTCTGAACAATCCCCAAGCCAGGTTGTTGTTGAGGTTGAGCCAGTGGACGCTGCCGCTGCTGCTGCCTAGCCTTCATTACCTGTATGCATTCCCCCATTTGGACCCAATCAATGCTGCCTTGGTCATTCAGATCGTGGATGTAATCCTTGAATTGAAAGCACACCTCTACAGTGTGACCAGGACACCGGTGGTAAGTGCAGTATCGGGACATATCTGCATTTGCTGGCCAAACCTCTCTTTCCTTGGGCAATTCCAATTGTTTTTCCGCCATGAGTACATTGAAGATGTCGGTCAAGGAGTAAGGGAGTTGCTGGTAGTTCTCTCTCCTAGGACCTCCCCTTCGTGGTACTTGATTGGGTGGTGGCGGTTCCCTATTGTAGGTAGGTTGACGAGGTTGCTGGGGTTGTGCTACTGGTTGCGGGGGTTGTTGTGGTTGTCGTGGTTGTGGTGGCCTAACTTGTTGCTGAGGGGGGTAATAGAAAGGGTTCTGTGGTGGGTTTCTGAACTGGTTTTGACGGTTCCCTCCCTAGTTCCCCACAATGTTTATAGCTTCGTTGTTGACCACTCCCTCGGTTGTAGGCCCAACTGGTGCAGAGGGAGTTTTCCTGAGGTTTCTAGGTTTAGGATCAAAAGAGTTTATCATGGTGGCATCCTTGAAGTGGGCTTGCAAGTATCGGGCACTGTCATAGAGTTCATTCATTGTGGTAGGACGGTGCATGATCAATACATTTCTCAGAGCAGGTGTAGTGTTCCCAATGAGCATCTTTACTTGTTCCCCTTCAGAAATAACATCTGTCAGCTTCTCTGCCATTCCCCTCCAGCGATCAGCAAACTTTATGAAGTCCTCTTCAGGCTTCATCTTCTCAGCAATCAAGTCTGTAATGGAGCATGATGGTGCCACCCGGTCTTTGTATCTCTGCAAGAATTTGGTCTTGACGATATCAAAGTCTCCTGCCTCAAAAGAGTCGAGCGAGTACCCTTCTAGTGATCGACAAAACAAGAAAGCAAGAACCCTACGATCATCTTTCCAGAATGAGGATTCATAGAGAAAATCTTTTAAGTGGAGAAAAGGATTGCCAGTACCATTGTAGCGGCGATAAACTGGTAACTCAGAAGGTGGCAGGTGTAGGACTGGTAGAGAAGGGATGGAAATCTCAGGAACTGACTTGGAGTCCAGGCGACATCTCAGCTCTTCATAACGTTCATTCATCTGGGTGAGTTGATCCATGATTGCCTGGGTGAGAGCAGGTTCTTGGTTTACTGGTGGGGGTATGTGGTTAGAGACATGGTTTTGGAATTGAGGAACATGACTTGAAGATTGTCCCATGGCTTGGGGGATTGGGGGAGCAACATGGTTGAAATAAGATGGTTGAACAAATGAGGGTTGAACCACATATGGTTGAACTATAGAGGGTTGAACTACAGATGGTTGTGCTAGTGATGGCTGTGTTAATGATGGTTGAATCATAGATTGTTGAACAACAGGTGGTTGAATCATAGATTGTTGAACAACAGGGGGTTGAATCATAGATTGTTGATCAACAGGTGGTTGAACAAAGGGTGACTGAATGAGTGGTGGTTGAACTAGAGGACGAGGAGATAAGGCAACTTGATTGGTTTCAGCCTGATCTGAGGCCATTTTGCCTTTCACCATGGATTGTATGCGGGCATAGGTTTCTGGGTCGGTATAGAGAGACAACTCCCTAAAGAGTTGTTCAACATCATGGGGAGCAGATGGTTGAGGGACCTCTTGCGCTTCTGACTGAATCGGTTGGTGACCCATCTCGTGCTCTCGATGTTCATCTTGTTCCGCCATTCCAATGTGTCTTCCAGACCTTAGTTGCATTGAACTTCAAGGAGAAAGTAAAACAAACAAGTTGACAAAGTAAACAAAGAACTTCTTTTTTTTTGGTTTTTAGTATTTTGCAAAAAGTTAAAGGTTTGAATTTTTGTTTGACAAACAAGTGATGCAAAGACTTGAACGTAAGATTACGCAATGATTTTGATTAAACCTTAGGTTTATGAATTTTGTTAAGAATTGTTCTCTCAACAAATGAGTTAGGATCCTAACTCCAATCTCCAATGACCTAGGTTTCACACAATCTTACCACGTGTAGGTAACGTAGGATGCTTTGGGTTTTGGGGAGTGGTACAACCAACCCGATCGTGAAGAAGAATACTCCACGTATGAGGAATTACGGAGGCCTTGATGAAAGCCAACCAAGTCAACTAGGAAGGAATATCCCAGAAGAGAGGTCAGAATCCACCAAGAGGGTGTTTTGGATGGGAGGGGTAAATGGGAGAGTGAGCTCCCGCCTCAAAAAAAAGTGTAAAAGAAGGAGGTAGAGAGAAGGAGCAGAGAATGCAATCAAGTAATAAAACAAGTAATGAGCAAAACATGAACTTAAATAAACAAGCAATCAACACCAGACAAGCAATTAGCAACTAGACAAGCAACTAGAAACTAGAATCAAGACTTGTTTCTTATGTGAGCCAAATGGAGATAGTGAAAAGTGATGGAAAGAAGAGGGTTCAGATCTGATAGCCAAGCAAAAGGGTGGTCCACGAGGGGACCGATGTGGGAACTAGGGTAAGAAGCAAAGGTGGTTCACGTGGGAACCGGTTTTGGGTAAGAAAGGGGTGGTTCACGTGGGAACCGGTTTGAATGGTCAAAAGAGGGCCACGTGGGGCCAATTAAGGTGAATAAGGATCTGATCCAAGTGGGGATAGATCTGAAAAAAAGTGGTTTGGTTCACGCGGGAACCGAAGTAAAGAAAGAGATTGGTTCACGTGGGAACCGGTTTAAAAGGAAAAGGGTGGTTCACGTGGGAACCAGTTTAAATAAAATGAGGTACTTGGCACTTCAGATCTAATGAAATATGGGTGAAATCAGAAATTTTGAGATGGCATGAGGTTAAGAAAGGTGGAAGGAAGGAAAGGCTCACGTGGGAACCGGTCTAGAACTAGAACTTGTTGCAAACAAAACACTTAGCACCCACGGTTGAAGACATTGCTTGTCCCACCGTGGTCGCCACAAAGCTGTCAACTCTGAAAATTCGACGGGGTCCTCTCCTTTTCAGGGAAGTCCGTGAATCCAGATCGTCACCTCAAGAGGGGATGAGAAAAGAAAGGAATAAAGCTCGGAAAGCAAATCTCACCTCGGTCCCACACTCACATTGATCCCCGAATTTTCATCCCTTGGCGTCGCTCGATCACCAAAGAGATGGTTCGGGTCATGTGGGAGGAGGGTGAGAAGAAATAAACGTGGTCGCCAGGAACCGTGGGTTCCAATTTATAGAATTAAAATGACCGTGTGTACCTTAGCGTGAAGAGTGTGGGTTAAAGCTTCTCCTTCTTCGGCCGGCCGATGAAGAAGAGTCCTCAACGCGGTGGGTGCTTGATATTATGTGCAACTAGACAAATAAACAAGTGAAATAGACTATTAGAACTAGACAAAGTGGAGTATATGTAAAGAGAATGACATGAAACACACAATTGACTAGAAACTAACCGGATTCGGGTTATCTTTAACCCCTTTTTTATTTTCGGATTAATAGAGTAAAAGTAATGCAAAAAAATGTAAAAAAAATAATTTAAGGATGGATAATCACTAAATAAAGATATAGGAAAAAAAACAGCAAGATTCTGAGTTGTGTAGAGAAAGATATAGCCAAATCTGAGTTGTCGAAAAAGTCGAGTAGCAGTCCAGGATCTGCCAGGCGCGACTTTGCTTCTGCGCTCGTCACGACCAGCCCCGACCTCGGAATCAAGTTCCGTTGATTGTGAACTCAAGAAGACTTGGATACGAAGAACTTTGATGAAGAGAGCTAAGGCAGCAGACGTCCACACACTGCTGTATAGGCCGAACAAGAGAGACTTGGTAGATCACCTGCAGAACAGCCTTCCTCTCTCTTGAACCGACTTTTCTCTCTCTAAAAACTCGAAATTCTCTCTCTAAAAATCACAAAATCGATGTAGGAAGGTGCTAGGACGTCTTGAGATGCCTGGGGGGTCGTGCTCATGCCCCTGGAACGACCAGAATCAGAGTCCATTTATAGGAGAACAGGCGGTCTTATCGGAGCTAAAAAATAGGGGGATTGCGCCCCACCCCTGGGCGCATGCGCCCCACTGAAGGGTGCATGCGCCCCCCAGTGAGGGCGCATGGGTACAAATCCCGAAAAAATAGTTCTTATCTGATCGGCGGTTCAGTGGTAGAGTACGGGTGAAAAACTGGGTCCCTCGTGCCTCAAAAGTGGGGCGCATGTGCCCTCAAGTGAGGGCACAAGGCCACATGCCTCACTGGTAGGGCGCATGGGCACGTGCCCTGGGTCCCGGGCGCATGTGACCAGGAACCCGGGCGCATGGGACTGGTTTCGCGTGTCCTTCTTCCGGAAGCCATTGCGAACACTCCCGAACTCGGAATTTGACGCCGTTTGTTGCGTTGGAAAGATAACAGGCCGAAGAAGCTTTCTATAGAATCGGGTCAGCTATCACACCCTCTAAAACTTCAGAATTTTGTCCGGAAGTTAGGGCAGTGAACAGAAGATCCGATACAAGTAAAAATGACTCTGACGGCAAACCGGAAAGGCAAGGAATGCAACAAACTTGTCCGGAGTGCGAATATGACCATAACCTTCAATGCATGATCATTAGGCATTGGTCATTCAGCCATTTTCCGTGTTTACATGATTTACATGTGGCTTTCGCTTGGAAATTACGGCTTTTTGCAGAAAACATCGGAAAACATCCGATTTCGTTCGGCGAAGCTTCAAATCAACTTTAAAAGACCCGGAATCATTCTAAGGTCAATCATACATGTTACCCTATAAAACATGAGTTTTATGCTCTGAATTAGGCAAATTTGGCGTGTCTACAGAAAGGTCTAGTATGTAGAAGAATCTATGTATAGAGAAAGTTCATGTAGGTATCACTAGACGTTATGTACTTGGATGGCTTGAGAGAGTGGATATACTCATTCTTCTCCAATCTTAAGGAATCAGTTGAATCCCATGAACGTATTTTTTATTTTGTTTGAATGCGATTTTCAATAATGTTGTTCATTTTGATCAAGATAATGACAATAAAATCAAAGGAATCAATACTTCCACTATCCATAGGTAGATTCCTTATAGTGGTATCAAAGATAGGTTGAATTCTTAGTCAAAATTGGCTACATTTAAACATCATCTCTTATGATTTTTTGTGTTTCTAAAATTGTACAAAGTCATATTTTGTTGGAACTACTGTGGTTTGTATGTGAGACATCGACAAGTTAAGTTGCTTCAAGATGATTCTTGTGATATAGGGCTTTCCAACTCCAGCCTCCATTTATTTTCTAAACACAAGTGTCTTGTAAGAAATTGAAAAGATCACATTCTTGATTTATTTTGCACTACCAAGCAAAATTTGGAAATTTTGATTTCCTCATTTTTTGGAGACATGGGAGGCCTTATGAAGACTTTGGAAAAAATAAATATGATTACCATCGGTTCCCAACATTTTTAATCTTCAAATGTTAGTGGAGATGGTGGATTTGGTGTTATCCAATAGCGGTGGTCCTCCTCGGTGGCAATAATGTAAATCCAATTTTGCTAGCAACTATTGCCATGGATAATCCACCATGTATTTTTATCACTAAGAATATTGAAATTGACAGTGACATATAGAAATCATTAATAGGTGTTTCTCTATCAATATCATTATTGAAACTCTTGATGTAAACAAAGCATGATATGAAATACAAGTATCCACTGTGTCAATTTTGATATTGATATGGTATCAATTTTGATACTCCAACCACACATGCATTAAATATATACAATTTACATCATTATCTTTGTTTATATAACACATATTCTAAAGCTAGAAGGACATATCTCGAATAGTTAGGGGTAAAAATGAAATTGAAGATTTTTAACTTTCAATATGAGTTCACTAAATTTAACATATCCGGAACCCATTTTGGTATTCTTTAAACTTCTTGGTTCTGAATAGAATATTCATATATTTTATTATAATCACAATTAGAATCAATCAATTCTATGTAGTTTTTCATTTTGATCAAATTTTAATACATGCTCTAAAATTATTATTATGAAAAAATAAAAAATATAATTATATTTTATAATTATTATAAAATTGAAATTAAAATTCTTAAAGTATTAGATCAAATTTAAGTAGGTACATTAGATTTATTTACTCATTTTAAATATAATATAATATGATATATATATTAATTATTGAATTTTATTATGATTCTAATAGAAAAAAAAGAATTAGAATAAAATAAAAAATCATGATTATAAATCAATCAGAATTAGAATCAATAGAAAGATATCTTAACAAATCAAAATAAAGAGTAGGCAATTTAGCAGCAAAATCCAACCCCCTTTGCAACCTAGCAATGATGGTCTTTACAATCTACTAGGCAGACATAGATTGTTAATTTATATGCTAACTCCTTTATGACATGTTTGGTTACAGTATTAAACATCTATGTCATTATTAATTTTAAAATTGACCATTGATATACATGGTCATGTTACTATTAATATCAATTTTGAATTTTGTAATCTAATAAAGCATAAATGGTATTACTAAGCATTCACCTATTCAAATTTGTTATTGATATTCGTTCACCTATTCAAATTTGTTATTGATATTCTATCTTTTTTTGTTAAAATTGATCCAAATAAGGCATTATAGCTAATATCATAATCATAAACTCCTTACGTAACTTTCTTTAAGATCTCTTCCCCCTTTCCTCTTTTATGCCAATATTATTCTAAATAGTTTCAAATGTTTACTGACAGCCAATCATGGATGGGAGAAGATTTTGAGCCAACTTATAAATTGATGCTACAAACCAGCAGTCAGAGTCACACCCAAAACAAAAATTTCCAAACCTAGTTTGACTTTCAAATGGATGAACCCCAAAATCATTTCAGCTATGTTTGTGTTAAACCCTAGTTAGATAAAATCCAAACTTGATGAAAACTTTAAATAGAGTATTAGATTCACACTTTCCCTTACGAGGCCTTCGTTCAGGTCATTGAGACACTCTATATAGGGTTCTCTTGTCTGGCATACATGGAGGTTGTGACTGCAATGAGAAGGCAAAATAAGATGCACTTGGGAACATATTACAAAGTTGAGATAATATCATAATGGAGCAATTGTAAACGAGCCCACCAAACTAGTAGCTACGCTACGGATGTGTGATATTGCTGCTCATCTTTTCCCTTTCTTAATATTTGCATTCCACTCTTAAACCCTTTCTCTTGTATGGCTTGTCTTCATTTCTTTGCTCCAAAATTTTGTTACTAATGGGGTGTTGGTTGCATAACAAATTGAGTTTTTTTATTACCAAGTATATTTTTATAGCGATACTTGTTAAAAGAGCTATTTGGCTGATAGCGAGAAGAATTATAAGATACAACCAGGTTGACATGGGCAATCTAAATTTTTCTCTCATTGTATTAGAGTTGGCAATTGCCATGTAATAGAATGTAATAGCCATCGTCTAACAAAATGTGATGATCTATTGTAAACATATATGGATATATTTGAATGAGAAGAGAACATGCACGTTAAGTTTTCCTGCCAATTTTTAAACATGATCCTTTTCATCTTTCACTCTTTGCATCTCTCTGTTCTTAAGAGATATCCATTTTCCTCACCTCATTTTGTATTAGAGCACAAAATGATAGAGGATTTTTCAGTCATCTCAGCATCTAGCACTTCTACATCCAAATTTATATTTGCTACTTCTTCTTTGTTTGCTTCTCTACCTAACATCTTCCAATGCATTTTAGTCAACTCAATGGTGATCATTACATGTTGTTGATAGCTAAATTTATTCCATTTTTTGGATTCATACATATTAATGGGCTTGTGTAATATTCAGGTCCTTTTACAAAAAGTAAATATTAATTCCCCCCCCCCCTCTGTTTATACGCTCGTTGAACCCTCCTTCCCCTTGCCCTAGCCGCCAGTCTCTCCCCCTCATTTTTCTCTCACGCTCGCCCCCCCCCGATTCTGCCTTGGCTGCCCCCTCCGCCCCCCCGGCGTGCGCCACCTTCTGCAGTGCGCAGCTCCCCCTCCCCCGATATTTCTCTATCTCTCCCTGTTTTCTCTCTAGCGCGAAGCCCCGCCCCCCTTTCGCACGAACCACAGCAGCCCCCCCTCGCTCGGCTGCCCACGTGGACGCGGCAGCTGTGGCGTCGCAGCAGCTCCCCCCTCCGAGCGCATTCCCCCGCGCTGCCCGGCGCCGCGGCGCTGCCCCTCGGCCCGCGCGGATGCGTTCAGCAGCTGCAGCCCGCAGCCGTCCTTCTCCCCCATTCCCCTGGGCGCTCGGCTGTGCCGACCGGCGCTCAGCCGCCCAGTCGCGGCCATCCGGCCCCCAGCCCTCCCTCGGTTCTGCCTCACCCGCCCAGCTCCCGGCCGCTCTGTGCACATGGCCAACCCCCCCCCCTTCGGTTACTGCCTCTGCCCCCTCTCTCCGATGCGCTCGGCCCGCGCAGCGAGCCCCCTCCTCGCCCCGTGGCTCTCTCTCCCCCCCCCTGCGGCGCTCAGCCGCCCGGCAGCCTCCAACCCCCTTGACCTCTGCCTCCCCCACGTGCACCGCCCCTTCCTCCTGCTGTGCCGGTTCCGGTGCGCCTCTGGGTGCCAATGCACCTTCCCACCGTCCGAGCTACGGTATGCCTTTTATTTTATTTTTCACTCCCCACATCTATTCTCTTGTGCTCTAGCGATGCTATACCTATCTACATTTGTATGCTTGCAGCTAGCGTCGATTGAGGGAGAAATCTTTGTTTAGCCGGTCCAAGCCTTGTATCAGCTCCGGATCGATTTGTCGACGTCATTCCGGTAGGCATCCCGGACATGTCTATTATTACTAAATTTTTATTGAAAATATTTACATGACTTGTAGATAATAATGAAATAGATAGATGTGTGATTTAGAAGAGTGAAGTTATCTTTAGTTGTCTATTTTGATTTATTTAGTATGTAAATGCAAGTCAATTAGTGATGATCGTATAATTAGCTCTATCATAGTTAATTGATTTTATTCTTTGCACGATATGTGGTAAACCTTGATTATTAATTGTCAACCCTATGGATTATGATTAGTTCTCTTAGTCCTTGATTTATATCGTGCTTAATGTGGTAGGTTAATCAAATTAGAGAGAATCCGATTTAATTATTAAATCTGAATTTTCTTACAACACTATCAATCTTTCATATTGTGATTATTTTAGGGGTCTACGTCATGTCGATGTTGGCATAGCATGCTTATGTATAGAATGTCGTTTTGTTTAATCATGATAGATAGCGTGCTAGTAGCATGAGCGTCAAGTATCATGTCTACGTGTGTCTTTTGTTAGATTGTGAAAATGCATGGTTTACTAGCTTGTCTATTGGCTATCATGGTGGTAGGGTCTTCAATTTAAATGTGATAGTTTGTCATCGCCAATTTGTTTCATATTGTATGAGATTGATCATTGCATAGTATGAGATGCATTGTGATGCATGTGTGCATTAAAGAAATTTAATGAGGACAGCTATCTTTTGGACTAGTAGTCGTGTCAGTGGGCGGCGGAGCTTAGAACCGTCTGGTGCATCCTTCGATCCCAGATCCCGCGGGTTATCCTAAGTGCCACCCCTGCCTAGGTGCACTACGGGATTTAGCTTAGCTATACAATTACTCTATATATGGTAGATCTGGTCATAGCTCGTCGAGATCGCAAGACGACGTTTTCCTTGTGAAAAATGAAAATGTTGATGTTAATGTAGTGGATAGATGCATCGTAGAGTGGTATTGGTGTTAGTATTTATGTAGTGTTCATTAGCTCATTTAAGCATACATGTTTTGTATGATATGCATGGTAAGTCTTTAGTTAGTGTTGCATTGCATAACCTCTTCCTCATACTTTATATATTTGTGAGAAGCCCTCTTTGGTCTTAGTTGTGGGTTGGTTATGGTTGTATGTCTAAAAATTTGTGGAATGCCAACTTTCATATATATATTTTTTAGTTTTATATGGTATATATATCAAGTGCAGGTTGGGTAACGTATATGTATCATGTTAGGGCCTTTGGCTATCCAATTTGGTGGATGATGGGATGTCTACTGAGTCGTTATGACTCACTCCAATCCTCTATTATATTTTTTTCAGGATATCAGGTTTAGCGCAGCAGAAGCTTGGTGGTATGGACTCCAAAAAAATAATTTGAGCGATTATTGTGCAATTTAGACCGGTATCTGAATACTTAGATTGAATTTTTATTCCGTGATTTGTGATAAATGGTTAGTGTTAGAATTGTGAACTGGGACCCCCATTTGTCTTCGAGTTTTCCAAACCGATGTGTTTTTGGGGGTTGTTTCCCCGGCTACGTCGCCGGATTCTTTTCCGTTGTGCAGGTTGAAAGCCGGGTCGTGACAGCGTGGTATCAGGGGCTTAAGCTGGCCTTAAGGTCTATTTTGACACCTTGCCCGGGTTTATATAATCGGTTTGGATTAGATGAAGTTGATAATGAGAAGATTTTTATCTTAAGTTGATATGAAAATTTTTAGATTTCTATTAGATAAGAATTTTAGTTTGTATGGAAGTTTGATGTCAGATGATTGGATTTTGTTCAATGTTATAATTAGTGGATCTTACTCCAGGATGATTGAATTTTGAGATTTAATATATCTTGTGGTTTGGATTAAGGTAATCTTTTGAGTGAAT
This sequence comes from Cryptocoryne crispatula var. balansae, assembly GCA_036172225.1. Classification (NCBI taxonomy): domain Eukaryota; kingdom Viridiplantae; phylum Streptophyta; class Magnoliopsida; order Alismatales; family Araceae; genus Cryptocoryne; species Cryptocoryne crispatula. The sequence goes on from CM069930.1 coordinate 11,846,354, forward strand.
AGAGGGGACATGATTTTATTATGAAGATAGAAGGAAATGTTAGATTAATTGGAAGGAGATATATATATAGGTAGATTGATGAAACTCATAGATCGACACATAGACAAACTTATGGAGAGATTTGGATAGCCAGATATGTTGGATATAGTGAAGAGAGATTGATAGCTAGATAGAATAGATAGAAGATAGAGATAGATAGAAGAGATGGTAGAACGAGATAGATACATGGATAGATAGGTATTTGAATCGAAGAAAGAAAATTGGGAAAGGATTTGATGAGATGATTTATATGGAAATAAAGTCAAGAGTTTGTTAGTGTATGTTATCAAGGAAAGAGAATATATGTGGTATAAAGAGAAGATAATATGTACTATTGAGGAGATAATATTTGTTTATCATAGATTTAATATCGAGATTCAAATATTTAAGATATTGATTTGAATGAAGGGATATTGAATATAGAAATGAGATTATTAATCTAGATTTTGAGAGTCAAAGTTGGATATTGGATAAGATTATGGATGACACTTCGATGCTATTGAGAATGAGATATGTAGTATGGAGCATGATTCATGAATGAGAGATCCTCTCTTAGAGTTATATTTAGGTATCCATCAACGATTGATACTCTAATTGTGTCCTCCATTATCAAGATCTTTTATCTTCTTTATCAAATTTTGAACTCATTATCTCTTCAAATCTTGTTTGATCAATTTAGTCAAATCTTGACTTTAGATAATCTTAGTTAGAGGTTATGTCGAATCATTGGTTGGTCATATGCGAAGTTGGACCTTGGTTTATTAGAGGTAATCTCTTAGATTAGATGAAGTAGAGGGATAATTTAGACTTATCTTGTCGGTTGTTTAGAGTTAATTAGAATTAGAGCTATAATTGTTTTTAAGAAAGAATGGTGTTATATCATGTAAGAATCATACTTGGGAAGATGTTTGAAAAAAAAATTATAGCAAATCTTTAAGGATGAGAATCTTTTGCGAATCATATGTGATTGTAATATATATTATTTGTATGTTGGAGGTTAGAGAGGAATATCTTGAGGATAATTTGATAGCAAATACTTTGAACAAGAATTTGTGATTGATATGATTGATTAAGGTTTGAATGAAAGTGATAAGGGAGAATGATTATTTTTTGTGATGTTAATGATGTTAGGAGTACTTAACTCATTAAAATCATTTTATTGGAAGTTAGAGATTTGATCATCTTTGGGACCTATATCATATAGGTGGTATGAGGTGATTAGATTTTTGATTATATGTGTGTGAATCATATAGAAGCTAAAAGTAGTTCATTTGATTGGATAAGTGGATGAAATAATTTTGGGACATACTTCATCTTATAGTATCTTTTTTTTAGAAGTTTGGCTTAGAGAATGCAATAACTTTATAAGATGAGAAGATGATGAGTTTAGAATATGAATTACTAGTACGAACATTGGACTAGAAAAAAATAGATAGTATCATGAGGTGGAAATTTTTCGATATTGAGGATGATATTTTTCAGAAGATTATATATCAATATTAGAGGATAGACGATTATTTAGACATGGTTGTAATTAGTTTAAGTTTTTGGCAATCTGATTTAGAGTGTGATCATATCATCCGGATTATCATCTTTTAATTGTCGATTTTGAACTTGAGCATTTTCTTTATCTATTCATCATGATGTATATGTTGCATACGATTGAGACTTTATTACCTATTCAAATCTTGAGTTACAAACTTAGTTAAGTGTAGACTTTTATGCTCATACCGAAACTTCATTGGACGGTGATGGGTTGACTTTTGAATTGTGATTGAATTGGAGTATAAGAAGTAGTTAGACAGCAAATTATTAGAAATGATCTTTAAATAAGAAGAATCATTAAGGATACGCATATTCTTTACTTGGTGTGGATTATATAGGCAATTATGATAAGATTCATTTGGAAAGGGTGTAGGTTGAGGATAAATGAATTGGCAAAAGAGGTTTAGCTTTATCATGATGAGTCTTCTAGATTGGTATTAATATGATGGTTATTAGAAGTAATGCAACTAGGTATCAACTTTTTTTTTTCGGTTGATGTTTGGATAACTAGACTATATAATGATATTGAATGATTATAATGGAAAAGGAAAGGAGAATCTTGTCATGATTGTTTATGGATAGTAATTATGTGGTTTTCTACATACTTGGTGTATGATACTTAATGAATGAGCAAGGTTTAGATGGAAAAAAAATTTGATATAGAATTTGTTATATGAATAGCATTAGAGGATGAAGAGAAGATTGCAACATACTTGGGGACATAATAAAAAAAATTTTAGTTGAGGTGAGAATATTATTGGAGAATCAAAGGTTTAGAGTGTTAGTATGAATGCATTTGATAAGAATTTAAGCATAAGCTTATGTGTGTGGGATCCGTTGTGGATTTTAATTATGTTTGAGATATAGTAGTGAATGATGATGAATACCGGTGCTTGAGTATGATTAAGATTGATGATCATAAATGTCGATATAAAGTAGAGAAGATTACAAGGATCTCGATATTTGAATCACGTAGATTAGAATATGTTTAAGGGAATTGGAGCAAGGAGTTTGAAAGAATAGGATAACCTTGGGTACTAAGTGAGAATATTCAAATTTCAAGGACAAAATTTATTTTAAGGAGGGTAGATTGTAATATTCAGGTCCTTTTACAAAAAGTAAATATTAATTCCCCCCCCCTCTGTTTATATGCTCGTTGAACCCTCCTTCCCCTTGCCCTAGCCGCCAGTCTCTCCCCCTCATTTTTCTCTCGCGCTCGCCCCCCCCCGGTCCGCCTTGGCTGCCCCCTCCACCCCCCGGCGTGCACCACAGCACGGTGCACGGCTCCCCCCCTCCCCCCCGATATTTCTCTATCTCTCCCTGTTTTCTCTCTGCGCGAAGCCCGCCCCCCCTTGCACACGAACGACAGCAGCCCCCCCTCACTCGGCTGCCCACGTGGACGCGGCAGCTGCGGCGTCGCAGCAGCTCCCCCCCTCCGCGCGCATTCCCCCCCGCTGCCCCGCGCCGCGGCGCTGCCCCCCCGCCCGCGCGGGCGCGTTCGGCGGTGCAGCCCGCAGCCGTCCTTCTCCCCCATTCCCTGGGCGCTCGGCTGCGCCGACAGCGCTCGGCCGCCCGGTTGCGGCCATCGGACCCCCCGGCCCTCCCTCGGTTGCGCCTCACCCGCCCGGCTCCCGGCCGCTCGTGCGCACGGCCAACCCCCCCCCCCTTCGGTTACGCCTCGCCCCTCTCTCCGACGCGCTCGGCCGCGCGGCGAGCCCCCCTCCCTCGCCTGTGGCTCTCTCCCCCCTGCGGCGCTCAGCCGCCCGGCCGGCCTCCAACCCCCTTGACCTCTGCCTCCCCCCGTGCACCGCCCCTTCCTCTGCTGTGCCGGCGCCGGTGCGCCTCTAGGTGCCAATGCACCTTCCCCGTCCGAGTGCTACGGTATGCCTTTTATTTTTATTTTTCACTCCCCCCGCATCTATTCTGTTGTGCTCTAGCGATGCTATACCTATATACATTTGTATGCTTGCGGCTAGCGTCGATTGAGGGAGAAATCTTTGTTTAGCCGGTCCAAGCCTTGTATCGGCTACGGATCGATTTGTCGACGTCATTCCGGTGGGCATCACGGACATGTCTATTATTACTAAACTTTTTATTGAAAATATTTACATGACTTGTAGATAATAATGAAATAGATAGATGTGTGATTTAGAAGAGTGAAGTTATCTTTAGTTGTCTATTTTGATTTATTTAGTATGTAATTGCAAGTCAATTAGTGATGATCGTATAATTAGCTCTATCATAGTTAATTGATTTTATTCTTGCGCGATATGTGGTAAACCTTGATTATTAATTGTCAACCCTATGGATTATGATTAGTTCTCTTAGTCCTTGATTTATATCGTGCTTAATGTGGTAGGTTAATCAAATTAGAGAGAATCCGATTTAATTATTAAATCTGAATTTTCTTGCAACACTATCAATCTTTCATATTGTGATTATTTTAGGGGTCTACGTCATGTCGATGTTGGCATAGCATGCTTATGTATAGAATGTCGTTTTGTTTAATCATGATAGATAGCGTGCTAGTAGCATGAGCGTCAAGTATCATGTCTACGTGTGTCTTTTGTTAGATTGTGAAAATGCATGGTTTACTAGCTTGTCTATTGGCTATCATGGTGGTAGGGTCTTCAATTTAAATGTGATAGTTTGTCATCGCCAATTTGTTTCATATTGTATGAGATTGATCATTGCATAGTATGAGATGCATTGTGATGCATGTGTGCATTAAAGAAATTTAATGAGACCGAGCTATACTGGACTAGTAGTCGTGTCCGTGGGCAGCGGAGCTTAGATCCGTCTGGTGCATCCTTCGGTCCCAGATCCCGCGGGTTATCCTAGGTGCACTACGGGATTTAGCTTAGCTATACAATTACTCTATATATGGTAGATCTGGTCATAGCTCGTCGAGATCGCAAGACGACGTTTTCCTTGCGAAAAATGAAAATGTTGATGTTTCATGTAGTGGATAGATGCATCGTAGAGTGGTATTGGTGTTAGTATTTATGTAGTGTTCATTAGCTCATTTAAGCATACATGTTTTGTATGATATGCATGGTAAGTCTTTAGTTAGTGTTGCATTGCATAACCTCTTCCTCATACTTTATATATTTGTGAGAAGCCCTCTTTGGTCTTAGTTGTGGGTTGGTTATGGTTGTATGTCTAAAAATTTGTGGAATGCCAACTTTCATATATATATTGTTTAGTTTTATATGGTATATATATCAAGTGCAGGTTGGGTAACGTATATGTATCATGTTAGGGCCTTTGGCTATCCAATTTGGTGGATGATGGGATGTCTACTGAGTCGTTATGACTCACTCCAATCATCTATTATATTTTTTTTCAGGATATCAGGTTTAGCGCAGCAGAAGCTTGGTGGTATGGACTCCAAAAAAATAAATTGAGCGATTATTATCTAATTTAGACCGGTATCTGAATACTTAGATTGAATTTTTATTCCGTGATTTGTGATAAATTGTTAGTGTTAGAATTGTGAACTGGGACCCCCCCTGTCTTCGAGTTTTTCCAAACCGATGTGTTTTTGGGGGTTGTTTCCCCGGTTACGTCGCCGGATTGTTTTCCGTTGTGCAGGTTGAAATCCGGGTCGTGACAGCTTGTATATGAAAGTATTCCATGTTTGGGTGATACAATCCCATATCCTTTTCAACCAACAAAAGATATCTAAATCCAAATGTGGAGGTCCGGAAACAAGATGAAGACATTGTTACGACAGTTCTTATCTTTTCTATTTTTGAACCAATTCTACCTTTGGTTATTGGTCATATTACTTTAATCAGCATTTGGAGAGCAATTGTTGCAACATATGGCAATACACCAAATGTAAGAATTCTTAACCTCAATATTCAGCTATAGTATTTGAATAGGGGCTCAATGAAAAGCAATGAGTATTTACAAAAAGCTAAATATATAGAAAATTCACTTGCATGGTTGCATATCTAGTCTCTTTCAATGACATGTTGTATATTCTCAATGGTTTGGACTTGAATATGAGTCTTTTGTAAATGCTATCACAACTCGAATAGATGTTTCTTTTATGTCAATTCATGATAATCAATGGATGTTGCTTCATCATGAATTTTTTTATGCAAAAGCACCATCAAGCCATTAATTAAATTAGTGCTAATTTAACATGAATAAATTTAAATTCTTCATAATAGCATTAGAACACAAATTATCAACAAAACCTAGGATGGGGTCATGAATATAGAGTATGGAATAAAGGAATATGTTTGATCGTGATGGGTACAACAATTTTTACTAGAATCGATATCAAAATAATACTTATAATAATTTTAATGCATGTTTTGATGGAAATCAAAAAGGTAATCAAAAGTCTACCAATATATGTATATTGTGTGATTGAAGAGGATATGTGGCATTGAATGTTGGTAAAGATATAATATAAATTTCATAAATATGGAATGGAAAGTATGGTAATCAATTTAATTACTTAACCAACAATCAATTGTATTATGCAAATATAGCATCTAGTGTAAATTCTACCAATCATGTTACATAACCAAACTAGTATTCAAATTCATGAGTCAACAATAATATGACTCTTGATATTGGGCTTTTGCAAAGTTAACTTCTTTATTTTGGCCATGACAAGGTTCATGTTGGCAGCGACGAAGGATTAAATATAACTTATGTGGGACAATTAGGTCTTCAGTCATTTTAGCTCAACAATATTTTACATGTTTCTTATTTAACTAAAAATTTGTTACATGTGTCTCATTTTTCCATAGATAACATTTTTTAATTCTTTTCTCACCACTATTTTATAAAGGACAACAAGACAGGGAAACTATTATTAAAAGCCACAATATTAATAGGCTTAGTTTATAGGATTTTGAGGTTTCCCTTCCTCCTATGGCATACTAGCCGAGTCTATATGTACATGGCATCAATGACTTGGTCATCCTACACTTAGGATAGTTTGTCAAGTACTTAGTAGTCTTTGAATACCCTTTAGTATGAATAAACCATTATTTTATTCCCATTGTGCCATGACTAAAATCTATCAACGACGATTTTCTTCTCCCACTCATGTCTTTAAATACCCTCTTGAGATAACTATATCAAATGTACGAGGTTAGTCTCCTCATGTAAGCAACAATAGGTATAAATAGTATTGACATTTATAGATGATTTTAGTAAATATTGTTGGTTTATCCTCTTGTATCAAGGAGTCATGCATTTTCAATTTTTTTTTTCATTTCAAGCAACTAGTTGAGAATTTATTTTTTTAGGAAGATAAAATATTTTTAGAGTGAATGGGTGGTGAATTTTAGAGGCAACATTTTTCTCTAAACACATAATCATTCATTGTATTACTTGCTCATATACTCAACTAGAATGTTATACCGCAAATAAAAAATGCAAACACATTATTGAAACTTGTCTAGCTTTGTTGAGTAATGTCGGCTTAACATATAATTTTTTTGTATGATGCAACAACATGTGTTGTGTACTTAATAAACTTCATGCCTACACATGTTCTCATAATCTTTCACCTTATGAAAGATTGTTTTATAAACTTCTTGACTATAGGTTCTTGCACACTTTTGGGTGTGTTTGTTACTCATATCTAAGATGTTATACTCAACATAAGTTTACTTACTGGTTTGAGTAGTGTGTTTTCCTTAGATATTGTCTAGATCATAAATGATACAAATGTTATTTGCTTATGACTGAAAGGACATATATTGCTCAAAATGTTTTCTTTCATAAGAATACTTTTCCGTATAGTGTGCTAAGTAAACTTGTGACACAGGTTTCTACTTTTTCTGTGTTAATTTTACTTGTATATAAGGTAGGATTTGGTTACATAGAGAGTCATGTAGTATTAAAAACTAATATAACACTTTAGTCAAATTCTACACCTATCTCAAGTGAGAATACAACTGTGTCAAATTCTATTACACAAATTGGATGTGATATACTTGTTACTACTTCTGCAAACACAAGTCCTGCACAAAATTTTGTTCATTACAAGAAATTATAATGAAAATAAAATCTAGTTTACATAATAGACACAATAGGTCTGTCCTGGAAGTTGAGAAACAATTAGATGTTGAACCTACAAATTTTAATATGGCCACTTGGCATTTGCCATGGCACAAGGCTATGTCTAAAGAATTTTTAGGTTTAGACCATAACGGAACTTTGAGTTTGATTCCTCCTTCTAATGAAAATATAGTTGGTTGTAAATGGATTTATGAATTGAAGAGGAAATCAAATGGTACATTTGTAAGATACAAATCTCGCTTGGTTGCAAAAGGGTTTTACTAAAGAATATGGACTTGATTATAATAAATCATTTAGTCCAATTGTAAAATTGTCCACTATCTGACTAGTGTATCAGTTGCTGTCACTTTCCAATAGGATATTAAACAATGAATTGTTAATAATGCCATTTACATGGAGATTTAGATGAATAAATATATGGTATAAACTCCTATGTTTATTGGTAAGACCAATCTGCATTATGTTCGAAAACTACACAAGGCATTATATGAGCTCAAACAGGCACTAAGGGTATGGTTCTTCATATTATATTCCTAGATTTTGATGCTAGAATTTAAAGCATCAACATGTGATCCTTCATTGTTTCTATATTAGCGGAATAATATTATTATATACCTATTATGTTGATGACACAATAGTCACAATGAACAAGCCTCAATATGTGAAAGTCTTGGTTCAAAGCTTAGCAGAAACTTTTCCTTTAAAAGATTTTAGAGATTTAATTTTTTTATGGGTTTTCAAGTTCATCGATCATCCAAGGGCTTACATTTCAATCAACAACAATGTATACTTGATATTCTTCATAAATTCAAATTTCATGATTCAAAGCCTTTTAAAACTCCTATGGCTGCAAGAACTTCAATTTCTCAACATGATGGAGAACCTCTTCCTGATCAAATTCCTTGTAGAAGTTTAGCTGTCTCTTACATTATGTCCCAATAACAAGGCCAGATATCACCTATGCTATCAACAAAGCTTGTTCAATTGATATGCACATGGTTTTGGTGAAGACAATTCTTCCATATTTTAAAGCTTTGTCTCAATATGGTATAGATATCAGATATACAACATTTGATTTAAGTGTGTACTTTGATGTTGATTGGGCTGTTGTCTAGATGACTAGAGGTATACTATTGGTGCTGGCATATTCATGGGATCAAATTTCATTACATGGTTAGCAAAAGAGCATCATGCTATTGTGAGCTAAAGTTGAAATAAGATCAATGGCAATAGTAATAATTGAATTGCTATAAACTATTAAATTAATCAAAGAGTTACAAATATCTCTCAAAAAAATACCACCTATTTCATGTAACGATATTTTACCAATTAATCTAACATCAAATCTAATGTTCAAGACAAGAAATAAACATGTTGATGTTGATTTCTATTTTATTCGATAGCTAGTTCTTAATAAGCAAATTATAGTTTGACATACTATAAAGGATCAGATTATTGATGTCTTCACAAAAACTCTTACAACTCATCAATTTGAATTGCTTAAGGACAAGTTGAATGTGAATCTCCCATTAACTTGAGAGGGCGTGACAGCCAGGAGAATTATAAGATGAGTTGTAATACAATCAAAATGACATGAGCATTATGGATGGTTCCTTCATTACATTACTGTTGGCAAATTGGCATGTAATAGAATGTAACAACCATCATCTAATAGAAAGTGATGGCCCAGTGTAAACATATGCATATATATTTAAATGAGAAGAGAACACATGAGATCTCCACTTTCTTCATCTTAACTGTGACAATCATTACAAAATTATTTTTAATAAAATATTTTCTTCTTGGACAAAGAAAAAGGTAAGACCCTCTTTCCTTTTATCTTGTCCTCCTCCCCCTCCACATCTCTTTCGGTCATTCATGATTTCCACTATTTTTTATCATCTCATCTTTTTAAACATGACAATTTTATATCAATGTCTACCTTTAAGTTTATTTTAATAAAATTTTATCATGAAAATATATAAAAATTGTTTGTACAACCAAACAATGACTAAGATCCAATTTTTTTCCCAATATCATCTCCTTCTCTTTGTATGTTGTGATTTTTGAGTTTATTTAGTCACTTGTTGCGAAAATGATAGAATCAATTTGTCTTCTTTGACAGTGATGCTTCGATTGGGCTTATAGTGTTCTAGTTCTGTAGGATAGAAACTAATTTAGTGTAGTTTCCAAATAAGTAGAGTTTAAAATTTAAAGATTTTATTGTTCAAGTACATTAAATATCTTAGTTTTTTGTTGACTCACTAGACCACTGGGGCCTCATTATATGCTACATGATCACCCCTTGTCAATTGAATGTCCAACCAAGATACAAACCGCAAATGATCTAAAGGGGTTTTGTCACATTGTTGTCATCTTGTGATCTTCATCCAGCTAGCCTTTCTCAAACTTTGTCTAACTCTTAAATGTCATCGAGATAGACATCTAAGATGCATCTAATATCAATAAATTTAATGCCTAATATTTACCAATCACCTTTAGATGTTGATTTAAATATATTGGTGAATATTAAATGTGATGATTCTTCATAGTTATGTCTTATTAAATCTTACAAATGCATGTTGTCTAGTTGTGATCCTATTATATTAATTAACCTTATCATGTCTTAATTGTTGGATAGCATGTGGTGTTTGTTTGTGAACTTGATACATTGTATTATTAACTTGATTGGGTCTATGTTATATATTTAATGTTGCAGGTTAATCAGATTAGATGGAAGTTAAGATTTATTATTAAATTTGAATTTTCAAGTATTACATCACTATTTCATATTGTGGTTATCGGCTTTTAAGTTGCATATTGGCATATCATGGGCATGTATGTGTAGAATGGCATTTTTTAAACATCATAGGTAGAGTGTTATTAGCATGTGGATATGTTATGTCAAGTATATGTGCATTTCTTTTCTTAAACGGTTAATTGCATTAGTTATGTGTTATGTATATGTTCATGTTAATGGTCATATTTTACCTAGCAATTGTCATGGCATATCATGAGTTGTGTGAATGCATAAGTGCATTAATTAAAATGGAAGACTAAACTACACCAGACTAGTTAGTCATAACCTATGGGCAATGGATGTTTAGAATAGTTTGGTGCATCCTTCGATCCCAGATACCGCAGCTTGTCTTAAGTTCCACCATTGTCTAGATGCACTATGCGACTTCATTTAGCTATATTGTATTTCTATATATGATAGATCTAGTGCTAGCTAGTCGAGATTACAAGAGTCCATATTCCTTGCGAAATAAGAAAAAGATGTGATATTTTATTACAGAATAGATGTATTTATTGCATGATTGTGTGGGTATGATCTTATGATGTGCATTAATTTATCATAATTAAGTTGTGTTGAATGATATCCGTGGTGTGTTTCATTTGTGGTGGTTTCATCATATAGGTCATGTGATAGGTATTCATACATGTCTTATCCTTCCTGATTATGTTGTTCTTCTTATGCTTATAGGTACTAATTGGGTCTATATAGGTGCTAGTAGGTGGTTTAAAATATGTGATTAAGTCACATATTTATTATATTGTTTAGTTCTATGTATAAAATGGGTGTAGGTATGGGTATTAATTTATGTATCATTTAGGGTTTTTAACTATCCGATCTAGTGGATGATGGAATGTTTATTGAGTCGGTGTGACTCATTCTAATATTTTAATATTTTTTAGGTAATCATATTTAGCACAACAAAAATACGGTGATTCAATTTTTGAAAAGGCAAATGGAGGATATTTATGTTTTAGGTGTGTATATACTTTGTTTAGATTGTAGAATTAACAATGTATTGTAGTGAGAATGTGTGGAATTATGAATTGGGACTTAATATAGTCTTCAAATTTTTCAAACCAATCCAATTGAGGGGGTTATTTCCCCGGTTATGTCACCAGACTTAATCTGGTACATATGTTAAAAATTCAAGGCATGACATTGATTGTGTATATCAATATCAAATCCAGAGTAAACAATCATAGAGGTGTTATTTCTGATAAATAAATTCAAATTTCAAACATTAACACCTCAATCAGCTAAGCAAATAAATTCAATTCTTCATTGATTTTATTTTAATGAAAATGTAGATCATGTTTATTGCCAATACAAAATGTTCAAAAAACTTCCCTCGGAAACATATTGCTTGAATTTTTTTCTACTATGTAAAAAAACATCTTATATTACAAATATAACGATACTGAAGTAATAAATTAAGTCCAACAACATGGAATGTTTTGTTCAAGTGTAAAAAAAGTTATATTCTATAGAAAAGGAGCAGTGTTTGGCTGCATAATAACTTTACGCTTGTGTTAAAATTATATTTCAAAGTAAAATATAATTTGGTGTTTGTAATTACCTTAATCAGAACATCTAAATTCTTAGAGACTTTTTGATACAAGATTAATATGGGATGCCCTAAATAATTTGGTGCCGTAATAGGTTGTTAGGGTCCAATTGATACCATATGTTTTAGGGGATATACCACCCTAAACTTTGAGGATAAAACAAGTTTATCCCCAAATTACTTTTGTACTGGGATTAAGTTGAATGAAGAATTGATGTTTGATTTGGTACCTTTCAGTATGTTTGGACGAATCTCTTAAGCATTGTCTAATTAGAACTTTAAATAAAAAATATTCATTAAAAATAAGTGAAAGGGAAAAGTCATACGTTGAGGGTCATAACATGTGTCATCAACCCATGTACTTAAAGGTGGAACTATCATATTATCTCTAGTAGCATCTTAATCAAATTATGTACAAATTTTATCACAAACTAAGAGATTCAGTATGAAATTAAGACAACAAAATTTTCAGATGAAGTCAAATTAAATACAACCTTAATTTCTTGTCTAACCTCTAAATTTGTGGTAAAAGAGTACTTAATTTGAGTAAGATGTTTATGTATTAATCAATTTTGTTTTGATTTAAAGTATTATTATATGTGCTATTCTATCTTTTATAGAGAGATATGTTCATAATATAAAAATTAAAATATATAACTTAACTTTAAGAGTACTTATGTTGACTAAGATATGTATATATTAATCAATTTTGTTTTAAAGTAATATTATATATGCTACTTTTATTTTATAGAGAAAGATGCTCAAAAAACAAAAAGTAAAATATAAAACTTAATTAAAGAGTTTTATTAAGAATAAAATACATTTTTGGAGATTAATTAAGACAGAATCAAATAGTCAAAACACCTATGCTTGACTAAATCAGTGAGACGTGGTATGATTAGACCAACAAACTCCACCTAAAGTTGCTAAAGATATGGTAACAAGAAGAGAGAGAACCATTGTTAACCCCTAATACTTATTTTTTAATGATGGCATTGAAGGGGAAGAAAGATAAAGTAAAAAAATAAGAGAATAGAAAAAGGGAGAAAGAAAATTGAAGGGGAGAGAGAGAGAGAGAGAGAGAGAGAGAGAATGAAAATGATCAAAAAGAAAGGAGAAAAAAAGTAAGTTCTCATCATGTGAATGTTTAGTCAAAAATATTGTCCAAATGGGCCCTATATTCATGAGTGGGCCTTAACTAGGACAAATAAGTTGTTTCCCATGTCATACAAGTTTTTCTCAAATTTTTAACCTCTCTAATAGCCTCAAATGAGCCTAATGACACTTGATTTACTTGTTGGGCCTATGTATGTATATGTCTTTGTTTCATCAATTGTGCTCATAATCTTCAAGATTTGAGAGCCCAAAATCATCTTCAAAAAGGCCATACCAAATTCTCCGGTAAGGTGATTTTGAGGGTTATTTTTTTATTATTGGTCATGTCGCTTTCTAAAAAGAGGTGCTAAAGTTCGTAGTACCCTCACCTTTTTTTCTCTCACAACAAGCAAAAAAGAAATGGTGGGCAAAAATTCAAACCGAAATGACCTCATGCCATCTCGCATACTCAAAAAAAATATGGTAAGCCAAATTTATGACAAAAGTGCCCCCTCTTCTTAGCCTATAAAAGAATGTGAGATGAGCCATTTATGGACAGAGGCAACATTTCTCCCCCATCCCCAAGTTGCATTGCATAGAGAGCTCAAGGCTCCATAGGCTTCTCCAAGGAAGGTTACAAGGAGGAGAAGAATGTTCCAATCAAGTGGATCATCAAGAAGCATCCAGGCAATCAAGCAAGCAAGGAAGCTCAAGAACAAGTTCAAGCTCAAAGCATCAAGAATTTGGCTAAGTCCCATATTTCTCCAAGGAGGAAGTTCAAAGCCCAACTACATCAATTCAAAGCCCATTAGGCAACGAAGGCATCATTCATCAACACGGTTCATTAAGCCATATGAAGCCCAACCAAGCACTATCAAGGGGACAATCAAAGCAATGCAAATCCATCTCAAAGAAAGTTAAGCTCAATTAGAAAAGATCAAAGCCCAATCTAGCACCAACCAAGACAAACCATCAACCAACTCAAGACCCATTAAGCCATGAGAGGCCTAATTAACTACCATCTTCAAATGAGACTACCAAGGCAATATAATCTCATATCAATAAATGTCAAGCCAAATTAGAGGAAATCAAAGCCTGATTGTGCTCCAACCAAACCAAACCATGGACCGGGTTAAGGCCCATTAAGCCATGGATGGTCCAATTATAAATAATCAAGCTCAAGACATGCAAAGTTCATCTCAAAGAGGATAAATTTCAAATTAGAAGAAAGAAAGACACAATTAGTTGCCAAATGAAGACCAGATCAATTGTTAAGTCAAGACTAGATCAGATGCCAAATGAAGATCCAATTGGTTGCGAAGTCAAGACCCAATTGATTGCTTAATGAAGACCTGATTGATCATCAAGTTAAGACTCGATTGGTTCCCAAATGAAGAAACGATTAGTTGCTAAGACAAGACCCAATCAATTGCCAAATGAGGACCCGTAGGTTATCAAGTCAAGCTTAATTGGTTGTCAAATCAGGACATGATCGGTCATAAGACTGATAGAAATATATGCCCTATAAGCCAATCATATATGATTTGATTTGACATTTCTATATATATCTCATTCAATTAATTAGGTAAAATCTTTATTATAAGCTTTTATTAGATGCGAATATCATAATGAAGTCCTTGATCAAATGTAATAATGATTAAATCATGATGAGATCATGATAATGAGATTGATCATATAGAGGTAATTGATTTAAATGTTCCTAGTCATAGGATACATGAGATGAGACATCAAGAATTCGGATAGACTAATATATGTAATGTCTTCTCATGTGATGAAGATGACCGATCTCATTGGTCATTAGTGTGGAGACACTAAGATACACATACAGGTGTTTATTAGTTGAATGAGTTCGCTGAACTAACCGAATTAGAAACCCTGAATGGTATCTTACTAAACTGTTAATTAGGATTTTCTATCATCACGGTTGCATGGTTGGACCTTTGACCTAAGTCACCAAAGATGCCTTGTTGGGTGGAACTTGTGCTTTGACCATTGTCCTATGGATCACTGTATAGATGGTCTAATATAGCGATGGATCGGATACAAGGAAAACCCAATGGAGGCAACTGAGCAGATAACAAGGGATCGTCCACTCTCGATAAGTGAGAGTGAATGTCCTATGGGATAGTACTTTAAATCCCTGGCCAGGGTATATAGGATGATTGGAAAATGAGTTTTCCAATTGATCCAATTCTGAGTACAAGATCTTATAGAGTTGGTACAATAAGGAGTTGACAGTTGATGCCGTACTCCTTTCTGACTAGGACATTGGATGGATGAGGGTTTATATCCATGCATTAACTGAATATGGAAAGGCTCAATGGAGATGAGATGGTCTCCACAGCCATTTGAGATCATGGAATGTGACTTGTACCCTTTATGATCGGTAGGTCGATTAATCTGTTATCAAATAACGGATTTAATTAAATTAAATAGAATTGTTCTATTTCATTTAGGCCTAAAACAAATAGGCTATTGGGACTAGTGTGTCACACACAAAAGGACTTATCCACAAGTACAGGGGCAACGACGTAATTTATAAAGACTTTAGATTTTTGTAGAAAATTCTAAAATTCCCTATAAATACTATTAGCTTCAGCCAAACTCTATCAACACAAGGGTGTTAACCATGTCCTCAGCCTCCTCCATACCTTCTCCTCTCTCTCGAAGGTGTCCATGGTCGATGGAGCTCCGTTCGGGAACAGTTCTCAAGGCCGGCGCGAAGGGAGAACCTACTGTGGATGAAGTTCTTGTGGATTCTGCTAGAGACTGGGCATTTGAATGGTTTTAAGAGCTTGAGAATCTCATCTCCTTCCTCTACATGGGATTATATGAATCCCTATTAGGTAAATTCGTACCCGATTTGATCAATTTTTGGTTTTCGTCGTTCGGTTCTGATTGAGACAGATTCTAAAGGATCCTATAGGAATCGTCACTTCCATTGCATCAAATTTTTATAGACGATTCCTTATAGTGGTATCATAGCCATGTCCAAGTCTCAGTCGAAAATGATGTCGAATTGACATTATTTCATGTAATTTATGTATTCCCTAATCTGTGCAAACGTCTATATTGTCGAGGCCACGATAAACTGTATGTGCTTTAGATAAGAGAATGGTTGGCTTATGTAGAATCTCATGATACTTTCCAATGCCATAAACTGTTTAAAGTTTTGATCTCTTTAGAGTTCGGGAGAAGTTTCAAAAGTTGGTGTTTCTGTCATGCACGAATCGTCACCCGGATTTGGGGATTTTGGGAAATATTCGTCCACAGACGAAATTGAGGCTTGGAAAAAGGTTTAGGAGATAGGTAATGCGATTACCTAACCTTTTCTTTTTATATTCAGCTTTTAATGGTGGCGGAGGGAGAGTATTTCAGATTTTTTCGGCAAACTAGGGTTCTGCGGAGTCTGGCAGTGCCAACCTATTTCTCCCTATTTTTTTGTTGTTGGAAAATTTTTATAAGAAGAAATATATGCATATTTAGAAACGTCATTTTATAAGGATTCTAAATTATTTTTTTGGAGAATTTTTGGCTTTCAGAATAAGGAGTTATCCCCGTTGCAAAATAGTGATTTCTGCTACGGAATCTTGGTGACCGCCACCTCTTCTTTCTTATTTTGCATCAATTGAGATTTTTCCTAGATATGGGGCTTATTGTTTTATATTCCTTTTTCGATGAGGATTCCAACGCATATTTTTTTTGGATTTTTTGGAGTCCGGGATAAGGAGGTAATGACCTGATTTTATGGAAACTCTCTTCTTGGATGAACATTGCACTGACTGCAGCCCTTATGGGGCGAAGAAGAAGACGACCGGGTCTGAATCGGACCCGGTTGTTACAGTAGCCGCTAGCCGGTGCACCAAGCGGGCACACAATGGCGGTGCAACGCTAGTTGAAGCCTGGCGCACACGGCGGCACACGCGGGCGCACGCTGGACGGGCGCAGTGCACCGGAGACTCGGTTCAATGAGTCGGTATCTTTTCTTATTGATTTTAAAGTGTTTAAAATCATAGAAATTTTTAAAATTTTGCCAAAACGTTATATAAAAATTCTGAAAAATTCTATATTATTATTTAACATATTTTAAAGTGTTTAATGGCATGTTAGATAATCTTAAGCTATATTTAAATAGATTCATTCATAGTTAAACTTTAAAATTATTTTTAAGATTTAACTTAAATAATTAGTGTCTTAATTAATTCTGTAAAATAATATTTTACAGATTAGAAATTGGAACATTAATTTCTGACTTTTCATAGTATTGAGAATGCATGAATGTTCTAAATAGTTTAGATGTGTATGTTTATTTCATATAAATTGTATATATGTTGTTGTCATGTTATTTATTTCATGAAAATTTGACATGCATGAAATTAAGAATTAAAATATATATATAGTATGTAATTTTATGTTGATATATATGATATATCTCATATTTGATTATCATGTATGTGCTCTATGTTCATGTGATGAATGTTAGTGTGTGTATGGTGGTGATCATGGACTTAATTATACTTGGCTTGTGATTGCTTTTAATTATGTTGGTAATGTTATTAAATGGGACCTACGTGTACCTCCTCTCTCTCTATACAATCTGATTATACATTCTACCTTCCTTTATTAATGTACTCCCATTGGTTAAAACCTAGGTTTCTTTTTAAGTTATGTACATTTGTGGGTCTGTGTACCCTTAAGCCATTTGTAAAAGTTAGAAGCTGGTTCTTGGAAGGTTGGAGAGTGGGACCACTTGGATAAGCACCCTTCTAAAGTGGGAGCATGCCAACTCAAGCATCTGAAGCAAAGATTTGCACCTATAGGGGTGCCTTAGGTGCATGCTTAGAGTTAAGTCTATGATCACCTGTTTTTATGCATATTTGATATGTGGATGTGTAATACAGGTTATACCTTAGATATATGATATTTCAAAGGTATTATATACTTAGCACATATTATTGATGAGACTAAAATAAAATCCCTCCTTGTTTTGATTAGGTCGATAAATGTGTGACATTAAGAATGACCCACGTATCCTTCCGTTGTTATGGTATTGATGAGTCAATCTTAGATTGGATGGGTTTGTTGTGTTTCCCACAAGACTCATTCAGTAAGGGATTGGTGATCATGGCCAAGGCATTTGCCGAACTTTGGGGTGGACCATTGCATGGCCTTGTTGTGTTTCCTACAAGGGCTATGTTAAGAATTCATCCTCATAATGTAACAAGTGGATTTGACCTAAGTAGAGTATATAACTTGTTGTGTTTCCCACAAGGTTATAACTCTAGAGGCTGAATGACTAAGAATTGCAAGGGTTGCAATTGGTAAAAGTTACCTTCCTATTAAGTATGGGATGACTTGTTGTGTTTCTCACAAGGTTATCACCATAAAGTTAATAGGGTCTTAGTCCCCATTAAGATTTTATTGTGATATCCCATCTTTGCATAATGAGGGTTATGCAAATTCATCAAAAATTAGTGGGAGCATAAATTAGCATGAAAGACCATATCTTAATTTTAATGAATGTCTGCAATGTTATATTAATAAAATTATATCTCAGTTGTATAATACGATGATAAACCACCATTAGTATAGCATACTAGATGCCAAATAGCTTAACGACTCACACTTCTTAGACCAGTTTAGAACTAAGAGAATTGTTCTTATAGTTGACCAATTAACTATCCTACTTGAGAAGTAGGTGTCTTCTAGATTATCTAATGATGTGAAAGAAAGATAAGATCTTATCTTATAGATAAGATGCATTGTTTGCCTTAAACTAGATGTTAATCTCTATGAGATATAAATTGTAGAGACAACATGAATGGATGGATATGAGATCCATCATGGCTCATAGTGATGAGCTAACTAAGGGCATGTTATAACAACAATACATCTTAATTACTTCTAGTTGGTGAGACCAATAGAAAGAAGTAAAATCATTAGATAGAAATAGAAGATAGTTAATAGTAAAAGAAGGTAGTCAAGATAATAAAGCCCAAATAAGACATAACATTATTCCACTATCATGATGATGGTAAGTGGAAGAGGAAGTGCAAAGTGTATTGTACATAATGCAAATGTGGAGTTTGAGAAGCTTCATGCATTCAAGTCATTGACATTTACTTGTTTTAAATATACACTTAATAGTATTAGATACTATATGTGTATATCATAATATTATATACTATGGATGCATCTAATGGTATGAGATACCGGATATGGATCTTATATCTACAAGGAGTTGTTGATGATGACAAGTAAATGAAGGCTTAATAAAGAAGATGTTGACCTACATATGAAATGGTGCAAAAGTTGCATCATTACTAGTGGGAGGTACAATTCTTTTATAACCTTATGGAGATGTCTTAATAATTAAGATTGCTATTATATCATTCTACAAGAACATTCTATGATTTCTTGCTTGAATAAATATTGATTTATTCTAAGCTATGGAATTGCTAGATGTTCTAAAAGATTGAATGGCAAAGTGTTTGCCAGTGGGAGCTTAATGAATTGTTTAATCATATTTGATATGTTAGCTCTCATGTTATGTGTGAATACTCCTTTAAAGAGGAAATGGGTTGATTTAGATCAATCTACACTTTAGCTTTATGTAGACATGGAGAATGGGTTAATGAGTTGTTAGAACTCATACATCTAGGTGTATGCTGACCCATATCTATTAAGGCTAAAGAAAAATATTTATACTTATTCTTTTAAAGATGATGTCTTTGGGTATGAATATATGTATTTTATGAAATACAAATCTAAGACTTTTGAGAAATTATCTGAGATTAAGAATGAATTAGAGATGCTAATAGAAAGAATATTAGAACTCTGATTAGATCAAGGAGGGGAATACTAAAGTACATAATTCACATATAATTGAGAGATAATAGAATCTAATTTTAAAAGACACCTTTTACACATTTTAGCTTAATTGAGTAGCTAAAATGAGAAGCCATATTATGTAAGACATAATATGAACAATGACAAGGTTTGCAAAATTCCTCTTTGTCTAATTTTGGCTAAGTACTCGTTATAACCACTTGATCTTAATAAGTACCTTCTAAGTCTGTTCTGGTTATTCCATATAGGATGTGGAAAGGGGGTTAAAACTTGACCTTAAGCAAGTTAAGGTTTTGGAATGTCCGACCTGGTGAAGAAGTATAACCCTAACAAGTTGGAATATAAGACTATGAAGTATTGACTTGTGGAAAATCCTAAGGAAACTTCTGGATATTAATATACCACCTTTATGAATAAGGGTATGTGTTGCTCAGCTCACTATATTTCTAGAGGAAAAGTTCCTCCTTAAGAAAGATAATGGGAGCAAGGTATATATGTAATATGTTCCAGTCCCACAACTCAATGACACTTCCATTAAGGTGTTAGTTAATAATTACACAAGAATAGTTCATAGGTCTTTACTTGTGTCCATTTAACCTAAGAGATATGTGGGACATATCTCTGATGGAAGAAATGAGGCATAAGATAATAGGGATATTGATCCTAAGATTTATATAGAAGCAATATGAGATATTGATTCATAAATGGGAAGAGACAATAAAATCTAATATAAACTTTGTCTATTCTAATCAAGTTTAGAACTTGATAGATCCACCTAAGGGTATAGTATCCATAAGGAATAAATGGATCACTAAAGAATAGATTGGAGTGGATTAGAAGGTAGAGACCTTCAAAGATGAGAATAGTTGAAAAGGATATCATCGAAGTCAAATGGTTGACTATGATGAGATCTTTTACCTATTCCATAGATTAATCCATTCAAATTTTGATTGTTACACACTATGATTATAAGATAAGCTAATTGGATGTTACGATCATGTTCCTCTAAGGTATTTCAAGAAACCGGTGTATATGATACAATTATAGAAAATCAAGTTCCAATAACATCCAATAAGAGTGTGTATTAAGTTCATTTATGAACTGAAGTAAAACTTCCCATAGATCGTATATAAGGTTTAATGAGATTAAATCTTATGACTTTGTTCAGAACAAAGAGGAGCCTTGTGTATTCAATAAGATAAGTAGGAGTGTTGTTACTTGCTTGACATTTTATGTGGATGACGCACTACTCATTAAGAATGAAGTAGGTGTGTTATCATAAATGAACCTAGCTATCAAATTAATCCTCCAAACATAATTTGGGTTTTGAGATCTATAGATATAGATCTAAAAACAATGCTCAGTTAATGTACGTAGTCACCATAGTCAAAGGATTTGACATGATAAACTCTGAGATAAGTTTCTTACCTATGTGGTGTAGAGTTGATATCTGTAAAGTGATGTCTTTGTAGACTTCTTGAGACATAAAGATATCACATGAGTAGAGCCCTTATGCTTTTGTCATGGGGTCTACCATATATGTGATACTACATACTTGATATGATTAATGTTTTGAGTGTTATGAGCATTCATTAAGAAGATCCAGGTGAAAGTCACAATATAGTTTAAAGATATATCATTTGGTACTTGAGAAGTACTGAGGATGTATCTCTATATACTGGAGGATAAGACTTGAAGTCTTTTAGTTTTACAAACACAAACTTTTAATCAAATAAGATTGATATTAAGTTAGAATAATGGTGGTGTAATGAGCTGGAAGAGTTCTGTGCAATAGAAAACTGTAAATTCTACAATATATGTAAATAATTTTACATAGTGGTTGCAAACAACTTGAGAAGTAGTCTAGATGAAAATTTTTATCTACATCCAAGATATAGAATTGTCCTAATTTTCTCTGAAAGTGTACCGTTGTTTTGAGTAAACAATGGGTGTAAAGCCGATGTCTCATCAAAAGTTTAAAACTTCTGCGGTGATACTATAAAATCAGAGAGATTGCAACTTATAGTGATATAATTAAAGATAAAGTATATACCACTAATAACATTGCAGATCCACTAACTAAAACAGTTACTCAATGAGTGTTTGAGCTTCACCTCGAACTGATATAGATTAGTCAGATGGGTGATTAGCTTTAGTGCAAATGGGAGACTGATAGAAATATATGCCCTACAAGCCAATCATATATGATATGATTCAACATTTCTATATATATCCCATTCAATTAATTAGGCAAATCTTTATTATAACCTCTTATCAGATACGAATATCATAATGAAGTTCTTGATTAAATGTAATGATGATTAAATCATGATAAGATCATGATAATGAGATTGATCATCTAGAAGTAATTAATTTACATGTTCCTAGTCATATGATACTTGAGATGGGACATCAAGAATCCAAATAGACTAGTGTATGTGATGTCTTCTCAGGTGATGAGGATGACCGATCTCATTGGTCATTAGTGTGGAGACACTGAGATATACATACAGGTGTTCATTAGTTGAATTAGTTCATTTGACTGACTGAATTAGAAACCCTAAATGGTATCTAACCGAACTGTCAATCAGGATTTTCTATCATCACGGTTGCATGGTTGGACCTTTGACCTGAGTCACCAAAGATGCCTTGTTGGGTGGAACTTGTGCTTTGACCATTGTCTTATGGATCACCGTATAGATGATATAATATAGTGATGGATCGGGTAAAAGGAAAACCCAATGGAGGCAATTGAGCAGACAACAAGAGATGGTCCACTCTCGATAAGTGAGAGTGAATGACCTATGGGATAGTACTCTAAATCCCTGGCCAAGGTAGATAGGATGATTATAAAATGAGTTTTTCAATTGATCCAGTTCCAAGTACAAGATCCTACAGAGTCGGTACACTATGGAGTTGATAGTGGAGGCCGTACTCATTTTCAGCTGGGACATTGGACGGATGAGAGTTTATATCCATGCAGTAACTGAAGATGGAAAGGCTCAATGGAGATGTAATTATCCCCATAGCCATTTGAGATTATAGGATGTGGCTTGTACCCTTCATGATCTGTAGGCCGATTAATCTATTATCGGATAATGGATTTAATTAAATTAAATAGAATTGTTCTACTTCATTTAGGCCTCAACCAAATAGGTTATTGGGCCTAGTGGGTCACAAACAAAAGGAGTTGTCCACAAGTACAAGGGCAAGGGCATAATTTATAAAGATTTTAGGTTTTTATGAAAAAATCCAAAATTCTCTATAAATACTAATGGCTTCAGCCAAACCCTATCAGGCCAAGGGTGATAACCATGTTGTCAGCCTTCTTCATACCTTTTGCTCTCTTTGGAAGGTGTCCATGGTCGATGGAGCTCTATTCGGGAATAGTTCTCGAGGCCAGCACGAAGGGAGAACCTGTTGTGGATGAAGTTCGTGTGGATATTGCTAGAGACTAGGCATTTAAACGGTTTGAAGAGGTTAAGAAGCTCATCTTATTCCTCTACATGGGATTATATGAATCCCTATCAGATATATTCTAACCCAATTTGATCGACTTTTGGTTTTCGTTGTTCGGTTCCGATTGAGACAAATTCTAAAGGAACCCATAGGAATCATCACTTTCGCTACACCAAACTTTTATAGACGATTCCTAACAAAGAAAAGACCGGATCAGCTGTCAACTCAAGACATTATTGCTTGCTAAAAAAAGTCAATGGTAAACATGGGTTGATCCTGGTGAAAATAGGTCAACTCGATATTAAACCGGGTCAGCGGGTATCGAGAATTGATTCAAAAAAGCAAGAAAAATATTTTTTTGGAACTATGGTTTACTTTTTTATAAGTACATAACTCGATCAAGTGAGTTTTGGCCAAAGTCAAAACAACTAGCAGATAAAAAAGTCAACAGTCAACATGGGTTGATCACGGTCAAATTGGGCCAACTTGGTATCAAATTGGATCAACCAAGCACCAAGTTGGGATCAAGTGAGAGTTGTCAAAATTCAAAGCAAGTTGACCAAACACAAAGTCAATGGTCAACATGGGCTGATCACAATCAAACCAAACCAACTCTGTCTCAAATCGGGTCAGCCAGGCACTAAATCAGGATCAAGTGAGAATTGACCAAAGTCAAAGCAATCCAACCATACACAAGGTCAATAGTAAACAAGGGTCGATCATGATCAAATCCGGCCAACTTGGTATCAAATCGGATCAACTAAACTTTTGAGTCAAGATCAAAAGAGAGTTGACCAAAGTCAAATTAGGCCAATTGGACATCGTCAATGGTCAACATGGATCGATCACATCCAAACTAGGCCAACTCAATATCAAAATGAATAAGTTGGACACTATGTCAGGATCGAGTGAGAGTTGGTCAAAGTCAAAGTAAGCCAACCAGACACAAAGTCAATGGTCAACATTAGTCGATCATAGTCAAGTCAGGTCAACTCGGTATTGAACCAGATTAGCCAAGCACAGGATCAAGTGAGAGTTGTCCAAAGTCAAAGTAAGTCGACTAGACACAAAGTCAACAGTCAACATGAGCAGATTAGCTCAAACCGAGCAAACAAGGTATCCAACCAGATTAGTCAAGCACCGAGTCTGGGTCAAATGAGAGTTGACTAAAGTCAATACAAGTTAATCAAACACAAAATTAATAGTCAATAAGAGTTGACTGGGTCAAACTTAGCGCCACCAACTCAACTCAACTAAGGCCTTTATACCAAATTACTTGGGGTCAGCCATATGGATTCTCTTTCTCCACTCTTGTTGATTTTGTGTTATTTCTTCAGAGATATTTAAACCATCTAAATCATATTGAATTACCCTCCTCCAAGTTAACTTAGGTCTACCACGCCCCTTTTTTGTTTCTGTCATTTTAATATTTTCTATATTTCTAACTGGAGCCTTTTTAGGTCTATGTTTAATATGTTCAAATCATCTCAATCTCCCTTCTTTCAATTTGTCTATGATTCTCGTTACTCCTACATTTTCTCTAATATATTTATTTCTTATTTTATTTAATATAGTATGACCACTCATCCATCTTAACATTCTCATTTCGGCAACACTTATTTTAGAAGTATGTTTTTCTTTTATTGTCCAACATTCACTACCATACAACATTGCGGGTCTTATACTTGTACGATAAAATTTTCCTTTCAACTTTAATGGAATTTTATGATCACATAGAACCCCTGAAGTCAATCTCCACTCCATCCAACCTGCTTTAATCCAATGATTAACGTCTTCATCACATTCTTCATCTTTTTGAAGAATTGATCCAAGATACTTGAACTAAGTTTTTTGAGGAAATATTATCTCATCTAAACTGACACCCTCACCTACTTCTCTTTGGTTTTCATTAAATTTACAATGCATATATTCTGTTTTAGTTCTTCTTATTTTGAAACAATTATTATCCAAAATATTTCTCCACATTTCTAACTTTCTATTCACTTTTCTTGTGTTTCATCTATCAATACGATATCGTCTGCAAATATCATACACCAAGGTATATCATCTTATATAGTCTTCGTTAATTCATCTATAACTTATACAAAAAGATAAGGACTTATTGGAGACCCTTGATGTAAGCCAATTGAAATAGGAAAATCTCTTGTTTCTCCACCAATTGTGCATACGCTAGTAGTTGCATCATCATACATGTCTTTTATCATTTGTATATACTTAACAGGCATCATCCCTTTGTTCCAACACCCACCATAGAACCTCTCTTGGTACTATATCATATGTCTTTTTTAAATTAATGAACACCATATATAAATCTTTATTCATATCTCGATATTTTTCTATCAAACTTCTAATAAGAAAAATAGTTTTAGTTATAGATCGACCAGACATAAATCCAAATTGATTAGCTGAAATATTTGTACAACTCTGTAATCGCCGCTCAATAATTCTTTCCCATAATTTCATAGTATGACTCATGAGTTTGATCCCTCTATAATTTGCACAATCTTGTATATCTCCTTTTTTCTTAAAAATAGGTATAATGATGCTCTTTCTCCATTCATTCGGTACTCTTTTTGATATTAGGATTTTGTTAAAAGTTGAGTTAACCATTCCACTCCTAAATCTTCCAAACACTTCCACACTTCAATAGGAATATTATCCGGACCACATGCGTTACTTGTTTTCATCATTTTCAATGCTTCTTTAACTTCTGAAAATTGAATTTTTATAATATAATTTAAATTAAAGTTTGTCACATTCTCTATGTCATCTATGTTTTTAGCAAAGTTGTCATTAAAAAGAGTATCAAAATAATTTTTCCATCGTTCTTTGATATCACCATCCTTAATCAAAAATTTTCCTTTATATCCTTTATGCATCTAATTTGATTAAGATCTTGAGACCGTCTCTCTCTTATTCTTACTAGTTTATAAATATCCTTTTCACCTTCTTTAGTTCCAATTTCTCATACATATGTTTAAAAGCATCATCTCTTGCTCTTCTAATAACCTTTTTTGCTTCTTTTTTTGCTATCTTGTATTGTTCATAAGCTTCATTGTTATCACATTTTGGCAATCTCTTATAACAATCTCTCTTATTCTTTATCACCTTTTGTAGTTCTTCATTCCACCACCAAGTCCCTTTTTTAGGTGGACCATGTCCTTTAGACTCTCCAAGTACTTTTTTAGCTATCTCTCTAATTTTTATAGTCATATTCATCTACACAGCAGTAACGTCTATGTCTAACTTCCAATCATATATCTTTAAAAGTTCGGTCTTAAGTATTTGTTGTTTCATTCCTTTTCACTCCCACCATTTTATTTTAGGAGAAGACTTTTTATTATATGTGTTTTTTTGTGTTTTAATCTTAACATCTAAAATCACTAACCTATGTTGGCTTGCTAAAGTTTCACTCAGAATTACTTTACAATCTTTGCAAATAGCATGATTGAATTTTCTAGTGAGAATGAAATCAATTTGACTTTTGTTTTGTCCACTTTTAAATGTTATTAGATGAGATTCTCTTTTAATAAAATGAGTATTTGTGAGGATAAGATCATAAGCCATAGCAAAATCTAAAATTTTCTTCTCCTCTTCATTTAAATTTCCATATCCAAAATCTCTATGAACATTTCCATATTCATGACATTTGTTTTCAACATGTCCATTGAGATCTCCACCAATAAATATATTTTCTTCATTTGGTATACTCTCATATGATCGTCCATATCCTCCCAAAATTTTTATTTAATCTCTCTACTTAATCTAATTTATGGAGCATATGCACTAATTACATTGATTATTTCTCTTTCTATAATCATTTTTACCATAATAATCCTATCTCCTACTCTTTGTATTGAAACTATTGCATCCTTTAATGTTTTATCAACAATGATACCTACCCCATTTTTATTTCTCTCTTTTCCTGTATACCATAGTTTATATCATGTATTTCCTACTTCTTTACCTTTTTCTCCTATCCATTTGGTTTCTTGGATACACATAATATTAATCCTTCTCCTCTCTATACTATCAACAAGTTCCATAAGTTTTTCTGTAAGAGATCTAATATTCCAAGTACCTATTCTTATCTTTCTTTCAATATTTTCTTTCTTACATTTCTTTTTATATTAATGTCTATTTGCATTTGAGTTTATTCTAGAACTCATATCTTGCTCTTTATTATAGACTAACTTCTTTACCCACACCCATCATTGATGTGAGAACCCTTGCTTATTTAACACCACAATAGGGCGCTTATGTGGCGTGTCGCATGTGGGGAACGCCCTCACGCTTGTTGTATTTTTTGCCACACCCGAGCTCAGGTGTAACGCGTCGTTTGGAGAGTACGCCCCAACGTTTTTATTATTTGAATCCATATCACGAGATGTGACTTTATTTTTACGCTGGTTGTCACCTACCGCAACCCTCCTCCTTTCTCATCCGGGCTTGGGACCAGCCATGGCAGAGTTAAACTTAGCACCACCAAATCAAGATAAAATGATAGTTGAGCAAAGTCAAACTAATCTGATAGGGTATAAAATCAATAGTCAATATAAACATACTAAGATCGAACCAAAACAACCAAAGTTCATCGAGTCAACATTGTCAATCAACTCAACTAATTGACTACTAATTCTACACTGGTAATCAAGCTAGTATACCAATCATCAAGTCAATGAACACCCGTTACCATGACTAAGTCCTCTCATATGGGGACAATGCCACTAATAGATACGAATCTATCTAAAAAAGAAAAAGCCCATTAAGGCAGCAAAATGCCCAATCGGGTGATGCCCCTTAATGGATGCGGAGCTCATCAAGGAAAAATTGGTCAATCCTTGATTGGGGAAATTTCAGTTAGTGGATGAAAGAAAATGGCATCAAACAAAAACTATCCAAGGTGCATTAACCTGGTTCACCCCCAAGTGGGAAATGCTGGGTAATGATGAAAATATCCAAGTCCCTTTAGCTTGGTTCACCCCAAGTGGAAAATACGAGGAAATGAATACAAAATATCTAAGACACATTAGCTTGGTTCCCTCCCAAATGGGAAACACTAGGTAATGGATGATAAATATCCAAAGCCCATTAACCTGGTTCACCCCTAAGTTGGAGATACCAAGTAATAGATGAAAAATATCCAAGGATCATTAACCTAGTTTAGCCCCAAGTGGAAAATATTAGGTAATGGATGAAAAATGTCCAAGGTCTATTTACTCATTCAAGAACTAAGTGGGAGATACCGGATAATGAATGAAAGTTGTTCAAAGCCTATTGATTTGGTCAAGCCTTGATTAGGCAATATCGATTAGTGGAGAAAAAAATAAATTCACAAATATTAGAAATTGTCTAAGACCTACTAATTTGGTTAGTAGATGAAGCAACCAACCCAATCAAGACCCACTAATTCAGTCAAAGCCCGATTAGGGAAATAATGGTTAGTGAATAAAACATCTAAAGATTCAAATGAAGACCCATTAGGTTCATCAAGGCACCTTTTGGGGAAATACACTTATGGATGACAAATTCATCAAATCAAATTAAGGCTCATTATGTTGATCAAGTCCCATTTCATGAAAAAACCACTTAATAGATGATTGAATGCCCATTAGGTCAATCAAGCCCCACTTTGGAGAAATAACATCTAATGAATGTCAAATTCACCAAACCAAATGAAGCCCCATTAAGTTGGTCAAGTCTCACTTAGGGAAAATGTCACTTAGTGGAAGAATAAAGCCTCATTAGGTCGGTCAAGTCACATTCTAGAAAAGTACCATTTAATGGATGACAAGTTCATCAAATCAATTGAAGGACCATTATGTCGGTCAAGTCCCATTTCAGGAAAATACTACTTAATGGATGATTGAAGGTCCATAAGATCGGTTAATCGCCACTCTGGGGAAATATAACCTATTGGATGTCAAATTCATCAAACCAAATGAAGCCCCATTAAGTCTATCAAGTCCCACTTTAGTAAAATACCACTTACTGAATAAATAAAGCCCCATTAGGTTGGTCAAGGCTCACTCAGAGGAAATACCACGTAATGAGTGCCAAATTCATCAAATCAAATGAATGCCCTTTAAGTTGGTCAAGCCCCAAGTAGAAAATATTGGATAATAGATGAAAAATGTCCAAGGTCCATTATCTTGGTGAAGCCTCAATTGGGAAATACCAAGAATGGATATAAATGTCCAAGGCCCATTAACTTGAACAAGTCCTAGGTGGGAAATGTCGGGTAATAGATGAAAAATGTCCAAGGTCCATCAAGTCAGTCAAGTCTCAATCAGGGAAATGCTACTTGATGGATGATTGAAGAGCCAATAAGTTGGCCAAGACCCATTTTGGGAAGATACTGCTTAATGGATGACTAAAGGCCTATTAGGTCGATCAAGCCCCATTTGGGGGAAATACCACCCTAATGGATGTTAAATACATCAAATCAAATCAAGCCCCATTAAGTCAGTCAAATCCCACTTTAAGAAAATACTGCTCAATTGATGAATGAAGGCCCATTAGGTTGGTTAAGTCCCATTTTGGGTAAATACCATCTAATGGGTGTTAATCATCAAATCAAATGAAGGCTACCCATTAAGCTGATCATTAGGTTGGTCAACTCCCACTCTGGGGAAATACCACCTAATAGATGTCAAGTTCCTCAAATCATAGAAGGCCCATTAAGTTGGTTAAATCCCACCTCGGGAAAATATTGCTTTAATGGATGATGATGGCTTGTTAGGTTAGACAAGATCCACTCAGGGAAATGCCACCTAATGGATATTAAGTTCATTAAAATGAAGTGTAGACCCATTATGTAGTTAAGTCCAACTTTGATGGCACTCTTAATGGGAATAAAGATTGGATGATTTGGTTCCTATGAACCAAAAGCCTCAATGTCTACCAACCAAATCCAAGCAAAAACATCACCAATCAACCCAAGGAATACAAGTACAAGAATAAAGAAGAAAGATGAGAAGGTTGGCACAATTTATTCAATCAAGAAAAAGGAAAGATCAAATGCATGATCACTTTTTGGCATCCATTTTCATCTTTCAAATACGTTGTGGCAGTTAATCAAGGGTTACCAAGCCACCTCTCAATGTAATTAATGTTGGATCTATCATTGATCGATGGAGAGATGTCCAACCAAATTCAAAGAACTCACTATAACCTCACCACATTTTTAATTAATATAAAAAAATAAAGCTCGAGATACTGTCACCATCATTTCAAAGATAAATGAGCCAAAAATAAATATATTTATCTATATATTTTATATATTAAAACATGAGGTTACAACAGATAACAAGCTTGGTAGGACCACTCTCTCCCTTCATCTCTCTACCTTGATAACATTGCAATACAAACATGCTGACCGACATCTAACACAATCTTGGTATATGTCATTTAGAAGCCAAATTCCTGGAAGCTATCCTGATTGTCCTAGTCAAAGGAACGGTGGACACCATTTCCATGAAGTAGCTTATATTTTGGGCCCTTGAGTTTGGACCCATCCAAATGTCCTAAAAAAATAAAGATGAACCAAGATGAATAAAATTTGACAACTGAGGAGTATGTGTTCACCCTATCACATACTATATGCCACCAAGAACTAAGGACTCAATAGTTTAATGATGAGGAGACTTCCACATCAACCTCCCATAGATCATTCACTGCCAAATATCTACAAGGTATGCTTCAATAGCAGGCCAAAAGTTCCATAGCAATGCACAATTTTTTAGGGCAAAAAATGCAATAGGGTGCAATATGCCACCTCCTAAAGCATCTTGGTGTAGACACGCAATTTTGGCCTAGTTGAAGAGATTAAATTCTTGTTTTCATGAATAATATTTGAGTAACCTTTCAAGAGAACTGAGTTTTCCTGAAAAATCTAGTTTTTCGGCGCATTTCGAAGGGGATCGATAGAGCAATCGGCCGGGCCGAACACCCTGTATATAGGGCACCTGGCGCCCTGTATACAGGGCGCCTGGATCCAAATCAAATCGATTCAACTGCTGATTTGACCCCCCGCAGTGACTCGTCTTGTCGACCTGACAGACCTCATGATGCTGGCGCCCCATATATAGGGCTCCATGCCGCGTGGCACTGCTTTTTGGAAATGGCCAAAGTGCCCTCTTTTGAGCTATAAATAGACCTCCATTTGGAGCTTGGAGGGGATTCCAACTTTGTGCCACCCTAGAGCTCATCCCACACCACGTTCCTAAGCCATTTTCACCCCCCATATGCCTCCAAACCGATCCAAAATCGTCCACCAAAAACCCAAAAACCTTCTGTTTCTGTCACCCAGAAACATGTTTTTTCTCCAACTTTGAGAGCTTCTACCCATCGCTCCTCTTTTATCCAGCATCTAAACCACCTTCCATTGGCTTCATTTGCATATTGTCTACAAGGAGGAGCCCCTACTTCGTCCCGGAAGCCGCCCAGCACTCCGGAGCGGCGTTGCGAAGAAGGGAAGAAAATTTGTTCAGGCCAGACTTAGTGCCCCGTATACAGGGCACTTTGACCTTGGTCAACGCACCCCATAAAGGGGGCACCTGCTCCTAGCGCCCTATATATAGGGCACCAGGAGGGACAGAAGCTCGTTTTGTCATTTTTCGGAGTTCGATCGCCTGTTTAATCGAGTTTTTGTCTTCTTTTTTCGTCTTAGCACTGTTCATCATGTTATTTGGCATGTCTTAGATCATTTTGCATCCCATATATGTTTAAAAACCTACCAAAAATAGGGGTTGGGATTTCGTCCCGATCCGGTTAGTTCATCCCCTTTTGCATGATTCAGAGTCGTTCTCAAGCATGATGCTATACTTGCGCCAAAGCTAATGATTTTCATTTGTCTTTCTTAATGTTTTGTGCAGGACATTCTTAGGTAGATCGACCGGAGTGAAGCTTCAATCCGATCGTAGGTGAAAGAACTCCCTAAAGCTCTCCCTTCTCGGCCGGCCGAGAAAGGAGAAGTTAGAACCTAACAATCTCCCCTGTTTACATCCCCAAGGTACGATGGTCAAACTCTCTCTTCTTCTAGTTCATTTGCTTAATACTCAATCACACTTTGGAGCCTTCGGCTCCTGGCGACCACACACTTCACCTTACACCACACACGCTCCTTCTCCTCTTCTTCTCTCTCCCTCGCCAACGCGCACGCGCGAGCCGAGCCGGCTCATCTGGGTGCCTACACCTGGCTTAGCCCCAAAAGCCATCATAGCTGGGAGCATGATGTTATGATCATCTACTTAGCTACCCTCAAAGCCATTAAGGCCAGGGGTAGATGTTCAAGAAAAACAACTCAAACCCAAAAAGCTACATGCGGCAAAGAGGAGATATTCTTCCAAGCAATGCATGCACTCAAACTCCAAGAGTTGTAAAGATGGAAGAAAAAAATGATCTACATACCAAGACATGTTCCAAAAGTCATAATGGATGAAGGAGATGGGCTAGCTCAAACAATAGTCCCAACCTTAAAAGTCAAAAATGTTAAGGATATGCCACCTTGATCGACTTTGCAACCACTTCATAGCATTGGAGGGGACAACAACTGGGGCATTGACCTTTCATGAAAACAAAATGTCATTTTTAATCTCCAAGACAATGCAGGGGGAAAGCTTCTATTTCAAGCATCCTTCTCACCTCCAAAAGCCACCAATGCTAGGGGCAAAACATTCAAGTGAAATATCAATCATACCCACCCCAAATGCAAAGGCCAGCGGCATGTTGTTCTAATTGCCTACTCAACAACCCTAAAAGTCATCCATGCTGGGGACAAATGTCCAAGTAAAGCTAATCAAACCCTAAAAGCTACAAAGAACAAATAGAAGATATCTTCTCAAGAAAATGTGCATGCCTGATTATATCAAGAGCATGAGAAAGATGATACTCAAAGCATGTCACTAAGATAGAAGAGGCAAATTTCATCTATGAGCCAAGGTAGGCCTTGAAAGTCATGATGTCCAAAGAGGATGGGCTACTCCAAACACTAGTCTTAAATCCAATGCCACAAACACCGAGGGCATGTCACCCCAATCAACTCTCCAACTGCTTCATAGTGTTAGAGGAGTAAGACCAATAGATGTAGTTGCCTTACACAAAAACAAGTGTGATATGCCACGTTCAAAAAGAAAAGTCACAAGGACCGAGGGAAAATTTTGATACCAAATATCCACCTTATTTAAAAAAGTCATGAGGGCTAAACTATGTCACCTTGGTCAACTTTCTACCCATTTCAAAGTATGGGAGAAGGAATACCAGTAGGGGGCAATGTCATGCACATAGAAAGAAGAATGTTATGTCATCTCTAAGAGAATGTCAAAAAGAAAATACTCAATCTTAAAAAGCCATGTCAAATTGCCACCACCCAGAAGGATCATTAGAACCAAGGGCAAACTTCAATGTTGAACATTCACTTCACCTCTGGAAGCAATCACAACTAGGAACAAACTTCCATTCCAAGCATCCACCTCACCTCCAAAAGCCATCAAGGTTGGAGGCAAAATCTTCTTCTATCCACCTACTTAAATTATGATAGCCACAAAGGGCGAGGAAGAAATGTGATAATAGATATCTAGCTCAACCTCAAAAGTCACAAGGGACAATGGGAATGTTTTGTTCCAAACACTTCATCAAGCCTCAAAGGTCAAAAACACTAAGGACAACTGACCATCTCACATATGGAAATGATGTTGGAAGGCAAGGTGTGTCATAGCCAAAAGTAAGATGAAAAATCTCATTGTTAAATGACCAAAGGATAAATATCTAGCTATGAATATCATAATGACTAAGACTGAAGAAATGTCCAAATATGCCATAGCCTCAATCTCAAGAAATCTTCTTAGCACATACAACAAGCTCAAGTTGATTCCCAAAGTGCCCTGATAAAGAAACGCATGTTAACACCCACCCTATCTCGTCACACTAATTGTAGAATGGGGTCGTATGATCCACAATGGTATAAGTACAAGAAT
This sequence comes from Cryptocoryne crispatula var. balansae, assembly GCA_036172225.1. Taxonomy (NCBI): domain Eukaryota; kingdom Viridiplantae; phylum Streptophyta; class Magnoliopsida; order Alismatales; family Araceae; genus Cryptocoryne; species Cryptocoryne crispatula. The sequence goes on from CM069930.1 coordinate 11,880,777, forward strand.
GCAAATCCCTAGTGCTATAAAATATGGATAGTGTCAATTGATCCTGCCAATCTTCAGCACCGTCCAAGTAAAGGGGGGCATGTGGCACACTATAGCCCAAGTACAAAAGACTACAAGGTTCTAATTTTCTTAAATGTATTGACTACTCTTTGGGTGGCTTGCTTGCCTAAATTGGCCCTAACCTTCAATAGAATCAAATCCCCATGGTGACAGGGGCAAGGTGCATATCTTGACATGCTACAAGTCCAACCCAAGTAACTAACAAGATAAAGTTTTGGGAACATATTGGATGGCACTTCATGCAGAGCTCTTCATGTGGTGCTAAAAGTAGTTGGTTGCCGTACTACAATATACGGTGACTTTCCACCCTAAAAATGGCCGACCAACGAAATTTAATTCAAAGTGAGCATCTGGAGCCAAGACATGATCCAAAGAGCCAACTCTCCTATAGTTCGTGGTAAAAAATAGTGCTATTGTAGTAGATAAATGGAAAATGACTTTATTGTTTCTCTAAAAACTATTTTCTAATGGAACAAGCTTGCATGGCAGCCATGAAATGTGCTTGGTTCAAGCATGTATTGGGTTCTTACTCAGCTTTTGTTTTTCATGGCCAGTTAGGCCATTTAACACCAATTACCAGTTTGGATAGGCCAAGTTGACCATGGTTTGTGTACTAACTCATTTCTTTTGTTTTGGTTTCTAACTGGCCAAGTCTTGGTTTATAATTAATTTTTTAGGTTTTTATGGTATAAGCCAATCCAAATTGGTTACCATTTTAGATTGGTCTAACTAACCACAATTTGGGTTCTAACTCAATTATAACTTTTTATGGCTGATTAGGCCTAACTGACCATGTTTTGAGTTATATCTCCTATTTTTTGGTTTCATGGCTATTTTGGTTTGGATTAGCCTAACCGGCTACCATTGGGGTTCTAACTCTTTTTTGGTTTTTTTTTATGACCACTTGGATTAATTCAAGATGGAAACTAATTTGGATAGGCCTAACCAGCCACCATTTGGGCTCTAACTCTTTTTTGAGCTTTTTATGACAACTTGTGCCATTTCAAGCTAGAAATTGGTTTGGATTGACCTATTTGGCATCGGTTTGAGTTCTAACTTTTTTTATTTTATAGTCATTTCGATCAATCCAAGTCAAAAACCGATTTAGATTGGCGTAACCAACTATGTTTTGACTTCTAACTCTTTTCTTCTTCTTTTTTGGAGTTTTTATGATAGTTTGGATCAATCCAAGCCAGAAGCTATTTTGGATTGGCCTAACCAACTGTGTTTTGGGTTCTATCTCATTTTTTGGGATTTTGTGCCTATTTAAACCAATCCAAACTAGATTGATCTAATTGGTTGTGTTTTGGCCCAATCCAAACTAGTTTATTATGATACTTACTATCATAATACATTTAGAAAATCTAAAAAATTCTAAACCAGTTTGTATCTTAATCAAGTCGATTAAGATATAAGTTAAACTCAAAAAGATAAACCCCACACAAACAAACACTAAACCAACCAAATTACCAAAATAAGATAAACTCCACACAAAGAAGCTGTATTATATATGTATCCAAATGACTCTTTAATGGATAAGATACAATCATAAATGTCACAAATTGAGATGCATCAAGGACTCTAAAAATCATTATATTTACACCTTATTTAACATATACAAAACTTTATATTTCTTGTATAACTTAAAAGCATCAATGAACTAAATACTTCAAGTGTAACTACTAAACAAGGAAAATAATCAAATCACTATTGCCTGTAATGCAACCATCTGCCGTGCACCCTTTCATGTTAATGTCATTCCTTGTGTACTTGTCTTAAATAAAATAAGAGCAAGTTGGGTTTTGATATGTAGTTCCCTTCTTCTCTTTCATGTTTCATTTGAAAATAAAACAAGTTTTATTTTATGTTGATTATGGAAGAGATTATGTTGGCATCAAATTTTTCTGCTTAGCTTTCTTGATACAAGTTTCAGCAATGCCGAAGCTGGTGCAGAAAATCTGACCCAGATTCAAAAAATTCATGAATAGATGATGTAAACAGACTTTGAAAATGCCTTGGAATGGCTTTACATATTACAAATGGCCAATATAATGTGCTCATTACAAGCCCCGGTCAAGAGCTTCGCAACGGTGCCCAAAACATGAAAAACGGACACCGGAAGGCCGAAATGACCATTTTTCCCCTGACACTTTGGGACAAATTGGGACTCTAACATGGAATTCCAACTTTACCACATTTTCAAGATTGGATAGATCTAGGCAACGCTCTAAACGGATCGAAAATCCGACTCCCGGATGAAGAGATATGCAAGAAAGAGCAAATCCGGACGGAAAGCCGTATGTTCTCACACCAGGGGCATAATGGTCCGATTAGCTCTAGATCAACCCATGGGCTGAAAATTTCAATTTTCATGACCCAAAACTTTGATCTCATGAATATTGATGCATGAAAAATAAATTTGGCCAATGGGAGGAGGCAATTGCACTCAGATACAGTTTTCGACATTATCGACGGCCGAGATCGCACCGATCGGAGAAACAAGCTAAATCAGCAGATCCGTTGCAATTCAAGTGATCTCAACCACACATCAGGATGGAGCATAAGATCAATGGCCATCAGGGCATGATCTGGAATTTTTTGAAGTCAATTTGAGATTTATTTAATTGGTTTTGGCCGTAACTAATGCTAGCCGTTGGATCGGGAGCACTCTGATTAAACCAGGGTTAAACCTAACCCAAGATGGGCTAACCCAACCTGTCATGGCCGAACCCCATCCTCCCTCATCTGATGTGTGCGCAAGAAGCCCTAGAAAATAGGGGAGGGAGGCGCACCCACCTCCTCCTTCCTTGGCTAGTGGGTCCCACTCAACCACTTCCCTCAACCACCTCCCATGGCTTATCCCTATCTCTCCCTTGGTTTATCTTCATCCTAACTAATCATACAACTAACCAAGATTATCCTCATCCAAGCCTTGGTTGAACCAGCCTTCTTTCCACATGTCATGTGCGCACACCTCCTTGAAAGGAGGAGATGGTGCGCACCCTTCTCTCCCTCTCTTTCTAGTTGGCGCATAATCATCCTCAACAACCAACTATGGGTTATCCTTATCATCCCCAACCTCCCTTGAGTTATCCTTATCTCCTCTCAACAACCTCCAGTCTTATCTCCTCCTGGAGATGGCGCCCCTCAGCCCCTATAAAAGCCCCGTCAGCCTGGCCATGTGCAGGACAAGCCGATCACCCCGCGGAAGCCCCGCTCTCCTCCCTCTACCCTCGCTCCAAGACAGCTTCTCCTTGCTTGGACGTCTTCATCAGCAAGTCAGCAACCTCTCCAACCCCTTGTGGTGTTCGAAGTGAGTAATAAGAAGGAGACAAGGCCTCCCTGCAGCGGGCGCGCCAGCAGCAGGTGCAACCAGCCCACCTGATTGGTGTGCCAACTTCAGCAAGTGCAGCAAGCTCTCTTCATTCCTTTGCTCCATCCATCAAAATCAGAAAGAAGAAGACCCCCTTTTCTCATCCAACAGCAAGAAAATAAGGGTTTGGTGGCACCTTCAGCCCATCATCTTCAACACCACCTGCAGTGCAAGAGAGAAGAAGAAAAAACTGGTGAGTTGAAAAAATGTGTTCCAATGTAGCCTTTTAATTCAACTCTTCCCCTTCTCTTCTCTACCCCTCTCCATGGTGGCATACCCTATGAGTAATGCCCATTCAGCCCCCTTTGAGTGCCCTTCACGTTTGTCTACAGAAATCCCCAAGTGTACCCTCTATTTGACCATCACAAAAAACAGCCCCTTGCTGCCCCTTAAAACAGGCCTCTGAACCAGCCCCTTTGTGCACCCTTTTGGCCCTCCACGTTGGCCTCTAAACCTTATACTATCATGATTGGTTTTACCCCACTGATGGTCACTTGTACATGCACCTCCTGCCTTTCCCAATCAGGCCCCGAATGGCATGTAAAACAGGCCCCCTTGCTGGCCCAAGTTCTGCCCCCGTTGTGAGCACTCATGTCAGGCCCCTTTGATGGTCACCTAGTTTGCCCTATGTGCAACACACCCAATACAGCTTCTACAGCACCCCCAAACAAACCAAACATCCTCTTTGATGTGTGGAAGGAGGGTCGACGCTTGAGACTCTCGGAATCCGCCGGACGGACCGAGACTACTCGGCGGGCCTTCAATTCTCATGCCCTTTGTGCATTCCTAAAACCAAACCCTAGTTCACACCTAAACCTACCCTTGTGCAGTCTACCAAAAGCCCACCTAAACAGCACCTTAGCCAACCCATTCCAGCCCCTCGAGGCTCACCTAGCCCGCTGCTACAACAAGATGTCAAGGTGCAAAACCGGAGGGCAAATCAGGCCAACCGGCCATGGAGGTGCAAAGGTGCCCATTGGGTCATGAAGTTCAAAGCAGGCCGCCAGGACCCATAAAGCTCAAGATTGGGCCAACCGAGCTGACATAGCATGAAGACTAGCCCATTGTGCTGATGAAGCTGGCCCATTGGGCCTTGGACACTTAAAATAAACCTTAATTAAATCTAAAGGCGAAATGCCAAAATTAAATAAGGAGTTAGAACCACCACGTGGGCGCTCCACCTTGGGCAGCTAGCCCGGACACGTATTCGGTATGTTGACCTGGACGTAGGCGCGGGCCGGCTCCGTTGCAGACGATCCTTCCCACTACTTGGAAAGTCAAAAGACTATGCCATGTAGGACGGGTAAAAATTCTACACCGATCGGAAAATAAGGCGGCATGCTGCCAAAATTTTCCTGGTCAAGTGGGATTTTACAACAAGGGAAGGACATTCACACATTTGCACTTCGACAAGCATTATTCTTGGCATATGAACTACCACATCTGATGTACACCAGCATGAACATAAATATTCAATGAACATTTCAAGTGCCGAGTTGATTGCATGTGACTGGGCATCGACACTAGCCCGACGTAATCGGACAATGCGATGCAAACAGAACAAGAGTTACTCAAATCTGAAGTTAACTTAATTAAATATGAAAATACATTCAAACCAACCTTAAAACATGCTTAAAACACCTCATTAAAGCTTTAGCATTCAACAAAAATCAGATTTAATACAATCTGGAAAAATTGATTCAATACACTTAATTTATTTGAATTTAAATGCTTAAACAAGTGCAAATCAAATAATTCACAACCAACTGAAAAGAACACATAAAGAAAACATTAATGCATATGAAATTCATCTTAAAACATGTCAAATTCATATCATTAACAATTTGAAGTTCAAGTTTAATCACTTTTAACCAAACTTCAAAACATCTAAAACATACCGAACACACCCGAATCGGTACTAAAACACCAACCAATATAAGAAAATCACATGAAAATGACTCAACACATGTCAACTAAACTTAAACAAGTCAATTTGATCAACACATCTAAAATATCAAGTTCAAACAAAAACAAACCAAACAATTCAAAGAAGCTCAAAACACTTAACATTTAAATCCAAGTCAAATGGAAATCTGAAATCAACATTTCAAACCACATCCAAATCAATTCATAAATCAAACATAAATCAACTTCAAACAAAATATAATCAAACTTGTTTGCATCTCATCGGGCCTAAAAGGCCGGGGCCCTTTGTGTTCTTTACACGCTGTGGATGTGCACGCTCTCATCAAACAAGATCGCTATGGCAATTAATCAAGGGTGTTCGAGTGTTTGCTCGATGTAAATGAACATCGGATATTCGCACCATCTGATGGAGAGAGGTCAAAAAATATTTTCACAGAACCCGAACCTCAGTTCTATACTTTCCTAATATCACCTGGACTATCTAGTAGTTTTTATGGTCTATTACCTATTTTACTAGAAAATTCAGGTACGATATTTCAACATTCAAAAAAAAACAAATCTTTTAAACACATTTCAAGAATCAAAAAATGATTCCCGAGGTTCCCACAGATTACAACTAAAAGAGTGTATGCTTTTTAAAATAGTAGAAGTCATTCCAAATTTTCTTACTCAGCCTTATTTTTAAATTTAACATAGAGAAACATGATAAAATGCAACCGAACACCCCCTAGACAAAGTAAATTCATAAAAACTATATTTGGAACATTATAAAAAAACTAATTAGGGTTAGTAGAAACCTAAAAAAGAAGATATGGTAGCGAAAGAGAAAGATCTCGTGAGAAAATAGAGCTACAAAGGTGGTGGCCAGCAATAGTGGTGGCAGTGGCCCACAGAGAGACAACAATAGCTGGCAATGGTGGCAACAATGAATGTTGCAGCAACAACAACAGTCAAACAGGAGAGACGGCACGACAGAATAGAGAGAGACAGGGGGTGCAGAGCTAGGGAGGGACAAAGAGGTTCGGGTGGGGTTAATATTAATGGAACATTGACAACAATTGGTAAACCATCGCCAGTGGTGCACTCAATGACATTGGTATTGGCTTCCACCGTAACTATTGTTAGACAACCATTGAATGGTTGTCTTTTGGTTTGGCTTGATACAATGACAACCATTCAATGGTTGTCTATCAATAAAAATTGGCGATAACCTAAGTCGTTCATTGTAAGAATCAGTGGCAACGATTTTTCTAAGCCATTGTCACTTACATAGATCCACCGTAATAAATTTTTACTTTAGTTTCACAATGATTAGAGCTATCACTATATCAATTCTTATGGCAATTTTAGTAAGTCATCATCTGTTATTGTATATTCGCGACAATTTGGTTTTAGTCATCACTGATAATTTATCAACGACGGGTTTTAGAAATCATCGCCATTAACATCCTATGGTGAAATATGAAATTAAGATTAAATTTTCATATTTACCTAAAACAAACGCTACCTTAGGTGACACTTCTTTTGGTTTGGCTTAATTCATCTTTAATCTCTTAATTAGTGGTAAAAAAAGTAAAAATTTTAATTAAGGTACAAGTAATTATCTTGTTTAACAAAATAGCTTGAATCAAAATTCACGGTAGTGGAGGATCATTTGGCGGTAGTTGATGTACTCAACCCTCTCAGATTTTTCATGCCCATCATCGGACCAAGGTAGGAAGACTTAACGGCGTCACATCATACCGTAAGTAGATATTAATCATCAGATTCCTTGCACAAAAATGAAGGGAACGAAGGGAATTAACATTTTCGATGTGAGCAGAAGATTGTGTAATCCGCTGCTGCTGCAAAGGAGGGAGATCTAGAAAGAAAAACTAACATATCCAGCAACGAAACTGTTGGATGAATGGATCGAGAATGCTAACAAGAAGAAATTTTTTAACGATATTAACCATAAGGGAAGAAACAATTCCTTATGGGGCTGCTGACGCTGCTGGGATTAAGGCGTAAAAAAAGATATTTACTGTCTTCTTTCACAATCTTCTACAAGCTTCTTCAAACTTTTGTGGTTTCCATCTCTTGCAGCGGTAATGCCATCGTCAGCAGGCATGGGTAACAGAAAGAAGACCTGTCATTCTTGAGAGAAATGCATGGCGGGTAGCTCAAGGACTGGCCGGGGGAAGAAGGAGTTTTTTTAAATAGCACAATTTTTTTAAAGTAACATAGTAAAATTTTAAATTGCAAAACTAGTACACTTTAGTCAAAATCCAGTTTTGAAAACTCAATTTTCGGCTCTGTTATGAACTCTGTGTGATTCTAATTGTTAATGTTGTTTAATGAAAATTGGGTTTTGATTAAGCGACTTTAAAAGTCGAGTTTTTAAAACTCAATTTTTATACACCTCTTCCCCTGTTGGCTGATACGCAACTCTGTTGAAAATTGAGTTTCTGAAACTCGATTTTCAGACAGAGCCGATTCCCCATCTTGGTTGTAGCTTCTGCCAGGCGATTCTCATAAATCGAGTTTTAGAAACTTGATTTATGTAAATCATTTTAACCCCCCCCCCCGACTCTTTTCCCCTTTACCCTGCTCCTCCGTTTTTACTGCGGCACCCTACAGTTCTCTCCCGATGGTGAAGAAAGGCTCTTCCGGAGACCACTCCTCCGGCGGCGGCGACCTACGGCATTTCCAGCGGCTGTATTGGCGGTTTGGGTGGCAGCGGCGGAGGACGGCAGCGGAGGGACGGTGGTGAGGCAAGCTAGGGCTGACGGCGGCGGGGCAAGCTAGGGCTGACGGCGATTTCTGTTGGGCGAAGCAAAGAAGGGCGGAAGGCGGCTCTCTTGGTGGCAGCAACGGTCAGCTTCTTGGTCTGTGGAGGTGGCAGTGGCTAGTAGGTATAATTTTATGCTTAAATTCGTAGATTAACTTTACATAAAAACAATTTGTATAGATATTTTGTTGTAGGATAACATAAAATCTTAGTTTATCATTATCATAATTTATTGTTGTAGGATATTAAATTTTTTCTGTTTTGATCGGTAGGGAAAAATTAGTTTAACATTGGATCAAATATTGTCGAACGGGATCAATTTGATCCCGAGGACAAATTGGATTAGCATTGGATTAGATATCGTCGGACGGGATCAAATTGATCCTGAGCACAAATTGGATTAGCATCAAATCGGATATCATCGGATGGGATCAATTTGATCCCGAGCACAAATTGGATTAACATCGGATCGGATATGCAAAATTGGAAAACCGGTAAACAGAACCGAACCAAACTGATTCGATTAGGTTTGATCATTTGATGGGCTATCCATTCGGTTTTTTGAACCAAACCGAACCGATAAGAAATATCGGTTTGGTTCAGTTCAGCAGCTCCCCAAACCGAACCGAACCGGTAAACCGGTTGACCCAGTTTGATAAGGCTTGACCCACTTTATTTACATATTATATTACATTTAAATAAATATTATATCAATTTTAAATATATATTATTATAAATTTAAGTTAATTAGTATAAAGATACAATTATATATTATAAATAAAGTATTAGTCTTCAACTCTTCATATTAATTTTAAATAATTATTATTATATAAATTTATTTTCTTTTTATTTTTATTTATTTAAATATACATTAAACTGATGAACCGAACCAAATCGAACCAAACTGAACCGTTTACACCCCTGCATCCAGTGGAGTGTGCACATCTCCCATAGGCAATTGTGCACATCCTTCATATTTTATAATAACATATTATTCTATAATCAAATATGAATAGGTCTAGAAACCAAATCATTTAACACTTGCATTGTCCATTCCGATATACAATCCTAATGAGTTCATATTTCAAGCTAGTGTCAATATATCAAACGTATGGCATCGAGGGTAATCAATGTCTAACTAATATTTGTTGGAATACTTTCTATAAGTAATGATTATGTTTATTATTATGGTGGATATAAATGTAGACACACAATTTTGGTCTAGTTGAAGAGCTTAAATTCTTGTTTTCATGAATAATATTTGAGTAACCTTTCAAGGGAACCGAGTTTTCCGGAAAAATCAAGCTTTCGACACATTTCGAGGAAGATCGATAGACGTTGACCAGGGTCAAAGCGCCCTATATACAGGGCACTATGCGCCTTATATATAGGGCACCTGGCACCCTACTTATAGGGCACCAGGCGCCCTATAAAGAAGGCACCAGACTCCCTACTCATAGGGCATCAAGTGCCCTATAAATGGGGCACCAGGCGCCTGGCACCTAGTCAAATCGATTAGACCGGCCGATTTGACCACTCATGGGGACTCGTCTTATCGATTTGACATGTCTCATGATGCTAGCGCCCCATATATAGGGCGCTTTGTCGCGTGGAACTGGATTTCAAATTTGACCAAAGTGCCCACTTTTTGGCTATAAATAGGCACCCATTTGGAGCTTTGAGAGGATTCCAACTCCGTTCAACCACCCAACTCATCCAATACCATGAATCCAAGCCCTCAACACACTTCCTAAACCCTCAAATCATCTCAAAACTCTCTCCCAAAAACCCTAAAAACCTGCAGTTTCAGTCACCTAGAAATATAGTTTTCTCCCGACTTTGAAAGCCTCTACTCACCATTATTCTTACATCCAACGACCAAACACCCTACCATTTAGATCATTTACATATTGTCTATAAGGAGGAGCTCCTGTTTCATCTTGGAGGTCTTTCTACACTTCGGGGCGATGCCGCGAAGAAGGGAAGAAAATCTGCTGAAACCAGTCCCTGGTGCCCTATAAATAGGGCACTTTGACTTTGGTCAACGCGCCCCATAAAGGGGACATCTGCAGCAGGCACCCCATATATGGAACACTAGCAAGGGTAGACCCCGTTTTGCATTTTTTTTTAGTTTGTTTACCTTTCTTGTTGATCCTTTACTCCCCCCTTTCATTTTAACTTTCATTAACATGTCATTTACCATGCATTAAGCCACATTTTGCATCTTCATACCTTTTTAAAAACCTATCAAAAATAGGGTTGGGATTTAGTCCCAATCCGGTTAGTTCCTTCCCTTTTGCATGTTTAAGTTCGAGTTTGAGCATGATTCTACACTTTCACTAGAACTAATGATCTTGACACTTGTTTCTATGTTTTCATATGGACATTTGTAGGTAAATACGGTCGAGCCGGAGCTTCAACCAGATCAAAGACGAAGGACTCACTAAGCTCTTTTCTTTTGGCCAGCCAAGAGAGAAGAAGTCAGAACCCAACAATCTCCCCGCTTCCAAAGGTACGACGGTCATTTTTATTCTTCATTTTTATTTCTTTCTACTATATTTTGGAGCCTTTGGCTCCTGGCGACTACAACCACTAACATCCCATCCATCAAGTCTCCAAAGCAAGCATAGAGGCCAGAAAAGTGAGATCTACGGATCCCGTTTCGGGTGCTTACAATGAACACATCATCAAGATATTGGAAGGATGTAGACACAAAGATTTGAAGGGTTACATATATGAGGCAATTGGGTGTAACTCAAGATCAATAAGTTTGAAGTTATTATATAATTATTTTAATGGTAAGAACAATGTTGTGGATGATAATTCTACTAAAACATTGTTAACGAGATGACTTGAGGTTGATGACATCATACTGTACATTGTAAAAGAATGTCTAGACATATCATCTGAGGCTAGATGTAGTACATGGATTCCACACACTTATAATCAACCAACCATAACACAGTTGTTATCTCAAATTCAAAGTAACATGAATGAGCAAAATGAAGCACATAATGAAGATGATGAACATGATGAGAATGATGAACTTGAGGATTCATCAAGTGACAACGATGAACTACCGAATGAGATGGTTGATAGTATCTTGGCGGTCGATGCATTCTATGACGACGAAGATATAACTTGGATTAATAATGCCATTGAATATAATGATTTCATAGAAAGTGATGAAGAAGATGTTGGAGGGGAAGACACAACTATAGTGAGGGGTGAAGGAGAAAATGTTGACAATTTTTCAGTGGGAGATGTATTCAGATGTAAAGAAGATGTTATACAGACCGTTGCTACTTGGGCATTGAAGCGTAACATGCAACACCGAACAAATAGATCAACAAAGTTGAAACTCACATTGATTTGTCCATCAAGAGGTGAAGGGTGTAAGTGGAGACTACATGCTTTTGTCACCACTCGGGTTGGAGGGTTATGGAAAATTATGAGTTTTGAAAATAACCACACTTGTAACACTCATGTTTGTAACATGTCCCATAGGAAATTAGCATGCACCACAATTTGTCATGTAATCATGCCTATTGTTCGTTCTCGCTTAGATATCTGACCAAAAAATATCATGGATATAGTCCAAGTAAAATATTCCCTAAGATCGTCCTATTACAAGGCTTGGAATGCTCGAAGAAAAGTTTTTAAGAAGTTGTTTGGTGAATGAGAGAGTTCTTACACTCATCTTTTGAGATAAATGGAAACGGTTTAGATGACCATGCCAGGGACAGTATATACATATTTGTGTGAGAGTGATAGTCAAAAATTGTTATTTTTATTTTGGAGTTTCATGCCATGTATTGAAGGTTGGCGCTCATGTCGTCTAGTTTTAAGTGTTGATGGTACCTTGGGAAATATCGTGGAACACTTTTAGTTGCTTGTGGTGTAGATGTCGATCAAGACTTATTTTATGTTTCATTTGCAGTTGTAAATAGTGAGAATGATCGATCATGGTCATGGTTCTTTCAACAAATGTTGTATCACAATCCATCTGTAATAGAAAGACGGCATGAACTATGTATCATATCTGATAGACATGGTAGTATTAAGAATGCAATAGAACGTTGGTTTTCTTTAGCTGCCCACCGATATTATCTTCAACACTATCGACAAAATTTTCAAACACATTTCACTAGAAAATATTTATTTAGAAGAATGTACAATGCAGGCATGGCTTCTAATAGTTTGGATTTCAACAAGCGGATGGAGGACATACAGTTGCATTGTCTAGATGCATTTGATTGGTTATTACAAGTTAATCCAAAACACTAGGCTCTAGCATTCGACACTGATGGTAAAAGATTTGGAATCATGACAACTAATTACTCTGAATGTTTTAATAGTGTTTTGAAAATTACAAGAGGTTTACTCATTCATGCTCTGGTTCACATGACGTACCACCAGCTAAGGCTTTTGTTTTTTCAACGTCGTGTATGCGGCATGAACATGGAAACACAGTTGCCCCCTAAATTGAGAAAATATGCTAGAAATCAAAGAAAAAAGTCGTGAGATAATTATTCAAGCCCGAGTAAATGTTGGTGAGTAGAATTTAAACGATGTATATGGTCGTGTATTTCGAGTTGACATTGACCGTGAGTCAGCTACATGTACTTGTTGTGAGCCAATCCTTAGACATTTTCCATGTAAATATGTTATGACTGCTCTAGGGTCAGTAAATTGGGGCCCGTACACACACATCAAAGTAGTACAGTAGTGATTATTACCGATGAACTTATAAAAATGAGTTTCACACTATTTTGGATGCACATTACTGACCATCATTTGATGCAGACAAGAATATAATTTCTTTGTTGCCTCTGTCTAATGTTCGAAAGAGTGGTAGGCCAAGGAATAAATGGTTTTCAATGGTGATGGACAGTGACCCAAATAGGCAACGAAATATATGTAGCATTTGTAAAGAAAGATGGCACAATTGTTCAACTTGTCATAGGAACTCACGATATGTATTCTTAACATGTGTAATCAAAACTTTTTATTACACGTAACATTTAGTTTAAAACAATTTTGTTACTATTATTTTCTGACTTTTTTTTGTAAACCTATCTCATAACACTTATATGTTTTACATTGAATTGTAGACATGGAGCGAGGACCTCATGATGCATCTCTACTCCACGATCAGGCTCACCATCGTTCGACGAAGCCGGAGGTAAAATTCAATACATGAAATTGTCATGGTTATAAGCAATTATTTTAAGGTTGAATATCAATGTTCTTTGATTCTTAGGTTTCATTTATATGTTGTGCATTCATTTTAATTCTTTGATTACTATCCATTGGCTTTTATTTATCTTTTACATTGCAAAGAAAAAAATTACAATCTATCTTAGAATATTTCACTGCAAATGTGATATTCTTTGTTCACATATCATTGTATATTATGATCTCGCATGCTAGTTTTTGATGATATTCTTGAATAGAATAGTTATGCATTTTATTGATTGCATTTCTTTGACAGGCTGGGTCAACATTATATTTGGTCTCTCATTTTTGCTAGATGTCACTTTGGCCGGTTAAAAATCATACAGTTTTGAGTTTTTTAGAGATGGCTGCATTTATACATTTGTGTTACCTTAAAGCTTTCACTTTAGATAGACAACTTATCACAGCTCTCGCGGAACGATAGTGTCCCGAGACATCGACTTTTCATTTTACTCGAGGAGAGATGATAATTACTCTTCAAGATGTGTCAATCATTATGGGTCTTCGGATAGATGGTCCCGCCATTATTGCCCCCCCCCCCCCAGGTTCCTTCTAGGGAGTTTTTCAATTGGGTAGATGTTTGTGCCCGATATTTGGGAGTTCGACCTGTGCAAGGGGTGAGATCTAACCACTTGGTCAAAGTCCGTCCACGTTAAGGTTGGCATGGTTATATAGCGAATTTGGCCAACGGGTGGCAGAGTTACTAACTGATGATGATGACGAGTCCCGCTTAACATGTTTATATCATACTAGGGATCTTATGCTTATGTACATTAGCACTCTTCTTCTACCGGACACCTCCAGAATCAAAGTCCACCTGCAATATTTATTTTTTATGGAGGATCTTGAGGAGTGCGGCACGTTATCATGGGGTAGTGCGGTGCTCGGGTATTTGTACCATCAGTTATGTGGGGCTACGGCTTTGAAACGCAACCGAATAGGTGGATGTCTTCACTTATTGCAAGTACGTATTCAACCATGAAAAATTAATTTGTTATTTTTCTACATTTGTAATATGTAATTGACACTTGTTCTTGCTTAGATATGGTCATGGGAGCATATCCATGTTGGTCGACCTCATTTGCCACTCCTGGTTGGTGGAGAAAGACGACCTCTTGGATACCGGTAAATTTATTAAACAAGTATTTGAACGATGTTGGTTATTTTCCTAATGATGATAATATGTAATTTGTACTGGTGGAACCCATAGCCAGGACGAAAATAACATAGGTTTACTCTTATTTTTTACAGGAATGAGCTTGATACCGAGGAGGATAGCCAAATAAATATAGTGTCATATGTTCAAATGCTTCTTTCTCATTTATTTTGAAGCATGTTTTGATATGATACTGTATATTTGTATTATGTAGATTACTTGGCAACCGTATACCAACCAAATTTTAGAATTTGTACCTGAAGTAGCTGTAGACCGCACTATGGCTTGCCTCGGTACCACTCCTCTGTTGTTCAGTGATGGAGATACATGCCCCCAAAACGGGTGGTTAGACAGTTTGGCTGCATCCAAAGAACACCGCTTAATAGGAAGCAATATGACTGTAAAGATGGACGTGATCATTATTTAATCGACTGGACAATTGTATAGACTTATTATATTAGATGGTAGAATGAATGGGCAAATCATGTATATGATTATTCTAATGAGGAGATGGATATTGCGGAACAAACACAATGGTATGAACAATGGTATATGGAATGCATCATTCCATATCTTGTTCAGGATGCTCCTCAACCTCCTGAGTAGTACTATCCTAGGGGTCCCGTGAAAAGAGAAATGGTAAGATTAGGTAATTTTGATCTCAATTATTTCCTTTTATATTCAACATTAAACATAGTTGTTCGTTATGTAATTTGTTTATGCCAACTTCATACACACCATGAGATTCAACGCATGCTCATCTCCAGTCATGTCGGTGAGCTTGAGCAAACAAGAGAAGACATTTTGGAATTGCAATGAGAAATGCATGAAAAGCTCCGTATGATGATGCCAAGGTGTTCTTCATTAGGGGAATGGCTCAAACGTCCGTTTACTTGGAGTGGACAAGACGGTGCTAGACCTTCGAGTGTCGGTCCTTCAGGTGCCAGACCTTCGAGTGTCGGACCTTCCGGTGCTGGACATTCAAGTGCGGGGCCTTCAACATACACAATGGACCGTACATGGGTGGGATTTTCAACTTATATGCGAAGACGAGTATGTCAATGAGTATGTCATCCCTCCATGATTACTCCGACGGGCACACAACATGAAACACAACAATCACAGGTTATTGACAACATCACTCCAGCAGCGCCTGTCCACCAAACTCGACACGAAGAAAACATAACAAGTGATGTTTCTCTGAGTAGATTAGAATTATCTCCTGAAGAAGACGAAGAAAGACTTGTTAAGAGGAAGACTTGTCCAAGGAGAGGAAGGAGAGGGTGACTTCACTTATTATTTTAAGTGATGGACAACTTTAATTTCAACTTGTAACTCGTGTTATTCTAATATGTATTTAAAATTGTGGTGACCTTGTTCTTTATATATAATATGTTCTATGTTTGTATGTAAATGAATGATGGTGTATGGAATTCTCTTTATATATATTTTGTTCTATGTTTATATGTCAATGACCGATGGTATATGGAATGTTGATGGTATTTTTTTGTTTCTTTGGAAAAGAACTTCTGTATGTTTGTTGGTCTTTGTATAGAAATAGATAGTGTATGTGATTGTATAGAAATGAATGGTTTATAATTGAGGTTTATGGTTGTATGAAAAGTAAATGGTGCATGTGGTTGTATGAGAAGGAAATGGTGTATTCTGAATCTGAAATCATGCAATGTGTTGCAAGGTGCTTGTATCACTCTTTGCCTCGGCATTCTTGTCATCTTTGCACTCACCATTTGGATGTTAATTATGTGACATAGACTCTGGGTGTTGGCTTGCCTGATATTGTTCACGGATGTTTGTGGTTGTATGAGAATAAACAGTTTGTGATAGAGCAAAATTTGTCTTTTTTATAGAGGTGTTGCCAGCATTGCCGGACACGTTACAGTTCATCTGTGTGTGTTTTTTTGCGCTATGTTTGAAAATCGAGTTTCAGAAACTCGATTTTTAGCATACCAGGAAATGGCCGGACAATGGAAATGGCTTTGTCTAAAAATCGAGTTTCTGGAACTCGATTTTCAGTAGACCAGGAAACACCCATGTGGGGAAACGGCTCTGGCTGAAAATCGAGTTCTAAAACCTCAATTTTTAGGGAGCACGTACAACCAGAGGTGTATGAAAATCGAGTTTTCAAAACTCGACTTTGAAAGTCGATTAATCAAAACTTGATTTTTATTAAACACCATTAACAATTAGAATCACGAGAAGTTCGTATCAGAGTTAAAAATCGAGTTTTGAAAACTCGATTTTGACCAAAGTGTGTTAGTTTTACAATTTAAAATTTTATTATACTACTTTTAAAAATAATAAAAAATTGTGCTATTTAAACGTGTGGGGAAGAAGATGCATTTATACGGTGCTCCGTGCTCCCCAGTAGGATCGATGGCGGAGAGAGAGAGAGGGAGGTGTCGCCGCGGGACCTGATGCCCCTCCTGCCATTCTCCGCCTTGTTTCTAGTCACATGGGTGTCACCACTCAAAAAACAACCTCTCCCTGTGCCCAGCGGAGGCCACGACTTCTCCCCCCAGCATCCAAGAATAAAAATGTTACATCTAAATGATTCATCGGATTTTAAGATTTCTTAGGTTCATTCAGCCATAGCTTTAAACATGTTATCAAACGCTCCAAGATATCTAACTACTGACCTAATCAGTGATTAGGGACCCATTCAGCCCAATCAAACAAGGCATTGGTTAGAATACGATCACGCGCTTTCCCCATTTAGTTAAATATTGACTGTTTTTTTTTTGATTTGGTAATCAGTGCATCCTCGAATAACAAATATGTTTGAATTAAGATCAAGGTAAACTGGGTCGTTTCAGCCCAAACCCTGACCGTGGTCACCCAGGTCGAATTGGGTCCAACAAGACCAGTATGAATTATCTAAACAATTAAAAAAAATATTTATAAAAACTTTTACAAAAATAAAAACTAGTCATACTTTTCAAATTTTACATTTAGAGGACAATTTATACCTTATATAAATTTATGTTCAGTGTAATAAAATATAAATATTTAGTGAAAAAGGTACCAAAACGCAATTTTATATGTAAAATTTTGAAGAAAATGATTCCACTCAATATATAAGATTTATGAAGTGTTATAAGAATTTTAGTCAAAAATAGAATATTGTGGTTCAAAGCAATTGAATTTTAATACAAACGAAATCAGTTACATTTGCATGACAATTCTCTATTTGAATTAAAATTTTCATTTTTCTACAAACTCAGTAGATCTACAAATTTTTCTTTGGACTGATGATGAGAGATATTTCGAATACACAATGCTAGAGAGAGACAAAGAGTTTATGTGAGAAAAAAATAAGAGAAATGTATTAGGAGAGGTGTGGAGGAGTGGAAAGGCACTTTGAGGTCCTCGTAGGTGCCTTAGGGGCATTTGGAATGACCCCAATGGCTAACCCAATGTTGTTGGCAACTCATTTGAGTGGTCATTTGAGTGGGTCGCGAGACTTTATGTGACCTAGCACGATCCAGATGACTTGGTCATTCAAATCAGATGCCTAAGGCCCTGTTTGGTAACACTATTTGTCATCTCTATCACTATCAATTTTAAAATTGATATTCTTAGTTTTCATTAAGAAGTGTTTGGTTAATAGTATCAATTTTGAAATTGGTAGTAAAAACAAAGCACATTATGTAATACAAGTGTCAACTTGTATCAATTTTGATATTGATACTCCAACATTTAAAATTATCAATATCAATATTGATATAGTATCAAATTTGAAACTCTAACCAAACGGGCCATAAGATTATAGTTGGGCCAGTCTACCCAAAAATCGACCAAGTCAATCTAGGTTGACCACCCATCCCCAACCCGGCTTTTCATGATTAAGACACATTCTCTTTCTTTTGTCCATATTTTGAGGTCAAATTAGGAGACCCAAGAATGAAATGGAAGTTGAAGCACCAAAAAGCTCGTAGTATATAGTGGTTGGTTTCATAATAAATTTTTAAATTAAAATAAAAAGCTTGGGTGACTAAGGACATAAATTATTAGTTTAAAAAAGAGTCAGGACATGTATAACTATAAAACTTGAGGAACTACATGAAAAGAATTAAAGCAACACCTCTTTTTTGTCTAAGAATGATTTTTCATCATCAAACACCCTTTATAACAAATTTTATTCCAAATATATATTGTAATAAAAAAATTCAATTCATTGTACAACTAAACATCCCATTAGCTATTATGTGCAAATATTAGGAGTGCATCATCTCTATCATCATTTTCCTCAAATACTCTTGTACAACATCGACGGTCAATCACTTAATAGGAGTATAACATTAATTGTTAATCACTTAATATATTAATATTTTGAAATCATGTCCTAGGTATTAAATTAATGTGAAAACTTATTTTTCAACTATGTTCTTTACCATGACCAGAGATTCAAAGTACTTTCACATAAAGCATTCTTTTTACCTACTAAGAGTGAATGATCTCTTATTATTTGTTTAATTGTCTCCACCAGATTTCACTTATAGTCAATCTATTAACCGTACTAGACAATTAAATATCTATAAGTCAATAACCAAAGCATAAGATACACCTGATAAGGTGTCTTTGACAACTCAGGTCAAATGTCCAACCATGTAACTACGATGATAGAAAACTCCAATTGAGAGTTAGGTAAGATATCATTTAAGTTTTCTAATTTGACCAATTCAGTGAACTCATTCCATTGATGAGCATTTAAAGTATATTTAAATTCCTTTACATTAAGGACTAATGATATTAGTTATCATTATCATATGAGAAGATATCACATACACTAGTCTATCTAGTTCCTTAATATTCTATCTCAAAGATCTGATAATTAGGAACATTTAAATTAAATAGCTCTAGATAATTAATCTCGTTATTTTGATCTCACCTTGTTCCATTCATCATTACATATGACTAAAGACTTTGTAATGATATACACATATAAAAAGAGCAAGTAATGAAGATATAATAATTAAATTAAATGAGATATTTCAAGAAATGTAGAGTCATATCAAATATAATTGATTTATAGGACATACATCTCCATCATTATATACACATGTCAAGTATACATATATGTATGAGTTGAAATTAATGTGATTGATATCATATCAAACAAATATACAACTTTAATGATAACTTGAAAGTCAAACTTAAAATTTTATGTATTGATGATAAATAAACCAAAAGAATAAGATCATGATTTATGAGTCATGTTCATGCCAATTTTTTGTTGACAATCAAGAATATGACATGTATGACATAGGTTTTGTCTAGATCCTATTAGTTATGAAATTGACAACTATGTAGTATCATGTGATATATAGATTCTGCCTTAAGTACATGAAATAAAGATATGAATTTTTATGTCATTAGAAAAATTATAATATACATGTTATGGAACTTCACCAAACTATGTAGCCAAGCTAGTGAACAATAGGGATTAGAATAATCTAGAGCATCTGTCGATATAGGATACCACGGTTTACCATAAATGCATCACTATCTAAGTGCATTCTAGGTCTAGTCAACCTATATATTACTTTTATGTATATATTAAATTTTGTATAAGTACTTGTACATGTGATATGTGAAGACAAGAAGGCAAATACCTTTTGTGTAAAAATTCTAGAAAAAGAGATAAAATCATTTACTTGCATGACATTTAGAAATAAATCTATCATGATACCTATTTAGAGAACTTATATTTTGGAAATGAAAATTTATGACATGTTAAAAATTATAGTCACTAGTATAGTATGCATTCTATTTAAGCTATGTTAATTTACCATGTTATACTTTGCTAACATGATGAAAACTCTTGTAACTTGTAAAATAAAAGGCATAAATAAGTTTATCTAAGTGTAAGCCATACCTCCATATATCTAGAGATGAGTCTCTATAAAATCTTGACATGTATCTAATATTAGAAATTTGTAAAGTATGGTAGCTTGTTTGAAAGTCGCAAGGATACATGAATTCTTACATTTAACTATTCTAGTTTATCTTGAATATATATTTATATAAATTATAATACCTCATAAGCCTGTCAAGTGGGTGGGCCAAGCCCGCTAGCCCGTTTGAAAGCCCACCACGGGCTGGGCTTAGGCCTGCTAAAACAGATCATGGAGCTAATTGAATCAAAATATATCTACCTTAGTTTATCGATTTGTCATATTTTAATATCCTGATCTTTGTTTAAATTGCTTGACAATTTTTAGATATTTTAGGATATAGGATATTTTGACTCATGCATTTCTGTTTATACAGAGTTGGATAATCTTTACACCAAAACTATTAATTTATGGTATGCATATTTTAGATTTTACGTTGTAATAATAATTTGTCAAAAGTACGCTCATAATGTTTTTTTTCTTAAATGTTAAGGGAAGTTGAAAGGGGTAGTAGGGTTGTAAACGGATACGGATAAAATTCAGATTCGTTGTGAATTCGTATTCGTTTAGGCGGAAAATATCCAATTTAAGATATCTGTCGAAGCAGATATTTGGATACAAATATTATCCAAATGTTATTTAGAGCGGATACAAAAATGTCTGCTCCGCTCCATTTAAGATCTACTCTGAATTAATTTTTGATAATATATGCATAATATATATAATTATATATTTAAAATCATTATATTTACAAATATGATTAAATATTTTCTATTATATATTAGTATACTAAGTTAATGTTAATAAATATATGATAAATTTTATATTTTATACTTTTATTTATATATGTATTTTTAAATTATTAAATATATATTAATTTAAATAATAATTAATTAACAATCTAAAATGAATATTATCTGTATTTGCTCCAAATCTGAAGATTATCCTAGTTATAATATCCGATCTGTATTCGTATCCAATTCAGATCGGATACGGATTATCCGATTAGCTAAACGGAGCAGATACGGAAATGTCATATCTGTCCTATTTATAGCCCTAGGGGTAGGCGCACAGATCAGGAGATGGTGTTGACTCAAAACTTAATTATTTACGATTTAACAATATGTGAAACAGGTTATTTGGCCCATTGGGCTGTAAATGGGCTTTTATGGCCTATTGGGTTTTAAGTTCATTTACATACTCAAAAAATTCTTTACGTTTTAATTGGGCTGGGCTTGGGCTTCTTAGACGTGGGCTAAGTTGGGCCTGGGCCGGGCCAGCCCAAGCCCGCCCAGTTGCCACCCCTGATACCTCATATAATGAAATGGCAATTAGTGGTTGTGTAGATAAGACCTTAACTTGATTAAATAAAAATAAAAACATGATATGTATGTGTAATCCAAAATAAAAATTGTCATTGATTTCCTTTTCTTTGATTTATGATTATCCTTACATGATATTTAACTGTGCTTGTGAACAAATGATTTGAGCATGCACATTTGATATTTTTGACAATGTTGATAAGTAAGAATTGTTGTGGAGACTTTATTGAGTCTGAGTGAGTTACACTGATCATTGTTATTTTCATGCAATAAAATTTAGTATAGCAGAAAAATGGTGATTTAGAATTAGAGGAGTGAGATGAATAATCAATTCATATGTTAGATTGATGTTAGATTGTACTTGAGTTACTTTTGTTGTAAATTAATGATGATATTTTAAATAGAAATAATTGAGTTATTAAAACATATTTGTTATTGTTTTTTATTTCAGAATTGATGCATGCTATGGCTTTTATTTTTATTTTTTTGCTTACATCATTGGATATATCTGCTACATATTTTTTCATGTATCTGATGCATTTTTTTAGTACTAGACGTGACACGATTTTTCAAAAACTTCCAATAGATTCTACATCTATTTTTGGTCAAATGAAATATTCATATTCATAACATGATATTATAGTACAAACCCAACATTAAAATGACACAATTAAAGGAGAACAAACACAACACAACGACGAAAATAAGTGAAGTTCTGTTGGAGGTCACCTTGTCCAACAAATTAAGATAGCCCAAAATCGACCAAAAAGTCAAATAGCAGAAATAGAGACTCCTCTAAGAGAGTTTGACGGCTGTCATGAGATCAGATGATCATACCAAAAGGATGTGGATATCGCTAAGACTAACAGTCTCGAAAGAGAGAACTAGACTATGACAAAGACAAAGAAAGACAATGAGACAAAACTCAACCTCAACATAACACATAGGGACAAAAGAAAACATAACAAACACAAATGTAGATAGGTCAGGCTCCATGGTTCTAGTGCATAAACAAGAAGCAAAACACCTAAATGCACATTTAGACCAAGCACGAGTAGGAGCAATAATACTAGAGAGGGAGGATTAGTCCTCCCTAATCAAAATCTAACTCAAAATAGCAAAGGAAAACTACCCTAGGTGGTGTGTTTTGCCAGACGGGTGGAGAGGTCAAAGGGCTAACCAGAAGTGGGGAAGTGGCTAGGCTATTGGAAGGGAGGGAGTGGAGTTGGAGGGCTAGGGGCGAGGACCTCGGGGAGTCTATAGAGGTGGTGCGAAGGGGAGACGTCAGAGATGTCAGGAGGGGGAGGTAGAAGAAATGTATACGCGGAAGCTATGCAACGTCAGCAGATCTTTAGTTGATGAATAACTGGAGCTGAACAATGTCAGTCCAGTAGCAGATCTGAAACTGATGAGTAGTCGGAGCTGAATCCAATCTCCCAAGATACAGAGCAGATCTGAACGAGTATAAGAACTGTGAGGAAGAAGAAAGAAGACGCAAGAATGGGAGAAATGACGCTCAACACAATCGCACAGAGCCTCCACTTCAATATTTATATATATGTTTGTTGTACAGAAAATGTCTCATGCTCAGTGAGCGGGAGAATTGTAATTTATACAATTGCATATACAAAAGAAAAGAATTACAAATAAACTTTATATTTAACACTCCCCCTCAAGTTGGAGAGTGTAAATCACAAAGCAACTTGCCGGTATGTAACTTGAATTGCTCTCTAGACAAAGCCTTGGTGAACATATCTACTAGTTGATCCTTAGATTTAACATAAGTATGAATTACACCATTTTGTAATTTCTCCTGAATAAAGTGACAATATATTTCTATATGTTTCGTTCTTTCATGAAAAACTGGGTTAGCTGCAATATATATGGCAACTTGGTTATCACAAAATAAGGCATAGTGTCAAAGACTAACCCAAAATCTTTAACAAGATAATGCAACCACTGCACCTCCGAAACAGCCATGGCCATGGCTCTATATTCTGATTCTGCTTAAGATTTAAAAATTGTGTGTTGTTTTTTTATTTTCCAAGATATAGGGTTATCACCCATTAAAATGGCGTAACCGGTTGTAGATCTCCTTGTGATATGACATGATGCCCAGTCAGCATCAACATAAGCTGAAAATCTCAATTCAGATTCTGCACTAAAGAAAATTCCAGCTCCGGGAGATGATTTAACATATCTAACAACTTGTAATGCGTAGTCCATGTGTATCTCACAAGGTTTAGTCATGAATTGAGTAAGCAAATTTATTGAAAAAACAATATCTGGTATAGTTATTGTCAAGTACATAAGTTGACCAACCAATCTTCTGTATCTACCTAGATCAACTAGTTCCTTTGAATTTTCAAACATCCTATGCTTAACTTCAAGAGGAGTACAAGATGGCTTACTGTCATGCAATCCACAATCTTCAATAATATCAAGTGCATACTTCCTCTGATTTAGGAAAATCCCAGAAATATTCCTTGCAATTTTGATTCTCAAAAAATATTTGGGTTTCCCTAAATCTTTTAAACTGAAGTTTTCTTGCAATAGTGCTTTAATAGAATTGATTTTTTCTTGACAATTTCCTATCATCAAAATGTCATCCACATAGACTAAAATATACACTTCAATTCCATTCTTCCTATAGAAGAAAAAAGAGTAATCAGCCTTTGATTACATAAAACCAATACCAATGAGAACATTAGTTAACTTTGTATGCCAGTTCCAAGAAGCTTGTTTAAGACCATAGAGTGATTTCTTTAATCTACAAGCAAGACTCTCCCCCTCTCTATAATAACCCGGTGACAATGCCATATAAACTTCTTCTTCTAGATCTCTATGTAGGAAAGCATTGTTAACATCCATTTGATTGAGAGACCATTTTTAATAGAAGCTATAGAAATCAACACTCTGAATTTCACAAGTTTGGCTACCAGTGCAAAGGTATCATGATAATCCAATCCCTCTAGTTGTGAATAACCTTTAGCAACTAAACGTGCTTTGTGTCTTGCTATTTCTCCATTTGAATGATATTTAACTTTATATACCCAGTTGCATCCTATTGTTCTTCTATCCTTCGGAAGTTTGACAATTTCCCATGTGTTGTTCCTTTCAAGAGCATCTAACTCTTCCTTCATAGCAAGTTTCCACTTGGGATCTTGTATAGTTGATTCATAACTCTGAGGCTCAAGAACTTTTGTCACATTTGTTAAAAAAACTTTATGTTCATGACTAAATTTTTCATATGACAAGAATTTGTTGATTGAATATGCCTTTTCTTGTCTATAGGTATCAAAATATGTAATGTAGTCCTCTAAATATCTTGGTCTTCTCCTTGCTCTAGTGGGTACAGTGGGCTTACCTACACTTTCTGGAGAAATAGAACTAGGAATAGTAACAGAATCTACATCATGATCTTGAAAATTCTGTGTAAGATGTGTTGGATCCACATTTTGATCATTAATAATAGGAACAAATTCCTTATCTTGAACAGGTAAAGGAATTAAAACTTTGTCATGCTCTATGTACTATGCATATGGAAAAATATCCTCTCGGAACAAAACATCTCTGTTGACAAACACTTTTTGAGAACTTAAATCAAGTAGTTTATATCCCTTTTGATGTGTTGGATAACCAATGAATACACATGCTTTTGCTCTATTTTCAAACTTATCAGATTGTAAATGAGAAGTTGCAGCAAAACATAGACATTCAAAAATTTTGAGATCAGAATAATCTGGTATCTTTCCAAATAAAAACTGAAAAGGAGTTACACTGTCAAGCACCTTTGTCGGATGCCTATTTGTAAGGTAAATGGTTGTGAGAACACAATCGCTCCAAAAAGATTTTGGAAGAGAAGATTGTATTCTAAGTACTCTTACAACATCCAATATATGACGGTGCTTTCTCTCCACAACTCCATTTTGTTGTGAAGTATAAACACAAGTCCGTTGATGAACAACTCCTTTCCCTTTACAAAAATTCTGAATATCAAGATTCACAAATTCAGAACCATTATCAGCTCTTACAATTTTGATATTTTTCTTAAAAAAAATTCTAAACATATTGCATGAATTCCTTGAGAATCTTAGAAGTTTCAGATTTGAACTTCATTATAAAAGTCCAAGTAAAACGAGAAAAATCATCAACTATGGTAAGAAAGTATTTACCACCTGACCTTGAGTCAATGTGATAAGGACCCCAAACATCACAATGAACCAAATCAAAAGATGCTTTAGAACGAGTAACACTATCTTTAAAAGGTAATCTAGTTTGCTTTGCCAAAGGACATAGCTGACATTTATTCTCACAAAAACTGAAACTCAAAAAACTAGACAAATGCTTGAGTTTTTTATCAGAAAAATGTCCTAATCGACTGTGCCAAACTCCTGTTGTATCAGCTTTAATGTTCATTGCAGTTGGTTGTTTGCCATCTTGAATGTAGTAAAGACCTTCATGTTCACGGCCCCGCCCAATCACCTTGTTCAATCTTAGATCCTGAATAATGAAATGATCTGGAAAGAAAGTGGCAGAGCATTTCAAATTCTCAGTGAGCTGACTAACTGACACAAGATTATTCAAAAAATCAGGAGCATAGAAAACTGTGGACAATCCAATATTGTCATTAATAGACACATAACCAACTCCTTTAATTTGTATAGAAGACCCATCTGGCAAAACAATACCTGATGGCTTATATGGGGAATTTGGCAAATCTTTAAACTGTCCAGCAGAAGAGGATGAAGCTATATGTGTTGTTTCCCCTGAATCAAGTACCCATGGAGTAGAAAAAAGCTCTTTCTAATTAATGACAGCATTAACCTGTGGAGGAGAAATAACCTGTGGTGCAGAAATAACATTAGTTAAATCCAAAAATTTAACCAAATTTGCATATTGGTTGTCGGTCAGATTGAGCTGATTTCTCTTGTAAGACTTCTTCTTATACCCTTCTGGAAATCCAATCAATCTATAACAACTGTCACGGGTATGCCCAACAATATTACAATGGGTACACCTTGGCGAATTGATTTTAAAACATTTGTCTTTCAAATGTCCCTGAATATTACAATGTGAGCACCAAGGTCTCTTGTCATCTTTGTTCTCTTGCTTTGCTGGAAAACTTTTACTGAGCATAGCAGACACTTCATGAACTTCATTATTATGTATAGACCATTGTGACTCATCCTGTAGTAATAGTGAATAACCTTTGAGAACATGAGGTAACGGTTCCATAAGGAGTATTTGACTCCTTACAGAACTATAAACATCGTTTAATCCCATAAGGAATTGCATCAGCCTTCTACGATCTGTAAAATTTCCATAAATACATCCTTCCAACTGTGCTAATTCATCCCACAATCCTTTAAGTACATTAAAATACTTTGCAATAGAATTTGTTCCTTGTTTCAGATTAACAATTGATTGTTCAAGACTATAAATCCTCGATCCATTCACCGGAGAGAACCTCTCTTTAAGGTCTTTCCAGATTTCAGCAGCAGTATTGCAATATATCACAGAGAAAACAATTTCTTTATGTACAGAATTCAAAAGCCAACAAAGAATCATATTATTAACCCATTGCCAAGAACAAAAACTCTGATCGCTAACATCAGGCTGAGGTATAGTACCATTCACGATACCTATTTTATTCTTGGCAAAGAGAGCCATTGACATCACTCTTTGCCATTGAATGTAATTATCTTCCACAAGAAGATCAGACACCAAAATCATTCCCGGATTATCAGATGAACTAAGTAGAAAAGGATTTTAAAAATCTGCACTGTGACTGACAGAACCAACTAGCGAAGTAAAAGTTCCAGAATCCATAAGAGCTAACCTATTAGCTCTGATACCATCTTACAAACCCTAAAACCATGGTGTTGAGGTAGAAGGGCCTAGGATATATAAGCACTATATCAAGTCTCAAATAGTCAATATGAGACTATCCCCACAATTCTAACACTCCTCCTCACTGGGCAGTGGAAATAAGAGGCAAGATAATCAACACCGCTAAAATGATACATTTGTTTTTCCATGGTCACTTAAAAATATGTTCAAAATAAACTAACATATATGCTCTAGGAAATGAAAATAAGGATACAACTGTTCGTATGCAGGTTAGTATATGTCTATATCAATGTCAGTGAAAGTGCAAGAACAAATTTTGTTTTTAACTGTTATGTATAATACCCAATAAAAAGACTAAAATAATAACTAAAATTTAAAAATAATACTCTCGTTTCTAGGACCCATTAAGAGATTAAAAATTATAATAACTGTATACACTATTAATTACTATTACTCGCCTACTCATGTCTACGGCGACGTGGATTGTCGGAGGCGTGTCAAAAATGTATTGACCTGGAGAATTCTAGCACTTTACTGAAGAGTTTGGTTTTGCGTGGCGCCTATCAACGACCCTATACCTGTCTCGGTGTGGACTGACGTGGCATTAAACAAATTTGCAAAATGTTAGAGTTGGGAAAGAAAACGGTTAAGTCTTCTTCGTCATCGACTCGGGCTTCTTCCTTCCTTTTCTCACCGGTCCTGCGGTCCGCTTGCTCTGATTAAATCGAACATGACTAGTATCTTTCTGGCATTGTGTTTCATCAATCGGGTCGGGTCGGGTCGAGGGTCATTTGAGGACCCGATCCGAATCAACGGACACATGGGATTCACGTAAAGGGTGGATGGAAAGACTAACAAGACAGACATTATTTATATATTTTTAGAAGAAAAAATTTAGTTTAGTAAGAAAATTAAACTATAACCTTTCGGTAGTCTTCTTATTTCTGAGGATAACTCAAGTCAACATTTTATTAGAATAAGTCATGTTTTTCTCTCTTTATGATATATCTAACTTATCGTAGATAAAATATAAATTTATATTATATTTTATTATTTATATATACATATTAAACATGTTTTATAATATTGTAAAATTTTAGATATTAATAGTCAACATTTTATAATATAATTGTATGATATAAATATTATTTATGCTTTATCATAATTTCAAGGATTTATATTTTAATATTTTTATATAGTCAATGTGATGTGAATTATACTTTCACGGTCTTATTTGAAAAAAATAATTCAATTATAAGAACCAAACTACTCATTAATACGTAAAGAAATATCCTTATTTCACTTAATTTAGACTCACTTCATAAGTGCACTTATATGGGCATAATAAACTCTGGATTTCCCTTTGGTCATATGGTTTATACAAGATTTATTTGGGAATAAAATTGGTTTACCTTGGAATCCCAATTTTCTGGTGCCCAAGGTAGAGATGATCTTGGGTGGTTTTGGTTCAAATCAGGAGACACTTTTTTTCCAACTCCAACTGAACCAAAAGAGTTAGCTAACTCAATTTGAACCAAACCATTCTTGTTCCATTTGATTCGGTTCAAATTGATAATTAAATAAATATTATTTAAATATAATTGGGGGTGTTTAGTTGCATGATAATTTTTTGTACATTTTCATGATAAAAATTATATTAAAATAAAAAGGGAATCAACTCATGACATAAAATTATCATATTTGGAGAGATGTGATAACAAAAAATACTAACTACCATATATAACAAAATAAAGTGGGGGACCACAAAAAAAGAGGTGAGACCCTTTTGTTTGTTTAAGAAGAAAATCAATTACAAAACATAAAATTGTCACGGTTGTCAAACACGTCTTTTAACAAATTTTCTTATAATTTTTAAAAATTAAAATAAAAACCTCTATTATCATACAACCAAACACCCCATTAAATTTTTTACATAAAATATCAAATTATAAATTACAATATCTAAAATATATATTTTAGATAATAAAATATATAACACTATTTATTAAGATAAATTTTATTTTTAATATATTTTGAAATAACAATTTGATTTGATTTTATCGATTAATGAAATCGATTCAAATCAATAACCGATTAAACCAAGCTAAATTGCCCTGTTCGGTTCGGTTCTTCCCTGAAAACGACGCCTTGGAATGTAACTTGAACCATTTCCAAACTATCCCTCAACGTTTTTCACTTTCAAATCATAGCATGGGGGGCTTATCTACAAAATGTCCACCGTATGAGTCTGGGTGCGGGGGAAGTCTCAACGTATACGGTTTACGGCCCTATTTGAGCCACTTCCGCCTCCGGTTACATCACACGGTGACGCTCGGACGCATGCCCCGTGTCCCAAGAGACTACACAGACACAGAAAAGAGAAAGCGAGAGAATCCAATCCCACAGAGGCTCCAAGCATAACGTGCGACAGGGCCACTGCAGTGAGTCTCTCCTGATCGGTAGATTTCGACGTCAGATCAGAAGGAAGCCTCTCCCCGGGCCGGTAATGACAAGACATAGCTCGAAGAAGCTAGTCCGGCGACAGCGTCCCGCGGGCATAAGCTTCCGGCGAAGTAAATGCAGGGCATACGGAGGGAGACACGAGTCATGGGAAGGAGAGGAGTCGGACTGGACCGGCTACAACTTCCTGATGTTCAGGCAGATTCGAACCAGAGTATGGCGAAGGGCATTGAATAGCCCTCCCTCCGTTCCAACGGCGCTTTCGATGAAGGAGAAGAAGAAGAAGAAGACCTCACTCTAAAGGCTGCTGCAATCATGTCGCCGTCGTTCGCTTTCTCTCTTACGAAAAGATCTTACTCAGAAGTGAAGCATTCGCCTGCAACGGCCCAAGGCCCCCGGCGGCAGCTTCGCGGGCGAATCTCGACTCCGTCCACGGGTGAAGAAGCAGGAAAGAGCGCTTCAGGACGAGAAGCAGGTGGAAACCAGCAGAGGAGACAAAAGGAGTTAAACGAGGCCGAAGGAGCAGACATGACAACCCGGCCGCAGCAGCGTTGTCAGTGGGAAACTCCGAAGGGAAGCGGGGACCGGCGGGGGAAAGACGAAGGGCCGACGGGCACCCTTCAAACCACCGTGTACCGTCGATTGCAGCTATGGAGTCTGCGGCTCTAATGCTATGCTCGGCGGTGTCGCATTGGCATCCGAGTATGTTGTGCTTTTGCAGTACACTCCTTGCAATGGAGGACAGGCCGAAAGATCGGAAATTAATTCGCAAGACGCAGGTCGATCGAATCAGACGCACAAAATGGTGGCCTCTATTAATCTATTCGTTTAATAGCTTTTACAGCAAGCCTATGTGACCACAAGTTGTCGAACAGAAACTAAAAGAAACAGCTTTCAGATGCAAATGCGCCAATGAGAGAAGAACGACAAAAACAAGAAGATCGAAGCAGCAGATTGGCAGAATAGAAGAAAAAGAAGAATTTACGGTCAGTAAGACGGTAGATGGATTTGGAAGAACAGGGGATGCAAATTAAAGTAAGGTTTTTAGGCGGACATTGAGAAATCTCTCCTACCTGCTGCCGGGGAGCTATAGCAATTTCGTCCGATTTCATCATCTGAATGAGAACTCCAGGAAATGAACTTCACTTCAAATCGTGTTCTTCTACTGTTCCTCATCAAAGACCGCGGACATCTCGACCTCATCGTCTATTGGAGCTGGCAGATTAAGATCTATCAAGCTTTCCCCATCGAACTTCTGGGCGAATCCGGGAACAACGGCAGCGCCGCCGATACCACCACCCCATGAAGGTGAAGCAGAAGCGACTTTGCTGGCGGCGGCGGCGGCGCCATCGGGCGGTCGCAGCAGAGTTCGATTGTTGCCGCCGGAGGTGTATGCAAGATGCGATCTTTTATGGCCACCCAAGGCCTGCCCCGAGCTGAAGACCCTGAAACAGACAGGGCATCTGTGCACCCTCCGCTCGCCGGAGCAAGCATAAACCTCGGAGTCGACGTCCGGGATCCCGGCGCCGACGTGGCCATGCTCATGCTCGTACTCTTCGCCGTCCTCAGAGTCTAGGGCCTTGCGGGCAGGGGCACGAGGGAAGGCCCCGGAGCAGGCTTTGCCGTTCTTATGGCTAGCGCGATGTCCTCCAAGAGCCTGATATGACCGGAACACTTTGCCGCAGGTGCCGCAATGGTATCTTCTGCGACCTCCCTTCCGCGATCTGACTGCGGCGGCGCGGTTCTCCTCCAATCCATCGCCAAATTTCAGCTCTTCTTCTCCCTCGTCTTCTTCGTCACCAGCCGTCTCCCCCACGTATGCTTTCCTCCTCTTAGAGGCATTTACAGAGGTCCAAACGTCGCGTGATAACATCATGAGACAGCGGGCGACATCCTCCTCCGGCGTGGTGTCTGAAATGGAGCTGACGGGCTCGGCATCGAAGGTCGGCTCAGGCTTGGCCGGCGGCAGGAATTGCGGAGCAGGACGACGTCTGCGGCTGGAGCGGCGGCGAAGGGGCGCCGGCGGCGGCTTCGAAGTCTCCGTCTCGCTCTCCCAATCCTGAAGCACGATAGAAGATCCCGCGACGGCTGCGGCGCCTGCCACGGCTGTGCCGTCGTCGACTGCAACGAAGGTGGAAGAGAACTCCGGATCCACGAGCCGGTAACTCTTCCTCGGGTTCTCGCGCAGACCGTAGTAAGCGAGCTGCTTGGCCTGGATGCCCGCCGCCTCCGCCTCGGCCGCCGCTGCATCTGCAGCTTCCGCTTCCTGCTCCTCGCGAGAGGCGGACGAGGAGAAGGACGGCGAAGGGGAGGGCTCCCGATGAATCGACCTGGCGGGAGGCATCGCTCCGGCCGCGACGACGTGGGAGCGCATATGGCCCCCCAGCGCCCTCCCGTTGGCGAAGCGCCGGAAGCAGAGCTTGCAGGTGTGCCGGTCCATCGCGCGCTGCTGCTGCTGCCGCCGGACAACTTCCGAGTCACTGCCGAACGAGATGGGGATGCGACGGGCTCAAGGAAGCACGAGGAAGGAGGGAGTGGAAGCTCGCAGGAGTAGGTGACAAGCGTTCCTCACCAAAAGCCACCAACACGGCAACGAGAGCGAGAAGTTTAATTAAAACGGAGCTTCGATAATTGGGGAAATGCCAGATTGTGATTAACGATAGAGGAAAAAAAATAATGTAGACACCAAAAATAGGGGAAATTTTCCATTTTATTCCGGGGCCGGGGGACGAAAAGGGAGACAGCCACCCGCAAATTTGCTGGGCCCTTTATCATAAACAACAATAATAAAGTTCAAGTTTATGTTTATACTCTCACTAAACATCTTCTACATTTATGAACAGTTATGTTAACATGGGAATACCTTGAACTTATTGTGGGTGAAGGTACAGATTTAATGCAAAAAAAAAAAGAAAAAGAAAGAGAACAACAGAGCATCAACGTACAGAGCACATTTTTACGATAATCACGAGGAACAACTTAAGTTAAAACGGGGACAGCGAGGAGGCACCGAGAATGTGAAGCCCCTTTTGGGCGACCATTTCATGTTCCACATTTGGCTGGGGCGGCAGGCACAATGGGGGGGGGGGGTGTTCACGTCATTCCGCCCCCGCTGGAACAAGTCCACGGAACTATTAATTCGGGTGGCGCAACGTGGCAGCGGCATCACGCACTTCCCCGTACAAGGGCTGCTTAGTCGAGCTGCCGGGGCGGTTCGTGCTCTGATTGGTCGTCCGGGTGTTTATGACGTCATTACGGGGAAGTAATTGGAGGCCTCGGTTTCCGTCTGTTTCGTGAAGTTAACGGTGGCCGTCAGGCCTCCTCTTCTTCGGTTTTCTTAACGCGATTCGGTTGTTTTACTTTATTTTACTTTGCAGATTTGTAATTACTCGAGGGGTTGTCTGAATCATCACCAGATTGGGTGGGGGAAGACGGGAGGCTGGCGATGGTCCCTCGTGAAAGTCCGCCTCGGTGGGCGCCGGGCCTGCGCGCTCGCCGAACCGCCGGCAACCGCGCGGGCGCGGCCGACGGGATCGCTACTCGCCGACGCTCTCGTGCGGGTGGGGTGGGGACCGGACCGTGCCCGCGCGGACGCGTGGTGGTGCTCGCACGTGGGAAGACGTGGGGTATGGTGAGACGAGTGTGTGGGGGGAGGCCAACTGCTCCAAGCGAGGTTGGTTTGTTGCTTTTAGATAAGATAAAATATCTTCTTGTAATTGCATGTTTCAGATATTTTCC
Organism: Cryptocoryne crispatula var. balansae; assembly: GCA_036172225.1. NCBI lineage: Eukaryota > Viridiplantae > Streptophyta > Magnoliopsida > Alismatales > Araceae > Cryptocoryne > Cryptocoryne crispatula. The sequence goes on from CM069930.1 coordinate 11,914,588, forward strand.
CTAACACATACTATTGTAGATTTAAAAGTACTACGAGGGGTACCTCTAAGAGATGATATGTATAATAGCCCTTAAAAGGGCAAAATGGGGGGGGATGTAAGAAAAAGGAAACCAATTAAAGAGGGGAGGGCACTAAAAGGAAGAGTGTTATTGGAGATGACTTAACAACTACTTATTGTTAATAGCAACGGCTTTAACTATCGCTAGTACTCTTATCCGATTGTTGAATGATCGGTTGGAAGTGGCAATGACTTAAACTGTCACCATTGTACTTAAATGTACCAATTGCAACGGCTTAAAGTTATCACTAATATTTTCTAAAGCCTGCATCTCTTCTCTCTCTCTGATCTCTCTCTCACAATCGTCCCTCTATCTCTGCCCATTGCAACACCACCACTGCTTGCTTGCACTGCTGCTAGCCACTTTTGTCACAACCATTGGCCACTTCATCCGTCACCTTTGTCGCTACTTACGCCGCTAGAGGCCTCTTCCTCCAGTTGCACTGCCATCACCGGCCTCTTCCTCCAATTGCACCACCACCACCGCCGGCCTCCTCCTCTGTCCTCTGTGCCACCGACCTCCTCCTCCTTCACATAATTACTAACCCTAAAAAATTGCTTTATTAGTTTGTATGTATGATTTTGTTATGTTTCCATGTTTTACGATTAAATATGTGTTAAGCATGTTGAAGCATATATTGCTTGGCATGTTAGGCATGTTAGTTTATGAGATAAGCATGCTAAAATTATGTGTGGGGTTAAGCATATTAATTTAGGAGTTAAGTATGTTAATTTAGGGATTTCTATAATTTAGGGTTTTTTAATGACTTTTGATTAAGGAATAAGATTTTCTTAATTTTGACCATTAGAAACCAATTAAAATAAATTAATAAAACTAGTTGTAATTGACCACAATGACCAATTAATCAAAACTGGCTTTAATTTTGGCCCAAAGTGATACGGAAACTAACTAAATTTTGAAACCAATTTGAATTGGCCAAATGCCATGGAAACCAATTGAAACTGATTTTCTAATGTGTTTTGCCCCAAAATGGCATTATAACCCAATTAAATTCTAAAATCAATTTGAATTGACCAAAATGTCATAGAACCCAACTCAAATTAGTTTTCCGGTTTAATTTGTCCAAAAGTGATATGGAAATCAGTTAAATTCCAAAACTATTTTGAATTGGTCAAAATGCCATGAAAATTAACTAAAACCAGTTTTCCAGTTTGATTTTTACCGAAAAGGTGTTAGAAACCAATTAATTTTTTAAACTAGTTTGAATTGGCCAAAATGCCATGGAAACCAACTCAAACTAGTTTTCCTATTTGTTTTGTCCTAAAGTGGCGATATAAACCAAATAAATTCTAAAACTAGTTTGACTTAACCAAAATGCCATGGGAACCAACTCATGCAGTTTTCTAGTTTGATTTGTCCTAAAGTGGCAATAGAAATTAATTAAAATTTGAAACCAGTTTGAATTGGCCAAACTACTGTGGAAACCAAATCAAACCAGTTTTTCAGTTTGATTTGTCCCAAAGTGGTGCTAGAAACAATTAAGTTCTGAAACTAGTTTGAATTGGCCCAAATGTCATGGAAACCAACTTAAGCCAGTTTTCAAGTTTGAGTTGTCCCAATGTTGCATTAGAGACCAATTAAATTCCAAAACTAGTTTGAATTGGCTTAAATGACATGGAAACTAACTCAAACCAGTTTTTTAGTTTGATTTGTCCTAAAGTGGCATTAGAGACCAATTAAATTCTGAAACCGTTATGAATTGGCCAAAATGCCATGAAAACCAACTAAAATTGATTTTTTATTTTAATTTGTCTCAAAGTGTCATTAGAAACCATTTAATTCTAAAACTTGTTTGAATTGGCCAAAATGTCATGGAAACCAATTGTATGCTAATTTGTATTTGATTATTAGAACTTTCAATGGCAATGTTATCAAATGTTTATCTTATGTCGGCTCTATTTTTTATTTTTTTAGGAAATTTCAAATGTCATTCATGTTTGAGGCTTACTTCTTAGATAGATATCCCAAAAAGATTAAGTTCTAGGTATCTTCAACAAGTAGAAGAATTTCTATATTGTGCTTTTCATGAATATAGGACTAGATATAGACATGGACAGCACAAAAGTTTAATTCAATGACCTTGTAAATGGTGTTGTAACACTTTAATTTTAAAAAGTGGCCATGGAACTCCAAAATTGGCAACACAACCCATCCCTAAGCCGATGTGGCCAATCCAAGCTAGAAATTGGTTTGGATTGACCAAACTAGCCATGGAACTCAAAAGTTGGCAAAGAACCCATCCCATAGATGTTTAACCAATCTAAGCTAAAAATTGGCTTGGATTGCCCAAACCGGCCATGGAAGTGTGAAATTGGGAAAAACCCAATTAGCTAGCACTAGTCAAATAGGCCATGAAAGTGTCAAATTGACAAAAACCCATGCCAAGAACTGTTTAGCCAATCCAAGTTGGAAATTGGTTAGGATTGACCAAACTGGCCATGGAGCTCAAAAATTAACAAAGAACCCCATCCCAATGCCGGTTTGGCCAATCTAAGTTGATCTGGCTTAGGTTGACGAAATCAACCATGGAAGTCAAAAATTGGCAACACAACTCATCCCAAAGTTGGTTTGGCCAATCCAAGTAGAAATCGATTTGAATTAGCCACATTGGTCATGGAACTTGAAAATTGGCAAAGAACCTTCCCAAGGTTAGTTTGGCCAATCCAAGCTGGTAATCAGCTTGGATTGGTGAAATTAGCCATGGAAGTCATAAATTGGGAAAAACCCTTATGAAGGCCAGTTTAAACAATATAAACTAGAAATTAGCTTGATTTGCCCAACCGGCCATTGAAGTGTCAAATTGGCAAAACCCCATTCCATGGCTGGTTTGACCAATCTATGCCAAAAATCAACTTGCATTGACCAAACCGGCAATGGAACTCAAAAATTGGCAACACAACCCATCCTAAGGACATTTGGCCAATCCAAGTTAGAAAGTGGTTTGAATTGATGAAACTAGTCATGGAACATGAAAATAGGTAAAGAACCCATCCCAAGACCAGTTTGGCAAATCTAAGCCAAAATTTGGCTTGGATTGGCTAAACCAGCCATGGAAGTCGAAACTTGATAAAAACCCATCCTAAGGTTGATTTGGCTAATATAAGCTGGAAATCAGCTTGGATTGACCAAGTTAGCCATGGAACTCAAAAATTGCAATACAACCCATCCCAAGGTAGGTTTGGCCAATCCAAGTTATAAATCATTTTAGATTGACCAAACCAGCCATGGAACTAAAAAATTGGAAAAGAACTCATTCCAAGGCTAGTTTGGCCTATCCAAGCCACTTGGATTGGCCAAATTGGCCATGGAAGTTGAAAATTGTCAAAACGCATCGCAAGGCCAGTTTGGCTAATATAAGACAAAAATTAGCTTGGATTGACCAAACTGGGCATGGAACTAAAAAATTGGCAAAAAACCCATCCAAATACCAGTTTAGCCAATCTAAGTTGGAAATCGGCTTACATTGCCCAAACCACCATGAAAGTTGAAAATTGGCAAAAACCCATCCCGTGGCCAAACTAGCCACGGAAGTGTCAAATTACAAACTGAAATACCTATTTTATTATGTTGTAAATTAATAAATTTAGCAAGAGCCACCATACATCTTGGAGCGGGATAGTTGGTGGATTCACTGATAGGTCTAGTGGATCTCATGGTTCATCTTAGCCTACACCAGACACAATTCCATTGCCTAGACCATCTTAGGCAATTGTCCCTCACCCTCTGCAATGATGCCCCTTTTAAAGAATCCATCTTCTTCTACCTAAAATAAATATTTAATTATTTTTTTGTAGCATTGTAAACATCACATTTTAAAATGTTTATATTTTGTGTTAATTAGCCACAATGGCGAGACGTGGATGAGGTCTAGCCAAGGTGTATAATGTGAGAACATTAGTGCTTGGAGAGGCCTAAAATATCCGAGTTATAGAAGAATCAGGTGTAGATCCAAATGGCTAAGAATTCACCTCCTACCTTGGCGTCTATAATAGGGTGCATTGTAACTTATGGCAACAAGACTACATCACCCTTGTTGATGACAAGAAAGAAGTCATGTTCAGAGATCTCGAGGTAAATAAAACTAGTTCTATATATGATTTGTTTTTAGTTGTAAAATACTAATCTATATAATTATTATGCATGCAACAACATTTTACATTTGACCAATCTCCATACATAGATGTGGAAATTTTAAGACATATGGGAGAGATGCAAAGAAAATAAAAAAGTCATTTAAAAAAGAAGGTAATAAGTCATTTTTTTCTCATTATTGACTATTATAACTAATAAAATTTTGGCATGCAATATTCTATAGGATGCTCACTAGAGGAGGCATTTGTGGTTGTACCTCTATAATGTGACCTGAAGCAGTGGCGTCATATGTACAAGATATGGGACAAAGATGAGTGTAAGATGAAAAATCGCTTTCATTTAAAAGTTTTTATTTCTAACATATCATTTTTTCAAAAATTAACATCTTAAGATTTTTTTTCTAGGAACTTAGTCAAAAAAATAAAAGCAATAGGGCTCATCTGACTATGCCTTATAGGCGAGGAAGGACAAACATTCATCAGCTCGAGATTGATTTTATAAGTATTTTAAATTCTTGTTATTTACTATTAAGTAGCACTTATTGAATATATATTATAATATTTTTTCAACATATACAAAAAAAGGTGCTGCCCCACCCATCTAGTGGTTTTCAAGATGTCCCAAACACACGAAGTGGTGAATGGATCTATCATTTGGAGTAACAAATAAAGTTGCCAAATGATGTAAGAGTTTAAATTATTTGTACAATTAGCTAGTTTTGATTTCACATATCACCCTACATTATATATACACTATTCTAATTGATGAATGCCCCTAGTTAGAAGAATAGGATGCAAATTCTAAACATCTATTCTCTAATGAGGAAGAAATCATCACCATGTTCGACAGAGATAGATCGAGGTGGATTTGATGTGGGGGAGAGGATAGACCTGCAACACCTAGTATGGTGTAAGCAGTGGAGGTGTGAGTACCTCTGTGAGTCCAATCTTTCACGAGTTGATGGAGAGAGTGGAGTGACAAAGTGATTTTCTTAACACTCGAGCAAATTAAATTGAGAAGCAAAACTCGATTATTGACTCTCTTCAACAACAATTGAACGACCAACAAAAATAGTTTCAGGAGTTAATGGAATGGCTAACACAACAAATGTTAGACCAGATAGATAAGAGATTCCCCCGACCTATGGATCTGTTGAGTTTGAGGCCACCTCCATGAACGAGAGATGACGAGAGCAAGGATGAGGATGATGATGAGGAAGAGGGACCATTTGGATAGGATGAATGGGAGACTTCCCTTCTCCTTGTATAAATTGTAAACTTCTTATATTTTGGATATAAATTAAAACATTTGTGTATGTATTTTTGAATGAATGTGAATTGTGATTCAATGTGTATGTAATTAGATTTGTATATAAATGTTGGTGTGAATGCATGTTCTAAATGTAATTTTTTGTGTATAAATGCTAAAGTGAATGTAGGTAAAGAATCAATGGATGTATATGAATGTTGCATGTGAATGAAAGTTATTGTATCGGGAGCATTATTTATTAATGCATAGGTGTAGTCTTGCGTGAATTATTGATATTAATATATAAATTAATTTTTTTAATAAACAAATTATTAATAATGGCTTAGAGCCATTGCTAGTACTTCTTTCAGTGATGGCTAAAACGTACTGGCGATGGCTAATGGGGTGCATGGTTCGCCCCCGGTCGCCTGGGTCGCCCGACCCGGCTGGATTCTGGGCTGACCGACCCAGAATCGACCCTATTGGGCCGACTCCACGCCGGCCCAGCAGGGGATTGCGCCCCCCCACTAAGTGCTTAGTGGGGGGGGAGCTTTTCCCCCCACTTAAGGGTGTTAGTGGGGAGGGTTCAACTCCACACCAACTCCACACCAATCTCCTCCTCCCTCCATTGATCACTCTTTCGGTCTCCCTCTCCCACTGATCACTCTTTCGGTCTCCCCCCATCACTGATCACTCTTTCGGTCTCCCCCTCGTCACTGATCACTCTTTCGGTCTCCCTCTTCCACTGATCACTCTTTCGGTCTCCCCGCCCCTCACTGATCACTCTTTCGGTCTCCCTCTCCCATTGATTATTTTTCTAACATGTCTTCTCCAAGCCGTGAGACTTCCCGCTTCACCTGGAATGACCCAGCTTGGCTCCATTGCACGGTCGTGTCAATGGAGCAAAGGAAAGTAAAATGCAAGTATTGCGATAAAGTTTTATACGGTGGAACTTACCGATTAAAGCATCATCTTGCCGGTATCAAGGGAGATGTTGCACCGTGCACACAGACTCCGCCTGAGGGAAGAGCCCAGTTTAGACAGCATCTTCAAGCCTTAGAAAGATCCAAAGGAGCTTCAAAGAGGCATCAGGACACTATGCGTGAAGAAATTGCGGAACCCGCAAGGCATTCGCTACACATATACGGCACTGGACAAGAGCGACCAGAAAGAAGTCAATACCAAGAATTTGACGAAGGTATGTAATAATTAATATTTGATATTTTACAATAATATACGTATTTAACATAGCAAACATATGACTTAACAAGAGCCATGGTGGCAAGCCGAAGGTCATTCGTCGACGAAGACATGTATCGACGTACCGGGTGGTTTATGGGTCAAGGTTCTGACAGTGGGAGTGGACGTGGAAGCGAAAGCGGGAGAGGATCAAATCCTGACCCTGAACAATTTATCCACGATCTCACCCGGGATGACGGCCCGGCAATTGGCCCTATATATCCGGTCATCACACAACCGCGCCAAAAGCAAACCACCATCAACACAGCATTAAAGAACTTGAAATTGTGCAAGGAGAAGATCGGGCGGGCAACTTCCAGATGGTTCTTTCATAGTAGTATACCAGCTAAGACTGTGAAGGGGCCTTACTATGAGTCCATGATTGACACAATAGCAGACGTCGGTCGGGGGGTGCCGGGACCAACTCCAAAGGAGATCTACAACACATATCTTCCATTGGAGGTAGCTGACATTAAAGAATATGTCAAGACGTTCGAACGTATCTGGGACGAACGTGGATGCACACTGATGACCGATGGTTGGACAGGTTAGTTCTTTTAAGCATAACATTGTGATACAAATCTTTATAAAGTTTAAGTTTAGATATAACATTTTATCCTCTTAATAGGTATTACTAAGAAGACAATGATCAACTTTCTCGTTTACTAGGCTGGGACCGTCTTTTGGAAGTCGGTGGATGCATCTGGACAGGTAAAAATGCAACTTACCTGTTTGATTTAATTGATGGTATTATCGAGGAGATTGGTGAGGATCGAGTTGTCCAAGTAGTGACGGACAACGCAGTTGCCTACAAAGCTGCCGGCCAAATGTTGATGGCCAAGAGACGAAAGTTATATTGGGCACCATGCTCTGCCCATTCCATAGATTTAATGCTAGAGAATATTTGCAAAGATCCTCAAATTGATCGGGTTGTCAAGGCCGGCCAATATATTGCATCCTTCATCTATAACCATATTTTCATTCTGACCCTGATGAGAGAGCACACAAAGGGTCGAGAGCTCCTATGACCCGGGGCTACACGGTTTGCATCACACTACATATCTTTAGAGAGCCTATTTGAACATAGTTGTTGCCTAAACCAAATGATACTTTCTCCAGGGTGGGCTAACTGGATTGCTAGAGCTAATCCATCAGACAAACGAAAAGGAAGGAAGGTGGAACAAACATTGGAGAGTGGAGACTTTTGGCGGCTCGTAAAGAAGACAATGGATGTTGCCGGTCCATCAGTCAAAGTCCTCCGAATAGTCGATGGAGATAAGAAGGCGGACATGGGGTATCTTTATGATGCACTTGAGCAGGCAAAAGAAGATATTTCGAAAAAGGTATTAGATTTTAGCAAGTGGTGGGACATCATTGACCTTCGGTGGGAGAAAACGTTGTATCATCCTATACATGCAGCTGGTATGTTCTTTACAATTTAGTCAAATAAATTTTTTTAATCAAATTGTTAGCTTTTTGATCGATGCTGATAGCAAATTTTTCCATGGTCAATTACCAGGTCATTTTTTCAACCCAAGATATTGCTACAGTCCAATCTTCAAGCCTATCAATGAACTATTGGACAACGTAAAGGAAGTCATTTGGAGAATGCTTGGGGACGATGACCGTTCAATTATTGCAACAAATAAGATGCATGATTACAGGATGGGGTTATTTCATTTCGAGACAACAAGGGTGCAATGAGCAGTTATGCTTCTTAGTCCAGGTATGTATAGTTAAATAAAGTTAACTTTATAATCACATAATTAACTTATTAATATCATTATGTACTAAGACATAATGATAATGTGCAGCTGACTGGTGGATGGATCATGGAAGGGCATCGAGATATGAAGACTTGGCTAGTGTTGCAATCTGAGTACTAAGCCAAACTACGTCCGCTTCTGGCTACGAAAGAAATTGGTCAACGTTTAGCCTTATTCATACCAAGCAAAGGAATAGGCTAACATCATAGAGATTTTAGCAGCTAGTCTACTGTCACTATAATATGAGGTTGAAGCTAAAAGATTTGGAGAAGATAAGAGAGAACCAGAGGGAGGAGCAAAGGTGGGTACAACAAGCAAGTGGAAGACGAATTGAGGTGCCCACTGTACAAGAACTGGAGATTGACTTAGAGGAGATATTTCAACAGAGAAATCCTCTAGAAGACTGGGTCAATGAACGTGAGGGGTTGGGCGAACCAGAGTTCAACCCCGATGATCGGGAATGGGCTCAAGGGGAACTTGACAATGTTCCCCTTTCCGAGGAATTTCATACCCCTCCTTCTGTGGCGAAAAGGCAAAAAACCGGACAATCTTCTCGTCAAAGTAGGCAATCAAAGGGCAAAGGTAAACAGGTTGCAACTGACCCTCTTGATATTGCTAATCTAGACACAATTGACCGAGACAAGGGAAGATACACCGAAGCCTAACATCCGATTGCAATATCAGACGTCGGATGATTCAACTTCAAAGAGTAGTAGTGACGGAGATGACAACATGTACAGCAGTGGCAGAGGAAGCACCGCCAGCACCACTTCTGGTCAAGGGAGAACCAATCCAGAGACACCCCCTCCACAGCAATAGCCGCACTTTACGGAAGAGGAGCACTATACCCACGCAACACAAGATGCTGACCACGGGGCAAGACAACATGGGTATGGTGCAGAGTTAGAACCATCACAGGGTTCTTGGTGTCCATCATATCAAGGGCAGGGTTATGGGATGATGCAGCCTTCATTTGATAGTTCTAGTACGTATTCATATGATAGTTACGGTGGTTCATTTTCGTCTTATCGTAGGATAATTGTACGAGGCACTGATGAGTATAATTAGTTTGTCCATATGTTTAATGCGTCATATTCTTTCTCAATGTCATGGGCAGAGTACATACATTATGTAGAAGAACAATTTAATGTCATGTTTGAATGAATGTTGAATGAATCATGTTGAATCATATCTCTTATTTTTATTTAATTTTTGGGTATTTTTTCTGATTTTTTCTGATTTTTAAATAACATCCATTGAGCCTTTCCATCATCAGTTACCACACAGATATAAACCCTCGTCCAAGCAATGTCCCGGTCGGTTAGGGGTTCGGCACTGACTGTCAACCCCTTTAATAATCCGACTCTATGAAATCTTGTACTCTGGAATGGATCAACTGAAAAACTCCTTTTCCAATTATCCTATCTACCTTGGCCAAGGATTTTAGAGTACTATCCATAGGACATTCTCTCTCTCCTACCGAGAGTGAACGATCCCTTATTGTCCGCTCAATTGCCTCCACCAGGTTTCCCATATACCCAATCCATTAACTATATAGGACCACAATACTAAGTGATCCATAAGTCAATAGTCAAAGTACATAGTACGCCTGGCAAGACATCTTTAGCGACTCAGGTCAAAGATCTAACCGTGCAACCGTGATGATAGAATACCCTGATCGACAGTTCGGTAAGATACCATTCAGAGATTCTATACTGGTCAGTTCAGTGAACTCATTTCTCTAATGAGCACCTATACATGTATCTCAGTCTCCCCACACTGATGACCAATGAGATTGGTCATCCTCATCAAATGAGAAGATATCATATACACTAGTCTTATCGGATCCTTGATATCCCATCTCAAGGATCCTACGACTAGGAACAATTTAGATCACATGCTTCTAGATGATTGATCTCATTATCATGATCTCATCATGATTCAATCATCATTGCATGCAATTTAGGACTTCATTACAATAAACGCATCTAGATAGAGCAAGTAATGAAGACAATGCCATTAATACTGAATAAGATATTACAAGAAATGTAAAACCATATCACATATGATTGGCTTGTGGGGCATACATTTCCATCAATCTCCCACTTGCACTAAAGTCAATCACCCACATGTCTGATCCCCATTAGCTCAAGGTGACCCTCAAACACACTTTGAGTCAGAGCCTTAGTTAGTGGATCTGCAATGTTATTTTCAGAAGATACTCTATCTATAGCTTTATCTCCTCTAGCTGCAATCTCTCTGATCAAGTGATAACGCCGCAGAATGTGCTTTGACTTCTGATGAGACCTCGGCTCCTTTGCTTGTGCAATAGCTCCATTGTTATCACAAAACAATGGAACTGGATCAGAGATGGAGGGAACAACTCCAAGGTCTGAGATGAACTTCTTCATCCAAACAGCTTCTTTGGCAGCTTCAGCAGCAACAATATATTCCGCTTCAGTTGTAGAATTTGCAGTGGTTGCTTGCTTGGAACTCTTCCAGCTCACTACACCACCATTCAGGGTAAATACATACCTTGACGTTGACTTGCTATCATCTTTGTCTGACTAAAAACTCGAGTCTGTGAAACCTCTAAGTACCAAGTCTGCTCCTCCATATACCAGAAATGCATCCTTTGTTCTTCTCAAGTACTTAAGGATGCATTTCACAACAATCTAATGACTATCACCTGGATTTGCCTGATATCTGCTCATAACACTTAGAGCATGTGCCACATCAAGCCGTGTACATATCATAGCATACATGATAGATCCTATGGCAGAGGCATAAGGTACTCTACTCATGTGCTCTCTTTCTTCAGGAGTTTTAGGGGACATCTCCTTAGAAAGTGTAACTCCATGTCTCATAGGTAAAAGACCTCTCTTGGAGTTTTCCATGCCAAACCTTTTGACAATGGTTTCTATGTACATAGATTGGGTCAAGCCGAGCATCCTCCTTGATCTATCTCTATAGATCTTTACCCCTAACACAAAGGATGCATCACCCAAATCCTTCATGGAGAAGTTCTTAGACAACCAGGCTTTAACTGATGATAGCATACCTACATCATTCCCAATGAGTAGTATGTCATCCACATATAAGATCAAGAAGACAATAGCACTCCCACTAGCCTTCTTATACACACATGGCTCATCTTCGTTCTGAACGAAGTCATAAGACTTGATAGTCTCATCAAATCTTTTATTCCAACTACGAGATGCTTGTTTTAGTCCATAAATAGACTTTAACAATCTACACACTTTATTTGGATGTTCATGGGATTCATATCCATGAGGTTGTATCATATACACCTCTTCCTCAAGATCACCATTAAGGAATGCAGTCTTAACATCCATCTGCCAGATCTCATAATCATAGTGTGCAGCAATGGCAAGCAATATCCTAATGGACTTAATCATAACTACTGGTGAAAAGGTCTCATCATAGTCAACACCTTGCCTTTGACGATATCCTTTAGCTACCAATCTTGCCTTGAAGGTCTCCACCTTCCCATCTGCTCCAATTTTCCTTTTATAGATCCATTTACACCCTATGGGTATAATACCCTGAGGTGGATCTACCAAGTTCCAAACTTGATTGGAGTACATGGAGTCCATTTCGGATTTCATTGCCAATCTCCATTCCTTGGAATCAATATCAGATATTGCTTCCTCATAAGTCTTAGGATCATCATCCTCATTATACTATGTCTCCTTTCTTCCATCAGAGATATGTCCCACATATCTATCAGGTTGAATAGGCACACGAGAAGACCTACGAGGGACATGTGTGATATCCTTTTCAAGCACCCTTTCAGAAGTGTCCTCTGGTTGTGGTTCTGGAACCTCTTCCAGCTCTACTGTGCTCCCACTGTTTCCATCCAGGAGGAACTCTTCCTCTAGGAATACAGCTCGTTTAGCAACATAAACCCTTTGATCATCAGGGTGGTAGAAATAATATCCATGGGTTTCCCTAGGATATCCCACAAGCCTACACTTCTTAGTCTTGGATTCCAACTTTTCAGGGTTATGCCTTTTCACATGGGCTAGACAACCCCAGACCTTAACATGTTTAAGGTCAGGCTTTCTCCCTTTCCATATCTCATATGGTGTAGTCAAAACAGACTTGGAAGGTACTATATTTAGGATATAAGCGGCTATTTCAAGTGCATAGCCCCAAAGGGATAAAGGTAACTTAGCAAAAGATGTCATTGCCCGTACCATGTCTAACAATGTACGGTTTCTCCTTTCAGCTACTCCATTAAGCTGAGGAGTGTATGGAGGTGTCCTTTGGGATAATATCCCATTGTCCTTCATGAACTGTGTGAATTCAGTACTAAAGTATTCTCCTCCTCGATTTGATCGAAGAGTCTTAATACTCTTTCCTAGTTTCTTCTCCACTTCATTCTTACATTCTTTAAATTTCTCAAATGCATCAGATTTGTACTTCATTAAGTACACATACCCATACCTAGAGAAATCATCAATGAAAGTAATGAAGTAAGAATATCCTCCTTTAGCTTGAGTTGACATAGGGCCACATACATCTGAATGTATGAGTTCCAACAACTCAGTAGCTCTCTCTCCATGTCCATTAAATGAAGAGTTGGTCATCTTACCCATGAGGCAAGACTCACAAGTGGGCAATGATTCAAAATCATTTACCTTTATGCATCCATCCTTATGGAGCCTTTTAAGTCTTTCCTCATTGATATGACCAAGTCTATGGTGCCATTATAAGGTTTGATCTATATCAAATATTTTCCTCTTTAGAGGTGCATTCACACACATTATTGAAGCATGCATATCTAATATATACAAACCATTAATAAAACATCCATTGGCAAACAATTTACCATTCATAGTTATGGAACAACTTCCATTTCCAAAGCTCACAATAAATCCACATTTATTTAAGCATGAAATAGAAACAATGTTCTTAACTATTGAAGAAACATAATAGCAACTATCTAATAGTAGGACATCTCCTGAAGGTAACTTGAGGTGAGCTTGTCCGACGGCCAATGCTGCAACCTTTGCACCATTTCCCATGCGAAGATCAACCTCTCCTCTTTGCAACCTTCTACTACTTGTCAACACCTGCAAATCATTGCAGATATGAGATGCACATCCAGTATCCAATACCCATGATGTAGATCTATAAGACAAATTGACATCAATGACAAAAATACCTGAAGCTTCTCCAAGCTTTCCTTTTGCCTTTTCTGCAAGGTACAACTTGCAGTTCCTCTTCCAGTGGCCATCTTTATGGCAATGGAAGCATTGTCCTTTGTCCTTCTTGGGCTCTGTCTTCTTGGCTACTTTCTTGACTTTAGCTTTGCCCTTCTTCCCCATTTGATTAGCCTTCCTTTTCTTGTTGGTCTTACCAACAAGTAGCATAGGTGGTTTCCCATTGTTCATAGTGCCTTCAGCAGTCTTCAACATATTCAGAAACTCTGCTAGAGAGCAATCTAACTTATTCATGTTGAAGTTCATTATGAACTGGGAGAATGAGGATGGTAAAGATTGGAGGATAAGGTCAACTGACAGCTCCTTGTTCATAGAGAACCCGAGCTCAGCTAACCTTTCAACCCACTCTATCATTTTGAGAACGTGTGTCTGCACAGACGTTCCCTCAGACATCCTTGTCCTGAACAGATTCTTAGATATCTCATATCTCTCTGTCCGACTATGTGCTCCAAATAGCTCCTCAAGATGAGCCAATATGGATATTGCATCCATCTTTTCATGTTGCCTCTGCAACTCATTGCTCATAGAGGCTAACATGTAGCACTGGACAAGAGATGCATCCTCTTTGTGCTTTTGGAAGGTGACGATCACATCATCACTAGCATCATCAGATGGTTCATTTGGCAGTGGCTTCTCAAGCACGTAGGCTATTCGCTCAGCAGTGAGAACAATTCTCAAATTTCTGAGCCAGTCAGAGAAGTTAGGACCAGTGAGCCTGTTGGCAGCAAGTATGCCGCGCAACGGGTGGTTCGCCATTGAAATCTATAAGGAGATATATTAAAATGAGATAACATTGCAAATATTCATTAAAACTATGATAAGGTCTTTTATCTTAATTTTATGCTCCCACTAATTTCGCCGAATTTGCATAACCCTCAATATGCAAAGACGGGACATCTCGATGACGTCCTAGTGGGGACTAAGATCCCATTAACCTTATGGTGATAACCTTGTGGAAAACACAACAAGTCATCCCATACTTAATAGATAGGCAACTTTTGCCAATTGCAACCCTTGCAACTCTTAGTCTTTAGCCTCTAGAGTTGTGACCTTGTGGGAAACACAACAAATCATATACTCTAGTTAGGTTAAATCTGCTTGTTACGTTATAGGTATGGATTCTCAACATAGTCCTTGTGAGAAACACAACAAGGCCATGCCAATGGTCCACCCCAAAGTTCGGCTTTAAGCCTTGGCCACGATCACCAATCCCTTGCTGAGTGAGCCTTGTGGAAAACACAACAAACTCACCCAATCTAAGATTGGCTCATTGCGACCATAACAACGGAAGGCTATGTGAGTCATTCTTAATGTCTCACGCTTATCAACCTAATTTAAACGAGGAGGGGTTTTTATTTTAGTCTCATCATAGTATGTACTACATATATATATGTATACCTTTGGATACCATATATCTAAGGTATCTAGCACACACACACATACATATCAAATATGCAAAATGAAAATAGATGATCATGGACTTATCCCTAAGCATGCATCATAAACAACCTTAATGGTGCAAAATTAAAAGGCTTGCATCATATGTTAGAATTGGCATGTCTCCACTTCATAAACTTCTTCTCCAAGTGGTCCTCGCCCTCGCTATCTCCCATGAGCCGTCTTCTTGTCATTATAAGAGGTTCGGGGTATGCAAACACAATGAATATACATCACAGTATGAGAAACCTTGGCTTTGACCAAGGGGAGTACAAACATTGGAGAAAGATAGAATTTACAATCAGATTGTAGAGAGAGAGAGGAGGCACACACAGGCCCCAATAAATTACATAACCAAATAAATAACCAATGCAAGATAATTGAAACTAAGTCCATGATCACCATCCACACACACAAGAAAATCATCACATGACCAAAGTGCGCATACATGGTAATTATATGATATAACTTTTATATCATAAAATTATAGAATATATTTTTTGAAATTCTCAATTCCATGCTCAGCGTATTTATCATGAAATAAATAGCATGAAAAGAATGCATAAACAATATACATGCATTAAGATAAGCCCAATCATGCATATAATCACATCTAAGCATCCCAAACTTGTGCAAACCATAGAAATAATGATATAAATATAAAACTGTCAAATCATATTTTCCAGAATTAATTTAATCATTATATACACTAATTTTGATCTTAAAACAATTTCAAGATCAAAAAGAGAGCATAATTTGACAATAGGGCTAAATATCATTAAATAAGACATTAAACACTTCAATGGCTCATTAAATAATATCTGCAATTTTTTTGGAAATTTTTCAGATTTTTTCTCGAATTTTTACAATTTATTTCATCTCTAAATGAATTAAAAATGAAATAAAAATAAAAAAATGAACCGCCGGACCGGGCCCGGTCAGACCGGCCCGGTCCAGCACCGGTCAAACCGAATTCGGGTCAAACCCGGATTCGTCGACCGGTCCGCCGGGTCCGAATTGGACCCGGCGGATCCTTCTCTCCCGCCCGATAAGGGCGGCGAGAGTGGGAAAACCCTAATCCGAACCCGACCTTCGGCTGATATTTGGAGGTCCAAACGGGGTAGAAAAAATCCGGAAAAATATCATATAGAATTCTTAGAGTATCACGAAACCATTGGGATAGGTTTTATCCTCCGAAAAAATCTGTGTAAGGAGAAATAGTCGGTGGAAGTTGCTGCTTTCGCGGATACCATATTCGACGGAAAAAGAAGAAATTCTCCCTCTTGGAGAGACGATCAAAGCTAAATCTGGAAAGGAAACTTAAGGTAAGTCTATTACCTATCTTCTAAACACTTTAGAAAGTTTCCCTCGTCCCCATAGAAGGAGAAATCCAAACTTCCCAAAATCCGGGTGACTGCACAACCGTGACAGAAACCCCGAATCTCAAGGACTCTATCAGACTCTATAGAGGTCTAAAAATCAATATGACTGCAGATTACAAAGCCCTATGTCACAAGATTATCATGGAGCAAACCAATCTTAATATCGTATCACATACGAAACATGGTTACTCCACAAAAATCAAGGTTTACACAATTTCGAAAAAGCTGAAAAACACATGAAATCACTCAAAATCGATTTTGATTTCAACCAAGGCTTCAACCTGGCTATGATACCACTGTAAGAAATCAGTCTAAGTATTTAAAATATTTTTGATTCCTTGAATCCATGGTCTTAGCCTTTATTGAAACCAAAACGACAAAATCGGGAACCGATTAAGAAGGAGATCGAATATACCTTCTTGGGATTTGAAAAATACCTCACCAGAGATGAAGAGTGGATGTTCCTTGTTGCTTCAAACCGTTCAAGTGGACGGCCTCTAGCGGTATCCACACGAACTTCTTCCAATGACCGGTTCTCCTTCGCTCCAAGCTCGAAAACTCTACCAGAACAGAGTTGGACCATGCGGGGACTCCTTCTAGAGAATAGAGGAGAGAGGGAGGCTGCCAAGGACATTCTCCAACCCTTTGTCTTGATAGGGTTTAGCTTCTTAAGCATATTATATATAGAAGATGCAATTTTTCACAAAAACCCAAATCTTCTATATATTTACATCCTTGCCGTTGTCCTTAGAATTAGTTCTAATTTGTGTGACCCACTAGGCCTAATAGTCAATTTGGTTGAAGCCAAATTTAAAAAGAACAATTCTTTTAAATTAAATCAAATCTATTATCTAATAACAGATTTGACGGCTTTCCGATCATAAAGGGTACAAGCCACATCCTATGATCCCAAATGACTTTGGGGAGTTAAATAACATCCATTGAGCCTTTCCATCATCAGTTACCACATGGATATAAACCCTCGTCCAAGCAATGTCCCGGTCGGTTAGGGGTTCGGCACTGACTATCAACCCCTTTAATAATCCGACTCTATGAAATCTTGTACTCTGGAATGGATCAACTAAAAAACTCATTTTCCAATTATCTTATCTACCTTGGCCCAGGATTTTAGAGTACTATCCATAGGACATTCTCTCTCTCCTACCGAGAGTGAACGATCCCTTATTGTCCGCTCAATTGCCTCCACCAGGTTTCCCATATACCCAATCCATTAACTATATAGGACCACAATACTAAGTGATCCATAAGTCAATAATCAAAGTACATAGTACACCTGGCAAGACATCTTTGGTGACTCAGGTCAAAGATCTAACCGTGCAACCGTGATGATAGAATACCCTGATCGACAGTTCGGTAAGATACCATTCAGGGATTCTATACTGGTCAGTTCAGTGAACTCATTCCTCTAATGAGCACCTGTACATGTATCTCAGTGTCCCCACACTGATGACCAATGAGATCGGTCATCCTCATCAAATGAGAAGATATCATATACACTAGTCTTATCGGATCCTTGATGTCCCATCTCAAGGATCCTTCGACTAGGAACAATTTAGATCACATGCTTCTAGATGATTGATCTCATTATCATGATCTCATCATGATTCAATCATCATTGCATGCAATTTAGGACTTCATTACAATAAACGCATCTAGATAGAGCAAGTAATGAAGATAATGTCATTAATACTGAATAAGATATTACAAGAAATGTAAAACCATATCACATATGATTGGCCTGTAGGGCATACATTTCCATCAATTGATTGCATCATCTTCTCATCATTCTTATCCATCCATCCTAGATTGAGTCACCACAACTAATGCCATATCAAGGACTTTTCCAAACTCACGTTTGTTCACATCTCTCGAGCTCAAAACTTCCTTGCTGATACCCTAACCATTTTAGCATCATCATTATCAATCTTGCTAGGTAGGCAAGTTTGGACCATCCACATTTGTAGATGATCTATTCCTGTAGTTGAGGATGCACATTTCTTGAGGGTCAGAAAATTTTGATGGGAGAGATTATCTTGAGCAAAAATAAGAAATTTTTTTGATTGATAAGCCTTGGTATGATGATATTGTGTGGTATTGTCAATATCAAACTTATGCACCAAGATCTACTTCCAAAGAGAAGGAGACAATAGAAAGAGTTTCCCTGAGCTAAGCAAATTTTGATGGAGTACTATACAAGTGGAGCCTAAGTGGTATCCTACTCTAATGCATTGATGAAGAGGAAGTTGGTGCTAAAAAACAACACATTTCAAAGTAAGTGGGGGCCACATGAATGCTCAAGCCCTTGCTAAGATAATCATACAACAAGGGTATTACTAGCTGACTCTGGAAGAAAACTGCTATATCTTTGTTTGACACCGTCACTCATGTCAATTTCACACTGATAAAATTCACTCTCCCACATCTTCTCTTTATCTAATTCAAGCACCATCACTCTTTGCCATGTGGGCCTCCAATATCATTGGCCCGTTAAATTATCTCAACTCTAAAGTGAGATCCAAATCGTTCATCTCAACGATTATGAAATACTTTACCAAGTTGGTAGAAGTAGAAGTATTCAGGGAGATTAAAGCATCAACATTGTGTTCTTTCATCAAGTGCAACATCAGCACTAGATTCAAGATTTCCAGCAACATCATCACTGACAACGAGACTTAGCTCTTCTCTCAAGATCTATGTGATAGGTAATGCATAACATTGCATCAATCAATACCTTACTATCTCCAAGACAATGGTCAAGCGGAAGCCACCAACAAATCCCTCATTAAAATCATCAAGAAAATGTAGAATTGCGTGATATGCTCATGGATGCTCTACAAGCTTATCATGCCTTTGTACAAACCCGTACCAATTAAACCCCATATGCTCTGGCATATGGGACAGATGTGGTGGCTCCATACAAGGTATTTTTTCATCTCTCCAAGTTTAGCTCGATAGGGACATCTCTGTCTATTAGAGGTGAAGGTCTCATCATGATTAACTTCAGGTCTTCGATGAAAAGAAGTTGGTTGCCATTGGACATGCCTGAATATATCAAAATACATTCAAAAGGTATTATCAAAGGAAGGTAATTGAAATAAAATTCTATGTCAGTGAGATAGTTGTTAAAAGAATACTTGATAAGCCTAGTGGTCCCTACACCAAACTTCAATCAAATTGGGAAGGACCTTTTTTAATCACTGAAAAATATCTAGGTAATGCTTATGAATTGACTAAAGTATATAGAGAAAAATTGAATTATCCTTAGAATGGAGTCTATCAAAAAATTCGCATAAAAATGGAGAGATTTAATTGTATAATTTCAACTCATTGGCCTAAGGTTGTTCTTAGAAGTCAATGGTACACCCTATATACACAACACATCCCAATCCTAGATATAGATGACTTGACACCCGTGGAAAGCTAGGAAAGGATGAGAGGCAGAAGGAACACCATCACCTTATTACCTTCTATTTGATATAAGATAGGTAGAGGGGATTGAAGAAGAATAGTATCGAATACACCCACCACTCTAATAAGACGCTATATTAGAAGGTTTGACTTCTAAGTTTAGAATAAAAGCAATAGTCATATAAAAATAGTCAAAATAAAAATGTACCAAAATATGGGCAATGACCCCTCTGGGTGCAAACAGAGAAATCTCTCTCAACATCCCCAAACTTTGTCAATGAATTCCTTTATTACTCTTCCTTCTTGAACACCTAAAGTAGGATGAACTGACCAAATCTTGACAAAACATGAGTAAACCAAAGGTAGATGGCTGAAAGCATTCTAAGTAAGGAACCCTCTTCGCACATGATGTCCACTACTCAAACTTAGATTAACAACTAAGGAAAAATGAATTGTTTCAATACCAATGTTTCTCTCTACCCAAAAAATCAACAAAATTCAAAAATCTAGAAAAATTGAATATAACATAAACAAAAAAGTCAAAAAAATAAAATTCCATAAAAATTAAGTATGATAAAACTAAAAAAAATGCATCATATAGCATGGCTTAACCTTGATCTTTACTTTGTTGCATTCATATTTATTTTTTTAGTCTTGCACATTTTTATTTTTGCATTGAAAATTTACTTTTATCATTATTTCACCTTGTTAAGAAGGCTCCTTCCCTTGGTCATGGAAAACAATAATGAGCAAGGGGATGAGCCATAGCAAAGATCTAATACCTTTGTTGGATGAGCCACAACAAAGTAAAGGGAATGATTCTGGCCATGTTAAGTATGTCTTCTTACCCCTCACCACCCCCACATCTTCATTTATGTAGTTATCTTTTTCACCTGTTTAAGAAGGATTTTTTCTCCTTACCAAACTTTAAAAGGCCAAGCTAAAATGTGAATCGGATCATCATATTTGAAGTGATGAAAACTAGGAGGAACAAGGTGACATATTGACTACACTATCAAAACAAGCATGAAAGATCAACTACATCATCATTATCAAGAAATACAATCAATACAATAGAAAAGTCTGGGCTAGTAAAACAAAATAGAACAATTGAAGCAAGTACAAGCATCAACACTCACTACCACCCTCCCTTGGAGCCTGCTTGGATGGAGGTAGCATGGTAGCTATGTTAGCCAATGCCACTACCGTTATTGCCTTGTTTCGATGATGCTTGGAGAAAGTGGCCTAGAACTTCGAGGTACCAATGTGGTGGGATTGACTATAACGACTTTGACTTTGATGAGTGCTGCTAGGATCACTACTTTGATGGTTATCTCTCCAGCGTGTGTGACTCTGATAAGATTGGCTTAGAAGGCCCTTGCTCTGCGATGCTTGAGGCCAAAAAATATCACTCTGCTTGTAAATCCTTAGCTTTGTCTGAGCAGTAGCCAAATGAACCTGTGTCTAAAGCTGCACTTGCTCCAAGGCTCAAATCATGCCATCTCTTGTCTACAAGGCCTTGTAGTGCTATTGTTCCAAGCCTTGCAAAGCCCTCTTGTTCTAAAGTTTAAGGGAAAAATACGCATCTAGGACTACAGGTCAGATGAAGCATCTTCCAATATATTCTTTAGCTAAGTTTCTAGGACTTGAATGTGGGAGGATGAAGAAGCAACAAATCTGTGAAGCACAACAACTTGAAAGAAGGGGCAAGAATCAAAAAAGTCATAACAATTGGAATGAATAGAGACACAATTAATACACCTCAATCTTTTTCACCACTAGGGCCTCCTATGTAGCTAACAATGCTAATGCAATGTAGCCATTTCCTTGCTAAACTGGGAAGCACCATTAGCATGAGCTTTGTACTACACCTAAAAGGAAAACAAGTTAAAATTTGAAAAAAAATACAACAAAGGCAAGAGTAAAAAAACTGAATGGTGGCCACCACATTCCTCAAACTAATGATATGGGAATGCTGATGGCATATCAGGGTCTAAGATTCTTGAAATTTAACTATTCAGAAGCAAGAACAAAATAAAACATAACTAGAGAAAAAAGGAAATCTACCAGAGCATTCTTTGCAAATAGATGGCTACAAGTCTTCTCGTAATGATGGAGGTAGTCAAAGCTATCATGCACTACTAAGGAAATAACTTTACCATTGCTATGTCAAAACTTGACAGAGGCATAATAATTGACTACCTAGTCCATTTAGTGAATCAAGCAACTTACTGGCTCCTGGCTAGCCTAGGAGATGGAAGGGGATTCACCCATCCCTATGGCAACCACAAAAAGCATGCTAATAAGTGAAGACACTAAGGCACTAGGTCTTTGATGTAGAGAAGATGGAGGTCCCTACCAAAGACACATCATGTAAAATATGTCAAAATCACATGAAAATGGTAACAAATCAAAGATACTTTCTTGATCGACATTTTTCATAACATAAAGACTCACTTTTGGATGCATCTCGAGCTTGAACCATGAGAAGGAAGTCAGAGGGGAGAAGTAAGGAGAGAAAGTATGTGAGCGAATTTGGGCACTCTTGGCTATTTACAAAGTAAATTTTGAAAAAAAAACTTTATAAATTACACTGATGCTCAAGAATTTGAGCTTGTTTCTAATCCACTGAAAGAAAATCAAATAGACCTTTGGTTTTCTTTATATAATTGATAAAATAAAATTGTTTTAAAATTCTACAAAAAATTATCTTTGCATGTAAAAATTCACAAATATTGTTTTAAAATGGCTAGATATGCTAATTCTTATTATCATCAGTTGTTAACACTTTTTTAAGAGAAGGAGGGACTCATAAGAAATTTTCATTCAAAAGTAGACACATAAATTCATTGTTTATTCAAAATAACAACAAATGTCTAATGAGCAAAAATAAAAGAATGTCAATCATAGAGAAGCTTCAAATCAAAGAGATAACTATGCTTTAAGTCTGGGTCTTCTTCAATCAGCATGCCCGAGTGGCACAGCTAACTCATCTTTCACAATGCAATGATAGTGAATGCTTCTTCCTCATTGTCAGTAGAACCAAGCTATCTATCCTTAATAGGAGGCAGATGTGAAATCATAGGCAATTCATGACAAGGTAAACCAGTATGGGAATAGCACCGGTGTAGATTGTATAGTATGAAGTCAATGCTAGTGATCAAGTGGAGGTTGATGCCTGGTGCAAATAGACTTGAAGATCTTTTTACATCACGGCAACCAACACTTGGAGGAAACCCGAGTAATTCATTCCAGTGAGATGTGCATGCCACTCTGACCTCTTCTTCAAAGTTGCACACTTGCTAGTAACCTTTTTGCTAAAGTTGAGAGCAATAGCATATAGGTTCATAGGACTGCATTGAAAAGAATATGACGTGATAGCCACTCTACCTAATGAATTGAACATGGTGTGAAGATTGGCCTAGAAGGCTAGCAAGAGAACACTAACAAATGGAGTACATCCCATTTGTAGAAGTTAGGTCATAGTACAGGAAGCCTAGCACAGAAGGCCCATCTTGCTTGCCATGCCAGATCCTACTAATGCAAGATAGCTGAACTAGTTCTAGAAATCCATCTTCTACGAGAAATAGGAATGCAATAGCAAGGTAGGAATTGAAACCCTTCGAATCTTGAGAAACCGAGACTCATCAAGCTCTAGAGACAACAAGATGGAAATTGTCCAAGTAGTCAGTTTGGGTACATTGATCCGCTTGCCAACAATCAATGTGCCAATCTTACCAAGATCAACAGAATCTTATAAAAACTTTAAAATGGTTGGCAACCCTAGAGGGATAAATATGTTAGCCACCTCCCCCATTTTGGTTCAAGGAAGACCAAGAAGCAATTTCACCTCTCTAAGCAAAATTGTGAACTTGAATGTACTGAAGACGAACGAGTGTGTGTTGGGATGCCACAAGTCGACCAAGGAATCCATCAAGCCGAAGTCGGTGAGGTACCTAGAATACTGCTTAGCATGTACCAAGAGCTCGATCAACCCCAAATCAGAAAGAATTGACTAGACTGATAGATGGAGAGCTCCTAGGAACACATCAAGCAATGGTACTTGACAATATCAATGCATACCAAGAAAATTTGCGTAATCCTGCACCGAAAATGAGAAATAATGTCAATTTGAAAGAAACATGTGAGCATACCCTGATAGGAGATGCATAGGGTGCACCCCCTATAGGGGTGTAGTCACCATGGCTCCAACCGTGTGCCCCCAACTAGGGGCATGTTCGATTAGATATTTCAAAATTTTTGAAAAGAAATGAATAAAAATTGAGAGTAACATTTTTAAGCAATCATAAATTATGAAAACTCACCAAATTGGCACAGACTCTTCCCTCCAAATGCCTCATGATGCTTGAAATAACACTTACCAAGTTGGCATGATATTTCTTAGGAGGATCCATCTTAAGAGAATCACAAGGTTTCTTACGAGCTTTTGATTAATATTTTAAAGAAACATTAGCTCGAATTTGACTCAAAATTGTATTATGGTCAAAATGACAAGTTTCCATTTTGGTAGCGTGCCTCTGAGCTAAGACGGGCCACATTGATCATATAGGTAAAAAATTAAAAAAATGAAAAAAAATGAAAAAAATGCTCATTGATGGTTTGATGTGAAATTGGGAACCAGAAGGCATCATTTTCCCTTCAAAATTAATGAATTGATTTTTGATGAGTAGCATGTCACGAGTTGGTCTGTACAAAGACAAAAAATCGTGTGTCAAATGATCATGAACAAGTAGTGACAATGAGAATGAAACCCCATGGAAGCTGGTCGACATACTTGTTGTCAGTCAAATATTCTTTGTTTCTATTATTATACCCATGCATTGATGTTGAAGACCATGAGTAGGGATAAAAAGATTGGACT
This sequence comes from Cryptocoryne crispatula var. balansae, assembly GCA_036172225.1. NCBI lineage: Eukaryota > Viridiplantae > Streptophyta > Magnoliopsida > Alismatales > Araceae > Cryptocoryne > Cryptocoryne crispatula. The sequence continues at coordinate 11,939,393 of CM069930.1, forward strand.
CAAGATCCCCTTCAACAAAATCCATGGCAATCTAGTCATTTGCCATACCCATGGATAGGACAAATTGAACACTGAGGGACGATGGTTCCCAACCGGGTGTCTTGACTTTTAATGTATAATCTATATTTTCAAGTATCTTATAAGTAATATTACACTTTCTTTAGCCCAACATGCATTATATAGGGTCTTGCATTTTTCATTGCATGAATTATTTTCACCTCATCATATCTTATTTCTACTATGTGCGGAGTTCCTCTATGCATGTGTTTTCCCACTATAACCTTTATCTTAAGCACTTCTATGTCCCACTGCGGTTTCACATTCTCATCAAATCCCATCATCTCGTATCAATCCCACTATGTATGTTTTATTCTACCATGCTTTTGTGTTTAAATCCCAACATGCCTTTTAAGTCCCACCATGTTCTATCATCTTTTATCCCATTGTGGCAACCTTTATCCAATCATGTCTTTTAATCCCATCATGATCTAGCCATCCAATTTGTTCACCTATCCCACCATGTTTCTCTTCGTGTCCCACAATTTTTTTGTATATGCATGTTCCGTTATGGTGTAGCACTGTAACTAGATCCATTCATGTTGCCTGAGCAACTTCAGCCATGCTTCAGGCGAGCCATCTTAGAATGCAAGGTTATTTGGTTTGGGACTTAATCTTTCGCAAAACTTGAGTGAGGTTAAAAGTACAACTATGGTGGATTGACATTCTTTTGATTTTTATGAGTTCACCTTTGTTATTTCAACTCATCACAGTACAAACACACCACATAGCTAGGGTTGCTAATCACTGATAAATCTGAGAGTTTGTGACTCGAGGTTATCCTACCACATTGTGGGTGGCTGTATTTCTTTTTCATATCTCATGCCTGTGGCACATCTTTTTGCCAATTAATACATAGGATAGCTGGATGGAACATGGTGGTTGTCTAGGAGACTTGAAGAAGTCGTTCTTGTCAAATGAAGTTGGGGAGAATGTCTATATCTACACCTTGATGTTACATTTTCAATCTATCACCATTTTGCTCCACTACATTTCATTACAATTAATTTTATTCTATTATATTTCTTTACAACTCATTCCACTTCACTACATGCCATTCCCTTGCAAAGCCAACATTAAGGCAAGACAAGCTGTAGACATGCAAAATTGACCAATTGGTAAAAATGATCATGAAGTTGTCAAACTTTTGTAGAGAAAATATGAAGTTAATGAGAGAGATGTATTCCAGAAAATGTATGTAATGAAAGACCTTGGGCATAAATGGAGATATCACAAGTATTATCAAAGAAAATAAATTTAGAACACAAAGATCCACTTGCTGGTCTGTATATTTCTATTGAGATGTGGGAGTCTGCGAAGGCATCTTGGTCTTCTCCTAATTTCCAAGTAAGAATTAATTCAGTTTAGTATAAAAGTAGTCTTTTCCTTTGTTATGTGGGTCGATGTTAGTAATAAAGGTAGAGACAAGTTAATATAATTTTTTTTCTTTTGATAGAATAAAAGCGAAGTGAATCAAAAGAACAAAAGTCTCCATAAAATTTATCATTGTGCTGGAACTCAGCCTTTTGTAGATATTAGGAAACTAGAGGTAAATACTTATTGATTGAACATATGATTGTGATTTTTAATGTGTTAGGAGTTCTTGATGATAACTGTTAACTTTTCAGGTGGCTAAAACTAGCAAGGACGTGGATAGGACAGACATATTAATCATCACACACACAAAGAAAGATGGAAAGGCCATAAATGATGATTGTGCTCTTGCAATTGTAACTGCTTATCATCTTTTATATTAGTACAATATTTGATGTCATGTAAATATGTATAACAAATACCTTTGCCACTACAGGAAAGACTCAAAGCTATAAAATTAGTTGTACCATCGACCAACATGCATTCCATGGCATCTAAATTTGATGTGTTCTCAAAAGTCATGGGAAAAGACAAGAATGGAAGAGTCAGGGGAATTGGCACATGTCCATCATCTATTTACATTTGGGGAGAGAAGGGTGAATCCTCCAACATTCTAAAGAAAGAGTTATATGAACGTGTCCAACTTGAATCGAAAGTTGCCAAACTGGAGAACAAACCCCATGAAAAGGTATACAATTTTGATTATATATAAAATATATTGGAACTTTCATAATCAAGACATGTTTGCACCCTTACAATTTTATGGTTAGAATTTCCTTGTAGTCTGGAATCCGATCAACAGCTGCAAGCAAAATATCACCATCGGATGCAAAAAATATAAGTTAAAATAAGAACTATGTTCTTTTTGGTTTTGGATCAGAATACTACTTCTGGAAGTATTTTTATTGATGTTTGAGGATATCTGTAGCTTTATTTTTTTCCCTTAAAGTCTTGTGGTCATTTAGTATATTAATCTGTAGATATTTACTGGTAATATGAACAATAGGTAGAAAGAAGGGTGAACCTCATGGATTTAGAGGGTCACTGTGTGGCTGAAGGTATTTTATCAGTGACAACCCTTCAAAAATGGTGATGGACAGATACCTTGGGGAAGTTTTTTTTGAGGTCTCAGTTATACTTGTCAAGAACCCAAATGCCCATTTGTTTGTGAAAGGCAATCATAGAAAGAAGATGCAAGATGCCATTGAAAGTCATATAATCTGGTAAAGAGATTATATAAGTCATCTTTACGATTGAAGATACATCACACAAATTATCATTTTGTATACTTACATTTTTTTGTACTTTTATCGCCATTGCAGGTTATCTTCAACGAAGATTGATTACATTCGCATCCACTAGGGGCACTTGAAATATGTAATTCTGATGTATGTTGGTTGTGGTGGAAAATGAAAAAACTTAAGTCTCTTCTCACTTCGGTGTATAATACAGGTGTAACTCTGTTACTCTAACAGTTTGTTAAACTTCTTTATTTTTATTTTAGCAACTTAATGATGTGTGCAAAACCGTTTAAATTTTCTTAAAGTAATGTGTTATAGTTATCATAGTTGGTGCTTGTTTTATTCACTAATGGACAGATTCAACATCTATGTAAGAAGTTTATTGGATTATGATAAAATAGGTATATATAGGTTCATGAAAACTAAAACGTTGAAATACCAACAGATTGGTCTTGCTAGAACTCTATCCTTTTATTATGTCTGAGATTTTGGTGTTTAAGACTGTTTGATGATGTGTCTGAATATCAGGATTAACATATGTCTATCATTTATGTCTTGATAAAAGTCTTGAAATTTTGTTTTAAATTATGATAGAATCAAATTTAATTTCTATTTTTGGATATTAATAAACCTAGGTTATATTTGGTGTATAATACATGTTTAAATGTGTTACTTTAACCGGTTGTAGAATTTCTTTGTTTTCATTTTAGCAACTTGGTTCATATGTGTAAAATTGTTTAAGTTTTCTTAAACTGAATTTGAAATTTGAGTACATGAATGGAACAATGTATATGGAACAGGTTGTATGGAACATGTGTATGGAACAATGTGTGTGACGAGGTGGAACATGAATGGGTGTATGGAACAATGTATAGATGAAACAGTGTATGGAACATTTTGTATGAAATAGGATGTATGGAACAATGTGAAGAGGTGGACCAACGTATGAAATCGGTTGTATGAAACAACGTGATTGAATGGAACATGAATGGGTGTATGTAATGATGTGTGTATGAGTGGTTGTATAAAACAATGTGGTTGTGGAATAATGTGTAGATGAGTGGTTGAAGAACTTGTATGAATACCTACGGTTTCTGGTCGTAGGTAAATGTAATACGTTGCCAAAGATCTGTCCATTTTTTTACCACCACTTTTACCTACGGGAGGAACCGTAGGTATGCCCATTTGTATCAGTTTTCTTTACCTATGCGTGCTAAATAGGTAAGCAGGTTTTACCAACAGGTGTATGGATCGTAGGTATACATAGGGACTATACCTACGGGTGTTTGTTGACCCATAGGTATAGTACATGTACTATACCTACGGGATCTACTGTAGGTAAAACATTTACCGACATGTCCTAACCTGATGCGACTTCCTACGGGGGGTCCCATAGGTAAATTGATATACCTATGAGAAAATAGGCTTTACCTACGTTTTTCTCGCGTAGGTAAAAGACGAATTTGGTGTAGTGCAAGTTAGAGCTTAAAACTTTAGTTCTATAAATGATATGTTGGATCGTATTTCTTGAAATCATGCCAAGGCACCTTTGATATGAGGTCAAGATTCTCTATATTAAGTGGCTTTATCATGGGGCGTGCCTTGTGTTCTACTGACTAGAGGGCATGACAACCGCATCGTCAATCGGAGGCATGGTCGCTAGTTTTTGTGTTTTGTGACATCCATCATCTTCTATAAATTTAAGGCCATCTTGAAGGAACCGAGGTTACCACACTCATACCTCAGCATACCAGGATGTTCCAATCTCTCCCAAGGCTTCTTTCCACATCCTCCAACATCCCCCATTATGAGAAATTGCTTTGCAAAGGAGAAAGGAAGCCTGGTCTATGCTTGTCATCTTTATGGCACATCTTCATTTTCTAAAGAAATCTTGGAATGCATGCCAACTGAGTTGTTTAAAGAGAAAAGTTTCCTCGGTCTTCTTCCATCTACAACAAACATAAGTTGAATTTGACTTCCTATTTTTACGTAGCAGCTTCTACACCAAAGTTGTGTCAAAGGAGTTCTACACAACCCCACTTCTAGTTGATGATCAGGATGTAGCCAGCGTGCCCCCTATGCCACCACACCCCTGTTTGATTGCTAACTTTCTAAAACATGTTTTATTTTATGTTTTTGATTTGATTCTATCTCTTTTACCTTAGTCTTCATTTCTAATAGCATCACTTCAACTTCACTTTTGCTTACTTTCCATGTCACCATACTTTTAAAACAAAAGGGATTAGGGCTAAACCTAATTCTGTTTGTTCTACCCATATTGATGTGTTTATTCTAATTTCTTTACATCCTAACACACCATTTCATTCTAATGAATCTTTTCACTGATATTGTTTTATTTGATTTGCACATGAACAAAAGCAAGCCAAATAATGGACTATTCTTCTTCGGCAGGCCAAAGAAAGAAAAATTCGATCCCACACATGTCTCCCCATGCCAAGGTACACATGGTCAATGCCTAAATACTCTGTTCATCATTTTCCATTTACTTTTGTAGCCTGTAGCTCCTGTGACCATGTTTTTTTTACTTTCTTTCCCTCCCATTCTTCCTCTTTCTCTTTTCCATTTTCCATTTTTGCCATTCCTACATGACCCGAACTATGCCTGTGGTGCTTGAGTGACACCAAGGCCCAAACATTTGGGGTTCAAGGGGAGTGCTTATGGGTGGTCCTAGGTTGTCTTGTTCACCGAGTCATTAGGATTGCTCATCTAGAGCAATAAGCAAAGTCGACAAATGACGGTAAATTTTTAAGTTATGGTTAAATTTGATCTTTCCCTAGAAATGGGTAAATTTTAATACAATTTTTATTATTAGGACAACATGCAGCAGTTGATGAATCCCACATTTGAGGAATTGAATGTTGAGATGTTAGAGAGTCTATTATCTTCTAAGAATGTATTCATATCCCTCTTCAATAGAGATAGACCGGGATGGATCTAATGTGGTGGGTGAGCTTACAACACATGATATGGTGGGTTGAGTGGAGGTGCTTCGAACTCCAAGACTCAAGGGGTACGGGAGCTTAGAGAGTAGGTGGAAAGGCAATATGAGATAAATTAGCAAAATCAATCTCAAATTAGTTCTCTAAAGCATCAGCTGGATAATCAACAAAGATTGTTTATGAAACAATCAAATGCGTGACTCAAATGTATAAGAAAACAAGTTAAAAGCTTCCAGCACCAAATAAGCCAACACATCAATGCCACCTCCGAACACACGGGCATAGATAGGGATGATGACAATGGTGATCTTTTGGGAATGATGAGGAGTTCCCTTCCTCATTTCATTATATGCACAAACATCTTTCTATATACAATGGATGTTTAAAAATGTTTGACTTATATTACATTAATTTTTAATTTTATTACGTTGTATGAATAGGTGTAAGTTTACAAATGGATACCTGATTGGAATGGATGCATATTTTGGCATAGAAGTGTATGAAATGGGTGTATGGATGTGGTGTGTAAGCATTGTATTGATGAATGATGTTTATATGGAATGTATGTTTTTGGTTGTATGGAATGTATGTATTATTTGTTGTATCTAATGCATGTATCAAATGAATGGAATGGTTGTATTAATCCATGTTAAATCATGGATTTTCTGATTGAAAGCTCTATTTATTTTTTTATCAAACAACATTATAAGCGATGCTTAAATCATTCCTAATATTAAATCAGCAATGACTCAAATTGTTACGTATACTTATTAAAGATAGATTAAACCATCGCGGGAGGTAGGCTGGTTGCATTGCACAGATTGCTCAATTGTTGTGACGGCTAGCCAATTGGCACCAATAACATGATTTGCGACAATTGTAGCTATCTCCAATGGCTAAATGCCATGGCTTTAGCAATCACAAAACTAGGCTAAATTGACCCGTAAATGTTTTCTGCCTAGTTTGGCGATGACTTATGCTATCATAACTATTATCTTACGCCCTGTTTGGTAACACTATTAAGTACCTCTATCATTATCAATTTTGAAATTGATATTGATAAGAATCATTAAGAAGTGTTTGGTTAATTGTATCAATTTTAAAATTTGTAGTGCAAACAAAACATAATATGTAATACAAGTGTCAACTTGTATTACTTTTGATATTGATACTTCACCATTTGAAAATATTAATATCAATATTGATATAGTATTGAAAATAAAACTCTAACCAAACAGGGCATTAAGTTGGGACTTTTAAAAGCTTTTATGATAGCTCCTATCATCACCAACAATTAAATGTGATCGCTATAGCTATCACAAAATCAAAATAAATCTATTAACGAGTAATCCTTTTCTTGTTTGGGGATCGCTTAAAGTTGTTGTACTATACTTCGAAGTGATAGCTACACAGCCGCCATCAGGAATGGTATCGACGATGGACTTGTGATGGCTTTTCTACTTTACGCCCTGTTTGGTATGGTAACACTATTAGGTACCTCTATCACTATCAATTTTGAAATTGATATTGATAGGAACCATTAAGAGGTGTTTGATTAATTGTATCAATTTTAAAATTTGTAGTACAAACAAAACATACTATGTAATACAAGTGTCAACTTGTATTACTTTTGAGAGTTTCATTTTTTGTGCTATATCAATATTGATATTAATATTTTCAAATGTTGGAGTATCAATATCAAAAGTAATACAAGTTTACACTTGTATTACATAATATGCTTTGTTTGCACTACAAATTTTAAAATTGATACAATTAACCAAACACCTCTTAATGGTTTCTATCAATATCAATTTTAAAATTGATAGTGATAGAGGCACTTAATAGTGTTACCAAACAGGGCATTAGACAATAACGTCTTGTAGTGTGTCCCAATATATAAAAAAGACTTTCCGGTTACAGGTAGCTAATAAACTCATTAATTCGGTGTGTTTTCTTATTTGAAAGAATTCTTCTGATTGGGGAAATTGAGTTTCAAAATTTTACCATACAGAGAAAATAAGATTTTGGAAAAATTAATTGCTGCCATCAGGTTCCCAATATCAATAAAACAGCAGTGTTCATGATAGATTATATAGATTAAATAAAATGTTTACAATCACATAAAAATTTAAATACTATCTTATTCCTTCAATTCGTTTCCATCAAGAATTTATTTCTTATGTGGTATTCGATAATGTTAAGATCAAGTCTAAAGCCCCGTTTGTTTGAGCTTAAGGGGGTCAGATTTTGAATCTTTCATAGTGTTTGGTAATTCTGCTATTTTAAGATCTGAATGGAAAAAAAATATGATGGTCAACGTCTGAATGGTTAAGTGGGCTGATAGCCACTTAGCACTGAATAGAAACATGTCTCCAGCTGTCACTCTCATATTTTGGATGTACGTAAACAAGATGGCAGTTATAGGTTTATTCCTCACGTTTAATGACGTTAAAAATTTGAAGTGGCTATGAGATTATTCAAAACAACTAGAAATCATCTTTGATTTTTTTTTTTATTTTTGTCACGGCCAATATTATAATTTATGATCAGAGTTTTCATACAAATTAAATATATTTCAGATTTCTTAAAGTCATAAAAAATAATTTTGTTAATTAATTTTATAAGATAAACATATATGCTTTTTATTATCTACATTTTATTTATTTTTTGTTTACCATTAATATTCTGAATGATAGACATGCATACTTTCCTTATCCTTATTTATTAATTCAATATGTTTGTTATTGATATTTACCGATATGTTTAATATTATAATTCAAGAAACACATACCACACTGTTTAATATTTTGAAAAGTGATCCAAATTTCAAGATGAAATGTTTACATGTTATTTTGGGGTTATCAAATAATATTTAATAATTTTTATTTTAATTTTGAATGTTATTTCGTGATTATCAATTCATATTTAATTTAATTAATTTATATTAAAATATTATTTTTTATTATCAAATAATATTAAATATATTTAGTTTTAGTTTTAATAATTAATTAATGATTATTAAATAATATATATTTAGATTTAGATATCAATTGAAAATTTATCAAACAATCTTAATAACTAAGATTTTAGATGCTTACGTAACGTATTCATATGTAAGAAATAAATCTCAAATTTAAGATGTCAAATATCAATATTATCAAAAGTTTTTGGGTAAATGCACACTAGATCCATTTTAAGAGAACCACTTTACCATTAGGTCCGTTTTCAAATACACCTTTTCATTAGGTCCGTTTTTTCAAAATATCATCACACCCAATTCACTTTAGATTTGAAAGGTCTTTTTTGCCCATGCACATTGAAGAAGATACGTAATGTTCAATCTCTCTTAATGTTAAAAATATAAAGACTTTAAATAACGTTGTCTCGGTGACGAATGGTGGACCTCTGCCCGTGCTCCGCCGGCAGCGGCAGCAGCAGAGGAGGAGGAGAAGAGGGAGAATCGAGTAGCGGTGCCGGCCGAGATCCATGGGCAACTTCGGCGCCAGAGTCGGCCGCCCAACCCGAGAGAGGGGGCTGTGCCTGCCCTGCCGGTTGAGATGTAGGGCCAGCCCCCACCACCGCGCACATGGCGCCGGCCGTCGGGCCTTCATTTCACCCCCACGGCGAAGCCGGCGGCGGCCGTCCGTGCTAGTCGGGGTTTGGCCGAGTAAGTGCAGACACATCTTGCGCCGGAGGAGGGATCCGGCCGGCGGCCTTCCCCGTCCCGTCCGGCGAGCAGGCAGTGCAAACCGGTCGATACTACGGTTCTAAATGGGCAAAATCGGTTCTAAACAGTCCAAGGGATGACCTGTGCGGAGGTGGAGTGAAGTCCCGGTTGCTGGCCCTCTTCTTCCCCGTCCACGATGGTTTCGCGGCACCGACAGTGCCTGGCTTCGCGGCGGCAACGACCAGAGAAAGGAAGCTGGACGGGATGGCTTCGCAGCGACAGCGGCTGGACGGGAGAATAGGGACGGAGAGATTGAAGGGGGGTAAAAGTGGGATTTGAAAATTATGGGAAGAAGAATCGGACTGGGTAATAATGAAATTCAGTGTCAACGGACTAAACAGTAAAAAAATGTGGTCAATGGAGTTTTTACTAAAGTCATTTTCTTAAATGGACCTAATAGTAATTCTCCCAACGTTACTTAATGGCCTGTTTGGTTAGAATATCAAAAATGATACTATATTTGTATTGATATTGATATTTCTAAAAAATGAAGTATCAATATCAAAATTGATATAAGTTAACATTTGTATTACATAACATGTGTTGTTTGCACTACAAATTTCAAAATTGATACAATTAGTCAAACACCTCATGGTGATTATCAACAATATCAATTTTAAAATTAATAGTGATAGATATGTCTAATAATGTTATCAAACAAGGTATAAGATTCACTTCTAGCATTGGACTATGTTAAATAAATATTTAAAAAATGTAATGATTAAAATTGTTTGATAGCTTTACCTGAATGTGAGATTTGAATGAATATTTTTTTAAAATCTTAAATTAACATTTTTTTAATTTTTAATTCTCTTTAAAAAAAGCATGTATTGTTCTTTATGTTACTTGAACCTTATCATGTAAAAATATCAATAATAAACAAATTCAAAAAAACATATGCGTACCTATCATCAGTATGTCAATAATAAAACATAATAAATAAATATTGATGTAAAAATACGTACGTGCCAATAATCGATAAAATTATTCTTTATGATTTTGTTAAATTTGATATATATTTAATGTTAATGAAAATATTAACTATAAAATATAATTTAAAGTTAAACTAAAGTTACAAAAATAATTAAAGTATGGTCAATTATTTTGAAGCATTATTCTTTTAATTTGGCATTTCTTTTACAAAGATGTTACTATAGATCTAGCTTGATGAAGATAGAAATATTAATATTTTGTTATATATCTCTCGTTTTAAAAAAGTGGATAAAGTAGAATTAAAATCCTGCGCTTCTTGCAACGCGCTAAGTGGACGTCCGTCCATTTTTAGCAGCTGAGATGTCAACTGCCAAAATTGCTTCATCTCAGATCTAAAATTAAAAATATTATCAATCGATCCAGACAACTGCAAGTCTGACTGAGTCTGACCTAAGACTGTTTGAAGTGCAATCAAATGGATTGAGTCATACATGTCTTGGTAGGCGGCCGAGCACCACAACACCGCATTGACAAATATCAAGTATGTATAACAAAAATAGTTCTTCGTAAATATGTATGATAAATAGTTCTTCGTAAATATCTATAATTATAAAATAATCATAGACCAAATAAATTCAAGGACAATCGCGCGCTTTAGTTGTCAAGCACACGTCATGTTATATTTTACTTAGTAGGTGAGATATTTAACTACGAGCTAATGCACCTAACTAATCTCTTAACAGTACTCAGCGTTTCTAAACTCATTCAAATGTATGATCGGTACGGAAAAGAAGTACTAGCGGCAAGGCATAATGTAATACACACGAGACACGAGATGATATTCCTTCGGCAGACCTATTTCTCTTTGCGATTTTTGAGCTTTGACATATGCTAACTTTTATCGAGTTTTCTAACATTTGTACTTGGGAGAGCCAACATCATTTCCCATCTAATCAGTGAGCCTCTCACTTCTCATTTCACATTTTCCTTTAAGAATGAAACAAATCTAGCTTAATTTACACAGCATATGTTACATTGCACATGTAAATTTTCGCAAAAGATACAGTAGATCCACGTATATATAGTAGTAACAATACACTTAAGAAGGTGCTTGGTTGCATGATGAATTGGTTCATGTTACAATTTTACATTTTCATAATAAAATTTGTTAATAGTGGTGTTTGACAATCATTATAATTTTATATTTTTAAAATATTTTTCTTCTTAAATAAAAAAAGAGTCACCTCTTTTTTATGTTGTGGTTCCTTATCCTGTTTAATCATATATGATATTCACTCTTTTTTGTCAATGTATCTTCTAAAACATGATAATTTTATGTCATTGATTAGTTCACACTTTAATTTAATACTTACTTTTTAACTTGAACCTATATAAAGATTTATTGTTCAACCAAACGCTATAAAATAAAACTAGAACTCAATCTAGGTAGCCGATGCCCTACTGGGCAGGGCTCACTACAAAAAATAAGGTAACTGGCGACAGCTGGAATCCGTCGCCAATAATCAAAAAGCCGTCACCAATAGTTATTGGCGACGGCTGGACTTCCGTCGCCAAGTGGTCGCAAATAAACCTATCGGCAATAATATTGGCAACGGCTTAGTAAAGCCGTCGCCAATAAATGTATAAAAGACGGCTTTCTAGCCGTTGCTTATAATAATACTGGCGATGGCTTTACAAAGCCGTTGCTAATAAATATACTAGCGACGGCTTATCCGTCGCCGTCGCCAATAGTTATTTCTAAGTCTCGCGGGGTGCAAACCCTTGGTTTGGCGACGGCTTAAAGCCGTCGCTAAAATTCTAAAAATCATCGCTACTTAGTCTATTGGCGACGGCTCCAGCAGCCGTCGCCAATAATTCTGCAATGTAAAAAAAAACAGTTTTTTTGGCTCGCCGGATCCATGCAGGTTGACATCCATACATGAATATACATTATGAGGATGATTTCATCAACCCAATCATACATTTACATAACACACAAGTTCATTTCATATTCTTTTTACTCAAAATTCAATTCATTCAACACATATATCCAAAACAACATATTCAAACACAAACACATATCCGAAACAAGAATCAACCACATATACTAAATAATACATTGAAACCTAATCATCCGCTTAGAGTTTTACAACACATTGTCATAACACAGACAAATCACATATAATGTACAATAAGTTTTGGACATAAAGAGTACAACATAAATTGAAGAAGAGAAAATATATAACAATCAATCGTCTCCAAACGATCCTTCCTCCTCATCATCCTCATACTCTTCATTGTCCTTGTCTCCATCGTCGTCCTGATGAGCAAGTGTTGGAGGTTGCCTCGATGTGGATGGTATGTCAGCCGGGAGTCTTTGACTAATATTTTCATACATCTATGTCAGGCGTAGGACAGTTTCTTGAAACGATCTTTGTTGATCGTCCAACTGTTGCTTCAAAGAGGAAATCTCCGATCGACATTCAATGTTGACCTAAGCTTGCCTCTCCACCTGCTGTCTAAGCTCCCGGACCTCTTGGGACGTGGAGGAAGAAGAACCTCCACTTGACCCACCATACCAAGTGCTGCGAGTTTCACCTCGCCCACCACATCGGATCCATCCCGGTCTATCTCTACCGAAGACGGATATAAAAGCATCCTCAGGAGTGAGTGGCTGTGTTACCCCAGCATCCGATTCCTCTAATGCTGGGGGATTCATCAATTGCTGCATATTTTCCTACAATATAATTTTGTGTTAAAAGAAATAGGGATTACATGAAAAAATGGAGAGAAATCGGATTGGATGTTTCTGTATACCATCATCTGACGACTCTGCTCATTGTCCCAAATAACTGCTCCATCTAACTCTTTATTTGTCTGAGTCATTTGGAAAACCTCAGGACGAGTAGGGCGACATCCTTCTTTTTGTACCTGTCTAAACATAATATGAACACAATAAGTTTATGAAAACTAAAAAATTCAAACAAAATATAAATTTTTATACTTACAAAATCTCGCTCTAACTCGTGTATGTTTGTTCTTCCTCTTCTATACGACATTGTTAACTTATTTCTATTTCCTTGATTTCGTTCATTCAACGCCTGTACAGTTATACATAAAGACTTCAATAAACTATTTTAATAACTTTGAAATGATATATATATCGACGAAATAAAAATTTATTTTACTCTTGCTTCGTCTCGAACCCATAAATTGCACATATGTAGCCATTGTTCCTTAGTGCATTGTGAAGGAACATTGACGACGGCCTCCTCGAATGGTCGTCCTATAAAATACTGAATACAAATGTTGTCAGCAAAGAATAGAATTTTTTACATTACTTGCAAATAATAGAATAATAAAAAATTTACCTTTCTTTTTATGGTGCTCCTTTGCTTTCTTTGCATTTCGCCCATATGTCTCAAAATCTGAGCATCTATAGATGCATTCCGTTTGAATGTAAAGTGTTGCTACGTGCAAAAAGAATGATGAGAATCAAGATTATTAAAAATAAATGAGTAAAATAAATAAATTTATCTCAAGATCACGGAAGATGGCATCTTTCTTATCCTATGGGAGGGTCATGTAATTTTGTTCCCATAAATTACAATGCACTCTATTACATACCCCAAGATAGGAGGTAAACTCCTGACCATGAGACCCCACACCTGAGCCACCGACTAATTTGACGTTAAATTACTCATCGGGTCCCAGAGTTCGCACAGTCATTACTTTTGCTAGACCTCTCCCACGGTGAGCAGATGTACCTATTTACATATAAATTAGCAAATTAGGTCAAATACATGGTATTATTTAAGCAATTGATATAATTGAAATTATTGAAACATATACCTGAGGCGTGTGAAGATGGACTACCTCCATCTGTAGGTGGCGGCTGAGGTGCAACAAGCTCACGGGGTGCCTTTAGCGACGGCTGAGCCTCAACACTCCTAGAGCTGGAAAGAGTAGACTGAGATTGATCTATGGATGCATGAGATCGATCAGACCGATTGGGTGGTCCACCACTTTGCGATGGTGTACCCCCCTGAGATGTCCTACGGCTCTTGCTGAAACCCTTCATCTGCCATATTATAATAAGATTGGTGTATGTATTTGTTTTACCAATTGGAGGCCGATTTGCCATGTCCAAACCCGGTATCAGTTTGGACGGGCCGAATCAGCCTCCGGATTGGTGTGCAGAATTTTTACCCCAATCGTAGGCCGATTTGTCCCGTCCAAACCCGAGATCGGTTTGGACGGGCCAAATCGGCCTCCGAATTGGTGTGAACATTTTTTAACCCAATCGGAGGCCGATTTGCCCCGTCCAAACCCGGGATCGGTTTGGACGGGCCAAATCGGCCTTCGAATTAGTGTGCAGATTTTTTAACTCAATCGGAGGCCGATTTGCCCCATCCAAACCCGGGATCGGTTTGGACGGGCCAAATCGGCCTCCGAATTGGTGTGCACATTTTTTAACCCAATCGGAGGCCGATTTGCCCCGTCCAAACCCGGTTCGGACGGGGCAAACCGGCTTCCGATTGGGTGTTTGGATTTGTTTTACCAATTGGAGGCCGATTTGCCCCGTCCAAACCCGGGATCGGTTTGGACGAGCTAAATCGGCCTCCGAATTGGTGTGCAGATTTTTTAACCCAATCGGAGTACAATTTGCCCCGTCCAAACCCGGTTCAGACGGGGCAAACCGGCTTCCGATTGGATGTTTGGATTTGTTTTACCAAATGGAGGCCGATTTGCCCCATCCAAACCCGGGATCGGTTTGGACGGGCCAAATCGGTCTCCGAATTGGTGTGCAGATTTTTTAACCCAATCAGAGGCCGATTTGCCGCGTCCAAACCTGGTTCGGACGGGGCAAACCGGCTTCCGATTGGGTGTTTGGATTGGTTTTACCAATTGGAGGCCGATTTGCCCCGTCCAAACCCGGGATCGGTTTGGACGGGCTAAATCGGCCTCCGAATTGGTGTGCAGATTTTTTAACCCAATCGGAGGTCGATTTGCCCCGTCCAAACCCGGTTCGGACGGGGCAAACCAGCTTCCGATTGGATGTTTGGATTTGTTTTACCAATTGGAGGCTGATTTGCGCCATCCAAACCCGGGATCGGTTTGGACGGGCCAAATCGGCCTCCGAATTGGTGTGCAGATTTTTTAACCCAATCGGAGGCCGATTTGCCCCGTCCAAACCCGGTTCGGACAGGGCAAACCGGCTTCCGATTGGATGTTTGGATTTGTTTTACCAATTGGAGGCTGATTTGCCCCGTCCAAACCCGGGATCGGTTTGGACGGGCCGATTTGCCCCGTCCAAACCCGGGATCGGTTTGGACGGGCCAAATCGGCCTCCGAATTGGTGTGCAGATTTTTTAACCCAATCGGAGGCCGATTTGCCCCGTCCAAACCCGGTTCGGACGGGGCAAACCGGCTTCCGATTGGATGTTTGGATTTGTTTTACCAATTGGAGGCCGATTTGCCCCGTCCAAACCCGGGATCGGTTTGGACGGGCCAAATCGGCCTCCGAATTGGTGTGCAGATTTTTTAACCCAATCCGAGGCCGATTTGCCCCGTCCAAACCCAGTTCGGACGGGGCAAATCCGCTTCCGATTGGATGTTTGGATTTGTTTTACCAATTGGAGGCCGATTTGCCCTGTCCAAACCCGGGATCGGTTTGGACGAGCCAAATCGGCCTCCGAATTGGTGTGCAGATTTTTTAACCCAATCGGAGGCCGATTTGCCCCGTCCAAACCCGGTTCGGACGGGGCAAACCGGCTTCTGATTGGATGTTTGGATTTGTTTTACCAAATGGAGGCCGATTTCTGAATTGCTGTGCACATTTTTAAACGAATTCGAGGCCAATTTGCCCTGTCCAAACCCGGTTCGGACGTGGCAAACCGGCTTCCGATTGAGTGTTTGGATCTGTTTTACCAAATGGAGGCAGATTTGCCCCGTCCAAACCCGGGATCGGTTTGGACAGGCCAAATCGGGCTCCGTATTGGCGTGCAGATTTTTTAACCCAATCGGAGGCCGATTTGGCCCATCCAAACCCGGTTCAGACGGGGCAAACCGGCTTCTGATTGGATGTT
Source organism: Cryptocoryne crispatula var. balansae (assembly GCA_036172225.1). NCBI lineage: Eukaryota > Viridiplantae > Streptophyta > Magnoliopsida > Alismatales > Araceae > Cryptocoryne > Cryptocoryne crispatula. The sequence goes on from CM069930.1 coordinate 11,955,774, forward strand.
TGGATTTGTTTTACCAAATGGAGGCCAATTTGCCCCGTCCAAACCCAGGATCGGTTTGGACGGGCCAAATCGGCCTCCGAATTGGTGTGCAGATTTTTTAACCCAATCGGAGGCCGATTTGCCCCATCCAAACCTGGTTCGGATGGGGCAAACCGGCTTCCGATTGGGTGTTTGGATTTGTTTTACCAATTGGAGGCCGATTTGCCCCATCCAAACCCGGGATCGGTTTGGACGGGGCAAATCGGCCTCCGAATTGGTGTGCACATTTTTTAACCCAATCGGAGGCCGATTTGCCCCAACCAAACCTAGTTCGGACGGGGCAAACCGGTTTCCAATTGAGTGTTTGGATTTGTTTTACCAACTGGAGGCCGATTTGCCCCGTCCAAACCCGTGATCAGTTTGGACGGGGCAAATCGGCCTCCAAATTGGTGTGCACATTTTTTAACCCAATCGGAGGCCGATTTGCCCCGTCCAAACCCGGTTCGGATGGGGTAGACCGGCTTCCGATTGGGTGTTTGGATTTATTTTACCAATTGGATGTTTGGATTTGTTTCACATCCCCCCATCTCCTATAAATAGAGGAGGGCGCCCAAGAGAAAAAGAGAGGCTGAAAGACGCCAAATTGGACTACATCACCCCTTGAGTTGGACTACATCACCCCTTGAGCCAAGCCCAATTCAAGCCCACATTTTGGACCACCTGCTGGTCTCTTTCTGGCCCTAACTGGACCACCTGCAGGTCTCCACATCTGACCCCAAACCGGTCCCAAACCAGGCCCCACACCAGGCCCTGTTCGGTTCAAATTAAGACCCCAAATCAGGCCTTATTTTGGTCACCACATCTGATCCCAAACCCCATCAAACAGGCCTCAGCCAGACCCCACACCAGGCCCTGTTCGGTTCAAATTCAGACCCCAAATCAGGCCTTATTTTGGTCACCTGAGCTGACCCCTTAACTTTTATCTTTATTATATCTCCAAAAAATAATACAATCATTTTTACATGCTTGGATTTTCTCATAAGTAAGTCCTAATTCCTTAACAATTTTCTTAAGCTCGTACCAATTATCGGGAACACATGCATTATTAGGTAATACTTCTTGAAATAAAGATAAGATCGTATCCATACATCTTCTAGTGAGACCATTCATCGACTTAAGTTGAATCAACTTTAAGATAAATTTTAGTTTAGAAACATCTTTCAAACCATCATATAATGGTGTTCCTAAATCTTTTAATAATCTATAATATTTTATACTTTCTTGATTTGGTTCATCGTCACTATATCGGGTAGAAAAATCATTATTTTGAATATCTTCGAGTATTTCCATTAAATCATCCTCTATGTGATCATCTTGCCCTACATTTAACTGTGTTATCATCATTACAAGAGTTATGTTCGATTTCACCATGACATATCCAAGTTTGATAATTTAACCATATGCCATCACATATTAGGTGTTCTTTCACAATATTTCTTTTTAAAATAAATGTATTACAACATACTCTACAAGGGCATTGTATTAAATCTTTGTGTTGTCCATGTCTATATTGTATCCTACAATCATCAAAAGCATAATTTAAGAATTCTTCGACCCCTCGTACATACAAAGAATCTAATCTATTATGGATATGCATCCAAGATTTGTCTATTGAACTCATTTCTTATAATAAAATTAACTAAAAGAAATGAATGACAATGTAATAAATATATTATTCTAACCGGACGTCCTCCAAAGGAAGCAAGTTTCAAGCTTATAAATGTCTCTTTTTAAGCTTCCTGACAACAAGACAAAAAAAGAATATATAGTGTCAAACATATAATCAAACGGATGTTATAAAAAGAGAACATAATCAATCAGATCAAATCATAATCAAATTAAAATTAAATTAATATATCTAAGAGGCCAACCTATTAACTTAGGTCCCTCGTAATATGAACGGACATTGGGACAAGTCTCCTATGATATACTGATCCTTCCCCCCACACGATGGACTAAAGGATGCCCCATATCATGTTGATTTTGAGGTCATATATTTTTTCCTTATTGAAAATCATGTACTCCATATCATATAGAAATGACATTCATATGTCAAGTATTTTATGTTATGCTTAGGGCACATCATATATATAACCTACATAGCTTACAAGGAATGCAAACATAAGATATAACCTAAATAAAAAAATCCTAATATGCTAAAAAATTCTCATATCAACAAGATTTTGATTCATGTGATCTGAAATCAAGATGTTTGAAATTGGATAATGCAGGGAAATCTAAAAGGTGTATGTGGGTTTCAAATTTGAGCAAATGATCATGTGGATGGATGAACATATCATATATTATCTGAATAAAGGCATGCCAATCTAATTACCTACGAAGCTAAGTACCAAATTTACCTACGAAGCTAAGTACCTACCTACGTACATCACAAATCAAATTAGGGCGTATATGCTTGAAAAATCTAAGCAAATTCGATATAAGGTGACATTTGAGGATGAATACCTTAGAGAGGTCCAGCTAGACCTAGTTAGGTGGCGGAATGGGCGTCCACAGCGGCGGCGGTGGCAGCAGGGGCAGCCCTTCGCGGCGGCGGTGACCCTTTGGGATGGCGGCGGCAGCAGGTGCAGCCCTTCGCGGAGGCGGCGGCCCTTCGCGGCGGCGGCGGCGGTGGCGAAGGCAGCAGCCGTAGAGGAGATCCGATCAAGAGAGAGAGAGAGAGAGTGAGCAGACAACGCGCGGTAGGGAGGAGAAGGGGAAAGAGGGATGCGCGTAAGTAAAAAATAAAAATTATTAGTGACGACTGACTGAAGCCGTTGCTAATAAATTTATAAGTCGCATCGGCGACGGCCGAAGTCGTCGGCACATCGACTTTACCATTCAACGGTCGGGGGAACTATTAGCGATGGTCGGCAGCCGTCGCTAGTAGACTTATAAGCGACAGCTTATTAGGCCGTCGCTAATAACTATCATGCGAAATCTTGTTCTATGAATTGGTGACGGCTTCAGCCGTCGCCAATATATTATTTGCGATGCATGTTTTTAGCAGTCGCTATTTTTGTTTTATTAGCGACGGCTTCTTGTTAAGCCGTCGCTTAAAACGTTATTGGCGACGGCCTTATAAAGCCATCGCCAATAACTCGTCGCCAGTAACCCTTTTTCCTGTAGTGGCTGCTTGCCCGGCTATGATAGAAGAGGGGAGCGGCAACTGGTGTTTGGTCATGGGAGTGCTGGTGTCAGGTAGATCGATCACTTCTACTATTACTCTAATTGATTGGAACATATAATCCTACTTACAATGATTAACGACCTGTTTGTTTTTAGTATTAAGTGTCTCTATTAGTCTTAATTTTAAAATTGAAACTGTTACATAATGCATGTAACTGTTTGGTTAACTGTATTAATTTTAAAATTATTAGTGCAAATCAAAAACAAAAACAATACAGGTCTCCACCTGTATTAAAAATGATACTACCCCGTAACCACCGTCAGCCTCTCCTCTCAGTGAAGCTTCGTCACTTCTCCTCACCCCTTCTCTCTGTAGGGCCCTAGTTCCGCAGGTCCTCCCCCACGGTGGCAACTGCGGGTGTTTTGAGCGACGATTAGTTTCATTGACTGTGGATGCAATGATTAGTTTTTGCTTTAATTTTATTATTTAAATTTAAATTTATAAGTATATTTTATATTTTTATAAATATTAATACTATCTTTATATTTTTATATTAATATTTTTTTGATATTAATAATACTTTTGACAATATAATCAATCAAGTACTTAATAATTATTTTGATATTGATATAGTATTATCAAACAACTAATATCAAATTTAATATTGATATCATATTACCAAACACCTAAAAAGATTTAATACTATTACTTTTGATATTGATACTCTGTCATCTTGAAATATCAATATCAAAATTGATATAATATCATTTTTGATACTCTAACCAAACAGACCATAAGATATGAAGTTCTAAAAAAACTAGGATATCAAATATTACTAGGATTATGATATCAACTTCTAGGATTACGGTATCAACTCCTATTAGGATTAGGATTCAATGGTCTTGGGGCTGCGCATAGTTCAATTTGAACTAGTTTTGGGTCATTATTTTTCAAATCGGTATCAAATTGAACCTCAAATCAAACCAAACTGATTCACTCAAATCAAATTTAGAAAAAAAATTGTTAATCATTCAAACTAATCAATTATTATATATCCAAACTTAAGTTGTAAATATTTAAAATAAATATTATTTTATCATAAAACTATACTAAGTGTCATTTTTATTAATAATAAAAAAAATTTATACTACTATAAATAAATTTGCCTAGCTACTTTGAGTTGGTTTCAAAGATCTTCAAACTGATTGATTTGAAGTAATGATTCAAATCGAACAGTTGGTTTGTCTAGTTTTATTTGGTTCGATAGATTAAAGTTAAACCAGATAATGCACACCTCTAAATGGACTTGAATCTTCAATCTACTATGATCTGTACTATCTGAAGGTGTGAGCTAGGCTGGTTGGAGAAGGGTGTTACTAGTTTTCCATATGGGACAAGGATATTCTTGGTTGAAATTTTCAAATGCCACCCAAGTGTTAAAATTTTGCTAAAACAAATTTCTCCTTAGAACTCATTTGATTGGGCTACATAGCGATCTAATCTTTCATTTAGTTACACATTGAACAATTCATTAGCAAAAAACATTGAAATATCATTGGAATGCATCTCTTTTGTCCTGCTTGCATAGAGTATCAAAAACTGATTTTGATATTGATATTTTAGGCCCTGTTTGGTAACACCATTTGACACCTCTATCACTATCAATTTTAAAATTGATATTCCTATTAATCACTAACAAGTGTTTGGTTAATAGTATCAATTTTGAAATTGGTAGTGAAAACAAAGCACGATATGTAATACAAGTGTCAATTTGTATCAATTTTGATATTGATACTCCAACTTCTAAAGTTATCAATATCAATATTGATATAGTATCAAATTTGAAACTCTAACCAAACAGGCCATTAGGGGTTAGTGTATCGGTATTGAAATTGTGATAGAAGTTGACATTGGTACATAACATGTTTTCTTTGTATTGTCAGTTTCAAATTTTAATACAATTGTCAAACATCTGTTCCTGATTTGTATCGATATTAGATGCCTAATACCGCTATCAAATAAGGTCTTGAAATTTAAACATCTCTTAAAATTTAAGAGGGATGAAATAAATTTTTTTCCTTTTTCTTTAAACCCCGTGGAACACTAATATGTAATGTAAGGCGCGCGTCGCAGCACGCGACACCTCCCGTGCTTCTCTACTCAACGAATCCATCTTCTCCGGCAAATCCAGGTATCTCAAAGCTTGTCACGACGTCTACAACCCTGACGATAACATCAACGTAACTCCTGCTGCAGCCGTCTCCAACTCCAAGGACTACCTGGCGTGTTAGACATAGATTCTTTTATTTAGATGCATGACTGCTCAGGATAAAAAAGGTTTTACTTCGGTCAGAGCTGTCACGTCCCGGATTTTCTAACATGTAGCGGAATAAATCCGGATATGGGACCGAGGAATTAACCCCTAAACTACGTCGATTTGAAAAAATAAAGAATAACAGGTCCCAGTTAATAAAACAAATGATTCAATCCAAAAATATAAATCATACCTTGATTTCAATAAATCAAATTCTCTAAACTTTTTCTGCACTAATCCTGATCCACTACGCTTCTGCTACGCTACCTGATTTCCTGAAAAATGTTAAACAATTTAGAATGAGTCACACGGACTCAATAGGACTTATACCCAACTTTCCTAATATATTAACAAATCTAACTGCTAATTATATGCATAAATCAGACCCACCAATTGGTATAATATCATATAAGCTATTTATCGTGTTTATTTATTTAAATATGATTTCTTTCGCTAAATTTTCAATTAAACATGCCTCTACATGAACTTGGCTATCAACTACACTAAACTAAATGTTTATGCCATCTAGACCTGCATGAGCCAACTGTGCATGCTTTCGTACCATTTCAATTCCATGTGTCTGAGTAAATCATATGCCATACTTGGACCTCTCAACACCAGCTCTAAATATATATAAGAAGTACCATATAGTAAGCTAGATCCTTAGTACACCTAGGCAGGGTGTACTTAGGATAAACCGCGGTATCCGAGATCGAAGGATGCACCGGATTCACTACATTATCTACTGCCCCAGGACCACTAATGTAAGCTGGAGGACCTTAACAAGTAAAAGCCATATATTTACTCAGACATAACCAATTCAATCAACCAGATATGTCAATTATCAAGTCATGCACAACCATTCCATTATACCAACAATTCATGCAATAGACCAATCAGAATAGAAAATGCAATATCATTCACATAATTCAATTTCACACCAATTTATGCAACTGACCCAATCAGAAAGAAATATGCAACATAATGAGGCATATTAACTTCAATTAAGTACAATTTCATATCAATTTATCAAATAATGCACTTTACAAGATCAGGCCACTATTAATATTAATTAACCACATTCCATAATTATCATGCCATCAATTTCCATTCCAATATAAGTATTAAGGAGTTATGATCATTCTAAACATGAATTAGATATAATTATACTCATAAAAGGTCAAATTATTTCCATATAACAATTCATGTCATTCATAACATAAATCAGGTATAAATATAATCATAACAGGTCATATTTCAATTTTTATGAATTAATACAACCAATCTAATTAATCATCACAATATATATAATTTAATAATTACTGATCAAAATTAACTAAAATTTACATCTGACTAAATGCAAATCATGTAATTAAACATAGCTATACATGCATGGCATGACTAACATCTAATTAAACATATGCAGACAATCAAATAATTAAACCATCATCTATTCATCATTTTCTAACTAATAATCTAATAATCATATTTTAACACATTAATTACAATATCATGTGCTAGGGATGAGTTGGGATGCCTACCTCAAGGTGATTGATAAATTCTCACGTTTAGAAGAAGTCGGTTGAATGCCTGACCACGGAACAATGACGACTATAACAATCGACAACGTCGAACTGAGAGAAGATTAATATTTATTCATTTGCCAAATAATAGAAATATTCTAAAATAGAATTGACAAGGGCAAAGGTGAGACTCACCTCAACTACTCAATGGGAAAGTGATGCCGGCTGCGACTGCAGGTGCGCGGCAACGTCAAGGCGACGGCGGCGGTGTCAAGAAAGAAGAAGAAGAAGAATGGGGGGGAGCTAGCGACGACGTCCTTGCGGTGGGTTATTGACCGCGCGGGCATGGGTCCTGCTGCCCGCACGCGCAGGCTCGCGCGGCGCGAAAGAAACAGAGGGGGAAAGAGAGAGAAAGAGGGAAAGAGGGAGAGAGGGAGAACGGCGGCGGCGGTCGCCTGACGACGACGATGGCATGACGGCATTGGAGAGGCAGGAGGCGGCGACCATGACGTCGCTCGTGGCGAGGGCTGCGAGCACGCAGGCGCATGCGATAGAACAGAGAGGGAAAACAGAGAGGGAGAGCGGCGGGAGGAAAGGAGGGGGAGAGAGGGAGAAAAGCGAGAGATAGAGAGAGAGAGAGCCGGATGGGAGGGGGAGAAGAGAGAGACCATGGGGAAGCAGGAGAGAGAAGAGAGAGAGTGAGAACGGGAGAGGGGAGCCGGAGAGAGGAGCGCGGCGGAGGGGCGTGCGACGCCGGCCGTGATGGAGGCGACGTCGGCCCGCGGCGACCGCGGGAAGGAGAGAGGGACAGTGAGAGAAGACGATCAGGATCTGAGCGAAGGAGGCAGACGATCGGAAGGAGACTGAACAAGAACAGAGTGCAGACAGAGAGATGTAAAAAATAGGCGGAATCCCTAATGAGGACCCGTCTCCCGTAAAATTGATATATATATGCACTGTACAGTTGAGGGCACAAACCCAATTACAATAAAGAAAGAATCAGTGTTAATGATAAAACTACCCAGGGTCTTTTCTAATATTATGCTCTCTAATACCCCCCTTCAAGCTCAGCGGGGGACAGACGTTGAGCTTGTCCCGAAGTAGTTCAAATTGAGATGTGCCCAGTGGCTTGGTAAATATATCTGGTGATCATGTGAAGAAACATGTCTCGATCGTAATTTTCTTATCCGGTACAAGCCGTCGAATAAAGTGGAAATCAACCTCAACATGTCTCGTACGAGCCTTGAACATGGGATTTGCCGTGAGATAAATTGTGGATATGTTATCACACCGACATCGAGGTGGACTACGAAGGCAAATTCCCAACTCTTGAACCAAATTTGAACCGTCCAAAGAAGCTCGGTAACGACAGAATCGAAAGAGCTCTCATTTCAGCTTCGGTACTGGATCTTGCAACTGTGGGCTGTTTTCGTGCAGACCATGTAATCAAATTGCACCCCAGATATATACCAAAACCAGATGTTGATTTGCGATCATCCGGGCATCCAGCCCAGTCGGAGTCAGTAAACACATGTAAATTGAAGCTAGTTGGTTTTAGAATCATACCAAACATAAATGTAGCCTTTAAGTACCGAAGAATACGTTTGACCATTATCATGTGGCTGTTAGTGGGACAAGATAAAAATTGACATGCCTTGTTGACGGAAAAAGAAATATCAGGACGGGTAATAGTGACATACTGAAGTGACCCCACTAGACTTCGATATAAGATAGGGTCTGGAAGAGGATCTCCATCAAACTGAGAAGTCACAAATTTTGCTGCCATAGGAGTTGCAACCGGTTTTGAATCCAGAAGTTGAGCCTTGGCCAAGATATCCAATATGTACTGCCGTTGGCTTAGATGTATACCATCTGAAGTTCTATTCACTTCTATTCCCAGAAAATGATTCAAAACACCCAAATCTTTTAGTGCAAAAGTGGATGAAAGACTAATGATGAGCTGCTGTATAGACTGTGAATTATTACCAATGACAATAATGTCATCCACATACACAAGAAGGTATATCACAATATCAGCCCTATTATATAAAAACAGAGAAGGTCACATTTTGATGCTATAAAACCAATATGTAATAAGTGAGAATATAACCGGAAGAACCAAGCCCTTGGAGCTTGTTTGAGACCATAAAGAGCCTTGTGAAGCTTGCACACATAATCTGGATGAGACTTGTCAATAAATCTAGGCGGTTGCAACATATATATGTCCTCCTCTAGAGTGCCATGTAAAAACGCATTATTCACATCAAGTTGTTTAATGTCCCAATTAGAAGTGACAACACAGACAACGTAAACGAATGGTAGACCGCTTGACCACCGGACTAAACGTGTCACTAAAATCAACCCCATACTCTTGAGTATATCCTTTTGCAACTAAACGGGCTTTATATCGAGCTATAGTCCCATCAGATCTCTTTTTCAATTTATAGATCCACTTGCATCCCACAATATTGGCATTAATTGGAGGAGGAACTAAACTCCAAGTTCCATTGATTTGTAAAGCAGAAAACTCTTCGGACATTGCAGTTCTCCATGCAGGCTGTTTGTTTGCAGAGCTAAAACAAGTAGGTTCAAGTTCAGAGGAAACAGAGGCAGCCAAGGCATACTTGCTGTGACATGGTCTTGTATCCAGTGGTTGAACATTTAAGATCTCCTTTAGAGATCGATATTTCTTAGGTGGAGAAGAAGAACCCGCAAGTACCGGCAGACTATCGGACAAAGAGACAAGAGATGACAAGGAAACAGATCGAACAAATAGGTGAATCGGTGGCTGAACCAGCTTTCGGATCGATGAGGAATCGGTGATGCAGCGAGGCTCTAAAGATGACGGAACGCAGAGGTAGCAGAAATCTCAGAACGTAACCAAACAGTGTAGCAGAATTTGTAAACACCCTTGATGGAATAGTATCCGAGGCATCAGCTATAGGCGGCATACTATAGGATGGTGTAGGAATAGGTATTGAACAAACTATCTGCTCAGTGTTTTCAGAGAGTGGTTTATTCAACACCTTATAAGGAAAAGTAAGCTCATCAAACACCACATTCCGAGCAACATAAACCTTGTTAAGTCGAGGCAAAAAACACATATAACCCTTGTGGTCAGAACTATATCCAAGGAGCACACAACATTCTGACCTGAATGTAAACTTATGATTATTGTAAGGGCGTATGTAAGGATAACACGCACACCCAAAAGGTTTGAGAAAATCATAATCAGGTTTCTTGTTAAATAACTTCTCAAAAGGAGAAATATTTTTCAAAACCACAGTGGGTAACCTGTTAATAGTATAGACTGCACAAGCTACAGCTTCATCCCAAAAAGAGTAAGGAAGACCAGCATTACCCAACAAAGCCAAAGTCGTTTCAATTAGATGTCTGTGTTTTCGCTCAGAAATCCCATTCTGGTTATGGGTGTAACGGCAAGCTAGACGGTGAACAATTCCATGAGATGAGAAGAAATGTTTTAGGGTCCGGTACTCTCCTCCCCAGTCACTCTGAAAATACTTAATCTTCTTTGAAAAAATGTTCTCAATTTGAGTTTTGAAATGAACAAAGACTGAATAAGCATCACTTTTAGCAGCAAGTGGAAAGAGCCAACAATAACGACTAAAATGATCTATAAAAGTGACATAATAGCGGTAACCACTGTTGCTAACATGGGGTGAAGGTCCCTGCACATCAGAACTAACCAACTCAAGTGGTTCTTTAGAAATATGTGAAGATAAAGGAAAATGTAATCTATGACTCTTTGCCAAAGCACAATGAGAACAAAAGAATGATGTATCAGCAGTGTATGAGGTACCAAGACTATTTAAAACCTGATATACTGTCCTAAGTGCCGAATGACCTAGCTTATTGTGCCATGTTTTAACTGAAGAAGCTGAAAACGCCCCCGGGGAAGTAGAGCAACCATCCTTCATATCCAGTGCATATAGCCCATTAAAACTGTTGCCTCGGTACAGCACCATCTTGGTCTTTAAGTCCTTGATAAGAAAATAAGTGGGAAAAATTCAAAAGAGACATCATTATCTCTAGCAAATTGTGATACCGACAACAAATTCTTGGCTAAATGAGGAACATAGAAAACATTTCTGAGATTAAAAGACTTGAAACCTGCATTGCCCACATGAGTAATAGATAATCCTTCGCCATTTCCAACCTGCACTTTAGCAAAACCACCATACAGAACCGGATTCCTCAGCATTCCAATTTCTGGGGTCATATGATTGTTTGCCCCAGAATCAGGATACCATGTTGCATCACTAATATAAGACTGATTGTTGGTGTTAGAAGCTAAATTAGCAGTGTAATTCTGAGTGTTACCAGACACACCAGACTGTTCATTGTAAAAGTTCCGATAACTAACGTCATATCTGTTCCAGCACTGCAATGCAGAATGCCCTCTTTTGTCACACAACTGACATATGCTGACCTGTCTTTGATAATTCTGTCGAGTTCCATCATAAGAAGCACTGTTGTTCCTCTGATTACCATTGGGATTAACATTCTGTTGATTTCTGTCAAACCGAAAACGTCCACTATTCCTTCCTCTATATCCACGTCCACGCCCTCTGTAATTGGCATGTTGCTGATTCTAAGTAGGTTGAAGGTTAGTATTAGCAAAATTAGCAGTAAGATCCTCTACCTGCTGATGACGTTTTAACACAAGAATTTCCTGATTTATAAGAAGTCCTTGTAATTCTTCTACGGAAATCTGTGCAACATCCATACGAGAAGTGACAGACGTCACAAAAGGGTTATACTCGGGTCCTAGACCACCAAGTATATACAAAACTAAATCACTATCCGAAACCGGTTCCATAGCCATTCCCAGGGAATTGGCAATCTGCTTGGCTTTTTGAATATACTCAATCATTTTTGTAGCACCCTTTTTTAATTACTGCAATTGAGATCGTAACTGAAGTATACGGGCTTTAGAAGTGTTGGCATACGTGGCTAAGATAGCATTCCATATACCAAATGAAGTGTCATGACCGACTACAAGAGGGAGAGTAGAATCGGACATAGACAAAATGAGAAGAGCCTTGACCATACTGTCATACTGCTTCCACATTCGATAACTAGGGTTCGAAATTTCAACAGATCCAGAAGAATCAGGAAGAAACGGAGACGGGCATGGAACAGATCCGTCGATTAAACCCAATAGATTGTACATCTCTAAAAACGGGAGCAGTTGAGCACGCCATATCATGAAATTATCACTACTAAGTTTGACAGAAAAGCAATGAGTAAGGTTTGGAGGTGGAACAAAACCTCCTCCAGCAGTAAACGGTAAGCTGGACGAGCCTCCCACAGCAGCAGAAATATTCACTCCAGGAGCAGCCGATGGAGAAACATTTGACGATTCCTCCATTGCACAGTAGCTCTGATACCAAGTGAGAGAAGACGATCAGGATCTGAGCGAAGGAGGCAAACGATCGGAAGGAGACTGAACAAGAACAGAGCGCAGACAGAGAGATGTGAAAAATAGGCGGAATCCCTAATGAGGACCCGTCTCCCGTAAAATTGATATATATATGCACTGTATAGTTGAGGGCACAAACCCAATTACCTTAAACAAAGAATCAGTGTTAATGATAAAAGTACCCAGGATCTTTTCTAATATTATGCTCTCTAATAGGGATGGCCGCGGCGACGGCGCATGCGGCGGAGGGAGGCGACGAGCGGGGAGCGGGGGCGCGGCGAGAGGATGGAAGAGAGAGAGAGAGCGGGTGAGGGGAGCGCAGCGGCGGCAGCCGCGACGCGGCGGCGACCCCGGCGGGAGGGGGAGCCGGAGAGAGGAGAGCAGGAGAGGGAGCAGGAGGGGGGGGGGAACGCGACTGGAGAGCGGGGGAGAGGAACGCGGCTGGGCACGACGCCGGCGACGGCGGCGAGGCGCGACGACGGCAACACGGAGGGGCGCGGCGTGGGAGAGAAATAGAGATAAAGAGAGGTGGCTCAAGGGGGTGGGATGGCCGTATGACGGCGACGGGCGCGGTGCGACGACGAGCAATAAAGAAGAAGTAGAAGAAGAAGAGAGCGTCGAGGCGGTGGAGGCGCGAAGGGGAGGCGGTGGCGTAGGGAAGATTCTGGAGGGGGCGGAGGAAGGCGGTGGCAATGGAGGCGGTAGCGACGGAGGCCGTAAATGGGAGAAGATTCGAGAGAGAGGGGGGGAAGGGGAAGATGGTGGAGAAGGTGGGGTACGTGGCGAGAAAATGGTTTTTTTTTCATTTTTTCTTTTAAATTCAGGATATCACAAGAGCGGTCTGATTTCCTCACTTTTAAGTACATTGCATTTCTTCTCATCCCATCTCGCTCCGTTCAAGCCAGCGAATAGCAGTAGTAAAGAGGGTAGGCATGGGAGCATGATGGCGAAGATGCCGATACGTACAGAACATTCAACAAGATTGTTGGGAGCAACTGCGAAAGAATGCCTATGACTTTTTCTTTTACATGGGATAGCGTCGTGTCCATGTGTTAAACCGCATATATGTTCACAGCCACTGGGTACTCTAATTCTCAACTAATCCTCGTGTATGTAGATTGGTAGGCCAGAAGCATCTATTCTAACTAATGCTCTGTTTGATTAGAGTTTCATTTTTGATACTATATCAATATTGATATTAATATTTTAAAATGTTGGAGTATCAGTATCAAAAATAATACAAGTTGACACTTATATTGCATAATATGTTTTGTTTGTACTACACATTTTAAAATTGATACAATTAATCAAATACCTCTTAATAATTCCTATCAATATCAATTTTAAAATTGATAGTGATAGAGGTACCTAATAGTGTTACCAAACAAGACGTAAATTGAGGGTGTGTAGGCCGTGCTCTCAAGATGAGGGCGTGCAGACCATGCCCCCAGTTTGGGGGCATGTTTAGTTCTCTCTCCTATGCATGTTGCTTTACGAGTCGTAACTTGCAAATGGGACATCCGTTTTGACTCTTATTTGTTGCGTATGAAAAAGGACTCGCAAACGCAGCTTCCCAAATTAGTAAACCAGCCGTTACATTTCCCAAGACTTTTGTATAGAATTGTAACTTCTGATTTATCCTTTTGGTGGTGTTGAAGGCCCAAGCGGTGGTCTGAAACTCGGGAAAGCTAATGATAACTCGAAAAACCTCAAAATGGCCCAAAATTCAGTGGCAACTTGTATAACTCAAGTTGATGACCGTAAATGATGGGAAGAACTTAAAAAACTTGGTAAGGTGTTCGAAAGAGCTGAGGATGACCCAAAGAACTCAGAATAACCGAAAAAGTCAGCAGCAGCCCTTACAACTTGTGTTGATGGCCAGAAACAATAGGTAAAACCCAAAAAACTTGGAGAGATGCTTGGGAGAGCTAGGTGTGACTTGGGTTGATGACTAGAAACGATGAGAGGAACTCGAAAAGATATAGAAAGACCAAAATTAATGACCAAGTGACCCGGAGATGCTCAATGGGGTTCTGTGATGACTAATTGCTCAGGAAATGGTGGGACGAATCCATTATGCCTTAGGCCCCCCGGTATTGACTGCGATGACCCTATAGCAACCAAGAAACTCTAACAGTGAGCAAAAAACATACAATGACCTGATGATTTTCACAAAATGAGACAACATAATGGCCCTCACTTGGAAAACATGGATTCGAGTAGGGATCGGTAACTCATCCTCATATTTCCAATAACCTCCTTCGCTCAACCAAAAGGGTGGCTTAGTTTGATTCCGATTTTCCAAAAGGTATGTTGCCAATGGAATAAGAGTTTTAAGTTCCAAATTAGGCCAAATTCGTGTGTCTACAGCTTGTCTCGCCTTGATGTCGACTTTTCATGGGAATGGTATGTAGCGTAGAGAAGTGAAATGAAAAGAAATGTAGTGAAGCAAAGTGAATTGTAACAGAATGTAATGGAGCGAAATAATTATGGACTGAAAAGGTGACATCAAGTGTAGTTATAGATATACTCATTGACTAGATTTGGCAAAGGGAATCTTGTCAAGTTCCTTGGGTTAGTGTCATGTTTTATCAAGCCTTCCTACATCCGATTGGTAAAAGATGTGACACGGGAACAAAATAAATAAAATAAAGGAGTAGCCAACCCCAATGTAGTGGGGAGTCCCTGAATCATAGATTTATAGGTTCATCATCAACTAGCAATCCAATCTTTACAGTGTTCCTATATTGTGATGGGACAAAGTTTAAAAGAGATTTGTTTTGTAAAATAAAGGAATACCAATCGAGCATGTTTAGGCACTCATATTCATTTGAGTTTTCCAAAGGAATTTGATTTGATTCATAATGGAATGACCTCAAATTCCAAAAAGCAAATGTTAAAGCTTCAATCAATAAACTGTGAGGATAAATGGTGATGTAAGGGTTATAAAGAAAATTGGAGCCCATGGTGGTAAGAAAATGGGGTGACTATCGTGGTGGGATTAATAGCCAGAAAGTGTTACCAGAGAGCATGGTGGGATGTAGATGAAAGATTTCACATGATTAAAGGTGATTCAGATAAATAAGAGATGCGGTGGGGAAAAAGACATGGTGAGATATTGAAACACAAAGGGAGAATGCAATGGAACTAATGCAAAACTATATGATGCATGTTGGGCTTAAAAAAAGTCAAAATGTACTTAACAAACTAGTTGATGATATAGATTAAACATCAGAAGTCAGGATACCCAATCAGTAACCATCATCTCTCGATATTTACTATTGGCTTATTCGTGAGCACGAAGAATGACTTGACTATCATGAATTTTGATGAAGGGGATCTTGAGTCTGGTCTTCTTCTCACTCACGGTCTTCAACATCAATGTATAAAATAAATAGTAATGCACCTATTATATGCTAAAAAGAAAATGATAATAGTGAGTCTGCAATGTGAGGACATATATTCTCACAAAAGAGTTTATGTGCTCTAATGAGGACACAGAGTGTTGTTTGTTGAAATCTTACAAAAGGTTCCTTGACAAAGTTGAGGTCGAGGTTTTGGTGACACGTCCTCCTAAGAATCCTCAGGGGAGGGAAGTTTCCATCATTGCCATGATGTGTAAAGTTCTCCTTGTGTTTGAAACATTTGAAAAAAAAAAGATTAGAATTGCAATGTCACCTATCCCCCTTGCAAGTTGTAGTCTACCTTGACCTTTGTCAAGGGAAGATAGCCTTCTTAAGATTGTAAAAATAAAGTATGAATATGTAATGAAGGAAATGAGGCATGAGAGATTGAAAGTAAATATGAATGTAAGGATGGAAATTTAAACCAAACATGGTAATGGAGTTTTTTTTTGAATTTTTGAATTTTTTGTTAGAGTTTGAAAATATTCAATTTTTTTTTGAATCTTTGAAGGAAATTTTGTTTTAAGGTTTTGAAAACATTTAGTTTTTTTAGATTTTTTAAAAATAATTATTTTTTGGAGTTTTTTTGAATCTATTCATTTTTTTGAAAATTTTAAAATATTCAACTTTTTAGAAATTTAAAAATATTCATTTTTTGGAATTTTGAACACATTCATCTTTTTGGAATTTTGGAAACATTCAATTTTATTTTGGAAAATTTGAAATTATTCAAAATTATTTTGGAGATAAAAATTAGTATTTACTAAAGTACTCATCACTTAGTTGTTATTCTAAGTTCAGTGGTAGACATCACGTACAAAAAGGGGTTCTTACCTAGAATCTTTCAAACCTTTAACCTTTGATCGGCCATAGTTTAGCTTTGATTTGGTTGGTCCACTCATACCTTGGGGGTTAAGAATGAAGAAATGATAAGGAAGTCCTTGATAGGCTTTGAAGATGTCAAGAGGAATTTCACTACTAACACCCAATTTCCCGTTGGGGTTCAGCCTCTTCAGGTCTTTTCTTCTTCTTTTGACAAACCTATTTTGGAGGCACACATTCAGACAAGTCTTTGACCTTTGGGGTCATTGCCCATCTTTTGGTGCCTTTTTTCATTTTTTACATTTTGGGTACTCATTCTGACATGTCTATATTTTTTTGTTTAAACCTGAGGGGTTCATTGCCCCATCTTTTGACACTCTTTTTTTTCTTTGTTTATTTTGAGAAGTTGAACCTTCTGAGATGGCCTCCTACTGGGGTGTCGGATGCTTTCGATACTCCCCCCTCTAGTCCTCTCCACCTATCTTCAACTGAATAGAAGGGAATAGGGTGAGGGTTTTCCTTCCACCTCTAAGCCTTGCCTAGATTCTCTTGGGTGTTAAGACATCTAGATTTTGAGATCAGGACGTGTTGTGTGTAGGATGGTATCTACCCTCGACTCTTAAACAACAATCCAAGACATATGGAGTTAAGTCATATCGGTAGTTCTCTCCATTTTGAGGTAGATTACATTCCATGGGTGTATCCATTCATTTTGACAAATTCAAAGTAGTTACAAATACCGTCAATCACAAATTTTCTCCCAGTTATGCTTTACGTGTTTGATTCAAAACATGAGACTCAAAAATATTTCAAGAAAATATTGCTTTGAAAATGACAAGATGATGATGAATGAAAATTCATGTAATACTTGAGAGAAGAAGAAGCTCACCGTTAATGATGACGTTGCTTGTGCTTGCCTTGCCTTGCTTGCCTTGCCTTTTTGCTTTCACTTTTGATATACTTCATGTTACATTGGATCAAAGATTTAGAGTCATATGATGAAGTGAAAGATGTAGAGGATTTGATTTGGTATGGCAGAGTCAAGATTGATGAAGTTAAGTGGCAAGGATTGTGGTATCACCTAAGAAATTTATCTACCTTTGATTTTATTGAAAGTAAAATTTGAGAAAGAAAGAGAATTTGAAAAGGAAGAGAAATATGCATAGAAACAAAAAAGATTTAAAATGGGCTCCTGGGCTTGAGAGCTGAGAGTGAACTTGAAGCCCCAGGAATGGTTTGAATTAAGGGGCATGTGGGCCCAAGAGTTGAATGTAGGCTAGAGGGCCTATTGATGTTTATGGGCTCGAGGGCCCGTTTGAAGGTGATGGGCTTGAGAGCCCGATTGAAGGTTGAGCCCGAGGGACCCAATGAAAGGATTGGTCATGTGGACTTGATTCAAGTGATAGAGAGCACAATTATAATCTAGGAGATTTGTGATGGGTTCACAAGCACCATTCAAAGGTATGGGTGTCCGAACTCGAACTTGAAGAAGTGGGGGCATGTGGGCCCAAGATTGATGGAAGGTTGGCACATGGGCTCAAAATTGAAGGAAGATGGGCACGTGAGCCTCGTTGTGAAGGAATGTGGGCATGTGGGCCCGGTTATGAAAAAAATTGGGTACATGGGCCTGGATGTGGAAAAACGTGGGCACGTGAGCCCAATTGAGGTGAATTGCGGGCATGCGGGCCCGATTTAGGTGAATTGTGGGCACGCAGACCCCATTTAGGTGAATTGTGGGCACAGGGGTCCAATTTAGGTGAATTGTGGCATGCATGCTCGATTTAGAAAAATTGAGGGCACGTGAACCTGATTTGGAGAAATTATGGGCATGCAGACCCAGTTGTGGAGAAATGTGGGTACATGGGCCCAATTGAATAAATGGGACACATGGGCCTGGTTGGTTAAAAGGGGCACATGGGCCAATTTGGATAAAAGAGGCACATGGGCCCAGTTGAGATTGAGACAAGTGGGCACATGGGCCCAGTTGGATAAAAGGGGCACATGGGCCCAGTTGAATGAAGGGGGTGCATGGACTCAATTGATGAAGAGGGGTACAAAGACCCAATTGATGAAAAGGGGATTATGGACTCAATTGATGGAAAGGGGCATAAGAGCCTGATTATAGAAGATGGGCATAAGGGCTCAATTGAATGGGATGAAGTGTGGGCTGTGGCCCTTAGATTGAAAGATTCTGGGCCCATGGGCCCAATCGATGATTGAAAGAAGGGTAAAGAAAGGGTCGTGGCCCTAAGATTGATGATTTGTGGGCCCATGGGCTTGATTGTTGACTACATAGAGGATGAGATAAAAGTTGTGGCCCTAAAATTGATTGATTGTGGGTCTATGGGCCGGATTACTACTTATGAGGAGAATGGAGTAAGGGTCGCACCCTAAAATTGATTTTAAGAAATTTACTTATCTAGCTAGATGAGGTCCCGATATCCCTTTGTCGAGGTCTACATCCTTTTAGAGGCTTGTAGATTCATTTCTCATTTTATTAACCAATTCCATTTCTTTATTTTTCAGTTCAAGTGTCAATTCGATTTGACCAACTTCAGGGATCAATTTCACTGATTGTAATGGCTGATCCTCACCTAGTTTATAATCTACAACCTCTGATGATGACTTTAATTCTTCAAAGGATTAAAGGATCAATTGTGGCCCATGATTGTGGAGGCCTTGAGGCAATGATATGTTCCCCTTTTCATTGACTAATTCGATCTTGCCATTTTTCAGTGTAAAGGTCAATTTTTTCTAACCATCTTCAAGGATCAACTCTAATGATTTCATTGGTTGAGCTACCTCTTGTAAAAGCTTGCCTGGCCCTTCATCATGATTTTCTATAACCTTCAACTCATGGTTGCCTAGTATGGGCTATTCTTGAGGTTGTTCAAGGACAAAGAGTGTGCCTTATTTAGGGGATTCCTGAGAAATGGGAGAGGTTTGTTGAAAGTCAGACATGGAAGAGCCCTCATCAATTTGAATTTGGGATTCCCCTATGGCTTGATCATGTTCAGGCTTGGTTTGCTCCATCATTGATACTGCAGTGACATAATGATGGGAAAGAAGAAATAGTTCTAATATTGGAATAGGTGTATGAATGATTGGACGAACTTGATTATGTACAATTGGTTGTGGTAGTTGTTAAGGAGTCATAAGTTGGTCAACCAGTTGAGGAGCCATGGGTTGTGTGACTAGCTCAAGAATATGATTGATTTGCTGAGGGGCAACCATATGTTGTCGAGGATTCCTACAATACAAATATCTACAACTCTGTATGTTGGATCCATGATCAATGTATCCTTAAGTTGGGCTTGAATGTACCTTGCCTCATTATATAATTCATGCATGGTTTTATGATAGTACAAGACCAAAGTATTTCTCAGAGTTGATGTGGCATTGACAACAATCATCTTCACTTGCTCTGGCTCTGAGATTGTATCTTTAAGCTTATTAGCCATTGACCTCCATCTATCAGTATATTACATAAAATTCTCATCTCCTCTCATCTTCTCAGCAATCAGGTCACTGATAGAGTAAGTGGGTTCAGCACAGTCTTAGTTCCGTTGTAAGAACTTAGCTTTGACAATCTTGAAGTTGCTTGCTTTTGTGGAGTCGAGTGAGTAGAACCACTCCAGGGCTACCCCTTCCAAGGAGCATCTGAAGAGAAACGTAAGGGCTTTGTTGTCATTCTTCCAAAAAGATGAATCATAAAGGAAGTTCTTCATATGAAAGAATGGGTTGCTGGTGCCATTGTAAAGTTGGAAAACTGGCATCTTGGTAGAAGAAAGAAGAGGGTCCGAGAAAGAAGGGACAAAGACCTCTGGGGTAGCTTTCAAATTTAACCAGTGCCTCAATTCCTCATAACACTCATTCATTCAGTTGAGCTTATCAATGAATGCTTGAATAAGAGTGGGTTCTTGGGCTATGGGTGCCAACATGTGATTTACAAGATAATGAGATGATTGGACCGGACATGATGGGTTGGGAGTATGAACTACCATGCAATTTGATGAATGCCCCACAATGGGGTGAGCAACACAGTAGAACTGTCTAGGTGAGGTTATGATAAGAGGCCGAACCGTCTATTGGGGAGGTGAGGCAGCTTGGTTGACTTTGCTAGACCTTGATTAGTGGGCATGTTGCCCTTTACTAGAGATTGTATGATTTACAAAGTCTTAAGATTAACATGAAGAGATAGATCCTTAAAGGGTTGCTCCACACTACGTGGGTGGATTGATGGGCAGCCCCTTGCACTTCAAGTTCCATAATGGCATTGACATGGCCCTTTGGTTGGACCATGGATTGTTGTTAGAGCTCGTAGAGACCTGCCTTGTACTCTTGTTGCTCAAAGTAGTCTGACATCCCGACATGTTTTTCGAACCTTAGCATCACAAACATCCTGTCAAACTTTTCCAAAGAGTAGATGAAAAGAACAAGTGTATTTTTTGTGGTTTTTTAGTATTTTACAATTTTTTGTTGTTTTCACTTTCTAACAGGCAAGTTGAACACAAAATCAAAGAAATTCTTTTATTTTCCTGTTTTGCATATTTTCTGTTGTTATGAATTTTGGTTTGAGAAACAAATTATGCAAAGACTCCTAAATATTTACACAATGATTTTGTTCAAGCCTTAGATTAATGGATTTTTAAGAATTGTTCACTCAACACTTGTAGGATTGATTCCTGTCACTTCAATCATCAATGACCTAAGGTTATCACAAACTCACCACGAATAGGTACTTAGTTTCTTCATGTTTTGGGATGAATAGTACAGCCAGCCCAATCGTGCAAAGAAATACTCCACGGATGGAGACTTACAGAGACCTTGATGGAAACAAACCATGTCAACTAGAAAGAAATATTCTAGAAGAGAGGTTGGAATCCACTAAGAAGGTGTTTGGAGGGGTGAAGGTGTGTTGGGAGAGAGAGCCTCCATCTCAAATGCCCTATGGATTGGAACAAGTCTGGTACCCGATGCAAATCTAATGCAAAATGAAGAAGAAGAGGAAGAGGAGCAATCAATTTATGCAAACGTGGAATAACAAGAATGAGATGTAAGCAATCAATGATGAAAATTAGGTTTGTGAATGAAAAAGAGACTAGCTGCACTAGAACATCAAGCAAGCATGGTTAAAGACAATGGTTGTCCCACTGTGGTCGCCATGAAGATGTCGACTCCAAAATTGGGTCCCAGGTCAAAACCTCGAAAGGGTGATGGAAAAGGGAAAAACTCTCATCTCGGTCCCACACTCGCATTGATCCTCGAACTTTTATCCCTCCACATTACTTGAGCACCAGAGAGACAGTTCGGGTCGTGTGGGAGGAATGGGGAAAATAAACTAAGAGGAATAAAAAATAGACCAGGAGATTAAGTAGAGGTAGAGATGAAAAGGAGTGGTCACCAGGAGCTGTGGGCTTCGCTTTAAATTAAATAGAATGCAGATTAAGTAAAGGATCACCGTGTGAAACTTAGTGTAGGAAATGGGTATGCTGGTTCAACATTCTCCTTCTTCGGCCAGCCGATGAAGAAGAGTCTTCCATCGATGCTAACTTGATGTACCTGTGCAACTAGTAAACAAGAAGACAAGAAAAAAGTGAAAGAAGAATTATAATTGAGTGAAGTGTAGTAATTGTAAAGGTAATAACATAAAACGGCAATTAGAAACAAAATCACCAATTTAGGTGTTAACCATAACCCCTTTTTTAATTTTTTGATATATGAAATAAAACATAACTAAATAAAAATGATATATAAATGATGCTGGATGAATGAGAAAGAAGTAGAAACTTGAACAGCTCAAATCAGAGCAGAAATAGGTGAAAAATAATCAATCTGGTCGGCCTGCACACATGCAGGGACGCAGAGGCCGCGCCCTTAGATTGAGGGCATGTTGAACTCTGTCTGGTGCGACTTTGCTGTAGAGCTCACCATGGGCAGTCCCAATGTCAGAATTAAGTGTTGTTTGTTGAAATGGAAAAAGAACTTGGAGGGAAAGAGTTTCTTCATTGATACCTTTCTAGAATATGCTTGTACATACCTGTAAAAATTTTATAAATGGACAGAAACTAGAAGCAAAACCAAATTTCTCATCCTTGCTATGTCTCTTATTGCCTTGACTCCTATATGGTTGATAAAAGTTTTCCTATTTTGTTTTTGTCAATTTTGTGTTTATGTGACCTTGTTTTACTCATTTCATTGCCGAGAGGCATTCTTCTCATCATTTTGTCCCCCTTTACTATCTTTTACTTTATATTTTAATGAAAGTTTTTTTGTAGAACTATAGGCCTAACAAAAGAAGTTTAATTAAAAATCAAGTTCCAAAAGGCTATTTACCAAGATATATGGTACCTGACAACCTTTGTTTCTAGCATGTTCCAATTTAAAATTTTCATATCTATAATTTTTTTTACCTATTTTCTTTGCAGGTTCTGTTGTTTGAAAATTGCTCTATCTGCTGCTTTGTTTGTTGGTGAACATGTGCTTTAGTAAACCTTTGCTCGATGCACATGACTAAAGTACACTATAGTGGTTTAGATACTATTTCTTGTTGTATTTCTAAGATGACTCATTTACTCATGGTTTACCCTTTATTTTATATACTCCAAGTTTATCATATCTACAAGTTTAAACAAATATTTTCTAAAAGAAAAAAATGAGGTAGCACATTGACTTCTTATTATCCTATTCCATGGGTTTGTAAAAAGGCTTTTGTAAGTTGTTACATATTCTACAGATTTTGGATCTACTTCTTTAGTGTATTAATTCATTTGTACCCGTATATACATTGATAACCTTATTTTCGAGTGACTTGATTATTTTAATCTTGAGTTGCCTATGCATGATTAGAATGATTGAATCTCATTACGTTCATGGAATCACTCAAACATGAATCTTTCTTGTTGAGAAGAAATTTTGATATGAAATTGTCAAGGTCTTCCCATTGTTTTACATTAAATATGTTGTGTATCACACTTTATAAATTTATAAAATGTTAATTAATTTTATGAATTTATCAAAACATTTACCAAAAATCTACTTTCTTTAGTGACTCATTTCCTAAATATGAACAAAATTTATGTTTATAATTAAAGGATGTACTTGATCCCCTATACTTAGCACAAAATTGTGCCTTTTAATGTCTTATAGTTTACTTATTTGAAGGGGCAACCTTATATCTCAACACTGTTGGGAATCGATCCAATCAGATTGGCGTAGCGGAAAAAATTTGATTCCATGTATATCATTGTCTTGGTCTCTATCGAAACCGAACGATGTCGCTAAAATCAGTATTCGAAATGGTTTTGAAAAGGTACCTTTGCGAGATTCAAATAATCCCTAAAGACCATAGAAGATTGAGTGTTATCATGCTCGTTCAGCTACTCAAGTGTGCAGCCTCTAGTCGTATCCACACGAGCCACCTCCATAGTTGGGTTCTCCTTCGCATCGGACCTTCCGACTCGCCCCGGATGAAGTCCCATCGACTCTCAACGACCTCCAGCATGGGAAAATGTGAAGGAGAGAGGTAGGGACGAATTTTGCAACCTTGGCTTGTGGGGCTCATGCTCAATTCACTATTATATAGAGAATTTTGAGTTTTTCACAAAACCCCTCTATTCTCTATATTTACACTCTTGCCCCCAAACTTATGGATTAGCCCTTATGTGTGTGACCTACTAGGCCCAATAGCTCATTTGGTTGAGGCCTAATTAAAATAAAAACTTCTTTTAAATTAAATCTATTATTTCATAATAGATTTAATGGCCTACCGATCATAAAGGGTACAAGCCACATCCTATGATCCTAAACGGCTTCGGGGATGAACTCCTCTCCAAAGAGCCTTTCCATCATCGGTTACCACATAGCTATAAAACTTTGTCTATCCAATGTCCCGATCGGATAGGAGTACGGCATTGACTGTCAACTCCTAAATATACCGACACTATAGAATCTTGTACTTGTAATTGGATCAATTGGAAAACTCTTTTCCAATTATCCTATCTACCTTGACCAAGGATTTAAAGTACTATCCATAGGACATTCTCTCTCTCCTACTGAGAGTGGACGATTCCCTATTGTCCGCTCAATTTCCTCCACTAGGTTTCCCATATACCCAATCCATTTAACTATACAAGACCACAATACTAAGTGATCCATAAGTCAATAGTCAAAGTACATGGTACACCTGGAAAGACATCTTTGGAGACTCAGGTCAAAGATCCAACCGTGCAACCGTGATGACAGAATACCCTGATCGACAGTTCAGTAAGATACCATTCAGAGATTCTATATTGGTCAGTTCTGTTAACTCATTCTTCTAATGAGCACATGTACATGTATCTTAGTGTCCCTACACTGATGACCAATGAGATCGGTCATTCTCATCATATGAGAAGATATCATATACACTAGTCTTATCGGATCCTTGATGTCCCGTCTCGAGGATCCTACGACTAGGAACATTTAGAGTACATGCTTCTAGATGATTGATCTCATTACCATGATCTCATCATGATTCAATCATCATTGCATGCAACCTAGGACTTCATTACGATAGATGCATCTAAATAGTGCAAGTAATGAAGATTATGCCATTTATACTGAATAAGATATTACAAGAAATGTAAAATCATATCACATATGATTGGCTTGTAGGGCATACATTTCTATAAATTTCCTACTTGCACTAAAGCCAATCACCCACATGTCTGATCTCCATCAGCCCAAGGTGACTCTCAATCACACTTTGAGTCAGGGCCTTAGTTAGTGGATCTGTAATATTTATTATTTAAGATAGTCTATCTTTAATTATATCTTCTTAAGTTGCAACTAGTCTGATCAAGTAGTATTGCCACAGAAGTGTTTAAACTTCTGATGAGACAAAGGCTCCACTACAAAAGTAATAATCCATCATTTTCACAAAATAATGGTACATTATCAGAGATATTAGAGACAACTCCTAATATAAGATGAACTACTTCATCTAGACTACTTCATAAGCAGTCGATAGCAATTATAATTTGTAAAATCTACAGTGTCTATAGCATGGAACTTTTCCAGCTCACTGCACCACCATCTAGGTAAATATATACCACAACTACCAGTCATATGTAACTTAAAGTTTAAGTCTAACTCAAACTTTCAGTCCTATCCTCCATACTCGAAATGCATCCTTGGTACTTCTCAAGTACTCAAACTTCCAGCTCACTGCACCACCATCTAGGTAAATATATACCACAGCTACCAGTCATATGTAACTTAAAGTTTAAGTCTAACTCAAACTTTCAGTCCTATCCTCCATACTCGAAATGCATCCTTGGTACTTCTCAAGTACTTAAGGATATACTTCTCAAATATCCAGTGACTCTCACTTGGATTTTCCTGATGATTACTCATAACACTTAGAGTACTCATCACATTATGCTATGTACATAGTATACATGATAGACCGTATGACTAGGGCATAAGAGACTATATTCATGCATTTTATCTCTCTTTAAAAGAGATAAACTCCATATCTTATAGGCAAGACACCTATATAGGAGTTTTCATGTCAAATCCTTTGACAATGGTGTCTATGTACAACAAATGGGTCAAGCCAAGCATCCCTTTTTAGATCTATCTCCATAGACCTAAATCCTTAGGAAGTTTCTTCCAGAATAATTATGAAGGATTCATTTTATAGTTAGGCTTCACTAATGATAACATACCTACATCATTCATAATGAGTAGTACACCATCATTATAAAATGTCTAAAATACAATAGCACTCCCACTAGCATTTTTATGCACACAAGGTTCTTCTTCATTTCAAATGAAGTCATAAGATTTAATCTTATCAAATCTTATATTCCAATGTTGAGAATGTTGTTTTAGTCCATGAATAGACATTAACAACATGTACACTTTCTTCGGATGTTTTGGGACTCTCATCCCTCAAGTTGTATCATATACACCTCCCCTTAAATTTCACCATTGAAGAAATATTATTTTAACATCCTTATTGACATATCTCATAGTCAAAGTGTACACTAATAAAATCTAAATGGAGTAAATTATGGCAATGGTTAAAAGATATCATCATAGTCAACTCCTTAACTTAGATAATGCCTTTTCAATTATCCATGCCATGAAGGTCTCACCTTCAAATTCACTCCTATCCATCTTTCCTTTTCACTTTACACCTAATGGGTACTTTACCCTCAGGTGGATCTACCAAGTTCCAAACTTGGCTAAAATAGATGGATATTATTATAAATTCAATTGTCTCCTCCTATTTTAGAATCAATATTTCATATTGCAATTCATAGGTCTTTGGATCAATATCCTCACTTTATTGTGCCTATATTCTTCCATCAAAGATATGTCTCACCTATCTACAAGATTGAATTAACCCAATTGAAGACCTATGATGTGTGATATTATTAATCAGTACCTTAATAGAAGTATCTTTGAGTTGTGGGTCTGGAATACCTTCCCGAAATGCCTTGCTCCCACTATTTTCCTTAAGGAGGAACTCTTCCTCTAAGAATACAGTAATCTGAGCAACACATGCCTTTTATCTCATAAAGTGATATATATTTAAATATCCTTTAGTTTCTTTAGGATATCCCATAAGTCTACATTTCCTATCTTATATTCTAATTGTTATGGGTTATACATCTTCATTATGGTAGGACATTCCGAAATCTTAACTAGCTTAACATTAAGAGATAACCCCTTTTCCATATCATATATGAAATAATTAGAATAAATTAGAAGGTACCAACACAAAGTAGTTATATTGAGTGCTTAGTCCTAAATAGACAAGGAATATTTTGCAAAAGTTGTTATCATCATGTCACACATGACACAATCACCCTTGTTTCTACTACTCAAGTAAGCTAAGGGTTATAGGGAGATGTCTGTAGGCACGCCAATTTGGCCTTATTCAGAGCTTAAACCATTATTCCATTGGCAACATCTCTTTTATACCATCAAAATCATGATGAACCACCCTTTTGGATGAGCCGAGGTGCTTATTGGAAATATGAGGATGATTTGCTAATTTCTAATCAAATTCGTGTTTACCGAACAAGAGACTCTTGGTGGTGTGCCAGATTATGTTTTTCCCCCTATATCCTCTATTTGTAAAATTTTCATAGGATAATATAGATATCTAATGAAAAAGTATTAAACAGGAATAATCTTATTCTCTGAGTTATCTTTCCATTGCAACAAACGGCATTCAATTCTGATCTTCCATTTGTCCTCAGTGCCCTTTGGAAGTCAGATGAGTAGTCCTGTCCGCATGCAGCACCGATCAAGCCCAATTGTATGCAAGCCCAGCCCATTAGGCACATATTTGACAAATTCACGACCTTACCTTCCTTTTTCCTCCTTCATATCACTTGGTAAAGTATCTGGAAGCTTCATAGTTGAAATTAGCATCATCAAATGATGGCAATCCAACTTGTTGTCTTGTATATCAAAACTTGCTATTTTTGGACTAGATTTGTTTCCTCTTCAAGTGGAGGCATATTTTGAACATGGGAAAGGTAATCCATGGTTTTCAATCCCTCTAAATCATTTGGGTAAGTTTCTATATGCCTCAAGATGAAAATTAACAACATTAAATGAAGGAAATCTAACCTATGGTCGGATGTATCAAAACTTGCTATTTTTTGACCTGTTTTTCATCCCCTATAAAGGGAGACTCATATGAACGACCAAAGAAGGGCATACCGATCATCCAACACTCTCATCCTCCAGCCTCCCTTGGATCATACCAACCTCCCCAAATCATTCTCTCTTCATCCCAGTGCCCAGAGATCATCCCAAAGTGAAGAAGAAGCCGGTCTATGCTCCGACGTGCTGCACTGCTGATCATCGGCTTCTACAAATCTTTATAGTAATTTTATGGCCAGACTTCCTTTATAAGAAGTGTGGTTCATCAAGATATATTTTATCTCCTACAAACGGAGATCAATTCTTATATTCCCTCGGCTTTTTACTGCTTCAACACCGGTGCTGTACAGACAGATCCGAAGTCTTCTCTTCTAAGTCATTGTCTTCTCAGTCAATTTCAGTATATTTAATGGTGGATTCAGCCTATACATCCTTCATAGAAATTGTTCCCTGGTGAGTACTATTTTATTTGAAACAAGAATCATTCAATTCAGATATCTTTAGTGCCCATAGCATCTCCTACATCGACATTGTGCTGGGAGTTTTCAGAATTTCACTGTCCAAGATCTGGCTTATCAGGTACATTCAGATTACTTATCATAAGA
Source organism: Cryptocoryne crispatula var. balansae (assembly GCA_036172225.1). Lineage (NCBI taxonomy): Eukaryota > Viridiplantae > Streptophyta > Magnoliopsida > Alismatales > Araceae > Cryptocoryne > Cryptocoryne crispatula. The sequence continues at coordinate 11,984,721 of CM069930.1, forward strand.
TTCAAGTAAACTTGTCTGCATATCAAACAACCCTCGGTGAGTTATATTTATTTTGAAACAAACATCACTTTATTCTGATGTTGGTGTTGTTCGTTACGGTCTCTGTATCAGAGCCGCGCAGTTTACATTGAATCTGTCCAACCCGGTTGCCACTTTGCCTGGGTTGTGTTGTCTTTAACCATTCATATTCTCTTTGCTAACTCTTCATTCAAATAATTTAGTTCATATTTAAGCATAATTTTTATTTAGTTTTGCATCATTTCATCTATCACAAAAAACCAAAAAAAGGGGTTAGGGCTAACCCCGAATCCGGCGAGTTTGTTTCCATTTACCGTTTTATGTTATTGTTTTTACAAGTTACTACACTTCACTCAGTTCTAATGCTTCTTCACTTGTTTTCTTGTCTTATTGTGTTCTAGTTGCACAAACACATCAAGCTAGTACTGGTTGGACTCTTTTTCATCGGCCAGTCGAAGAAGAAGAATGTTGAACTCACATCCCAATCTCCCACACTAAGGTACACATGGTCAAATTAACTCAATCTTGTTTTTATTCCATAAAGCGGAGCCCGCGGCTCCTTCCGACCACCTTTTTATTCATGTTATAAGTTCATCTCCTCTTCACTCTCCTCCCACATGACCCAAACCGTCTCTGGTGCTCGAGCGACACCGTGAGATGAAAGTTCGGGGATCAATGTGAGTGTGAGACCGAGGTGAGGACTTTACCGCTTTCCGAGTGTTTTCAATTCACTCCCCCTTTTCCCCTATTCCATCTTTCACCTTCTCTTGAGGTGCCAATCCGGAACCCGTTTTTGGAGTCGACACATTTTGGCGACCACGGTGGGACAACCAATGTCTTCAACCGTGCAAGCTTGATTGATCCGTGCAATTAGTTGTTTTCCAACTTGGTTCTCGCTCGAACTGGCTTGTCCTTTACCTTTTCCATGTCAATTTACCTTTAAACTTGTTGTTTACTCTTTCTTTAAAATTGTGCCCCATGTGGACTTGACTTACTTATCTTTAATTTCAACCCGGTTCCCGCATGAACCAACCCCTCTTATAAACTGGTTCCCGCATGAACCAGCCCACTTTCAGATCGGTCCCCGCGTGAACCACCCTTTTTCACCACTTTAAATTGGCCCCAAGTGGCCCTTCTTCATTTTTCCAATCAAACAAACCGGTTCCCGCGTTAACCACCCCTTTTTCTTCAAAAACTGGTTCCCGCGTGAACCACCTACTTTTCCAAAACTCAACTCCCGCGTGAGCCACTTTATTTTCAAATCGGTCCACGCGTGGACTATCCTTTTACCTTTACTTCAGATTTGTCCCCACTTGGACACTCCATCACAAACCGGTTCCCACGCGAACCACCTTTAGTTGCTAGTTGCTAGTTATTTGTTTTACTTTATCATTGCTTGTCTTGCTTGCATTCACTTGTTTGATTTATTTAATAGCTTTCATTCATGTTTGCATATTGATTGCTTCTTCTCCTCCTACCCTCCATTTTTCATTTTTGCATTAGCTTTTGCATCGAGTACCGGACTTAGTCCGATCCATAGGGCATTCGAGGTGGGGGCTCTCTCTCCCAACACACCCTCACCCTCCAAACACCTTCTTGGTGGATTCTAACCTCTCTTCTAGGATTTTCTTTCCTAGTTTATTTGGTTGTTTCCATCAAGGCCTCCATAAGTCCCCATCCGTGGAGTATTCCTCTCCGCACGATTGGGCCGATTGTACCACTTTCCCAAAACTCAAAGATCCCAAGTACCTACTCGTGGTGATTGAGTGACAACCTTAGGTTTTGAAGATTGAAGCAATAGGAACCATACCTACTTGAGTGAACAATTGCTAACAATCTATCTAATTTAAGGTTGTCATTTTAAGAACTTGATTGCATAATCTGCTTGCTCACCACAATTGAAAACAACCAAAAATTCCTTTTTTAAACACCTAAAAAACCAAAAAAAACCTCTTTAATTTTGTGTTCAACTTGTTTTTCAAACAACCAAATTGAAACAAAAAAATTGAAAAAAAAACAAAACATAAAAAAAAATCTTCAATTGTGTGCTTTTCTTGCTCTTTTTTTTTAACCATCCTTGTAGAAAGATCGACACGATGCCCATGATGCTAAGGTCTGGAAGCCACGTTGGGAGGTCGGACTACTATGAGCAACAAGAGTACGAGTTGGGTTTCTACAAGCTTCAACAACAACCTATGGTCCAACCAGAGAGCCATGTCAATGTTGCTATGGAACCCAAAGTGCAAGGGGTTGCCCATCAGTCTACTCCATACAGTTTGGAGCAACTCTTTAAAAAACTATATTTTCATCTTGATCCCAGGACAGTGTCAATCATACAATCTCTATCAAAGAATAAGATGTCTGTCGATCAAGGTCCAGCCAAAGTCAACCGAGCTGCCTCACCTCCCCAATTGGTTGTTCGACCTCTTACCATAACCCCACCTGGGCAGTCCTGCCATGTTAATTTATCTACTCACCCCATTGTGGGTCATTCTTTAGCTTGCACACCAACCCACCCCCCTCCTATCTGAGTGCCACATGCACACCCCTTGGTGAATTCCTACCCACCTGTTGCTAAGGATCAGGAAACCCTTGAATTTTTCCTCTATACTATCTACATCCCCAATCATAAACGCAAACCTACCATCGCTACAATGGCTCAGGTGATCCCTTCACCCATGTCAATGATTTCCAGAGCAAATCATCTCGGTGGCAGAATGATAGAAAGACCCTTGCCTTTCTTTTTAGGAGATCTTTAAAAGGTGTAACCCTAGATTGGTTTTTTTCATTGAACGAAGTAGAGATATTGGATTTCGAAATTGTCAAGGCTAAATTCTTGAAATGATATGGGCCAAGCTATTCAGCAATTAGGGAAGTAAAAGAAGATGTGGAATTAATGCAATATTCTAAAGAATTAAGGCCCATGGCCGAGAGGAGCATTGATGCTATGAACCAACCTAGGAGCCCTCCCAACCCCATTCAGATTATCATCATCGGCCAACTCCTCGACGCCAGTTGATTAGGCCACCCATGCCCCAATCTCAGCCGGACATGCAACCCGTGTCAACGGCACAATCAATTGTGCACAATCAAGCTCCTCATGTCAATTGTGCCAACACCTCATTAGCAAAATCGAATTCTCAGCCTATTTCACCAACAACCCCTCGGCCAATCATCCAGCCCTTGGCTTTTCAAACTATTCCACCAATAACCCCTCGACCAATCATTCAGCCCTTGGCTTCTCAGCCTGTTCCACCAACAACTCCTCAGCCAACCATCCAAGCCATGACTCCTCAACTAATTACACCAATAGCTCTTCAGCATGAACCGACTTCTATACCAGCACCACTTCAATCAATCCCTCAACATAGGGTTCCCCCTCAGTCAATCAAATCACTTGTTTCATCTATTGCTCCTGCCATGGTAGAGGAACTAGCCACTCCGATCATTCATGCTCCTGCCATGGCAGATGATTCAATCACTTCAACCCTTCAAGGTCCTACCCTGGCAGAGGAATTAATAACTCCAACCATTTGTGCTCCTGCCATGGCAGAAGAATCAACTTCTCATCATGTCATTGCTTTATCTCAAGATCAAAGTCAGCTAGTAGGGGAGGTCGAACCAAACCCTTCTACCTTTTTGGAATCCCCTAGACTAGGCATGCCCTCTTCCATAGAACATCCTGAGGAGAAGCCTGCTATAGGGAGCTTAGATGAAGGAATCATAAACTTAGTTGATTGTCAATCCAATGATGGACTAGGCAAGGATTTGCCAGGCATTGATCAACTGTTACCATCATTGGAATTGATCAATGAAGTTTGTCAGATTGAATTGGCCCCTGTGCTGAGAAGTAAGGAGACTGAATTGGTCAGTGAAATGGGAAAGGAATCTATAAACCTACAGATGGAAGATGCAGACCTTAGCAAGGGGATACTAGGACCTCCTCCAGCTAGGCAGGTAAATCCCTTAGCATCAATCTTAGGGCCACGACCCTTACCCCATTCTTCTCCTAAGCAACGATCCGGACTATGGGCCCACGATCAATCAATCTTAGGGCCACGACCCTTTCTTTATTCTCCTCCAAATCAACGATCGAGCCCATGGGCCCACAATTCCTCAATCTTAGGGCCACTACCCTTTATTTATCCTTCTTACAACCATCAATCAGGCCCATGGGTCCAAAATCTGTCAATCTTAGGGCCATGGCCCACACCCCATCCCACTCAATTGGGCCCTTATGCCCCATTTTTGGGCCCTTATGCCCCATTTTTGGGCACTTATGCCCCTTTTCGTCAATCGAGCTCTCACGCCCCTTTTCATTAACTGGGCCCATGTGCCCCTTTCCATCAACCGGGCCCACGTGCCCCTTTATCCAACCGGGCCCATGTGCCCCTTTTAATCAACCAGGCTCTTATGGCCCTTTTCTTCAATAGGGCCCACGTGCCCCTTTTAATCAATTGGGCTTGCATGCCCCTTTCCTTCAACTAGGCCCATATGCCCCTTTTCCCTAACTAGGCCTACGTGCCCCTTTCCTTCTATCAAGCCCACGTGCCCATAATTCTCCCCAATCGGTCCCATGTGCCCTTAATTTTTTTAAATCGGGCCCACGTGCCCACAATTCACCTCAACCGGGCTCACATGCCCATGTTTTTCTACAACTGGGCCCATGTGCCCAAATTTCTTCTAAATCTGGCCCACGTGCCCACCTTCCAACAAACTCGGGCACACATGCCCACACTCCTTCAACTTCAGGCTTGTATGCCCCCATTTCTTCACCATCAGGCCCGCGTGCCCAAACTTCTTCGAAATTTGGCCCCCGTGCCCCCACTTCTTCAACTTTGGGATTACGCACGCATACTCTTCAATGGTGCCAGCGAGCCCATCACAAATCACAATCTTGCTCCCAACCATTTAAATCGGGTCCATGTCCCCACTCTTTTCATTGGGTCCCTCGGGCTCAACCTCCAATCGGGCCCTCATGCCCATCAACATCAATCGGGCCCTCTATCCCACATTCAAATCTTGGGCTCACATGCCTCTTGATTCCAACTACTCCCAGGTCTTCAAGCCCACTTTCAACTCACGGGCCCAGGAGCCCATTTTAACTCACTTTTTTTTCCAAGCATGTTTATTTCCTTTCAAATTCTCTTTCATTCTCTAAGTTTTACTTTCAACAAAAAAATCAAGGTAGAGAAATTTCCTGGGTGATACCGCAATCTTTGTCTTTTACATCATTAATTTTGACTCGCCATGCTAAATCAGATCCTCCACATTTTCACTTCATCCTATGACTATGAATCTTCGATCCAATGCAATATGGTGCATATCAACAGTTGAAGCAGTTGGGCAAGGCAAGGCAAGGCATGGCAGACAAGGCAAGGCAAGGCATGACAGACAAGGCAAGGCAAGCACAAGAAAAGCCGTCATCAGTAATGAACTTCTTCTTCTCTCAGGTATTACATGAAATTGCATTCATCATCATTATGTCTTCTGTAAAGCAATATTTTTAAAAAATGATTTTGAATTTCACATGACAATTTTAATTGAGAGAAATTCATGACTGACGACATTTGTAGCTACCTTGTTCTTATTAAATAAATTCTTTACATTGCAAGGCATGTTTTCAATTGATTCACCTATGAAATGTAATCTACCTCAAAAAAAATAGAAAGAACTACTAGTATGACTTAAGTCCACATATTCTAGATTATTGTCTAGGAGTCGAGGGTAGATAGCATTCTACACACACAACACGTCCTAATCCCAGAATCCGGATGATCCAACACCCGAGAAAAGCTAGGCAAGGCTTAGAGATGGAAGGAAAACCCTCACCATATTCTCTTATGTTCGGTCCAAGATAGGCAAAGGGGACTAGAGGGGGAGAGTATCGAAAGCATCCACTGCCTTAGTAAGAGGCCATCTTGAAAGGTCCAACTTCTTAAAAAAAAGGGTGCCAAAAGATGGGCAATGAATCCCACAAATTTAAACAAATATGGGTCTGTCTTAATGAGTACCCAAAATGTAGAAAATGAAAAAGGTGCCAAAAGATGGGCAATGACCCCACAGGTCAAAGCACCTGTCCGAATGTGTGTCACAAAAATAGGTTTGTCAATAAAGAAGAAAAGACCCGAAGAGGCCGAACCCCAACGGGCAATTAGGTGTGAGTAGAGAAATCCCTCTCAACATCTCCAAAGTTAATCAAGGACTTCCTTATCAATTCTTCATTCTTATCCCTCCAAGGTGCGGGTGGACCAACCAAATCAAAGCTAAACTCTAGCCGATCAAAGGTTGAAGGTTAGAAAGATTCTGGGCAAGGAACTGTCGACTCTGAAAATTCGACGGGGTCCTCTCCTTTTCAGGGAAGTCCGTGAACCCAGATCGTCACCTCAAGAGGGGATGATGAAAAGAAAGGAATAAAGCTCGGAAAGCAATTCTCACCTCGGTCCCACACTCACATTGATCCCCGAACTTTCATCCCTTGGCGTCGCTCGATCACCAAAGAGATGGTTCGGGTCATGTGGGAGGAGGGTGAGAAGAAATAAACGTGGTCGCCAGGAACCGTGGGTTCCGATTTATAGAATTAAAATGAAAGATGACCGTGTGTACCTTAGCGTGAAGAGTATGAGTTTAAGATTCTCCTTCTTCGGCCGGCCGATGAAGAAGAGTCCTCAACGTGTGGGTGCTTGATATTCTGTGCAACTAGACAAATAAACAAGTGAAATATATAATTAGAACTAGACAAAGTGGAGTATATGTAAAGAGAATAACATAAAACACACAATTGACTAGAAACTGACCGGATCAGGGTTATCTCTAACCCCTTTTTTTTATTTTCGGATTAAAACAGTAAAAGTAATGCAAAAAAATGTAAAAAAATGATATGATTATGGATAATCACTAAACAAAGAGATAGGAAAAAGAACAGCAAGATTCTGAGTTGAATAGAGAAAGATATAGCCAAATCTGTGTTGTCGAAAAAGCCGAGTAGCAGTGCAGGATCTGCCAGGCGCGACTTTGCTTCTGCGCTTGTCACGATCAGCCCCGACCTCGGAATTGAGTGCCGTCGATTGTAAACTCAAGAAGACTTGGAGAGGAAGAACTTTGATGAAGAGAGCACTGGCAGAAGACGTCCACACACTGCTGTAGAGGCTGAAGAAGAGAGACTTGGCAGATCACCTGTAGAATAGCCTTCCTCTCTCTTGAACTGACTTTTCTCTCTCTAAAAACTCGAAATTCTCTCTCTAAAAATCACAAAATTGATGCAGGAGGGTGCTAGGACGTCTTGAGATGCTTGGGGAGTCGTGCTCCTCCCCCTGGAACGACCGAATCGAGTCCTTTTATAGGAGAACGGACGATCTTATCGAAGCTAGAAAATAGGGATGAATGCGCCCCACCCCGGGCGCATGCGCCTGGTGCAGGGTGCATGCGCCCCACGAGCAGCGCATGCGCCCCCCAGGGGGGGCACATCTTATCTTCTCCGAAAAAATCGATCTTATCCGGTCCGTCGGTTGAGCGGTAGAGTCCGGGTGAAAAACTAGTTCCCACGTGCCTCAAAGGTGGGGCGCATGTGCCCTCAAGTGAGGGCACATGGTCAGGTGCCTCACTGGTAGGGCGCATGGCCATGTGCCCTGGGTCCCGGGCGCATGTGCCCTGGAACCTGGGCGCATGGGACTGGTTCTGCGCGTCTTTCTTCCGGAAGCCATTGCGAACACTCCCGAACTCGGAATTCGACGCCGTTTGTTGCGTTGGAAAGATAACAGGACGAAGAAGCTTTCTATAGCATCAGATCAGACATAACACCCTCCAAAACTTCAGAATTTTGTCCGGAAGTTAGGGCAGTGAACAGAAGATCCGATACAGGTCAAAATGACTTCGACGGCAAACCGGAAAGGCACGGAATGCAACAAAACTTGTCCGGAGTGTGAATATGACCATAACCTTCAATGCATGATCATTAGGTATTGGTCATTCAGCCAATTTCCGTGTTCACATGATTTACGTGCAGCTTTCGCTCAGAAATTACGGCTTTTTGCAGAAAACGTCGGAAAACATCCGATTTCGTTCGGCGAAGCTCCAAATCAACTTAAAAAGACCCGGCATCATCATATGATCAATCATACATGTTACCCTATAAAACATGAGTTTTATGCTCTGAATTAGGCGAATTTGGCGTGTCTACAGCTTGCCTCGCCTTGATGTCGGCTTTGTAAGGGAGTGACATGTAATGAAGCGGAGTGATTCGTAGTGAACTGTAATGGAATGCAAGTAAACGTAGATGAATGTAGCGGAATGGAATGGTGATGGACTGAAAAGGTGGCATCAAGGTGTAGATATAGACACGCTTATCTACCTAATCCAGCAATATGAATCTCGCTGAGTATTCTAGATCGCTTTCATGTTCTATCAAAACCTCATATAATTGGTATTTGGTAAAAGACATGCCCTTGGCACGAGAGATGAAAAAGTAAGTGATAAAGGATAAAAGGATGTAGCCAACCCTCGCCGTGGTGAGGAGTCCTCGAGTTCGTAGGTTCATCATCGGCCGGCAACCCGAACTTTGCGGTGTTCTTGTACCGCGTGATGGGCTAAAGTTTGTAAAAGAGAAGTTGATCTTGAAATGAAAAGAATACCAATCCATCATATTTGGAATCTAAAGTTCATTCAAGTTTCACCAAAATACTCAGTTTAATTCTGAGTGGAAGAACCTCAAGTTCTAAAAGGGTTTGTTTAAGCATAGCAAAATTGCTCGGGTATCGTGAAAACCATGAATCACGCTCTAGCAGAAAACTCGATATTCGGAAAACGACAAAACAGACTTAAGCCATAGTGAGATTGAAAGATAATGGTGGGACTAACATAGAATGATGGTAAAGAAGAATAGCAATGGGATGACAATTGCCACGGTGGGTAAAATAAAAGACACGGTGGGATAAAAGAAATGATAGAATAAAACATGATGTAATAAAAAGAAAGGAATAAAACATAAAGGGATAAAAGAAATAATAAAACATGATGAAATAAAGGAAAGAGAAAACATAATGAAATAGAATTGGTAATGATGAAGAAATAAAAGGAGATGGATGTGAACACAGAAAATCATGTAGAAAATAGTTGAAGATATAGATTGTCTATTGGAGGTCAAGACACCCGATTAGGAACCATCGTCCCTCCAATGTTCAATTTTGGCTTATCCGTGAGTGTGAAGAAATGACCAAGCCGTCGTAGATTTTGTTGAAGGGGACCTCGGGCCCAGTCATGTTCACTCTCAAGGTCTTCAACATTAATGCATATAATATGTATAAAGTGGACCTAGCATAGCTAAGTGACAGATAGTAGGAGTGATGTGAAGTACAAAAATGAAGTGATGGTGATGATGTGATGTGAGATTGATGAGAAGCTGAGGATGAAATCTTTAGGTAAGCTGCATCGACCGCCTGGTTCATCAGCATCTCTGGTCCATCCTTGTCTTGCCTTCTGACGGAATACAGCACCATGAGAATGTTCAGCTGGGTGGTGCTTCCTTTCTTTTCGCCGTAAGGTTGGCATGACGTTCCTTGGGGAACACTGTTCTCGCCAATTCACCTGTTAGGACTAAAAAGGTTGCCTGCACATTTCTGGTTAGTTGGCCCAATGAGAAATTGTCATATGAAGCAGATTGTTCATGAAATGATCAATTGAAGGTTTTACTATTTGAACCATCATTTGGATGTCAAAACAAAGTTTTTAATGATGGTTCCTTTAGCAAAAATGTCATTTTTAACTTTATAGACAATTTTTGAATTTTTGAGCTTTTTCTGAATTTTTTGAATTTTTTGTCCATGTGCCCCCGATCGGGGGCACCTGGCCATGTGCCCCCAGATGAGGGCACATGCGCCCTGAGGCCATTTTTTTTTTTTTTTGCAGAAAAATTGTACCTGACCGCCCTTCTCTTTTTTTGCTTTTTCAGCTCCTGAAAACACTTAATGAAAAATGATTAAATCTTCATTATGACTCATCCCTTTGCCTGTATATCGCATGCCTTGATTTTGAGTCAAAGGGAGGAGCCTTCTTAACAAGGTGGAATAAAACAAATGACTTAAAATGAAATGGGGGGTTGAGAGAACTTACCTGTCATGGTGTGAATCTTCTCCTCTCCTGTATTGAAATGCCTGTAACACTTGACAGAAGGAGATTAGATCTTCATCAGGACTCATCCCTTTGCCTATTATGGTCAAGTTTGACTTAGGTCAAAGGGGAAGAGCCTTCTTAACAAGGTAATTAAAGTAAAAATGGATATACAATGCAGGAATGGAAATATGTATGACAGTAAAATAAACATGGATGCAACTAAGGCAATGATCATGGTTGAGCATTTTTTTTGGATTTTCTTGAAAACATTCATTTTTTTGGTTTTTTGAAATATTCATTTTTTTGGATTTTTTAAATATGCATTTTTTTGAGTTTTAAAACATGAATTTTTTTTTTGGATTTTTGGTTTTTGAAATATGCAATTTTTTGGGTTTTGAAATATGCAATTTTTTTGTGGAGAAAATGCTGGTATTTAAGACAGTTCATCGGTCTTTGGAGTTCGTCAAGACTCAAGTGGTAGATGCCACGTGCAAAAATAAAGTTCCCTACCTAGAATCCTTCTAACCTTCTTCCTTTGATCGGCTCGGATTCCACCTGGACTTGGTCGGTTTACCCTACCCAAGGGGTTTAAGGAGGAAGAGTATAGAGGAAGTCCTTGATAGGGTTTGAAGATGTTGAGAGGGATTTCTCTACTCTCACTCAAATTACCCATTGGGGTTCGGCCTCTTTGGGTTTTTCTTTCTTTTTTTTGCCCTTTTCTATGTGGCACATATTTGGACAGGTTTTTGACCCGTGGGGACATTGCCCATCTTTTAGTGCCTTTTGCCTTGACTATCATCCTGGGTACTCATTCAGACAGGTTGATCATTTTTCTTTTTTCTAACCTGAGGGGTTCATTGCTTGTCTTTTTGGCACCCTTTTGTACCCTGCGAGACGGCCTCCTACTAGGGTGGCGAGTGTTTTCGATACTACCCTCTCTAATCTTCTCTCCCTATCTGGGACCGAGTAGAAGAGAATAGGGTAAGGGTACTCCTTCCATTTCTAGATTTCTGCCTTGCCTTTCGCAAGTGTCGGGTTGTCTGGATTCTAGGATCGGGAAGTGTTGTGTGTGTAGGATGGTACCTACCCTTGACTTCTCACGAACAACCTAGGATCAATGACTTGAGGTTATACCAGTGGTTTCTCTATTTTTATGGAAAGTGTTTTTTGAGGTAAACTCCATTCCAAGGATGATTCAATTTTTCTCCATCTACATTTGTCAATTCATATGCATTACCTGGATACTTTTCAGTGATTACAAAAGGCCCTTCCCAGTTAGGTTGCAACTTGGAGCGGGGACCCCATGGCTTAACGAATATGCGTTTGACTACCATCTCACCGATTTCGAACTTTCTCTCGACCACCCTCTTTTGATAAAACCTTTTGAGTCTATTCTGATAAGTCCGGGCATGCTCGGCGGCGGCTAGCCTTCTTTCATCCAAGAGTTCAAGTTTGTGCAAGGAGAGATTCTCGTCTCTCATCACGGGAATATCCCCGTCGTTTGAACTCGGAGAGATGGAAAGTAATACTTCGTAAGGGACACTTTGCTTCCATCCCATATGCCAAAGCATACGGGGTTTGTCCAAATGGGAGTCCTTACGAGTACGATAAGCCCATCAGAGCATCTACAAGCTTATCGAGCCGGTCACATTCAGCAGACTTACAAGATTTCTTGATATTTTGATTAAGGTTTTGTTGGTGGCTTCTGCTTGACCATTGCCTTGAGGATAGTATGGTGATGAATGATGCAATGAAATGTAATACACATTTGCAAAGATCACGCGGATCTTGAGAAAGAAATTGTGGCCCGTTGTCGGTGACAATGTCGCCGGGGATCCCGAACCTTGCCGGGATGTTGCGCTTGATGAAGGAGCGTCGCTGACGCTTTAATCTCCACGAATGCTTCCGCTTCAGCCCACTTTGTGAAGTACTCCGTTGTCGTCGGAATGAATGATTTTGAGCGCACTTCGGAGTTGAGGTCACTCAAGGGCCAATGATATCAAAGCCCACATGGCGAAAGGCCATGGGGCATGAATTGGATGAAGGGAAGATGCGGGAGAGTGAATCTTGTCGGCATGGAGTTGACATGAATGACAATGCCGGACAAAGATGGAGCAGTCTTCTTCTAGAGTTGGCCAATAATACCCTTGCCGGATGATTTTCTTAGCAAGGGCTTGGGCATTCACGTGACCACCACAAACACCAGAATGTGCTTCTTTCAGCACCAACTCGGCTTCTTCTTCATCAAGACATCTGAGTAAGATTCCACTTAGGCTTCTCTTATAGAGCACTCCTCCTAGGATTGTATACCTCTGGGATACAATTCTGATTGCCTTCTTTTCCTTGGTGGTTGATCCAGGCGGATATGACTGATCTCGGCAATACCTCGCAATCTCGTCATACCAAGGTCTCTCACCTTCTTCTAATTCTTCGAACTCAATCAAGGAGATTTCTTCTTTATGTTCCAAGTATTCTTTTATGTTGAATCTTTCCTTAACCTTCAGAAAACGTCCATCCTCAATTGCTGGAATTGTCCTCTTACAGATGTGGATAGTTCGCACTTGCCTGCCTAGCGGGACAGATAGAGATGAAGCTAGTGAAGCTAAGGCATCGGCGAGGATATTCTGAGAACGGGGAACATGGACAAAGGTGAGTTTGAAGAATAGCTTGATGTAGCAAGTGGTGAGCTCCTGGTAGGGTTTGAGGTTCGGATGGGAAGTTCGGTACTTGGATAGGACCTGGCGTAGGATCAATTGACTATCACCTATCACCCTTAGTTCGGTGGCACCGTGGAAATGAGCGGCCTCCAGTCCGGCCAGCAAGGCTTCATACTCAGCTATATTGTTGGTTACTGGAAAGTTAAGCTGAAAAGCCTGTGGAATGGTGACACCTTCAGGTGACAGAAGGACAATACCTATCCCTCTACCAAGAGAGTTCAGAGCCCCGTCAAAATATAATGTCCAAAGATTGGAAGATCGGACTGACATTAGTTCGTCATCCGGGAACTCCGACTGGACTGGGTTAAAGACGGGTATGGGATGATGGGCAAGGTGTTCAGCAATAGCATAACCCTTGATTGCCTTACGTAGGACATAAGTGATATCAAATTGGGATAGGAAACTCTCGCCATCGCCCTAACCGATCGATCGAAGTCTTCTCTAACGAAATTTAATGGGATTGATACGAGCAATGAGCTTGACTTGGTGAGCAAGGAAATAATGTTTGAGTTTCTGAACCACCCAAACAAGAGCAGCACAGGTCTTTTCTACCACAGTGTACTTCAGCTCACAAGCATCGAACATCTTAGACAAGTAGTAAGTAGCTCGTTCTTTCACTTCTTCATCAACTTGTGCAAGGACTGCTCGAGAGAGTTCTCAAGAACCGAAATGTAGAGGACCAAAGGTTTGTCGGGAATTGGTGGTCTAAGTACGGGGGACTTGCCGGGTATGTTTTCAACCCATCAAACGCCTCCTGGCACTTCGAATCCCATTTAAACTCGGCCCTCGCCTTGGTTAACTCATAGAAAGGTTTACACCTTTGGGAATGTTGTGAGATAAACCGGCGGACAAATTGTAGCCTCCCAATCAATCTTCGAAGCTCTTTCATATTCTTCGGGGGAGGCATACCAATAATTGCCTTGGCCTTGTTTGGGTCGATCTCTATGCCCCTCTTGCTTACTATGAACCCAAGTAGCTTTCCTGATGAAACTCCAAATGTACACTTCTTAGGGTTTATTTTTAGCTTGTATTCTCTAGCTCTTTGCAAGACCTTCCTTAGCACTTCAGAATGATCTTCCCGACTCTTGGACTTGATAACCAAATCATCCACATACACCTCTACAAGGGTGTGCTTCATGTATTGAAAGATAGCCATCATAGCCCTACGATATGTAGCACCGGCATTCTTTAACCCAAAGGGCATGACAACATAGCAATATGTTCCCCAAGGTGTAGTGAACGAGGTCTTTTCTTGGTCCTCCTCGGCCCAACCGGATACGATTGTATCCGAGAATAGCCATCCATGAATGAAAGCATCTCAAATCCAGCTGTGTTATCAACCAAAACATCGATATGAGGTAAAGGAAAATCATCTTTAGGACACGCTCGGTTCAAGTCCCCAGAAATCTATACAAATCCGAATTCGTCCATCCTTCTTCATAACAGGGACTATGTTAGCCACCCATTGTGGATATAGAACAACCTTAATAAATTTTTCTTGGTGTAGTTTGTCGACCTCTTCTTTCATTTTGAGTGCAATATCAGGGTGGAACCTCCTGAGCTTTTGTTTAACTGGGGTAGTTCCAGGTTTCAAGGTTAATCTATGTTCAACCAATGAATTATCTAATCCCGGCATATCTTCATATGTCCATGCGAATGTGTCCTTATATTCTTCCAAAACTTTGATCAAACGTTGTTCTTCTGAGGGAGTGAGGTTTGCACTAATGAGGATAGTCTTAGGATCTTCCGAGGTTCCTAAATTCGGTTCCTTGGTCGGTTCATTCCCCTGTGGTTGTTGGTTCTTCAAATCTTCTAAGTCCTGATGCATATGCATCAGCCAAGTCCTCAATTTCATCCTCGGATTCGGGATCCTTCTCTGATACCACCTCATATACTCCCAAAGTATGATCTATGTTATGCTCATCCTCATATCGGATTTCATCTAGCTGGATAGTATTATCTAAAAAAATTTTGGCAGCCTTGCACACTCTACGTATTTCTGTGCCAATTGTTGCAGATACCTATTTGGAACTCGCTTACCTCTGACTTTCCTATTTCCTAACCTAACTTGACCTATTGAAGATAAAGCTGGAAAGGTGATATTTACAGTGGAGGGAGGATCAAGTAAATCGATTAATGATTCAGAAAAGAGGGATCCCTGATTGGGAGCACCCTCTGGTATGAGTAGAGATGTCTCCTCGATGGAAATGTGAGTTTCAGAGAAGACGTTTTTTTTTTTGGAAATTTCAAGTAAAAAGATAGAATGAGCCTGAGTGACTCGAGGCTTGCTAGAAGATGACTGAATTAATAGAGAGAAAAACTTAAGAATAAAAGGGAAAAAGGGGCTCGTGGGCCCAATGGTAATAGAAAGTGGACACATTGGTCCAAAATTGATGGAAAAAGTAAACGGGTACGTGGACCCGATCATAGAAATAAATGGGCATGTGAGCCCATGTTGGGAAAAGCCCTCAGTTTTGAAGTTGATGAGGGAAGCAAATGGGCAAGCTGGCCCAATAAGAGTGAAAGGTTGAAGAGGGCACATGGGCCCAAAGTGGGTAAGTGGGCCCTGAAGCCCATCCAAAAGATCTAGAAACAACGGCACGAGGTTTAAACATGGCATTGTTGGGCCTCGTGGAATGGTTTTGACTTGGGTGGTATGCTCAACAAGATGATTCAATATTGGTCTGCCCTTGGGTGGTTCTTGATACTCTTCCCCACTCGAGAAACGGACGAGTCAAAGATAAGCACATGTCTTCCAAGTCTTCTTCTTCACCGGAGCCTTTCTTCTCTTGGCCGGCAACTCACGGAACTTTTGCCATCTTCGGCCATCATCATGGTCTCCCTTTTGATAAAGAATGTATGGAGCCCCATGGCATATCTTTGGAAGATCCTCCTTGGGATGGAACCCTCTTCATATCCTAACCCATGTTTGCGTGGCCTTTTCACATTTTCAATTAGGCTGAGTGATCCCTTGAAGATCCTTGCCTAAACCTCTTCCGGTGATAGCCCAATTTCATCATCATCCGCCATCCCGGTGTACGGTAGAGGGCGGTCATGCATCCGACTTCCGGCAATTTTCCCACTGAGATCTGGGGTTGTATTGACAGACCTAGGGGTAAAGAAGCATCGTTCAGCTCGTCCCTTATAGGCATGCTAGTCACCTTGACCACATGTCCTTTAAAGGGAAACTTTATGCACTGGTGGTTTGTTGAAGCCACAACTCCTATTGCCTCCAAATATGGCCTCCCAAGTATAGCACGAAATGTTGGATCTAATTCTAGAACATGAAAATCTGTTGTAACCGTACATGGTCCAAGTTTGATTTCTAGAGTGACCACCCCACGTGCAGACTTCTTGGAGTTATCATAGGCTGTCACCATGGCACAAGATGGCTTGATTTCTTGCTCAGAAATGCCGCACAACTGCAATGTTTACGGCGGCATAACGTTGATAAACTCCGAGTGTCAACCAAACATGATTTCACTTCAATATTACGGATGATAACGACCACATGCAAAGCATATCTCCTAAAGTCCTGGATCTGCTAATTCTTCCCGAGAGAAAGTGAGTGTTGGGTGCTCACTTCTAGGGGCTAACTGCGTAGTGATCTTCTCGGTGGGAGATCTTCATTCACCATGACCCTTTGCAAGTATGCTTCTTGTAGAATCTCCTGGTGCACTTTTGATCTTTTGATCAACTCAAGTATAGAAATACGGCCGGTGTCTTATCCAAATGTTTTAACGGATCATACGTGCACGGCAATGGTTCTTCCACTTGTTCCTCCTCCACCGGCTCCTGCGGTTGAGTTCCGGCTTGGGGAAAGAGCCGGCTGGAACATCCTCCCACTCCGAAGCACCGGGGCTATTTGGCGGTCGGGTAGAGGTGACGGGGTTAAGCTAGGTGGGTTGTGGTGTAGGTGCGGGTATGATAGGTAATGGGATTGATGGTTACCGGGATGATGGGGTTAGTTGGTAGAGGGGTAGGATTTGGAGGTGGTAGTGATGGTGATACCGGTGGCACGATAAGAAGAGGCCGGGGGTGCGGAAGTGGTTGATGAGTTTAATGAAGGTGGTGATTGTATGATAGGTTGGGGTTTTGGAGTAGTAGAGCTCGTAGGTTGGGGGTTCGGAGGTTTGGTGGAGATTGTGGTGGTCGGATGAGCAAGGGCCGGTGTGTAGCAATGGTTGAAGGAGGTGTAGTTAAGGAGGGGCTGGCCTAATGATGGGTCGGCGAGAAGAAGTGGCGGCCAGTGGTGGGGTTATTGAGCTTGGTAGTGGTTGTGGAGTGGCAGGTGCACGGATTATTTGTCTAGGAGGAGGCCTAGCAGGAGACCTAGCTGGGTTGACAGGCATGGTTGCATTTTGGTTTTCTAGTTGCCAACCTTGAGCACGACTGGTATCTCCCTGGACAATGGAGTGTACTAGACCAATTCCTGGGTTTGGATGTCTTTGGTGCCGGTCTTTGGAGAGCGGGAGCATGTAATGGGAGCGGATTACGGAACAATCCCCAAGCCGAGGTTGTTGTTGAGGTTGAGCCGGTGGACGCCGCCGCCGTCGCCTAGCCTTCATAGCTTGTATGCATTCCCCCATTTGAGCCCAATCAATGCTTCCTTGGTCATTCGGATCGTGGATGTAATCCTTGAATTGAAAGCACACTTCTACGGTGTGACCAGGACACCGGTGGTAAGCACAGTATCGGGACATATCTACATTTGTAGGCCAAACCTCTCTTTCCTTGGGCAATTCCAACTGTTTCTCCGCCATGAGTACATTGAAAATGTCGGTCAAGGAGTAAGGGAGTTGTTGGTAGTTCTCTCTCCTAGGACCTCCCCTTCGTGGTGCCTGATTGGGTGGTGGCGGTGCCCTATTGTAGGTAGGTTGACGAGGCGCCGGGGTTGTGCTACCGGTTGAGGGGGTTGTTGTGGTTGTCGTGGTTGTGGTGGCCTAACTGTTGTGAGGGGGTAATAGGAAGGGTTCTGTGGTGGGTTTAAGTGTCTTGATTTTGACGGTTCCCTCCCCTGGTTCCCACAATATTTACGGCTTCATTGTTGACCACTCCTTCGGTTGTAGGCCCAGTGGTGCGGCAGGGGGTTTTCTAAAGTTTCTAGGTTTAGGATCAAAGGGTTTATCATGGTGGCATCCTTGAACTGGGCTTGCAAGTATCGGGCAGTGTCATAGAGTTCATTCATTGTGGTAGGACGGTGCATGATCAAGACATTCCTCAAGGCGAGGTGTAGTGTTGCCAATGAGCATCTTCACTTGTTCCCCTTCGAAATAACATCTGTCAATTTCTCTCGCCATTTCCCTCCGGCGATCGGCAAACTTTATGAAGTCCTCTTCGGGCTTCATCTTCTCGGACAATCAAGTCCGTAATGGAGCATGCTTGGTGCCACCCGGTCTCTGTATCTCCTGCAAGAATTTGGTCTTGACAATGTCGAAGTCTCCCTGCCTCAAAGGAGTCGAGTGAGTAGAACCATTCCAATGCGAGACCCTTCTAGTGATCGACGAAACAAGAAGGCAAGAACCCTACGATCATCTTTCCGAATGAGGATTCATAAAGAAAATCTTTAAGATGAAGAAAGGGGTTGCCGGTACCATTGTAGCGGCGATAAGCGTAGCTCGAGAAGGTGGCAGGTGTAAGGCGGCGAGAGAAGGGATGGAAATCTCGAGCCGACTTGGAGTCCAGGCGACATTTCGGCTCTTCATAATGTTCATTCATCTGGGTGAGCCGATTCATGATTGCCTCAGGTGAGAGCGGAGTTCTTGGTTTTCTTGGTTGGGGTATGTGGTTAGAGACGTGGTTACGGAATTGAGGAACATGATTTGAAGATTGTCCCATGGCTTGGTGGATTGGGGGAACAACATGGTTGAAATAAGATGGTTGGACAAATGAGGGTTGGACCACGGATGGTTGAGCTGCGGATGGTTGAATCATAGGTTGTTGAACAACGGGAGGTTGAATCATTGATTGCTGAACAACATGTGATTGAACAAAGGGTGACTGCATGAGTGGTGGTTGAACTAGAGGACGAGGAGATAGGGCAAATTGATTGGTTTCAGCCTGATCCGAGGCCATTTTGCCCTTCACCATGGACTGTATACGGGCATAGGTTTCTGGGTCAGTATAGAGAGACAACTCCCTAAAGAGTTGTTCAACATCACGGGGAGCAGATGGTTGAGGGACCTCTTGCACTTCTGACTGAATCGGTTGGTGACCCATCTCGTGCTCTCGATGTTCAGCTTGTTCCGCCATTCCAACGTGCCTTCCAGACCTTAGTTGCATTGAACTTAATGGAGAAAACAAGTTGACAAAGTAAACAAAGAACTTTTTTCTATTTTTTTAGTATTTTGCAAAAAGTTAGAGGTTTGAATTTTTATTTGACAAATAAGTTATGCAAAGATTTGAAAGCAAAATTACGCAATGATTTTGATTAAACCTTAGGTTTATGAATTTTGTTAAGAATTTTTCTCTCAACAAATGGGTTAGGATCCTAACTCCAATCTCCAATGACCTAGGTTTCACACAATATCACCACGTGTAGGTAACGTAGGATGCTTCGGGTTTTGGGGAGTGGTACAACCAACCCGATCGTGAAGAGGAATACTCCACGTATGAGGAATTACGGAGGCCTTGATGAAAGCCAACCAAGTCAACTAGGAAGGAATATCCCAGAAGAGAGGTCAGAATCCACCAAGAGGGTGTTTTGGATGGGAGGGGTAAATGGGAGAGTGAGCTCCCGCCTCAAAAAAGTGTAAAAGAAGGAGGTAGAGAGAAGGAGCATAGAATGCAATCAAGTAATAAAGCAAGTAATGAGCAAAGCATAAACTTAAACAAACGCAATCGGCACCGGACAAGCAATTAGAAACTAGACAAGCAACTAGAAACTAGAATCTAGACTTGTTTCTTATGTGAGCCAAATGGAGATAGTGAAAAGGTGATGGAAAGAAGAGGGTTCAGATCTGATAGCCAAGCAAAGGGTGGTCCACGTGGGGACCGATGTGGGAACTGGGGTAGAAAGTAAAGGTGGTTCACGTGGGAACCGGTTTTGGGTAAAAGGGGTGGTTCACGTGGGAACCGGTTTGAATGATCAAAAGAGGGCCATGTGGGGCCAATTAACGTGAATAAAGATCTGATCCAAGTTGGGATAGATCTGGAAAAAAAGGGGTTTGGTTCACGTGGGAACCGAAGTAAAGAAAGAGATTGGTTCACGTGGGAACCGGTTT
The DNA here is from genome assembly GCA_036172225.1 of Cryptocoryne crispatula var. balansae. NCBI lineage: Eukaryota > Viridiplantae > Streptophyta > Magnoliopsida > Alismatales > Araceae > Cryptocoryne > Cryptocoryne crispatula. The sequence continues at coordinate 12,004,786 of CM069930.1, forward strand.
AAGAAGAAAAGGGTGGTTCACGTGGGAACCGGTTTAAATAAAATGCAAAAAATAAATGGCATACTTGGCGCTTCAGATCTGATGAAAGATGGGTGAAATCAAAAATTTTGAGATGGCATGAAGTTAAGAAAGGTGGAAGGAAGGAAAGACTCACGTGGGAACCGGTCTAGAACTAGAACTAGTTGCAAACAAAACACTAAGCACCCACGGTTAAAGACATTGCTCGTCCCACCGTGGTCGCCACAAAGCTGTCGACTCTGAAAATTCGACAGGGTCCTCTCCTTTTCAGGGAAGTCCGTGAACCCAGATCGTCACCTCAAGAGGGGATGATGAAAAGAAAGGAATAAAGCTCGGAAAACAATTCTCACCTCGGTCCCACACTCACATTGATCCCCGAACTTTCATCCCTTGGCGTCGCTCGATCACCAAAGAGACGGTTCGGGTCATGTGGGAGGAGGGTGAGAAGAAATAAACGTGGTCGCCAGGAACCGTGGGTTCCGATTTATAGAATTAAAATGAAAGATGACCGTGTGTACCTTAGCGTGAAGAGTATGAGTTTAAGATTCTCCTTCTTCGGCCGGCCGATGAAGAAGAGTCCTCAACGTGTGGGTGCTTGATATTCTGTGCAACTAGACAAATAAAAAAGTGAAATATATAATTAGAACTAGACAAAGTGGAGTATATGTAAAGAGAATAACATAAAACACACAATTGACTAGAAACTGACCGGATCAGGGTTATCTCTAACCCCTTTTTTTATTTTCGGATTAAAACAGTAAAAGTAATGCAAAAAAATGTAAAAAAATTATATGATGATGGATAATCACTAAACAAAGAGATAGGAAAAATAACAGCAAGATTCTGAGTTGAATAGAGAAAGATATAGCCAAATCTGTGTTGTTGAAAAAGCCGAGTAGCAGTGCAGGATCTGCCAGACGCGACTTTGCTTCTGCGCTTGTCACGACCAGCCCCGACCTCGGAATTGAGTGCCGTCGATTGTAAACTCAAGAAGGCTTGGAGAGGAAGAACTTTGATGAAGAGAGTACTGGCAGAAGACGTCCACACACTGCTGTAGAGGCTGAAGAAGGGAGACTTGGCAGATCACCTGTAGAATAGCCTTCCTCTCTCTTGAACTGACTTTTCTCTCTCTAAAAACTCGAAATTCTCTCTCTAAAAATCACAAAATTGATGCAGGAGGGTGCTAGGACGTCTTGAGATGCTTGGGGAGTCGTGCTCCTCCCCCTGGAACGACCAGAATCAGAGTCCTTTTATAGGAGAACAGGCGATCTTATCGAAGCTAGAAAATAGGGATGAATGCGCCCCACCCCTGGGCGCATGCGCCCTGGTGCAGGGTGCATGCGCCCCACTGAAGGGCGCATGCACCCCCCAGGGGGGGCACATCTTATCTTCTCCGAAAAAATCGATCTTATCCGGTCCGTCGGTTGAGCGGTAGAGTCCGGGTGAAAAACTAGTTCCCACGTGCCTCAAAGGTGGGGCGCATGTGCCCTCAAGTGAGGGCACATGGTCAGGTGCCTCACTGGTAGGGCGCATGGCCATGTGCCCTGGGTCCCGGGCGCATGTGCCTGGAACACAGGCGCGCATGGGGGCCCAGTTCTGCGCGTCTTTCTTCCGGAAGCCATTGCTAACACTCCCGAACTCGGAATTCGACGCCGTTTGTTGCGTTGGAAAGATAACAGGCCGAAGAAGCTTTCTATAGCATCGGATCAGCCATCACACCCTCCAAAACTTCAGAATTTTGTCCGGAAGTTAGGGCAGTGAACAGAAGATCCGATACAGGTCAAAATGACTTCGACGGCAAACCGGAAAGGCACGGAATGCAACAAAACTTGTCTGGAGTGTGAATATGACCATAACCTTCAATGCATGATCATTAGGTATTGGTCATTCAGCCAATTTCCGTGTTCACATGATTTACGTGCAGCTTTCGCTCGGAAATTACGGCGTTTTGCGGAAAATGTCGGAAAACATCCGATTTCGTTCGGCGAAGCTCCAAATCAACTTAAAAAGACCCGGCATCATCATATGATCAATCATACATGTTACCCTATAAAACATGAGTTTTATGCTCTGAATTAGGCGAATTTGGCGTGTCTACAGGAACCACATTTTGCACATGATGTCTACCAACGAACTTAGAAGAACAACCAAGTGATGAGAACTTGTGTCAATACTGATTTTTCTCTCCCAAAAAAATATTTTCAAAAAAAAACTCTCAAAAAAAAGAGTTGAATATTTTCAAAAACTCCAAAAAAATTAAATATTTTCAAAAACTCAAAAAAAGAATATTTTCAAAAATCCCAAAAAATTGGATATTTTTTAAAAAAAGAAAACTTCATTTTCAAATTCCAACAAAAAATTCAAAACAAAATTCACCATGCTTGGTTTGAATTCTTGTCTTTACATTCATATTTATTCTTTGTCACTCATGTTTCAAATTTTTCATTGCGTATTTGCTGCTTTATTTTTTTACACCCTTAAGAAGGCTATTATCCCTTGACAAAGGTCAAGGCATACTGCAACTTGCAAGGAGGATAAGCTGCATTGTTGTTCTAATGTCCTTTTCTGAGTGTTTCAGGCATGAAGAACAAACAAGGAGAACTGCACAGCAAGGCGATGCTCGCCACTTCGCTCCCCCAAGGATTCTTTGGAGGAGGTGTCACCATGACCTCGGCCCCAACTTTGCCGAGGAGCCTTTTTTCAAAATTTCAATAAGTCAATGCTCACCACTTCCCTCCCCTGAGGATTCTCAGGAGGAGGTGTCATCATAACCTCAGCCTCAACTTTGACGAGAAACTTTCACTCTGTGTCCTCATTAGGACACATGAACCCTTTTGTAAGAATGCATGTCATCACATTGCAAACTCACTGTTATCATTTCCTTTCTTATCATATGTTAGGTGCATTACTATTTATTTTATGCATTGATGATGAAGACCGTGAATGCAAAGAAGACCAGGCCCGAGATCCCCTTCATCAAAATCCATGACGGTCGGGTCATTCTTTGTGCTCACGGATAAGCCAAAATTATGCAGTGAGGGATGATGGTTCCCGAATGGGTATCTTGACCTCATAGACAATCTATATCTTCAACTAATTGTTAGACAAGTTTTTTTTTTCTTGAGCCTAGCATGCATCATATAGTATTAGTTGCATTGCATTTTTCATTATCATTGCATACATCCTTTCAAAAGCTTCACCTTCTAACCCTCTTGTATCATAATTCCGATCATTCTGAATCCCATCATGTTTTCTAATCCCACTGTGTTTTCTAATCCCACCATGTTTTCTAGTCCTACCAACCTTTCTAATATCCCACCGTGTATGTTAATCCCACCATGTTCGATAATCACCTTGTGCCTTCAAATATTTTATTTCTATCCCCACTGTGGCCACTGCAACTCTTTTGCTATTCATCCCACTGTGACAGTCACTTCCTCCCGCCAAGGACCTCCTATTCGATCTAAACTTGCACCGTCATGGTCTGTACTTAAATATTTGCCTTTTGGAATTCGAGATCATTCCATTCCGAATTGAATCTTGTCTCTTGGAAGACTTAAATGAATCTAAGATCCTGAATGTGCTCAATTAGTATTCTTTTACTTTTTCAAAACAAATCTCTTTTTAAACTTTAGCCCATCACAGTACAGGAACACCGCAAAGATCGGGTTACCGGCTGATGATGAACCTACGAACCCATGTTTCGGGGACTCCTCACCACGTTGGGGGTTGGCTATTCTTCTCTCGTGCCAATGGCACATATTTTACCAATCGAACATAGGAAGATTTGATGAAACATGGCGGTTAACTAGGAGACTTGAGAAGATTCTTCTTGCCGAATATGGTCATTGAACGTGTCTATATCTACACCTTGATACCACCTTTTCAGTCCATCGCCATTTTGCTACACTACATTCAACAACGATCTAGCTCGCTTCGCTACGCTTTCTCTACATTTCACTCCGCTACGCTACATGCCATTCCCTTGCAAAGCCGACATCAAGGCGAGGCAAGCTGTAGACACGCCAATTTGGCCTTATTTAGAGCTTAAACCATTATTCCATTGGCAACATCTCTTTTGTACCATCAAAATCATGATGAACTACCCTTTTGGATGATACGAGGTGCTTATTGGAAATATGAGGATGATTTGCTAATTTCTAATCAAATTCGTGTTTGCCGAACAAGAGACTCTTGGTAGTGTGCCAGATTATGCCTTTCCGAGCATATTCTCTATTTGGAAATTTGTCATAGGATTATATGAACATCTAATGAAAAATTATTAAACATGAATAATCTTCTTCTCTGAGTTATCTTTCTATTTCAAAAAACGGCATTCAATTCTGATCTCCCATTTGTCCGCAGTACCCTTTGGAATTCAAATGCGCAGTTCTGTCCGCACGCAGCATTGATCAAGCCCAATTGTATGCAAGCTCAGCCCATTGGGCACATATCTGACAAATTCACGACCTTACCTTCCTTTTTCCTCCTTCATATCACTTGGTAAAGTGTCTGGAAGCTTCATAGTTGAAATTAGCATCATCAAATGATGGCAATCCAACTTGTTGTCTTGTATATCAAAACTTGCTATTTTAGGACTAGATTTGTTTCCTCTTCAAGTGGAGGCATATTTTGAACATGGGAAAGGTAATCCATGGTTTCCAATCCCTCTAAATCATTTTGGTAAGTTTCTATATGCCTCATGATGAAAATTAACAACATTAAATGGAGGAAATCTAACCTATGGTCGGATGTATCAAAACTTGCTATTTTTTGACCTATTTTTCATCCCCTATAAAGGGAGACTCATATGAACGACCAAAGAAGGGCATACCGATCATCCAACACTCTCATCCTCCAGCCTCCCTTGGATCATCCCAACCTCCCCAAATCGTCCTCTCTTCATCCTGGTGCCCAGAGATCATCCCAAAGTGAAGAAGAAGCCGGTCTATGCTCCGACGTGCTGCACTGCTGATCATCGGCTTCTACAGATCTTTATAGTAATTTTCTGGCCAGACTTCCTTTATATGAAGTGTGGTTCATCAAGATATATTTTATCTCATACAAACTGAGATCAATTCTTATATTCCCTCGGCTTTTTACAGCTTCAACACCGGTGCTGTACAGACATATCCGAAGTCTTCTCTTCTAAGTCATTGTCTTCTCAGTCAATTTCAGTATATTTAATGGTGGATTCAGCCTATACATCCTTCATAGAAATTGTTCCCTGGTGAGTCCTATTTTATTTGAAACAAGAATCATTCAATTCAGATATCTTTAGTGCCCATAGTATGTCCTACATCGACATTGTGCTGGGAGTTTTCAGAACTTCACTGTCCAAGATCCGGCTTATCAGGAAACTTCAGATTAATTATCATAAGATTCAAGTAAACTTGTCTTCATATCAAACAACCCTCAGTGAGTTATATTTATTTTGAAACAAACATCACTTTATTCTGATATTGGTGATGTTCGTTACGGTCTATGTATCAGAGCCGCGCAGTTTACATTGAATCTGTCCAACCCGGTTGCCACTTTGCCTGGGTTGTGTTGTCTTTAATCATTCATATTCTCTTTGATAACTCTTCATTCAAATCATTTAGTTCATATTTAAGCATCATTTTTATTCAGTTTTGCATCATTTCATCTATCACAAAAAACCAAAAAAAGGTGTTAGGGCTAACCCCGAATCCGGCGAGTTTGTTTCCATTTACCGTTTTATGTTATTGTTTTTACAAGTTACTACACTTCACTCAGTTCTAATGCTTCTTCACTTGTTTTCTTGTCTTATTGTCTTCTAGTTGCACAAATACATCAACCTAGCACTGGTTGGACTCTTTTTCATCGGCCGGTCGAAGAAGAAGAAAGTTGAACTCACATCCCAATCTCCCACACTAAGGTACACATGGTCAAATCAACTCAATCTTGTTTTTATTCCATAAAGCGGAGCCCGCGGCTCCTGGTGACCACCTTTTTATTCATGTTATAAGTTCATCTCCTCCTCACTCTCCTCCCACATGACCCGAACCGTCTCTGGTGCTCGAGCGACACCGTGAGATGAAAGTTCGGGGATCAATGTGAGTGTGGGACCGAGGTGAGGACTTTACCGCTTTTTGAGTGTTTTCAATTCACTCCCCCCTTTTCCCCTATTCCATCTTTCTCCTTCTCTTGAGGTGACGATTCAGAACCCGTTTTTGGAGTCAACAATGTCTATTAAGATGAAGTTGTATTATCCTTCAAATGATGTGTGAATCTAGTACTTGAGTATTTCACTCCTTGATCTAATCAAAATGCTTTAATACTCTTTTTATTTTTTATTTACTTCATTTATAACCTTAGACAATTTCTCAAAGCCTCATATTTTCACTTCACAAGCACACATATCTATGCCTAGAGAAATTATCTATTAAAGATGAAGTAAGAATGTCCATCTTTAGCCTTAATAGACACAGACCAATACACATCTAAATGTATGAGTTCTGTTAACTCCTTGGTCCACCCTCCATTTCTAGTAAATGGAGAGAGAATCATTTTTCAATGAGATCAGACTCATATTTGGTTAATGATTCAAAATCATTTGCCTTCATGTTTCCATCTATATGGAACTCCTTATGTCTTTTCTCATTGATATGACCATGTTTATATTGAGCTAAAGAAATAGATTGATCTATATCAACCCGCTTTCTCTTAAGAAGAGCATTGACATATTCTATGAGAGCTTCCATATCTCATATGAGTAAGTTATTTACTAAGCTCCCACAAGCAAACATTTTGCCATTCATAATCATAGAACAATTATCATTTCCATAACTCAAAATAAGTCAATATTTATTCAAGTAGGAAATATCGATAATGTTCATATACAAGGATAAAACCAACAATCTTCATCATAAGGACATCCTCAAAGGCTACTAAAGATTTGTACCTCCCACTATCAATGATACAACTCTTGCACCATTTGTATATGTAGGTTAATCTTTATAAATCAAGCCTTCATTTACTTGTCATTATCTGCAATCTTTGTAGATATAAGATGAATATTTAGTATCTCATATCAATAAATGCATATATAATATCTTGTAGAAGATATGCATATCTAATATCTTATACAAGATACACACATTTGGTATCTAATACTATAAGACATATGCTTAGTATCTTATAGTATAATATACACAAATAGTATCTTATACTTGATGTGTATATGTGTATGACAAGTAAGTCAATGACTGAGATGCCAGAAGCTTCTCAAGCTCCTCCTTTGCAATATATATATATATATATTCAATATACTTTCCACCAATCATCATCATGATAGTAGAAGAGCAATTCTATGTCTTATTTAGGCTTAATGTCCTCGACCAACTTCTTGACTTTTAACTATGCCTTCATTTTCTCATTTAATGATCTCACTTCTTTTCATTGGTCTTACCAACAAGAAGTATTGAAGATGTATTGTTATTTTAATCTTGTCTTAAATTTTCTCATCACCATGAGCTTTGATGAATCTCATATCCATCTGTCCATGTTTCCTCTAAACTTCATATAGTGACTAACATTTAGTGAAAGGCAAATAATACATCTTTCTAATTAGATGAAGATTTCATCTTCTCTTACTACATTAGATGATTAGTAGGCACCCACTTCCCAAGTAGGTTAGTTACATGGTCAACCATGAGAACACTTCTCATGATTCTAAACCAGTCAAGAAAGTTAATATAAATGAGCCTAATGACTTCAAGTATGCAAGATAACTGGTGGTTAAGAATCTAATTATATAAGGAGATATAATTCTATTTAGAAAATATTGCAGACATTCAATGTAAATTAAGATATGGTCTTTTATCCTAATTTATGCTCCCACTAATTTTGATGAATTTGCATGACCCTCATTATGCAAAGACGGGATAACACGATGATATCCTAGTGGGGACTAAGATCCTATTAACTTTATGGTGACAACCTTGTGGAAAACACAACAAGTCATCCCATACTTAATAGGTAGGCAACTTTTGCGAATTGCAACTCTTGCAACTCTTAGTCATTTAGCCTCTAAAGTCATGACCTTGTGAGAAACACAACAAGTCATATACTCTAGTTAGGTCAAATCCGCTTGTTACGTTATGGGTATGGATTCTCAACATAGCCGTTGTGGGAAACACAACAAGACCATGCCAATGGTCCACCCCAAGGTTCAGCTTTAAGCCTTGACCATGATCACCATTCCCTTGCTGAGTGAGCCTTGTGGGAAACACAACAAACTCACCCAATCTAAGATTGGCTTATCGAGACCATAACAACGGAAGGCTACGTGGGTCATTCTTAGTGTCCTACCCTTATCAACCTAATTTAAACGAGGGGTTTTTGTTTTAGTCTCATTATAGTATGTACTACATATATATATATATGAATACCTTTGAATACCATATATATAAGGTATCTAGCACACACACATACATATCAAATATGCAAATTTTAAATAGATGATCATGGACTTTCATCACATTAATGTAAGACCGGAGCCAGATCGGTATGCTTTAAAGGATTCGGCATCCTATGCCGATGTTGACAAGCCATTATGCCTAGAAGAACCCTTCTCCTTGCATCTCGCTCTCTCCTCCATCTCGATCAGTCTTCTTGTCATTATAAGAGCATTAAGGGTACGCAAACGCATAAATGTACATTAATCAAATAAGAAACCTTGATCTTAATCAAGGGGAGTACATTTTTAGAGGGAGGTAAAATATACAATCAGAATTGATAAGAGAGAAGATTAGGCACGCAGGCCCTTGATTACATGCCAACTTCAAACAAGCATCATCACATAGCATACACTTAATCCATGATCATCCAAACATTCAAACATACATATCATCACATGAACATAGTGTGAATACGTGGTAATAATATGATATAACTATTATATCATAAAAATATACATCATATGTTTTGAAATTCTCAATTTTATGGTTATCGAATTATTCGTGAAGTAAATAACATGAAATAACATATAAACAATTTATATAATATAAACAAGCAACTCCGAACAATTTAAACAATATATGTATTTTTTTATATACAAAGTGCCAAATCAATGTACTAATCATCAATTTGAAAAATCATATTTTACAGAATTAATTTAGACATTAATTTCTCAAGTTAAGTCATTAAAATAATTTTTAAAAACTTAACAATGAATAAATCTATAACAATAGGGCTCAAAACCACATAAAAGATCATCAAACACTTTGATAATATATTATATAATATTTAAAAAAAATTTACAAATTTTATGAAATTTTTCTGGCATTTTTTGAATTTTTTATTGATTTAAAACAATTTTGAATCAATTAAAATTGGCCTTGGTGCATTGTGCCGCCCTTCCTTCATGCTAGGAGCGCCACCCATGCACCACAGGCACTGACGCATAGCGCCGTCCCACGTGCCGTAGGTGCGTGCACCCGTGAGCCACCGTGCGCACATTCAAATTTTTTTTTAATGAACGCGCACACTGTGCACAACCCGCCAACTGCGCGCGGCAATGACCACGATCAAACTGCATTCAAAACATGTTTACCGTCACCGGATCCCCTTATTGGGTCCCGATGGGTCTTGTCTCCTCCACCCGATAAGGGTGAACAGTAACCACGGAAGAGGATTTTTAGGACCTTCCAAAATTCGAACATTCTGATCTCCAAAAAATAGCCAAAAATAATGGTCCAATTCCAAATCGAATAAGAAATCCAAAAAATACCATTTTCTTTCCATGAAAAAAATCCCAATCAATGGAAAAATAAGAAAGAAACGCTACCGACACTAGAACTTCTCCTCGTCGAAAAAACTCTCAATCGACCTCCGACGACGCCGTTCAAAGCCAAAGAATGATGGAAAACTCTTGGTAATCATATTACCTATATTCTTAACCATCTATTAGACATCAAATGTCTTTTTGGAAGAAGATCTCAAGAAATCCCCAAATCGAACTGGTGATTTCCATAAAACGAAATCACCATCTTTCAGACCCTCTACCAGACTCTCCGGTGGTCCAAAATTCAAACGGTTTGCAGCATTGAAAAGCCCTTTGTCACGAGATTCGTCTAGAAGTAACCAATCTCCAAACGTATCCCATATGACTTATGGTTACTCCGTCACTATGGATGTTTGTACAGATTTGGGAAAACATGAAATATATGAAACGACGATGAAACGAAGTCGGATTCAAACGAACTTCAACCTGGCTCTGATACCACTGTTGGGAATCGATCCAATCAGATTGGCGTAGCGGAAAAAATTTGATTCCATGTATATCATTGTCTTGGTCTCTATCGAAACCGAACAACATCGCTAAAATTGGTATTCGAAACGGTTTTGAATAGGTACCTTAGCGGGATTCAAATAATCCCTAAAGACCATAGAAGATTGAGTGGTCTCATGCTCGTTCAACTACTCAAGTGTGCAGCCTCTAGTCGTATCCACACGAGCCACCTCCAGAGTTGGGTTCTCCTTCGCATCGGTCCTTCCGACTCACCCTGGATGAAGTCCCATAGACTCTCAATGACCTCCAGCATGGGAAAATGTGAAGGAGAGAAGTAGGGACGAATTTTTCAGCCTTGGCTTGTGGGGCTCATGCTCAATTCACTATTATATAGAGAATTTTGAGTTTTTCACAAAAACCCCTCTATTCTCTATATTTACACTCTTGCCCCCAAACTATGGATTAGCCCTTATGTGTGTGACCTACTAGGTCCAATAGCTCATTTGGTTGAGGCCTAATTAAAAGAACAACTTCTTATAAATTAAATCTATTATCTCATAATAGATTTAATGACCTACGTATCATAAAGGGTACAAGCCACATCCTATGATCCCAAACGGCTTCGGGGATGAACTCATTTCCAAAAAGCCTTTCCATTATCGGTTACCACATGGCTATAAAATTTCCTCTATCCAATGTCCCGGTCGGATAGGAGTATGGCATTGACTATCAACTCCTAAATATACCGACACTATGGAATCTTGTACTCTTAATTGGATCAATTGAAAAGCTCTTTTCCAATTATCCTATCTACCTTGGCCAAGGATTTAGAGTACTATCCATAGGACATTCTCTCTCTCCTACCGAGAGTGGATGATTCCCTATTGTCCGCTCAATTTCCTCCACTGGGTTTCCCATATACCCAATCTATTAACTATACTGGACCACAATACTAAGTGATCCATAAGTCAATAGTCAAAGTACATGGTACGCCCAACAAGACATCTTTGGTGACTCAGGTTAAAGATCCAACCGTGTAACCGTGATGATAGAATACCCTGATCGACAGTTTGTTAAGATACCATTCAGGGATTCTTTACTGGTCAGTTCTATGAACTCATTCCTCTAATGGGCACCTGTACATATATCTCAGTGTCCCCACACTGATGACCAATGAGATCGGTCATTCTCATCATATGAGAAGATATCATATACACTAGTCTTATTGGATCTTTGATGTTCTGTCTCGAGGATCCTACGACTAGGAACATTTAGAGTAAATGCTTTTAGATGATTGATCTCATTATCATGATCTTATCATGATTCAATCATCATTGCATGCAACCTAGGACTTCATTACGATAGATGCATCTAGATAGTGCAAGTAATGAAGATTATGCCATTTATACTGAACAAGATATTACAAGAAATGTAAAATCATGTCACATATGATTGGCGTGTAGGGCATACATTTCTATCAAACACTTGGTTGTCTATCCCTACTACTTGCAAGAAATGTATCTGACCACATCTGCCTTACACATTATCTACCATTTTTATGGCATTATTCATTGGTAGCCCTATTAAATCATAACTTGAATCCTTACTACTGTATTATAATTAATTTTCATGTTTTTATTACAATGATATGGATTGGAGTTAGATAGATTTACCCAAAAATATGGTTGGATACTATGATGGTGTTGATAAGTTTCTAAACTTTGCATACATAAATATACAATCGAGTTAAAAGATTAGATGTCTATGTGTGAATTATACATGTATAAATAAATGTAAGAAGAAGATTGTTAGAGAACATCTTTATATTGATGGTGTTATAAAAGACAGAATTTTGGAAATTTTATGGTGAAAGATCAAGTCACTGAAACTTTGAAGAAAGTCGGGAGAATTCAAACCTACATCAAATGTTGGCTAATGTCTTTCCGATGAATACTGATGAAGCACCATATGTTAAAGATTCTAAAAAAAAATTTGACTTGTTGAAAGATGTTAACTAATCCATTTATCCTGAATGTTGACTTCGAAAATGGGTCCTGAGTCGGCACCTCAGAAGGGTAATGTAAAAGGGGAAAGCTCTCACCTCGGTCCCACATTCACAATGATCCCCGAACTTTTATCCATCGGCATCACTTGAGCACCAGAAAGAATGTTCAAGTCATGTGGGAGGAGAATGAGGAAAGTAAACAAAGAAGAATCAGAAATAGATGAGGAGATGAAGTAGAGGTAGAGATGAAGAGGAGTGGTCGGTAGGAGCCGTAGGCTCCACTTTAAATTAAATAGAATGCAAATTAAGTAAAGGATGACCATGTGAACCTTAGTGCAAGAAACAAGTGTGTGAGTTCAACTTTCTACTTTTTTGGCCAACCGATGAAGAACAGTATTCCACCGATGCTAGCTTGATGTACCTGTGGAACTAGTAAACAAGAAGACAAGAAAAAAGTGAAAGAACAATTAGAACTGTGTGAAGTGTAGCAATTGTAAAGACAATAACATAAAATGACAATCGTAAACAAACTTCCCGGTTTCAAGATTAACACTAACTCCTTTGTTTTAGTTTTTTATGATATATGAGAAAAATAAAAATTTTATAAAAATGATATATAAATCATGCTGGATAAATGAAAAAGAACTAGAAACTCGAACGGCTCAAATCGAAGCTAAAATAGGTGAAAATGATCAATCTAGTCGGCATGCACACAAGCTGGGGCGCAGAGGCCATGCCCTTAGATTGAGGGCGCGTTGAACTTTGTCAGGCACAACTTTGGTGTAGAGCTCACCATGGGCAGTCCCAATGTCAGAATTGAGTTATGTTAGTTGCAATGGAAAGGGAACTCAGTGTAAAAGACTTTCTTTGTTGACTATCTCTCCAAAATATGCCCGTACAGACATGTAGAAATAATAGAAGTAGACAGAAACCTAAAGCAAAACTAGATTGCATGACCAGGTTGAAACAATCACCATAAACAGTTCCAAAGTTGGAGTGAACTACTGTTTGTTTCAAAATAAAAAAAGACTCACTGAGAGTAATTTAAGATAAAAAATTTTGCTTGAATATTTTTATAAGAGGTCTGAATTTACCTGATAAGCATGATGTTGGAAGGTGAAGAACTTGGAACCACAAGCGCGATGTGGATGCAAGACATGCGACAGGCACCACAGATGTTAAAATTGAACGATTATTGTTGGGAATGAAAGATAAATCACCGGGGTACAGTTTTTATAAAGATGGTATAAGTTGAATCTATAGAGAACTATATGAAAATTGATGGTAAAAATGATGTTAGAGAATAGTAGACTCTCAATCTATCTGTGCAATGCTAGTGTATAAGCTGCCACAAGCCAATAAAATACCATAATTGATTCCTGTTTGTTGGAGATGAAAGGTAACTCAACAAAAACACTTCTTATTTAAGAGTACTACTTAGAAAATGCTCACAAAAATTTTTGAAAGCTGATGATCAGCATAGCAGCAAGATAGAACATAAATTGACTTTTCTCTCACTTTTGGATGATCTTCAAGCATCGGGACGAAGAGAGGACAACTTGGAAAGGTTGGGACTAGTCTAGGGCAGCTGGAGGATGAGAAGAGTAACCCTAGATTATATCCTAGTGGCCCAAATTTATTGAGAATCGAAGGCGACGCAAAACTAGAAAATTGATTGGATGCGCCCTCAAGGTGAGGGCACATAGACTGCACCCTACCATTAGGGTGTCATCCCCACGCCCCCACTTCAAGGGCATGTTCAGCCGCAATTACCAATTTTGACTAAATCAGTCCATAAACATTCCAAAATCGGTGGTTTCTAAAATGAACATGCCCCTAGCTTGAGGGCACGGTCAATATGAACATCTTTTGAAAAGAGAAACCTTCCAAACTACCATTGGAAACTTGAAAAATGGAAGGGGAAACCGGTTTCCAAAATTGGATGTGCCCTCATGTTGAGGGTGAGCAGACCGCGCCCTTGGACTGAGGGTGCGCAGGCCGCGCTCTTAAGATGAGGACGTGTAGACCATGCCCCCAGTTTGGGGGTATATTTAGTTCTCTCTCCTATGCATGCCTGCTTTACGAGCCGTAACTTGCAAATGGGACGTCCGTTTTGACTCTCGTTTGTTGTGTATGAAAAAGGACTTGCAAACGTAGCTCCCCAAATTAGTAAACTAACTGTTACATATCCCAAGACTTTTGTATAGAATTGTAACTTCTGATTTATCCTTTTGGTGGTGCTGAAGGCCCAAGCGGTGGTATGAAACTCGGGAAAGGTGATGATAACTCGAAAAACCTCAAAATGGTCCAAAATTCAGTGGCAAGTGGTATAACTCAGGTTGATAATCATAAATGATGGGAAGAACCTAAAAAACTTGGTAAGGTGCTCGAAAGAGCTAAGGATGACCCGAAGAACTCAGAATAACCGAAAAAGTCGACAGTAGTACAACTTGTGTTGACGACCAGAAACAATGAGAGAAACCCAAAAAAACTTGGAGAGATGCATGGGAGAGCTAGGTATGACTTGGGTTGATGACTAAAACGATGAGAGGAACTCAAAAAGATATAGAAAGACCAAAATTAATGACCAACTGACCTGGAGATGCCCAATGGGGTTCTGTGATGACTAATTGCTCACAAAATGGTGGGCTAAATACATTATGCCCTGGGCCCCCCAGTATTGACTGAGATGACCCGACAACAACCAAGAAACTCTAACGGTGAGCAAAAACATACAATGACCTGACGATTATCACAAAAAGAGACGATGTAATGCCCCTCACTAGGAAAACATGGATTCAACTAGGGATCAGTAACTCATCCTAATATTTATAATAACCTCCTCAGCTCATCCAAAAGGGTGGTTTAGTTTGATTCCAATGGTCCAAAAGATATGTTGCCAATGGAATAAGAGTTTTAAGCTCCAAATTAGGCCAACTTGGTGTGTCTACAGCTTGCCTCACCTTGATGTCGGCTTTGCATGGGAATGGTATGTAGCATAGAGAAGTGAAATGCAAATAAATGTAGCGAAGCAAAGTGAATTGTAACATAATGTAGTAGAGCGAAATAGTGATGGGCTAAAAAGGTGGCATCAAGTGTAGATATAGACATACTCATTGACCAGATTCGACAAAGAGAATCTTGTCAAGTTCCTTGGGTTATTGTCATGTTTTATCAAGCATTCCTGCATCCGATTAGTAAAAGATGTGACACGGGAACAAAATAGATAAAATAAAGAAGTAGCCAACCCCAATGTAGTGGGGAGTCCCCGAATCATGGATTTATAGGTTCATCCTTAGCCAACAATCCAATCTTTGCAGTGTTCCTATATTGTGATGGGCTAAAGTTTAATAGAGATTTGTTTTGTAAAATAAAAGAATACTAATCGAGCGTGTTTAGGCACTAAGATTCATTTGAGTTTTCCAAAGGAACTTGATTTGATTCATAATAGAATGACCTCGAATTCCAAAAGGCAAATGTTAAAGCTTCAATCATAGACCGTGAGGATAAATGGTGATGTAAGGGTTATAAAGAAAATTGGAGCCCATGGTGGGAAGAAATGGGGTGACTGCCATGGTGGGATTAATAGCCAGAAAGTGTTACTAGAGACCATGGTGGGATATAGATGAAAGATGTCACATGATTAAAGGTGATTCAGATAGATAACAGATGCGGTGGGGAAAAAGACATGGTGAGATATTGAAACACAAAGGGATGCAGAGATGGTAAGAAAGAATGCAATGGAACTAATGCAAAACTATATGATGCATGATGGGCTTAAAAAAGTTACTTAACAAACTAGTTGATGATATAGATTAAACATCAGAGGTCAGGATACCCAATCGGGAACCATCATCTCTCAAAATTTAATATTGGCTTATTCATGAGCATGAAGAATGATTTGATTATCATGAAGTTTGATGAAGGGGATCTTGAGTCTGGTCTTCTTCTCACTCACAGTCTTCAACATCAATGCATAAAACAAATAGCAATGCACCAATTATATGCTGAAAATAAAATGATAATAGTGAGTCTGCATTGTGATGGCGTACATTCTCACAAAAGAGTTTATGTGCCCTGATGAGGACACAGAGTGTTGTTTGTTGAAATCTTACAAAAGGTTCCTCGACAAAGTTGAGGTCGAGGTTTTGGTGACACCTCCTCCTAAGAATCCTTAGGGGAGGGAAGTGTCCATCATTGCCATTATGTGTAAAGTTCTCCTTGTGCTTGAAATATTTGAAAATAAAAAAGAATAGAATTGCAATGTGGCTTATCCGCCTTGCAAGTTGTAGTCTACCTTGACCTTTGCCAAGGGGAGATAGCCTTCTTAAGATTGTAAAAATAAAGTATGAATATGTAATGAAGTAAATATGAATGTAAGGATGGAATTTTTCTTCGAATTTTGAAATTTTTTGTCAGAGTTTGAAATATTCAAATTTTTTTAATCTTTGAAGGAAATTTTGTTAAGGTTTTGAAAACATGTAGCTTTTTAGATTTTTTTAAAATATTTAATTTTTAGAGTTTTTTTTTGAAACTATTCATTTTTTTGAAAATTTTAAAATATTCTACTTTTTATAAATTTAAAAGTATTCATTTTTTGGAATTTTGAACATATTCATATTTTTGGAATTTTGGAAACATTCAATTTTATTTTGAAACTTTGAAATTATTCAAAATTATTTTGGAGAGAAAAATCATTATTGACTAAAGTACTCATCACTTAGTTGTTGTTCTAAGTTCGGTGGTAGACACCATGTGCAAAAAGGGGTTCTTACTTAGAATCTTTCAAACCTTAAAACTTTTATCGGCCAAAGTTTTGCTTTGATTTGGTTGGTCCACCCATACCCTGGGGTTTAAGAATGAAGAATTTATAAGGAAGTCCTTGATAGGCTTTGAAGATGTCAAGTGGGATTTCTCTACCCACACCCAATTTCCCGTTGGGGTTCAACCTCTTCAGGTCTTTTCTTCTTCTTTTGACAAACCTATTTTTGTGGCACACATTCAGACAAGTCTTTGACCTATGGGGTCATTGACCATCTTTTGGTGTCTTTTTTCATTTTTTACATTTTGGGTACTCATTCTGAAAGGTCTATATTTTTTTTTAAACCTGAGGGGTTCATTGCCCATCTTTTGGCACTCTTTTTTATTCTTCATTTATTTTGAGAAGTTGGACCTTCTGAGATGGCCTCCTACTGGGGTGGTGGATGCTTTCGATACTCCCCCCTCTAGTCCTCTCCCCCTATCTTGGACCGAATAGAAGGGAATAGGGTAAGAGTTTTCCTTCCACCTCTAAGCCTTGCCTAGCTTCTCTAGGGTGTTAAGTCATCTAGATTTTGAGATCAGGACGTGTTGTGTGTGTAGAATGGTATCTACCCTCGACTCTTAGACAACAATCCAAGACATATGGAGTTAAGTCATACTGGTAGTTCTCTCTATTTTGAGGTAGATTACATTCCATGGGTGAATCCATTCATTTTGACAAAATCAAAGTAGTTACAAATACCGTCAATCACAAATTTTCTCCCAGTTATGACTTACATGTTTGATTCAAAACATGAGACTCAAAAATATTTCAAGAAAATATTGCTTTGAAAATGACAAGATGATGATGAATGAAAATTCATGTAACAACTGAGAGAAGAAGAAGCTCATTGTTAATGATGACGTTGCTTGTGCTTGCCTTGCCTTATTGCTTCCACTTTTGATATGCTTCATATTGCATTGGATCAAAGATTCAAAGTCATATGATGAAGTGAAAGATGTAGAGGATTTGATTTGGTATGGCAGACTCAAGATTGATGATGTTAAGTGGCAAGGATTGTGGTATCACCTAAGAAATTTCTCTACCCTTGATTTTATTGGAAGTAAAATTTGACAAAGAAAGAGAATTTGAAAAGGAAGAGAAATATGCATAGAAACAAAAAAGGTTTAAAATGGGCTCTTGGGCTCGAGAGTTGAGAGTTAACTTGAAGGCCTAGGAATGGTTTGAATCAAGGGGCATGTGGACCCAAGAGTTGAATGTAGGCTAGAGGGCCTATTGATGTTTATGGGCTTGAGGGCCTGATTGAAGGTGATGGGCTTGAGAGCCCTATTGAAGGTTGAGCCTGAGGGACCCAACGAAAGGATTGGTCATGTGGACTTGATTCAAGTGATAGAGAGAACAATTATAATCTTGCATATTTGTGATGGGTTCACGAGCACCATTGAAAGGTATGGGTGTCCGAACTCGAACTTGAAGAAGTGGGGGCATGAGGGCCCAAGATTGATGGAAGGTTGGCACATGGGCTCAAAATTGAAAGAAGATGGGCACGTGAGCCCCGTTGTGAAGGAATGTGGGCATGTGGGCCCAGTTTTGAAAGAATTTGGGCACATGGGCCCGGATGTGGAAAAACGTGGGCACGTGAGCCCAATTGAGGTGAATTGCGGGCATGCGGGCCTGATTTAGGTGAATTGTGGGCATGCAGACCCCATTTAGGTGAATTGTGGGCACACGGGTCCAATTTATGTAAATTGTGGCATGCATGCTCGATTTAGAAAAATTAAGGGCACGTGGACCTGATTTGGATAAATTATGGGCATGCAGACCCAGTTGTGGAGAAATGTGGGTACATGGGCCCAATTGAATAAATGGGACACATGGGCCTGGTTGGTTAAAAGGGGCACATGGGCCAATTTGGATAAAAGGGGCACATGGGCCCAGTTGAGATTGAGACAAGTGGGTACACGGGCACAGTTGGATAAAAGGGGCACATGGGCCCAGTTGAATGAAGGGGGTGCATGGACTCAATTGATGAAGAGGGGTACAAAGACCTAATTGATGCAAAGGGGATTATGGACTCAGTTGATGGAAAGGGGCATAAGAGCCTGATTATAGAAGATGGGCATAAGGGCTCGATTGAATGGGATGAAGTGTGGGCCGTGGCCCTTAGATTGAAAGATTTTGGGCCCATGGGCCCAATCGATGATTGAAAGAACGGTAAAGAAAGGGTCATGGCCCTAAGATTGATGATTTGTGGGCCCATGGGCTTGATTGTTGACTACATAGAGGATGAGATAAAAGTTGTGGCCCTAAAATTGATTGATTGTGGGTCTATGGGCCGGATTACTACTTACGAGGAGAATGGAGTAAGGGTCGCGACCCTAAAATTGATTTTAAGAAATTTACTTATCTAGCTAGATGAGGTCCCGATATCCCTTTGCCGAGGTCTACATCCTTTTAGAGGCTTGTAGATTCATTTCTCATTTTATTGATCAATTCCATTCCTTTATTTTTCAGTTCAAGTGTCAGTTCGATCTGACCAACTTCAGGGATCAATTTCAATGATTGTAATGGCAGATCCTCACCTAGTTTATGATCTACATCCTGTAATGATGACCTTAATTCTTCCAAGGATTAAAGGATCAATTGTGGCCCATGGTTGTGGAGGCCCTGAGGCAATGATATGTTCCCCTTTTTGTTGATTGATTCGATCTTTCCATTTTTTAGCGCAAGGGTCAATTTTATCTAACCATCTTTAAGGATCAACCCTAATGATTTCATTGATTAAGCTACCTCTTATAAATCCTTGCCTGGCCCTTCATCATGATTTGCTATAACCTTCAACTCATGGTTGCTTAGTATGGGCTATTCTTGAGGTTGTTCAAGGACAAAGAGTGTGCCTTATTCAAGGGATTCCAGAGAAATGGGAGAGGTTTGTTGAAAGTTAGACATGGAAGAGTCCTCATCAATTCGAATTTGGAATTCCCCTATGGCTTGATCATGTTCAGGCTTGGTTTGCTCCATCATTGATACTGAAGTGACATAATGATGGGCAAGAAGAAATAGTTCTGGTATTGGAATAGGTGTATGAATGATTGGACGAAGTTGATTATGTACAATTGGTTGTGGAAGTTGTTAAGAAGTCATAAGTTGGTCAACCAGTTGAGAAGCCATGAGTTGTGTGACTAGCTCAAGAATATGATTGATTTGATGAGGGGAAACCGTATGTTGTCCAGGATTCCTATGTCGATATTGACAGTTCCCTATAGGGTTTCCTACAATACAAATATCTACAGCTCTGTATGTTGGATCCATGATCAATGTATCCTTAAGTTGGGCTTGAATGTACCTCTCCTCATTATATAATTCATGCATGGCTTTATGATAGTACAAGACCAAAGTATTTCTCAGAGATGATGTGGCATTGACAACAATCATCTTCACTTGCTCTGGCTCTGAGATTGTATCTTTAAGATTATTAGCCATTGACCTCCACCTATCAGCATATTACATAAAATTCTCATCTCCTCTCATCTTCTCAGCAATCAGGTTAGTGATAGAGTAAGTGGGTTCTGCATAGTCTCAGTACCGTTGTAAGAACTTAGCTTTGACAATCTTCAAGTTGCTTGCTTCTGTGGAGTCAAGCGAATAGAATCACTCCAGGGCCAACCCTTCCAAGGAGCATCTGAAGAGAAACATGAGGGCTTTGTTGTCATTCTTCCAAAAACATGAATCATAAAGGAAGTTCTTCATACAAAAGAATGGGTTTCTGGTGCCAATGTAAAGTTGGAAAACTGGCATCTTGGTAGAAGAAAGAAGAGGGTTCGAGAAAGAAGGGACGAAGACCTCTGGGGAAGCTTTCAAATTTAACTAGTGCCTCAATTCCTCATAACACTCATTCATTCAGTTGAGCTTCTCAATGAATGCTTGAATAAGAGTGGGTTCTTGGGCTATGGGTGCCAACATGTGATTTACAAGATAACGAGATGATTGGACCGGACATGATGGGTTGGGAGTATGAACTATCATGCAATTTGATGAATGCCCCACAATGGGGTGAGCAACACAGTAGGACTATCTAGGTGAGGTTATGCTAAGAGGCCGAACCGTGTATTGGGGAGGTGAGACAGCTTGGTTGACTATGCTAGACCTTGATTAGTGGGCATGTTGCCCTTTACTAGAGATTGCATGATTTACAAAGTCTTAAGATCAACATGAAGAGATAGATCCTTAAAGGGTTGCTCCACACTACGTGGGCGGATTGATGGGCAGCCCCTTGCACTTCAAGTTCCATAATGGCATTGACATGGCCCTCTGGTTGGACCATGGATTGTTGTTAGAGCTCGTAGAGACCTGCCTTGTACTCTTGTTGCTCAAAGTAGTCTGACATCCCGACATGTTTTTCGAACCTTAGCATCACAAACATCCTGTCAAACTTTTCCAAAGAGTAGATGAAAAGAACAAGTGTATTTTTTGTGGTTTTTGAGTATTTTCCAATTTTTTGTTATTTTCACTTTCTAACAGTTAAATTGAACACAAAATCAAAGAAATTCTTTTATTTTCGTGTTTTGCATTTTTTCTGTTGTTATGAATTTTGGTTTGACAAACAAGTTATGCAAAGACTCTTAAATGTTTACACAATGATTTTGTTCAAGCCTTATATTAATGGATTTTTAAGAATTGTTCACTCAACACTTATAGGATTGATTCCTATCACTTCAATCATCAATGACCTAAGGTTATCACAAACTCACCATGAATAGGTACTTAGTTTCTTCGTGTTTTGGGATGAATAGTACAGCCAGCCCAATCGTGCGAAGAAATAGTCCATGGATGGAGACTTACAAAGACCTTGATGGAAACAAACCAAGTCAACTAAGAATAAATATTCTAGAAGAGAGGTTGGAATCCACCAAGGAGGTGATTGGAGGGGTGAAGATGTGTTAGGAGAGAGAGCCTCCATCTCAAATGCCCTATGGATTGGAACAAGTCTGGTACCTGATGCAAATTTAATGCAAAATGAAGTAGAAGAGGAAGAGGAGCAATCAATTTATGCAAACTTGGAATAACAAGAATGAGATGCAAGCAATCAGCGATGCAAATCAAGTTTGTGAATGAAGAAGAGACTAGCTGCACTAGAACATCAAGCAAGCATGGTTAAAGACAATGGTTGTCCCACCGTGGTCACCATGAAGATGTCGACTCCAAAAATGGGTCCCGGGTCAAAACCTCGAAAGGGTGATGGAAAAGGGAAAAACTCTCATCTCGGTCCCACACTCACATTGATCCTCAAACTGTTATCCCTCCGCATTGCTTGAGCACCAGAGAGACAGTTCGGGTCGTGTGGGAGGAATGGGGAAAAAAAACTAAGAGGAATAACAAATAGACCAGGAGATGAAGTACAGGTAGAGATAAAAAGGAGTGGTCACTAGGAGCCACTGGTTCCGCTTTAAATTAAATAGAATGCGGATTTAGTAAAGGATCACCGTGTGAACCTTAGTGTGGGAAATGGGTGTGCTGGTTCAACATTCTCCTTCTTAGGCCAGCTGATGAAGAAGAGTCTTCCACTGATGCTAGCTTGATGTACCTGTGCAACTAGTAAACAAGAAGACAAGAAAAAAGTGAAAGAAGGATTAGAATTGAGTGAAGTGTAGTAATTGTAAAGATAATAACATAAAATGACAATTAGAAACAAACTCACCAGTTTAGGTGTTACCCATAACCCCTTTTTTTAGTTTTTTGATATATGAAACATAACTAAATAAAAATGATATATAAATGATGCTGGATGAATGAGAAAGAAGTAGAAACCTGAACAGCTCAAATCAGAGCTGAAATAGGTGAAAAATTATCAATCTGGTCACCCTGCACACAGGCAGGGACGCGGAGGCCACGCCCTGGGTTTGAGGGCATAGTGGGTGCACCCTTGGATTGAGGTCGTGTTGAACTTTGTTCGGCGTGACTTTGCTGCAGAGCTCACCATGGGCAGTCCCAATGTCAAAATTAAGTGTTGTTTGTTGAAATGGAAAAAGAACTTGGAGGGAAAGAGTTTCTTCATTGATACCTTTCTAGAATATGCCTGTACATAGCAGTAAAAATTTTATAAATGGACAAAAACTAGAGGCAAAACCAAATTTTGCGACACACCGAGAGTAATTTAAGATGAATAAAAGTTTACTTGAATTCTTTCATAAAAGGTCTAAATTTACATGATAAGTCTGATGTTGGAAGGAGAAGATATGGGAACCACAGGTGCAATGTTGATGCAGGATGTGATACGGGCACCATATATCTCAGAATTAAATGATTATTGTTGGGAATATAAGATAACTCACTGTTTTATAGTTTATATGAAGATGGTATAATCTTAATTCACCAAAAAGTGTATAAAATTTGTCTAACAAAATGATGTCAGAGAATAGTAGACTCTGGATCCATCTACATAGTGCCGGTGTAAAAGCTACCAAGAGCCAATGAGAAGTCAGAATTGATCTTTGTGTATTTGAGATGAAAGGTAACTCGATGTAGAACACTTTTTATGAAGGAGGCCTAGCCGGAAAATGCTCACAGAAATTTGTGGAAGCTGATGATCAGCATAGCAGCACGATGGAGCATAGATTGACTTCTCTCTCACTTTTGATGATCTCCGGGCACCGGGACAAGGAGAGGACAACTTGGAAAGGTTGGGACAAGCCTAGGGTAGTTGGAGAATGGGGAGAGTAACCCTGGATTGTATCCCAATGGCCAAAATTTATAGAGAATCAAAGGCAACAAAAAATCAGGAAATTGACCAGATGCACCCTCAAGGCGAGGGCACATAGACCATGCCCTACCACTAAGGCACAGTCACCATGCCCCTACCTCTAGGGTGTGTTTGGGTGAGGTTGCCATTTTTGACTAAATCAGTCCGGAAAAGTTCCAAAATCAGTTGTTTCTAAAATGGGCTCACTCCAAACTTGAGGGTGCAATTAAAATGAACATCTTTTGAAAAAGGAAACCTTCTCAAATGCCTTTGGAAAGTTGGAAAATGAAAAGAGAAATCAGTTTCCAAAACTGGATACACCCTCAAGTTGAGGGTGTATAGATTGAACCCTTGGACAGAGGGCGCATAGGCCAAGCCCTCAAGGTGAGGGCATGCAGACCGCGCCCCCTGTTTGGGGGCACATTCAGTTCTCTCTCATGCACTTGCCTGCTTCGTGAGCCGTAACTTTCAAATGAGATGTTCGTTTTGACTCCCGTTTGTTGCGTATGAAAAAGGACTCGCAAATGCAACTCCCCAAATTAATAAACTAGTTGGCACACATTCCAAGACTATATGGGACTATAACTTCTAGCTTATCCTTCTTATTGTGCTGAAGGCCCGGGCGGTGGTCCAAAACTCGAAAAAGTTGATGATAACTTGGAAAACCTCATAATGATCCAAAAGTCAGTGGCAACCCGTACAGCTCCGGTTGATGGCCAAAAATGATGGGAGGAACCCAAAAAACACAGAAAGGTGCTCGAAAGAGTCGAGGATGACTCAAAGAACTCAAAATAACCGAAAAAGTCAATGGCAACCCTTACAACTTAGGTTGACGGCTAGAAACAATGGGAGAAACCTAAAAAACTTGGAGAGATGCTCGGGAGAGCTAGGGATGACCCAGAGAACTCGAAATAATTAAAAATGTCAATGGCAACCCATATGACTCGAGTCGACAACCGAAAATGGTGGTAGGAACCTAGAAAACTCAGAAAGATTTAGAAAGAACAAAATTAATGACCAAGTGACCTAGAGATGCCCAGTGGAGTTCCATGATGACTAATTGGTCAGAAAATGGTAGGACAATTTTGGTATTCCTTCCCCCCCCCGGTACTGACTGCGATGACCCGACGACAACCAGGAAACTCTAACAGTGGGCAGAAAACATACAATGATTTAACGATGATCACAAAAGGACACGACATAATGGCTCTCAATTGACAAACATGGATTAAACCAGGGATTAGTAACTCGTCCTCATATTTCAAGTAAGCTCCTTGGTTCATCCAAAAGGATGGTTCAGTTTGATTTTAATGGTCTAAAAGGGATGTTGCCAATGCAATAAGAGTTTTATGCTAAAAATTAGGCCAAATTGGTGTATCTACACAGGAGGCAAAAAATTTGGTGAACTTTCATTTCTCATTAGGTTGATTAATATTAAATGTATGAGTGGAATAGCAATAAGCATTTCAGAATTTTGTTGAAGTTATTCATTAAGGTGCTCTCGAATGGGTCATCATTACCACCTTCATTTTATGAGATCAAGAAGATACTTAACAAGTTAGGATATGGTCATAAAAAGATAGATGCACGTCTAAACAATTTTACTTTATATTGGAAAGAAAATGAGAAGACTAAAAATTGTCCCAAATGTGGAGAATTGCGGTGGAAGTCTTATAAGCCAAGTACTCTAGTAAAAAAGAAATGAGTACCTCAAAAGGTTCTATGTCATTTTTCATTGATTCCACAATTAAAGAGACTCTTCACATACTAAAAAATGTTTGTCGACATGAGATGATGTGAAGAGTACGATATGTTAAGACATCCAGCTGATTTTGCTTGTTGGAAAACATTAGATGCTATTGATGATTTTGGGTTAGAAAGTTGAAATGTACATCTTGAATCAGTAAAAGATGTGTTTAACTCATATGAAAACATGAATGTTACTCATAGTACATGGCCCATATTAGTTGTACCTTATAACTTACCGCCTTGGGAGTGTAAGAAAAGTACTAATTTTATGTTGTCTTCTCATCTCTAGTCCAAAAGGTCCAAGTAACAACATTGATAGCTTCTTGCAACCGCTCATCAAAGAATTTGAGATTCTATGGCAAGGTATTGATACATTTGATGCAGCTAAATGTTAACAATTTTGTTTACGTGCAGCACTATTATGGACTATTAATGACTTTCCAGTATATGCATATTCACCCAACCATTACATAAAGTAAGTTTAGGTCCTTTTTAAGTTTAGATTCACTATAACAAATATGACTATGCCTAATATCATTAAGTGTAGGGATCACAACATTAAACTTAAAAAAATGTTATACAGAATGGATGAGAATGAAGTGGAACACCTTCATACATCTACATTTAGCAAATGGCTAAACAAGAGAATAATTATTTTTGATCAACTCAATTACATTTCTTGGAGGATATGGTTATCATATGATGTCATGTCTATTGTGAATTATTTTGTTTTCTCTGGTGCATCAGCTATAGCAGTTGACTAGGAGAGACATGTCATCTTATCTCCGTTTGATTAAAGATTTGTCAAGTGAGGTGGTTAAGAAGTATCATGGATGCATTATTAATGGTTTTCCGTTTCAACAATAGAATCCTTGAAAGAAGATGAGTTGTCCAAAATTCGGATGTTGTTTTGAGTGCTACTACTCCATTAAGCACCAAAAATGTTGATGACAATGTTATTTATTTCGGTGTACTTTATGAGATCATTGAAGTTGACTACTATGGACACATGAAAATAGTATTGGATAGATGTGCATCAAGGGGTGAAACATGATAGACCTCTTACAATAGTGAATCCATCATGTAAGTTAAGAACAAGTGAACCATATGTCTTAGTATCACAAGCAGAGCAAGTTTTGTTTGTGCAAGATCCTATGGACATTGGTTCGTTTGTTATTCTCAAGACAAACCCACGTGATATTTACAACTTATCAGAATTTAATGATGAAGAAGATGTTGATTTCCTAGATATACAACCAACATGTCATGAACAAATAGCTAGATTACAAAATGATAATGATCTTGAGGACATGTTGGTTCATAGATATGATATAAATGGAATTCAATTGTAATGTAAGTCATTACTAATCTTGCATCTATAACTGTAATTACCCTCCAGGTTATATTCTCTTTTTGTCTCTATTGTAAGCTAACAACTTGTTTATTTTTATTGGGAAATCTTTGTTAAAGAATTCAGATCACGTGTTAATAAAAATATGTTAAAATAAATTTTAACAAAGACAAAAAATTGATGTTTGGTGACATATATTAATGAAAGGAGTGGGGACCATGTAAATTATATAAGGTGGGGGACAACAAAAACAAATAAAGCCTCACTTCTCTTTTAGGAATCTAAAAGAGTGTAGTAATTAAATCACCAAACTAGTCATCTGACAGTAAAAAAGCT
The DNA here is from genome assembly GCA_036172225.1 of Cryptocoryne crispatula var. balansae. Lineage (NCBI taxonomy): Eukaryota > Viridiplantae > Streptophyta > Magnoliopsida > Alismatales > Araceae > Cryptocoryne > Cryptocoryne crispatula. Next base: position 12,032,001 of record CM069930.1, read on the forward strand.
CATAGCTGCTGACAGGAGGGATGACACTATTTGGTCTTCTTTTCTTCTTACTTTTCATCAAGCTCATACCTGTATATATGTATATATATGTAGCACTTGCTGATAATATGAACCATGGCATTATTTTCACAGTGAAGCATTACTTGGAGAAAAGGATATATATATATATTCGAATGTGATGACAATGTAAAATTAAATATTTCAATAAGATATAAACCCTGAAGTGGGTCTCATCGTTAAAATCTAGAGTCACTCATTGCTTATCTATTTGACTATTTTAACATGAATATTCATGATATATATAGGTCATCTTGAACTGTGAACAAGTAAAAACATGTAAAATATAATCAAAACCAAGTGTTGAGTTTACTTTTACATAAATTGAAAACAAACGAAGTATATATATACACACACATATGTATATATAATATGATGGCACTTGAAAATTAAGATTTTTGAAATTACATAATTTGAAACCAATAATGATCTATGGGACATCCCGAGGGGCTATTGGGAACAATATTTGTTTGGGGATGTTGATTTTTGAAATTACATAAACTGAGACCAATAAGGATCTGTGGGGCATCTGATGAGCTACCCCTTCAAGAAGCCCTGATTGAAAATATTGGTCATAATGCCACCTTTAGGACATGTCATTAGCGTCAAGGCATAATGACCTAGAAGCTATTTGGTTGCATGACAAATTTATGTTTTTATTTGTGTAAAGATATTGTTATTTCTTATTTGTTATTTGTGTAAAGTACCATGATCAATTACATACTGTTATCTGTTATTACTTGTTCTATACTATTTAAGGCAAATATGAAGAAGCAAGTAATGGAGAATTTATCCTGCAAGTCTGATGGTGTAAGCTCAAAAGAGAAAGGGTTGTGAGGGTCGGACATGTCATCAAACCCCCCACAACGAAAAAGGATCAAGAATATCACAGACAATTATGATCTGCCAAAGTCAATAAAGAATAAGATGGTTTCTGATCTATTCCAATCTTTCATAAACAAGTAGCTGAGATTACCCTATACTCTTCCCCAACTAGTAAACACCACAAAGAAAAGTCCTTTAAACTAGATTAGTTTTTACTAATTTTTATTGATATTTCTGCTGTGTATCCATATTTAATGGAGGTTACTAGACTTCATGGTAATCAGGTTTGTCACAGTAACTTGTATGCAATCTTGCCATGCTGCTTCTCATGTGTGAGTGGGAGTTTGCCTTCACAGAAATGAAAATATATAATTTTATCTTCTAAATAAATATTCAATCAAGTTGTTTGCAAACTTTATTGAGTCGAGTGGAAATGTCTATTCAAGTTTGGCTTGTCAATGAATCAAAGTTATTTTTAGCTTAGTTGTTTAACATAACAAATAAGTAAAATGTAAAAGTCATTTCATTTATTTTTCTCTTTGTTCAAAATTTCTCTAGAGAGGCTTCTCTTTCTTTGTAAAGAGGCATGATAATTTTTTTCTATTGCCAGTACTAATTGGGTTAGAAAGGCCCAAGCTTTCAAGCATGAAAGCCTCCCCTCTCCACCAAATATGCAACTATCTGACTAACAGAAGTCCACCCATGCATCTCTCTTTGTCCCTCTATTTTTCCTATAGTGACAAGTGCCAACCGTCTACACTTCCTCTCACTCTACTACACCATCCCTTTCTCTTTGCTATATATGTTTCCCCACCACCATTTTCTCTATCCCTCTCTTGCACACTAAACATTAAACCCTAAACCACTCCCCACTTTTCTCTCTATCTCTCTTGGTGCTTCTCCACCATGCATGCCTCTCTCTTCTCTCTCTCCACCCATGGAAGCTATGTTGCCACCACTTTTTTATCTCCTACTCTTCTCCTCCATGCATGCAGTGCATTTGAAGTCTTGCCTACCCCAAAGCCCCACCAACATTGCGGAATGCACCCTCTCACTTGAGTGCATTATTAGTCGATGGGTGGAGAGATGCACCATCGCGGAACACACCAATTCAACAACTTGATTGGTAGTTTGGCTATCCAATCAACCTAGTTGTCAAATTGCCTAACTAGCAATAGAATTGATAATTTTGGCATCTTCAATCATTCAACCTCCTTGTTAGGGTTACAAAAAATTGAAATGCCAACTTGATAGGTTCTTTCTACTTATTTTTATTTATGTCACTTTACATATTAATTTATAAATATATTTATGTTAGTGATTCATGCAAACTATATTATATTGAAATTATGTGTTAAGAATGTATTATCATATGATTAAACATTTAATATGTGTTTAATTTAAAGAAAGAAATAATAAATTTTGATATCATGGACATTTGAGTTAATACATATAAAGTTATGTAAGTTTTATGCATAAACATTCATGTACATGTAGATTATGTTTTTAGATCCTTTGTCATGTATATGGTCTTACATATGTTTGTCTATTGTAGATTATTTCATAGTTGAGCATATGTAACAATTTAAATATTGTCTTTAGAGTATAATTATATGTGACTAAGAGTGCATTTATATGAATCATATAGTGTTGCAGAATATTCATAAATAGAACTACATATATGAGTTGCATCCCAAATCAAGGTCTATCACGTTAGTAAATATTTGAGTAATATGTGAATCCGAGTTGAAATATGTGATTTATGTAGTGTGCTACATTGTAATATGGTATTGCACTTGCGCTAGACTAGAGTTAGTGCCTATGGGTAGTAGAGATTAGAATCGTCTGAAGCATCCTTCAATCCCAGATACCATGGTTCATCTTAAGTGTGTCATTATTTAGTTGCACTATGGGATTCAACTTAACTATATGATTACTTCTATATATGATAGATCTAGTATAAGTTCTCTAACATTACTAAATGTGTATTGAGGCATATGTTATGTGTATGTAAGATGATGTTCCTTGTATTTTGATGTGTGAGAAAGGTGTTAGTCATGTCATGTTGTATAAGTCTTTGAAGGTGTTGTGTGTTGACATAGTAGGTCTATAGGCAACTTAAGAGTTTTGTTAAATATGAAATCTTTACATTTAGACTAGAGGGCAAGATAATGGTTAGTTGCATTATCATTTAGATTAGTTCTTTAACCTAACTAAATTGAAACATAAAATAAAGTGTATGTGTGCTTGATCAAGAATTAAATTGACTACCTTTGAAATTGTTGATTTATAGTTATTTTGTTATATTATCATGCATGATATTTGATAAAACTGTTATATTATCATGTTGATTTATGGTTATTGTAAATTGTTATTTAAATTGTTTAGACAATTACTTCATTGTGACATTTTGGATAAAAAATTTGGAATTATCAAATCAAAATTTTCATTATACTCTCTTTTCCAAACCAATTTATTTGAGAGGTTATTTTCTCCGATTTCGTTGCCACATATATTTTGGTCCAAGGTGCAACATGTGCGCTCTCCCAAAAGGATGTTTTCTAACTACCCAATCACAGTAGCCCAGCCACTGCATAATTGTCAATGCAAGAGTTTTCATACAAAAGTTTTGTTGCCTCCCTTTGAGGAGGTCTTGGAATGAAGCTCTAATCAGGTAGGTTTTATGATCATAGTGGTAATAGACCATGTATGCTAAGAGTGGAATATTTTTAAAAATATATGAGAATGTGCCTTTGGAAGATAGCTAAGTTTGGTTCAACTCAATCTTGATAATTTTTTTCAAAGGGTTTCTTATTGTAAAACTATCAATTTAAAATAAGAAACATTTTAATTTTAGAACAAAAAGTGTTTGCTTGATTTAAAATTGTGAAACTAGTAAAACTATAGTAGGGGAATGACATAACTAGGGTGATTTTGTACATATAAGTTTCTTGTTTTGGTTTATATTCGTAATTTGTTTCTGATTTGAAGCAAAAGCCTTGTTATAGAGTATATTGTTTCCCATTAATCTAGGCAATGGAAATATATTGTAGAATAAAGTAAGTATGATACTTTTCTGCTTTTAAAATAAACGTATCATTATCATTTCCCACAATAATTTTTTATATATTGTCATGATAAAAATTATATTAAAATAAAGTGTAAACTAATCAATGACATAAAATTATCATACTTGAGGAGATGTGATAACAAAAAAGAGTGAGAACTATGTATGACCAAAAGAGTTGGGAATAAAAAAGAAGATGTTGACCAAAAGAGGTGGAAGACCATAAGATAAAAAAGAAGATATCAATGAATAAAATATTTTTAAAAACATAAATTTTTAATGTGCTAAACACCTCTTTGAACAAGTCTTGTTACAAAAATAAATTTGTGTAGCAAAAACTCAATTTGTCAAGGAACCACACACCCCATAAGTGGAAACCAAGCATGACCAAAATTTGAAATAAGCATCATAAACAAAAGTTTTTTAAAATTAAGTAGAAAGAATAACATAAATGCCATCATTGTTGATGCTAATTCATCGAGAAGGTTGCTCTAACTTGTATTTTATTCTCGTTAGATTGGCCCAATCTTATCAAGTTTTGACCTACTCCATCCTACCCCATGTTAGATTGACTAACGTAGTAGATTAGGTCGGTTGGGTTAGCCCATGTCAAGGTTGGTCGGGCCTAGTTGATAGTCCATGGCATCCAAAATCCCACAATGGTTCATCCGAGGTTAGGCATTGGGGGTACAACTAGTGCTCCCAAGGGGTTTTATTATCTTTCTCTCTAAAGCACTCAAGTTCTCACAAGACTCTTATTACTCTCAAAGTTTTTTTTAATTTAATCATGTTACTAATTATTTTATTCCATTCTTTTAACTTTATTTATTATTTTGTCATTTTTTACTCAAAATGTTGATGAATAACCATGATGCCTAAACTATTGGCTCAACCTGCACTGAACCTAGGGGTGTCAATGGGCCGGGCTTGGACTGGCCCGGCCCAAGCCCACTTAAGCCCATATACATAGAGCCCAAGCCCAAGCCCACGTAGAAAGCCCAACGGGCTTAGATTGTGTAAATGGGCCTTAACCCGCCAAAGCCGGTTAGCCCAACGGGCTTCAGTTTTGTAAAACAGTCATAAATAAAAAATTCTACAAATATCAGAAAATTAATAAAAATGTGAAAAAATTTAAAAATCAAAAAGAGATTATAAAATCGTCCGTAAATTTCATAACTCAACTAAATATAAAATCAAAAAAATAGAACACCTATCAATTTGTGAATTGTCATAATTTAAGAAATAAAAACAATACAATCTGACCAATGATTCCTTTGTCACAAACATGATATACCGTGCATATCCAATCTAAAAGATCTTGGTATATGAGATTTCATCACATACGTATGAGACACAGCAATCAAAAGATGGGATACTAAATAGAAGCTTCAAATCCCACATAATTCAGCAAACCATACAACAAATAACGGCAACACTCCATGACTTGAGCGTCTAAATTCCTAGTTCCGAAGGCTTGATTAAAAGCATGGTATCTGTTCGTAATATCTGGAAGCTTTTTATAACCTCCCCAATTAAGACTTTTTGTTCTTCTCCATCGCCTTAGGAGCTGCAAATTTCGTAATCGATAAAACACATTAGATAAAAGCTGAATAGTGGGCATAAGAAGATATTTCTCTCTTACGAACGATGTTGCGAGAATGCGAGTGATGTAAAAGAAACAAAAAATAGTGAGAGTACCTCTCTTGAGACCTCCCTAAAAACACAATCGTGTAAATAAAAGAAAAGGCATTAGCAGAGACATCTGACAAATTTCATGAATTCAAGGTATAAGACAAATTTCTCACTTCTCATCCTCATACCACTTTTATTTCCACTGTTGTTAACAATTAAAAGTCACTCTTATGCTGCTCCAAAATGTCATGAAGTTAAGACATCCGACAATATACAGCGAGAAATAGACATTAATGAGATACAAATACCTGGCAAAGTACAACATCGGGATTTCCAAATGTAATAAATAAAACATAAAAATCAGTAATTCTAGGTTCTTAAGCGAAGCTTGATCATCCGGTGGGGGATCCGTAAATAGTAATTGAACTTTCAAATCGAGGGAGAAGCCTACGGTTTTGACTAAACAAATAAAATGCCAATTGAACCTTGAGCCAGTCAAGGATGAATCTATACAGGATTAACATCCACGGAATCTGAAATCGAAAACTATAAAAAATCGACCTGTGAAATTGAAATAAAAATCTCTGAAATTAAAACACACAAAGTCTAAAATATAAAAATCGGAAATTTGAACTTGCAAAATGTGCACAAGATCCAGAAAACTAAAAATCAAGCACTTTTTGCCGGAAACCGAAAGATTTTCGAATCCGCCGGAGGCTGAAAATATGAAAACCGAAAAGTTTTCGTAACTCCGCAATATAAAAACTGAAAGATTTTCATATGCTGCCGGAGGCTGAAAATCAAGCACTTTTTGCATAATAAAGTTGATAAAAGCATACCAGCACTTATCATCAGTGAGCAGAGCCTTGTAAAAGTTTGTTGTGTGATTGCCTACTTGGTCTGTGCCTTTGCAAGCCAAGCCATTCACATGCCTACTTGGTATGTGCTTTCGCAAACCAAGCCATTCACATTCAGCCTCTGATCTCATGGAGAAACCTTTAATTCATTGAAGTCTCATGCAACCGTTCATCGGTCTCATTTGTCACAAAAATACATGGACAGAGAATATGCAGCACTCGCAAGCAGTAGAACCAGTGCATTAAGCTCTCACCTTTCCTTGTTTCTTCGTAGGCCCCTCCAATTGCAGCAATGCCCTTGATCATTTAACTTTTAAGTGACAATCTCTCTTCTGATCTCTAGTCTTGGTAGATCATGAAGTTTTTTTTCTATTTTTTGAATGTTGCAGAGCCATTATTTATTATTTCTAAAGAAATGTTTAGTACTTACAAACCTCTGAGAAAATTGAAGGAAGGGAAGGTGGGATTGTTTTCTTCTTCAAATTGGATAATAGTATCTGTCTTATTGCACATAGCCTGCACAGAGAGTGGATACAGCAAGTAGAAAAACAATGGCCTGGTAAAGGGGTAGAGATGTTTGGTTATGATAGCAGATGTGGAAACGAGAAAAGAGAGACATGTCCTCTCTAACTAATAAAATAAAATCGAACAGAAGAGTAAACGAGATATCATTGAACCGCATCACATATACCGATTAATAAAAAACTATTTGAACAATCCTTTGACATCCCGTTAGCTTAAAAAAGAAGATGGTTTTCAAACACTAGACTAGCATTCCGAGCAGAACTGTGCACATTTGGAAGAAAATTCTCATACCTTTAATCGGTCAGAAAGGTCCTTGAAACCTTGAACAAGCTGAGGCCACAATCTTTCCCTGTCAGCACTTGACATCCCTTCCGGCTTACCCATCGCTTCGCCCACCTAATCCGAAAATAGGGTCCACATCTCTAATTTCCATAATCGTATATACTTCAAGAAGAAAGTGAAGTACACCATTCGTTTTCCATTCAAAAGAACAACTCACATCGAGATACCGCAACGGGCTTTATCCTAGCAGCAGGATCGGTCACACCGAATAAAAGATGCTACAAACACGAAAAGACCAACTTAAAGCACATCCAACATAAAAAGGCAATAAAGAACCGTTGACAAGCAAGAATAAATGGGAAAAAGGAAGAAGACGGACTGGAATGAGTACTTAGGGTTGCTAGGCTCATCCCTATAGGCGTCCACAACCGCCCGATTCCAAAAAGATCGGCGAATAAAATGCTTGCTCATACATATCATGCCTTTGCCCTCTCGAACATGCTAGAGCTTGCGGCTAGCGTATACCCGGATGTCCCGTTCGGCTAGGGGGAGATGAAGAGGCGCGACGGGTGCCATTTGCGTCGTAAGCTGCTACCGCTGCTGCCGAGGCGCGACATTACCGAACGGGGAAGGTGACGCGGAGGGCAGCCGGAAGCCAAACGGCTGTGGCGTCTGCTGCCGCCGCTGAAATGGAGTAAAGGGCGACGGCTGCGGCTGCGGCTGGGAGAAGGGAGAGGGGGAAGGAAAGAGTGAAGAATAGCTCGCAACGCCGAATGTAGGAGTGGATGGCATTCCGAAGGCTGGGGTGGAGGAGGGCACGCCGAAGGCCAGCATAGACGAGGGCGTGCCGAAGGCCGGCGTGGACGAGGGTGTGCCGAACATCTTCAGCCAGCAGCCCTCGCGCTCACCGCCGGGATGCTGCCGCTGCGCCTGCTCTAGGGCTTCAGCCTCCGTGACGGGCTGACGGGCTCTCGACGGGCCAGATCAACGGGCCGTCGATTGAACATAAACGAGGGCGAAGCTTATTCGAATCAACCCGTTTAATTTCTTTGAAGGGCTTGAGCCCGGCCCGTGTCCGAATATTTGACGGGCCGATGGGTTAAGCCTGCCCATTTGACAGGCCTAACTGAACCAACTTGAATACATTAGAGGAATAGATATACAAGGAAGGAAGGTACAATGTAAGTTTTGTAATAAGGTGTGGAATTTTTTTGGTTGAAGCATTATTTTGTTGTAAAAGAAAAAAATACCATTCCTCACGTTAAAACTCCACCAGAAGTTGGAAATCAATTTCAACTTGTTTAAGATCTATAATAAGAGAAGGTGACAATTAATCAGCATAAGAAAAAGGTTTGAAAAGAGAGTTTTCATCCTTCTAGTCGAGGAATAAACCATTATAGCACTGGATAAGAGTGGTATTTGGCTAGAAGTAATACGAAAACATTAGACTTTTATGAAGATATATCCAATTTAATTTTTTATTATTTTATTCTACCTTATTTTATGTCATTTAAAAATTTATTTTTTAATATATAAAATGATGTTTTATATAAAAATTATCTGTAAATCATTGGCAAATGGAATTATGTTTAGATAGACTAAGAGTTATATGGGTCAAGACTAAGGTCCTGTTTTGTAACACTATAACACATTTATCACTACCAATTTTATGATTTATATTAATAGTAATCATTTACAAGTATTTGGCTAATAGCATCTATTTTGAAATTTGTAGTGCAAAAAAGCTGTATTTTGCATGTAACATAATACGAGTGTCAACCTGCATTAATTTTGATATCAGTACTCCACAATTGCTAACTTGTATTAATTTTGACATTGATACTCCAACTTCTAGAAATATCAATATCAATACTATTATAATATCATTTTTATACTCTAACCAAATACGCCATAAGATAGTGGACAAAGATCTATCAATGATCTTCAATGTGAGTTTTATAATATCACTAGAGATGATGACCCATGTGTTTGTCCCATAGACACGTATTACTTGTGGGGAAGAAAGGCAACCAAGTATCACTAAAGTATGTAGGAACTTAAATTTTTTTAAAAGAATATAAAAGAACCATTTCTAAATAGTTTTACTATATATAGTAGGATACTGACCAATACAGGAACCTTATTATGAGAACATAATTGACACAAGTGTGAATGTCGATAAAGAAATTCCTAGACCAACTCATAAGAAAATTTACATACACATTTGTCAATTGAGTTTGTGAATATCAAAGGATATGTGAAGATGTTTGAGCATATATATGATGAAAGATGATGCATATTATTGAGCAATGACTAGATAGGATCTTTAATACTTTGTTGTTTTAAATTTTGTTGCATACTACTTAATTATGCTAATATTATTATTATATGTTAATTTTCTATTTGGTGTTACTAAGAAGACCATGATAAACTTCTTAATTATTGTCAAGCTAGAATGATCTTTTGAAAGTCAGTGGAAAAGTCAGAGGACACAAAGTAAAAAATTTTGTTGCTTACTTAATTTATTTGATGGATAGCATAATAGATAAGATAAGAGAAAACCATGTTTTCTAAGTTGTCACAAAAATGCAATTGTTTATAATGTATCTAGTTAAATATTAATGTTCAAGAAGCCATATCTATATTTGATAACATGTTCTATACATTCTTTAGATTTAATGTTAAAAAATATTTGTAAAGATTCAAGAATCAATGAGATGGCTAAAATGACATATTTTATAACCTCTTTCATCTACAACTATAACATGTTGATCATGATGTGAGAACGTACAAAAGAAAATATAGCTATTAAGGTCGGTGCAATAAGATTTATATCACATTATATTTCACTGAAGAGTATGATACAACAAACATGTTCTATGCATCAAATGATAATTACATCATAAGAGAATTAGATCAGTCAAAACAGAAAGAAAAAATACAGGAGACTTTAAAGAGTGATGGCTTTTGGAAGATAGTGAAGAAGATTTTATAGATGGTTTAGTTGATTACAAAAGTACTTTGCATAGTTTACAGTGATAAAAAGGTTGATATGAAATATCTATTTGATGTAATTAATTATGCAAAACAAGTGAAATCAAGAAAACTAAATAACTGCATAATGATGGGATATCATAGATCATCATTGAGAATAGACTTTGCATCATCTTATACTTACAGTACATAAAATATTGTTATAACTTATTTTACTTAGCTTATATAATTCTAAATTTTTTATTTAAATGATTCAAATCTTTGTGTATGTTACTTTTTCAATTCATGATATGAGCATAGTGACTTATTCAATGTGTCAGATGATATTTTGGAAGATACCAAGATAGTTATTAGAAGAATGCTAGAAGATGATGACTGATCTAGCATGCAAAATGTTGTGACTCTATATTACGAGCAATGTATTTTGGAACGGCAAGAACATAAAGAACAATCATCTTACTTAATCATGATATGTACCAACATACCATTGTATTTTAATATTGCAAGTTATGCATGTCTTAATATATATTACTCATATGTAGTTAAATGGTGTATAGATCACAGCAAAATAGTGGCATATAAAGATTTAATTGTAGTTACCATTAGAGATCTAAAGTAAACCACATCTACTTCAAGATTTAAAAGAAATTAATTAATATTTAGTTTAATTCACACAAACGAACATGTTAACTTTAAAAGGTTAGAGCAACTTATATGTTGCCATTACAATATGCAGTCGAATCTCAAGAACTTGTAGAAGTTAAAAGAGAGTCACTAATGAACAACCAAACATGAAGAGATGAAATAATTAGTCACTACAAGAAAGTAGGTTATTAGGAACGGCTGTAAGCCGTCTCAAACAACCAAAAAGCCGTCGCTAATAAATATTAGCGACGGCTTTGAAGCCGTCGCAAACGCGTCGCAAATAATGCCGTCGCCAATAATATTCGCGACGGATACTGTTAAGCCGTCCCGAGTACGTTTATTGGCGACGGCTCGTAAGCCGTCGCATAAGTTATTAGCAAAACGACCAATTATTGGAGACGGCTTAAACAGCCGTCGCCAATAAAGTTATTGGCGACGGCTTAAGCCGTCGCAAACGATAAGGAGATTAGACGGCGGATGAAATTATTTGGGACGGGTTAAGCCGTCGCCAATAATCTTATTGGCCACGGCTAACCAGCCGTCGCCAATAAATGTAGTTGCGACGGCCACGTAAGCCGTCGCAAATGGCAAGCAGAAACCCCGCACTCCGGTTTTCGGAATTTTCTCTGGTATTGCGACGGCTTTATCTAGCCGTCGCCAATAAAATTATTGGGGACGGCTACAGCCGTCCCGAATATTAAACACAGCCGTCGCAATACCCGAGAAAAATTCCAAAACTCCGGGTTCCGGAATTTTGCTCTGGTATTGCGACGGCTGTTTTTTATATTCGGGACGGCTGTAGCCGTCCCCAATAACTTTATTGGCGACGGCTTTATATAGCCGTCGCCAATAATAAATTTCTGAAAAAAAATAATTTGATTGGCCGGATTGGATCAATTATACGATCCAATCCGGAAAATCAATCATTCTTGAAACTTTCATAAAGATCTAAAATCGGATCTACCAATCCAAAAATTGATTTATATTAATAATTTCGGTGCCGGATTGCTCGTTTCAAACTCGGAACGGACACCGAATTAGGATGAAACAACACACATTAACATACCAAAATTGAAATTCACCAAATTTAAATTCATATTCACATACCATATTCAAAATCACATTCATACACAAAATGTTTTGATACATATGAATAACATTCATAGAGAGTAAAAAATACATCATAATCTATTCATCTTCTTCATCTTCATCTTCATCATCATCTTCACTCTCCTCGGCATCCTCGTAGTCCTCATCGTCATCGTCATTTCTGTCCTCTGTTTGTTGAGGCAGAGGATGCCCCGATGTGGATGGCACATCAGGAGTCGGGAACCTTTGACTCAAGCCTTCAATGATCAGATTGAGGCGATCGAAATTATCTTGGAATGATTTCTGTTGGTTGTCCAATTGTTGTTTCAATGAAGTTATTTGTTCTTCATAACGTTCATTGATTTCTCCTTGCCTCGCCACCTGATCTCTAAGCTCTCGAACTTCTTGAGTCGAGCTAGAAGCACCTCCGCTTGACTCACCATACCAAGTGTGGGGAGTTTCACCTCGCCCACCACATCGGATCCGTCCTGGTCGATCTCTACCAAACACGGATACGAAAGCTTCCTCCGCGGTGAGTGGAGGCTGCGATACCCCAGCATCCGAGGATTCAGATGCTGGGGGATTCATCAATCCTTGCATATTTTCCTATAAATAATATGAATAAAAATTAAAATCCTACCGTGATGAATTGTGGATTATAAAGAAATATAGGTTATGATAATCAATAATTACCATCATAAGACGACTTTGGTCATTATCCCAAATGACTGCTCCATCGAGTTCTTCATGCGTTTGACTCATCTGGAATACCTCCGGACGAGTTGGAGGTCGACCTTCTTTTCGTACCTTACCAAAAAATTAAAAAAAAAAGATAAAGGTTATTACATAATAAGAATCAACTAATATGAAATTTTAAGTTTTGACTACTTACAAAGTCTCTTTCTAACTGGTGTATATTTGTTCTTCCTCTTCTGTACGGCATTGTTAATTGCCGCCTATTACCGGCATTCTTTTCACTCAATGCCTACATATATATATACAAATGAAACAACATTAAAAAAATGTAAATGAAAAGAATAGGATCTAATTATAAGAGGAAATATAATTTTGAGTTACTCTAGCATCATCTTGACTCCATAAATGGCACATATGATGCCATTGTTCCTCGTTGCACTGTGGAGGAATGTTGGCACGAGCTTCCTCATTTGATCGTCCTGTAAAATACTGTACACAAATATTGTTAACAAAAAATTGGTTATCTCAAATTTACATTCTAAATTATATTTTACCTTTCTTTTCAAATGATTTCTTTGTTTTCTTTGCATATCTCCCATATGCCTTAATATCTGTGCATTCGATTGAGGATTCCGCTCAAAGGTAAAATGTTGCTGCATTAATATAAAAATGATTAAAAAGTTCACCAAAATTTAAATAAGATGAAGCTACTTGAATGTTACCTCTAAATCACGGAATATGGCATCCTTTTTCTCCTGCGGTAGAGCCATGTAATTATGCTCCCACAAATCGCAATGAACTCTGTTCATAACTCCTAAGTAGGAGGTAAACTCATGTCCATGTGATCCAACGCCGGATCCTCCTACTAGAACGACGTTGTAGGACTCATCAGGGCCAAGTGTTCGCACACTGATGGCCTTTGCTGGACCTCTCCCACGTCTAACTGATGTAGCTAGTTAAGTATAAATTAAAAATTACAATTAGACAACGAAGATTTTTAAAGAAAACTTTTTACTAGCATTTATTCAAATATTTACCTGAAGCATGGAAGATGGACTACTACCATCTGTAGGAGGCGTCGTCGGAACCCGGTGAGAAGGAGTCCGAGATGGACTAGGCTCATGGGGTGCCTCCCTAACTGGCTCGGAAGCAACACCCCTGGAGGTGGAAGGTCGATCCCTAGATGCCTGAGATTGACCCCGAGGTCCACCGCCCTCAGATGGTGTAGAAGTCTGAGATGTCCTACGACTTTTGCTGAAAATTCTCTTCATCTGTCACATAAAAATATTAGGCAGCAATCCCGGCTTCTAATTGTGCAATAAAAAAATTTTAGCGAATCTGAGGCCGGATTGCCCAATCCGAGGCCGGATTGCCCAATTCGAGGCCCGTTCCGGGTTCCGATCGGGCAATTCGGCTTCGTATTGAGAAACTTAGATTTTTTGGCCAATCCGAGGCCGGATTGCCCAATCCGAGCTACGTTCCGGGCTCCGATCGGGCAATCCGGCTTCGGATTGAGAAACTTAGATTTTTTGGCCAATCCGAGGCCGGATTGCCCAATCCGAGGCCCGTTCCGGGCTCCGATCGGGCAATCCGGCTTCGGATTGAGAAACTTAGATTTTTTGGCCAATCCGAGGCCGGATTGCCCAATCCGAGGCCCGTTTCGGGCTCCGATCGGGCAATCCGGCTTCGGATTGAGAAACTTAGATTTTTTGGCCAATCCGAGGCCGGATTGCCCAATCCGAGGCCCGTTCCGGGCTCCGATCGGGCAATCCGGCTTCGGATTGAGAAACTTAGATTTTTTGGCCAATCCGAGGCCGGATTGCCCAATCCGAGGCCCGTTCCCGGCTCCGATCGGGCAATCCGGCTTCGGATTGAGAAACTTAGATTTTTTGGCCAATCCGAGGCCGGATTGCCCAATCCGAGGCCCCTTCCGGGCTCCGATCGGGCAATCCAGCTTCGGATTGAGAAACTTAGATTTTTTGGCCAATCCGAGGCCGGATTGCCCAATCCGAGGCCCGTTCCGGGCTCCGATCGGGCAATCCGGCTTCGGATTGAGAAACTTAGATTTTTTGGCCAATCCGAGGCCGGATTGCCCAATCCGAGCCCCGTTCCGGGTTCCGATCGGGCAATCCGGCTTCGGATTGAGAAACTTAGATTTTTTGGCCAATCCGAGGCCGGATTGCCCAATCCGAGCCCCGTTCCGGGTTCCGATCGGGCAATTCGGCTTCGGATTGAGAAACTTAGATTTTTTGGCCAATCCGAGGCCGGATTGCCCAATCCGAGCCCCGTTCCGGGTTCCGATCGGGCAATCCGGCTTCGGATTGTGGGACTTGGAGCTTTAGATTAACTTTCTATTTGTATAGGCTGAGTTTCTTGAAGTTGTACATCTTCGTCGATTACTCCAAATGTTATAGGTACGTTAATAAGTTGTTCTTGATACGGTTCGTTTTCATCTTCACTTTCATTTCCGGAAATGTTGTAATAGTTACGAGGTAGTGATCGTACTGGTAACACCCATCCCTTATTAGAGTTATCATTTACATAAAAAACTTGTTCCACTTGGCTTGCTAGTGCAAACGGTTCATCTGTTCCTAATCTTCTCTGTGTGTTTACTGATATAAAACCGTATTTATTAACCTTAAAACCTCGATCATTATCATGTACATCCCACCATTCACATTCAAAAAGTGTTAAACGGCTATTCCGATCGAACGATATCTCAATTATATCTAATATTCGTCCATAATAACCGTCACAACCAGATTGAAGATGGTCATTTACAATAACACCACTTAGTTGAGTTGATTTGGTTGAATCGGATTCCAATGTTCGAAATCTAAATCCATTACATATATAACCATTTAATGACGAGGCAAATCTCAACGGACTGAGTGATAAAATCTCCAGCTCCTTGGTATATCTAGAAGAACCTATCATCCTTAACTCTTGAATGTGTGTTCTGAACCACACAAAGAAGTTTTCTTCCGTAGTTGATCTATTTTTAAGAGCATCACTATGAGATTGACGAAAATAATCGATGTCATCAACTTGATTTAACACGTATGCATGTATTAACTGTTGTTCTCTTTCCGTCAAAATTTTAGGCACACGTCTGCATCTCAAAGGGCGACCAATTGGTTTGAATATTGAACTATCATCCGTATCAACTTCTTCTGAACCACCGTCATAGTTCCGATCTCTACTATATTCACTCGTATCATGCATATATGTTGAAATAAACTGCGTACACTCCTCAACCAAGTAGCCCTGGGCAATAGAACCTTCAACTCTCGCCTTGTTGCCCACATAATCTTTGATCCTCTTTAAATATCTTTCAATTGGATACATCCATCGGTATTGAACTGGTCCAGACATTCTTGCCTCATAAGCCAAATGCACAACTAGGTGAATCATTACATCAAAGAATGATGGTGGAAAAATTTGTTCCAACTTGCACAATGTTACTGCAATCTTTGTCTCCCAATCTCTTAAAATGTTACTGTTCAAAACCTTAGCGCAGATGATCTTAAAATACTGGCATAACTCTACAATAGGACTCAGTACATCCTTCGACACGTTTCCTTGAAATGCCAAAGGAATAATTATTTGCATCATCACATGACAATCATGACTTTTTAAACCACTATTTGTTCGGACACTTAAATCTACACATCTACTAAAATTCGACGAATAACCATCCGGCACTCGAACATTCTTAATGAATTCAAGTATTCTAGACTTTTGATCGTTGCTAAGTTTATAAATTGCATCTGGAAACTTTGATGAACCCTCGTACGGATGTAACTCGGGACGAATATTTAAATCTACTAAATCTTTCCGTGAGTTCAAATTGTCCTTGTCAATTCCTGATAGGTTAAACATCTCTAATATATTGTCGCACACATTCTTCTCAATATGCATGACATCCAAATGGTGCCGAATGATAAGAGATGACCAATATGGGAGTTTCTCAAAAAATATACTCTTCTTCTTCCAATTTTTATTCTTTGACAAATTTTTCCTTAAGTTCTCTAAATCTTTCTTAAACGGTTTTCCGAACCTAATAGTGTCCATCTCCTTTTGTTGCCTCCATAGGTCATATCCCGTAAGTATCTTTGGTGCTCCCTTCACACTTCGTCGACCATCAAAAAGATGCTTATACTGGTTCTTTCTCCACCGATGTGCTACTGGTAAGAACCGACGATGACCAAGGTAGCATTGTTTTCGACTATGGGTAAGTCGAATGGTATGTGTTTCTTCGTTACATATAGGACACGCCAATTTTCCTTTAGTACTCCATCCAGATAAATTTGCATATCCCGGAAAATCATTTATCGTACTAAAAAGTAGGACTTTCATTATGAAAATCTCTTTTATTTCGGCGTCATAAGTCTTCAATCCAATCTCCCACAAATCTTTTAGCTCTTCCACCAATGGTTGTAAGAATACATCAATATCATTTCCGGGAGCTCTCGGACCGGGTATTAATAATGATATCATTGTGTATGTGGCTTTCATACACATCCACGGTGGTAAGTTGTACACCACTGTAACAATAGGCCACACGCTGTAATTTGAAGACATTTGACCAAATGGATTAAAGCCATCTGAAGTCAATCCAATCCGAACATTGCATTTCTTTAATGCAAATTTTGGATAAAGTTCATCCACCCTTTTTCAAGTGGGAGAATCGGCAGGATGACGCATTTCACCAGTCAATTGATATGATCATAGCTGGCTATGCCATGTCATCCACTTAGCTGTATCGGATGATATAAATAAATATTGCAACCTAACTCCTAATGGAAAATAATGTAAAACTTTTTGTGCTATTTTTTTATTTTGATTTTTAGGATCATTTTTATATCTGGAGGTGTTACAATATGGACAAACATTTTTATCTTTATGCTCTTTCCAAAATAGAATACAATCATTTTTACATGCATGAATTTTCTCATAAGTAAGTCCCAATTCCTTAACTAATTTCTTAAGCTCATACCAATTATCGGGAACACATGCCCCATTAGGTAAGACTTCCTTAAATAAAGATAATATCATATCCATACATTTTCTACTGAGACCATTAATGGACTTAAGTTGAATCAACTTTAATATAAATTTTAATTTAGATACATTTATAACACCTTCATATAGAGGTGTTTCAGAATCTTTTAATAATTTGGAATATTGAAAATTATCTTCATTGTGTTCTTCCTCATTATGTCGAATAGAAGATTCGTTATTTTGAATATCTTGTAACATTTCCATTACCTCATCATCTACATAATTATCTTGTGGTTCATTTAAAATTGAAATGTCCTCATTTATCATATTGACTTCAATTTCACCATGGCATATCCATTTTTGATAATTTAACCATATACCATTGCATATTAGGTGTTCTTTGACAACATTTCTTTTAAAAATAAATGTATTACAACATTTTTTACAAGGACACTGTATTAGATCGTTATGTTGTCTATGTCTAAATTGTATTCTAGAATCATTAAAAGAATAGTTTAAAAATTCTTCGATCCCTTCAATATATCTAGAATCTAATCTATTAGGAATATGCATCCATGATTTGTCTAAGTTACTCATCTTAATTTGTTAAAAGATTGAAATACAATGAAGAAATGTTAATTTAATAAATAATTCAATATATAACCGAACCTCCACCGAAAGAAGAAACTCTCAAGTGTATATCTCGATTGAAGTTTCTGAAAAAGAGATAAAATGATCAAAATTAGACTTGTTGTTGGACAATAAATGTTTATACATACCAATTAAATATTTTTATCACAAACGAAGAGTTAGACATGAAAACTAAGAAAAAATTAAGTCATTTTAGGTCATTTAGGTCATTTAATGTCATTTAGGTCATTTAGGTCATTTAATGTCATTTATGTCATGTAATGTAAACATCTAAGAAAAAATTAATTCATTTTAGGTCATTTAGGTCATTTAGGTCATTTAGGTCATTTAGGTCATTTAATGTAATCATTTAAAAAAATTAAGTTCTAAGGATATTGCATTAAGTTAAATTAAGTGACAACTAAAAGTTTATATTTTCACATTAAGCCCATAAAAAAATTCTCTTAGTTTTCCTTTTAATATCTAACTTTTTAGCAAAATCGGTATTAAACTTAGTGATAATCTAATTGAAACTCTATGCACATATCTACTTTTGTTCTATCTCCTAAATAATTAAAGTGATCAAGGTGCTACATATTTGGTTTGAGTAAGTCCTAACCTATTAATTTGTTAGGGATCGATGTTTGGCACATATCTATTGCATATATATTGCTTTGTGATGTATAGGAAAAAAATTAAACAAAAATTCGTTTGTTGAAGATGTATACCTCAAAGGAGGTTCGATTAACCCTAAGTAGGGTTTAAATCCGGCACAAAGGAGGCGGCGGCGGCGGCGGCGGCGGCGGCGGAGCCGGCGACACCCACGGAGGCTTCCTCGTAGCTCTCCCCTCACGAGGCGGTGACGAGAGTGCAGAAATGCTGGCGGCGGCGGCGACGGCGGCGGCGACCGGCGGCGGCGGCGACCGGCGGCGGCGGCGGCGGCAGAGCGTGCGCGAGAGAGAGAGAGAGAGAGCGGGGGGAAGAAAGGAGGGCGTCGAGGGTTTTTTAAGCCAAACTTATTGGCGACGGCTTTTGAAGCCGTCGCCAATAACAGGATAAGTTACATTGGCGACGGCTACCGCCGTCGCCAACAAAAGTCGACCGTTCAACGGTCACCGTGAATTAGTGGCGACGGCTTAATATTATTAGCGACGGCGTATGAAGCCGTCGCCACTTTTCCGAGGGGAAAACCCGGACGGGTCGTTCTGCAGGTATTGCGACGGCTTGCCGTCGCCACTAATATTATTAGCGACGGCGTATGAAGCCGTCGCCACTTTTCCGTGGAAAAAACCTGCACGGGCCGTTTTCTGGGTATTGCGACGGCTTCGACCGTCGCAATACCAAGAATTTGCGACGGCTATATTTAGCCGTCGCTATTTACCAATTATTAGCGACGGCGTTAATTTAGCCGTCACTTTTAACAGTATTGGCGACGACTTTAAAGAGCCGTCGCCAATAACCCGTCGCCAATGACCCAATTTCCTGTAGTGAGTTGTGCTAAATTGTAACGATAGCTTTGGAAGACATAGATTAATCTGAAAATTTTGACAAGCAAAACACATTGCAAGTACCAATTGAGTGATCAAGAATGAGCTAGAGAACTCAAGTCCAAAGCAGATAACCAAATTGGATGGAAAGAAAATTGAATAATATATCATTATTCAAAAAGTTTTCAAATTTCTCTTCAAGTGTCAAAGAAGCAAAAGATCAAAGAATCAGCAAAGAAAGGCAAAAGTCTTAAAGGTAAGGTTAAACAAGTTCTAGCATATCATTTAATCATTAAAGATCGGAAAACAATTGAAGATTTAAGTAAAGACATGCAAAGCCAAACATTAACATATGGTACCAAACATCAACCAATAAACAACATATATAGAGAATTAGTGATGATTCGATAGTAAATCAAGATTCTTCATCAAAACTAAAGAGGGTATCAGAAGATCCTCATCTTTGTCCTTCACCTATGCACTTCATCAATGAAGAATAATGTCTAGACACAAGTTGTAGAAGGCACATAAGAAGTTGGTGGTTGTCAATGGTATACAACTTGAAAATTGAGTCGTCTCAAAACCCTTGGTATACCACGTATCAACAAAGAGCCTTATCTCAATGTTCAAGACAGCCATTCATCTACGAGTTCTACATACTCAACATATGGATCTAAATTTGAAAAGAACATCGTAGGATAATTTAAAATTTAAGTCAAAAGTATAATGAATATGTATATTTTATAATGTAATGTATTTAAACAGAATATCTTCGGAGGATGAATATATTAATATTGTATAACAAACTTAGTATGTAAGATCTAAATAAAATAAAATGATAGATTTTTTGTCACTTTTTGTAAACTTTCTAATTAAAAAAATTCTATTAGATCCAAGTCAGGCAAATCGATTAATCTGGACCCATTTAGATCTCCCAAAACCATGTTAATTGGAGTCCAATCCATCTTCTTTTCTTCCTTGCCCCATACTATAACTTGAATTAGCCCTTTACCCTAGCTAGTGTAGGGACCAATTCTATTTAAGTTAGCAAAGTTTGTGCAACAAAGAGAAAACTTAGCAAAGTCACAAATTTAATATGGTTTATGACTGAAAACTATGAGCACAAACAAGCAATGCAAGGTCACATTATTGAGCCATAATTGGACATCACACCCAGTTGAGCAACTCCTAGCTAGTTGTGGAGATAAATGCCCTATCCATTTACCCATTCTAGAATCAAAATGAAAAGAAACATTGCAACTCCTTTCTAGATCCTGTTTGTTTAGAATTTGAAAATCGACACCACTTTGACATTATCATCAAACATGTAAATTTTCTACACATAGAGACATATGTATAATTTTCATTTCTTCAATTCTTATTCTTTTATTTTTTAATTTTTCCCGCCTCAACTGAGGTTGGCAGTGTACAAGGGACTGTCGTCCCATATAAATACAAACTCTGTAAATCACATTTCAATACATAAAACACATTTGAATCTCCCAGATCTAGTTCCTCCATCTTCACTGGAGTTCTCTGTTTTCTCCTGATTGCTGAAGCGACGGGTTGGAAGGACCACTGTAGCTTGACGTCTTGTTGTCAACGCCAGATTCTACACTTTGCTTCCGCAATGTGATCTGATCACAGATCTATCGTTATGCTCCTTTGATTTCTTAGCTTGTTTTTAATTTGGTATCAGAGCAGCTAACGCTCTTGAACTTTGGAAGGTTCTTCCGGTCTCGCTAGATCCTCAATAGATTCCTATGAATTCAATACTGAGAATGAGAATCTATTTCACCTTAATGCCTCTAATTATCCTGGCATCGTACTTGTTTCCAATCCACTGGTTGGGGACAATTACATAGCATGGAAGAGGGCAATGACTGTGTAAGCACCCGGAACGGGACATCCGCGGATCTCCCCCCTCCGGAACCCCTTACGCCCGGCCTCGGCGTGTCCGTGTCGGTGGGTGGGTGTGTTTTGTGTGTGTGGTCGCCAGGAACCAAAGGCTCCAAAGTATGATGGTATGAAAGAAAATGAAATAGAAAGATGACCGTCGTACCTCCGGAAGCGGGTAGATTGTTGAGTTCCGACTTCTCCTCTCTCGGCCGGCCGAAAGAAGAGAGCTTAGTGAATCCCTTGCCTTCAATCCGGTTGAAGCTCCGCCTCGATCGGATCTACCTAAGAATGTCCATAAGAAAACATGTAGACAAGTGAAGGTTTCATTAGTTCTAACAAAAGCATAGTATCGTGCTCGAATTTGGATTCAAACATGCAAACGGGAAGAGACTAACCGGATTGGGACGAGATCCCAACCCCTATTTTTGGTAGGTTTTAAACATATATGAAATGCAAAAATGCTCTAAGACATGCTAAATAACATGGTGATCGATGCAAAAGTGAAAAAGGGAGAAAAGAACTCGATTAAATGGGCGATCGGACTTCGAAAACAATGAAACAAGCACGCCCTTCCTGGTGCCCTATATATAGGGCGCCAGGAGCAGGTGCCCCCTTTATGGGGCGCGTTGACCAAAGTCAAAGCGCCCTGTATACGGGGCACTAAGTCTGGCCCGAACAGATTTTCTTCTTCTCTTCGCGGCGCCGCTCCGGGGTGCTGGATGGCTTCCGGGACGAAGTAAGAGCTCCTCCTTGTAGACAATACTCAAATGAAGCCCATGGAAGAGGGTTTGGGTGCTGGATATAAGAGGAGAGACAGGTAGAAGCTCTCAAAGTTGGAGGAAAACCATTTTTCTGGGTGACAGGAACAGAAGGTTTTAGGGTTTTTGGTGGAGGATTTTGGATCGATTTGGAGGCTTTTGGAGGGTGAATGTGGCTTAGGATCGTAGTGTTGGATGAGCTCTAGGGTGGCACGGAGTTGGAACCTCCTCTAAGTTCCAAATGGGGTTCTATTTATAGCCCAAAAGAGGGCACTTTGTCCATTTTCGAAAAACAGTGCCATGTGGCATAGCGCCCTGTATATGGGGAGCTAGCATCATGAGGTTTGTCAGGTCGACAAGACAAGTCACTGCGGGGGGTCAAATCAGCCTGTCAAATTGATCGGATTTGGTTCCAGGCGCCCTGTTTATAGGGCGCCTGGTGCCCTGTATACAGGGCGCCAGGTGCCCTGTTTATAGGGCGCCTGGTGCCTTATAAATAGGGCGCCAGGTGCCCTATATATAGGGCGCCAGGTGCCCTATATATAGGGTGCCTGGTGCCCTATAAACAGGGCGCCAGGTGCCCTATTCTTGGGGCACTTGGCTTGTCTGATCGCCTGATGGACCCACATTCGGAATGTGCCAAAACTCGATCTGTCCGGAAAACACGATGTGCTTTAAATATTCTTTATGAAAACAAGAATTTGAACTCTCCAACTGGGCCAAAATTGCGTGTCTACAGCTTGCCTCGCCTTGGCGTCGGCTTTGTAGGGGAGTGACATGAATGAAGCGTAGGTGAATGTAGCGAAGCGTAATGAGGTGTAGCGAAATGAAATGGTAATGGACTGAAAAGGTGACGCCAAGGTGTAGATTTAGACACGCCCTCATTGGCCTAGTTGAGTGAAACAAAACTTTACCGGACTCTGAGATTACCCTTTGTCTTATCGAAACCCTTCCCCTTGTTGATTGGTTAAAAAGAAGAACAGAAGTAAATAACTAAAATCCCGCGTGGGGAGAACCGTAACCGGCCGGGACCCGAACCGCATGGTGTGCCGGACTCGGCGAAATGCGATAAATTGCGAAAAGTAAAGAGAAAAAGGCCAATCATCCAAGGTTGGGTTCTTCAAATTCATTGGGTTTTACTCAAGAATACTGGTTCAGTTTGACATGGAAAAACTTCTTGTTTCGATGAAACCATTGAAATTGGATCTTCCGGATAGACCAAAAAACTTTCTCGAGGAGCCATAGAAAGATGGTGATGGAAAAGATAATGCATGATGTATGCTGTATGATAATGCATGATGTATGCTGAGTTTAAAGAAATAGAAATAAACATAAGAAAATAGTTGAAGATATAGGTCAAACATAACGGGTCAGGACATCCGTGAAGATACCGTCGTCCCCGTTCATTTGACTTTGGCTTATCCGCGGGCCTAAAAAGGTGACTGAATCATTCATTGATTTTGTTGAAGGGGTTCTCTGACTCAGCCCTTTTAGACTCGAGGTCTTCAACGATATACATGCGAGATATATGATAATACATGCAAAATTCCGGGCTCCAGGCGCCCTGCTTATAGGGCTCCAGGCGCCCCATTTATGGGGCACCAGGCGCCCCACTTATAGGGCGCCAGGCGCCCTATTTACAGGGCGCCAGACGCCCTACTTATAGGGCTCCAGACGCCCTACTTATAGGGCTCCAGGCGCCCTACTTATAGGGTGCCAGGCGCCCTATAAGTGGGGCACCTGCGCGGACTTCAACTCTGCTCCTTCCCGAGACACCTTTTGGCTTCTATAAGAAGGGGGGTCCTCCCCTTCTTCTCCCCCACACCAGCTACAGTGCCCCTTGCTCCTCCCTTTGCTCTGATGGCTTCTTCCTCCTCCCGCCCGACCGGTTCAAATGAGATGAAAAGTTTCTCCGAAGTGCCGTGCCATATTCGGAACCGGGTGTCCATGGGAGTGGTAGTGTCTTTATTAGTCACCCTCCTTCGTTCTGTCTCAAAACCTTTTCTAATTGCGCGGTTATTTTGCAGGACCTTCCGAATTTTCCCGGGGCTCGCCGATACGGCCAGGTGCTATGGATAGCCCGCTTAATGGCTGCTATCAATATTCATGTGCGGACCATTCTTAGCGGGTGGGGCTTCAACGGCATCCTCGTTCACGCCAACCACCTCCTCAAATACTTCTGGGATTTTTCTTTGGCGGGTGCGCTTCTCGAGATGTGGCATCCCGATACACACACCTTTGTTTTTGACTCTTTCGAATGTACCGTTCTCTTAGAGGAGGTAGAGTCATTTACGGGGCTTCGTGCCATGCACAGGTACGGCCAGGCCATGTTTATCACTGTCGGACCGGTTACCGGTTTAGACTTCCTCCGCGGCTTTATGACCACCGGAGAGGCCCGATCCATTATGGTAGGTGGCCGTATTTACACCGAAGCACTGGCGGATTGGTCCATTGGCGTGATTCAAGGCGCCGGTGATAATGAGGACCTTCTGCTGCCTGGTGCTAAAGGTGTCGCTGCTTGCCTCGCCTCAGTGCTCCTATACCCGTGTGAGGACGGGTGGCTTGATCCTACCTGCCTTCCTTGCATTCAGGGCATTTGGTCCAATGAGTGCATAGCCCACTCGGTGTTGGGATACCTTTATGACGGCCTGACTTCTGCTAGCGTCGGCAGGCCTATGTTCGGCAGCATTCTCTTGTTCGTGTGCTGGGTTGACTGGCACTTTAAGTTTGACGTATGCTTCGGACCGGCCATAGCTTCCCGGCTCTTTGCTCGGAGCCCCCTCCAGCCTCTCACCAACCGCCTTTGCATGGAATATAAGGTTCAGAACAAGTGCCCCTCAGTGAAGACCCGCGCTGACTGGCATTTATACTTTTCGGCGATGAGCAGCAGCGGCTTTGTTTGATCCACAGAGGCGGTTATGCGCCAGAATGTCCGTGCCTCTCCCACCCCAGGGGTGGATCTCCGGTTGATTACCGGTACTTCCTTCATTATCTACAATCCTCACCGATGTCCTCTTCAGTTGGGCCAACCGCGGCTCAAGGTTCCTCGTCTCTCTCACATCCCGTCTGTCAAGGATCGTCAGACGGGCACGGCGGCGGATGTTGAGGAATGCCAGAGCATCCTCGCGATCTGGGGAATCTGCAAGAGCTTCTCGCCAAGTGCCTATATGGATGAAGACGAGGTCTGGAAGAGCCGGTATGTGGCGAAGCTGAGGAAGCTGCGCGGTGGTTGACCTGTATCTGTCAGTTGATTGTATCCAGTTGTATTTTGCCTTTGTTGTGTCTAGATGTATTTTGTTTGCTTTCGTTGTGTCTAGGACTTGATCAATGTAGGTGTAGGATTTGCTTGATGTAGTTTCTTTTCAGTTGTGTCCTAGTCCTGTCAGTGTCAGAAAAACAGCAAAAATATGCAAAAAAGTAATAGAATATCAATGTTTTGGCAATGAAATTGTGTTTTTCATGAAGAATATTGCTTGTGGACACGTTCTAAGAATTTTGAAAATTTTGACCATGGCACTTTATATTTTCACCCATGCACTTTTCTTCATTTCACCATCATCTTTTTCTACTTTTTCTATTGGGCGGGACCTTTTCGGGGAGTGCAGCGCATCGTGCGGATTCCACAGTAAGTTTCTTCCAACTGCAATCTTGTAATTTATTCCGTTATCTTCATTTTCGCAGAAGGGACCGAACCGATCCGGAGTTGTTCCGGATTGGAACGGGAAGAGAGAAGGGGGGTGAGTCCCCTAGCGCCCCATTGCTGGGGCGCTAGGCTCTGCCTGGCGCCCCATCAATGGGGCGCTAGGCGTCCCATCAATGGGGCGCCTGGCCCAGGCGCCCCATAAATGGGGCACCTGGTCACCAGGCCCCCATCGTCTCCGTTTTGCTATTCTTGACCTGTTCTAATGCTTTGAAATGATGCAGATGACGAAGAGGTCTCGTGCTTCAGGTGCCGCCGGGGCCTCTTCCTCCGCCGGTGCTTCTTCCTCTGCCGGTGCTTCTTCCTCTGCCGGTGCTGGCTCATTGGAGCTACCCACTCTCCATCCTCCTCCGACCGTCTCGGTAACCGAATCTCGACCTCCCCTTTTTTGAATTTATTCATGATTGCTTTGTCTCTAACATGATTGTTTGATTGTGCAGGGGAAGATCAAGTCCCGGATATCCTGGGAGATGGTCTTCCATGCCTACCAGGGGTTGAAGGACTTCCAGAAGGTACGGCTTGATGCAATGGGTTTTGGCCCATTGCTTTGTTGCTCGGCTTTCTGGGAGGACCTCCCTTTGATCCAGGCCTTGAGGGAGAGATGGGACTCCACCACCCATTCCTTCCTTTCCCCTGGGGGCATATGGTCCCTACCTTGGAGGATGTCTCCCGGATCACGGGTCTTTGTGTTCACGGTCGTGCCGTCACTGGCAAGACCTATCGCGATTATTCGGCCATGGTCCGGGATTTTTTGGGTCATCCGGTCCCACACTACCCCGGCGGACTGCGCGTTATGAAGCGCACAGCCGTCGGAAACTTGCTCGGTCTGGGCAACGCCAGTGTGGGTAAGGATGACGTAGTGGCGGTTGTGCTCGACGAGTTGACGAAACGCGTCGAGCGCTCCCTGGTCGGTGAGGAGGGCACTGTTGAGGCCGACCAGGATCTCCGCCGGTTCCTCCTCTTCTTTCTCACCCACCTTCTTCTAGACTTGAAGACAGACAGGGTGCATCTGCGGTTGCTCCCTTTCCTTGCTGACCTGTCGAAGGTTGGTGAGTATGCGTGGGGTGCCGCTATGCTGGCCCATCTGTTCTCCTCGCTGGCGATGGAGAGCGGTCCGGTTTCAGTAGCCGGCTTTACTCCATTCCTTCAGGTATGCCTTGTTCCTTTGTTCACTATCAATTCTGCCTTGTCTCTTTTGGTGACTAACTGAGCTTTTATTTGACAGGTATGGAGTTACTATTACATCCCCCGGGCCGTGCTCGCTGAAGGATGACCCCGAGTACCCTCTCATTGGCGCCGGGTCGCTACACGATCCGCCTCCTCCCATCCTTACCAGTGGAGAACCCGAGGAGGCACTTTCGCTTCCCTCACCACGAGGTATTCTGTTACTTTTCTTCTTCTTAACTTTTGGTTCTTCTTGTTTACTGCTCTGCCTTGCTTTTTCAGGTGGTATGGCAACCTTTTTCAGACCTTCACTTGGATCGGCAGCCGTGGGTTTTGGAGGGTCGTCCGGCTTTTGGCCGTGACACCTTCTTGATCTGCCTGAATGAGATGGAGCCACTTTGGGTGCGTCTCACGATGCGCTCATTGGGGCTTCACCAGGAGTGGGTGGATCTTCCACCTTACCCACACCTGGGTCGTTCTACTCGCGGCCTGATCCAGGAGATTGACTGGAAGAAGGAAGGCCAGTTTGGTGTCCGGATCTGGAAGAGGGGTGGCACCCCAGTGACTTCCAGTGCTTCTGATAGTGATGACTATCTGCGTCGCTATGTGGCGACATTTGCCCATCTTTTTACCGAGGGTGGAGAGGTACGCACTTGTTGTTTTCACCACTGTTCTTCCTTTGCTTTGATGTCTAACTATATGTTGCTTTCAGAGCATTCAGGCGGAGCTGTCTCGTTTGAGGGCGGGGACAGCATCTTTGGAGGCTGAGTTGGAGCGACAGGTATTTTCTGTACTTTGCACCTTTCCATTGTTGGTTAACTGATCTTCCTTTCTTCTTTCTTTCAGCGACGTCGCTACCGAGGTTCCCGTCGACAGGTAGCACTCTTCATTTTTTCTTTAATTCCATGAATGAATGTTGTTAACTGTCTCCTTTACTTCTTTCAGATCTCTCGGCTTCGCGAGCGCGTGGCCGAACTGGAGTTGGGTTCCCATCCGGCTGCCCCTGAGCCGACGGCTTTTGATGAGCCTCCCTTCGAGCCGTTTGACTTCGGTCAGCCTACGGGTCCCGAGCTACCTTCTCATCCTTTGCCGGTTGACCCTCCTTCCTTCATTCCTACCGATCCCGGGAGCAGTTCTTCTGAGACGGGCTTCCTCCTTGAGGTGATTACCGCTTTTACTTATACTGTCTTCTTCCTTCATTTGCCTTGCTAATCTTTTTCTTTTCTTGCAGATTGCCCAGCTGAAGGAACGGGTGGAGGTTCTTACTACTGAGGTGAATCTCCTTGACTTTCTCTTGCTCTGCTTTGCTTGATTCTAACATTTTCCTTTTGTAGAACAAGGATCTTTGGGCGAGGATTTCTGATCTTTCTGCAGGGGGTGCTCCGCCTCCTACTGGTGATCCCTTGGGTTTTCAGCCGCCTCCTACTGATGATCCCTTGGGTTTTCAGGACAAGGTACATAATTTTCTGCTCTGCTTGTCATCATTTTCTTTCTTTCCTGACATTTTCCCGGTAGGTGATGGAGCTACAGAGGGAGCTCGGGCTCGAGCCCCTCGTAGGCATTCCGGATCCTGGTTCCTCTACTTCCGAGGTGCGATGTTTTTATTATGATTTTAAACTGGAAATGCTTGGACTGACGTCTCCTTTGGTTTCCACAGACTGCTCAGAGGATAGAGGAGCTGACACGGGAGGTACATGTCTGATTCTTTTTCCTTAAGCTGCTTTTTCTGTAACTGATGTATCTCTTTGTCATCTCGTAGGTCGGGAGACTGGAGACTCGCGTGGTCGAGTTGTCACGGCCAGAGTCTGAGCAGATCCTCCTTCTTCGTCTTGAGCACTCCAGAGAGCTCCACCGGGTGGAGGCTGAGCATCGTCAGTTGATGATGCAGGCGTTGCAGTCTCGGAGCCACTCCCACCGCTCCGATTCTCGAGGGACCACACCGAGGGGACACCGCCCACTCGGGTTCCTCTCAGTCCAGTAGTCGTAGGAGGAGAGATGAGGAGAGACTTGCCATGCCACCTCCGGATGATCAGGCACCAGCAAAGGGAGGCGGCGATTTGTGATGTGCCGACCCCTTCCTATCTTCGATGTACTTTGTTTTTCCATAGTGATGGTTGTTGACTTCTTTTCCTGACTCCCTGCTTTTACTCAAAGGGCGATTAGAAATTTATTCGTGCTTAGTCCCTTGCAAGAAAAGGGCGAAATTGCCTTGATCTTTTGTCAAGGGACATAGGCCTTATCAAGGTAAAATAACGAAAAAACATAAGTGTGCATAGAAAGGAAACATGCAAGACCGAAATTAAACATGAATGCAAAGGCAACTAGCAAAGCAAATTTTTAGGTGTTTTGGGATTTTTGATTTGTTTGAGTTTTGATGGTTTTATAATTTTTTTGGTGTTTTGGGATTTTTGATTTGTTTGAGTTTTGATGGTTTTATAATTTTTTTGGTGTTTTGGGATTTTTTGATTTGTTTGGGTTTTGAATATTCTTTCTTTTTTTTTAGAATTTTGATTTTTAAGATTCGTTTGGTATTTTCCAAAGTATTTGATTTTTTTGTTGGTGTGAGGGACACGATCATTTCATCCTCTGCCCTGCTTGCCATAGGTGCTTCTCATTGTTACCTAAGGGTTAAGAGTAGGCATCACGTGTAAGAAAGTGCCTAGCCTGAGATCTCCTGACCTTTTGCCCTTGATAGGCTATGGTTCTTCTTGGGTCTAGTCGGTCAACCCTATCCTTGGAGGTTGAAGAAGGAAGATGATTGGTGGTAAGTCCTTAGTAGAATTCAGGGATGTCGAACTTGTTTCTCTACTAATACTCACATTGCCCGTTTGGGATTTGATATCCTTGGGTCCTTCCTTCTAGCCCTTTTCTTTGATGGCCCACATTCAGACAGGTCTTTCTTCTTTTTTCTGCTTGACTTTGACCTGAGGGGTCATTGCCCATCTTTTGGAGCCTTTTTCTTTTGGACTTTTGTTGGTACACATTCAGACAGGTCTATTCTTTTGCTGACCTGAGGGGTCATTGCCCATCTTTTGGCACCTTTTCTTTTAACAAGAAGTCAGTCCTCCAGAGGCATTTTCTAACTAGGGCAATGGGTATTTTCGATACTCCTCATTCTAACCCCTTTCATCTATTCTGGACCGAAACGAGAAGAAAATGGAATTGGGTTGACCTTCTTTTGCCAAGCGTTACCTAGCTTTCTCTTTGACTTCCAATCATCGGATCTCAAGACTTGGCGTGTAGTGTGTGCAGTATGATGCCTTATCTTTATTCCCCTAGGTGACAAATTGGTGTACCGAACAAGCAAGCGTTGGATGTTATCATTATACTTCACACCTTTGATTTTATAGATTTTTTTGTGATTTTTGCTTTAAGGGAAATATTTTTTGAGGTATACACCATTCCAGGGATGAGCTAGCTCTTCTCCTTCTGCATTAGTCAGCTTATATGAATTACCGGGATAAATGACCGAAATAACATAAGGACCCTCCCAATTTGGTTGAAGTTTGGAGCGGGGTCCGCCCGGCTTAACAAATATTCTTTTAAGCACAACCTCACCGACTTCAAATTTTCTCTCCACCACCCTCTTCTGATAAAATCTTTTAAGTCTATTTTGGTAAGATCTAGCATGTTCGGCAGCGGCCACCTCCTTTCATCCAAGAGTTCGAGTTGCGCGAGAAGAGAATCTCGACGTTCATCCATTGGGATTTCTCGATCGATCCGGACTCGGAGAGAAGGAATGATTACTTCGTATGGAACTACCGCCTCCATCCCAAATGCCAAGGCATAGGGGGTCTGACCCGTCGGGGTTCGAATAGAAGTGCGGTAGGCCCATAGAGCATCAACTAACTTATCTGGCCAGTCTGCGAACCTACTAGACTTACAAGTCTTCTTAACGATTTTTATCAGGGTTTTATTGGTGGCTTCAGCTTGACCGTTGCCTTGAGGATAATATGGAGATGAATGATGCAATTTGATGCAATACCTGTTGCAAAGGTCACGTAGCTCCTGAGAGATGAATTGCGGTCCATTGTCGGTGATGATGTCGCCTGGGATCCCGAACCTGGCAATAATGTTGCGCTTGATGAAGGTGCAGACTGTTGATGCCTTGATCTCCACATATGCTTCCGCTTCCGCCCACTTGGTGAAGTACTCCGTTGCAGTTAGGATGAAGGATTTGGTTTTGTTTGTGGAGTTTGGGTCACCGAGGGGTCCGATAACATCAAAAGCCCACATAGCGAAAGGCCATGGGGCGTGGATCGGATGAAGGGAAGATGCGGGAGAGTGAATCTTGTCGGCGTGGAGTTGACATTGATGACAGGGCCGGACAAAGATGGCGCAAGCTTCTTCCAGTGGGCCAATAATACCCTTGCTCGATGATCTTCTTGGCGAGGGCTTGAGCATTTACATGGCCTCCACATACTCCGGAGTGTGCTTCTCTCGAGTACCAACTCGGCCTCTCCTTCATCTACGCATCTTAACGAACACCGGCCAAGCTCCTTTTGTAAAGCACCCCGCCTAAGATGATGTATCTCCTGGGAGACTCTCCTTATGGCTTTCTACTCTTCGGCGGTTGATCCCGGTGGGTACGTCCGATCCCGACGCATTCGCAATCTCATGATACCATGGTTTCTCACCCTCTTCTAGTTCCTCCAACTCGACCAAAGATACTTCCTCCTTTTGCTCAATGTACTCTTTCCTTTCAAACTTCTCCTTAACCTTTAAGAACCGTGCATCTTCTACTGCCGGAATGGTTCGTCGGCGGACATAGATCGTCCTAACTTCGTTTGCCTAGCGGGACGAGATAGTGAAGATGCCGGAGAGGCAAGAGCGTCGGCAAGAATATTTTGAGCACGAGGAACGTGAATGAATTCGAGTTTGGAGAATAGCTTGATGTAGCAAGTGGTGAGTTCTTGGTATGGTTTGAGCCCAGATGAGATGTGCGGTATTTGGCCGCACTTGGCGGAGTATCAACCGACTATCACCAATCACCCTTAGTTTAGTGACACCATAGAAGTGAGCGGCCTCCAGTCCGGCCAACAAGGCTTCATACTCAGCTATATTGTTTGTTGCTGGAAAATGGAGCTGAAAACCCTGTGGAATGGTGACACCTTCGGGCGACAGAAGAACAATCCCTATCCCTCTACCCTGGGAGTTTAATGCCCCGTCAAAATATAAAGTCCACAGATTAGAAGATCGAATGGACATCAATTCTTCATCGGGAAAATCTGACTGGATAGGGTCAAAGGTTGGGATAGGATGATGGGCAAGGTGCTCGGCAATTGCATAGCCCTTGATTGCCTTCTGTTGGGTGTAGGTGATGTCAAATTGGGAGAGGAAACTCGCCGGCGTGCCAAACGATCGATCGGGACAGATTTTTCAAGGAGAAATTTGATGGGGTTCATGCGAGCAATGAGATTAACCTCGTGAGCCAGAAAGTAATGTTTGAGCTTCTGGACCACCCAAACCAGGGCGGCACAGGTTTTCTCCATGGTTGTATACTTTTGCTCACAAGGATCAAAGATTTTGGACAGATAGTATGCTGCTCGCTCTTTCCCTTCATCATCTACTTGTGCCAACACTGCTCCCAAGGATCCTTCCAAGACTGAGATGTATAAGATCATGGGTTTGCCGGGAACCGGAGGTTTGAGCACAGGTGGGTTTGACAAATACTTCTTCAAACCATTGAATGCCTCTTGACATCTCGAATCCCATCTGAATTCGGCCTTCACCTTGGTTAACTCATACAAAGGTTTGCACCTTTGGGAGTGCTGTGAGATAAACCGGCGAACAAACTGTAACCTACCAATTAATCCTCTCAGCTCCTTTAGGTTCTTTGGTGGAGGCATGTCAATAATAGCTTTGGCCTTGTTGGGATCGATTTCGATGCCTCTTTTGCTGACAATGAACCCAAGTAACTTTCCAGATGATACTCCAAACACACATTTCTTGGGGTTCATCTTGAGCTTATATTCCCTAGCTCATTGCAAAACCCTTTTCAATACCTCAGCATGCTCCTCTTGGGTTCGAGATTTGACCACTAAATCATCCACATACACCTCTACAGATTTATGCATCATATCATGAAATATTGCTACCATGGCCCTTTGATAAGTTGCTCCGGCATTCTTTAATCCGAAGGGCATGACAACGTAACAATAAGTTCCCCAAGGTGTAGTGAATGAGGTCTTCTCTTGATCCTCTTCTGCTAACCGGATTTGATTATACCCTGAATATCCATCCATGAATGATAGGGTTTCGTATCCACCGTGTTGTCAACAAGAACATCGATATGAGGAAGGGGGAAATCATCTTTTGGACACGCTCGGTTTAAGTCCCTGAAGTCAATGCAAATTCGAATCTTTCCATCCTTTTTCATGACCGAGACTATGTTTGCCACCCATTGTGGATAGAGGACGACTCTAATGAATTTTGCTTGGTGCAACTTATCGACCTCTTCCTTCATCTTTAATGCCACGTCTGGGTGGAATCTTCTCAACTTTTGCTTGACCGGGGTAGCCTCAGGTTTTAAAGTCAGTCGATGTTCTACCAATGATTTATCTAACCCCGGCATATCTTCGTATGTCCAAGCGAACGTGTCTTTGTATTCTTGCAATACCCCCATTAGATTCAGTACTTCTAAAGAGGCGAGGTTGGCATTGATGAGGATATTCTTAGGATCTTCCGGTGTTCCAAGATTAAGTTCCTTAGTCGGTTCATCCACCGTGGCTGATGGTTCTTCGAATCTTCTTAAACCGGATGCATAGGCATCAGCCAAATCCTCTTCTTCATCCTCAGTGTCAGGATCCTTTTCTGATACAACCTCGTAGACTCCTAAAGTTGGATCAATATTGTTTCTCTCCTCATATCGAATTTCTCCTATCTGGATCGCATCCTCTAAATATTCCGGTAGCTTGGCGCATTCTAAGCTTTTCCGAGCTAACTGATGCAGATATCTCCCTGGAACTCTTCTACCTCTGATTTTTGTTTTGCTTTTGCTGTAAACTAAACCTAAAGAAGAAGAAGGTAAATAAGGAGGTGAGGAGGAGGTGGATGGAGTGGAATTTATTGACGAAGGGCAAAGGAGATCGATCAGAGATCGGGTGGCCTCCTGATTCGGGTCGTCCTTCGGAGCGAGTTGGGACGTTTCTTCGAGCGAGATTTGGTTTGAGAAAAGGACGTTTTTTTTATCTTTTTGAGAAGTACTAAACATAAATACAGAGGGGGTTTGGTTGGTTGTTGTTTCCAACGCGGGTTGAGATATTGATAGCGAGGGGAACAAGTCAAGCAAGGACGGGTAAAGAGGGCATCCGTCTTTGCCATCTGGAATTGACAATGGATTTGTCGGGAATGAGTCTGCTAGATCCGAGGAGATGATATTTGTTGAATGCCCTGGATTTTGACTGCTAGAAGGCTCGTTGCAGAATGATTCATCACTTGACCCTTCTTTAGAAAATAACCATGATACGTCAACATCCGTCTCATCCCCTAGGTCGCCCACCTTCTTCCTCTTCACTTGTTCTTGTGGTTCCCGCTCTTCAATCATTTGTATTGTTTCTCTTTTATCAAAGAACTTGCGCAGACATCCCCGGAAGTATTTTTGGCCGTTTTTCTGGCCATTATCACGTGTCCCATCATACCCTACCCCATTCCTTGATGTTATCTTCACTAGCTGGATGGGTTCTGTGATGCCTTGCAGTTCTTTTCCCAGTCCTCGGCCTTCTTGATACCCCAGACTCTCCATCATACGCCACCCAAGGGTTTTGGCGTCATCTTTCTTTTTTCTCCAAACTTGCCTAGACTGTCTTTTATTCCTCGGTAGATCGAGGATTGTAAATACTGGTTGATTCGGCAAGCCGGGGGAGAGTAACCAAGCAATCCACGGGCATACTCACTACTTTGACAACTTGTCCCTTGAAGGGAAATTTGATGCACCGATGATTGGTTGAAGCCACGGCCTCTAATGCTTCCAGGTAAGGCCTTCCCAGATGGCTTTGTAAGTTGGATCCATATCCAAAACATGGAAGTCGACAGTAACAACCCGGGGTCCGAGTTTGACTTCAAGTGTGACCATGCCATGGGCGGGCCTCTTGGAATTATCGTATGTTGTCACAGTGATTTGCGATGGCCGAATATCTTCTTCTGGGATTCCACACAACTGTAGTGTTTCTGGTGGCAAGACATTAATGGATGCACCGGTGTCAATTAGACAAGATTCGACATCTGTTCTGTTAACACTGACAAGTGATACATAGTGCGTATTTTCTCGCTTCGGTTCGGCCGCTCTTCCTTAGTGAAAATGAGAGCAGGGTGTTCACTCCTCGGGGTTAAAACTGATGTAATCTTTTCTGGGGGGAGAGTTTCATTAACCATTACTCTTTGCAGATACTGTTGAAGCACTTCTTGATGAGCTTTGGACCTCTTAATTAGCTCCAGAATGGAAATTCGCGCAGGGGTTTTGTCAAGGTGCTTTAGCAAATCATAAGATGTTCCTGGCACTGGCTCTTCCGGGTGCTCTTCTTCTTCTTCTTGCGGTCGTCCTGGTTGACCGGCCTGGGAAAAAATCCTTTGGAACATACGCCCGCTTCTAAGCACCGTGGCGAGCTGGGGAGTTATGGTTGGTGTAGTGGAGATAGACGGAGGGTTAGGTCGGATGATGGGAGGCCTAGGCAGGGGTGTAGTGATGATGGTCCGAGTTGTAGGGATACGGGTGGTTTGTGGTGGCATGGTTGCACGAGGTGGTACAATGATGGGTCCTAGTGGCGGTGGTATTTGTGGGGGCTCGACCGGGTGGATCAAGGTCCTACCCGGTTGGAGTTGTATGGCTGGTGGTGTTATGGTTGGTTGTGGCGGCGTGCGGATAATTGGCGGTTGGCTTCTTCTGGCGGGGATAACTCGGGGTATGGAGTGAACGGTTCGGTTAACGTGGTTTGGGGGGTTGGTGTTTATGAAGGAAGCAGGTCCCTCGATTTGCCAATTTTGACCTCTATCGCGGGGTTCATCAGTGGAGGTTAAGATAGGGTTAACCCTCTGGTTTTCTGGTGCTGTTGCCGGTGCGTGCGCGGGTAGCGGGTTCTGAATAATTCCCAGGCCGGGTTCCTGTTGTTGTTGTCGAGCTGGTGCCGCCTGGCTGGCCGCCGGGGTTGGTTTTTCACCGCCTTGATGTATTCGCCCATTTGACCCCGGTCAATGCTTCCTTGCTCGTGGAGGTCATGGATGTAGTCTTTAAACCGAAAGCGCTCTCCACCGTATGCCCTGGGAATCTGTGGTACAAGCAGTACTTGTCCGTGTTGGCCCCCAACTTTTCTCTCGGCAATGAGATCTGCCCTGCCGCCATAAGAGCGTTAAAAATATCTACGAGAGAGTACGGTAATGGCGGGTAATGATTTCTCCTAGGCCCCGCTCTTCGTGGTACATAGGTGGCGGGGGAGGTGCTCGGTTGTAGGTGGTCGGTTGGCGGGGAGGTTGAGGTGTAAAGGTCCGTACGGCCAACCGCCGGGGGTGGTGGGGGAGTGGTGTGTGTGTTGGTTGTTGGGGGTATTGGTTCGGCGCTTGGTGGCGGAAAGGTTGGGGTTGGATCTGGGGGCGAGGTGCCGGTTGGATTTGGCGCGGGTTTCTATACTGGGGATTCCTGTATTGTTGTTGGTGGTTGATGGGCGGGTTCCCCAGGATATTGACATGTTCGTTGGTTACCACGCCTTCAGTCACGGGCCCAGAAGTGGTGGTGGTTGTTTCTTTGGTGACTCGGGGCCTAGGGTCGAAAAGGTTCATAATGGGAGAGTCTCGGAGCTGTGTTTGGATATACCGCGCTCTCTCGTAGAGTTCGCTCATCGTGGCAGGGTGATGTAATGCCAATACATTTTTTAAAGCGGGAGTGGCGTTGGTGATGATCATCTTAACTTGTTCCGATTCGGACAGTGCATTTGTCAATCTTTCCGCCATTGCTCTCCACCTCACAGCATACCTGATAAAATCTTCATCATTCTTCATCCTTTCAGCCATGAGGTCGGTGATGGAATAAGTTGGCCCGACCCTATCTTGATATCTTTGCAAAAATTTGGCTTTGACGATTTCAAAGTTACTTGCCTCTGAAGGGTCAAGCGAGTAAAACCACTCTAAAGCTGAGCCCTCCAATGATCTTCTGAAAAGAAAAGCCAGGGCCCTTGGATCGTTCTGCCACATTACTGACTCATACAGAAAGTCTTTGACATGAATGAAGGGATTACCGGTTCCGTTGTAGCGACGGTATACCGGCATCTCAGAAGGAGGTAGATGAAAAGTAGGGAGAAAAGGAAGGGAAATTTGGGGGGCTGGCTTGCCGTCGATCAAACGTCTGAGTTCTCTATATTGTTCGTCCATGCGATTGATTTTATTAATCATAACTAGATCGACAGAATGTTCCCAAGAGGAGAAGGAGGAGCGGGTGCTTGGTGCACCGGGATCGGGATTTGGTGGGCCGAAGTGACCGGATGAGAAGGGTATATTGGGGGATGCACCAAAGGGTGAGTAGGGTTGAGATGATTAGAAGAATAAACTGGTGGTCTAGAAGGGACGACCACATTCGTATGGGGGTGATCTAGATTAGCCACCGGATGAGGGGAAATTGGGGCTATGAGCCCGGTATGGGAATGGCCACGAGTGGGCATGTTGGGTTGGTGTGCCACTGACCGAGGGGTAGAGATATGAAGGCCACCTTCGGTAGGAATGTGGTCGGTGGGGGACTTGCCCTTGAGGATGGCTTTGATAACCTGGAGTTGGGTAGGGTCGGCATGAGAGAATGCCTCCCAAAGTGAATTTGGATTGGGTCGAGGAGAAGTTTGACTAGGTTCAGGGAGAACTTCAGGTTCATTGACGGCACATACGGCATCAGGGTAGAAATAAGACTAGTCGTATTCCAATTGTAGTTGCTCGCATCTTTGATCCGCCATTCCGATAACTCGACCTGACCTCAAGTTCATAAACACGACAGAAAAAGAAGGTTGGCAAATAAAAGTTCAAGGATTTTTTTGGTTTTGATTTTTGACCTCTTTTGTTTTGATTTTCTTTTGTTTGGACAAGCAAGTTGTCAAGCAAATTAACCTCAAGCAAATTTTTTTTTTTGGTTCTTTTTAGGTGATTTTGGGATTTTTGTTTAATTTTCAGTTTTTGTTTGCAAACAAGTAATAGCAAAGACTTGGAATGATTAACGCAATTTTTTTGTTTCAACCTCAAATTAATGGCTTGTTAAGAGAAATATTGTCCACTCAAATAAATGGGTAGGACCCTATGCTCTCACAACACCGAGCAATCTAAGGTTGTCACTCTTTTCACAACGATGGGTAATAGGTATTCCGGGTTTTGGGATAAAGTGGTACAACCGGCCCGATCAGTGAAGAGGGAATCCTTCACGTCTGGGGACTTACGGAGGTCTTGATGGAAGCTACCCAGTCCTTCCGAGAGGGAATCCCCGGAGGAGGAGTTGGCAACCACCAAGAGGGGTGTTTGGATGTGTGGGGCTTTGGGAGGAGAGAGCCTCCCTTCTCGGATGTCCTAAGGAGACGGGCGGACCCGAAGCTCCGATGCAAACTAATGCAAGTGAAATTTCAAGGAATAAGAAGCAACCAAGAAGAAAATAAAAGCATACAATGATTAATGAGATGTTTGTAGGAAGCAAGTGAACAAGACAATGATATGAAATTAAGCTAGGATGGAAGAAAGAACTAATTTAACTAAGCATGCTTTGAAAGATTTAAAGGAGAACTAGACTTAGCAAAGAAGATGATATCTAAAATACTAAGGTGAAATAAGTTGATTATCAAAGTTAGAAATCAGATGGATATGCTTTAAAAAGACAAACGGAGAGCAAGTAAACTTGGAAGAAACAAGATGATGCTTCGAAGAAAAGTAAGCAATGTAAACAAGCAACAATGTAAGGAAATGGAAATGACTCACATGGAAATGAAAGTAAACATGATTTTCAAAGGGACATTCTTAGGAAAATAAAGTGGGATTTCACTAAAGCAAAGTCGGTCCCACCGTGGTCGCCAAAAGGTGTAAGCACCCGGAACGGGACATCCGCGGATCTCCCCCCTCCGGAACCCCTTACGCCCAGCCTCGGTGTGTCCGTGTCGGTGGGTGGGTGTGTTTTGTGTGTGTGGTCGCCAGGAACCAAAGGCTCCAAAGTATGATGGTATGAAAGAAAATGAAATAGAAAGATGACCGTCGTACCTCCGGAAGCGGGTAGATTGTTGAGTTCCGACTTCTCCTCTCTCGGCCGGCCGAAAGAAGAGAGCTTAGTGAATCCCTTGCCTTCAATCCGGTTGAAGCTCCGCCTCGATCGGATCTACCTAAGAATGTCCATAAGAAAACATGTAGACAAGTGAAGGTTTCATTAGTTCTAACGAAAGCATAGTATCGTGCTCGAATTTGGATTCAAACATGCAAACGGGAAGAGACTAACCGGATTGGGACGAGATCCCAACCCCTATTTTTGGTAGGTTTTAAACATATATGAAATGCAAAAATGCTCTAAGACATGCTAAATAACATGGTGATCGATGCAAAAGTGAAAAAGGGAGAAAAGAACTCGATTAAATGGGCGATCGGACTTCGAAAACAATGAAACAAGCTTCTGCCCTTCCTGGTGCCCTATATATAGGGCGCCAGGAGCAGGTGCCCCCTTTATGGGACGCGTTGACCAAAGTCAAAGCGCCCTGTATACGGGGCACTAAGTCTGGCCCGAACAGATTTTCTTCTTCTCTTCGCGGCGCCGCTCCGGGGTGCTGGATGGCTTCCGGGACGAAGTAAGAGCTCCTCCTTGTAGACAATACTCAAATGAAGCCCATGGAAGAGGGTTTGGGTGTTGGATATAAGAGGAGAGACGGGTAGAAGCTCTCAAAGTTGGAGGAAAACCATTTTTCTGGGTGACAGGAACAGAAGGTTTTAGGGTTTTTGGTGGAGGATTTTGGATCGATTTGGAGGCTTTTGGAGGGTGAATGTGGCTTAGGATCGTAGTGTTGGATGAGCTCTAGGGTGGCACGAAGTTGGAACCTCCTCTAAGTTCCAAATGGGGTTCTATTTATAGCCCAAAAGAGGGCACTTTGGCCATTTTCGAAAAACAGTGCCATGTGGCATAGCGCCCTGTATATGGGGAGCTAGCATCATGAGGTTTGTCAGGTCGACAAGACAAGTCACTGCGGGGGGTCAAATCAGCCTGTCAAATCGATCGGATTTGGTTCCAGGCGCCCTGTTTATAGGGCGCCTGGTGCCCTGTATACAGGGCGCCAGGTGCCCTGTATACAGGGCGCCAGGTGCCCTGTTTATAGGGCGCCTGGTGCCCTATAAATAGGGCGCCAGGTGCCCTATATATAGGGCGCCTGGTGCCCTATAAACAGGGCGCCAGGTGCCCTATTCTTGGGGCACTTGGCTTGTCTGATCGCCTGATGGACCCACATTCGGAATGTGCCAAAACTCGATCTGTCCGGAAAACACGATGTGCTTTAAATATTCTTTATGAAAACAAGAATTTGAACTCTCCAACTGGGCCAAAATTGCGTGTCTACAGACTGTTGCACTTTCTGCAAAAAATAAATTTAGTTTCATGAATGGAGCTATTACAAGGCCGGATCACACTGATCCACCTTACAGTAGCTGGGAACGTATGAACAACATGGTCCTATGCTGGTTGTTAAATTCAATACACAAAGATATAGTGTCTTCAGTGATTTATTGTGATACTTCCTATGAAATTTGGAAGGATCTCAATGAGAGATTTTCACCTACTAGCGGACCAAAAATTTACACTCTCAAGAGGTCTATTGCTACTATGAAATAGGGAACTGATTTAGTCTCTAAGTATTTGAACACACTTAAAGGCTTTCGAGATGAGCTAAGCCAACTTGATGGATCTACAAACAGAAATTTTGTTGACAGAAGAAAATTAATGCAATTTTTCATGGGCCTGAATGAGGTCTATGCAAATGTGAGAAGTCAAATTTTGCTCATAGATCCTCTTCCACATATTCTTAAAGCTTACTCCTTAATATTGCAAGATGAATCACAGCGCTTTATACAAACTCCTAATATGCATGAAGTTTCTGCTATGTTTTCTAAGGGAGCTTCCATCAAACAAGAAGTAAAGGACGATAAGAAACCATGGTGCTCTCATTGCAATATTCATGGACACACAAAGGAAAAATGCTTCAAATTAGATGCACCAAGGTGTACTTAATACAACATAGTTGTGTAAAGAATCGTCCATAAGAATTTAGTGTAATGGAAGCGACGATTCCCATGGATTCCTTTAGAATCTGTCTTAATCGGAACCGAATGACGAAAATCAAAAATTGATCAAATCGGGTTCGAATATACCTGATAGGGATTTATATAATCCCATGGAGATGAATGAGATGAGCTTCTCAA
Organism: Cryptocoryne crispatula var. balansae; assembly: GCA_036172225.1. Lineage (NCBI taxonomy): Eukaryota > Viridiplantae > Streptophyta > Magnoliopsida > Alismatales > Araceae > Cryptocoryne > Cryptocoryne crispatula. The sequence continues at coordinate 12,073,712 of CM069930.1, forward strand.
GCTCTTCAAACCGTTCAAGTGTCCGGTCTCCAGCAGTATCCACACGAACTTCATCCACAGCAGGTTCTCCCTTCGCGCCGGCCTCAGAACTCTTCCCGAACGGAGCTCCATCGACCATGGACACGTTCTAGAGAGAGGAGGAGGTAAGGAGGATGCTAGGGACATGGTTTTCACCCTGGGCTTGATGGGGTTTGGCTGAAACCATTAGTATTTATAAAGAATTATAAAATTTTTCATAAAAACCCAAAATCTCTATAAATTACACCCTTGCCCCTGTACTTGTGGATAAGTCCTTATGTGTGTGACTCACTACACCCAATAGCCAATTTGGTTGAGGCCTAAATAAAATAAAATAATTCTATTTAATTTAATTAAATCTGTTATCCGATAACAGATTAATCGGCCTACCGATCATGTAGGGTACAAGTCACATCCCATGATCTCAAATGGCTATGGGATAATATCATCTCCATTGAGCCTTTCCATCATCAGTTACCACATGGATATAAACACTCATCCATCCAATGTCCCGATCGGAAAGGAGTATGGCATCGACTGTCAACTCCTTAATGTACCGACTCTATAGGATCCTATACTCGAAATTGGATCAATTGGAAAACTCCTTTTCCAATTATCCTATCTACCATGGCCAGGGATTTAGAGTACTATCCCATAGGACATTCACTCTCACTTACCGAGTGTGGATGATTTCTTGTTGTCCGCTCAATTACCTCCATCAAGTTTTCCTTGTACCCGATCCATCGCTATACTAGACCATCTAAATGGTGATCCATAAGTCAATGGTAAAAGCACAAGTTCTACCCAACAAGGTATCTATGGTGACTCAGGTCGAAGGTCCAACCATGCAACCGTGATGATAGAAAACCCTGATTAACAGCTCGGTAAGATACCATTCAGGATTTCTAAGTCGGTCAGTTCAATGAACTCGTTCAACTAATGAGCACCTGTATGTGTATCTCAGTGTCTCCACACTAATGACCAATGAGATCGGTCATTCTCATCACATGAGAAGATATCACATACACTAGTCTATCCGGATTCTTGATGTCCCGTCTCAAGTATCCTATGACTATGAACATTTAGATCAATTACCTCTAGATAATCAATCTCTTTATAAAGATCTCATCATGATTTAATCACCATTGCATTTGATCAAGGACTTCATTATGATAATTTCATCTAATAAGAGATTATAATGGAAATTTGCCTAAGTAATTGAATGAGATATTTCTAGAAATGTCGAATCATATCATATATGATTGACTTGTAGGGCATACATTTCTATCAAGTTGGACGTACACGAGATGTTTGTTATAGGCTTAATGGTTTTCCTGAAGGGTACAAAAAGAAGACAGGGAACAAAAACACTCAGTTTGGGCTAACAGAAAGTCAGTATGCAAATTTAGTTAAGCTCTTGAGCATAGCAAATTCTGAGACATTGCTACAGGCAAACACTACAGTGAAGGATCAAAATTACATGCCTTGGGTAGTTGATTCTGGAGCAACTACTCATATTGCTCCTAATTCAGCAGGTTCAACATTTATGGAATTTGGAAATAGTTCAAATCGGCATCAAGTATTCGCCTTTCTGATGGCTCTTGTTTGCCTATCATAGGAACTAGTTGCATGAATGCAAATGATAAAATCAAATTGCCTAGTGTATACATTTCTCCTGATTTCAGGAACAAGCTACTGTCTGTGAGTCAATTAACTCAAGATATGGACTGACCAATTACCTTATTTGGGAAATTCTTTTGTTATTCAGGATTCAAAGTCGAAAGAGGTGATTGGGCAAGGCCTTGAAGATGGTGGTTTATACTATCTTGTTCAAGAAAAGGAGCTAGAGGCCTTGAATGCAAAGAGTGTGATCCAGTGGTTTGGCATCGAAGACTAGGACATGTTTTAAAAAGCTTAGCATTTTGTCTAAAAAATTGAATTTCATTTTTCTGATTCAAGTTGTCATATATGCCCTATGGCAAAACAGACAAGATTGCCTTTTCTTGATAGTAATAGTAAAACCTCATCACCTTTTAAATTACTAAACTGTGACCTGTTGGGTCCTTATCACATTCAGTAAAGAACAGGAGCAAAATTTTTTATTACTCTTGTTGATGATTTCTCTCGCTTCACTTTGACTTTTATGATGACTTTCAAATATGAAATATCACATATTTTGAAGGAATTCATAGAATACATATAGAATTTTTTTCAAATGCTCTCTTAAGGTACTGCAGACTGATAATGGGTCAGAGTTTACAAATACCGAACTGCAAAGTTTGCTTAACTAAAGGGAATCATGCATCAAAGAACTTGTGTTTATACATCCCAACAAAGCGGGGTGGTTGAAAGAAAGCATAGGCATTTGCTGGATGTTGCTAGAGCCCTCAGAATTCAGTCAAGTCTACCAAAATACTTTTGGAGTGATTGTGTCCTAACAGCTACATTCATAATCAACAGACATCCCACTAAGGTTCTAAATAATATAACACCTTTTGAAGTTCTTTTTAATAAGATTCCTGATTATAATCTTCTAAAAATATTTGATTGTTTGTGCAATGCATCCACTTCTCATTTACAAAGTGACAAATTTGACAATAGAGCAAGATTACGTGTATTCATTGGGTATCCCCCTCAACAAAAGAGATATAAGTTGTTTGATTTGAATTCTTATAAAGTTTTTGTTCATAAAGATGTAATCTTCTGAGAAGATATCCTTTCATATGCAGATCATAAGGAAGGGAACAATGCACCACCCACTCCTTTACCTTTCCAGGATTCAGACACTCAAGTTCTTAACGAAGAGAGAATTGGCACTTCACCTGTATTGCCAGAGCACATTGGTAACTTAGAAGCTCTTAGAAATGTTCATGATATTGATGAACCACTTGAGCAAACTAGACAACAGAGATTGAGAAAAAAACCAGCATACCTACATGACTACATTACAAGCTTAACTGCAAAACCAAAAAAAAAACATTCCACATTTAATAGATAATTTTCTATCTTATCACAAATTTAGTGAAGAACATAAGGTCTTCATGGCTAGTGTTTCTGGAAAGTTTGAACCTCGGACATATGAAAAGCCAAGCAAGATAGAAACTGGGTATAGGCAATGAATGAAGAAATCAATGCTTTGGAAAGGAAAAATGCATGGGAAATTGTGAAATTGCAACAAGGAAGGAAAACAATTGGATGCAAATAGGTTTACAAAATAAAATATCATTCAAATGGGAATGTTGCTAGATACAAGGCTCTATTAGTAGCCAAGGGATATTCCCAACTTGAGGGCTTGGACTATCATGACACTTTTGCTCCAGTTGCTAGACTTGTAACAGTTAGAATTCTACTGTCAATTACTGCTATTAAAGAATGGCCTTTGAATTAATTGGACATCAACAATGCTTTCCTGCATGAAGACGTTGAAGAGGAAGTCTACATGGCTATCCTACCGGGATATACAAAACAGGGGGAGGGACTAGCCTGCAAGTTAAAGAAATCCTTGTACGGCCTTAAGCAAGCCTCTCAAAATTGGCATGCCAAGCTCACTAGTGTCTTGTTTATTCTTGGTTTCAAATAGTCCCAGGTTGACCACTCTCTATTTACTTTTATGAAGGATGACTTACAAACATACATACTGGTGTATGTAGATGATATGCTAATTACCGGTAACAGTCAATCTCACATTGATTATGTCAAACAGAAATTGCGTAGTTTTTTTTGGCTTAAAGGACTTAGGCAAGCCAAAGTATTTCCTTGGACTAGAAATAGCAAGGAATCCTAATAAAAGGAAATATGCCCTAGACATATTGGTTGAATGTGGGTTACTTGATTGCAAACCAGCTCAGGTTCCATTGGAGATAAAGCACAAGATGTTTGAAGAAGCTAAGAAACTAGAAGATCCTAGAAAATTCAAGAGGTTAGTAGGCAAGTTGATGTACCTTACAGTTACTAGATCGGATATAGTTTTCTCTGTAAATCTTTTTACACAATTCATGACATGTCCATGCGAGAACCACATGGAATATGCATTACAAGTTGTGAGGTATATAAAATCAAGTCCCGGAGCATGAATATTCTTTAGTGTAGATTCTCAGCTCAATTTTACAGTGTTTGCATATGCAAATTCGGGGGCTTGTCCAATTACTAGAAGATCCACCAGTGGTTATATCATTCTTTTGAAAAATAGTCCAGTTTCTTGGAAGACCAAGAAACAGCATATTGTCTCAAGGTTATCAACTAAATCGGAGTATAGATCAATGGCTATGGCTGTATCCAAAATACAATGGCTAAATTACTTGATGAATGACTTCAATATTCAACTCACAAGAACCACACTTTTCTGTGACAGTCAGGCTGCTATACACAGCAACAAATCTAGTCTACCATGAGAGGACAAAACATATAGAGATAAATTGTCATTTCATCCGGAAGAGGATATGCAGTGGTCTCATACAAATGTCCTTTATCAAATTTAAAGATCAACTAGCCGACATGTTTACAAAGGCTCTTGCGAAGGAACCATTTAAATTACACACAAGCAAGTTGGTTTGGGATCTCCACTCATCAATTTGAGAGTGAGTGTAAATTTTCTACACATAGGGACAAATATATAATTTACATTTCTTCAATTCTTATTCTTTTATTTTTTTTCATTCTTCCCGCCTCAACTGAGGTCGGCAGTGTACAAGGGACTGTCATCCCATATAAATAAAGATTCTATAAATCACATTTCAATACATACAACACAATTGAATCTCCTAGATCTGGTTTCTTTGTCTTCACTGGGGTTCTCTATTTTCTCCTGATTGCTAGAGCGATGGCTTGGAAGGACCACCGCAGCTTGACGTCTTGCTGTCGATGCCAGATTCTACACTCTACTTCCACAACGTGATCTAATCATAGATCTATCATTCTGCTCCTCCGATTTCTTAGCTTGTTTTCAATTTCTAAAAAATAAAATTACAAATTTAAGACGATCAGATATCAAAATGGTGTTTGTCTAATCTTGTTTCCAAATAGAGAGCCCTAAATACCATATTTTTGTATGCCGCTCCAAGATAAGCTCTAGGAGAGGGAAGCCTCTCTAAACATGGCAGGATATTGATAACCCTCCTTTAACGATCGTCAAAATGTCCGAAAGACGGAGGGCATCTTTTGCTACAATTTTGTGACATCTGCTTGTGACCAACTCCAATGGAAAATCTCTCTCTCTCTCTCTCTCTCTCTCTCTCTCTCTCTCTCTCTCTCTCTCCATGATATGCTTTTGAGACAGGTGCCATTAAGCATGGTGCTGGCAAAAGGCCAATCCGATGGATGGGAGACATCAGTAAAGCCACTGCGGGGCAGATGCCCAGAGAGGCATGCTCGTCCATGAAAGGGCGACCTAAAGGAATGCCTGTTGACCCAACCCTGGAAGCCAACAATACCTCTCTCTCTCTCTCTCTCTCTCTAAGCTGCTCTATGCAGGGCAGTGATGATGCCTGATGCCTAGACATCATATCATCTCATCAGCATGCCCATGAAAATTAAAGACAAAAATAAAAGCCAACGTGTATACAATGCATCTCCATCTTGTGTCGCATCATCATTCAGCGTGAACATTAATGGGGTGTTTGGTTGCATGATAATTGAGGTTTTTATTTTAATTTTTAAAAATTGTAAGAAAACTTGTTAAAAGAGGTGTTTGACAACCATGACAATTTTATGTTTTGAAAGTGATTTTCTTCTTAAACAAAAAAAGAGGGTCTCACCTCTTTCTTTTTTCTTGTGGTCCCCCACTTTATTTGGTCATGTGCGGTGGTTACTCTTTTTTGTAATCACATCCCTCCAAACATGATAATTTTATGTCATGAGTTGGTTCACTTTTTATTTTAATACAATTTTTTATCATGAAAGTGTACAAAAAATTATCATGCAACCAAACACCTCATAAGCCGCAACGGACGGCGGTGGCTTGCTGTATGGCCTCCGCTGTAGAATTGACTTACTAGAGGAGGCCCACCGACAACTAGCTAAGGAGCCTCCTCAAAAATATGTCCTTGTGGTTGAAAGTCACGTAACTTAAAAATTATTGAACCCTCTTATTGATATTCAGTGCTTTTAGTTTTCCTCAGTTGACTCAAGATACGTCCAAATAGAGCTGAGCTAAATGACATTTTGTCACTTTGAAACGACATGATTGGCATCGATCTTATATTATCTTTTCTTTATTATTGTACTTGATACATTAGTGTAAGATGGAGGGCACAACCCAATTTACGGACAATCAAGATCCGTTTCATCGATCTAAGGGGGTGTTTGATTGCATAATAATTTGAATTTTGTTATAATTTTATATTTTTAAAATACAACTTGTTAAAAAAAGATGTTCGACAATTATGATAATTTTATATTTTTAAAGTGATTTCTTTCTTAGACAAAAAAGTTAGATAAAAAATTAAAATCTCACCTTTTTAACTTATAGTCCTCCACTTTGTTTGATCATATCTGATAATTACTCTTTTTCATTATCACACCTGTCCAAACATGATAATTTTTATCATTGGTTAGTTTATTTTTTATTTCAACATAATTTTTTATCATAAATATGTACTAAAAAGTATTGTACAACCAAACACCTAAGATGTTACGCACCTTTCAACACTTCATTTCATTTGGCAGCATGGATTGATAATTAAAATTTTATAAGAAGGTCAGCACTCCATTCTGATACGATCCTAGTAACTCCGAAATTATGACATGGTTGAAAACTCGGAATCTGTAAGCTATTATACGCTTTTATATCTCATCGACTTGCGCTAATACGACGTACCCACGTTCCAACTAGCTCAGCAGCAGCACAGGCAGTTTGATGGATGTTATTAAATATCAAATCTGAAATTGCAAAGCATGGTCGGAACTCCACCTCGCCGAACAAGGTCCCTTCCTCTCGGTCGCAAGAGGATGCCCTGCATTTAATCCCGTGGAAGGAGCAATCTACCAATGATAGTGTAACAGTCACCATTTTTAGAAAAATAAAAAGAGAAAAAAATATAGTTAATAAATTTTTATTATTATTTTAATCCCTTCTCTCCCTCCCTGTATATTTACCCGCTTCGGTACTTCCTCCCCATCAAAAATCCTGCAGCACCATTTTTCTTCTCTCCGAAGCCCTAAATTTTTCTTTTTTCTCTCTTTCAGACGCCGCCGCCCCCCCCCTCAGTCGTTTTCCCTTTTTCCCGCCGCGCGCGTGCGTGTTGACGCGCCCGCCAGCGCCGTTCAGCGTCGCCGCCTCGCTCCTCCCGCTCCCGCTCGGTCGCCCGCCCACGCTCGCGACCGCCGCCTCGCCGCCACGTGCCCTCGGACGCCGTGCTCGGCCACCCATGCGCGAGCGAGTCGTCGCCGCCTCGGCCACCCGCCGCCCGACGCGTCGCCGCCTCGGTCCTCCCGCGCCCACCGGCGCCGCCCACGGCAGCCGCCCGCCGTCCCCGCTGCCTCGGTGGCCCCGCCGCGCGTGTCCGCCCGTGCGCGCCACCCGCCGTCGCCACGCGTCAGCCCCGCCCGCCGACCGCCGCCGCGCGTGTTTTCCCCGTTGACCACCGGCCGCCGCGTCTCCCCCGTTGACGCCCGCCCGCCGCTTGCACCGCCCGCGTCGCCCCCCCCTCTCTCTCATATTCTCTCTCTCCTATCGCCGCTCTCTCTATTCTAGTATATTGTCCCTTTCAAATTATTTATTCCCTTATTCCCGCAATTTGTCAAGGCACCTATCCGGCTCGATTTTTCGTCGCCGTCGTGACCGCGGCAGTTTCGTCACCCGATTCACTTTCCTTGAAATTCCGTGTGCTGTTCGTTGTCGCCGTAAAGGTAGGCGTCTCGGCTATCTTTAGCACTCTATATACTTAATTAAATCGTAAAAATTATGCTTAGATCATCATGATTAATAGGTTGGAATTAATTGGCTATTTTAATTTATTTGCATGTTTAGATAGAGTTAGTTTAGTCTGTTTAAACCGTGCATGCTTAGATTAATTTGGTTATTCATGTATGTTAGTCATCATGATAGGTTTGTATATGTTTAAATCTACTTAGTTTAGCATGTTTGCATCACGATAAACCTTAAACGTGTATATCCCGATTTGATAAAAAGTCGATGTAAGGTTTAGGCATAGTGGTGTTAGAATTTAGTTTATTTTCTTTTTGTAATAGATAGTTCTTTCTAAGTATGTGATTGAGATGTTTAGGTTGTAATTTGCATGATTCTATTTATATGCATCTAGTTTGTGCTATATTGTGGTGTGGTATGCAAATATGTGGTGCATAGAACCATGGGTGTTTTTCTATGTATTTCATGTTTGGATTGTCAATTACATGTTCATGGTTACTGTCTGAGTTATTTATATGCTTGCATTGTGTGAAATGTGTTTAATGTAGTGAGCTGCATTGTGATGGAAATGTACTTCACCAGACTATACTAATAGCCCGTGGGCAGCGGAGATTAGTTGAATCTGGAGCATCCTTCGATCCCGGGTACCGCAGTTTATCCTAAGTACTCCCCTGCCTAGGGTACTATGGGATTTAGTTACTATATGTTACTTCCTACTATATGGTAAATCTGGTGCTAGTTTTGTGATGTGGCTACATTAGTCAAATTGAGCATGATATTTACTCAGGCAGGTGTTTAGTTGTGCATTTTGGCATAGATATTAGTGTTCTAGATGTGTCTTTGGTTTTATACCAGGTTTATGTGTGTTATGAGCATACGTAGAGTAGCCTAATGTGTAAGATATGTTGGTTTTAGTGCATATAGAGTCTAGTTATCGTATGGGGTAGATGAATGACATTGTAATCACTTAATCGAAGATATATAATTAGTTTAAATCCTATGTATTATAATCTGATTTTTTAGGCTTAATATGTATTTAATATCAATAGAAATCATTAGTATAGTAGGGTAGTTTGGGTGTAAGACCTACTGAGTCTGTGGTGACTCACCCCTTCCCATTATTAACTTTTTCAGCTGTTTTCGAGGAGCCTCTCCCTGAGGAGGACTTTGGAGAGGATTTCGAGGAGGACGTTGGAGGTGACCCAGAGCCGCTCGAGGACCCCCTGTACGAGGAGTTTGGTGACGAGTGATCACCATATATCATTTAGGTTGTTTGAGTTTCCCTTCTATTATTGGTTTGGTATTTGCTTGGTGTGATTTTATAGGTGTTGGATGGACTATGTGTTGAGTCCTTAGTTATTTGGTTGTGGCTACATATAGTATTTCTTGGAGTTTGAGGTTGATTGGATCATTACAGGTTGTTTTAATTATTCAGATTTGATGGTGTGATATGGATTTAGCTTGTTCTCCTAAATTGTCCAAATTTTTCGGATTTATTCCGCTATGCATTTGTATTTTCCGTGTCATGACTGGAGTTGGTATCATAGCATTCTTCCGGCCTGAAGATCCTTCTAGTTCTGCCCGGATGCATTATTTGGATTTTGGAGAACAAAGTTTGATTTGGATCAAGTTGATTTTGGATTCCAGATGAAATTTAGATCTTTTTCTCTTTTTGGAAGCTATATGTTGGAATTATCTGATTGGATGTTTGTTTCTTGGAACAGGATGGCCTCCAGGGGTTACAACCGTAGGCGTGCAAATGGTGATGCACGGAATGTGCCAGAGATGAATGGGATCAGCAAGGTCATCGCCAGCAGGAATTAGTGCGAGGTGGAGGTCAGGCACCAGTGCAGGGTCAGGATGGAGGTCATGCGCCAGTGCAAGTTGGAGGTCAGGTACCAGATGCAGTTGGCATCCTTGGTGCCATTCACGAGCTCTTCCAGACGGTTCAGGAACAGAACCAGGCTCAGCAGGGTAGGGCACAACAGGCGAATGCCAGAGTAGAGAGACCGCAGATCAGCACCTTGGAGGAGTTCAAGAGGCTGAGTCCACCGGCATTCCGTGGCGAGAGGGAACCTGCAATGGCAGAGAACTGGCTAAGGGAAGTGGGTAAGATCTTCAGGGCTATGCAGTGTCCACTTGAGGACATGGTCCGCCTTGCCGCACACATGTTATCTCATTCTGCAGGAGCTTGATGGGAGTCTTTACTCCGCACCCGTTATGCTGAGGTGACAGAGGCTGAGATTGATTGGGAAGACTTTGTCAGAGTCTTCAAGGACAAGTACATCCCCATGCACATCAGAGATGAGAAGAAGCGAGAGTTCCTACTTCTGGAGCAGGGCAGCATGACTGTGATGGAGTACGAGAGCCGTTTTATTGAGCTGGAGGCCTATGCACCCAACATATACGAGGAGGAACGCGAGAGAGCCAAGAAGTTCATGGATGGACTTCGTGGAGCTATCAGGGACAGGTTGGTGTCCAAGGTCTGGCGCAGTCTAGCAGCAGTTTATGAGCCAGCTTGCAGGGTGGAGTAGAGTCTGGGAGCTTACAGGCAGCCTTCTCAGTACCAGAGGGCACCAGCACGTGCTTTACCCCAACAGGGGGTGGATCGTAAGAGGAAGATGCCAGTGGTTGACATGGCATGTGGCATTTGTGGGAGATACCATCCTGGCGGTACTTGTTATCATAGGACCAGGGCTTGTTTTGGGTGTGGCCAGCAGGGTCACATGTTAGCAGAGTGTCCTAACAGAGCTAGGGGAGCAGCACCACCAACAGCATCAGCACAGATCAGGGAGGAGGTCCGTCGTCCACAGCTCACCTTTCCAGCACCTCCTCAGCGCCTAGCACCCCAGCAGTAGCAAATTGTGCCCCAGCAACGATCAGCACCCCCACGGAGGCAGTTTGTAGCACCACGAGCACCGCGAGCACCACAGCCACCACCACGCAGTGCCCAGGCCAAGGTGTTTGCAATGGAGCGCCAGGATCTTCCAGAGGCAACCAATGCGGCAGAAGGTACTCTTTTAGTTGCTGGATATCATGCTAGAGTGTTATTTGATTCTGGTGCTACAGATTCCTTTATTTCTTTTTGATTTGCTACATTTTTGTTCAAATATTGCAAGCATGAGGTTAATGTGTAGCCCAGTCAGTGTCAACATGCCATCTGGGAAGTCAGTAGATGTGTCTTATTGCATGCCCCAGTGTGATATAGATATTAGTGGATATATCTTGAGGACACGTTTGTTTGTGATTGAGATGGAGGGTTTTGATATCATCCTTGGGATGGATTGGCTGGAACATCACCATGCCATCCTAGATTGCTTCAAGAAGAGGGTGATTTTCCAGATACCTGGAGGTGACACTTTCTCCTATAAGTGTCCTAGTTATGGCAGGTCCAAGATGTTTATTTCTGCATTGAAGTCTTTCAAGTTGATTGGTGCCCAATGTGAGGCTTATTTGACCCGTGTTACCAAAGTGGAGGAGTCAGGAGATAGTCTAGCATTGGAGGATGTGGCTGTAGTTAATGAATATGTAGATGTGTTTCCAGATGAGTTGCCAGGTTTGCCACCACCTAGGGACATTGATTTTTCCATTGATCTTGTCCCTGGGGCTGCCCCTATTTCTATTGCTCCTTATAAGATGGCACCTGCAGAGCTGAGGGAGCTAAAGAAACAATTAGAAGAGTTGCTAGATCTGGGTTTTATTCGCCCTAGTGTGTCACCTTGGGGTGCACCAGTGTTGTTTGTCAGGAAGAAGGATAGATCATTGAGGTTGTGTATTGATTACAGGAAGCTGAACCAGTTGACCATCAAGAATAAGTATCCTCTGCCTCGTATAGATGACTTGTTTTATCAGTTACAGAATGCTAAGATATTTTCCAAGATTGATCTGAGATCAGGTTACCACCAGTTGAGAATCAAGAAGGAGGATATTCCCAAGTCAGCATTCAGAACCCGGTATGGCCATTATGAGTTTCTGGTGATGCCTTTTGGCCTTACCAATGCATCTGCAGCATTCATGGGTTTGATGAACCAGATTTTCAGAGAGTACCTGGATCAGTTCGTGGTTGTTTTTATAGATGATATTTTAATCTATTCTGCTAGTGATGATGAACACTACCAACACATGAGGATTGTTTTGCAGATTTTGAGAGAGCATCAACTCTATGCTAAGTTCAGTAAGTGTGCCTTTTGGCTCAAAAGTGTTAACTTTTTGGGTCATATTATTTCTGAGGCAGGTGTACAGGTTGATCCAAGCAAGTTGGATGCAGCGCAGAATTGGGAACGGCCTACCAACCCCACTGAGGTGAGGAGTTTTCTTGGTTTGGCAGGTTACTATCACAGGTTTACTGAGGGGTTTGCTTCCATATCAGCCCCATTGACTGCTCTGACCAAGAAAGGAGGGTTTAAATGGACAGAGAAGTGTGAGGAGAGTTTCCAGTGCTTGAAGAAGAAGTTGACCACGTCACCTGTTCTTGTGCTACCTTCTGGTTTAGGAGGTTTTGTTGTCTACACTGATGCTTCCAGGGTTGATTTGGGCTGTGTGCTTATGCAGCGTGATAGGGTTGTTGCCTATGCTTCCAGGCAACTGAAACCCCATGAGAAGAATTATCCTGTTCATGATTTAGAGATGGCAGCTGTGGTACATGCCTTAAAGGTGTGGAGGCATTACTTGTATGGTGAAACTTTTGAAATGTTCATTGATCACAAGAGTTTGAAATACATATTCACTCAGAAGGACCTGAACTTGAGGCAGAGAAGATGGGTGGAATACATGAAGGACTATGACTTTAGCCTAAACTACCATCCAGGGAAGGCTAATGTTGTAGAAGATGCACTTAGCGGGAAAAAGATGATGGCTATGCAATTGCACCAGACATGGGAAGGTATGGAGTTGTTGATTGATTGTGCACCCAGCAGGGAAGTGGATAACCTAACATCTTTTTTGGCACAACTTTCTATTGGGTCAGCTTTAGTAGACATGGTGAAAGAAGCTCAAGTTGGGAATCAGGCAGTGCAAGAATTAGTCAGAAGGTCAGATGTTTCCAAGTATGAAGATGGTACAATCAGGCACCAGGGAAAGTTGTGTGTGGCAGATGATGCAAAATTAAGGCAGGATATATTGGCAAAGGCTCATAGATCTCAATATGCTATTCATCCAGGGGCAAACAAGATGTATCAAGATCTTAGGAGAGGCAGTTCTGGTGGGAAGGCAAGAAAAGAGATGTTGCTGACTATGTATCCAGATGTTTGATTTGTCAACAGGTGAAGGCAGAGCATAGGAAGCCAGCATGACCACTTCAGCCATTAGAGATTCCAGAATGGAAGTGGGAGCATGTCACCATGGACTTTGTCACTGGTTTGCCTAAAACCAAGAAGCAGTGTGATGCCATATGGGTAGTGGTGGATAGACTCACCAAGGCGGCTCATTTCTTACCTATTAAAGAAGCCCAACCGACAGAGAGCTTGGTGAGATTGTACTTTTATGGTGTGGTCAAATACCACGGTGTGCCAGTTTCTATAGTATCTGATAGAGATCCCAGATTCATTGGAAGGGTGTGGAAAGGATTACAGGATGCTTTGGGCTCTCAGCTCAAGTTAAGCTCGGCATATCATCCCCAAACAGATGGTCAATCTGAGCGTACTATTCAGACATTGGAGGACATGTTGAGGGCTGGAGCACTGGAATGGCAGGACAGTTGGGATTTGCAATTGCCGCTCGTTGAATTTGCTTATAACAATAGTTTTCACTCCAGTATCGGTATGGCACCATTTGACGCATTGTATGGGAGACCGTACAGATCACCTCTTTGCTGGGAAGAGGTTGGAGATCGCAGTCTTATTGGGCCAGATTGGGTGCAGGATAGTAATGAGAAGGTCAGGTTGATTCGCCAAAAGTTACTTATTGCTCAGAGCCGCCAGAAGAGTTATGCTGATCTAAAGCGCAGGATCGTCCAGTTTGAGAAGGGTGACCATGTATTCTTGAAGGTTTCTCCTTCTAAGGGAGTTATCAGGTTTGGTCGGCGTGGGAAGTTGAACCCAAGGTATGTGGGTCCATTTCAGATTGTACAACGTATTGGTGAGGTTGCTTACAGGTTGGCTTTGCCCCCGGCAATGGCGAGGATACATCCGGTTTTCCACGTCTCTCTACTTCGGAAGTACGTAACAGATCCGACTCATGTTATAGATTTCCAGGAGATCAACGTACAGCCGAATTTGAGCTTTGATGAGAGGCCGATCCGAATCATGGACCGGATGGTGAAGCAATTAAGGAGGAAGCAAATTCCGATGGTCAAGGTTCTTTGGAAGCATCACTCGTCAGAAGAGTCGACGTGGGAAGTTGAGAAGGATATGAGGCGTCTTCACCCACAACTATTCGGTTAGCTTAATTTAATTTTCGAGGACGAAAATTTTGTTAGGAGGGTAGATTGTAACGCCACCATTTTTAGAAAAATAAAAAGAGAAAAAAATATAGTTAATAATTTTTTATTATTATTTTAATCCCTTCTCTCCCTATATATTTAACCCCCCCTTCAAAACTTCCTCCCCGTCAAAAATCCTGCGGCGCCATTTTTCTTCTCTCCGAAGCCCTAGAATTTTCTTATTTCTCCCTTTCGGACGTCGCCGTCCCCCCCCCTCATTTTCCCTTTTTCCCGCCGCGCGCTTGCGCGTTGACGCGCCCGCCAGCGCTGTTCAACGTCGCGGCCTCGGTCCTCCCGCGCCCACTCGGTCGCCCGCCGCCTCGCCGCCACGTGCCCTCGGCCGCCGCGCTCGGCCACCCGTGCGCGAGCGCGTCGTCGCCACCTCGGCCGCCCGCCGCCCGCCGCATCGCCACCTCGGTCCTCCCACGCCCACCCGGCGCCACCCGCGCGCTCGCGGCCGCCCGCCGTCCCCGCCGTGCGTGTCCGCCCGTGCGCGCCGCCCACCGTTGCCACGCATCGGCCCCGCCCGCCGACCGCCGCCGCGCGCATTTTCCCTGTTGACCACCGGCCGCCGCGTCTCCCCCGCTGACGCCCACCCGTCACCTGTGCCGCCCGCGTCGCCCCCCCCCCCTTTGACGCCGCCTCCCGCACACACCACACGCCGCCTGCACCACCCGGCCGCGCAGCGCCATGCGCCGCCGTGCGTCGAGCAGCTCCGCACGGTACCCCCCTTTCTCTCATATTCTCTCTCTCCTATCGCCGCTCTCTCTATTCTAGTATATTGTCCCTTTCAAATTGTTTATTCCCTTATTCCAGCAATTTGTCAAGGCACCTATCCGGCTCGATTTTTCGTCGCCGTCATGACCGCGGCAGTTTCGTCACTCGATTCACTTTCCTTGAAATTCCTTGCGCCGTTCGTCGTCGCCGTAAAAGTAGGCGTCTCGGCTATCTTTAGCACTCTATATACTTAATTAAATCATAAAAATTATGCTTAGATCATCATGATTAGTAGGTTGGAATTAATGGGCTATTTTGATTTATTTGCATGTTTAGATAGAGTTAGTTTAGTCTGTTTAAACCGTGCATGCTTAGATTAATTTTGTTATTCATGTATGTTAGTCATCATGATAGGTTTGTATATGTTTAAATCTAGCTAGTTTAGCATGTTTGCATCACGATAAACCTTAAACATGTATATCCCGATTTGATAAAAAGCCGATGTAAGGTTTAGGCATAGTGGTGTTAGAATTTAGTTTATTTTCTTTTTGTGATAGATAGTTCTGTCTAAGTATGTGATTGAGATGTTTAGGTTGTAATTTGCATGATCCTATTTATATGCATCTAGTTTGTGCTATATTGTGGTGTGGTATGCAAATATGTGGTGCATAGAACCATGGGTGTTTTTCTATGTATTTCATGTTTTGATTGCCAATTACATGTTCATGGTTACTGTCTGAGTTATTTATATGCTTGCATTGTGTGAAATGTGTTTAATGCAGTGAGCTGCATTATGATGGAAATGTACTTCACCAGACTATATTAGTGGCCCATGGGCAGCGGAGATTAGTTGAATCCGGAGCATCCTTCGATCCCGGATATCGCGGATTATCCTAAGTACTCCCCTGACTAGGGGTGCTATGGGATTTAGTTACTATATGTTACTTTCTATTATATGATAAATCTGGTGCTAGTTTTGTGATGTGGCTACATTATTCAAATGGAGCATGATATTTACTCAGGCAGGTGTTTAGTTGTGCATTTTGGCATAGATATTAGTGTTCGAGATGTGTCTTTGGTTTTATGTCAGGTTTATGTGTGCTATGAGCATACCTAGAGTAGCCTAATGTGTAGGATATGTTGGTTTTAGTGCATATAGAGTCTAGTTATTATATGGGGTAGATGAATGACATTGTAATCACTTAATTGAAGATATATAATTAGTTTAAATCCTATGTATTATAATCTGATTTTTTAGGCTTAATATGTATTTAATATCAATAGAAATCATTAGTATAGTAGGGTAGTTCGGGTGTAAGACCTACTGAGTCTGTGGTGACTCACCCCTTCCCATTATTAACTTTTTCAGCTGTTTTCGATGAGCCTCTCCCTGAGGAGGACTTTGGAGAGGATTTCGAGGAGGACGTTGGAGGTGACCCAGAGCCGCTCGAGGACCCTGAGGACGAGGAGTTTGGTGACGAGTGATCACCATATATCATTTAGGTTGTTTGAGTTTCCCTTCTGTTATTTGTTTGGTATTTGCTTGGTGTGATTTTATAGGTGTTGGATGGACTATGTGTTGAGTCCTTCTTAGTTATTTGGTTGTGGCTACTTATAGTATTTCTTGGAGTTTGAGTTTGATTGGATCATTACAGGTTGTTTTAATTATTCAGATTTGATGGTGTGATATGGATTTAACTTGTTCTCATAAACTATCCCGATTTTCTGGATTTATTCCTCTACGCATTTGTATTTTCCGGGTCATGACAGATAGCGCAGAACTTGTTAATCTTTGACCCGATCCACATTTTAATTTGGAAGGAAACTTACCGTGGATCTATTAAACATCAGTTAAGGGTTGAGTTGGGTAAAGTGGAATTCATGGCTCTCACAAAGAAATAAATGCACAAAACGTATTTTGAGAAGCTAAACTAAAACCTGAGAGAAATTTCATGCACCAACTTCCAAATTAAAGGGATTTCTTTCAATTACAGTTTGCAAGATTCAAAAACAAGATTAAAAAAGCCAATATTTTTATAAAGATCGATCGTCTAATACTCGATCTTATGCAACACAAGACCACAATGTCGGTGATTACAAGTCTATATTTATATTTTTTCAAAAGTCACATCTAATTAAAACTAAACCGCTATAAATTTGACATCCCTTGTGATGATTATTTTTCAACATTAAGATGTTTGGAAAATAATTGAAAGGTTATTTATGTTTTTTCTAAAAAAATAATAAAATAATAAATAGATTAGATTTACACTTAATTATCAATTTACACTACCGGAACAACTATTTCCAACAACAAGATATTGACGAGGGCTTAAAAAGATCGTTGTCAGAAAGATTCTTGGCGACAACTTTCCTAGAGCCATCACTAGTACGCAAGACCTAACGACGGCTTCTAAAAGCCATCGCTAGCACTTTCATAAGAGTGGTTGGCGCCAAGTAAGTCATCGCCATAAAGATTGTTGGCAACGACTTCCCTTGAGCCTTCACTATTATGCAAGAACTGGCAACAACTTCAACAATTGTTTTGTCGATGACTATAGCCATCGTGAAACCAATATACATTTTGTTGAAAAGGGTTTCAACACATGTTGCAAGGGAAGTGACGACAACTTGTAAGTCATTGCCAATTGTCACCAATGGACCATTCAATGGTCAAATTAGCCATCACTAATGCACTTAAGTGCACCAATGGGAAAGTAGTCACCACTAATTTTGTTTTAATACCTGAGCGACCCCCTTTTTCTCCCCCCCCCCAACTCACTCATGCTTCCTCGATGTCGTCAGTTGCCGCCTCTCCTCTCTGTCTTCGTCATTGCCATCAAGGCAACTTGCCATCGCCACCATTGCTGCAAATCCTAACCCTTGACTGGATCTCCTCTTTAGGTATTTGATTTTTGTTACAATTTTAAGCATATTTTTAAAATACTTGTTTAAATTTGCTTTAGGTATTTACCTTAAACATATTTTTAAGCATCTTTAGGTATTTATTTTAAACCATTACAATATGTATATTTGATTGGCTTTGATGGCCATATATGACATTGATTAAGGAGGAAAATCCAAGATAACAAATTCTGAAAATAAACAAATACAAGAGAATGTCAATGAGGTGTTTAGTTGCATGGTAAATTTAGTTTTTGTAACAATTTTATGTTTTGTAACAAAATTTGTTAAAAGAGATATTTGACAACCATCACAAATTTATGTTTTTAAGAAGATTTCCTTCTTGGACAAAGAAAGAGAGTTTCACCTTTTTTTTATATTGCCTTCGTCCTTGTTCAATCATATATGGTACACACTCCTTTTGGTTATGACATCTCACCAAGTATTACAATTTTTTATCATTGGCTAGTTCACACTTTATTTTAATGCAACTTTTTATAATGAAAGTGTAAAAAAAAATTGTTGTGCAACTAAACACCCATATAAGTTTTTTATTACTATTTCTCTTTGATATTTTTATCACCTCTCTTTTTTATGGTGTGGTTCCCCATATTATCAAATCTACTTTGATCTAAAGCCAAAACCATTTCGATCGATTTGTTTTTAATCAATTTGGTTTGGTTCACTTTAAGGACTAAGTTCAATGGAAATTGAACCAAATCGAATTGAATTGTTTTGGTTTGGTTTGGTTCATTAACCAGTTTGCTTTGGCTTAAAAGGGCTTAGAAAAATAATCAAATCGATAAATCAGTTAAAACTTTTCTAAAAGTCGATTTACCGATTTGGTTGATTTTTCCTAAAAGGCCTTAAACTACAAACCAAATCAGTTTATTGGTTTGGCTTAGCCTAAAAGGTCTTAACGTTTATTTTATATTTGTTTAAAGCAAAATTTTATTATTTAGTTGATTATTTATCTAACAATATATATTTGTCTTTTTCTTATTGTTAGGAAGTTTCAAATAAGATTTTCATTCAAGACTTGCTAAATTTAGAAGAGTTTCAGATAGATTTAATATCTTGATTATATTTTTATTTGTTTATTGTGTTTTAATTTTTATTAAAACAAATGAGTGCCTTGAACAAATCTTTGATACATATTCTTAATAGATTAGATCCTAGGTATCTTTGAGGAATAGAAAAAATGTTAGACAATGCTTTTCATTATTGTAGGACACAATATAAACATGGACCACATAAGGATTTAAATAAATGCCCTTGTAAACAATATTTTAATATGTTTATTTTATAAAGAGATGCTATGAAAGAACACCTAATGTTGTTGGCATATGGTTAAATTATCAAACTCGGATGTGCCATAGTAAAATCGAGCTTAATTCCCCTAATGAGAATGATACACAATTAAATAAACCAAAAGATGAAAATGTACAAAATGAATTGATGAAAATACTCTAAGATATTCAAAATAATCAATATTCCACCCGATATAATGAGGATGAACAAACTGAAGACACTCTAAAATGTTTTAAGTTATTAAAAGATGTTGAAACACCTTTATATGAAAGTGTGAGAAATATATCTAAATTACAATTCTTAAGGTTGATTCAACTTAAATCGATGAATGGTCAAACTAGAAAATGTATGGACATGATATTATTTTTATTTAAAGAAGTCTTACCTAATATTGTATCTGTTCCCAACAATTGGTATGAACTTAAAAAAATAGCTAGACTTTGGACTTAGTTGTGAAAAAATTCATGCATGAAAAAATGATTGTATTTTTTTAATATAAAATTTTTTATCTACAATGTATTATTTATAGATATAAAAATGAATTTAAAAGTAAGATTAAAAAGTAGAAAAAAAAATTTACATTATTTTTTATTAAGAGATAGATTGAAGCATTTATTCATATCAACTAATATGACTAAATATATGACATGGCATAGCCAACCACAATCTTATCAATTGGCGAGCAAAATATGTCATCCTACCGATTCTCCTACTTGGAAAAGAGTTGATGAAGTTTATCCAAATTTTACATTAGAGAAACGCAATGTTCAACTTGGGTTGGCTTGATGGCTTCAATCAGTTTGGTAACATGTCTTTAAAGTACAATGGGTGGCTTGTTGCCATAATGATATATTACTTGCCTCGATGGATGTGTATGAAAGCTATATACATAATGATATCACTGTTAATACCTGATACAAGAGCTCTCGGAAATGATATCTATATATTCTTATAACATTTGGTGGAAGAGCTAAAAGATTTGTGAGAGATAGGATTGGAGACATACAATGTAGCACAAAAAGAAATTTTTGTGATGAGAGTCTTACTCCTCAGTATGATAAATAAATCATTTTTCAGGATATTCAAATCTATCCAGATAGAGTAAAGGATAATTATTGTATCCAATTCGTAATGAGGAAACACATTCCATTCAACTTGCCCATAATTGGAAGCAATGTTACCTAGGACATCATTGATTTCTACCAATAGCACATCGGTAGAGAAAGTAGTACAAGCATCCTTTTGATAGTCGATGGTGTAAGAATAAAACATCAAAGATGTTATCAAGATATGAGGTATGGAGGTAACAACAAGGGATGGATGTTATTAGATTCAAAAAAATCATTTAAAAAATATTTAAAGAATTTAAGACAAAATTTACTAAAGAACAAAAATTAGAAGAAGATGATTATTTTTTGAAAAATTACCATATTGGACATCTCTAATCATCTAAAATCATTTGGATGCCGTGTATATTGAGAAGAATGTATGTGATAATATACTAGATATTTATAACCTATTAAGAATTGACAAGGATAATCTCAACTCAAGAAAAGATTTGGTAGATTTAAAGATTCATTCAAAGCGACATCCACATGAAGGTTCATCAAGGTTTTCAAATGCAATTTATAACCTTAGCAATGGGCAAAAGTCTAGAATATTTGATTTTTTTAAGAATATTTGAGTGTTACATGGTTATTCCTCAAACTTGAGTAAACGTGCGTGTAGACACACTAAATTGGCCTGATTCGGAGCCCGAGACTCCTATTCCATTGGTGATATCTTTTATTTGACCTTTATCTAATCTGGATTACCTCATGGATATGAGCTAAGGACGTTGGTGGAGCCCCTCATGAGTTGGGAATAGACCGATGATTTCTGGAACAATGACGTAACCTTCAAGCGAGAGACGCGCGTTAATCGTGAAACACGAAGCCTGCTCAATGACCAACCTTTAATGGTCCTTAATTGAAGGTCTCAGGATTCACGCATGTGTTCCATAACATTCAGGGTTTCCGAGAAGTCATTTCGGTAGTCATCAGTCAATAACGGCTTTTGTTATGGCTTTTTCGATCTATACTGACACAGCTATCCCAGACCACATGTTAGGCCTTTTCGGTCATCACCGGGTTTTTTCAAGTCATCCGGGTCGATCCTAGTCGTATAGTTTCATCAATCGGGGCTATACGGCTGTTTCAGTTAATTTTAGGGTTTTCCGATTTTTTCGATGTTCATCTCTTGTTTACCAAGTTAATCTCGAATTATTTGATGATTTCAGATTTTCTGACTGTACCAAACATTTTTGGTCGTCATTTTCAATCGTCCCGAGTTGACCCGAGTTTCCTTGACTGGAACCGTGCCCTTTCAGATCTCCGCCGCAATTTTTGGCTTTCCACGAGAGGGTAAACCGGTAGAAAACCCCGTGAAAATGTCTCAGGAGTCATGCCAGCTGGTTTACTGACTTGAGAAGGTGTGGTTGAAGGCCCTCTTTCCAACGCAACAAACGGGAGCCAAATCGAACATCCCATTTGCAAGTTACGGCCCGCGGAATGCGCACACAAGAGAGAGAGTGTACCGCGCCCCCGCCCCCCTTTGAAATGGGAGGACGCGATCACCCTGGGGGCACGCCCCCGCTTCCTTTGAAATGAGGCGCCGTGGCCAGTTTCCAAAAATTGAAATTACCCGATTAGCACCTTCTAAACAGAATTTTTGGAAAGTTTCCCCCGCTTAAGATCGATTATTGTGACCGCGTCCTCGAGTCGGGGGCACGTTCATCTTATCAAGTCGATTTTTAGCAATTTCTAGAAGATTCTGGTGATTTTTAGCAATAAGATGCGTAACGCGCCCCCGCTCCCTTTGAAATAGGAGGGCGTGCCCTGTGCACCCTCAAGGTGAGGGCGCGCCCTGCGCGCCCCCACTTCCTTTGAAAGCCAGGGGCGTGGTCGGGCCAATTTCCATATTTTGCACCGGTTTCCATCTCTATAAATTGAGGGCTATTCCCAATGAACCTAGGTTGAAACCCCCATGCCTAGCTTGTCCTGAGGTCATCCAAGCTCCCACCCAAGGCCGTCCAGACGTCCAAAGTCGATCCGACGTCGAGAGATCGATCCCGAAGTGAAGGAGAAGTCTGATCCGTGCATTCTACAGCAATCAAACTTCATCGGCTTCTGTACAAAATCTTGGGCTTCTACTGTAAAAGTCTTTAACATAAGAGTTGTTCTTCTCTTTGTCCTCTTTCATTTTCAACTAACGTTATTCGATTCTGACTTTTTATTTATCCGTGACGATTGCTGTACCGAGCGCGCGTATCCAGGTTCTACTTTTCCATATCCGTCCCCTTTAAAAAAATTTACAGTCTTGCACGGACATATTACAAAGAAGACATCAACAGGAGATATCTTTATCTTTGAGTTCCCCATCCATATAAATAAATTTCACTGAATTCTGACATCGGGATTAGCTGTAGAGTTCTCTGCACCAAAGTCTCACCAGGAGGGTGCACAGCTATCTGAACCGGCTTGTTTCAACCAACTCTGCTTCAACTCAAGCCGATCCACTCCATAAGCTTTCTCAACCCATTTCACTCAGTTTATTTACTGTTTTAGAACATATTTTGGTTAATTTTGTATCATTCTTACATAATCAAAAACACAAAAAAATGGGTTAAGGCTCACCCCGAAGCCAGTGAGTTCGGTTTCAATTGCTTATCTCTCATCTTCTTATTATAGTTTCCACACTTCTATCAAGTCCAATAAAACTCTTCACTTTGTTCATTGTTTTTAAGTTGCACAGATTGATCAAGTTAGCATCGGTTGGACTCTTCTTCATCGGCCGGCCGAAGAAGAAGAATGTTGAACTCACATCCCAATCTCCCGCGCTAAGGTACACAGTCAAATCAACTTATTTTTGGTTTCTATTCCATAAAGCGAAACCCGCGGCTCTTGGCGACCACAATCACTTTATTCATGTTCTAAGTCATTAATTCCTCACTCTCCTCCCACATGACCCAAACCATCTCCGGTGTTCGAGCGACGCCATGAGATGAAAGTTCGGGGATCAATGTAAGTGTGGGACCAAGGTAAGGATTTTACCACTTTTCTAGTGTTTTCTGATTCACTTCCTTTTCCCCTATTCCATCTTTCACCTTCTCTTGAGGTGCCAATACGGAACCCATTTTCGGAGTCGACAGTGTGGACGTATGTAACAAAACAATTAGGGGGTTAAAAAGTCAAGATTGTCATGTCATAATGTAAATGATTATTCCTTTAGCATTGCAAGACATCATATCAAAAAATGTAATAAGTCTCGTATTTAAGTTATGCCAATATTTAAGGTCATTTGTCCTAAAGTTTGGGATAGCAACATCTTACAGGAATGGGATTCGAAGATTGCAATAATATTGTGTAAATTGGAACAACCTTTTCCACTATCTTTTTTGTTGTTCTGATTCATTTAGTTGTGTATTTAGCATATGAGACTAGAATGTATGGACCAGTTTAATATTGCTAGATGTATTCAATTAAAAGTTACTTAAAAAGACTAAAATATTATGTTGGAAACAAGACAAGAGTTGAAGGTTCAACTGCCCATGGCTATTTGGTTGAAGAATGTACACATTTCATTTCTACATATATGTGTGTTGCAATCAAACATAGTAGGGATCGGAACTACAATAATATTCCGTATGAAGATGATCAAGAAGAGGGTTCAATATTTAAACAAGTTGGTCATCCATTGAAATGCATACGTGTGCCTAGAATCTTGATAGATAGAAAATAAGATTTAATCTATGCATATGTCTTGAATCAATTTGAACACATACATCACTTCCGTCAAGAGCATAATGATACTGTTAATAATAGAGAGTATAGAGCAAAACTTTTCAATATGATTTAGATCACACATCCAAAAGAAACATAGTCTTCTAGGTATACTCAAGATCTTGAGATTTTATCACTCATTCACTCAAAGTTTACATCATCATATTCTAGATATATACAATGGATTTAGATTTTGAATGTTGGATTCAAACTCCACCAAGTCTTCACTCAAAGTTTGCAACATCATATTCTAGATATATGCAATGGATTTAGATTTCAATCGTTGGATTCAAATTCCACCAAGTCAACCCAGTTATGTGATATCATTGTCAATACTAAACTTCAATTTAGTTGTGATGGATATTATGGACGAATATTAAATATAGTTTAAATATTGTTTGAGAGGAGTAGTCGTTAAGTAATTTTTGAATGTGAATGGTGGGATGTGTATGATAAGGATCAAGATTTTAAAGTTAATGAGTATGGTTTTATATCAGTAAACACTCAAAGAAAATTAGGGACTAATGAACCATTTGCACTTGCAAGTCAAGTGGAACAACTTTTTTATGTAAATGATAAGTTGAATAAGAGATGTGTGTTGCCGGTAAGATCCCAATCTCGTAACTATCATAACATATCAGAAAATAAGAGTGATGACGAAGTGAAACCACATCAAGAACAACTTGTTAATATATCCATATCATTTGGTATAACTAATGAAGACATACAACTTCAAGAAAATCAACCAATACAAATAGATATTTAAAATTTATGTCTATATTGTTCAAGTTTTTTGAAGTTGGATTTGGTGTGGTTTTACATTCATTTATCCAATATGTCATGGTAACTATGGGGTGTAAATAGAGATCGAGGTAGTAATAGATATAAGGTTAGGGATAGATATTGGCCATGAAAATCCCAAAATGGAGTTAGGACACAATTTGTGACCGGTTAGGTCAATCCAAATTGGTAACCTAACTAGCTATGAAAATCTTAAAATGGAGTAGAATCCAATTCATGGCCAATTAGGTCAATTCAAACAGGTAACTAGTTTGTATTAGCTTAACCAGCCATGAAAATCTAAAAATGGAGTTAGAACCTAATTCATGGCCACTTAAGCCAATCAAAAGTAGTAAATAGAATTAGAACCCAATTCATGGCCAGTTAGGCTAATCTAAATCGGTTACTAGTTTGGATTCGCCAAATCAACAATGAAAATCCTAAAATTGAGTTAGAATCCAATTTAGTTTGGATTGGCCTAAATGGTCATGAAAATCCCAAAATTTAGTTAGAATTCAATTCATAGCTGGTTAGGCCAATCCAAACTTGTAACCGATTTACATTGACCTAACCAGCCATGAAAATCCTAAAATTTAGTTAGAACCTAATTCATGGCCGGTTGGATCAATCCCTTATTTCTAGACATTGAAAATTTTTTATGGAAAGACATTGTGTGATTCAAAATCTTCCTTTTATTTGGATTTGAAATCCTAGCTTTTTGAATTTTTTCCAATACTGGATTTAGAAGTGAAATAGCGATTCCTTCTTTCTGTCTGTGCATCGCTATTAGGTCGAGAAGATGAAGATCATGGCTCCTTTAGGTAGGGGTGGGCACAAAACGATTCAAACCGAGAAACTAAACCGAACCAGCCCATTTGGTTCGGTTTGGACCCCTTTCGGTTTGGTTCAATTTGGAAATTTTCAAAATCAATTTAAACCAAACCAAACCGTTTAAACCAATTTAATCAAAAAATTATAAAAAATTTTATTATAGTATTAATAAAAATGATATTTTTATAAGTGTTGTAATAAACTAATATTTATTTTGATTATTTTTAACTTTAAAATCATAATATATATGTAAAACATAATTAATTTAAATATTTTTATACATTTTTTATTCAAACCGAACCAAACCGAACCAAACTGAATTGAAATTGGTTTGGTTTAGTTCAGTTTGAGAGGTTGATTCGGTTTGGTTCGGTTTAAAAAAAAATGGTCCAAATCGAACCAAATTGAACCGTACCCAACCCTACCATTAGGACCTGTTAACACAACGCATGGTGGATCCTGATTTTAAAACGATGGTCAACTCATGGTTTGACCAGGAGTTGACCACACACGAAGTCAGACGCACACGAGAGGGTGCACACTCAAGATTAAAGTTTCTTATTTGATTGAAGTATATTTGTAGGTTTGTACGTCCTTAATCATCTTGTATTGACAAGAAGATCATTCGAGAAGGAGGAAACAGTGGGACGCTTGGAGAAAAGTTCTTCAATGCTCGATGATGTGTCAACACTGATATAGGATGCTAAATCCTTTAATGCATACCGATCAAGCTCTAGTTATGCATTAATGAGATTAAGTCCATAATCATTTATTTAAATTATGTATATGTGATATGTGTATGCACTATCCTAAATAGCCTAGGTATATGATATTCAAAGGTTTATATACATAACACATACTATGATGAGACTATGGGACATAGAGAATGATCTACGTAGCCTTCCATTTTTATGGTTATCAATGAGCAAATCTTAAATTGGATAAGTTTGTTATGCTACCACAAGACTCATTCAACAAGATATTGGTGATGGTGGACAAGGTTTGTAGCCAAACCTTGAAGTAGATATTTTCATGGCTTTGTTGTGCTACCACAAGAACTATGCGAAGAATACATTCCCATAATGTAACAGGTGGATTCGACCTAACTAGAGTATATTGTTTGTTGTGCTACCACAAGGTCATAACTCTAAAAGCTAAATGATTAAGAGTTGCAAGAGTTGCAACTTGCAATAGTTTTCTACTTATTAAGTATGGTGTGATTTATTGTGCTACCACAAGATCATCACCATGAGGTTAATAGGGTTTTGGTCTCCTCTAGGATGTCATCAAGATATCACATCTTTACACAATGAGAGTTACGCAAATTTTTTGAAAAATTAGTAAGAGTATAAATTAGGATAAAAGACCATGTCTTAACTTTAATTTGAATGTCTGCACTGTTTCTTATTCTAGTTATATATCCTTGTAGATGTCAATGGCTACCCACCCATTGCATGGCATATTAGATGCCAATAAGCTTCCTAACTTCTTTGACTGACTTAGAAATCTGAGAATTATTCTCACTACTAAGCATATAGCCCATGTGCTTGAGAAGTCACTCCCATATTAACCATCTGATAATGCTAATGACATGATCATTCATGCTTGTCTTAAGCATAAGGAGAATACATCACTTGCCCAGTGCTACATGTTAACCTCTATGAGTAATAAGTTGCATAGGAAACATGAGAAGATGGATGCTAAATCCATCCTAGCTCACCTTGATGAGCTATTTAGAGCACGAAGTAGAACAAAAGGATATGAGATATCCAAGAGTTTGTTCAGGGCAAGGATGGGTGAGAGAACATCTGAGCAAACACATGTTCTCAAGTTGATAGAGTGGGTGTAGAGGTAGACTTAGCTTATGCCCTATTTGGTAATAGTATTAAGGCTCTATATAAATATTAATTTTAAAACTAATGTTGATACAAGATGTTAATAGGTGTTTGGATAACAATTTTACTTTTAAATTTAATAGTCACAAAAACACTCAAAATCGATACTGGTATACACTTGTATTAAAAATGATATCATCTGGTCCATGGTCATGGTTTGCCCTAACTCGCAATGACTCTCTGCATGGCAAACATCCACCTCCATCTTCATGAAGATCCTCATGGCAACCTCCCAATGGCGAACAGCCAGCATCATTGTGGAAAATTTGTTGAGCCCAAGAGGTGGTGGTGGCTCTCCTAACCAAGTCGGAGGAGGAGGAGGAGAACTGCAAGATCCCACATGGTTGCTGATCTTCAACCTACCACCAAACTTGGTTCCCAACGGGCAACTGCTACACTACATTTGGGCTATGGACGACGATGACGACGGCACAACAGGCTGCTCATCACCGGCTGCCACCGCCATTGTACTAATAAGGGTTTCTCACTTCTCTTTGACATCGATCTCCTCCTTTCGTATTTTCTCTCCATTTAATTTCCTTCATGGTAGCGTGTTTAAGAATCTGATTTGCCAAAGTTCTTCACATTAATTAAACTATCAATCTGGTGTTGCCACCATAGCCTCAGCACTAGCAATAGGTTTCATTTTAGCAACAGATGCTATTTATTTAGTTGTTCTTTAGGATTAATTAACATCTATTCTCTTTGTTCATGTTTGTTTAATCTCATATTCATTAACATGTGTACATATAATCTCATATCAGATATTTTAAAAAAATCATTCTATCAACTCCTCAGTGTTCTCCTTTTCCAGCTTTTTACATTGAAAGACCACTTGAACTTCTCCTATTCTAACTATTTCAAGTGCTTACATGCCACCAGCCAAAGGTCTTGGATTCAAGGTCAATCAAGTGTGGGTTCCGGTAGTTTCTAAGACAAGCTTGCAGTTGTCATGCTCATAATTAGGAGCTTAGATCACCTAAGATCATTACTAGAGGAAGTTAATTTCATTAGTTGTTAGTAAAAAGGTGTCATCTGTACACAAACAATGTGCAACAAAAGTTGGCATGACTTACTTATAATAGTGTATAAAGGGGCTAGTAAAATGTAACATGGGTTACTAAAATAAGAAAGAGCTCAGTAAAACATGAAAAGAGATCAGCCAAATATACGAAAAATAAATATAAGATATAGTTAGTATAATCCCCTCTTTTAATATGCAGGTGACACCTTTGGAACAATGGAGCAAACATTATTATTTTTTTCTCTTAATATATTAGTGTCACTACATGGGGCATTGACTGATATGCTCCATTTGATTAGCTTTAAGAATGACCAAAAGCAATGAAAAGTTATTTTATTTTTCATAAAGTGGTTCATGGTCATTCTTGAAAATCCTCAAGTTAATTAAGGCCATATCTAACCTTAATTCTTGTCTTTATGCAAATCATAAAATAGCTAGATACTCAAGACTGGGAAAAGAATTGTACATATTGTGGGTAAATTATGTCCCATTTTTTTATATTTAAAAGTTTATTCTTATTTTTTATATTGGTGGTATTTCTTGAGGAAATTCACACCCGGTCCGGTTCAAAGAAGAGCCTTCAATGTACAGTCCCATGTCACAATTGCTGTAACGATAGGTCCTGTTTTACCAAATGATACAACTCCCGCCCCAATCTGAACCACTGTCGTTAGTATGGTGGTAAAATGAATGTAAATTCACCTCTTTAACCCTCACAGAGCACGTGACGATGGCATCGGATGTCGGGTTTCAAAATCGGATGGCTGGCCGCAATGCCCATTTAATTTTTAAAACTAATACAGTAAAGTAATAAACACTTATGGGATGTTTGGTTCCATGATAATTTTTTGTACATTTTCATGATAAAAAATTATATTAAAATAAAAAGTGAATCAACTCATGACATAAAATTATCATGTTTGGAGGGATGTGATAACAAAAAAAAGTAACAACCATCTATGACAAAACAAAGTGGGGGACCACAAGAAAAAAGAAAGAGGAGAGCCCTCTTTTTCTGTTTAAGAAGAAAATCACTTTCAAAACATAAATTTGTCATGATTGCTAAACACCTCTTTTAACAAGTTTT
Organism: Cryptocoryne crispatula var. balansae; assembly: GCA_036172225.1. Taxonomy (NCBI): domain Eukaryota; kingdom Viridiplantae; phylum Streptophyta; class Magnoliopsida; order Alismatales; family Araceae; genus Cryptocoryne; species Cryptocoryne crispatula. Next base: position 12,103,381 of record CM069930.1, read on the forward strand.
CTTACAATTTTTAAAAATTAAAATAAAACCCTCCATTATAATGCAACCAAACACCCCATTATATGTAAATGTTGATAAAGAAATTGAAAGGTGGATAGTTTTGTACGGAATTTCAATTCGACAAGTACCGTTTTCCAATAAGAAATGATATAAAATAATTGTATGTGAATAGTTTTATTTCTAAGAATACTCTCCTGGCTGTGTGCGTAAAGATAAAAATAATTAAAATTAAAATAAATAGAAATATAAAAAATACTTAAAAATATAATTTTATATGATCACATTTCAATAGTACGGATTATGTAAAACACCAAATACAAACTAAATTAAATATAAAAATAAATAAGATATTTTTATCTAAAATAGTCAAATGTTCATCAACTATTTAAAAATATCAAATTTATGTCATAAATTTAAACATAATAAATAAGGATATATATATATAAAATAAATAAATAAATAAAATTTATTATTTTTTAAGATGGATTTAATATATGTAATATTATGTGAGATGGATTCTGTGAGTAACAGTGTATAAGATATTTTTGTTTATCTTAAATATAAAAATATTTTTAACATTGTATCAAAATAAGTTAATATTTATTAACTCGTGAAGAAGTAAATTTATATTTTTTTCTTGATAGTAAAATAATAAGATAAAATACTAAGCCTGCATTTATGCCAACGTAGAACATTTTGTCAAAATTTACGGTAGTTTTGAAATTTACATCTCAAAGCAACGTTCGATCGGCAAGAGCTCAGTGGGAAATGGGCTCCATTACGGAAGGGTATTTTTGACATTTTAAAATCATGTAACACCCACTTAACCGAGGCTGACGGAAACGGATCACGCATTAAAAATTTCTTGAATGTCGGACTATCCATCAAACAGAGTTGGTCAACGGATTGATTGTTAAACCGATTTTCTTAAACGGAGCGGTAGTTAATTTTCCCTTTTTTCTTTCTCATAAATGTGCATGTAAGCATGTGCCTTCCTCCCTACTAACCTGATGTCTACAATAGAAATTAAAGTGAAAAGATTGTGATCTCAAATTGCTCCAACTGGTGGGGGTTCAAAAATTGAAGTTCAAGGGTGGTTGAAGCAATGCAGAAATGGGCCTTGGCAGTAGTATGAAGCCATTCAGAAGCATCATATTACCCAATGTTTCCTCCTATTAATTTGATGGGTGTAATTACCCAGTGAAACTTTTATGCTTCTTTTTTGAACACATCTAAGTAAGCTTCAACTATCAGTGTAATATCCTGTTTTTTTTTTACAAAAAAAAACCCCAAAATCCCACCGCCTCGCCACCGCCTTACCTCCCCCCCCTTTATTTTATTTTTTTCTCTCCCCCCCAACCCATCGCACCGCCTTCTGTGCCTCCCTCCCTCTCTCGATCCCCCCCCTCGCGGCACCTCCCTCCCGCGTGCCTGCGCGGAGCCCAGCCCCCCCTCTTCGCGCCGGCGCTGTCCCGCCCTGCCCCCTCCTCTCTCTCGGCCCGCCGCGTGGCCCCGCGGCACCCTTCCCCCCCTGCTCGCTTGGCCGCCCGTGCGGACCCGCGGCTGCGTTTTTTTCTCGGCTGCCAGCGCGGAAGCCCACGCCTTGCCCCCTCCGCGCGCTGACTGGCGCTGCACGGACACCCAACGGCTGCAGCCGCAACCATCCTCCTCTTCCCCCTTTTTCCCCTGGGCGCTCAGCTGCGCCGACCACCCAGTCGCGGCCATCCGGCCCCCAGCCCCACGGCTGCCTCTGCTCCCTCTCTCCGGCGTGTCCTGCTGCCCAGCTGCACCTCTTTGGACCCGGACAGCAGCCCCCTCTTGCATGCGCCATCTCCTCCATCCGGAAATTGCTACAGTGCTGTGGTAATATCTATTTTATTTTTTTTCTCTCCTTTTTCACTCCCTCACATCATTTTTATTATGTTCTATCCATGCCATACCTATATGCCTTTGTATGCTTGCAGCTAGCACCGATTGAGGGAGAAATCCTTGCTTTGCCGATTCAAGCTTCGTATTAGCTCCGGATCGTTTTATCGACGCCTTTCCGGTAGGCATCCCGGACATGTCTATTATCACTAAATTTTTATTGAAAATATTTACATGACTTGTAGATAATAATGAAATAGATAGATGTGTGATTTAGAAGAGTGAAGTTATCTTTAATTGCCTATTTTGATTTATTTAGCATGTAATTGCAAGTCAATTAGTGATGATCGTATAATTAACTCTATCATAGTTAATTGATTTTATTCTTGCACGATATGTGGTAAACCTTGATTATTAATTGTCAACCCTATGGATTATGATTAGTTCTCTTAGTCCTTGATTTATATCGTGCTTAATGTGGTAGGTTAATCAAATTAGAGAGAATCCGATTTAATTATTAAATCTGAATTTTCTTGCAACACCATCAATCTTTCATATTGTGGTTATTTTAGGGGTCTACGTCATGTCGATGTTGGCATAGCATGCTTATGTATAGAATGTCGTTTTGTTTAATCATGATAGATAGAGTGCTAGTAGTATGGGTGTCAAGTATCATGTCTATGTGTGTGTCTTTTGTTAGATTGTGAAAATGCATGGTTTACTAGCTTGTCTATTGGCTATCATGGTGGTAGGGTCTTCATTTTAAATGTGATAGTTTGTCATCGCAAATTTGTTTCATATTGTATGAGATTGATCATTGCATAGTATGAGATGCATTGTGATGCATGTGTGCATTAAAGAAATTTAATGAGACCGAGCTATACTGGACTAGTAGTCGTGTCCGTGGGCAGCGGAGCTTAGAACCGTCTGGTGCATCCTTCGATCCTAGATCCCGCGGGTTATCCTAAGTGCCACCCCTGCCTAGGTGCACTACGGGATTTAGCTTAGCTATACAATTACTCTATATATGGTAGATCTGGTCATAGCTCGTCGAGATCGCAAGACGACGTTTTCCTTGCGAAAAATGAAAATGTTGATGTTTCATGTAGTGGATAGATGCATTGTAGAGTGGTATTGGTGTTAGTATTTATGTAGTGTTCATTAGTTCATTTAAGCATACATGTTTTGTATGATATGCATGGTAAGTCTTTTAGTTAGTGTTGCATTGCATAACCTCTTCCTCATACTTTATATATTTGTGAGAAGCCTTTTTGGTCCTAGTGGTTGGTAGGTTGGTTGTATGTCTTAAAAAAATTTGTGGAATGCCAACTTTCATATATATATATTGTTTAGTTTTATATGGTATGTATCAAGTGCAGGTTGGGTAATGTATATGTATCATGTTAGGGCCTTTGGCTATCCAATTTGGTGGATGATGGGATGTCTACTGAGTCGTTATGACTCACTCCAATCCGTTATTATATTTTTAGGAAATCAAGTTAGCGCAGCAGAAGCTTGTGGGTATGGACTCTAATGAATGATTTGAGCAGTTATTGTGCAATTTAGACTGGTATATGATTGCTTAGATCGAAATTTTATTACGTGATTTGAGATGATTGGATAGTGTTAGAATTATGAACTGGGACCTCTGTCTTCGAGTTTTTCCAAACCGATGTGTTTTTGGGGTTGTTTCCCCGGTTACGTCGCCGGATTGTTTTTCGTTGTGCAGGTTGAAATCCGGGTCGTGACAATCAGATTTACTACAATTAAAAAAAAAACATTAGTTGGCAAGAGTGACTATCATGAGCTTATAGCACTAGATTGAGCATAAAACATCGGACCCTGTAGTTTGTTGACTAAGTTAGACTTAGCTTAAGTTAAGAAAATCACGGTAAGAACCTAATCATATCAATATTAATTGATTTTTTTGTTAAAAGGTTCTAATTCCGAGCACGTTGGACTGGCATCAGTGCTCAATCGCATTATGCAAATTCTTTTTATGTGAAGATATCATTGACAAGTCTTTTTATGTCAGATATAAAATCAAAACCTACAAAAGCTATGCGTGGAGGGAGGTAGTATATTTGAGACGGCTTACAGCCGTCCCTAGTAACCTATTTTCTTGTAGTGCTTTTTCCTTTTGATGGCGAATTCTCGTTAAACTAGAATGCTGACAAAGAATGAATTTGTGTAGTGTTAACAGGTTAACTGTTATGACGATGATGTTCAATTTTGGTAGCTCTAGCACAGTAGATTTGTAGCTTCTGAGAGTCCATATTTAGTCAGTCAAAAGTCATCCATTTTCAATATTGCTTCATCCATAGGAGGAAGACATTTTTTTGACGATGATGTTCAATTTTTTCCCTCACATTGTTTGAAGACCATTTTAGTCATGCTTTGAATTCATAAATCTTCACAGTTAGATATAGTGTTGCAATTTGGACTTGTTATAGGACTATGGATAAACAATTGTTGTTAGAATCTACTTGTTCGGAGATGGGTTCTTGTGTGCTTGAGAAAACAAAATGGTCTCCTCTTTATGCTTACCTTTTTATTACCTTGCGTGCTTAAGAAACAGTAGAAATCAGTGTAAAACTATACTTAAATTATCTGATGACAGGTCCAAACATACATCCATTGCCAATTTTTTAGGATGTTTAGTCAGTGATAGGAGAAAAAGCTTACTGATGTATTTGGATATGTATTAAACTAGAAGAGATGAGGTTCCACTGCTAATGAATATTGTGTAAAGTATACAACTTTTATTTCAGACATGTAAAGTTTAGATGTTCACAACAATGATGATTTCATATTAGTGGTGATTGACAAATGGTTGCATGTCAATGTTTATTGATAATTTGTTTTCTATTTATTTGTTGTAATAAATTTATATTCAGGCAATATTTGTATCATTTTTTAGTTTTTGTTTTAATTTTATTATTCAAATTAAAAATTTTAAGTATATTTTTTGTAAATAGTATAAATATTTTTATATTTTAATAATATATTTGATATTAATAAATTATTTTGACTCTAATCAATCAAAGTATCTAATAGTGATTTTGATATTGATATTGTATTACCAAACAACTAATATCAATTTTAATATTGATATAGTATTACCAAACACCCAAAGAGATTTGATACTATCACTTTTGATATTGATACCTCATTATCTTGAAATATCAATATCAAAATTGATATTATATCAATTTTGATACTCTAACCAAACAGGCCCTTAGGTTCTCCATGAATAAGGAGCTAGTTGTTGACCTTATCCTCTAATCTCTACCATCTTTCTATTCCCAATTCATTATGAACTTCAACATGAACAAGCTAGAATGCTCTCCTACAGAGTTGCTTAACATGTTGAAGATAGTTGAGAGCACTATGAACATTGGGAAACCTCCAATGTTGTTTGTTGGTATGACCAACAAGAAGAGCAAGGCTCATCAAACAAGGAAGAAGGGTAAGTCAAAAGTCAAGGAGGTGATGAAAAAGAAAGAGCCCAAGAAGAACAGAGTATAGTGCTTCCACTATCGTAAGGATGGCCACTGGAAGAGAAACTACAAGTTGTATCTTGCAGAAAAAGCAAAAGGGAAGCTTGAAGAAGCTTCAGGTATATTTTTCATTGATTACTTGTCTTACAGATCCATAGCATGGGAATTTGATACTACATGTGCATCTCATATCTACAATGACTTGCAGGTGTTGACAATTGCAGTGGGCTTCACAAAGAAGAGGTGGACCTACGGATGGGAAATGGTGCAAGAGTTGCAACATTAACCATGGGAGAAGCCAACCTTAGGTTGCCATTCTAGAGACATATTAGTGCTTTTTTAATGTTATTATGTTCCTTCCATTGTCAAGAACATTATTTTGATTTCCTACTTAAACAAGTGTGGCTTTTAGTGAGCTTTAGAGATCATGTTTGTTCTTTAATGTTGAATGGTGAAGTGTTTGGTAGTAGGAGCTTAATAAATGGTTTGTACATATTAGATATGAAGGTTACTATTTTGTGTATGAATGCTCCTCCTAAGAGGAAAAGAGATGATACTTTGGCACCATAGACATGATCATATCAATAAAGAAAGACTCAGAAAACTCTATAAGGATAGATGCATTATAGAAAATGATTATGAATCATTGACCACTTGTGAGTCTTGCCTCATAAAGAAAATGATTAACTCTTCATTTAGTGGACATGGAGAGAGAGCTAGTGAGTTGTTAGAATCATACATATCAATATATGTGGTCCTATGTCAACTCAAGCCAAAGGTGAATTCTCTTACTTCATTATATTCATTGATGATTTCTTGAGATATGGATATGTGTACTTTATGAAGTACTGATTTGAGGCCTTTGATAAATTTCAAGAATTTAAGAATGAAGTTGAGAAACAACTAGGAAAGAATATCAAGACTCTTCAATCTAATCGAGGAGGTGAATACGTGAATAGTAGTTTCAAACAATACTTAAAACATAATGAAATACTATCTTAGTGGACACTTCCTTACACTTCATAGCTTGATGGAATTGTAAAATTGAGAAACTGCACTTTGTTAGACATGGTACAGTCAATTACTTCTTTTTCTAGATTGTCTCTATCCCTTTGGGGTTATGCACTTGAAACTGCTACTTATATCCTAAACAAAGTAGCTTCTAATTTGTTCCAACCACACCATATGAGATATGGAAGGGACAAAGTTTGATCTAGAACATATTAAGGTCTGGGGTTGTTCAACCCATGTAAAAATGTATAACCCTAATAAGTTGGAATCCAAGACTGAGAAGTTCAGGTTTGTGGGATATCCTAGGGAAACTTATAGATATTACTATATTCCTAGAGGAAGAGTTCCTCCTTAATGGAAATAGTGGGTATATGGTAGAGCTAGAAGAAGTTTCAGATATACAACTAGAATACACTTCTATTAGGGTGCTTGAAGCGGATAATGTAGTTTTCTCGTAAGTCATCTCGTATGCCCATTCAACTTGATACATATCTCTGATAGAAGAAAGAAGGCACATCATAATGAGGATGTTGATCCTGAGATCTATGAGGAAGCAATATCTAATATTGATTCCAATAAATGGGATTTGACAATGAAATCCCAAGTGGACTCCATGTACTCCAACCAAGTTTAGAGCTTGGTATATCCAACTGAGGGTATTTGTACCCATAGAGTGTAAATGGATATAAAAAAAATTGGAGTAAATGGGAAGGTGGAGACCTTCAAAGAAAGATTGGTTGCTAAAAGATATCGTCAAAGTCAATGTGTTGATTATGATGAGACATTTTCACTAGTTGCCATGGTTAAGTCTACTTGGATATTGTTTACCATTGCTGCACATTACGACTATAAGATTTGACAAATAGATGTTAAGACTACATTCCTCAATGGTGATCTTGAGGAAAAGATGTATATGATATAACCTTACGGTTATGAATCTTAGGAACATCCAAAAAAGTGTGCAAATTGTTGAGGTCCATTTATGGACTAAAATTCCCATAGTTGGTATAAAAGGTTTGATGAGACTATTAAATATTATGACTTCACTCAAAATGAAGATGAGCCATGTGTGTATAAAAAGACTAGTGGGAGTGCTATTGTCTTCTTGGTCTTTCATGTGGATAACATACCACTCATTAGGAATGATATAGGTATGTTATCATTAGTTAATGCATGGTTGTCTAAGAACTTCTCCATTAAATATTTGGGTGATGCATCCTATGTATTGGGAGTAAAGATATGTAGAGATAAATCAAGGAGGATGCTTGGCTTGATCTAATCAATGTACAAAGAAAGCATTGTCAAAAAGTTTGACATGGAAAACTCCAAGAGCGTTCTCTTACCTATAAGACATGAAGTTTCCCTTTCTAAGGAGATGTCCCCTAAACCTCTTGATGAAAGAAAACACATGAGTAGAGTACCCTATGCCTTGACCATAGGGCCTATCATGTATGTTATGCTATGTATACTACTGAATGTGACAAATGCTCTAAGTGTTACAAGCAAATATTAGGTAGATCCATATGAGAATCACTAGATTGCTATAAAATGCATCCTCAAGTACATGAGAAGAACAAAGGATTTATTTTTATTATATAGAGGAGCTAACTTGGTACTTAGGGGTTATATGGACTCAAGTTTCCAGCCAGACCAGGATGACAGCAAGTCAACTTCAAGGTATGTATTTACCTTGAATGGTGATGCAGCGAGTTGCAAGGGTTTCAAGTAGGCGACCACTACAGATTTTACAACTTAAGTTGAGTATATTACTGCTACTAGGGCTACCAAAGAAGCTATTTGGAGAAAGAAATTCATCTCAAACCTTGAATATTTCTCTTCCATCTATGATCCAATTCCATTATTCTGTGATAACAATGGAGCTATTACACAAGCAAAGGAGCCGAGGTCTCATCAAAAGTCAAAGTACATTTTGTAGCGTTACCACTTTTGATCAAAGAGATTGTAGCATGAAAAGATATAGCCATAGATAGAGTATCTTTATATAACAATATTACAAATCCACTAATTAAGGCCATGAATCAAAGTATGCTTGAGGGTTACCTTGAGCTGATGGGGATCAGACATGTGGGTAATTGGCTTTAATGCAAGTGAAAAATTGATATAAATATATGTCCTACAAACCAATCATATGTGATATGATTTTATATTTCTTTTAATATATTAGTCAATATTAATGGTATTATCTTCATTACTTGCTCTATCTAAATGCATCTATCGTAATAAAGTTCTAGGTTACATGCAATGATACTTGAATCATGATGAGATCATAATAATGAGATCAATCATTTAGTGGCATGTGATCTAAATATTTTCCTTGAAATGGGATATCAAAGATACGAATAGACTGGTGTATATTATATTTTCTCATATGATGATGATAGCTGATCTCATTAATCATTAATGTGGAGACAATAAGATACATGCACAGGTGTTCGATAGAGAAATGAGTTTACTGAACTAACCAATACAAAATCTTTGAATGGTATCTTATCTAACTATCAATCATAATATTTGACTATCATTGCACAGTTAGATCTTTGACCTGAGTAACCAAAGATGCTTTGCCGATCATAGCATATACTTTGACTATTGATTTATGGATCACTTAGTAATGTGGTTCAATATAGTTAATAGATTAGGTACATAAGAAATCTAGTTGAGGAATTTGAGTGGACAACGGGGAATTATCTACTCTTGGTAGGAGAGAGAAAATCCTATGGATAATACTCTAAATCATTGGACAAGAAAAATAGGATAGTTGGAAAAGGCTTTTCAATTGTTCTGATTCTGAGTATAAGATTCCATGGTATCAAAACTTCTAAGAGTTAATAGTCGAAGATGTACTTCTATTCAACGTGGACATTGGATGGACGAGGTTTTGATATAAATGTATGTCCTACAAGCCAACCATATATGATATGATTTTACATTTTTTGTAATTTCTTATTCAGTATTAATGGCATTATATTCATTATTTGTATTATCTTAATGTGTCTATCATAATGAAGTCATAAGTTGTATGCAATGATGATTGAATCATGATGAAATCATGATAATGAATGAAATCAATCATCTAGAAATATATGATCTGAAGGTTCCTAGTCATAACATCATTGAGAAAGGGCATCATGGATCTAGATAGACTAGTGTATATAATATCTTCTCATATGATGAGGATAAACGATCTCATTAGTCATTAGTGTGGAGACACTGAGATACATATACATGTGCTTATTAGTGAAATGTGTTTACTAAACTGACTAGTATATAATCCTTGAATGGTGTCTTATCTATGAGGAATTGTTCACAAAAATTTGGTGCAACGGAAGCGATGATTCCTATGGGTTCCTTTAGAATCTGTCTCAATCGGAACCGAACGACGAAAATGAAAAACTGATCAAATCGGGTTCGAATATACCTGATAGGGATTCATATAATCCCATGGAGAGGGAGAAGATGAGCTTCTCAAGCTCTTCAAACTGTTCAAATGTCCGGTCTCTAGCAGTATCCACACGAACTTCATCCACAGCAGGTTCTCCCTTCGCACCGGCCTCGAGAACTCTTCCCGACGGAGCTCCATCGACCATGGACACCTTCTAGAGAGAGGAGGAGGTAGGGAGGAGGCTAGGGACGTGGTTTTCACCCTTGGCTTGATTGGGGTTTGGCTGAAACCATTAGTATTTATAGAGAATTATAAAATTTTTCATAAAAACCCAAAATCTCTATAAATTATGCCCTTGCCCCTGTACTTGTGGATAAGTCCTTTTGTGTGTGACCCACTAGGCCTAATAGCCTATTTGTTTGAGACCTAAATATAATAGAACAATTCTATTTAATTTAATTAAATATGTTATCTGATAACAGATTAATCGGCCTACAGATCATGAAAGGTACAAGCCACATCTCATGATCCCAAATGGCTATGGGGATAATCTCATATCCATTGAGCCTTTCCATCATCAGTTACCGCATGGATATAAACCCTCATCCATCCAATGTCACAGTCGGAAAGGAGTACGGCATCGACTATCAACTCCTTAGTGTACCGACTCTATAGGATCCTGTACTCGAAATTGGATCAATTGGAAAACTCATTTTCCAATTATCCTATCTACCTTGGCCAGGGATTTAGAGTACTATCCCATAGTACATTCACTCTCACTTACCGAGAGTGGATGATCCCTTGTTGTCCGCTCAATTGTCTCCATTGGATTTTCTTTGTACCTGATCCATCGCTATACTGGACCATCTATACAGTGATCCATAAGACAATGGTCAAAGCACAAGTCCCACCCAACAAGGCATCTTTGGTGACTCAGGTCAAAGGTCCAACCATGCAACCGTGATGATAGAAAACCCTGATAGACAGTTTGGTAAGATACCATTCTGGGTTTCTAATTTGGTCAATTCAGTGAACTCATTCAACTAATGAGCACCTGTGTGTATCTCAGTGTCTCCACATTAATGACTAATGAGATCGGTCATCCTCATCACATGAGAAGACATCACATACACTAGTCTATCTGGATCCTTGATGTCCCGTCTCAAGTTTCCTATGACTACGAACATTTAGATCAATACTTCTAGATGATCAATCTCATTATTATGATCTCATCATGATTTAATAATCATTGAATTTGATCAAGGACTTCATTATAATATTGGCATCTAATAAGAGCTTATAATGAAGATTTGTCTAATTAATTGAATAAGATATATCTAGAAATGTCAAATCATATCATTATGATTGGCTTATAGGGCATACATTTCTGTCAATCTCCCACTTGCACTAAAGCCAATCACCCAACTGGCTGATCTGTATCAGCTCGAGGTGAAGCTCAAACACTCTTTGAGTAACTGCTTCAGTTAGTAGATTTGCAATGTTATTAACGGTAGATACTCTATCTTTAATTATATGTCTATAAACTGCAATCTCTCTGATTGTATGGTTTCGCCACAGAAGTTCTAAACTTCTGATGAGACATAAGCTCTACCCCCATTATTTTCTTAAAAACAATGGTACACTTTCAAAGAAAATTGGGACAATCCCATACCTTAGATGAGAATCTTCACCTATGCTACTTCTCAAGTAGTGTGCAACCACTATGTAAACTTGTTTACATATGTTGTAAAATTTACAGTGTTCTATCACGTAGAACTCTTTCAGCTCACTGCACCACCATTATTCTGACTTAATATCAAACTTATTTGATTAGAATCTTGTGTTTGTAAAACTACAAAACTTCAAGTCTTATCCTCTAGTGTATAGAGATACAATCTTAGTACTTCTCAAGTACCAAATGATATATCTCTAAACTATCCAATGACTCTCACCTGGATCTTCTTAATGAATGCTCATAACACTTAGAGCATTAATCACATCATGTGCGTAGCATCACATAAATGATAAACCCTATGACAAAGACATAAGGGCTCTATTAATGTGATCTTTTTATCTCTCAAGAAGTCTTCAAAGATATCACTTTAGAGAGATCATCTCCACACCACATAGCTAAGAAACCTATCTTGGAGTTTATCATGCCAAACCCTTTGATTATGGTGATTACGTACATTAACTGGGCATTGCTTTTAAATCTATCTCCATAGATCTCAAAACCCAAATTATGCTTGGAGGATTAATTTAATAGCTAGGCTCACTTATGATAATACACCTACTTCATTCTCAATGAGTAATACGTCATCCACATAAAATGTCAAGAAAGTAATAGCACTCTCACTTATCTTCTTGAATACACAAGGCTCCTCTTCGTTCATAACGAAGTTATAAGATTTAATCCCATTAAACCTTATATACAATCTATGGGAAGTTTTACTTCAGTGCCAAAATAAACTTAAAACACACTCTTCTTGGATGTTATTGGGACTTGATTCCCTATAGTTGTATCATATACACCTGTTCCTCAAAATACCAAAATCTGAATGGATTAATCCATAGAATAGGTAAAAGATCACATCATAGTCAACTATTTGACTTTGATGATATCTTTTTCAACTATTCTCACCTTTGAAGGTCTCTACCTTCTAATTCATTCCAATCTATTCTTTAGCGATCCATTTATTTCTTATGGATACTATATCGTCAGGTGGAACTATCAAGTTCTAAACTTGATTAGAATAGATAAAGTTTATATCGGATTTTATTATCTCTTCCCATTTATGAATCAATATATCATATTTGTTCAATATAGATCTTAGGATCAATATCCTTATTATCTTATGCCTCATTTCATTTATCAGAGATATGTCTCACATATCTCTTAGGTTGAATGGACACAAGAAAATACCTATGAACTGTCCTTGTGTAATTATTAACTAGCACCTTAATAGAAGTGTCATTGGGTTATGGGACTGGAACATCTTCCATATATACCTTGCTCCCACTATCTTTTTTAAGAAAGAACTTTTCCTTTAGAAATATAGTGAGCTGAGCAACATATACCCTTGTTCATAAGGGTGGTATATTAATATCCAGAAGTTTCCTTAGGATATCCCACAAGCCAACACTTCATAGTCTTATATTCCAACTTGTTAGAGTTATACTTCTTCACCAGGTCGGACATTCCGAAACCTTAACTTGCTTAAGGTCAAGTTTTAACCCCTTTTCCATGTCCTATATGGAATAATCAGAAGACTTAGAAGGTACCTCTTAAGATCAAGTGGTTATAATGAGTACTTAGCCAAAATTAGACAAAGAAGAATTTTGCAAAGCTTGTAATTGTTCATATTATGTCTTACATAATATGGCTTCTCATTTTAGCTACTCAATTAAACTAAAATGTGTAAAGAGGTGTCCATTAGATTCTATTATCCTTCAATTATATGCGAATTATGTACTTAAGTATTCCCCTTTTTAATCTCATCAAAGAGTTCTAATACTCTTTCCATTAGTATCTCTACTTCATTCTTAATCTCAGATGATTTCTCAAAGGTTTTATATTTTTACTTCATAAAGTACATGTATCCATACCTAGAGACATCATCTTTGAAATAAGTAAAAATATTCTTCATTAGCCTTACTAGATATGGGCTAACATACATCTAGAAGTACAAATTCTAACAACTCATTAACATATTATCCATGTCTACATAAAGCTAAAGTGTAGATTGATCTAAATCAACCCATTTCCTTTTAAAAAGAGTATTCACACATAACATGAGAGCTAACATATCAAATATGATTAAACAATTCATTAAGCTCACACTGGCAAACACTTTGTCATTCAATCTATTAGAACATCTATCAATTCCATAGCTTAGAATAAATCAACATTTATTCAAGTAGGAAATCATATAATGTTCTTATAGAAGGATATAATAGCAATATTAATTATTAAGACATCTCTATAAGGCTATTAAAGATTTGTACCTCCCACTACTAATGATGCAACTATTGCACCATTTCATATGTAGGTCAACATCTTCTTTATTAAGCCTTCATTTACTTGTTATCATCTACAACTCCTTGTAAATATAGGATCTATATCTGGTATCTCATACCTTTAGATGCATCCATAGTATCTAATATTATGATATACACGTATAGTATCTAATACTATTAAGTGTATATTTAAAACAAGTAAGTGTCAATGACTTGGATGCATGAAGTTTCTCAAGCTCCACCTTTGCATTATATATAATACATTTTGTACTTCCTCTTCCACTTATCATCGTCATGATTGTGTAAGAATCCTGTCTTATTCTGGCTTTATTATCTTGACCACCTTCTTTTACTATTAACTATCTCCTATTTCTATCTAATGATTTTACTTCTTTCTATTGGTCTCACCAACAAGAAGTAATTAAAATGTATTGTTGTTCTAACTTACCCTTAGTAAGCTCATCACTATGGACCATGATGGATCTCGTATTCATCAATCCATGTTGTCTCTACAATTTATATCTCACAGAGACTAACATCTAGTTTAAGGCAAACAATGCATCTTGTCTATGAGATAAGATCTTGTCTATCTTTCACATCATTAGATAATTTAGGAGACACCTACTTCTTAAATAGGATAGTTAATTGGTCAACTATGAGAACAATTCTCTTAGTTCTAAACCGGTCTAAGAAGTGTGAGTCATTAAGCTATTTGGCATCTAGTATGCCATACTAATGGTGGTTTATTATCGTATTCTACAACTGAGATATAATTTTATCAAAGTAACATTGCAGACATTCATGAAATTAAGATATGGTCTTTCATCCTAATTTATGCTCCCACTAATTGTAGACACGTAATTTTGGCCTAGTTGGAGAGCACAAATTCTTGTTTTCATGAAGAATATTTGAGTAACCTTTCAAGGGAACCGAGTTTTCCGGAAAAATTAAGGTCTTTGGCACATTTCAGAGAGGGAAAAACCCTGCGTATAAGGGCACCTGGCGCCCTACTTATAGGGCACCAGGCGCCCTATAAATAGGGCACCAGGCGCCCTGTATACAGGGCACCAGGCGCCCTGTATACAGGGCACCAGGCGCCCTGTATACAGGGCGCCTGGATCCAAATTAAATTGATTTGACAGGCCGATTTGACCCCCCGCAGTGACTTGTCTTGTCGACCTGACATATCTCATGATGCTGGCGCCCCATATATAGGGCGCTATGCCACATGGCACTGTTTTTCGAAAATGGCCAAAGTGCCCTCTTTTGGGCTATAAATAGACCCCCATTTGAGACCAAAAGGTGGTTCCAACTCCGTGCCACCCTAGAGATCATCCAACACTACGATTCCAAGCCACATTCACCCTCCAAAAGCCTCCAAATCGATCCAAAATCCTTCACCAAAAAACCCTAAAACCCTCTGTTTCTGTCACCCAGAAATATGATTTTTCTCCAACTTTGAGAGCCCCCTATCCGACTCTCCTCATACATCCAGCACCTAAACCACCTTCCACTAGCTTTATTTGCATATTGTCTACAAGGAGGAGCTCTTACTTCGTCCCGGAAGCCACCCAGCACTCCGGAGCGGCGTCGCGAAGAGAAGAAGAAAATCTGTTCGGGCCAGACTTAGTGCCCCGTATACAGGGCACTTTGACTTTGGTCAACGCACCCCATAAAGGGGGCACATGCTCCTGGTGCCCTATATATAGGGCACCAGGAAGGGCAGAAGTTTGTTTCGTCGTTTTCGAAGTCCGATCGCCCGTTTAATCGAGTTCTTTTCTCCCTTTTTCACTTTTGCATTGATCACCATGTTATTTAGCATGTCTTAGAGCATTTTTGCATTTCATATATGTTTAAAACCTACCTAAAATAGGGGTTGGGATCTCGTCCCAATCCGGTTAGTCTCTTCCCATTTGCATGTTTGAATCTAAATTCGAGCACGATACTATGCTTTCGTTAGAACTAATGAAACCTTCACTTGTCTCCTTGTTTTCTTATGGACATTCTTAGGTAGATCCGATCGAGGCGGAGCTTCAACCGGATTGAAGGCAAAGGATTCACTAAGCTCTCTTCTTTCGGCCGGCCGAGAGAGGAGAAGTCGGAACTCAACAATCTCCCCGCTTCCGGAGGTACGACGGTCATATTTCTATTCCATTTTCTTTCATCCCACCATACTTTGGAGCCTTTGGTTCCTGGCGACCACACCCACTAACATCCCATCCACCAAGACCCCAAAGCAAGCGTAGGGGCCGGAAGGGGGAGATCCGCGGATGTCCCGTTTCGGGTGCTTACACCTTTTGGCGACCACGGTGGGACCGACTTTGCTTTAGTGAGTTCTTCTCTTCTTTCCTAAGAATGTCCACTTGAAAACATGCTTATTTTCACTTTAGACATTTCCATTTCCTTGCATTGCTATTTGCTTGCTTACATGCTTGTTTGTTTCCTTGAAGCATCATCTTGTTTCTTCCAAGTTTACTTGCTCTCTGTTTATCTTTTTAAAAGATATCGATCTGATTTCCAACTTTGTTAATCAACTTATTTCACCTTAGTATTTTAGATATCATCTTCTTTCATCTCTTGTTAAGCATACTTGCCTATTCCTTTCTAAGTCTAGTTCTCCTTTAGCAAATCTTTCAAAGCATGCTTAGTTAAATTAGTGCTTTCTTCTATCCTAGTTTAATTTCATATCATTGTCTTGTTCACTTGCTTCCTACAACATCTCATTAATCATTGTATGCTTTTATTTTCTTCTTGGTTGCTTCTTATTCCTTGAAATTTCACTTGCATTTAGTTTGCATCGGAGCTTCGGGTTCGCCCGTCTCCTTAGGAAATCCGAGAAGGGAGGCTCTCTCCTCCCAAAGCCCCACACATCCAAACACCCCTATTGGTGGTTGCCAACTCCTCCTCCGGGGATTCCCTCTCGGAAGGACTGGGTAGCTTCCATCAAGACCTCCGTAAGTCCCCAGACGTGAAGGATTCCCTCTTCATCGATCGGGCTGGTTGTACCACTTTATCCCAAAACCCGGAATACCTATTACCCATCGTTGTGAAAAGAGTGACAACCTTAGATTGCTCGGTGTTGTGAGAGCATAGGGTCCTACCCATTTATTTGAGTGGACAATATTTCTATTAACAAGCCATTAATTTGAGGTTGAAACAAAAAAAATTTGCGTTAATCATTCCAAGTCTTTGCTATTACTTGTTTGCAAACAAAAACTGAAAATTAAACAAAAATCCCAAAATCACCTAAAAAAAAACCAAAACAAAAAAAAATTTTGAGGTTAATTTGCTTGACAACTTGCTTGTCCAAACAAAAGAAAATCAAAACAAAGGAGGTAAAAAATAAAAACCAAAAAAAAAATCCTTGAACTTTTATTTGCCAACCTTCTTTTTCTGTCGTGTTTATGAACTTGAGGTCAGGTCGAGTTATCGGAATGGCGGATCAAAGATGCGAGCAACTACAATTGGAATACGACCAGTCTTATTTCTACCCTGATGCCGTGTGTGCCATCAATGAACCTGAAGTTCTCCCTGAACCTAGTCAAACTTCTCCTCGACCCAATCCAAATTCACTTTGGGAGGCATTCTCTCATGCCGACCCTACCCAACTCCAGGCTATCAAAGCCATCCTCAAGGGCAAGTCCCCCACCGACCACATTCCTCCCGAAGGTGGCCTTCATATCTCTACCCCTCGGTCAGTGGCGCACCAACCCAATGTGCCCACTCATGGCCATTCTCATACCGGGCTCATAGCCCCAATTTCTCCTCATCCGGTGGCTAATCTAGATCACCCCAATACAAATGTCGTTGTTCCTTCTAGACCACCAGTTTATTCTTCTAATCATCTCAACCCTACTCACCCTTTGGTGCATCCCCCAATATACCCTTCTCATCCGGTCACTTCGGCCCACCAAATCCCGATCCCGGTGCACCAAGCACCCGCTCCTCCTCCTCCTCTTGGGGAACCTTCTGTCGATCTAGCTATGATTAATAAAATCAATCGCATGGACGAACAATATAGAGAACTCAGACATTTGATCGACGCCAAGGCAGCCCCCGAAATTTCTCTTCCTTTTCTCCCTACTTTTCATCTACCTCCCTCTGAGATGCCGATATACCGTCGCTACAACGGAACCGGTAATCCCTTCATTCATGTCAAAGACTTTCTGTATGAGTCAGTAATGTGGCAAAATGATCCAAGGGCCCTTGCTTTTCTTTTCAGAAGATCATTAGAGGGATCAGCTTTAGAGTGGTTCTACTCGCTTGACTCTTTGGAGGCGAGTAACTTTGAAACTGTCAAAGCTAAATTTTTGCAGAGATATCAAGATAGGGTCGGACCAACATATTCCATCACTGACCTCATGGCTGAAAGAATGAGAAATGATGAAGACTTTACCGAATATGGATAGATGGAGGTCAATGGCGTAAAGGCTTACTGATTCCATTTCAGAACCGGAGCAAGTGAAAATGATCATCACCAATGCCACTCCGGCCTTAAAGAATATGCTGGCTTTGCATCACCCCACCTCCATGAGGGAACTTTATGAGAGGGCACGGTATATTCAGACACAGCTTAGGGACTCACCTATCATGAACTTGTTTGATCCTAGACCCCGAGCTGTCAAGAAAACCACTTTTACCACAACCGGCCCAGTGACTGAGGGCGTAGTGACAAACGAAAACCTTAACGTTGTAGGGAACCCACCTAGCAATTATCAACACCAGTTCAGGAACCCTCAACAAAATCAACCATTTAGAAACCCTCATCAACCTCAACCTCAACCTCAGTTCCAGCCCCGTCAGCAACAAGCCCCGATCCCTCAACCAGCGCGGCAACAACTGGCCAACTACAACCAAGCACCCTCTCCCATGGCCTACGAACCCCGAAAGGTTGGACCCAAGAGGAACGATTACCCGCCTTTGCCGTACTCTCTCGTGGACATCTTTAATGCACTCATGGCGGCAGGGCAAATTGCATTGCCAAGGGAGAAGTCAGAGTGGCCTCGAATGCCAACACGGAGCGATCTTGCTTGTTCCATAGATATTCTGGGCACACCGTGGAAAATTGTTTTCGGTTCAAAGACTATATCCACGATCTTAATGAGCAAGGCGATTGGCGGGACCGGATGGGGGAATACATCGAACGGTGAAAAATCAACCTCAACGGCGACATACACCGGCTCGGCGGCAACAACAACGAGAACCCCGGCATGGGGATTATCCAAAACCCTTTACCTCTACATGCACCCGCGCCTGGGAATCAACACGTTAATCCCATCATGATTTCTTCTGAGGAGTATCATGATCGGGGCCAGAATTGGCAAATTGAGGGAGCCACCTCCGCCATGCATGTCAACTGAACCATCCATTCTATACCCCAAGCTACATCAGCCAACCCCATTACTCCCAACCGGCCACCCATCATCCGAGCACCATCACGACCCATCATAACACCACCAACCACACAACTCCAATCGGGACGGACCCTAATCCGCCCGGTTAATCCACCACAAACATCACCACCACTAGGACCTATCATCATCCCGCCTCGTACAAACATACCTACCTACTCTACCATGCCTCAAACCACCATCATTACGCCCGTCCCAAGAGCTCCCATCATTCGACCTAACCCGCCACCCACCACTACCAACACAGCCATAGCTCCTCAACTTGCCACAGTACTCAGAAGTGGGCGCATGTTCCAAAGGGTATTTCCCCAGGCCGGTCAATCAGGGTTGGCACCAGAAGCAGAAGAAGAACACATTGAAGAGCCATTGCCTGGGACATCCTATGACTTGTTAAAACATCTTGATAAAACCCCGGCACGGATCTCTATCTTAGGGTTGATCAAAAGATCCAAAGTCCATCAAGAGGTTCTCCAACAGTACTTACAGCGAGTAATGGTAAACGAGAACCTCCCCCCAGAAAAAATCTCATCAGTTCTGGTCCCGAGAAGTGAGTGTCCGGCCCTTATATTCACAAAGGAAGAGTTGGCCGACCCGGAAATAAGGAAATGTGCCTTGTGCATCACAGTCCACATCAATGGTGTAGGCATTAAGTCATGTTTGGTCGATACCGGAGCATCCATTAATGTTCTGCCACCAGAAACATTACATCTTTGTGGAATCTCCGAGGAGGACATCCGGCCATCTCAAATAACAGTGACCGCATATGATAATTCAAAGAAGCCCGCTAACGGCATGATTACATTGGGTGTCAAACTCGGACCTCAGACAGTCACTGTCAACTTTCACATACTAGAGATGGATCCGACATACAAAGCTATTTTGGGACGACCCTACTTGGAAGCACTAGAGGCAGTCGCCTCCACCAATCACCGGTGTCTTGCATTCCCTTACAAGGGACAAGTGATTAAGGTGACTAGCATGCCCCTAGATCATCCATCTTCTCCACCACCACCCCTTGGGTTGCCAAACGAGCCAATTTTTACAATCTTGGATCTTCCAGAAATGAGTAGGCAACCCAGGCAAGTGTGGAGAAGGAAAAGAGAAGAAAATGAAGCTATAGGGTGGCATATCATGAAAAGTTTGGGATACCAGAAGGGCCGAGGACTAGGCAAAGAACTGCAAGGCATAGCTGAGCCAATCAATCTAGTGAGGTAACAACCAAAAAGCAGGGTTGGATATGATGGAACGATAGCGAATGGTCAGAATCTCAGAAGCAGATACTTTTCTGGATGCTTACAAAAGTTTTTCATCAAGAAAGAAACCATTCAACTGGCTGAGAACAAGGAAGAACAAGAGATTGAGCAAGACAAGAGAAGAAGAACTGACGACCCTGAAGATAACTTGTATCCTGAAATATCTCTTTTGTTTTCCACTGATGAAGAAGGGTCAAGCAATGAACCACTCCAGGCTGAACCACCTGTTGACCCACCTGAGGGTCATATTGCCAAACCGACTCGAGAAAAAGTCCAACCAACTCCACGAGGGCCTTCCCTCATCACGTCATCTTTTGGGGCCAATGCCCCAACTCACTATGACGCTCTCCCCGGGCTTCTTGGCCTGATCCCTATTTCTAGGCCCTCAGGCCCAACTTATGGGTCCACGAACCCACTTGTTGCTCTTGGGCCATCGAGCCCCTCTATTGAATCTGGGCCTTTGAGCCCATTTTCTCCAACTCTTGGGCCATCAAGCCCCTCTATTGAATCTGGGCCTTTGTGCCCATTTTCTCAAACTCTTGGGCCATCGAGCCCCTCTACTAAATCTGGGCCTTTGTGCCCATTTCCTCCAAGTCTTGGCCCTCCGAGCCCCTCTATTGAATATGGGCCTTTGTGCCCATTTCCTCAAACTCTTGGGCCACCGAGCCCCTCGATTGAATCTGGGCCTTTATGCCCATTTCCTCCAACTCTTAGGCCACCGAGCCCCTCTACTAAATCCGGGCCTTTGTGCCCATTTTCTCCAATTCTCGGGCCCTCGAGCCCATCTCCTAAACCCAGGCCCTCGAACCCACATCCTCCTCTTATTGGGTCCATAAACCCACCTTCTTCCATGATCATCCGGCCTACTGGCCCATCACCTCTTTCTGTCAACATTGGGCCTGAAAGCCCCCTCTACCAAACATTGCTCGAAGTCTTCCCCTCTTTATCAATATCTTCGCCTACTATGGCTCCCGTAGTTGATCTCAACCCAAATCGGGTACCTGAAGCCCATTCTATCTTTATGTTTGCTTCCCAAAAAGCAACATCCTCCTCGAAACTCAAATTCCAATCAAGGAAACATCTCAACTTGCCTCGGAAGGGCATTCGACCCAAGAAGCCACCAGATCCTTGATTGACCGTCTTTGCCCTCCATCCTCTCTAATAAATTCTACTCCATCCACCTCCTCTTCCTCCTCTTATTTACCTTCTTCTTCTTTAGGTTTAGTTTCCAATAAAGATAGGACGAAAAAATCAGAGGTAGGAGAATTCCAGAAAGCGACCTGCATCAGTTAGCTCAGAAAAGCTTAGAATATGCCAAGCTACCAGAATATCTAGAAAATACGATCCATTTAGGTGAAATTCGATATGAGGAGAAGGATAACATTGATCAAACTTTGGGGATATCTTCCTCTCTTAGTTCAACATCACCTACATCCAACAGAAGGCAATCATCATCACTGACAACGGACCACAGTTCATCTCCCAGGAGCTGCGCGACCTTTGCAACAGGTATTGCATCAGATTGCATCATTCATCTCCATATTATTCTCAAGGCAACGGTCAAGCAGAAGCCACCAATAAAACCCTGATAAAAATCATTAAGAAAACTTGTAAGTCTAGCAAGTTCGCAGACTGGCCAGATAAGTTAGTTGATGCTCTATGGGCCTACCGCACTTCTATTCGAACCCCAACGGGTCAGACCCCCTATGCCTTGGCATTTGGGATGGAGGCGGTAGTTCCATACGAAGTAATCATTCCTTCCCTCCGAGTCCAGATCAATCGAGATATCCCAATGGATGAACGTCGAGATTCTCTTCTCGCGCAACTCGAACTTTTGGATGAAAGGAGGGCCGGCCGCCGCCGAACATGCTAGATCTTACCAAAATAGGCTTAAAAGATTTTATCAGAAGAGGGTGGTGGAGAGAAAATTTGAAGTCGGTGAGGTTGTGCTTAAAAGAATATTTGTTAAGCCGGGCGGTCCCCGCTCCGAACTTCAACCAAATTGGGAGGGTCCTTATGTTACTTCGTCTCTTTATCCCGCTGATTCATATAAGGTAACTAATGCAGAAGGAGAAGAACTAGCTCATCCCTGGAATGGTGTATACCTCAAAAAATATTTCCCTTAGAACAAAAATCACAAAAAATCTATAAAATCCAAAGGTGTGAAGTATCATGATAGCATCTAACGCTTACTTGCCTGGTGCATCAACTTGTCGCTTAGGGAAATAAGGATAGGCATCATACTGCACACACTACACGTTTAGTCTTGAGTTCCGATGAGCGGAAGTCAGAGAGAAAGCTAGGCAACGCTTGGCAAAAGAAGGTCGACCCTAACCTATTCTCTTCTTGTTTCGGTCCTGAATGGATGAAAGGGGTTAGAATGAGGAGTATCGAAAATGCCTATTGCCTTAGTTGGAAAATGCCTCTGAAGGTCTGACTTCTTATTAAAAGAAAAGGTGCCAAAAGATGGGTAATGACCCCTCAGGTCAGCAAAAGAATAGACCTGTCTGAATGTGTACCAACAAAAGTCCAAAAGAAAAAGGCTCCAAAAGATGGGCAATGACCCCTCAGGTCAAAATCAAGCAAAAATAAGAAAGACCTGTCTGAATGTGGGCCATCAAAGAAAATGGGCTAGAAGGAAGGACCCGAAGAGGTCAAAACCCGAACGGGCAATGTGGGTATTAGTAGAGAAACGAGTTCGACATCCCTGAATTCTACTAAGGACTTACCACCAATCATCTTCCTTCTTTAACCTCAAAGGATAGGGTTGACCGACTAGGTCCAAGAAGAGCCATAGCCTATCGAAGGCGGAAGGTCAGAAGATTCCGAACAAGGCACTTTCTTGCACGTGATGCCTACTCTTAACCCTTAGGTAACAATGAGAGGCACCTATGGCAAGCAAGGCAACGGATGAGAAGGTCGTTTCCCTCACACCGAACACAAAAAAATCGAATACTTCAAAAACACCAAAAATCTTAAAAATTCAAAATTCAAAACACCAAAAAAATCGTAAAAGTTCCAAAATACCAAAAACATTATAAAACCATCAAAACCCTAACAAATCAGAAATCCCAAAACACCTAAAAATTTGCTTTTAAAATTGGCTAGCTGCCTTTGCATTCATGTTTAATTTCAATCTTGCATACTTTCTTTTGTGCATACTTATGTTTTTCTGTTATCTTTACCTTAATAAGGCCGATGTCCCTTGACAAAAGGTCAAGGCAACTTTGCCCTCTCCTCGCAAGGGACTAAGCCAAAATAAAGTTCTAACCTCTTTTCTCAAGTGGATGCAGGAACAGGAGAAGGCATGCCAACTTCATATCCTCAGACACTTGGAGGAAGCAAAAACAACAAAAAATCAAAAATTGAAAAACAAAAGTGGACTACCCCGACCCCTATTAGGACTTGCATTTAGTATTGCATCTATCAAAATAAATAATATTTGAGATGTTGAAGACCTCAAGTCTAGGGGGGCTAAGCCTGAGAACCCCTTCAACAAAATCAGTGAGGGCTCAGTCATTCCCTAGGCTTGCGGATAGGACAAAGTTGAATATGCGGGGACGACGGTTTCTTCATAGATGTCCTGACCCGTTATGTTCAACCTATATCTTCAACTATTTTCTTATGCTTATTTTTATTTCTTTAAACCCAGCATGCATCATGCATCATCACATGCATTATCCCACCATAACCATTCCCCGCTTCCTAATAATGCTATAACTTCCTTCCAGTCGCATCATGAACCTTTTTAAAGATGGTCTTTTATAGCCCCTAGAGGAGGTCTTGTTTTTCCGAAAAATCGGCTTTCAATATGTTTCAACGATGTTTCCATCAAAACAAGAAGTTTTTCCACGTCGAACTAAACCGGTATTGTTGAGTAAAACCTTATGAATTTGAAGAACCCAACCTTGGTTGATTGGTTGTCTCCTCTTCACTTTTCGCAATTTACTGCATTTCTACCGAGTCTAGCACACCATGCAGTTCGGGTCCTGGCCGGTTACAGTTCTCCCCCACGCGGGATTTTAGTTATTTACTTCTGTTCTTCTTTTTAACCAATCAACAAGAGGAAAGGTTTCGATAAGACAAAGGGTAATCTCGGAGTCCGGTAAAGTTTTATTCCACTCAACTAGGCCAATGAGGGCGTGTCTAAATCTACACCTTGGCGTCACTTTTCAGTCCATTACCACTTCATTCTGCTATGCCTCATTACGCTTCGCTACATTCGCCTACGCTTCATTCATGTCACTCCCCTACAAAGCCGACGCCAAGGCGAGGCAAGCTGTAGACACGCAATTTTGGCCTAGTTGGAGAGCACAAATTCTTGTTTTCATGAAGAATATTTGAGTAACCTTTCAAGGGAACCGAGTTTTCCGGAAAAATTAAGGTCTTTGGCACATTTCAGAGAGGGAAAAACCCTGTGTATAAGGGCACCTGGCGCCCTACTTATAGGGCACCAGGCGCCCTATAAATAGGGCACCAGGCGCCCTGTTTATAGGGCACCAGGCGCCCTATAAACAGGGCACCTGGCGCCCTGTATACAGGGCACCAGGCGCCCTATATACAGGGCGCCTGGATCCAAATTAAATTGATTTGACAGGCCGATTTGACCCCCCGCAGTGACTTGTCTTGTCGACCTGACATATCTCATGATGCTGGCGCCCCATATATAGGGCGCTATGCCACATGGCACTGTTTTTCGAAAATGGCCAAAGTGCCCTCTTTTGGGCTATAAATAGACCCCCATTTGAGACCAAAAGGTGGTTCCAACTCCGTGCCACCCTAGAGATCATCCAACACTACGATTCCAAGCCACATTCACCCTCCAAAAGCCTCCAAATCGATCCAAAATCCTTCACCAAAAAACCCTAAAACCCTCTCGTTTCGTCACCCGTAAATATGATTTTTCTCCAACTTTGAGAGCCCCCTATCCGACTCTCCTCATACATCCAGCACCTAAACCACCTTCCACTAGCTTTATTTGCATATTGTCTACAAGGAGGAGCTCTTACTTCGTCCCGGAAGCCACCCGGACTCCGGAGCGGCGTCGCGAAGAGAAGAAGAAAATCTGTTCGGGCCAGACTTAGTGCCCCGTATACAGGGCGCTTTGACTTTGGTCAACGCGCCCCACAAAGGGGGCACCTGCTCCTGGCGCCCTATATATAGGGCACCAGGAAGGGCAGAAGTTTGTTTCGTCGTTTTCGAAGTCCGATCGCCCATTTAATCGAGTTCTTTTCTCCCTTTTTCACTTTTGCATTGATCACCATGTTATTTAGCATGTCTTAGAGTATTTTTGCATTTTATATATGTTTAAAACCTACCTAAAATAGGGGTTGGGATCTCGTCCCAATGCGGTTAGTCTCTTCCCATTTGCATGTTTGAATCTAAATTCGAGCACGATACTATGCTTTCGTTAGAACTAATGAAACCTTCACTTGTCTCCTTGTTTTCTTATGGACATTCTTAGGTAGATCCGATCGAGGCGGAGCTTCAACCGGATTGAAGGCAAAGGATTCACTAAGCTCTCTTCTTTCGGCCGGCCGAGAGAGGAGAAGTCGGAACTCAACAATCTCCCCGCTTCCGGAGGTACGACGGTCATCTTTCTATTTCATTTTCTTTCATCCCACCATACTTTGGAGCCTTTGGTTCCTGGCGACCACACCTACATAACACCCCACCCACCGACACACACCGAGGCGGGCGTAAGGGTTCCGGAGGGGGGAGATCCGCGGATGTCCTGTTCCGGGTGCTTACACTAATTTTTGATGAATTTGCATAACCCTCATTATGCAAAGACGGGATATCACGATGAAATCCTAGTAGGGATTAAGACCCTATTAACTTTATGGTGATGACCTTGTGGTAGCACAACAAATCACCCCATACTTAATAGGTAGGAAACTATTTCCAGTTGCAACTCTTGCAACTCTTAGTCATTTAACCTCTAGAGTTATGACCTTGTGGTAGCACAACAAGCCATATACTCTAGTTAGGTCAAACCCGCTTGTTACGTTATGAGAATGGATTCTTCACACAGCCCTTGTGGCAGCACAACAAAGCCATGCAAATGGTCCACCCCCAAGGTTCGGCAAATGCCTTAGCCATGATCACCAATCCCTTACTGAATAGGCAATGTGGTAGTACAACAAACCCATCCAATCTAAGATTGGCTCATCAAGACCATAACAACGGATGACTATGTGAGTCATTCTTAATGTCCAACATTTATCAACCTAATTATGACAAGGAGAGATTATATTTTAGTCTCATAAATAATATGTGCTAAGTATATATAATACCTTTAGAATATCATATATCTAAGATATAACCTGTAGCACACATCCACATATCAAATATGCACAAAACCAGGTGATCATGGACTTAACCCTAAGCATGCACCTAAGGCACCCCTATAGGTGCAAATCCTTGCTTCAAATGCTTGAGTTGGTATACTCCCACTTCAGAAGGGTGCTTATCCAAGTGGTCCCACTTTCCAACCT
This sequence comes from Cryptocoryne crispatula var. balansae, assembly GCA_036172225.1. Lineage (NCBI taxonomy): Eukaryota > Viridiplantae > Streptophyta > Magnoliopsida > Alismatales > Araceae > Cryptocoryne > Cryptocoryne crispatula. The sequence continues at coordinate 12,130,339 of CM069930.1, forward strand.
TCCACAAACCGGCTTCTAACTCTTACAAGCAACTTAAGGGTACGCAGACCCACAAATGTACATAACTTAATAAGAAACCTTGGTTTTAACCAAGGGGAGTACATTAATGGAGGGAGGTAGAATGTACAATCAGATTGTATAGAGAGAGAGGAGGCACATGCAGGCCCCATTTAATAACATAAACAACACAATTAAAAGTAATCACAAGCCAAGCATAATTAAGTTCATGATCACCTCTATACACACACTAACATTCATCACATGAACATAGAGTGTATACGTGATAATTATATGATATATATCATATATATCAGCATAAAATTATGTATTTTATTTTTTAAATTCTCAATTTCATGCATGTCGAATTTTCATGAAATAAATAACATGAAAATAACATGACAACAACATATAAACAATTTATATGAAATAAACATACACATCTAAACTATTTAGAACATTCATGCATTCCCAATACTGTGCAAAGTCAGAAATTAATGTCTCAATTTCTATTCTGTAAAATCTCATTTTATAGAATTAATTAAGACACTAATTATTTAAGTTAAACCTTTAAAATAATTTTAAAGTTTAACCATGAGTGAATCTAAGTAAATAGAGTTTAGCATCATCTAACATGTCATTAAACACTTTAAAACATGTTAAATAATATTATAGAATTTTTTAAATTTTTTGGTAATTTTTTAGAATTTTATATAATTTTAAACACTTTAAAATCATTAGAAAAAGAGTTGGTGCATTGCACCGCGTATGGCGGCGCACTGCGCCCATCCGGCGTGCGCCCGCGTGCGCCGCCGAGTGCGCCGGGCTTCAACTAGCGCTGCGCCGCCATAGTGTGCCCGCCTGGTGCACCGGCCAGCGGCTACTGTAGTGCCAATTTGGACCCGGTCGTCTTCTTACTCCGCCCGATAAGGGCCGCGGTCGGTGCATTGTTCATCCGGGATGAGTATTTCCATAAAATCAAGTCCTTATCTCCTATCCCGGACTCCAAAAAATTCGAAAAAATATGCATTGGAATCCTTATCAAAAAAGGAATCCAAAAAAGCCAGCCTCATATCAAGTAAAAATCCCAATAAATTGAAAAATGAGGAAGACGAGGTGGCAGTCACCGAGATTCCGTAGCAGAAATCTCCATTTTGAAACGAGGATAACTCCTTATTCCGGAAGCAAAATATTCTCCAAAAATACAATTTAGAATACTAATCAAATGAGGTTTCAAAATATGTATATATTCTTTCAGATAAAATTTCTATAGCAATGGGAAATCAGGAAGAAACAGGTCGGCGCCGCTAGACTCTGCAGAACCCTAGTTCGCCGGAAAAATCAAAAATTCTCTCTCTACACCGCCGTTCAAAGCTGGATATCCAAGGAAAAGGTTAGGTAATCATATTACTCATCTCCTAAAGCTTTTTAAAGCTTCAATTTTTTTTATGGATGGAGATTTCACAAAATCCCCAAATTCGGATGTAGGTTCGGGCATGACAAAAACACCAACTTTTGGAGCTTCTCCCGAACTCTACAGAGATTGAAACTTAAAAATATTTGTGGAGGTAGAAATCCCTATATCACGAGAATCTATATATGGCAACCAATCTATTAGCTGAGTCATACATAGATAATGGTGGCCTCGTCAAAACAAATGTTTGCACAGATTCGGGAACACATAAATAACATAAAATAATGTCGATTCGACATCGGTTTCGACTAAGACTTGAACCGGGCTCTGATACCACAGTGAGGAATCGTTGATAAAAATTTGATGCAGCGGAAGCGACGATTCCTATGGGTTTCTTTAGAATATGTCTCAATCAGAACTGAACGACAAAAATGAAAAACCGATCAAATCGGGTTCGAATATACCTGATAGGGATTCATATAATCCCATGGAGAGGAATAAGATGAGCTTATCAAGCTCTTCAAACCATTCAAATGTCCGGTCTCTAGCAGTATTCACACGAACTTCATCCACAGCAGGTTCTCCCTTCGCGTCAGCCTCGAGAACTCTTCCCGAACGGAGCTCCATCGACCATGGACACCTTATAGAGAGAGGAGGAGGTAGGTAGGAGGCTAGAGACGTGGTCTTCACCCTTGGATTGATTGGGGTTTGGCTGAAACCATTAGTATTTATAGAGAATTATGGAATTTTTTATAAAAAACCCAAAATCTCCATAAATTACGCCCTTGCCCATGTACTTATAGATAAGTCCTTTTGTGTGTGACACACTAGGCCCAATAGACTATTTGTTTGAGGCCTAAATAAAATAGAATAATTCTATTTAATTTAATTAAATCTGTTATCCGATAACAGATTAATCGACCTACCGATCATGATGGGTACAAGCCACATCCCATTATCCCAAATGGCTATGGAGATAATCTCATCTCTATTGAGCCTTTCCATCATCAGTTACCGCATGGATATAAACCCTCATTCATCCAATGTCCCGGTCGAAAAGGAGTACGGCATCGACTGTCAACTCTTTAGTGTACCAACTCTATATGATCCTGTAATCGGAATTGGATCAACTGAAAAACTCCTTTTCCAATTATCCTATCTACCCTAGCCAGGGATTTAGAGTAATATCCCATAGGACATTCACTCTCACTTACCGAGAGTGGACGATCCCTTGTTGTCCGCTCAATTGCCTCCATCGGGTTTTCCTTGTACCTGATATATCGCTATTGATAGAAATGTATGCCCTACAAGCCAATCATATATGATATGATTCGACAGTTCTAGAAATATCTCATTCAATTAATTAGGCAAATCTTCATTATAAGCTCTTATTAGAAGCGAATATCATAATGAAGTCCTTGATCAAATACAATGATGATTAAATCATGATGAGATCATGATAATGAGATTGATCATCTAGAGGTATTTGATCTAAATGTTCCTAGTCATAGGATACTTGAGACGGGACATCAAGGATCCGGATAGACTAGTGTATGTGATGTCTTCTCATGTGATGAGGACGACCGATCTCATTGGTCATTAGTGTGGAGACACTGAGATACACATACAGGTGCTCATTAGTTGAATGAGTTCACTGAACTGACCGAATTAGAAACCCCGAATGGTATCTTACCGAACTGTCTATCAGGGTCTTTTATCATCACGGTTGCTTGGTTGAACCTTTGACCTGAGTCGCCAAAGATTCCTTGTTGGGTGGAACTTGTGCTTTGACCATTGACTTATGGATCACAATTTAGATGGTCCTATATAGCGATGGATCGGGTACAAGGAAAATCCGATGGAGGCAATTGAGCGGACAACAAGGGATCGTCCACTCTCGGTAAGTGAGAGTGAATGTCCTATGGGATAGTACTCTAAATCCCTAGCCATGGTAGATAGGATAATTGGAAAAGGAGTTTTCAAATTGATCCAATTCCGAGTACATGATCCTATAGAGTCGGTACACTAAGGAGTTGACAGTCGATGCCGTACTCCTTTCCGACCAGGACATTGGATGGATGAGGGTTTATATCCATGTGGTAACTGATGATGGAAAGGCTCAATGGAGATAAGATTATCCCGATAACCATTTGGGATCATGGGATGTGGCTTGTACCCTTCTTGATCGGTAGGATGATTAATCTATTATCGGATAATGGATTTAATTAAAATTAAATAGAATTGTTCTATTTTATTTAGGCCTCAACCAAATAGGTTATTGGGCCTAGTGGGTCACACACAAAAGGACTTATCCACAAGTACAAGGGCAAGGGCGTAATTTATAGAGATTTTGGGTTTTTATAAAAAATTCCATAATTCTCTATAAATACTAATGGTTTCAGCCAAACCCCATCAAGACAAGGGTGAAAACCACGTCCAAAGTCTCCTCCCTACCTCCTCCTCTCTTTAGAAGGTGTCCATGGTCGATGGAGCTCCATTCGGGAAGAGTTCTCGAGGCCGGTGCGAAGGGAGAGCCTGCTGTGGATGAAGTTCGTGTGGATACTGCTGGAGACCGGACACTTGAACGGTTTGGAGAGCTTGAGAAGCTCATCTCCTTCCTCTCCATGGGATTATATGAATCCCTATCAGGTATACTCGAACCCGATTTGATCGATTTTCGGTTTTCGTCGTTCGGTTCTGATTGAGACGGATTCTAAAGGAATCCATAGGAATCGTCGCTTCCGCTGCACCAAATTTTGATGGACGATTCCTTACAGCTATACTGGACCATCTATACGGTGATCCATAAGACAATGGTCAAAGCACAAGTTCCACCCAACAAGGCATCTTTGGCGACTCAGGTCAAAGGTCCAACCATGCAACCATGATAGATAGTTCGGTAAGATACCATTCAGGGTTTCTAATTTGGTCAATTCAGTGAACTCATTCAACTAATGAGCACCTGTGTGTGTATCTCAGTGTCTCCACATTAATGACCGATGAGATCGGTCATTCTCATCACATGAGAAGACATCACATACACTAGTCTATCCTAATCCTTGATGTCCCGTCTCAAGTATCTTATGACTAGGAACATTTAGATTAAATACCTCTAAATGATCAATCTTATTATCATGATCTCATTATGATTTAATCATCATTGTATTTTATCAAGGACTTCGTTATGATATTCGCATCTAATAAGAGCTTATAATGAAGATTTGCCTAATTAAATGAATAAGATATATCTAGAAATGTCAAATCATATCATATATGATTGGCTTGTAGGGCATACATTTCTATCATTATCGAACTGTCAATTAGGGTATTCTATCATCATGGTTGCACAGTTGAATCTTTGACCTAAGTCACCAAAGATGCCTTGTCAGGCAAACCATGTACTTTGACTATCGACTTATGGATCACATAGTATTGTGGTCATGTATAGTTAATGGATTAGGTATATAAGAAACCAGATGAAGGCAATTGAGTGGACAATAGAAAATCCTCCACTCTCGGTTGGAGAGAGAGAGAGAGAGAGAGAGAGAGAGAGAGAGAGAATGTCGTATGGATAACACCCTAAATCCTTGGCTAAAGTAGATATGATAATTAGAAAAAAAAAGTTTTTCATTGATCTGATTCCTAGTAGAAGACTTTGTAGTGTCAATATAACTAGGAGTTGACAGTCAATGTCATACTCCTACAAGATTGGGACATTGGATGAACGAATATTTATATTTGTGTGGTAACTGATGATGGAAATGCTCTTTGGAGAAGAGTTCATCTTTAAAGTTGTTTGAGATTATTAGATGTGGCTTGTACCCTTCATAATCAGTAGATCGTTAAATCTACTATGAGATAATGGACTTAATTTAAAAGAAGTTGTTCTTTTAATTAGGCCACAACTAAATGGGCTCTTGTGTCTAGTAGGTCACACATATAAGAACTAATCCGTAAGTTTAGGGTGCAGGCATAATTTATCGAACTGACGGGGATTTTGTGAAAAACTCCAAGTTCTATAAATAATAGTAAAGAGAGCACAAAACTAATCAAACCAAGGGTGCTAATTTTTTCCCCAACCTTCTCCTTCACTCTCTCCCACCCCAGCAGCTGCCATTGGATGGTGGATCTCCATTATGGACAAGTGGTCAACATCAGTGCAAAGGAGAACCCAACTTCGAAGGCAAGTCGTGTGGATATGACTAGAGGCCGCACACTTGAGCAGCTAGTAGAGCGTGGGAACCCAAATCTTATTCTATATATAGGGATTATTTGGATCCCACAAAGGTACATGTTTGAAATCATTTCAAATACTAGTTTATCATTGTCGTTCGATTTCGATCAAGATCAAGATAATGATATTTAAGGAATCATACAATTTTTCACTATGCCAATCTAATTGGACTAATTCCTTATAGGTTTATATTCATGTAGTAATTAAGGTTCTATGGTGAGGAGTTCAACCCCAAAGTTATTTGAGATCATGGGATGTGCCTTGTACCTTTTATGATTAAAAGGTCATTAAATCTGTTATAAGATAATAGATTTAATTATAAAAAAGTTTTTCTTTTAATAAGTCTCAACCAAATGGGCTCTTGGGCCTAGTAGATCACACAAAGAATGACTAATTCTTAAGTTTGGGGGCATGGGATTAATTTATGGAACTTGCAAGTTTTGGTTAAAAACTTTGAGTTCTATAAATATTAGTGAAATAGGCACAAACTCTATCAATCCAAGGATGCTTATTTCATCCTCAGCCTCGTCCTTCATTGTCTCTCACCCTCTAGCAACTGCCATTGGATGGTGGAGCTCTATTCAGGATGAGTGGTTGACATTGGTGTAGAGGAGAACCCAACTTTGGTTGGGTGACTAAGAGAGCATAAGAATGCTCTATTTTATCCAAACAATAGGAATTGTTTGAATCCTACAACGGTAAGTGTTCAAAATCATTTCGAACCTTGGTTAGATTTTGTAGTTCGGTTCCTATCAAGACCAAGATATTTAAGGAATCGAATTTTTTTCCACTGCATCAATCTGATTGAATTGATTCCTTATAATTTTTACCTTAATATTATGAGGAAAAAATAATTACTAGATTGTTGGCATTCAAGATACATAATGGAGTTACAGTTGCTTTTACTGGTAAGAATAGAAATAAAACCAAAGGAAATGAAAAAAATAATAAGTCATTTTTATTCTCAATAGAAATATGACCAAATGAAATGAAAAAAGATATAAGGTCAAATATATAAATCATAACATGTCAAAATTTTCATAATTACGTGTTGAAGTGTTTTGAGGTGATTTTTTATAAGTCACATGTGTGTCTATCTTGTTGGATAATGTGAGTAGTGGTACATTATCTATTAATTGCATTCAACCTTTTCATTCCAAAATCATTAAAGTTCAGCAACATTCTCTTTGTGATCATGGTGTGGAAAGGGAGTTTTAGATTGATATTTGTAAATACCACCAGTTAAATAATTGATTCACTAAGCTATGAATGAAGAAAGATTTCGTTCGTTTGGCAAGTGATTGAAATGTAAAAGCTTAAGAAGGTAGAAAATGTAGTTATATGCAGATTGCATAACTTCTTGTTTAGCATTTTCTCTTTTGTTTTATGTAGTTTGTTAAGTAAATAAAACTAAAATATGAGCTAATGATTGAACTGGTATGAATCAAAAGAGGTGTCTTGTGAGAATTTGCGAAAGAATGGATTGATCACCACAGAGTAGATGCACACACCACGAGATGAGATTTTTGGAGAAATCGAACTCCACTAAAAGTGCACACATACTACCTCTTTCCTCGTGGCTCCCTAGACACCCGACATCCTGAACAAACCATCAGCCTAGGCTATTTATAAGAACAACCCAAGAAACAAATATGACTAGAACTCCACTAGTCCCTTATCTAAACCCTGATGCTTATCCGATTAATAACCATTGGGTCCTTATCTTCACTTAAGGATTAACCCAAATCAATTATCTCCACCTTGGGTTAACTCCACAAGTGTATGTTCTTCTACCAGCTCCATCAGCATGGCCTGCAACTCAACCATATGCTTGCATAGAATGACTGCACCACATGCCCCGATATGGCCCCTCTTGATGCAAGAGATATTAACCACCATCATCACCAAAAGTGAACATCACACTCTTCCTCCGCACTCCACCTTTAGTAGATATAGTCCTTCATTGAACCCTACTACTTGCCTAGGATATTGCAGCTGCACCTTTGTCAAACCTCCCTACAAGCATGTACACATGTTCATCAACAACCCCTTTAGCACGATCCATGCTTCTCTACATACCTTGATAGCTCCACCTTTAAGAGTGCATCAGTATTTCTCTTAACATGACTCCCAGTGAGATCATGTTATTTTTCAATTTTGGTACATGTCAAACATCCACGAGCTTTCACAATTTACCATCAAACATGCATATCCTCACAAATTCAGTACCCAAAACCAAGCAGTGTGCTCCATTTGCCAATTGAACCATGTCACCTCTGCATGCTCGATACTTGTCAAAACATCATCCTATCTAAGTATATATGAAACAAGTAGCTAGAATCTAAGATCTAGCTTAGATCTCCCTCTCCTATGGATGTCGTACAAAGAATTCCATCCACATCCTTCTCATTGTCCACTACTATTAACACTTCTGCCTTTTCTTTCTTTGCCTCCTATAACCATTCATGCTTCTTACGTTGTGGGTAGTCCTAGTTGAAGTGTCCTTCCTCATTGCAGTAGTAGCACCACACCTATGACCCCATGTCCTGGAACATCCTTTGTCATATTACCTCCTTGTCAGTTGTCTATTCTTCCATGATTTCCACCTACGACATTCCCACTTTGTTGTTCTTCCAATGAAACTCATTTGAAAGCAATGAAGCTATGGCATCATCCAACCTGAGAGTATCGATTTTATACAGCATGGTAGTAATGATGTGATCATATGACATCGGCAATAGCAACAATAAAAGAAGTGATCAATCCGCTTCTATAATTTCTTCACCTACGGATAGCACCTCCATCAAGATCTTGTTTAAGTCATCAAGATGCACTTCTATCCTTATTCCAAATTACCATATTTAAGCCATGCAACCTCTTATTTATTGATTGCTAGTTCATTACCAACTTGGACATGTACCTACTATCAAGCTTTTCTGAGACATTTGATGGTCTTCCAAGCCTATCATCTCCCAGAGCGTGTTACTTCACCTATTGTTGCCATAGAGTGAAGTCTTCATAACCATTGAAAGGTTCCATGGAGAAGCTCATAACTCTTCTAATGGACATGTATCTTGTGCTTTTCTGCCCCACCATCGATCAGTTCCAATCACATGTCCTTGACCGATATCGATGTGCATCTTCTTGCACTTCACAAATCAGACCACATGTTTAGAATTTTTTTGATCTAGACCATACAATGAACATTGAGCACCTGAAATCTAAGGTTCAACTTCTGGACTTCTGGATCACCTAATTCTGACACCAATCACCCCCGATCAAGCTAAAATAACCTCAGCCATCTGATCGATAAACTTACTCTTTCCAAAATTGGATCCTACACTGGATGTGAGAATTTGCAGAAGCATAGATCAATCAGTACATAGTAGACACACCATGAGATGAGATTTTTGGAGAAGTCAAACTCCACTAAAACAACAAACCTACAATCTCTCCCTTGGTGGCTCCTTCGACACCCGATAGTTCAAAGAAGCCATCAGTCTAAACTATTTATAAGGAGAACAACCCATAAAACCCAGAATACAAATCGACTTGGATAGCCCCGATGTTTATCTAATAACTGTGGAACTCCCGATCCGGACCCAGTTCTTCCTTCTCTCTTTGCTTCCCCGGGTCGGAACGACGAGCGCCGCTCCTCCTTTCGATTTCGCCGGTGGTGTATGTAGACACGCAATTTTGGCCCAGTTGGAGAGTTCAAATTCTTGTTTTCATAAAGAATATTTAAAGCACATCGTGTTTTCCGGACATATCAAGTTTTGGCACATTCCGAAGGTGGGTCCATCAAGCAACCAGACCAGCCGAATGCCCCAAGAATAGGGCACCTGGCGCCCTGTTTATAGGGCACCAGGCGCCCTATATATAGGGCACCTGGCGCCCTATTTATAGGGCACCAGGCGCCCTATAAAAAGGGCACCAGGCGCCCTATAAACAGGGCGCCTGGAACCAAATCCGATCGATTTGACAGGCTGATTTGACCCCCGCAGTGACTTGTCTTGTCGATCTGACATATCTCATGATGCTAGCGCCCCATATACAGGGCGCTATGCCACATGGCACTGTTTTTCGAAAATGGCCAAAGTGCCCTCTTTTGGGCTATAAATAGAGCCCCATTTGGAACTTAAGGGAGGTTCCAACTCCGTGCCACCCTAGAGATCATCCAACACTACGATTCCAAGCCACATTCACCCTCCAAAAGCCTCCAAAACCGATCCAAAATCTTCCACCAAAAACCCCAAAACCCTCTCGTTTCGTCACCCGTAAATATGATTTTTCTCCAACTTTGAGAGCTTCTACCCGTCTCTCCTCTTATATCCAGCACCCAAACCCTCTTCCATGGGCTTCATTTGAGTATTGTCTACAAGGAGGAGCCCCTACTTCGTCTGGAAGCCTCCCGGCACTCCGGAGCAGCGCCGCGAAGAGGAGAAGAAAATCTGTTCGGGCCGGACTTAGTGCCCCGTATACGGGGCGCTTTGACTTGGTCAACGCGCCCTATAAAGGGGCACCTTCTCCTGGCGCCCTATATACGGGGCACCGGTGAAGGACAAGCTTGTTTTCGTTATTTTTAGATTCCGATCGTCCGTTTAATCGAGTTTTGTCTCCCTTTTTCGCTTTTGCACCGATCATCAAGTTATTTAGCACGTCTTAGAGCATCTTTGCATTTCATATACGTTTAAAACCTACCAAAAATAGGGGTTGGGATTTCGTCCCAATCCGGTTAGTCTTTTCCCATTTGCATGTTTGAATCTAAATTCGAGCTCGATGCTATGCTTTCGTTAGAACTAATGAAACCTTCACTTGTCTACATGTTTTCTTATGGACATTCTTAGGTAGATCCGATCGAGGCGGAGCTTCAACCGGATTGAAGGCAAGGGATTCACTAAGCTCTCTTCTTTCGGCCGGCCGAGAGAGGAGAAGTCGGAACTCAACAATCTCCCCGCTTCCGAAGGTACGACGGTCATCTTTCTATTTCATTTTCTTTCATCCCATCATACTTTGGAACCTTTGGTTCTGGCGACCACACACAAAACACACCACACCACCCACCGACGAACACCGAGGCCGGGCGTGAGGGTTCCGGGGGGAGATCCGCGGATGTCCCGTTCCGGGTGCTTACACCTTTTGGCGACCACGGTGGGACCGACTTTGCTTTAGTGAAATCCCACTTTATTTTCCTAAGAATGTCCATCCGAAAATCATGTTTACTTTCATTTCCATGTGAGTCATTTCCATTTCCTTACATTGTTGCTTGTTTACGTTGCTTACTTTTCTTCGAAGCATCATCTTGTCTCTTCCAAGTTTACTTGCTCTCCGTTTATCTTTTAAAAAGCATATCCATCTGATTTCCGGCTTTGATAATCAACTTATTTCACCTTAGTATTTTAGATATCATCTTCTTTGCTAAGTCTAGTTCTCCTTTAAATCTTTCAAAGCATGCTTAGTTAAATTAGTTCTTTCTTCCATCCTAGCTTAATTTTATATCATTGCCTTTTTCACTTGCTTCCTACAAACATCTCATTAATCATTGTATGCTTTTATTTTCTTCTTGGTTGCTTCTTATTCCTTGAAATTTCACTTGCATTTAGTTTGCATCGGAGCTTCGGGTCCGCCCGTCTCCTTAGGACATCCGAGAAGGGAGGCTCTCTCCTCCCAAAGCCCCACACATCCAAACACCCCTCTTGGTGGTTGCCAACTCCTCCTCCGGGGATTCCCTCTCGGAAGGACCGGGTAGCTTCCATCAAGACCTCCATAAGTCCCCGTACGTGAAGGATTCCCTCTTCACTGATCGGGCTGGTTGTACCACTTTATCCCAAAACCCGGAATACCTATTACCCATCGTTGTGAAAAGAGTGACAACCTTAGATTGCTCGGTGTTGTGAGAGCATAGGGTCCTACCCATTTATTTGAGTGGACAATATTTCTCTTAACAAGCCATTAATTTGAGATTGAAACAAAAAAAATTGCGTTAATCATTCCAAGTCTTTGCTATTACTTGTTTGCAAACAAAAACTGAAAACTAAACAAAAATCCCAAAATCACCTGAAAAGAACCAAAACAAAAAATTTTACTTGAGGTTAATTTGCTTGACAACTTGCTTGTCCAAACACAAGAAAATCAAAACAAAAGAGGTCAAAAATCAAAACCAAAAAATTCTTGAACTTTTATTTGCCAACCTTCTTTTTCTGTCGTGTTTATGAACTTGAGGTCAGGTCGAGTTATCGGAATGGCGGATCAAAGATGCGAGCAACTGCAATTGGAATACGACCAATCTTACTTCTACCCTGATGCCGTATGTGCCGTCAACGAACCTGAAGTCCTCCCTGAACCTAGTCAAACTTCTCCTCGACCCAATCCAAATTCACTTTGGGAGGCATTCTCTCATGCCGACCCTACCCAACTCCAGGCTATCAAAGCCATTCTCAAGGGCAAGTCCCCCACCGACCACATTCCTACCGAATGTGGCCTTCATATCTCTACTCCTCGGTCAGTGGCACACCAACCCAATGTGCCCACTCATGGCCATTCCCATACCGGGCTCCTAGCCCCAATTTCACCTCATCCGGTGGCTAATCTAGATCACCCCCATACGAATGTGGTCGTCCCTTCTAGACCACCGGTTTATTCTTCTAATCATCTCAACCCTACTCCCCCTTTGGTACATCCCCCAATCTACCCTTCTCATCCGGTCACTTCGGCCCACCAAATCCCGATCCCGGTACACCAAGCACCCGCTCCTCCTCCTCCTCTTGGGGAACCCTCTCGTCGATCCGGCTATGATCAATAAAATCAATCGCATGGACGAACAATATAGAGAACTCCGACGTTTGATCGACGCCAAGGCAGCCCCCGAAATTTCTCTTCCTTTTCTCCCTACTTTTCATCTACCCCCCTCTGAGATGCCGGTATACCGTCGCTACAACGGAACCGGTAATCCCTTCATTCATGTTAAAGACTTTCTCTATGAGTCAGTAATGTGCCAGAACGATCCGAGGGCCCTGGCTTTTCTTTTCCGAAGATCATTGGAGGGCTCGGCTTTAGAATGGTTTTACTCACTTGACCCTCCAGATGCAAGTAACTTTGAAGTCGTCAAGGCCAAATTTTTGCAAAGATATCAAGATAGGGTCAGACCAACTTATTCCATCACCGACCTCATGGCTGAAAGGATGAAGAATGATGAAGATTTTATCGAGTATCTTTGATAGGTGGAGAGCAATGGCGGAAAGATTGACAAATGCACTGTCCGAATCGGAACAAGTTAAGATGATCATCACCAACGCCACTCCCGCTTTAAAAAATGTATTGGCATTACATCACCCTGCCACGATGAGCGAACTCTATGAGAGAGCACGGTATATCCAAACACAGCTCCGAGACTCTCCCATTATGAACCTTTTCGACCCTAGGCCCCGAGTCACCAAAAAAACAACCACCACCACTTCTGGGCCCGTGACTGAAGGCGTGGTAACCAACGAACACGTCAATATCCTAGGGAACCCGCCCATCAACCACCAACGGCAATACAGGAATCCCCAGTATAGAAACCCACGCCAAATCCAACCGGCACCTCGCCCCCAGATCCAACCCCAACCTTTCCGCCACCAAGCGCCGAACCAATACCCCCAACAACCAATACAGACACCAGTCCCCCAGCAACCCCGGCAGTTGGCCGTACAGACCTTTGCACCTCAACCTCCCCGCCAGCCGACCACCTACAACCGGGCCCCCCCCCCCGGCACCTATGTACCACGAAGAGTAGGGCCTAGGAGAAATCATTACCCGCCATTACCGTACTCCCTCGTAGATATTTTTAACGCTCTTATGGCGGCGGGGGCAGATCTCATTGCCGAGAGAAAAGTTGGAGTGGCCACAGAATGCCAACACGGACAAGTACTGCTTGTACCACAGATTCCCAGGGCATACAGTGGAGAATTGCTTTCAGTTTAAAGATTACATACATGACCTCCACGAGCAAGGGAGCATTGACTGGGGCCAAATGGGCGAATACATCAAAGCAGTGAAAAACCAACCCCGGCGGCGGCGGCGAGCACCGGCTCGACAACAACAACGGGAACCCGGCACGGGAATTATTCGTAACCCGCTACCCGCGCACGCACCGGCAACGGCACCGAAAACCAGAGGGTTAACCCTATCTTAACCTCCACTGGTGAACCCCGCGATAGAGGTCAAAATTGGCAAATAGAGGGACCTGCTTCCTTCATGAACACCAACCCTCCAAACCGAACCGTTCACTCCATACCCCGAGTCATCCCCCCCAGAAGAAGCCAACCGCCGATTATCCGCACGCCACCACAACCAACCATAACACCACTAGCCATACAACTCCAACCGGGTAGGACCTTGATCCGCCCAGTCGAGCCCCCACAAATACCACCGCCACTAGGACCCATCATTGTACCACCTCGTGCAACCATGCCACCACAATCCACTCGTACCCCTACAGCTCGGACCATCATCACTACACCCCTGCCTAGGCCTCCTATCATCCGACCTAACCACCCGTCTATCTCCACTACAGCCACCATAACTCCCCAGCTCGCCACGGTGCTTAGAAGCGGGCGTATGTTCCAAAGAATTTTTCCCTGTGCCGGTCAACCGGGACGACCGCAAGAAGAAGAAGAAGAACACCGGAAGAGCCGGTACCGGGAACATCCTATGATTTGTCAAGCACCGGATAAAACCCCTGCGCGAATTTCCATTCCGGAGCTAATTAAAAGGTCCAAAGCTCATCAAGAAGTACTTCAACAATATCCGCAAAGAGTGATGGTCAATGAAACTCTCCCCGTAAAAGATTACATCGGTTCTAACCCCAAGAAGTGAACATCCTGCTCTCATTTTCACTAATGAAGAATTGGCCGAACCAGAAACAAGAAAATATGCACTGTGTATCACTATCAGTATCAACAGAACAGATATTGAATCTTCTCTAGTTGACACCGGTGCATCTATTAATGTCTTACCACCAGAAACACTACAGTTGGGTGGAATCCCAGAAGAAGATATTCGGCCATCGCAAATCACTGCGACAACAGACGATAACTCCAAGAGGCCCGCCCAGGGGATGGTCACACCTGAAGTCAAACTCGGACCCCGGGATGTTACTGTCGACTTCCATGTTTTGGATATGGATCCAACTTACAAAGCCATCCTGGGAAGGCCTTACTTGGAAGCATTAGAGGCCGTAGCTTCAACCAATCATCAGTGCATCAAATTTCCCTTCAAGGGACAAGTTGTCAAAGTAGTGAGTATGCCCGTGGATTGCTTGGTTACTCTCCCCCCTGGCTTGCCGAATCAACCAGTATTTACAATCCTTGATCTACCAAGGGATAAAAGACAGTCTAGGCAAGTTTGGAGAAAGAAGAAAGATAACGCCAAAACCCTTGGGTGGCGTATGATGGAGAGTCTGGGATATCAAGAAGGCCTAGGACTGGGGAAAGAACTGCAAGGCATCACGAGAACCCATTCGGCTAGTGAAGACGACATCAAGGAATGGGGTAGGGTATGATGGGACACGTGATAATGGCCGGAAAAACGGCCAAAAATACTTCCAAGGATGTCTGCGCAAGTTCTTTGATAAAAGAGAAACAATACAAATGATTGAAGAGCAGGAACCACAAGAACAAGTGAAGAGGAAGAAGGTGGGCGACCTAGGGGATGAGACACATATTGACGTATCATGGTTATTTGCTGAAAAAGGGTCAAGTGATGAACCGTTCTGCAACGAGCCTTCTAACAGTCAAAGTCCAGGGCATTCAACGAGTGTCATCTTCTCGGATCTAGCAGACTCATTCCCGACGGATCCATTGTCAGTTCTAGATGACAAAGACGGATGCCCTCTTTACCCGTCCTTGCTTGACTTGTTCCCCTCTCTATCAATATCTCAACCCAAAACAACAACCAACCAAACCCCCACTGTATTTATGTTTAGTACTTCTCAAAAAGATCAAAAAAAAAAACGTCCTTTTCTCAAACCAAATCTCGCTCGAAGAGACGTCCCAACTCGCTCCGAAGGACAACCCGAATCAGGAGGCCACCCGATCTCTGATCGATCTCCTTTGCCCTTCGTCAATAAATTCCACTCCATCCACCTCCTCCTCACCTCCTTATTTAACTTCTTCTTCTTTAGGTTTAGTTTACAGCAAAAGCAAAACAAAAATCGAGAGGTAGAAGAGTTCCGGGGAGGTATCTCGCATCGATTAGCTCGGAAGAGCTTAGAATGCGCCAAGCTACCGGAGTATTTAGAGGATGCAATCCAGATAGGAGAAATTCGATATGAGGAGAGAAACAATGTTGATCCAACTTTAGGGGTCTACGAGGTTGTATCAGAAAAGGATCCTGACACCGAGGATGAAGAGGAGGATTTGGCTGATGCCTATGCATCCGGTTTAAGAAGATTCGAAGAACCATCAGCCACGGTGGATGAACCGACTAAGGAACTTAATCTCGGAACACCGGAAGATCCTAAGAATATCCTCATCAATGCCAACCTCGCCCCTTCAGAAGAACAGAATCTAATGGGGGTATTACAAGAATACAAAGACACGTTCGCTTGGACATACGAAGATATGCCGGGGTTAGATAAATCATTGGTAGAACATCGACTGACTTTAAAACTTGAGGCTACCCCGGTCAAGCAAAAGTTAAGAAGATTCCACCCAGACGTGGCATTAAAGATGAAGGAAGAGGTCGATAAGTTGCACCAAGCAAAATTCATTAGAGTCGTCCTCTATCCACAATGGGTGGCAAATATAGTCCCAGTCATGAAAAAGGATGGAAAAATTCGAATTTGCATTGACTTCGGGGACTTAAACCGAGCGTGTCCAAAAGATGATTTCCCCTTCCTCATATCGATGTTCTTGTTGACAACACGGTGGATACGAAACCCTATCATTCATGGATGGATATTCAGGGTATAATCAAATCCGGTTAGCAGAAGAGGATCAAGAGAAGACCTCATTCACTACACCTTGGGGAACTTATTGTTACGTTGTCATGCCCTTCGGATTAAAGAATGCCGGAGCAACTTATCAAAGGGCCATGGTGGCAATATTTCATGATATGATGCATAAATCTGTGGAGGTGTACGTAGATGATTTAGTGGTCAAATCTCGAACCCAAGTGGAGCATGCTGAGGTATTGAAAAGGGTTTTGCAACGAGCCAGGGAATATAAGCTCAAGATGAACCCCAAGAAATGTGTGTTTGGAGTATCGTCTGGAAAGTTACTTGGGTTCATTGTCAGCAAAAGAGGCATCGAAATCGATCCCAACAAAGCCAAAGCTATTATTGACATGCCTCCACCAAAGAACCTAAAAGAGCTGAGAGGGTTGATTGGCAGGTTACAGTTCGTTCGCCGGTTTATCTCACGGCACTCCCAAAGGGGCAAACCTTTCTAGGAGTTAACCAAGGCGAAGGCCGAATTCGAGATGGGATTCGAGGTGTCAAGAGGCATTCAATGGTTTGAAGAAATATTTGTCAAGCCCACTGTGCTCAAACCTCCGGTTCCCGGCAAACCCATGATCTTATACATCTCAGTCTTGGAGGGATCCTTGGGAGCAGTATTGGCACAAGTAGATGATGAAGGGAAAGAGCGAGCGGCATACTATCTGTCCAAAATTTTTGATCCTTGTGAACAAAAGTATACCACCATGGAGAAAACTGTGCCGCCCTGGTTTGGGTGGTCCGAAGCTCAAACATTACTTTCGGCTCACGAGGTTAATCTCATTGCTCGCATGAACCCCATCAAATTTCTCCTTGAAAAATCTGTCCCGATCGATCGTTTGGCACGCCGGCGAGTTTCCTCTCCCAATTTGACATCACCTACACCCAACGAGAAGGCAATCAAGGGCTATGCAATTGCCGAGCACCTTGCCCATCATCCTATCCCAACTTTTGACCCTATCCAGTCAGATTTTCCCGATGAAGAATTGATGTCCATTCGATCTTCTAATCTGTGGACTCTATATTTTGACGGGGCATTAAACTCCCAGGGTAGAGGGATAGGGATTGTTCTTCTGTCTCCCGAAGGTGTCACCATTCCACAGGCTTTTCGGCTCCATTTTCCGGCAACAAACAATATAGGCGAGTATGAAGCCTTGTTGGCCGGACCGAGGCCGCTCACTTCTATGGTGTCATTAAACTAAGGGTAATTGGTGATAGTCAGTTGATACTTCGCCAAGTACTGGCCAAATATCGCACATCTCATCCTGGGCTCAAACCATACCAAGAACTCACCACTTGCTACATCAAGCTATTCTCCAAACTCGAATTCATTCATGTCCCTCGTGCTCAAAATATTCTTGCCGACGCTCTTGCCTCTACGGCATCTTCACTATCTGTCCCGCTAGGCGGACGGAGTTAGGACGATCTATGTCCGCCGACGTACCATTCCGGCAGTAGAAGATGCACGGTTCTTAAAGGTTAAGGAAGAGTTTGAAAGGAAAGAGTACATTGAGCAAAAGGAGGAAGTATCTTTGGTCGAGTTGGAGGAACTAGAAGAAGGTGAGAAACCATGGTATTATGAGATTGCGAATTACTGTCAGGATCAGACGTACCCACCAGGATCAACTGCCGAAGAAAAGAAAGCCATAAGGAGGGTCTCCCAGAGATACACCATCTTAGGCGGGATACTTTACAAAAGGAGCTTGGCCGGTGTTCTGTTAAGATGCGTAGATGAAGAGGAAGCTGAATTGGTGCTTAAAGAAGCACACTCCGGAGTATGTGGAGGCCATGTAAATGCTCAAGCCCTCGCCAAGAAGATCATCAGGCAAGGGTATTATTGGCCTACTCTGGAAGAAGATTGCTCGATCTTTGTCCGGCACTGTCATCAATGTCAACTCCACGCCGACAAGATTCACTCTCCCGCATCTTCCCTTCATCCGATCCACGCCCCATGGCCTTTCGCTATGTGGGCTTTTGATGTTATCGGACCCCTCGGTGACCCAAACTCCGCAAACAAAACCAAATCATTCATCCTAAGTGCGACGGGGTACTTCACCAAATGGGCGGAAGCGGAAGCATATGCGGAGATCAAGGCATCAACGATCCGCACCTTCATCAAGCGCAACATCATTGCCGAGGTTCGGGATCCCGAGCGACATCATCACCGACAATGGACCGCAATTCATCTCTCGGGAGCTACGTGACCTTTGCAACGAGGTATTGCATCAAATTGCATCATTCATCTCCATATTATCCTCAAGGCAACGGTCAAGCTGAAGCCACCAATAAAACCACGATAAAAATCATTAAGAAGACTTGTAAGTCTAGCAAGTTCGCGGACCGGCCGGATAAGTTAGTTGATGCTCTATGGGCCTACCGCACTTCTATTCGAACCCCAACGGGTCGGACCCCCTATGCCTTGGCATTTGGGATGGAGGCGGTAGTTCCATACGAAGTAATCATTCCTTCTCTCCGAGTCCGGATCGATCGAGATATCCCAATGGATGAACGTCGAGATTCTCTTCTCACGCAACTCGAACTCTTGGATGAAAGGAGAGCGGCCGCCGCCGAACATGCTAGATCTTACCAAAATAGACTTAAAAGATTTTATCGAAGAGGGTGGTGGAGAGAAAATTTGAAGTCGGTGAGGTTGTGCTTAAAAGAATATTTGTTAAGCCGGGCGGTCCCCGCTCCAAACTTCAACCAAATTGGGAGGGTCCTTATGTTATTTCGGTCATTTATCCCGGTAATTCATATAAGGCCGACTAATGCGAAGGAGAAGAGCTAGCTCATCCCTGGAATGGTGTCTACCTCGAAAAATATTTTCCTTAGATCACAAAAAAATCTATAAAATCCAAAGGTGTGAAGTATAATGATAACATCCAACGCTTACTTGCCCGGAGCATCAACTTGTCGCTTAGGGAAATAAGAATAGGCATCATACTGCACACACTACACACCTAGCTTTGAGATCCGATGATCACAAGTCAGAGAGAAAGCTAGGCAACGCTTGGCAAAGGAAGGTCAACCTAATCCCATTCTCTTCTTGTTTCGGTCCCGAGAATAGATGAAAGGGGTTAGGATGAGGAGTATCGAAAATACCCATTGCCTTAGTTGGAAAATGCCTCTGAAGGTCTAACCTTTTTTTAGAAGGAAAGGTGCCACAAAATGGGCAATGACCCCCCAGGACAGCAAAAGAATAAACATGTCTGAATGTGTACCAACAAAAGTCCAAAAGAAAAGGGCTCCAAAAGATGGGCAATGACCCCTCAGGTCAAAAATTAAGCAAAAAGAAGAAAGACCTGTCTGAATGTGGGCCATCAAAGAAAATGGGCTAGAAGGAAGGACCCGAAGAGGTCAAAACCCAAACGGGCAATGTGGGTATTAGTAGAGAAACAAGTTCGACATCCCCGAATTCTACTAAGGACTTACCACCAATCATCTTCCTTCTTTTGATTAGGTTGACCGACTAGACCCAAGAAGAACCATAGCCTATCAAAGGCAAAAGGTCAGGAGATCTCAGGCTAAGCACTTCCTTACACGTAATGCCTACTCTTAACCCTTAGGTAACAATGAGAAGCACCTATGGCAAGTAGGGCAGAGGATGAAATAATCGTGTCCCTCACACCAACAAAAAAACCAAATACTTTGGAAAATACCAAACGAATCTTAAAAATCAAAATTCTAAAAAAGAGAGAATATTCAAAACCCAAACAAATCAAAATCCCAAAACACAAAAAATTATAAAACCATCAACACTCAAACAAATCGAAAATCCCAAAACACCTAAAAATTTGCTTTGCTAGTTGCCTTTGCATTCATGTTTAATTTCGGTCTTGCATGTTTCCTTTCTATGCACACTTATGTTTTTCGTTATTTTACCTTGATAAGGCCTATGTCCCTTGACAAAAGATCAAGGCAATTTCGCCCTTTTCTTGCAAGGGACTAAGCCTCGAATAAATTTCTAATCGCCCTTCGAGTAAAAGCGAGGGAGTCGGGGAAAAGAAGTCAACAACCATCACTATGGAAAAACAAAGTACATCAAAGATAGGTGAGAGTCAGCACATCACAAATTGCCGCCTCCCTCTGCTGGTGCCTGATCATCCGGAGGTGGCATGGCAAGTCTCTCCTCATCTCGCCTCCTACGACTACTGGACTGAGAGGAACCTGAGCGGGCAGGTCCCCTCAGTGTGGTCCCTCGAGAATCGGAGCGGTGGGAGTGGCTCCGAGACTGCAACGCCTGCATCATCAACTGACGATGCTCAGCCTCCACCCGGTGAAGCTCTCTGGAGTGCTCAAGACGAAGAAGGAGGATCTGCTCAGACTCTGGCCGTGACAACTCGACCACGCGAGTCTCCAGTCTCCCGACCTACGAGATGACAAAGAGATACATCGATTCTGAGAAAAAACGACTTAAGGAAAAAGAATCGGACATATACCTCCCGTGTCGGCTCCTCTATCCTCTGCGAGCGATGCTGTGGAAACCAAAGAAGACGTCAGTCCAAGCATTTCCAGTTTGAAATCATAATAAAAACATCGCACCTCGGAAGTAGAGGAACCAGGATCCGGAATGCCTACGAGGGGCTCGAGCCCGAGCTCCCTCTGTAGCTCCATCACCTACCGGGAAAATGTCGGGGAAAGAAAGAAAATGATAACAAGCGAGAGCGAGAAAATTATGTACCTTGTCTTGAAAACCCAAGGGATCATCGGTAGAAGGCGGCTGAAAACCCAAGGGATCACCGGTAGGAGGCGGAGCACCCCTACGGGAAGATCGTAAATCCTCGCCCAAAGATCCTTGTTCTACAAAAGGAAAATGTTAGAATCAAGCAAAGCGAGTAAGAGAAAGTCAAGGAGATTCACCTCGGTAGTAAGGGCCTCCACCCGTTCCTTCGGTGGGCAATACGCAAGAAAAGAAAAGATTAGCAAGGCAAATGAAGAAAAAAGACAATACAAGTAAAAGCGGTAATCACCTCAAGAAGGAAGCCCGTCTCGGAAGAAGCGCTCCCGGGATCGGCAGGAATGAAGGGAGGAGGGTCAACCGGCAAAGGGTGAGAAGGTAGCTCGGGACCCGTAGGCTGACCAAAGTCAAACGGCTCGAAGGGAGGCTCATCAAAAGCTGTCGGCTCAGGGGCAGCCGGATGGGAACCCAACTCCAGTTCGGCCACGCGCTCGCGGAGCCGAGAGATCTGAAAGGAAATAGAGGGGACAGTCAACAAACATTCATTCATGGAATTAAAGAAAAGTAAAGAGTGTTACCTGCCGGCGGGAACCTCGGTAGCGACGTCGCTGAAAGAAAGAAGAAAGAAAGGTCAGTTAACCAACAATGGAAAGGTGCAAAGTACAGAAAATACCTGTCGCTCCAACTCAGCCTCCAAAGATGCTGTCCCCGCCCTCAAACGAGACAGCTCCGCCTGAATGCTCTGAAAGCAACATACGGTTAGACATCAAAGCAAAGGAAGAACGATGGTGAAAACAACAAGTGCGTACCTCTCCACCCTCGGTGAAAAGGTGGGCGAATGTCGCCACATAGCGACGCGAGATAGTCATCACTATCGAGGCACTGGAAGTCACTGGGGTGCCACCCCTCTTCCAGATCCGGACAGCAAACTGGCCTTCCTTCTTCCAGTCAATCTCCTGGATCAGGCCGCGAGTAGAACGACCCAGGTGTGGGTAAGGTGGAAGATCCACCCACTCCTGGTGAAGCCCCAATGAGCGCATCGTAAGACGCACCCAAAGTGGCTCCATCTCGTTCGCGCGAGATCAAGAAGGTGTCACGGCCAAAAGCCGGACGACCCTCCAAAACCCACGGCTGCCGATCCAAGTGAAGATCCGAAAAAGGTTGCCATACCACCTGAAAAAGCAAGGCAGAGCAATAAACAAGAAGAACCAAGAGTTAAGAAGGAGAAAAGTAACAGAATACCTCGTGATGAGGAAAGCAGAGGAGCTGCCTCCTCAGGTTCTCCAGCTGGGAAGGATGGGAGGAAGCGGACCGTGTAACACCCCCGCTCCCGATGAGAGGGTACTCGGGGTCATCCTTCAGCAGAGCACGACCCAGGGGGATGTAATAGTAACTCCATACCTGTTAAATAAAAGCTCAGTTAGTCACAGAAAAAAGACAAGGCAGAATTAATAGTGAACAAAAGAACAAGGCATACCTGAAGGAATGGAGTAAAGCCAGCTACTGAAACCGGACCGCTCTCCATCGCCAGCGAGGAGAACAGATGAGCCAGCATGGCGGCACCCCACGCATACTCACCGACCTTCGACAGGTCAGCAAGAAAAGGGAGGAACCGCAAGTGCACCCTGTCTGTCTTCGAGGCTAGAAGAAGACGGGTGAGGAAGAAGAGAAGAAACCGGCGGAGATCCTGGTCGGCCTCAACAGTGCCCTCCTCACCGACCAGGGAGCGCTCGACGCGTTTCGTCAACTCGTCGAGCACAACCGCCACTACGTCATCCTTACCCACACTGGCGTTGCCCAAGCCAAGCAGGTTCCCGACAGCTGTGCGCTTCATAACGCGCAGTCCGCCGGGGCAGTGTGGGATCGGATGACCCAGAAGATCCCGGACCATGGCCGTGTAATCGCGATAGGTCTTGCCGGTGGCGGCACGACCGTGAACACGAAGACCCGTGATCCGGGAGACATCCTCCAAGGAAGGGACCATATGCCCCCAGGGGAAGAGGAAGGAATGGGTGGTGGAGTCCCATCTCTCCCTCAAGGCCTGGATCAGAGGGAGGTCCTCCCAGAAAGCTGAACAACGAAGCAATGGGCCAAAACCCATTGCATCAAGCCGTGCCTTCTGGAAGTCCTTCATCCCCTGGTAGGCATGGAAGACCATCTCCCAGGATATCCGGGACTTGATCTTCCCCTGCACAATCAAACAATCATGTTAGGAACGAAGCAATCATGAATAAATTCAAAAGGGAAAGTCGAGATTCGGTTACCGAGACGGTCGGAGGAGGATGAAGAGTAGGTAGCTCCGATGAGCCGGCACCGGCGGAGGAAGAAGCGCCGGCGAAGAAGAAGCACCGGCGGAGGAAGAGGCCCCGGCGGCACCCGAAGCGTCAACGCGAGACCTTTTCGTCATCCGCAAAGCATTAGAACGAGTCAAGAATAGCAAAACGGAGGAGATAGGGGCACGATGATCGGGTGCCCCATCAATGGGGCGCTGGGCCGGGCGCCCCATTGATGGGACGCCTAGCGCCCCATTGATGGGGCGCCGAGGGCGAGCCTAGCGCCCCATCATAGGGGCGCTAGGGGGCTCGGCCCCCTTCTCTCTTCCCGTTCCGATCCGGAACGACTCCGGATCGGTTCGGACCCTTCTGCGAAAATAAAGATAACGAAATAAATTACAAGTTTGCAGTTGGAAGGAACTTACTGTGGGATCCGCACGATGCGCTGCACTTCCCGAAAGGTCCCGCCCAATAGAAAAAGTAGAAAAAGATAATGGTAAAATGAAGAAAAGTGCATGGGTGAAAATATAAAGTGCTTTGGTCAAAATTTTCAAAATTCTTAGAACGTGTCCACAAGCAATATTCTTCGTGAAAAATACAATTTCATTGCCAAAACATTGATATTCTATTACTTTTGCATATTTTGTTGTTTTTCTGACACTGACAGGACTAGGACAACTGAAAAGAAACTACATCAAGCAAATCCTACACCTACATTGACCAAAGTCCTAGACACAACAAAAGCAAACAAAATACATCTGGACACAACAAAAGCAAACTACAACTGGATACAATCAAAGGGCAGAGACAGATGTCAACCACCGCGGAGCTTCCTCAGCCTCGCCACGTACCGGCTCTTCCAGAGCTCGTCTTGCTCCATATAAGCACTCGGCGAAAAGCTCTTGCGGATTCCCCGGATCGCAAGGATGCTCGCACTCCTCAACATCCGCCGCCGTGCCCGTCGACGATCCTTGACGGATGAAATGTGAGAGAGACGAGGAACCTTGAGCCGCGGCTGGCCCAACTGAAGAGGACATCGGTGAGGATTGGAGATAATGAAGGAGGTACCGGTAATCAACCGGAGATCGACACCGGGGGTGGGAGAGGCACGAACATTCGGCGCATAACCGCCTGCGTGGGACGAACAAAGCCGCCGCTTGCTCATCGCCGAAAAGTACAAACGCCGGTCGGCACGGGTCTTCACCGAGGGGCACTTGTTACGAACCTTATATTCCATGCAAAGGCGGTTGGTGAGAGGCTGAAGTGGGCTCCGAGCGAAAAGTCGAGAAGCGGTGGCCGGTCCGAAGCACACGTCAAACTTAAAGTGCCGGTCAACCCGGACACGAACAAGAGAATGCTGCCAAACATAGGCACTCGCCAACACTAGCGAAGTCGAGGCCGTCATAAAGGTAGCCCGGCACCGAGTGGGCTATGCACTCATTGGACCAAATGCCACCGAATGCAAGGGAGGCGGTAGGATCAAGCCACCCGTCCTCACACGGGTATAGGAGCACCGAGGCAAGGCAAGCGGCGACGCCTTTGGCACCGGGCAGCAAAAGGTCCTCATTGTCACCGGCGCCTTGAATCACGCCAATGGACCAATCCGCCGGCGCTTCGGTGTAAATACGGCCGCCTACCATGATGGATCGGGCCTCTCCGGTGGTCATAAAGCCGCGGAGGAAGTCCGAACCGGTGATCGGTCCAACGGGGATAAACATGCCCCGACCATACCCAGCCATGGCACGAAGCCCCAGGACCAGCTCCACCTCCTCCAAAAGAACGGTACATTCGAAAGAGTCAAAAACAAAAGTGTGTGTATCGGGATGCCACATCTCGAGAAGTGCACCCGCCAAGGAAAAATCCCAGAAATATTTGAGGAGGTGGTTGGCGTGAACGAGGATGCCATTGAAGCCCCATCCGCTAAGAATAGTCCGCACATGAATGTTGACAGCAGCCATTAAGCGGGCTATCCATAGCACCTGGCCGTATCGGCGAGCCCCGGGAAAATTCGGAAGATCCTGCAAAATAACCGCGCAATTAGAAAGGGTTTTGAGACAGAACGAAAAAGGGTGCCTAATAAAGACACTACCACTCCCATGGACACCCGGTTCCGAATATGACATGGCACTTCGGAAAAACTTTTCATCTCATTTGAACCGATCGGGCGGGAGGAGGAAGAAGCCATCGAAGCAAAGGAAGGGGCAAGAGGCACTGTAGCTGGTGTGGAGGAGAAGAAGGGGGGGACCCCCCCTTCTTATAGAAGCCAAAACTGCCTCGGGAAGGAGCAGAATTGAAATCCGCGCAGGTGCCCCACTTATAGGGCACCTGGTGCCCCATAAATAGGGCGCCTGGAGCCTTATAAGCAGGGCGCCTGGAGCCCAGAATTTTGCATGTATTATCATATATCTCGCATGTATATCGTTGAAGACCTCGAGTCTAAAAGGGCTGAGTCAGAGAACCCCTCCAACAAAATCGATGAAGGATTCAGTCACCTTTTAGACCCGCGGTTAAGCCAAAGTCAGATGAACGGGGACGACGGTATCTTCACGGATGTCCTGACCCGTTATGTTTGACCTATATCTTCAACTATTTTCTTATATTTATTTCTATTTCTTTAAACTCGGCATACATCATGCATTATCATGCAAGACATACATCATGCATTATCATGCGGCATACATCATGCATTGTCATACGACATACATCATGCATTATCTTTTCCATCACCATCTTTCTATGGCTCCTCTAGAAGGTTTTGATCTATCCGGAAGATCCAATCGAAACAAGAAGTTTTTTCCATGTCAAGGCGAACCAGTATTCTTGAGTAAAACCCAATGAATTTGAAGAACCCAACCTTGGATGATTGGCCTTTTTCTCTTTACTTTTCGCAATTTACTTCCGCCGAGTCCAGCACACCATGCAGTTCGGGTCCTGGCCGGTTACAGTTCTCCCCCACGCGGGATTTTAGTTGTTTACTTAACCAATCAACAAAAGGAAGGGTTTCGATAAGACAAAGGGCAATCTCGGAGTCCGGTAAAGTTTTGTTTTACTCAACTAGGCCAATGAGGGCGTGTCTAAATCTACACCTTGGCGTCACCTTTTCAGTCCACTACCACTTCATTTCGTTACGCCTCATTACGCTTCGCTACATTCACCTACACTTCATTCATGTCACTCCCCTACAAAGCCGACGCCAAGGTGAGGCAAGCTGTAGACACGCAATTTTGGCCCAGTTGGAGAGTTCAAATTCTTGTTTTCATAAAGAATATTTAAAGCACATCGTGTTTTCCGGACAGATCAAGTTTTGGCACATTCCGAAGGTGGGTCCATCAAGCAACCAGACCAGCCGAATGCCCCAAGAATAGGGCACCTGGCGCCCTGTTTATAGGGCACCAGGCGCCCTATATATAGGGCACCTGGCGCCCTATTTATAGGGCACCAGGCGCCCTATAAACAGGGCACCTGGCGCCCTGTATACAGGGCACCAGGCGCCCTATAAACAGGGCGCCTGGAACCAAATCCGATCGATTTGACAGGCTGATTTGACCCCCGCAGTGACTTGTCTTGTCGATCTGACATATCTCATGATGCTAGCGCCCCATATACAGGGCGCTATGCCACATGGCACTGTTTTTCAAAAATGGCCAAAGTGCCCTCTTTTGGGCTATAAATAGAGCCCCATTTGGAACTTAAGGGAGGTTCCAACTCCGTGCCACCCTAGAGATCATCCAACACTACGATTCCAAGCCACATTCACCCTCCAAAAGCCTCCAAAACCGATCCAAAATCTTCCACCAAAAACCCCAAAACCCTCTGTTTCTGTCACCCAGAAATATGATTTTTCTCCAACTTTGAGAGCTTCTACCCGTCTCTCCTCTTATATCCAGCACCCAAACCCTCTTCCATGGGCTTCATTTGAGTATTGTCTACAAGGAGGAGCCCCTACTTCGTCCTGGAAGCTTCCCAGCACTCCGGAGCAGCGCCGCGAAGAGGAGAAGAAAATCTGTTCGGGCCAGACTTAGTGCCCCGTATACGGGCGCTTTGACTTGGTCAACGCGCCCTATAAAGGGGCACCTTCTCCGGCGCCCTATATACGGGGCACCGGGAAGGACGAAGCTTGTTTTCGTTATTTTTAGATTCCGATCGTCCGTTTAATCGAGTTTTGTCTCCCTTTTTCGCTTTTGCACCGATCATCAAGTTATTTAGCACGTCTTAGAGCATCTTTGCATTTCATATACGTTTAAAACCTACCAAAAATAGGGGTTGGGATTTCGTCCCAATCCGGTTAGTCTTTTCCCATTTGCATGTTTGAATCTAAATTCGAGCTCGATGCTATGCTTTCGTTAGAACTAATGAAACCTTCACTTGTCTACATGTTTTCTTATGGACATTCTTAGGTAGATCCGATCGAGGCGGAGCTTCAACCGGATTGAAGGCAAGGGATTCACTAAGCTCTCTTCTTTCGGCCGGCCGAGAGAGGAGAAGTCGGAACTCAACAATCTCCCCGCTTCCGAAGGTACGACGGTCATCTTTCTATTTCATTTTCTTTCATCCCATCATACTTTGGAACCTTTGGTTCCTGGCGACCACACACAAAACACACCACACCACCCACCGACGAACACCGAGGCCGGGCGTGAGGGGGTTCCGGGGGGGAGATCCGCGGATGTCCCGTTCCGGGTGCTTACAGTGTAGGGTTGTGGTCGCCAGGAACCACGGGCTCCGAGAGTAAAATACAAGAAACAATGTAAGTATTAAAGAAAATGACCAAACATACATAGGCGGGGAGATCGTGTTGGGAGATTATGGGTTCCATCTTCTTCCTTTTCGGCCGGCCGAGAAGAAAGAGCTTGAAGCACTTTAGTTGTTCCTACAAAAACAAGTAAGCCATGAAAACAAGTGAAAGTTGATTAGAACTAAGACAGTGAAGCATCTTGCAAAATAAATAAACTAAAAACCACAAATGGAGATGGACTAACCGGATTGGGAATAACTCCCAACCCCCTTTTTATGTATTTTTGGATGATAATAGATGATATTACTAAGCTAAATATGCATACAAACATGATGATCCATGATAGGAAAAG
The DNA here is from genome assembly GCA_036172225.1 of Cryptocoryne crispatula var. balansae. Classification (NCBI taxonomy): domain Eukaryota; kingdom Viridiplantae; phylum Streptophyta; class Magnoliopsida; order Alismatales; family Araceae; genus Cryptocoryne; species Cryptocoryne crispatula. The sequence continues at coordinate 12,158,997 of CM069930.1, forward strand.
TAATACTAAGAGATAGGGGAAGAAAAATGGGTTTCGGCTCCAAAGACGTTGATCTGGAACCCCAGGCGATTTGGCGGGGGGTCACCTAGGCGACCCGGCAGGGGGGGTCGCCTGGGCGACCTGGCAAACGGGTCACCTGGGCAACCTGGTAGGTGGGTCACTTCCTGCACCAGGATTCGGTTTACTCTCGGATGCTCCCACGATGCTTTCGGATAGCTTTGGAAGCTTGATGACGCCTCCCGGAAGCTCCTAGGACGTGGATGATGATTTCCCCTTGGATGTAGGAGCTTGAGAGGCATCGAAATGGATGCCGATGAAGAGACGGGATGAAGAACGTCGATTTACGGAGGTGGATGGAAGTGAGAAGCTCTCAATCTCTTGAGCAATGAGGATTGGAGGATGGAGGGGGCTTGGAACTCTCTAAGGCTCTCTCTTGGGAGCTTGTGATGTTCTCCCCCTTCTAGCACTCTTCCCACCCTTGAAAAAGTGGTTAGGGGGTCCCTTTTTATAGGCAAAAGGGTCACAGTGGCATTTCAGGCATAAAAAGCACTTTTTGGAACAGCAAACGACCCGTCTGCCAGGTCACCAGTGGAACCATAAATGTCATTAAATGCGCGTGCGCCGAAAGTTGGTCGGCCGCCGTCTGGGGCCTGCTACAGTGGCAGGCCGCCTACGTCCAATCAATTCCGACCGTCTGGACGAGCGTGCGCCGTTCGTAGGTCACTTCGCTCAATTCGTACACTGTTCCGACAAGCGACCCGTCGACTGGGTCGCTTCCCGTACCTTACTAGATTTGACGTCTCACCTACCGCCGTCAGAACGGACGAATTGGGAAATGACCTGTCAGACGGGTCGCCTGGGCGACCCGGCAAATGGGTCATCTCCTCCCCCAGAGTTTGTTTTTGGGCCGTTTTCTTGGAGATCCGGTTTGCTTATCGGAAAACTCGAGTACCTTCTAGGAAAACATGGATCTTAAGCTCCTTGAATAGGCGAAATTTGTGTGTCTACAGCTTGCCTCACCTGGGTGTCGGCTTTGTAGGGGAGCGATATGGAATGAAGCGTAGATGAAATGAAATGTAATGAGGCGTAGTGGCGTGCAATGGTGTGTCGACTTCAGAAACGGTTTCCGGATCGGCACCTCAAGAGAAGGTGAAAGATAGAATATAGGAAAAAGGGGAGTGAATCGGAAGACACTTGGAAAGCGGTAAAGACTCCTCACCTCGGTCCCACACTCACATTTATCCCCGAACTTTCATCACACGGCGTCACTCGAGCACCGGAGATGGTTCGAGTCATGTGGGAGGATAGTGAGGAGGAGATGAACTTAAAACATAAATAAAAGGTGGTCACAGGAGCCGCGGGCTCCGCTTTATGGAATGAAAATAGAAAGAAAGTTGAATTTGACCGTGTACCTTAGCGCGGGAGATTGGGATGTGGGTTAAACCTTCTTCTTCTTCGGCCGGCCGATGAAGAAGAGTCTTCAACCGATGCTAGCTTGATAGACCTGTGCAACTAGAACAATAAACCAAGTAAAAGAAACCGATTAGAACTATGGGAAGTGTAGAAACTATAGAAGAAGAGATGAAACAAAGAAGCAATTGGAATCGAACTCACCGGATTGGGGCGAGCCCTAACCCCTTTTTTTGTGTTTTTGGTTATGTAAAATAATGCAAATGAACTAAAATATGCTATAACAATTAAATGAACTGAGTTAAGAGAAACTTATAGAATGAAACGGCTTGAGTTGAAGCCGAGATGAGTAAAACAAGCCGGTTCGGGTAGCTTTGCACCCTTCTGGCGCGACTTTAGTGCAGAGAATGCTATGGACGACCCCGATGTCAGAATTGAGTGATGTTTGTTAGAGTAGACATAAGACTCAGAGAATAAGAGTTATTAAGTTGATAATTTCTCTTAAATCCTCATGTAAAAGTCTGTAAAAATTATGAAAGTGGGCGGATGTGGAAAACAGAACCTGGATGTGCGCCCTCAGTGCAGCAACCGCCACAAACAAATGGAATATCGGAATCGAGTGTTGTTAGTTGGAGATGAAAGAGGACGAAGAGAGGAACAACTTATATGTTGAAGACTTTTGCAGAAAGAGTCCTGGATTTTCTGCAGAAGTTGATGAAGTCGGTTGATGCAGAACGCCCGGATTGAGCCTTCTTCTTCACTTCGGGATCGATCTCTCGACGTCGGACCAGCTTTGGACGTCGGGAAAGCCTTGGGAGAGAGCTTGGACGAACGCAGGACAAGCACGGGGGACTAACCTTGGGTCATTGAGAATGGCCCTCAATTTATCGGGGAAGGAAGCCGGTGCAAAAAATGGAAAAACTGGACCGACAGCGCCCCCGCTCTTCAAAGGAGACAAGGGCGCGCAGGGCGCGCCCTCACCTTGGGGGCGCAGTCTGCGTGCCCCCCAGTTTCAAAGAAATCGGGGGCACGGTACGCGTCTCACTGCTAAAAATCATCGGAAACTTCCATAAATTGCCAAAATTTGACTTGACATACGTAACGCGCCCCCGAACCGGGGGCGCGGTACAAATAATCGAAAATCATCGTCGGAAACTTTCCAAAAGTCCAGTTTAGAAGGTGCTAATCGGGGTAATTTCTGATTTTCGGAAACCGACTGCACCCCCGCCTTTCAGGTTGAGGGCGCGCAGGGCACGCCCTCTCCTTTCAAAGGGAGCAGGGGCGCGGTAGACTCTCTCTCCTGCACACGTGTTCCGCGAGCCGTATCTTGCAAACGGGATGTCCGATTCGTCTTCCGTTTATTGCGTTGGAAAGAGGGCCTTCAACTGCACCTCCTCAAGTTAGTAAACCAGCCATCATGACTCCAGAGACATTCGCACGGGGCTTTCTACTGATTTACCCTCTCGCGGAAAGCCGAAACCTGTGGCGAAGATCCGAAAGAGCACGATTCCAGTAGAGAAATCTCGAGTCAACTCGGGATGACTTAAAATGATGAATGAACAAGTCCGGTACGGTCAGAAAATCCGAAATCATCAAAAAATCTGAGATTAACCCGGTAAACGTGAACCAAACATCGGAAAAACCGGGAAACCCTAAAATTGACCGAAATGGCCGTATGGCCCCGGTTGATGAAATATACAGCTAGACTACTCGGGGAAACTTGAGCATTACTTCAAACTTTCCTTCCCAGAGAGTCCAGGGGGGTGGCGCACAAGAGGGTCCTTTTGCGGCCCTTGTCGGTTTGCAGGAGGCCATGCTGACAGGGGCCTTCAGACCGTCTTTTTTGTCGGAGCTGGTTTTGCGCGTTCGGGAGACCCTTTGCGGTGAGGAGGGTAATCCCGAGGCGGATGTGGACCTCTGCAAGTTCCTGTTGTTCTTCCTGGCCAGACTCCTTCTGGCCACGAAGAGCGACAAGGTACACCTGCGTTTCGTGCCCTTACTTATCGACCTTGGGCGGGTCGGCGAGTACGCTTGGGGTGCCGCGATGCTTGCCCACCTTTTCTCCTCCCTGGCTCGAGAGAGCGGGGAGATCTCGGTTGCCGGGTTCACCCCATTTCTACAGGTATGTCTTACTTTTATTTGTAGCATTTATTATCAATTGAAAGAAAACTAATGGCTATCTTTTCTTGTTGCTTTTTCAGATATGGGGTTACTTGCACCTTCCCCTCGGGCGGGGAATCTGCTCGGACCCACCCGAGTACCCCTTTCTACACGGGTGGTCAGTACAGCGACTAGCCATGCCTCATGATGCCCAGTTAGTCGACCTTCGTTGTCGACTACTTCGTTTCCCCCATGATCAAGTATGCCTCTTGCCCTCAGATATGATCATAACATTTTTGATAGCACTGTTCCTTTAACCAATATTTGGTGCAGGTTGTCTGGCAACCTTATCTGGGGTCAGACAAGGACGAGCACCCTTGGGTCCAGGCTGCTTGAGGGGATTTTGGCCGTGATACCTTCCTCATCTGTCTCAACGAGGTGGAGCCTCTGTGGGTGTGTTTCGCGATGCGCTCACTGGGGCTCCACCAGGAGTGGGTCTTCCCAGACCCCCATGAGCGAATGGGGAGGTCATCCCGAGGCCTGACTGTTGCTGTTGACTGGCGGTAGGAGTGTCGCACCGCCTTGGACATCTGGCGGCATGGCGGCACTCCCGTGGTGTCTACGGCCATAGATAGCTCAGCGTACCTGGAGCGGTACACTGAGTTCTACGGTCACCTCTTCTTAGACCAGGAGGTTCATAACCCCTTTCTTTTCTTTTTTTGAGAATTTTTCTTGTCACTTACCTGTCTAGATAACTGATGATGTGGCTTTCCTTGGTGCAGGAAGCGGAGGAGAGTGAGCTGGTTCGCCTTCGCGAGAAGGTGAACTCCCTCCGGGAGATGGCTCGACATCTGGTATGATCCATTTCCTTTTCTTTGCTGGTTGTTCATGACTATCAGACTAATGTCACTTATGTTTGTCTTCTTTCTTTCAGCGAGAGAGGCATCGAGAGAAGGAGGAGTGAGCTCAGTGCCAGTTGAAAACAGCGCAGGATCGCTACCTCCAGACTAGCCGCAAGGTCTATCCTCTTCCTTTCAGCCTTTGTTCCTGTTATTTTATTGATTCATTCCGGTTCTTTTCAGCGCGATGAGGTTCGCCGCCAGCTAGAGGAGTTACAGGGCCAGACCGAAGAGGTCGAGCCCATGGACACCGACGGGATGGGTGTCCTGGAGGCGGCGGCTTTCTTTTCAGGGGAAGCCGCCACAGCCTAGCTCTCACCGGTGGGGGAACCCTCCTGTTCGGCGGTTGTTCCATACGGCGACCACTCCACCTTGTGGGCAGATCTTCTTGCCACGGTATGTCATTTGCTTATCACTGGCTTCTTTTTCCTTTGTTTGATGCTGACATTCTCTTTTTGCAAAACGCAAAGCTCCTCCGCCAGGTCACCGAGTCGGCGAAGACCGAGCAGAGTCTTCGTGACGAGGTGAGTTCAATGGTCTTCTCCTTTTTATTCTTGCATGTTGTTGAGCAAATTCCTTTTTCAGGTTGACCGGCTGTCGAGACATGTCGGGGAGCTCAAGTTACAGCTCTCCTCTTCGTCTGTGGAGGTAAAAAAATTTCTTATTGAAGCTCCTTCCTTGCTTTAGATAATTTCTGACATGTCTTCTGGTCTGACTGCAGCTTGCCACCCTCCGGGGGAAGGTGGAGGACCTCTCCCGGCCGTCTGGTGAGCGGGAGATGGGCCTCCGCTTGGCCTTCATGGAGGAGACCCGTGCGCTGGAGCAGCACCACGCGGAGCGCATTCGAGCATTGGAGGAGCACCACACGGCGGAGATGCACAGGGTTTTAGACCAACAACATCAGCTGACGCTGTAGTTTGCTCAGGCCCGGTCCGAGATGCGCTCCCACCGCTCTGGTGCTTCCCAAACAACGACTCAGCGAGGCCCCAGCCAGAGTCATGTGGCTACCTCTGCTCAGTGAGAGGATGAGAGGGCTGCGATGCCTCCTCCTGGCGCCTCAACCCCGGAGGATTTTGTACCATAGGGAAGTGGCGAGTCTTGATTGTGCCATCTCCCTCCTTATCCTTGTACATTCTGATCATCAGTGAAATTGGATTTATTCTTTCTCTTGAGTGTCTAGACTTTTGAGAGCACGTTAGTTTTCTTTTAGGGTATAGCCCCTTGCAAATTGTCAAGGGGCGTTTCCCCTCTTAAACAAGAAAGATAATAAGTGTGCAATGCATTAAAAAGGAAACATGCAAAACAGAAATTAAATATGGATGCAAAAGGCAGCATTTTTTTGTTTTGGGGTTTTCTATTTTGTTTGGATTTTGTGTGTTTTTATATTTTGTTTGGGTTTTTAAAAGCTTTTATGATTTTTTTTTTAATTTTTAATTTTCTGATTTGTTTGTGTTTTGAATATTTGATTTTTTTCGTGCGAAGAGAGTAACCGTCTCTTATCCTCTGACTTGCTTGCAAACTGGAATACTTTCATTTCCTTTCTTGATTAAAGATAAACACCATGTGTAGATAGGTTGCCCTGACTCGGATCTTCTAGCCTTCTACTTTCAGTCGATCAGGGATCCCTTCTAGCTAGATTAGTAAATCCTTATCCGTGGTGGTTGAGAGGGAAGAAAATCAGGGTAAGCTCGCGGCAGGATTAGGGAATTCGAACTTGTTTTCCCTACTAATGCCCAAATTATCTGTTGGGATTTGGCCTCTTCCTCCTTCTAATTTCCCCTATTTTTGCGGCCCTCATTCAGACGGATTTTTTTTCTTTTTTCTTGATCCGTGGGGTTCATTGCCCATCTTTTGGAACCATTTTTTCATTTATGGGGTTATTCTAGGTGCACATTCAGACATGTCAGATATATATTTCTTTTTTCATGACCTGAGGGGTTCATTGCCCATCTTTTGGCACCTATTATTTTGAGAAGTTAAATCCTCTGAGGCCGCCTCCTACTAGGGTGGCGGGCTTTTTCGAGTACTCTCTGTTCTAGTCCTTGCACCTACCGTGGGCTAAGTTGTGGAGGGAATCGGATAAGAATGTCATTTCACTGCCAAGAGGTTTCCCAGTCCTTCTTCCAGTATCGGACCAACGGATACAAAATCAGGGCGTGAAGTGGGTGCAGTATGGTGTTTATCCTTAGCCTCGATTAAATGGTTATGTCTGTAGCAAGCAAGCCTTGGATGATAGCAAAGTTCTTCTTTCACAGCATTTTGTTGTACATATAGTTTTTTTTTAATTTTTTATGGAAAATATTTTTTGAGAAAGAGTCTGTTCCATGGATTATTCAATTCTTCTCCCTCAGCATTCAGTAGTTTGTATGAATTGCCAAGATAAATAGCTGAAATCACAAAGGGACCCTCCCAATTAGGTTGAAGTTTGGAACGAGGACCGCCCGGCTTAACAAATATTCTTTTAAGCACTACTCCTCCTACTTGAAATTTTCTCTCGACTACCTTTTTCTGATAAAATCTTTTGAGCCAATTCTGGTAAGCTCTAGCATGTTCAGCGGCGGCCAGCCTCTTTTCGTCCAGCAAGTCGAGTTGTACAAGGAGAGATTCCCTGCGTTCACTCACCGGGATGTCCTGATCAAGCTGAACTCGGAGGGATGGTATGAGCACCTCGTATGGGACTACAGCCTCCATTCCATATGCCAAGGCATAGGGATTTTGACCTATTGGGGTCCGTACTAAAGTGCGGTAGGCCCATAGAGCATCCACCAACTTATCTGGCCAATCGGCGAACTTGCTAGACTCATATGTTTTTTTGATGATTTTAATCTGAGTTTTATTTGTTGCCTCTGCCTGGCCATTACCTTGAGGGTAATATGGTGATGAATGATGCAATTTTATGCAATACCTGTTGCAGAGGCCCTGTAGCTCTTGAGAGATGAACTGCGGCCCATTGTCGGTGACGAAGTTGCTAGGGATCCCAAATCTGGCAAGAATGTTGCACTTGATGAAGGTACACACGGTGGATGCCTTGATCTCCGCATATGCCTCTGCTTCGGCCCACTTGGTGAAGTACTCCGTGGTCGTAAGGATAAAAGATTTGGTTTTGTTGGTGGCATTCGGGTCTCCAAGGGGTCCGATGATATCAAAGGCCCACATGGCGAAAGGCCATGGGGCATGTATTGGGTGAAGAGAGGAGGCAGGTGAATGGATTTTGTCGGCATGGAGTTGACATTGATGGCAATGCCGGACAAAGATCGAGCAATCTTCTTCTAGAGTGGGCCAATAATACCCTTGTTGAATGATCTTTTTAGCAAGGGCTTGGGCGTTGACATGACCCCCACATACTCCAGAATGGGCTTCCTTGAGCACCAGTTCGGCCTCTTCTTCATCTATGCACCTTAGCAAGATCCCAGTCAGGCTTCTCCTGAATAAGGTTCCCCCTAGCAGCACATATTTCTGAGAGATTCTTCTAATGGTTTTCCTTTCGGAGGGTGTTGATCCTGGCGGGAATGATTGATCTTTACAAAATTGAGCAATTTCGGAGTACCAAGGCCTTTCTTCTTCCTCAAGCGACTCTTCTACCTCAACCAGGGTTAATTCTTCCCTTTGCCTTAGATGCTCCTTTTCCTCGAACCTGGTTCTTACCTTGAGGAAATAGGGGTCTTCTAGGGCAGGCATAGCTTGCCGGTGGACAAAAATACCCTTCTTTGATTCACCTTGCGGAATGGGTAGGGATGATGCCAATGATGCCAAAGAATCATCAAGGATGTTCTGAGCACGAGGAACGTGGATGAATTCAAGTTTGGAAAAGAGTTTGATGACATATGAAGTGAGTTCTTGGTAGGGCCTGAGTCTGGGGTGAGAGGTTCTATAATGAGCCAAGACTTGGCGAAGGATCAGTTGACTATCTCCTATTATTCTAAGCTTAGTGGCTCCGTGTAGATGAGCAGCTCTCAACCCAGCTAGCAAGGCCTCATATTCAGCTATGTTGTTGGTTACAGGGAAGCCGAGCTGAAAGGCCTGGGGGATGACTATGCCTTCGGGAGATAACAAAACGATCCTGATACCCCTACCTTGGGAATTAAGAGCTCCGTCGAAGTGTAACATCCATAAATCGGGAATTTGGACGGACATTAACTCTTCGTCGGGCAATTCATTTCAGACAGGGTCAAAGGTAGGGACCGGATGATGAGCTAGGTGTTCGGCGATAGCATACCCCTTGACTGACTTTTGTTGGACATAGCTGATATCGAACTGGGAGAGGAAACTTTGTCTGCAGGCTAGCCGATCGGTTAGCACTGACTTTTCAAGAAGAAACTTGATCAGATTCATTCGGGCAATAAGATGGACTTCGTGAGCCAAGAAGTAATGCTTGAGTTTCTGCACCACCCACACGAGGGCGGAGCATGTCTTCTCCATGTTGGTGTACTTGAGCTCACAAGGATCGAAGATTTTGGAGAGATAATAAACGGCCCTCTCCTTGCCCTCTTCATCTACTTGTGCTAGTACTGCCCCTAGGGATCCCTCGAGCACAGAGATGTACAAGATTAGGGGTTTTCCTTGGACGGGTGGTCTAAGCACTGGTGTATTTGCTAAATAGTCTTTGAGTCCTTGGAATGATTCCTGGCATTTCCTATCCCACTTAAACTCAGCTCCTGCTCTGGTCAATTCGTAGAAGGGTTTGCACCTTTGGGAATGCTGAGAAATGAATCGCCGGATAAACTGCAACCTTCCAATCAATCCTCTTAGTTACTTGAGGTTGCATGGCAGCGGGAGGTTGGCGATTGCCTTAGCTTTGTTGTGATTAATTTCAATTCCTCTCTTACTGACAAAGAACCCTAACAATTTTCCTGACGAAACTCCGAACACACATTTCTTAGGGTTCATCCTGAGCTTGTACTCCTCGACCATTTATAGAACTTTTCTCAAAGCTTTTGGGTGATCGTCTAGAGTTTTAGATTTAACCACCAAATCATCCACGTATACTTCCACATCCTTATGCATCATATCATGAAAGATAGCCATCATGGCTCTTTGATAGGTTGCACTAGCATTTTTTAGTTCAAATGGCATGACAACATAGCAGTATGTGCCCCAAGGTGTAGTAAAAGAAATCTTCTCCTCATCTTCCTTGGTTAATCGGATCTGATTGTAACCCGAATACCCATCCATGAATGAGAGAGCCTCATACCCTGCCATGTTGTCAACTAGTACGTCAGTATGAGGGAGCAGAAAATCATCTTTAGGACAGGCCTTGTTCAAGTCCCGAAAATCAATGCAGATCCGAATTTTACCATCCTTTTTCAAGACAGGGACTATATTTGCCACCCATTGCGGATAAAGAACGACTCTAATAAATTTGGCTTGATGTAATTTGTCGACCTATTCTTTCATCTTCAAAGCGACATCTAGGTGAAATCTTCTAAGTTTTTGTTTAATCGGGCTTGATCCCTCTTTAAGGGTCAATCGGTGTTCAACTAGGGAATTATCTAGCCCAGGCATGTCTTGATAGGTCCAAGCAAAGGCCTCTTTGTGATCCCGCAAGACTTTCACTAGATTCTCTTCTTGAACAGGGGTGAGGTTGGCACTTATGAGGACAGTTCTGGGGTCTTCTAGCGTGCCGAGATTCAATTCCTTAGTAGGATCGCCAGCTGCGGCTGAGGGTTTCTCTAATTTCTTAATTCCAGATGCATAACTGTCAACCACGTCCTCTTCTTCATCTTCGGATTCAGAATCTTTTCTGGTAGCCACCTCATACACCCCCAAGGATGTATCGATGTCATTTTCTTCTTCATACATGATCTCTTCTAAAGGAAGTGGATTTTCTAAGAATCCTGGCATCTTGGCACATTCCAATGTTGCTTTGGCTAACCGGTGTAAGTACCGGTTCAGAACTCTCTTCCCTTTTATCTTAGATTGAACTACTCCTACAGAAAGTGAAGGTGCGGTATTTACAAGGGGAAAGGGTGGGTTATCTAGCTTGGTGGTGGGAGAGGTGGCCTCTGGGGCCAAGAGAGACGTCTCCTCGATCGACCAACGAGTCGTGAAGAGGACATTTTTTTTTTTGGTGAAGATCAATCATGGAGATCGACCTAGTTTCAGGTGCCTATTTGGCACATAAAGACAAGAGGGTAAGGAGACCCGACAAGCTCTCCGGATCATCGGGGCTTGTCGTGATTGCACGAGATCTTGGCGGTATAGGACCGAGAGTCAAAGAGGAGAATGCTCGAAGGAACATCGTATGTAAGGGGCTAGCCGGCCCGATAGAAAGAGTATCAGTGAAATATTGCCTAGGCCTGATCTTGTCTGGGAAAAATGGCCGTCTGGCATTGTTATCACCGAAGGGAATGGGGAGTCCATGAGACAAACTAAGTTGAATAGGTGACTGAAATCCCGAAAAGGTGAGGATGATGGACGGCCCTCGAGGAATAGATTGATAGTGGAAAGAAAATTGCCTAGCAGATCAGTTCCCATGAATTAGGGCTAAGTCCGTTTTGGTTCCTTCACTTGCTCCCTCTTCATCGGCTAAAAATAATGAGTGTAACAAAAGATAAAGCTCTTCCTTACCTTCATCGGTTCTTTGTCTTTTTCTAGGCCTCGTGTTGATATCATGGCAGTATCCTGGGCCTTCTTGGCAAATCTGGATAATTTCACCTCAGAGAAAATATTCAAACATATTACTTTTCCATGGTGCTGGTTCAGATGTCCTCCTGTCTTTTCCGGTTTCTTGGTACCCGAGCCCTGCCTTGGTTTTATGGTGGGGGAGCTTTATGGGTTTGTCAATTCCTTGTGAGAACCTACCCAGACCTTGTCCTTCTTGATACCCCATCATTTTCATAATGTGCCAGTCAATGGGAAGCTCAGCAACTCTTTTTTTGTATTGAATTTGCTGTGAAGATTCACCGGTCTCCGGTAGCTCCATCAAGATTAGTATTGGCTGGGCTGGCATCCATGAGGTTAAAGATGGCAAAGGACTTACATAACTTTATACTTTGATAACTTGTCCCTTGTATGGAAATTTGATGCATTGGTGATTTGTGGATGCCACTGCCCCAAGAGTCTCCAAATAAGGATGCCCAAATATGGCCTTGTAAGTAGGGTCCATTTCAAGTATGTGGAATTCGGCCGCAATAACCTTGGGGCCTAACTCCACCTCTAGCATTATTGTGCCTTGAGCGGGCCTCTTGATATTGTCAAACGTCGTAACCGTGAGGCCTGAGGGGTTGATTTCTTCCATGGATATGTTACATAACTCCAATGTTTCTGGTGGCATGATATTCAAGGAAGCTCCAGTGTCCACCAAGCAATTTGTGAGTAATACCCCCTTGACACCAATAGTTAGACATAGGGCACATCTCCGAACATCGGGGCTTGCCAGTTCTTCATTGGTGAAAGTCAGAGTAGGGTGCTCACTTTTCGGTGCCAGGACAGCAATAATCTTTTCAGGAGGGAGGCTTTCGTGTACCATTACCCTTTGAAGATATTGTTGCAAGACTTCTTGATGAGTTTTGGACCTCTTGATTAATTCCAGAATGGATATCCATGCTGGTGTCTTGTCCAAGTGTTTCAATAAATCATATGATGTTCCTGGGGCTGGCTCTTCAACAATTTCTTCTTCTGGTTCCTGTGTTGCCCCTACTTGTGTGAATACGCACTGAAACATGCGCCCGCTTTTGAGAACTATGGCGAGTTGGGGTTGAGTGGGCTGGCAGGACGTTGTTGGTGTAAGCACCCGAAACGGGATATCCGTAGATCTCCCCTTTTCCGGCCCCTACGCTTGCTTTGGGGACTTGGTGGATGAGATGTTAGTGGGTGTGGTCGCCAGGAGCCAAAGGCTCCAAAATATGGTAGAATGAAAAGAAATGAAAGGGAGAATAAAAATGACCATCATACCTTTGGAATCGGGGAGATTGTTGGGTTCCGACTTCTCCTCTCTCGGTCGGCCGAAAGAAGAGAGCTTAGTGAGTCATTTGTCTTCGATCCAGTTGAAGCTCCGCCTCGGCCGGATTTACCTAAAAATATCCATAAGAAAACATAGAAACAAGTGAAAATATCATTAGTTCTAGTGAAAGTGTAGAATCATGCTCAAATTCAAACTCAAACATGCAAAAGGAAAGGAACTGATCGGATTGGGACTAAATCCCAACCCCTATTTTTGATAGGTTTTTAAAGAGATATGAAGATGCAAAGATGTGGCTTAATGCATGCTAAATGACATGTTAATGGAAGCTAGAACGAAAGGAAGGAGTAACGGATCGACCGGAAAGGTAAACAAACTAAAAAAATGCAAAACGGGGTCTGCCCCTGCTAGTGCCCTATATATAGGGCGCTAGCTGCAGGTGTCCCCTTGATGGGGCGCGTTGACCAAAGTCAAAGCGCCCTATTTATAGGGCACCAGGAACTGGTTCCAGCAGATTTTCTTCCCTTCTTCGCGGCGTCGCCCCGGAGTGTAGGAAGATCTCCAAGACAGAAGAAGGACTTCTTCAAGCAGCCAATACTCAAGTGAAGCTAATAGAAGAGTGCTTTGGCACTAGATGTAAGGGAAATGGAGTGTAGAGGCCCTCAAAGTAGGAGAAAAATCATATTTTTGAAGAAGGAAACTGCAGATTTTTGGGGTTTTTGGGAAAGGATTTCGGGATGATCTAAGGTCTTGAGGGGGTGTGGTGGAGGCTCAAATACATAGTGGTGGATGAGATGAAGTTGTGGACGGACTTGGGGTGCCCTAAACCACCTAATGGGGGTCTTTCTATAGCCTAAAAGAGGCTCAAATACATAGTGGTGGATGAGATGAAGTTGTGGACGGACTTGGGGTGCCCTAAACCTCCTGATGGGGGTCTTTCTATAGCCTAAAATATGGTAACTTCATTCTGCTGGACTATCCCTTCAAGAAGCAACTATGGTTTTTTTGGGTTTTGGAAGAGGGTTTTGGGATGGTTTAAGAGCTTGGAGAGGGGTTGTACGGCCTTGGGAGTGTTGTGGTGGATGAGAGGGTTTGGGGGACGCCCTTGGTGTGTGCTAAACCCTCCAAATGGAGGTCCTTTTATAGGCAAGAAGAGGGCAACTTTATCTGCAGAACTATCCCATCAATCTGTCCAGTCAGTCAGACCAGGTACAGGTGCCCCACCAGTGGGGCGCCTGGCGCCCTGTTTATAGGGCTCTTGGTGCCCTATTTATAGGGCACTTTGACTTGGTCAAAGCTCCCCATTAAGGAGGCACTAGGCCCAGTTTGGCCGAAACACGCAGGGAAGTTCCGATTTTCCGAAAAACTTGGTTTCCTTGAAAGAATACTCATAAAAACAAGAATTTAAGCTATCCAACTGGACCAAAATTGCGTGTCTATAGCTTGCCTCACCTTGGCGTCGGCTTTGTAGGGGAGTGACACGAATGAAACGTAGGTGAATGTAGCGAAGCGTACTGAGGCGTGGTGGAATGAAGTGGTAATGGACTGAAAAGGTGACGCCAAGGTGTAGATTTAGACACGCCCTCATTGGCCTAGTTGAGTGGAATAAAACTTTACCGGACTCCGAGATTACCCTTTGTCTTATCGAAACCTTCCCTCTGGTAGATTGGTTAAAGAGAAGAACAGTACTGAAAGTAAATAACTAAAATCCCACGTGGGGGAGAATTGTTACCGGCCAGGACCCGAACTGCATGGTGTACTGGACTCGGTAGAAATGTAGTAAATTGCGAAAAGTAAAGAGGAGACAGCCAATCAACCAAGGTTGGGTTCTTCAAATTCATAAGGTTTTACTCAACAATACCGATTCAGTTCGACATGGAATAACTTCTTGTTTTGATGAAATCATTGTTAAAACCCGTTGGAAACCGATTCTCTGAAAAATCAAGACCTTCTCTGGAGCTATAAAAGACCATTTTTAAAATGTTCATAATGGGACTGGAAGGAGGTTATGGCAGGATTAGGAAGCGGGAAATGGTCATGGTCGGATGATGAATGTTGGTGTATGAAATGATGCATGCTGGGTTTAAAGAAATACAAATAAGTATAAGAAAATAGTTGAAGATATAGGTTCAACATAACGGGTCAGGACATCTATGAAGAAACCGTCGTCCCCGCATATTCAACTTTGGCCTATCCGCAAGCCTAGGGAATGACTGAGCCCTCACTGATTATGTTGAAGGGGTTCTCAGGCTCAGCCCCCTCTAGACTTGAGGTCTTCAACATCTCAAATATTATTTATTTTGATAGATGCAATACTAAATGCAAGTCCTAATAGGGGTCGGGGTAGTCCACTTTTGTTTTTCAATTTTTGATTTTTTTGTTGTTTTTGCTTCCTCTAAGTTTCTGGGGATATGAAGCTGGCATGCCTTCTCCTATTCTTGCATCCACTTGAGAGAAGATATTAGAACTTTATTTTGGCTTAGTCCCTTGCAAGGAGAGGGCAAAGTTGCCTTGATCTTTTGTCAAGGGACATAGGCCTTATCAAGGTAAAGATAACAGAAAAACATAAGTATGCATAAAAGAAAATATGCAAGACTGAAATTAAACATGAATGCAAAGACAACTAATCAGTCTAGAAAGCAAACTTTTAGGTGTTTTGAAATTTTTGATTTGTTTGGGTTTTGATGGTTTTATAATGTTTTTGATGTTTTAGAAATTTTATGATTTTTTTGGTGTTTTGAATATTTAATTTTTAAGAGTTTTGACTTTATAAATTTTTTTGTGTTTTTGAAGTTTTTAATTTTTTTGGTTTGGTGTGAAAGAAGCGACCATCTCATCCTTTGCCTTGCTTGCCATAGGTGCCTCTCATTGTTACTTAAGGGTTAAGAGTAGGCATCACGTGTAAGAAAGTGCCTAGTCCGAGATCTTCTGACCTTCCGCCTTTGATAGGCCATGGCTCTTCTTGGATCCAGTCGGTCAACCTTACCCACAAGGTTAAAGAGGGAAGAGGATTGGTGGTAAGTCCTTAATAGGATTCGGGGGTGTTGAATTTGTTTCTCTACTAGTGCCCGCATTGCCCATTTGGGATTTGACATCCTTGGGTCCTTCCTTCTAGCCCTTTTCTTTGATGGCCCACATTCAGACAGGTCTTTTTTCTTTTGCTTGATTTTGACCTGAGGGGTTCATTGCCCATCTTTTGGAGCCTTTTTTTCTTTTTTTTTTTGGGCTTTTGTTGGTACACATTCAGACAGGTCTATTCTTTTGCCGACCTGAGGGGTCATTGCCCATCTTTTGGCACCTTTTCTTTTAAGAAGTCAGACCTCCAGAGGCATCCTCCTACTAAGGCAATGAGTACTTTCGATACTCCTCATTCTAACCCCTTCCATCTATTCTAGACCGAAATAAGAAGAGAATGGGACAGGGTTGACCTTCTTTTGCCAAGTGTTGCCTAGCTTTCTCTCTGACTTCCGGTCATCGGACTTCGAAACCTAGGCGTGTAGTGTGTGCAGCATGATGCCTATCCTTATTTTCTTAAGTGACAAGTTGGTGCACCGAACAAGCAAGCATTAGATGTTATCATCATTCTTCACACTTTTGGATTTTATAGATTTTTTTTGTTTTTTTGTTTTAAGGAAGGTATTTTTTAAGGTATACACCATTCCAGGGATGAGCTAGTTCTTCTCCTTCTGCATTAGTCAGCTTGTATGAATTACCAGGATAAACAGCCGAAATCACATATGGACCCTCCCAATTAGGTTGAACTTTAGAGCGGGGACCGCCCGGCTTCAAATTTTCTCTCCACCACCCTCTTCTGATAAAATCTTTTAAGTCTATTCTGATAAGATCTAGCATGTTCGGCAGCGGCCAGCCTCCTTTCATCCAAGAGTTCGAGTTGCGCAAGAAGGGAATCTCGGCATTCATCTATCGGGATGTCTCAATCGATCTGGACTCGGAGGGAATGAATGATTACTTCGTATGGGACTACCGCCTCCATCCCAAATGCCAAGGCATAGGGGGTCTGACCCGTTGGGGTTCGAATAGAAGTGCAATAGGCCCATAGAGCATCAACTAACTTATCTGGCCAGTCCGCGAACTTGCTAGACTTACAAGTTTTCTTAATGATTTTTATCAGGGTTTTATTGGCGGCTTCTGCTTGACCGTTGCCTTGAGGATAATATGGAGATGAATGATGCAATCTGATGCAATACCTGTTGCAAAGGTCATGCAGCTCCTGGGAAATGAATTGTGGTCCATTGTCGGTGATGATGTCGCCTGGGATCCCGAACCTGGTAATGATGTTGCGTTTGATGAAGGTGCAGACTGTTGATGGCATGATTTCCACGTATGCTTCTTCTTCCGCCCACTTGGTGAAGTACTCTGTTGCCGTTAGGATGAAAGATTTGGTTTTGTTTGTGGAGTTTGGGTCACTAAGGGGTCCGATGACATCAAAAGCCCACATAGCAAAGGGCCATGGGGCGTGAATCGGGTGAAGGGAAGATGCGTGAGAGTGAATCTTGTCGGCGTTGTAGACACGCCAAATTCGCCTAATTCAGAGCATAAAACTCATGTTTTATAGGGTAACATGTGTGATTGACCATATAATGATGCCGGGTCTTTAAAAGTTGATTTGGAGCTTCGCTGAACGAAATCGGATGTTTTCCGAAGTTTTTCGCAAAAAGCCATAATTTCCGAGCTAAAGCCACATGTAAATCGTGTAAACACAGAAATTGGCTGAATGACCAATGCCTAATGATCATGCATTGAAGGTTATGGTCATATTCACACCCCAGACAAGTTTTGTTGCATACCGTGCCTTTCCGGTTTTCCGTCGGAGTCATTTTGACATGTATCGGATCTTCTGTTCACTGCCCTAACTTACGGACAAATTTCTGAAGTTTTGGAGGGTGTGATGGCTGATCCGATGCTATAGAAATCTTCTTCGGCCTGTTATCTTTCCAACTCAACAAACGGCGTCGAATTCCAAGTTCGGGAGTGTTCGCAATCGCTTCCGGAAGAAGGATGCGCAAAATAGTCCCATGCGCCCAGGTCCCTGGTCACATGCACCCGGGACCCAGGGCACGTGCCCATGCGCCCTACCAGTGAGGCACGTGACCTCGTACCCTCACTTGAGGGCACATGCGCCCTGCCCTTGAGGCACGAGGGAACTAGTTTTTCACCGGGACTCTACCACTGAACCGATCGACCAGATAAAGTCGAATTTTTCAGGAATAGTGCCATGCGCCCCCACTTGGAGGCACATGCACCCTGGGGGGTAGGGCACATGTGCCAAGGGGTAGACCACAAGGTCTCCTATTTTTTAGTGTTGATCGCGCCGTTCGTTCTCCTATAAATAAACTCTGATTCCGGTCGTTCCAAAGGCATGAGCACGACCCCCCCAAGCATCTCAAGACGTCCAACCTCCCTCCTGCATTGATTTTGTGATTTTTAGAAAGAGAATTTAGAGTTTTTAGAGAGAGAAAATTCGGTTCAAGAGAGAGGAAGGCTGTTCTTCAGGTGATCAGCTAGGTCTTTCCTCTCCAAGTCTTCTTCAGTTTGCAATCAACGGCACTCGATTCCGAGGTCGGGGCTGGTCGTGACGAGCACAGAAGCAAAGTCGTGCCTGGCATATCCTGGACTGCTGCTCGGCTTTTTCGACAACCCAGATTTGGCTATATATTTCTCTATTCAACTCAGAATCTTTCTGTTCTTTTTCCTATCTCTTTGTTTAGTGATTCTCCATCCTCCTATCATTTTTTTACATTTTTTTCATTATTTTTAGTCTGTTTATCCAGAAATAAAAAAAGGGGTTAGAGATAACCCGAATCCGGTCAGTTTCTAGTAAATTGTGTGTTTCATGTTATTTTCCTTACATATACTCCACTTTGTTTAGTTCTAATTGTCTATTTCACTTGTTTGTTTGTCTAGTTGCACAGAATATCAAGCACCCACACGTTGAGGACTCTTCTTCATCGGCCGGCCGAAGAAGGAGAAGCTTTGACCCGCACTCTTCACGCTAAGGTACACACGGTCATTTTAATTCTATAAATCGGAACTCACGGTTCCTGGCGACCACATGTATTAATTTTATTTTTCTCATCCTCCTCCCACATGACCCAAACTGTCTCTTTGGTGATCGAGCAACGCCAAGGGATGAAAGTTCGGGGATCAATGTGAGTGTGGGACCGAGGTGAGAGTTGCTTTCTGAGTTTTCTTTCTTTCTTTCTCATCCCCTCTTGAGGTGACGATCTGGGTTCACGGACTTCCCTGAAAAGGAGAGGACCCCATTGAATTTTCAGAGTCGACAGCTTTGTGGCGACCACGGTGGGACAAGCAATGTATTCAACCGTGGGTGCTTAGTGTTTTGTTTGCAACTAGTTCTAGTTCTAGACCAGTTCCCACGTGAGCCTTTCCTTCTTTCCACCTTTCCTAACTTCATGCCATCTCAAAATTTTTGATTTCACCCATCTTTCATCAGATCTGAAGTACAAAGTATGCCATTTAATTTCTGTC
Source organism: Cryptocoryne crispatula var. balansae (assembly GCA_036172225.1). Classification (NCBI taxonomy): domain Eukaryota; kingdom Viridiplantae; phylum Streptophyta; class Magnoliopsida; order Alismatales; family Araceae; genus Cryptocoryne; species Cryptocoryne crispatula. The sequence continues at coordinate 12,177,816 of CM069930.1, forward strand.
ATTTTATTTAAACCGGTTCGCACGTGAACCACCCTTCTCCTTTTAAACTGGTTCCCGCGTGAACCAATCTCTTTCTTTACTTCGGTTCCCACGTGAACCAAACCCCTTTTTTCCAGATCTATCCCAACTTGGATCAGATCTTTATTCACCTTTAATTGGCCCCACGTGGCCCTCTTTTGACCATTCAAACCGGTTCCCACGTGAACCACCCTTTTTACCCAAAACCGGTTCCCGCGTGAACCACCTTTACTTTTTACCCCGGTTCCCACGTGAACCAGCTTATTCTTACATCGGTCCCCACGTGGACCACCCTTTTGCTTGGCTATCAGATCTGAACCCTCTTCTTTCCATCACCTTTTCACTATCTCCATTTGGCTCACATAAGAAACATGGTCTGGATTCAAGTTTCTAGTTGCTTGTCTAGTTTCTAATCGCTTGTCTTGTGTGATTGCTTCTTTATTTAAGTTTATGTTTTCCTCATTACTTGTTTTATTACTTGATTGCATTCTCTGCTCCTTCTCTCTACCTCCTTCTTTTACACTTTTTTGAGGCGGGAGCTCACTCTCCCATTTACCCCTCCCATCCAAAACACCCTCTTGGTGGATTCTGACCTCTCTTCTGGGATATTCCTTCCTAGTTGACTTGGTTGGCTTTCACCAAGGCCTCCGTAATTCCTCATACGTGGAGTATTCCTCTTCACAATCGGGTTGGTTGTACCACTCCCCAAAACCCGAAGCATCCTACGTTACCTACACGTGGTAAGATTGTGTGAAACCTAGGTCATTGGAGATTGGAGTTAGGATCCTAACCCATTTGTTGAGAGAACAATTCTTAACAAATCCATAAACCTAAGGTTTAATCAAAATCATTGCGTAATCTTGCTTTCAAGTCTTTGCATCACTTGCTTGTCAAACAAAAATTCAAACCTCTAACTTTTTGCAAAATACTAAAAACCAAAAAAAAAGTTCTTTGTTTACTTTGTCAACTTGTTTGTTCCTTGAACTTCAATGCAACTAAGGTCTGGAAGGCACGTTGGAATGGAAGAACAAGCTGAACATCGAGAGCGCGAGATGGGTCACCAACCGATTCCATCAGACAGTCTTGTTAATCCATTGTTTGAGTCAGAAGCGCAAGAGGTCCCTCAACCATCTGCTCCTCGTGATGTTGAACAACTCTTTAGAGAGTTGTCTCTCTATACTGACCTAGAAACTTATGCCCGCATACAATCCATGGTGAAGGGCAAAATGGCCTCAGATCAAGCTGAAGTTAACCAAGTTGCCTCATCTCCTTGTCCTCTGGTTCGACCACCACTCATTCAACCACCTATTGTTCAACAATCTGTGATTCAACCATCATTGGCACTAGCACAACCATCTGTAGTTCAACCATCTATAGTTCAATCGTCTGTAGTCCAACCCTCATTTGTTCAGCCATCTTATTTCAACCATGTTGCTCCCTTGACCCATCAAGTCATGGGACAATCTTCAGTAAATTTGCCAAGTCATGCTCCTCAATTCCAGAATCATGTCTCTAACCACATACCCCCACCAGTAAACCAAGAACCTGCTCTCACCCAGGCAATCATGGATCAGCTCACCTAGATGAATGAACGTTATGAAGAGCTGAGATGTCACCTGGATTCCAAGGTAGTTCCTGAGATCTCTATTTCTTCTTTGCCAGTTCTCCACTTGCCACCTTCTGAGCTACCAGTTTATCGCTGCTACAATGGTACTAGCAATCCTTTTCTCCACTTAAAAGACTTTCTTTACGAGTCCTTGTTCTGGAAAAATGATCGTAGGGTTCTTGCCTTCTTGTTCCACCGATCACTAGAAGGGTCTGCATTGGAATGGTTCTACTCGCTCGACTCCTTTGAGGCAGGAGACTTCTATATTGTCAAAACCAAATTCTTGCAGAGATACAGAGACCGGGTGGCACCAGCATGCTCCATTACAGACTTGATTGCTGAAAAGATGAAGCCCGAAGAGAACTTCATAAAGTTTGTTGATCGCTGGAGGGGAATGGCAGAGAAATTGACAAATGTGATTTCTGAAGGGGAACAAGTAAAGATGCTTATGGGAAACACCACACCAGCTCTAAGGAATGTATTGATCATGCACCGTCCTACCACCATAAATGAACTTTATGACAGTGCCCGATACTTGCAAGCCCACTTCAAGGATGCCACCATGATAAATCCTTTTGATCCTAAACCTAGAAACTTCAGGAAAAACCCCCTCTGCACCAATTGGGCCTACAACCGAAGAAGTGGTCAACAACGAAGCTATAAACATTGTGGGGAACCAGGGAGGGAACCGTCAAAACCAGTTCAGAAACCCACCAAAAACCCATTCCTATTACCCCCCTCAACAACAGGTTAGGCCACAACAACCACGACAACCACAACAACCACCTCAGCCAGTAGCACAACCCCAGCAACCTCGTCAACCTACCTACAATAGGACACCGCCACCACCCAATCAGGCACCACGAAGGGGAGGTCCTAGGAGAGAGAACTACCAACAACTCCCTTACTCCTTAACCGACATCTTCAATGTACTCATGGCGGAGAAACAGTTGGAATTGCCCAAGGAAAGAGAGGTTTGGCCAACAAACGCAGATATGTCCCGATACTGTGCTTACCACCGGTGTCCTGGTCACACTGTAGAAGTGTGCTTTCAATTCAAGGATTACATCCACGATCTGAATGACCAAGGCAGCATTGATTGGGCTCAAATGGGGGAATGCATACAAGCTATGAAGGCTAGGCAGCAGCAGCGGCAGCGTCCACCGGCTCAACCTCAACAACAACCCGACTTGGGGATTGTCCATAATCCGCTCCCATTACATGCTCCCGCTCCAGCACCAGCACCAGCACATCCAAACCCAGGAATGGGTCTAGTACACTCCATTATCCAGGGAGATGCCAGTCGTGCTCAAGGTTGGCAACTAGAAAACCAAAATGCAACCATGCCTGTCAACCCAGCTAGGTCTCCTGCTAGGAACCCTCCTAGACAAATAATTTATGCACCTTCTACTCCACAACTACCACAAAGCTCAATAACCCAACCACTGGCTGCCACTTCTTCTCGCCGACCTATCATTAGGCCAGCCCCCTCCTTAACTACACCTCCTTCAACCATTGCTACACACCGGCCCTTGCTCATCCGACCACCACAATCACCACCAAACCTGAACCCCCAGCCTACGAGCTCTACCACTCCAAAACTCCAACCAATCATACAACCAATCTCACAACCTACACCTTAATTAAACTCATCAACCACTTCTGCACCCCGGCCTCTTCTTATTAGGCCACCAGTATCACCATCACTACCACCTCCAAATCCTACCCCTCTACCAACTAACCTCATCATCCCAGAACCATCGATCCCACTATCTATCATACCTGCACCTACACCACCTGTTCCACCACAATCTACCCCAGTTAACTCGTCACCTCTACCAGACCGCCAAATAGCCCTGGTGCTTCGGAGTGGGAGGATGCTCCAGTGGCTCTTTCCCCAAGCCAGTAGTCAACCGCAAGATCCAGTGGAGGAGGAACAAGTGGAAGAACCATTGCCAGGCACAGCCTATGATCTGTTAAAGCATTTAGATAAAACAACGGCCCGTATTTCCATACTTGAGTTTATCAAAAGATCAAAGGTGCACCAGGAGATTCTACAGCAGTACTTGCAAAGGGTCATGGTGAATTTAGATCTCCCACCTGAGAAAATCACTACAGTGTTAGCCCCTAGAAGTGAGCACCCAACACTCACTTTCTCTAAGGAAGAATTAGCAGATCCAGAGGTCAGGAGATATGCTTTGCATGTGGCAGTTATCATCTGCAATTTCGAAGTGAAATCATGTTTGGTTGACACTGGAGCTTCTATCAATGTTATGCCACCAGAAACTTTGCAGTTGTGTGGCATTTCTGAGCAAGAAATCAAGCCATCCTGTGCCATGGTGACGGCCTACGACAACTCCAAGAAGTCTGCACGTGGGGTGGTCACTATAGAAGTTAAACTTGGACCATGTATGGTCACAACGGATTTTCATGTTCTAGAATTAGATCCAACTTTTCGGGCTATACTTGGGAGGCCATACTTGGAGGCAATAGGAGTTGTGGCTTCAACAAACCACCAGTGCATAAAGTTTCCTTTTAAAGGACAAGTGGTCAAAGTGACTAGCATGCCTATAAGGGACGAGATGAATGATCCTACTTTTACACCCCTTGGTTTGTCAATACAACCCCAGATCTCAATGGGAGATTTACCAAAAGTCAGATGTATGACCGCCTCTCTACCCGACACAGTGGGATGGCGGATGATGATGAAACTAGGCTATCGGCCTGGAAGAGATTTAGGCAAGGATCTTCAAGGAATCACTCAGCCGATTCAAACTGTGAAAAGGCTACGCAGGCAGGGGTTGGGATACGAAGAGGATTCCATCCCAAGGAGGATCTTCCAGCCAGGATATGCCATGGGACTCCACATCTTCTTTATCAAAGGGGAGACCATGATGATGGATGAAGATGACAAGAGTTTCATTACAGTTGTCAAGAGAAGGAAGGCTCCAGATGAAGAAGAAGACTTGGAAGACCTATGCTTATCTTTAACTCGTCTGTTTTCAAGTGGGGAAGAGCACCAAGAACCACTCAAGGGCAGACCAATCTTGAATCATCTAGTTACCCAAGTCAAAACCATTCCACGAGGCCCAAATACAACAATGCCATGTTTGAACCTCGTACCATTATTTCTAGATCTTTTGGATGGGCTTCAGGGCCCACTTACCCACTTTGGGCCCATGTGCCCTCTTCAACCTTCCACTCTTATTGGGCCAGCTTGCCCATTTGCTTCCCTCATCAACTTCAGAACTGAGGGCTTTTCCCAACATGGGCTCACATACCCATTTATTTCTAAGTTCGGGTCCACGTACCCGTTTGCTTTTTTCATCAATTTTGGACCCATGTGTCCACTTTCTGTTACCATTGGGCCCACGAGCCCCTTTTTCCCTTTTATTTTTAAGTTTTCCTTTCTATTAATTCAATCAACTTCTAGCAAATCCCGAGTCATGCTGACTCATTCTATCCTTTTACTTGAAATTTCCAAAAAAGAACGTCTTCTCTGAAACTCACATTTCCATCGAGGAGACGTCTCTACTCATCCCAGAGGGTGCTCCCAATCAGGGATCCCCCTTTTCTGAATCATTGATCGATTTACTCGATCCTCCCTCCACTGTAAATACCACCTTTCCAGCTTTGTCTTCAGTAGGTCAAGTTAGGTTAGGAAATAGGAAAGTCAGAGGTAAGCAAGTTCCAAATAGGTATCTGCAACAATTGGCACAGAAATGCGTAGAGTGTGCAAGGCTGCCAAACTTTTTAGATAATACCATCCAGCTAGATGAAATCCGATATGAGGATGAGCATAACATAGATCATACTTTGGGAGTATATGAAGTGGTATCAGAGAAGGATCCAGAATCCAAGGATGAAATCGAGGACTTGGCTGATGCATATGCATCTGGACTTAGAAGATTTGAAGAACCATCAGCCACAGGGAATGAACCGACCAAGGAACTGAATTTAGGAACCCTAGAAGATCCTAAGACTATCCTCATTAGTGCAAACCTCACTCCCTCAGAAGAACAACGTTTGATCAAAGTTTTGGAAGAATATAATGACACGTTCGCATGGACATATGAAGACATGCCGGGATTAGATAATTCATTGGTTGAACATAGATTAACCTTGAAACCTGGAACTACCCCAGTTAAACAAAAGCTCAGGAGGTTCCACCCTGATATTGCACTCAAAATGAAAGAAGAGGTCGACAAACTACATCAAGCAAAATTCATTAAAGTTGTCCTATATCCGCAATGGGTGGCTAACATAGTCCATGTTATGAAGAAGGATGGACAAATTCAGATTTGTATAGACTTCAGGGACTTGAACCGAGCGTGTCATAAGGATGATTTCCCTTTACCTCATATCGATGTTTTGGTTGATAACACAGCTGGATTTGAAATGCTTTCATTCATGGATGGCTATTCTGGATACAATCAGATCCGGTTAGCTGAGGAGGACCAAGAGAAGACCTCATTCACTACACCTTGGGGAACATATTGCTATGTTGTCATGCCTTTTGGGTTAAAGAATGCTGGTGCTACATATCAGAGGGCTATGATGGCTATCTTTCATGACATGATGCACACCCTTGTAGAGGTGTATGTGGATGATTTGGTTATCAAGTCCAAGAGTCGGGAAGATCATCCTGAAGTGTAAAGAAAGGTCTTGCAAAGGGCTAGAGAATATAAGCTGAAAATGAACCCTAAGAAATGTACATTTGGAGTTTCATCAGGAAAGCTACTTGGGTTCATAGTAAGCAAAAGGGGCAGAGAGATCGACCCAAACAAGGCCAAAGCAATTATTGGTATGCCTCCTCCGAAGAATATGAAAGAGCTTCGAGGATTGATTGGGAGGCTACAATTTGTCTGCCGGTTTATCTCACAACATTCCCAAAGGTGTAAACCCTTCTATGAGTTAACCAAGGCGGGGGCCGAGTTTAAATGGGATTCAAAGTGCCAGGAGGCATTTGATGAGTTGAAAACATACCTGGCAAGTCCCCCTGTACTTAGACCACCAATTCCCGACAAGCCCTTGGTCCTCTACATTTCAGTTCTTGAGAACTCTCTTGGGGCAGTCCTTGCACAAGTTGATGAAGAAGGGAAAGAACGAGCTACTTACTACTTGTCTAAGATGTTTGATGCCTATGAGCTGAAATACACTGTGGTAGAAAAGACCTGTGCTGCTCTTGTTTGGGGGGTTCAGAAACTCAAACATTATTTCCTTGCTCACCAAGTCAAGCTCATTGCTCGTATCAATCCCATTAAGTTTCTGTTAGAGAAGACAGTCTTGACTGATCGGTTTGGGCGATGGCAGAGTTTCTTATCCCAATTTGATATCACTTATGTCCCACAGAAGGCAATCAAGGGCTATGCTATTGCTGAACACCTTGCCCATCATCCCATACCCGTCTTTGACCCAGTCCGGTCGGAGTTCCCGGATGACGAACTAATGTCAGTCCGATCTTCCAATCTTTGGACATTATATTTTGACGGGGCTCTGAACTCTCATGGTAGAGGGATAGGTATTGTCCTTCTGTCACTTGAAGGTGTCACCATTCCACAGGCTTTTCAGCTTAACTTTCCAGCAACCAACAACATAGCTGAGTATGAAGCCTTGCTGGCCGGGCTGGAGGCCGCTCATTTCCATGGTGCCACCGAACTAAGGGTGTTAGGTGATAGTCAATTGATCCTACGCCAAGTCCTATCCAAGTACCAAACTTCTCATCCAAACCTCAAACCCTTCCAGGAGCTCACCACTTGCTACATCAAGCTATTCTTCAAACTCACCTTTGTCCATGTCCCCCATTCTCAGAATATCCTCGCCGATGCCTTAACTTCACTAGCTTCATCTCTATCTATCCCGCTAGGCAGGCAAGTGCGGACTATCCACATCTGTAAGAGAACAATTCCAGCAATTGAGGATGGATGTTTTCTGAAGGTTAAGGAGAGGTTCAACAGAAAGGAATACTTAGAACATAAAGAAGAAATCTCCTTGATTGAGTTAGAAGAATTAGAAGAAGGTGAGAGACCTTGGTATGATGAGATTGCGATTGCCAAGATCAATCATATCCACCTGGATCAACCACCAAGGAAAAGAAGGCAATCAGAAGAGTATCCCAAAGGTATACAATCCTAGGAGGAGTGCTCTATAAGAGAAGCCTAAGTGGAATCTTACTCAGGTGTCTTGATGAAGATGAAGCCGAGTTGGTGCTGAAGGAAGCACATTCTGGAGTTTGTGGTGGTCATGTGAATGCCTAAGCCCTTGCTAAGAAAATCATCCGACAAGGGTATTATTGGCCAACTCTATAAGAAGACTGCTCCATCTTTGTCCGGCATTGTCATTCATGTCAACTCCATGCCGACAAGATTCACTCTCCCGCATCTTCCCTTCATCCATTTCATGCCCTATGGCCTTTCGCCATGTGGGCTTTTGATATCATTGGCCCCTTGAGTGACCTCAACTCTGAAATGCGCTCAAAATCATTCATTCTGACGGCAACGGAGTACTTCACAAAGTGGGCTGAAGCGGAAGCATTCGTGGAGATTAAAGCGTCAACGATACCGCTCCTTCATCAAGCGCAACATCCTGGCAAGGTTCGGGATCCCCAGCGACATCGTCACCGATAATGGGCCACAATTTCTTTCTCAAGATCTGCGTGATCTTTGCAATAGGTATCACATTTCATTGCATCATTCATCACCATACTATCCTCAAGGCAATGAAGCCACCAACAAAACGTTAATCAAAATCATCAAGAAATCTTGTAAGTCTAGCAAGTTTATCGATTGGCCTGATAAGCTTGTAGATGCTCTATGGGCTTATCGTACTTCTGTAAGGACTCCCACTGAACAAACCCCGTATGTTTTGGCATATGGGATGGAAGCAGTGGTCCCTTATGAAGTATTACTTCCATCTCTCCGAGTTCAGCTCGACAGGGATATTCCTGTTGATGAGAGAAGAGAATCTCTCCTTGCACAGCTTGAACTCTTAAATGAAAGAAGGCTAGCCACCGCCGAGCATGCCCGGACTTATCAGAATAGACTTAGAAGGTTTTATCAAAAGAGGGTGGTCGAGAGAAAAATCGAGATCGGTGATATGGTAGTCAAACGCATATTCATTAAGCCAGGGCGTCCCCGCTCCAAGTTGCAACCTAACTGGGAAGGGCCTTTTGTAATCACTGAAAAGTGTCCAGGTAATGCATATGAATTGACTAATGCAGATGGAGAAAAATTGAATCATCCTTGGAATGGAGTTTACCTCAAAAAGTACTTTCCATAAAAATGGAGAAACCACTAGTATAATCTCAAGTCATCGATCCTAGGTTGTTCGTGAGAAGTCCAGGGTAGGTACCATCCTACACACACAACACTTCCCAATCCTAGAATCCAGACAACCCGACACTTGCGAAAGGCAAGGCAGAAATCTAGAAATGGAAGGAGTACCCTTACCCTATTCTCTTCTACTCGGTCCAAGATAGGGAGAGAAGATTAGAGAGGGGTAGTATCGAAAACACTCTCAGAGGGTACAAAAGGGTGCCAAAATATGGGCAATGAACCCCTCAGGTTAGAAAAAGAAAATGATCAACTTGTCTGAATGAGTACCCAGAATGATAGTCAAGGCAAATGGCATTAAAAGATGGGCAATGTCCCCACGGGTCAAAAACCTGTCCAAATATGTGCCATACAGAAAAGAGCAAAAAAAGAAAGAAAAACCCAAAGAGGCCGAACCCCAATGGGTAATTTGAGTGAGAGTAGAGAAATCCCTCTCAACATCTCTAAACCCTATCAAGGACTTCCTCTATACTCTTCCTCCTTAAACCCCTTGGATAGGGTAAACCGACCAAATCTAGGTGGAACCCAAACCGATCAAAGGAAGAAGGTTAGAAGGATTCTAGGTAGGGAACTTTATTTTTGCACGTGGCATCTACCACTTGAGTCTTGACAAACCCCAAAGACCGATGACTTGTCTCAAATACTAGCATTTTCTCCACAAAAAAATTGAATATTTCAAAAATCTAAAAAAATTGCATATTTCAAAAACCCAAAAAAAATTGAATATTTCAAAAAAATCAAAAAAATTTGCATATTTCAAAAATCCAAAAAAAAATTGAATACTTTTCAAAAATCCAAAAAAATGAATACTTCAAGGAAATCCAAAAAAAATGCTCAGTCATGATCATTGTCTTAGCTGCATCCATGCTTATTTTTCTGTCATGCATATTTCCATTCCTGCATTGCATATCATTTTGCTTTAATTACCTTGTTAAGAAGGCTCTCCCCTTTGACATAAGTCAAAGTTGACCATAATGGGCAAAGGGATGAGTCATGATGAAGATCTAATCTCCTTCTGTCAAGTGTTTCAGGCATTTCAATGCAGAAGAGGAGAAGATTCACACCACGGCAGGTAAGTTCTCTTAACCCTTACCCCTATTTCATTTAAGTCATTTGTTTTATTCCACCTTGTTAATAAGGCTCCTCCCTTTGACTCAAAATCAAGGCAAATGATATACAGGCTATCTAGAAACTGACTAGAAACTGACCGGATTCGGGTTATCTCTAACCCTTTTTTTTATTTTCGGATAAACAGACTAAAAAATAATACAAAAAAATGTAAAAAAATTATAGGAGTAGGGGAATGGCATCATTATAAGGTCAATTGCACATAAGGCATCATTATAAGGTCAATCGCACATGTTATCCTATAAAAAATGAGTTTTATGCTCTGAATTTGGCGAATTTGGCATGTCTACAGCTTGCCTTGCCTTGATGTCGGCTTTGTAGGGGAATGGCATGTAATGAAGCGGAGTGATTCGTACTGAACTGTAATGGAATGCAAGTTAACGTAGATGAATGTAGCGGAATGGAATGATGATGGACTGAAAATGTGGCATCAAGGTGTAGATATAGACACGCTTATCTACCTGATCCAGCAAAATGAATCTCTCTGAGTATTCTAGATCACTTTCATGTTCTATCAAAACCTCACATAATTGACTGGTAAAAGACATGCCCTTGGCACGAGAGATGAAAAAGTAAATGATAAAGGATAAAAGGATGTAGCCAACCCTCAGCGTGGTGAGGAGTCCTCGAATTCGTAGGTTCATCATCAGCCAGCAACCCGAAATTTGCGGTGTTCTTGTACTGTGATGGGCTAAAGTTTTTAAAAGAGAAATTGATCTTAAAATGAAAAGAATACCAATCCATCATATTTGGAATCTCAAGTTCATTCAAGTTTCACCAAAATACTCAGTTTAATTCTGAGTGTAATAATCTCAAATTCTAAAAGGGTTCGTTTTAAGCATGACAAAATTGCTCGGGTATCGTGAAAACCATGAATCACGCTCTAGCAGAAAATCAAGTATTCGGAAAAGGACAAAACAGACTTAAGCCATAGTGGGATTGAAAGATAGTGGGACTAACATAGAATGATGGGAAAGAAGAAACAATGGCGTGACAATCATGACACGGTGGGTAAAATAAAAGACACGGTGGGATAAAAGAAAGGAAAGAATAAAACATGGTGGAACAAAAAGAAAGGAATAAAACATTAAGGAATAAAATTGGTAATGATGAAGAATGAAAAAGGAGATGGATGTGAAAACATAGAAAATTATGTAGAAAATAGTTGAAGATATAGATTGTCTATTGGAGGTCAAGACACCTGATTAGGAACCATCGTCCCTCCAATGTTCAATTTTGGCTTATCCATGAGTGTGAAGAAATGACCAAGCCGTCATAGATTTTGTTGAAGGGGACCTCGGGCCCAGTCATTTTCACTCTCAATGTCTTCAACATTAATGCATATAATATGTATCAAATGGCCCTAATATAACTAGGTGACAGATAGTAGGAGTGATGTGAAGTGCAAAAATGAAGTGATGGTTATGATGTGAAATTGATGAGAATGTGGATTTGAGTGAAGTCTTCAGGCGTGGTCTATCGACTTGCATCGACTGCCTGATTCATCAGCATCTCTGGTCCATCCTTGTCTTGCCTTCTGACGGAATACACCACCACGATAGGTAGCGCTTCCTCTCTTTTCTCCACAAGGTTGGCATGATGTTCCTTGGGGAACACCGATCTCACCAATTCACCTGTTAGGACTTAAAAGATTGCCTGCACATTTCTGGTTAGTACCCAACTGGCGAAATTGTCATATGAAGCATATTGTTCCTGAAATGAACAACTTAAGTTTTTACTATTAAAATCATCATTTGGAGGTCAAAACAATGTTTTTGATGATGGTTTATTTAGCAAAAATGTCATTCTTAACATTATAAACAATTTATGATTTTTTGAGATTTTTCTGAAATTTTTTGAATTTTGTTAGCCATGTGCCCTGGGTAGGGCACCTAGCCATGCGCCCTAGGGTGGGGCACCTGGCCATGCGCCTCCAGACGAGGGCACATGCGCCCTAACCTCAAAAAAACATTTTTAAATCCGAATTTGACTCAAAAATGGATTAATCCTCTCCTATAAATACTCTATTAAACTCGAAAATTGATCTTATCTCTGTTCAAATGGCTCCTCCTTCTAAGAAGATGTGTTCTGACTTAGGAAGAGCAATTTCAAGCATTCCAGGACATGTGAAAGAGAGTATTTCAGCAAATCTGGTAAGAAAAATTATTGTTTATCAGTTGTGATTTTTTTGAATTTTTTTCGATTTTTTTTGAAAATTTAGGTTCATGTGCCCCCGATCGGGAGCACCTAGCCATGCGCCCTGGGGTGGGGCACCTGGCCATGTGCCCCCATGTGAGGGCACATGCGCCCTACCCCTGGTCAAAAAAAAATTTCATAAAAAGTGCAAATACCTGATAGCCTCATTTGATGATTTTATGCAAGATTACCCTCTTTTCCCAGGTCCTCGAAGATTTTGTTCACCCATCTGGTTTAAAGATCTGCTTGGAGTGCTTCATTTGTCAGTAAAATCAATCTTGAGTGGCTGGGGCTTGACCGGTCTTCTGGTTCATGCGAAACACTATGCAGAATATCACGTGGACTTTGGATTGATGGTTCTTTGGTAGAGTTATGGCATCCTGACACTCATACCTTTGTCATTAACTCTTTTGAATGCACCATCTTGTTAGAAGAAGCAGCGTTGTTTCTTGGACTACCACGTACTAGAAAAGGTGAGATTGCAAGAATGTTTATTCCTTCTAGATCAGTGTCTTGCCTTGAGTTCTTACAGGATTTCGTGGAGACAGAGCAAATCAACTCTCTCATCACCGGAAAACGGATCCACCTCCAAAAACTGGCAGCTTGGACTATCTCTACTTTGTCTTCTCGCGGCCTTGATGAGACACAACTTCTTCATGGATCCAAGGGTTTTGCTACTTGCCTTGCTGCTGTGTTCTTGTTTCCCGCAGAAGATGGTTTTCTGGAGCAGGGACAACTCTCGTGTATTCGTGGAATCTGGGACGGCAAGCAGCTCGGTCCTTCAGTGCTTGGCATTCTCTACTGTGGCTTGTCTTCTGCTTGCGTGGGACGTCCTATGTTTGGCAGTGCTCTTCTGTTTGCTTGCTGGGCAGATCTTCACTTCAAGTTTGATCCATCAGGCAGTGCTACTACTACTTCACGGCTATTTTGGCGCAGTCCATTGTTCCCATATGCTGCAGCTCTCGGTTTTCCTAACACGGTTTCCAACAAATGTGCTTCATTGAAGAAACGGATAGATTGGCGTATCCATCTTGCTTCCATGAGTCATTCAGGCTTTGTGCACAGTCTGGTCATTATGCAATAGAGAGATATTCAGATCTGTTTTGCTCCTTGCGTGGATCTTCGACTAGTTACTGGCTCGGCTTTTGTTCTGTAGAATCCGCACAAGTGCCACTCCCAGATTGGTTTGCCTCTCCATGAACTGCCGGTGCTTTCACACTTGACTCTTATTAAAGATAGGAAGCTTGATACAGATGAAGACACGGAGGAAGCTAAGACATCTATTGCCTTGTGGAGTATGAGTCGGCTACAGCGACCAAGCACGCTTACCGAGGAGAGTTCAGATGACCAACACCGCTATCTTTCTTAGTTGCAGCTTCTTTGTACCTGATCATCCTTTTGTTGCCATTTTCGTTTCTAGCTTGTCAAACAAATTTTGGTCATTTATGAATATGAAATGAATTTTGTCATGTCAATTTCGCAATATAAATTCACAAAGTTTTACCTTATGCCTGAAAAATTGTCAATGCAAGACCAAAACAATGCATGGAAAAAAACAACATGATTTGCAAAATTTAATAGTAAGAAATGAATTTTTTTTATGAAGTTAAAGCATGCATTTTTTCGTTGAATTTTTCTGAGCAATCCAGAAATCTCTTTGGGATTCTCTCAGTGGCGTTGTGATCAGCTCAATTTCAAGAGTTGCAAGGTAATTTTTTTAAAATTTTCATGATTTTTACATATTTTTACTTCTATAAATAGACCAGCTGTTGTTACCAGTTCATTTCGCTACACACAGTCTCTCTCTTCACCAGAGCTACTCCAACTTCTTTCACACTTTTAGAGCTCGAATCGCGTTCAAAGGTCAGTACTCCAGTTAAAGAAAATGTAGATCTCTGCATTTTCTTCGTTTTGACTATGATTTCATGAGATTCCGAGTTCGTTTGAGTTGTTTTTGGGTCAAGAGAAAAATGGTGCACATCTAGGGTCCATGTGCCCTGGAACCAGGGCGCATGTGCCCTCAAACTAGGGCACAAGGGCACGTGCCCTGGAACCAGTGCACATGTGCCCTCAACCCAGGGCACAAGGGCACGTGCCCTCAAGTCAAGGTGCATGTGCCCTGGACCCAGGGCACAAGGGCATGTATCCTCAAGTCAGGGCGCATGTGCCCTGGACCCAGGGCGCATGTGCCCACAGACCAGGGTGCATGGGCCCCACAGACCAGGGTGCATGGGCCCCTGGTCTAGGCACATGTCAACTTCAGCATTCTTGTATTGGTGATTTTTTTTAAAATTAACTGACCAATTTTGAAATGTACAGATGCCGAAGAGGGTTCGACGCGCGCGTGCTCATGACGACGAGGCTGGTCCTTCTGAGCCGACAGCTCGGCGCGATGTAAATGTCCTTTGAACTAACTAGAAACTCTCTACTATCTTTGTGATCTAGTTCTTGACCTGAACAACTTTTGCACTTGTAGGTACGGATCAAATTGCGTATATCATGGCAATTGGTACGATTGGCGTACCGGGGTCTTCAACCGTTCCAACGCCGCCGCCTGGATGAGATGGGATTTGGTCCCGTCTTACATTTTTTAGTGCTTTGGGAGGACTTGGCTCTGATCCAGGTTCTGAGAGATCGTTGGGATGCCGTGACTTGTTCATTTCTTCTTCCCTGGGGGCATATGGTCCCTACTCTGGAGGACGTGGCCCATATCACGGGGCTGCGGGTCTATGGGCGCGCCGTCACCGGTTGCACGTATAGTAACTACGCCGAGATGGCAGCGATGCTTCTTTCTTACTCCCCGCCTCGGTCACATGATGAGGTAGTCCTGTCGATCACTCAGAAGGAGTGTCTCAAGCTAGTGGGCCTGATAGAGGCTCAGATGCAGCAGGGCGAGGTGACCACGGACTACAAGGATCGCCTGATTCGTCAGGTATCTGCGACACTATGCGGTCTTCCTGGATCAGCGGAGGCAGATCGGGATCTCCGCCGATTTCTGCTCTTCTTTTTCGGTCGCTTGTTGTTGGGCAACAAGACCGAGAAGGTTCACCTACGGTTCCTTCCATTCCTGGCAGACATGGAGTCCATCGGCGACTATGCCTGGGGTGCAGCAGTCCTCGCACATCTGTTTGCCAGTCTCTCTCCCAACAGTGGTACTGTCTCAGTGGGCGGCTTCACACCTTTTCTTCAGGTATTTCTCTTTCTGTGGCTTACTTTCCTGTTGCATGTTATACTTGTACCAACGAAGTGTTAATTTCAGGTGTGGAGTTACCTTTACATTCCACTAGGCTGAGGTAGAATAGATCACCCATTTCTCCTGCCTTTGATGGCGCGTTGGCATGCCATCCATGACACTAAGTCCCATGCATACCAGCTCCTTCATCTTCGAGGCGAGCTGTTGGGTCTTTCTCCTGCACGGGTATGTCTCCCTGTTCTTCCTTGCTTTTGTTTTGCTAATTGCTGATCCTTTTATTTCTTGTAGGTATGCTGGCGCCCATATCTGACTACTGACGATGAGAGTGCCAAGTGGGTGGTGAAGGGTGCTCATCTTTTCGGCCGCAACATTTACCTTCATTGTCTGAACGAGGTGGAGCCACTGTGGGTTCGCCTCATGATGAGGACATTTGGCGGTTATCAGGAGTGGTGCCCACCTCCTTCGTCCGGCACACGCCCATAGCACAAAGGGGTTGACACACTCGCAACTGGGCAGCCCGGTACCAATCTGCCTTGGAGGACTGGGAGGCTGAGGTCACCGTGGTTTTCTCGACTGCTGTGGATGACACGGAGTTCACTCGCCAATATGGTGCTGCTTACGGTCATCTTTTTGACTATGCTGGCCAGGTTAGCCTTTTGTCTCTGTCTCTTTGTTATCAATGCATTGCCTTGTCTTAAAAAAAATTTCTTCTTTTCAGGATTCCCGGTGCATGCTTACCCAGTATCGAGCACAGATTCGCGAGTTGGAGGAGGAGGTGGCCTCCCTGAAGGCAGCTTTAAAGGCAAAGGTATGTGTGTGTCTGGTGTTCCTTAATTAAGCTGCCAAATATTTGACTTGCTTTATGTACTGACAGTGCATGGGCCACTCAGAGGGTGTTTCTTCTTCTGAAGAGGTGAGAGCCCTATGAGATGAGCTGGCTGCCGTGAAACAGTCTCTGGCGGAGAAGGAGATCAAGGTAACATTTTGATAGTTGCTACCAAACTTGTTCTTTCACTGTCTAAGCCTTATACATTGCTTGTAGGTGGCTGCACTAGAGCGATCAGTTGCTACTTCTTCTTCAGAGTCTTCTTCCAGGATCCAGGCCTTGGAAGCTGAGTTGCAGGCCCGGGTGCCTACTCTTGAGATGGCTCAGCTCCGATTGGACTTTGATATAGAGCTATTGGCGCGTGATCGGCGCCACTTTGAGGCTCTTCGTGAGGTGGAGACCCAGCATACAGCTACCCTTCGTGAGCGCGACGCCGCGATCTGTGCTATGGAGCAGAGGCAGTACCAGATGCAGATGGATCTTGTTTCCGCCCAGGAGGAACTACGTTTTCATCGTGAGATGGCCCGCTAGTCTACTCGGAGCCGGACCCATCAGAGTGGCACCCATCAGAGTGGCAATCATCAAAGTGGCAGTCATCAGAGTGGCAGTCATCAGAGTGGCACACGGACCCACCAGAGCGGCTCGCACCATAGCCGAGGTCGTACAGTACAGGGTGGAGTTGATCCAGAGAGAAGCCAGACTCTGAGTGTGGCTGACTACTTAGTTTCTTCTCCTGAGCGTAGGGATGAGTAGGTTTTGATTTATATGTCCAGCATCATTGTATCAGGCTTTTGTCTTGTATCTTTTTTCATGAATGGATCAGTGTTTGTGTCTACTTGGCTTGTTTTGGTTATGCCTGCAACATCACTTCGACAATTTTGATTAGTATAATATGGTGGCTTGGCCCTTTGCTTTTGTCAAAGGGCATAGCCTTCTTAACATGGCGAAAAATAAAGAGTGAAAGAAAACAAATGTGGAAAGGGTTAAGAAAACTTACATTTGTGGCGAGAATCCATCCTCCTTGTTATGTAGTGCCTAAAACACTTAGAAAAGGATCAATTCTATCCATGTCTCATCCCTTTGCCTTTTTTTTATTTGGCTTGACTTTGAGTCAAAGGGAGGAGCCTTCTTAACAAGGTAGAATAAAACAAATGACTAAAATGAAATGTAAGGGTTGAGAGAACTTACCTGTCATGGTGTGAATCCTCTCCTCTCCTGTATTGAAATGCCTATAACACTAGATAAAAGGGGATTAGATCTTCACTAGGACTCATCCCTTTGCCTATTACGGTCAACTTTGACTTAGGTCAGAGGGAAGAGCCTTTTTAACAAGGTAATTAAAGCAAAAAGGATATGCAATGCAGGAATGGAAATATGCATGACAATTAAATAAACATGGATGCAACTAAGGCAATGATCATGACTAAGCATTTTGTTTTGGATTTTCTTAGAAATATTCACTTTGTTTTGGATTTTCAAAGTGTTCAATTTTTTTGGATTTTTGAAATATGTAATTTTTTTGGATTTTTGAAATATGCATTTTTTTTGGATTTTTAAAATATTCATTTTTTTCGATTTGAAATATTCATCATTTTTTTGGATTTTGGAATATTCAATTTTTTTTGGATTTTGGAAATATTCATTTTTTGTGGAGAAAATGCTGGTATTTGAGACAATTCATCGGTCTTTGGGGTTTATCAAGACTCAAGTGGTAGATGCCACGTGCAAAAATAAAGTTCCCTATCTAGAACCCTTCTAACCTTCTTCCTTTGATCGGCTTGGATTCCACCTGGATTTGGTCGATTTACCCTTCCCTAGGGATTTAAGGAGAAAGAGTATAGAGGAAGTCCTTGATAGGGTCTGAAGATGTTGAGAGGGATTTCTCTACTCTCACTCAAATTACCCATTGGGGTTCGGCCTCTTTAGGTTTCTCTTACTTTTTTGCTCTTTTCTATATGACACATATTTGAACAGGTTTTTAACCCGTGGGGACATTGCCCATCTTTTAATGCCTTTTGCCTTGACTATCATTCTGGGTACTCATTCGGACAGGTTGATCATTTTTCTTTTTTTAACCTGAGGGGTTCATGGCCCATCTTTTGGCACCCTTTTGTACCCTCTGAGATGGCCTCTTACTAGGGTGGGAGTGTTTTCGATACTACCCCTCTCTAATCTTCTCTCCCTATCTTGGACCGAGTAGAAGAGAATAGGGTATGGGTACTCCTTCCATTTCTAGATTTCTGCCTTGCCTTTCGCAAGTGTCGGGTTGTCTGGATTCTAGGATTGGGAAGTGTTGTGTGTGTAGGATGGTACCTACCCTTGACTTCTCACGAACAACCTAGGATCGATGACTTGAGATTATACCAGTGGTTTCTCCATTTTTATGGAAAGTAATTTTTGAGGTAAACTCCATTCCAAGGATGATTCAATTTTTCTTCATCTGCATTAGTCAATTCATATGCATTACCTGGATACTTTTCAGTGATTACAAAAGACCCTTCCCAGTTAGGTTGCAACTTGGAGCGGGGACCCCCTGGCTTAACGAATATGCGTTTGACTACTCACCGATTTTGAATTTTCTCTCGACCACCCTCTTTTGATAAAACATTTTAAGTCTATTTTGATAAGTCCGGGCATGCTCGGCGGCGGGCCTTCTTTCATCCAAGAGTTCAAGCTGTGCAAGGAGAGATTCTCTTCTCTCATCAACAGGAATATCCCTGTCGAGCTGAACTCGGAGAGATAGAAGTAATACTTCGTAAGGGACCACTGCTTCCATCCCATATGCCAAAGCATACGAGGTTTGTCCAGTGGGAGTCCTTACAGAAGTACGATAAGCCCATAGAGCATCTACAAGCTTATCAGGCCAGTCGGCAAATTTGCTAAACTTACAAGATTTCTTGATGATTTTGATTAAGGTTTTGTTGGTGGCTTCTGCTTGACCATTGCCTTGAGGATAGTATGGTGATGAATGATGCAATGAAATGCAATACCTGTTGCAAAGATCACGCAGATCTTGAGAAAGAAATTGTGGCTCATTATCGGTGGCGATGTCGCTGGGTATCCCGAACCTTGCCAGGATGTTGCGCTTGATAAAGGAGCAGACTATTGACACTTTAATCTCCACGAATGCTTCCGCTTCAGCCCACTTTGTGAAGTACTCCATTGCCATCAAAATAAATGATTTTGAGCGCATTTCAGAGTTGAGGTCACTCAAGGGGCCAATGATATCAAAAGCCCACATGGCGAAAGGCCATGAGACATGAATTGGATGAAGGGAAGATGCGGGAGAGTGAATCTTGTCGGCATGGAGTTGACATGAATGACAATGCTGGACAAAGATGAAGCAGTCTTCTTTTAGAGTTGGCCAATAATACCCTTGTCGGATGATTTTCTTAGCAATGGCTTGGGCATTCACATGACCACCACACACTCCAGAATGTGCTTCCTTCAACACCAACTCGGCTTCTTCTTCATCAAGACACCTGAGTAAGATTCCACTTAGGCTTTTCTTGTAGAGTACTCCTCCTAGGATTGTATACCTCTGGGATACTCTTCTAATTGCCTTATTTTCTTTGGTAGTTGATCCAGGCGGATATGACTGATCTTGGCAATACCTCGCAATCTCGTAATACCAAGGTCTCTCACCTTCTTCTAATTCTTACAACTCAATCAAGGAGATCTCTTCTTTATGTTCTAAGTATTCCTTTCTGTTGAACCTCTCCTTAACCTTCAGAAAATGTCCATCTTCAATTGCTGGAATTGTCCTCTTACAAATGTGGATAATTCGCACTTGCCTGCCTAGCGGGACAGATAGAGATGAAGCTAGTGAAGCTAAGGCATCGGCGAGGATATTCTGAGAACGGGGAACATGGACAAAGGTGAGTTTGAAGAATAGCTTGATGTAGCAGGTGGTGAGCTCCTGGTAGGGTTTGAGGTTTGGATGAGAAGTTCGGTACTTGGATAAGACTTGGCGTAGGATCAATTGACTATCACCTATCACCCTCAGTTCGGTGGCACCATGGAAATGAGCGGCCTCCAGCTCGGCCAGCAAGGCTTCATACTCAGCTATGTTGTTGGTTGCTGGAAAGTTAAGCTGAAAAGCCTGTGGAATGGTGACACCTTCAGGTGACAGAAGGACAATACCTATCCCTCTACCGTGAGAGTTCAGAGCCCCGTCAAAATATAATGTCCAAAGATTGGAAGATCGGACTGACATTAGTTCGTCATCCGGGAGCTCCGACCGGACTGGGTCAAAGACGGGTACGGGATGATGGGCAAGGTGTTCAGCGATAGCATAGCCCTTGATTGCCTTCTGTGGGACATAAGTGATATCAAATTGGGATAAGAAACTCTGCCATCGCCCTAACCGATCAGTCAAGACCGTCTTCTCTAACAGAAACTTAATGGGATTGATACGAGCAATGAGCTTGACTTGGTGAGTAAGGAAATAATGTTTGAGTTTCTGAACCACCCAAACAAGTGCAGCACAGGTCTTTTCTACCACAGTGTACTTCAGCTCACAAATATCAAACATCTTAGACAAGTAATAGGTAGCTCGTTCTTTCCATTCTTCATCAACTTGTGCAAGGACTGCCCCAAGAGAGTTCTTAAGAACCGAAATGTAGAGGACCAAGGGCTTGTCGGGAATTGGTGGTCTAAGTACAGGGGGACTTGCCAGGTATGTTTTCAACCCATCAAACGCCTCCTGGCACTTCGAATCCCATTTAAACTCGGCCCCCGCCTTGGTTAACTCATAGAAAGGTTTACACCTTTGGGAATGTTGTGAGATAAACCGGCGGACAAATTGTAGCCTCCCAATCAAACCTCGAAGCTCTTTCATATTCTTCGGGGGAGGCATACCAATAATTGCTTTGGCCTTGTTTGGGTCGATCTCTATGCCCCTCTTGCTTACTATGAACCCAAGTAGCTTTCCTGATGAAACTCCAAATGTACACTTCTTAGGGTTCATTTTCAGCTTATATTCTCTAGCCCTTTGCAAGACCTTTCTTAACACTTCAGAATGATCTTCTCGACTCTTGGATTTGATAACCAAATCATCCACATACACCTCTACAAGGGTGTGCATCATGTCGTGAAAGATAGCCATCATAGCCCTCTGATATGTAGCACCAGCATTCTTTAACCCAAAGGGCATGACAACATAGCAATATGTTCCCCAAGGTGTAGTGAATGAGGTCTTCTCTTGGTCCTCCTCAGCTAACCGGATCTGATTGTATCCAATATAGCCGTCCATGAATGAAAGCATTTCAAATCCAGCTGTGTTATCAACCAAAACATCGATATGAGGTAAAGGAAAATCATCCTTAGGACATGCTCGGTTCAAGTCCCTGAAGTCTATACAAATCCGAATTCGTCAATCCTTCTTCATAACAGGGACTATATTAGCCACCCATTGCGGATATAGGACAACCTTAATAAATTTTGTTTGATGTAGTTTGTCGACCTCTTCTTTCATTTTGAGTGCAATATCAGGGTGGAACCTCCTGAGCTTTTGTTTAACCGGGGTAGTTCCAGGTTTCAAGGTTAATCTATGTTCAACCAATGAATTATCTAATCCCGGCATATCTTCATACGTCCATGCGAACGTGTCCTTATATTCTTTCAAAACTTTGATCAAACGTTGTTCTTCTGAGGGAGTGAGGTTTGCACTGATGAGGATAGTCTTAGGATCTTCCAGGGTTCCTAAATTCAGTTCCTTGGTCGGTTCATTCCCTGTGGCTGATGGTTCTTCAAATCTTCTAAGTCCAGATGCATATGCATCAGCCAAGTCCTCAATTTCATCCTCGGATTCGGGATCCTTCTCTGATACCACCTCATATACTCCCAAAGTATGATCTATGTTATGCTCATCCTCATATCGGATTTCATCTAGTTGGATGGTATTATCTAAAAAGTTTGGCAGCCTTGCACACTCTACGCATTTCTGTGCCAATTGTTGCAGATACCTATTTGGAACTCATTTACCTCTGACTTTCCTATTTCCTAACCTAACTTGTCCTACTGAAGATAAAGCTGGAAAGGTGGTATTTACAGTGGAAGGAGGATCGAGTAAATCGATCAATGATTTAGAAAAGAGGGATCCCTGATTGGGAGCACCCTCTGGGATGAGTAGAGATGTCTCCTCAATGGAAATGTGAGTTTCAGAGAAGACGTTTTTTTTTGGAAATTTAAAGTAAAAAGATAGAATGAGTCAGCATGACTCGAGGTTTGCTAGAAACTGACTGAATTACCAGAGAGAAAAACTTAAGAATAAAAGGGAAAAAGGGGCTCGTGGGCCCAATGGTAACAAAAAGTGGACACATGGGTCCAAAACAGATGAAAAACATAAATGGGTACGTGGACCCGATCTTAAAAATAAATGGGCATGTGAGCCCATGTTGTGAAAAGCTCTCAGTGCTGAAGTTGATGAGGGAAGCAAATGGGCAAGCAGGCCCAATAAGAGTGGAAGGTTGAAGAGGGCACATGGGTCCAAAGTGGGTAAGTGGGCTCTGAAGCCCATCCAAAAGATCTAGAAATAATGGTACGAGGTTCGAACATGGCATTGTTGTATTTGGGCCTCGTGGAATGGTTTTGACTTGGGTAACATGTTTAACAAGATGATTCAAGATTGGTCTGCCCTTGAGTGGTTCCTGGTGCTCTTCCCCACTTGAAAACAGACAAGTCAAAGATAAGCATAGGTCTTCTAAGTCTACTTCTTCATCTGGAGCCTTCCTTCTCTTGACAACTGTAATGAAACTCTTGTCATCTTCAGCCATCATCATGGTCTCCCCTTTGATAAAGAAGGTGTGGAGTCCCATGGCATATCCTGGCTGGAAGATCCTCCTTGGGATGGAATCCTCTTCGTATCCCAACCCCTGCCTGCGTGGCCTTTTCACAGTTTGAATCGGCTGAGTGATTCCTTGAAGATCCTTGCCTAAACCTCTTCCAAGCTGATAGCCTAGTTTCATCATCATCCGCCATCCCACTGTGTCAGGTAGAGAGGCGGTCATGCATCTAACTTCTGGTAATTCTCCCACTGAGATCTGGGGCTGTATTGACAAACCTAGGGGTGATGTAAAAGTAGCATCATTCATCTCGTCCCTTATAGGCATGCTAGTCACTTTGACCACTTGTCCTTTAAAAGTAAACTTTATTCACTGGTGGTTTGTTGAAGCCACGGCTCCTATTGCCTCCAAGTATGGCCTCCCAAGTATAGCCCGAAAAGTTGGATCCAATTCTAGAACATGAAAATCCGTTGTGACTGTACATGGTCCAAGTTTGACTTCTAAAGTGACCACCCCACGTGCAGACTTCTTGGAGTTGTCGTAGGTCGTCACTATGGCACAGGATGGCTTGATTTCTTGCTCAGAAATGCCACACAACTGCAAAGTTTTTGGTGGCATAACATTGATAGAAGCTCCAGTGTCAACCAAACATGATTTCACTTCGACATTGCAGATGATAACTGCCACATGCAAAGCATATCTCCTGACCTATGGATCTGCTAATTCTTCCTGAGAGAAAGTGAGTGTTGGGTGCTCACTTCTAGGAGCTAACACTGTAGTGATTTTCTCAGGTGGGAGATCTTCATTCACCATGACCCTTTGCAAGTACTGCTGTAGAATTTCTTGGTGCACCTTTGATCTTTTGATCAACTAAAGTATGGAAATATGGGCCGGTGTCTTATCCAAATGTTTCAACAAATCATACACCGTGCCCGGCAATGGTTCTTCCACTTGTTCCTCCTCCACTGGATCTTGCGGTTGAGTACTGGCTTGGGGAAAGAGCCGCTGGAACATCCTCCCACTCCGAAGCACTGGGGCTATTTGGCGGTCAGGTAGAGGTGACGAGTTAACTGGGGTGGATTGTGGTAGAACAGGTGGTGTAGGTGCAGGTATGATAGGTAGTGGGATCGATGGTTCTAGGATGATGAGGTTAGTTGGTAGAGGGGTAGGATTTGGAGGTGGTAGTGATGGTGATACCGGTGGCCTAATAAGAAGAGGCCGGGGTGCAGAAGTGGTTGATGAGTTTAATGAAGGTGTAGGTTGTGAGATTGGTTGTATGATTGGTTGGAGTTTTGGAGTGGTAGAGCTCGTAGGCTGGGGGTTCAGGTTTGGTGGTGATTGTGGTGGTCGAATGAGCAAGGGCCGGTGTGTAGCAATGGTTGAAGGAGGTGTAGTTAACGAGGGGGCTGGCCTAATGATGGGTCGGCGAGAAGAAGTGGCGGCCAGTGGTTGGGTTATTGAGCTTTGTGGTAGTTGTGGAGTAGAAGGTGCACGAATTATATTTCTAGGAGGGTTCCTAGCAGGAGACCTAGCTGGGTTGACTGGCATGGTTGCATTTTGGTTTTCTAGTTGCCAACCTTGAGCACGGCTGGCATCTCCCTGGACAATGGAGTGTACTAGACCAATTCCTGGGTTTGGATGTGCTGGTGCCGGTGCTGGTGCCGGTGCTGGAGCGGGAGCATGTAATGGGAGCGGATTCTGAACAATCCCCAAGCCAGGTTGTTGTTGAGGTTGAGCCGGTGGATGCTGCCGCAGCTGCTGCCTAGCCTTCATATCTTGTATGCATTCCCCCATTTGAGCCCAATCAATGCTGCCTTGGTCATTCAGATCGTGGATGTAATCCTTGAATTGAAAGCACACTTCTACAGTGTGACCAGGACACCAGTGGTAAGCACAGTATCGGGACATATCTACATTTGTTGGCGAAACCTCTCTTTCCTTGGGCAATTCCAACTGTTTATCCACCATGAGTACATTGAAGATGTCGGTTAAGGAGTAAGGGAGTTGTTGATAGTTCTCTCAACTAGGACCTCCCCTTCGTGGTGCCTGATTGGGTGGTAGCGGTGCCCTATTGTAGGTAGGTTGACGAGGTTGCTGGGGTTGTGCTACTGGTTGCGGGGTTGTTGTGGTTGTCGTGGTTGTGGTGGCCTAACCTATTGTTGAGGGGGGTAATAGGAAAGGTTTTGTGGTGGGTTTCTGAACTGGTTTTGACGGTTCCCTCCCTGGTTCCCCACAATGTTTATAGCTTCGTTGTTGACCACTCCTTCGGTTGTAGGCCCAACTGGTGCAAAGGGGGTTTTCCTAAGGTTTCTAGGTTTGGGATCAAAAGGTTTATCATTGTGGCATCTTTAAAGTGGGCTTGAAAGTACCGGGCA
Source organism: Cryptocoryne crispatula var. balansae (assembly GCA_036172225.1). NCBI lineage: Eukaryota > Viridiplantae > Streptophyta > Magnoliopsida > Alismatales > Araceae > Cryptocoryne > Cryptocoryne crispatula. Next base: position 12,203,274 of record CM069930.1, read on the forward strand.
CTGTCATAGAGTTCATTTATAGTGGTAGGACGGTGCATGATCAATATATTCCTCAAGGCAGGTGTAGTGTTGCCAATAAGCATCTTCACTTGTTCCCCTTCAGAAATCACATCTATCAATTTTTCTGCCATTCCCCTCCAGCGATCAGCAAACTTTATGAAGTCCTCTTCGGGCTTCATCTTCTCAGCAATCAAGTCTGTAATGAAGCATGCTGGTGCCACCCGGTCTCTGTATCTTTGCAAGAATTTGGTCTTCACAATATCGAAGTCTCCTGCCTCAAAGGAGTCGAGTGAGTAGAACCATTCCAATGCAGACCCTTCTAGTGATCGTCGGAACAAGAAGGCAAGAACCCTACGATCATTTTTCCAGAATGAGGACTCGTAGAGAAAATCTTTAAGGTGGAGAAAAGGATTACCAGTACCATTGTAGCGGCGATAAACTAGTAGCTCAGAAGGTGGCAAGTGGAGAACTGGCAAAGAAGGAATAGAGATCTCAGGAACTGACTTGGAGTCCAGGCGACATCTCAGCTCTTCATAGCGTTCATTCATCTGGGTGAGCTGATCCATGATTGCCTGGGTGAGGGCAGGTTCTTGGTTTACTGGTTGGGGTATGTGGTTAGAGACATGATTTTGGAATTGAGGAGTATGACTTGGCAAATTTACTGAAGATTGTCCCATGACTTGATGGGTCAAGGGAGCAACATGGTTGAAATAAGATGGCTGAACAAATGAGGGTTGGACCACAGACGGTTGAACTATAGATGGTTGAACTACAGATGGTTGTGCTAGTGCCAATGATGGTTGAATCACAGATTGTTGAACAATAGGTGGTTGAATGAGTGGTGGTCGAACCAGAGGACAAGGAGATGAGGCAACTTGGTTAACTTCAGCCTGATCTGAGGCCATTTTGCCCTTCACCATGGATTGTATGCGGGCATAGGTTTCTGGGTCGGTATAGAGAGACAACTCCCTAAAGAGTTGTTCGACATCACGAGGAGCAGATGGTTGAGGGACCTCTTGCGCTTCTGACTCAAACAATGGATTAACACGACCATCTGACGGATTTGGTTGATGACCGATCTCGTGCTCTCGATGTTCAGCTTGTTCTGCCATTCCAACGTGCCTTCCAGACCTTAGTTGCATTGAACTTCAAGGAAAAAACAAACAAGTTGACAAAGTAAACAAAGAACTTTTTTGGTTTTTTTTAGTATTTTGCAAAAAGTAGAGGTTTGAATTTTTGTTTGACAAGCAAGTGATGCAAAGACATGAAAGCAAGATTACGCAATGATTTTGATTAAACCTTAGGTTTATGAATTTTGTTAAGAATTATTCTCTCAACAAATGGGTTAGGATCCTAACTCCAATCTCCAATGACCTAGGTTTTACACAATCTCACCACGTGTAGGTAACGTAGGATGCTTCGGGTTTTGGGGAGTGGTACAACCAACCCGATCATGAAGAGGAATACTCCACGTATGAGAAATTACGGAGGCTTTGATGAAAGCCAACCAAGTCAACTAGGAAGGAATATCCCAGAAGAGAGGTCAGAATCCACCAAGAGGGTGTTTTGGATGGGAGGGGTAAATGGGAGAGTGAGCTCCCGCCTAAAAAAAGTGTAAAAGAAGGAGGTAGAGAGAAGGAGCAGAGAATGCAATCAAGTAATAAAACAAGTAATGAGCAAAACAGAAACTTAAATAAACAAGCAATCAAGACCAGACAAGCAATTAGAAACTAGACAAGCAACTAGAAACTAGAATCCAGACCTTGTTTCATATGTGAGCCAAATGGAGATAGTGAAAAGGTGATGGAAAGAAGAGGGTTCAGATCTGATAGCCAAGCAAAAGGGTGGTCCACGTGGGGACCGATGTAAGAATAAGCTGGTTCACGTGGGAACCGGGGTAAAAAGTAAAGGTGGTTCACGCGGGAACCGATTTTGGCTAAAAAAGGGTGGTTCACGTGGGAAATGGTTTGAATGGTCAAAAGAGGGCCACGTGGGGCCAATTAAAGGTGAATAAGGATCTGATCCAAGTTGGGATAGATTTGAAAAAAAAGGGGTTTGGTTCACGTGGTAACCGAAGTAAAGAAAGAGATTGGTTCACGCGGGAACTAGTTTAAAAGGAAAAGGGTGGTTCACGTGGGAATCGGTTTAACTAAAATGACAGAAATTAAATGGCATACTTGGCACTTCAGATCTGATGAAAGATGGGTGAAATCAGAAATTTTGCGATGGCATGAAGTTAAGGAAGGTGGAAAGAAGGAAAGGCTCACGTGGGAACCGGTCTAGAACTAGAACTAGTTGCAAACAAAACACTAAGCACCCACGGTTGAAGACATTGCTTGTCCCACCGTGGTCACCACAAAAGCTATCGACTCTGAAAATTCGATGGGGTCATCTCCTTTTCAGGGAAGTCCGTGAACCCAGATCGTCACCTCAAGAGGGGATGAGAAAGAAAGAAGAAAAAAGCTCGGAAAGCAATTCTCACCTCGGTCCCACACTCACATTGATCCCCGAACTTTCATCCCTTGGCATCGCTCGATCACCAAAGAGACGGTTCGGGTCATGTGGGAGGAGTATGAGAAGAAATAAATGTGGTCGCCAGGAACTGCGGGTTCCGATTTATAGAATTAAAATGACCGTGTGTACCTTAGCGTGAAGAGTGTGGGTTAAAGCTTCTCCTTCTTCGGCCGGCCGATGAAGAAGAGTCCTCAACGTGTGGGTGCTTGATCTTCTGTGCAACAAGACAAATAAACAAGTGAAATATACTATTAGAACTAAACAAAGTGGAGTATGTGTAAAGAGAATAACATAAAACACACAACTGACTAGAAACTGACCGGATTCGGGTTATCTCTACCCCTTTTTTATTTTAGGATAAAAAGACTAAAAAATAATGCAAAAAAATGTAAAAAATTATATGAGGATGTAGAATCACTAAACAAAGAGATAGGAAAAATAACATAAAGATTCTGAGTTGAATAGAGAAAGATAAAGCCAAATCTGGGTTGTCGAAAAAGCCGAGCAGCAGTCCAGGATCTGCCAGGCGCGACTTTTCTTCTGCGCTCGTCACGACCATCACAGACTTCGGAATCAAGTATCGTCGATTGAAAACTGAAGAAGACTTGGAGAGGAAGAACTTTGATGAAGAGAGATTGGGCAGCAGACGTCTACACGCTGCTGTAGAGGCCGAAGAAGAGAGACCTCGCTGATCACCTGTAGAACAGCCTTCCTCTCTCTTGAACCGACTTTTCTCTCTCTAAAAACGCGAAATTCTCTCTCTAAAAATCAAAAAATCAATGCAGGAGGGTGGTTGGACGTCTTGATATGCCTGGGGGGTCGTGCCCATCCCTCTAGAATGACCAGAATCAGAGTCAATTTATAGGATAACGAACGGCGCGATCTATACTAAAAAATAGGGCTCCTTGCGCCCTACCCCAGGGCGCATGCGCCCTGGTGCAGGGCGCATGTGCCTCCCAGTGGGGGCGCATGGCACTTTTCCCGAAAAAAATGGTCTTATCCTGTCGATCCGTTCAGCAGTAGAGCCCCGGTGAAAAACTGGGTCCCTCGTGCCTCAAGGGTAGGGCGCATGTGCCCTCAAGTGAGGGCACGAGGTCACGTGCCTCACTGGTAGGGCGCATGGGCACGTGCCCTGGGTCCCGGGCGCATGTGACCAGGAACCCGGGCACATGGGACTATTTTTGCGCGTCCATCTTCCGGAAGCCATTGCGAACACTCCCGAACTCGGAATTCGACGCCGTTTGTTGCGTTGGAAAGATAACAGGCTGAAGAAGCTTTCTATAGCATCAGATCAACCATCACACCCTACAAAACTTAAGAATTTTGTCCGAAAGTTAGGGCAGTGAACAGAAGATCCGATACAGGTCAAAATGACTCCGACGGCAAACCGGAAAGGCACGGGATGCAACAAAACTTGTCCGGGGTGTGAATATGATCATAACCTTAAATGCATGATCATTAGGCATTGGTCATTCAGCCAACTTCCATGTTTACACGATTTACGTGTAGCTTTTGTTCGGAAATTACGGCTTTTTGTGGAAAACTTCGGAAAACATCCGATTTCGTTCGGCGAAGCTCCAAATCAACTTTTAAAGACCCAGCATCATTATAAGGTCAATCACACATATTACCCTATAAAACATGAGTTTTATGCTCTAAATTAGGCGAATTTGGCGTGTCTACAACGGATAAGCCAAAATTGAACATTGGAGGGACGATGGTTCCTAACCGGATGTCTTGACCTCCAATAGACAATCTATATCTTCAACTATTTTATACATGATTTTCTATGTGTTCACATCCATCTCCTTTTCATTCTTCATCATTACTAATTTTATCCCTTCATGTTTTATTCTTTTCTTTTTATTCCACCATGTTTTATTCTGTCCTTTCTTTAATCCCACCGTGTCTTTTATTTTTTCCCACCATGGCAATTGTCATGCCATTGTTTCTTCTTTCCCATCATTCTATGTTAGTCCCACCATTATCTTTCAATACCACTATGGCTTAAGTCTGTTTTGTCATTTTACGAATACTCAGTTTTCTACCAGAGCGTGATTCATGGTTTTCACGATACCCAAGCAATTTTGTTATGCTTAAACGAACCCTTTTAGAATTTGAGATTATTCTACTCAGAATTAAACTGAGTATTTTTGTGAAACTTGAATGAACTTGAGATTCCAAATATGATGGATTGGTATTCTTTTCATTTTAAGATCAATTTATCTTTTAAAACTTTAGCCCATCACAGTACAAGAACACTGCAAAGTTCTGGTTGCTGGCTGATGATGAACCTACGAATTCGAGGACTCCTCACCACGCTGAGGATTGGCTACATCCTTTATCTTTTATCCTTTAATTTTTATCTCTCGTGCCAAGGGCATGCCTTTTACCAGTCAATTATGTGAGGTTTTGATAGAACATGAAAGTGATCTAGAATACTCAGAGAGATTCATTTTGCTGGATCGCGTAGATAAGCGTGTCTATATCTACACCTTGATGCCACCTTTTCACTCTATCACCATTCCATTTCGCTACATTCATCTACGTTCACTTGCATTCCATTACAGTTCACTCCGAATCACTCCGCTTCATTACATGCCATTCCCTTACAAAGCCGACATCAAGGCGAGGCAAGCTGTAGACACGCCAAATTCTCCTAATTCAGAGCATAAAACTCATGTTTTATAGGGTAACATGTGTGATTGACCTTATAATGATGCTGGGTCTTTAAAAGTTGATTTGGAGCTTCGCCGAACGAAATCGGATGTTTTCCGAAGTTTTCCGCAAAAAGCCATAATTTCCGAGCGAAAGCCACACGTAAATCATGTAAACACGGAAATTGGCTGAATGATCAATGCCTAATGATCATGCATTGAAGGTTATGGTCATATTCACACCCCGGACAAGTTTTGTTGCATACCGTATCGGATCTTATGTTCACTGCCCTAACTTCCGGACAAATTTCTGAAGTTTTGTATGGTATGATGGCTAATCCTATGCTATATAAAGCTTCTTCGGCCTGTTATCTTTCCAACGCAACAAACGGCGTCGAATTCCGAGTTCGGGAGTGTTCGCAATGGCTTCTGGAAGAAGGACGCGCAAAAATAGTCCCATGAGCCCGGGTCCCTGGTCACATGCGTCCGGGACCCAGGGCACGTGCCCATGCGCCCTACCAGTGAGGCACGTGACCTCGTGCCCTCACTTGAGGGCACATGCGCCCTGCCCTTAAGGCACGAGGGAACTAGTTTTTCACCGGGACTCTACCACTAAGCCGATCGACCGGATAAAGTCAAATTTTTTGGGAACAGTGCCATGTGCCCCCACTTGGAGGCACATGCGCCCTGGGGGGTAGGGCACATGCGCCCAGGGGTAGACCACAAGGTCTCCTATTTTGTAGTGTTGATCGCGCCATTTGTTCTCCTATAAATAAACTATGATTCCGGTCGTTCCAAAGGCATGAGCACGACCCCCCAGGCATCTCAAGATGTCCAACCTCCCTTATGCATTGATTTTGTGATTTTTAGAGAGAGAATTTTGAGTTTTTAGAGAGATAAAAGTCGGTTCAAGAGAGAGAAAGGCTGTTCTACAGGTGATCAGCCAGGTCTTTCTTCTTCGGCCTCTACAGCAGTGTGTGGACGTATGCTGCCTGATCTCCCTTCATCAAAGTTCTTCCTCTCCAAGTCTTCTTCAGTTTTCAATTAACAGCACTCGATTCCGAGGTTGGGGCTTGTCATGACGAGCGCAGAAGAAAAGTCGCGCCTGGCAGATCCTGAACTGCTGCTCGACTTTTTCGACAACCCAGATTTGGCTATATCTTTCTCTATTCAACTCAGAATCTTTCTGTTCATTTTCCTATATCTTTGTTTAGTGATTATCCATCCTCCTATCATTTTTTTACATTTTTTTGCATTATTTTAGTCTGTTTATCCGAAAATAAAAAAGGAGTTAGAGATAACCCGAATCCGGTCAGTTTCTAGTCAATTGTGTGTTTCATGTTATTTTCCTTACATATACTCCACTTTGTTTAGTTATAATTGTCTATTTCACTTGTTTGTTTGTCTAGTTGCACAAAATATCAAGCACCCACACGTTGAGGACTCTTCTTCATCGGCCGACCGAAGAAGGAGAAGCTTTGACCCGCACTCTTCACGCTAAGGTACACACGGTCATTTTAATTCTATAAATCGGAACTCACGGTTCCTGGGGACCACATGTATTAATTTTATTCTTCTCATCCTCCTCCCACATGACCCGAACCGTCTCTTTGGTGATCAAGCGACGCCAAGGGATGAAAGTTCGGGGATCAATGTGAGTGTGGGACCGAGGTGAGAGTTGCTTTCTAAGTTTTCTTTCTTTCTTTCTCATCCCCTCTTAAGGTGACGATCTGGGTTCACGGACTTCCCTGAAAAGGAGAGGACCCCATTGAATTTTCAGAGTTGACAGGCGTGAAGTTGACATTGATGACAGTGCCGGACAAAGAGCGAGCAATCTTCTTCTAGAATAGGCCAATAATACCCTTGCCTGATGATCTTCTTGGCGAGGGCTTGAGCATTTACATGGCCTCCACATACTCCGGAGTGCGCTTCCTTAAGCACCAATTCAGCCTCTTCTTCATCTACGCATCTTAATAGAACACCGGCCAAGCTCCTTTTATAAAGCACTCCACCTAAGATGGTGTATCTCTGGGAGACTCTTCTTATGGCTCTTTTCTTCGGCAGTTAATCCTAGTGGATATGTCTGATCCTGACAGTAATTCACAATCTCATGATACCATGGTTTCTCACCCTCTTCTAATTCTTCCAACTCAACTAAAGATACTTCCTCCTTTTGCTCAATGTACTCTTTCCTTTCAAATTTTTCTTTAACCCTCAAGAATCGTGCATCTTCCACTGCCGGAATGGTACGTCGGTGGACATAGATCGTCCTAACCTGTCTGCCTAGCGGGACAGATAGTGAAGATGCCAGGGAAGCGAGAGCATCGGCAAGAATATTTTAAGCACGAGGAACATGAATGAATTCGAGTTTAGAGAATAGCTTGATGTAACAGGTGGTGAGTTCTTGGTATGGTCTGAGCCCGGGATGAGATGTGCGGTATTTGGTAAGCACTTGGCAGAGAATCAACTGGCTATCACCGATCACCCTTAGTTTAGTGACACCATAGAAGTGAGCGGCCTCCAGTCCGGCCAATAAGGCTTCACACTCAGCTATATTGTTTGTTGCTGGAAAATGGAGCTGAAAAGCCTGTGGAATGGTGACACCTTCGGGTGATAAAAGAACAATCCCTATCCCTCTACCCTGGGAGTTTAATGCCCCATCAAAATATAAAGTCCATAGATTGGAAGATCGAATGGACATCAATTCCTCATCGGGAAATTCTGATTGGATAGGGTCAAAAATTGGGATAGGATGATGGGCAAGGTGTTCAGCAATTGCATAGCCCTTGATTGCCTTCTGTTGGGTGTAGGTGATGTCGAACTGAGAGAGAAAGAAATCCCCAAAGTTTGATCAATGTTATCCTTCTCCTCGTATTGGATTTCATCTAGTTGGATCGCATTTTTCAAATATTCCGGTTGTCTGGCATATCCTAAGCTTTTCTGAGCTAACTGATGTAGGTCTTTTTGGAACTCTCCTACTTCTGATTTTTGTTCTATTTTTATTGGAAACTAAACCTAAAGAAGAAGAAGGTAAATAAGAGGAGGAAGAGGAGGTGGATGGAGTAGAATTTATTGGAGAGGATGGAGGGCAAAGAAGGTCAATCAAGGATCTGGTTCCAAGGCAAGTTGAGATGTTTCCTTGATTGAAATTTGAGTTTCGAGGAGGACGTTGCTTTCTGGGAAGCAAACATAAAGATAGAATGGGCTTCAGGTGCCCGATTTGGGGTGAGATCAACTATGGGAGCCAAAGTTGGCGGAGATATTGATAAAGAGGGGAAGATTTCGAGCAATGTTTGATAGAGGGGGCTTTCGGGCCCAATGTTGACAGAAAGAGGTGATGGGCCAGTAGGCCGGATGATCATAGAGGAAGGTGGGTTCATGGACCTAATAAGAGGAGGATGTGGGCTCGAGGGCCTGGGTTTAGGAGATGGGCTTGAGGGCCCGAGAATTGGATAAAATGGGCGCAGAGGCCCAAATTCAGTAGAGGGGCTCGATAGCCCAAGAGCAACAAGTGGGTACGTGGACCCATAAGTTGGGCCTGAGGGCCTAGAAATAGGGATCGGGCCAAGAAGCCCGGGGAGAGCATCACAGTGCGTTGGGGCGTCGGCCCTAAAAGATGACATAATGAGGGAAGGCCCTCGTGGAATTGGTTGGACTTTTTCTCGAGTCGGTTTGGCAATATGACCCTTGGGTGGGTCGACGGTGGTTCGGCTGGAGTGGTTCATTGCTTGACCCTTCTTCATCAGTGGAAAACAAAAGAGATATTTCAGGATACACGTCATCTTCAGGGTCATCAGTTCTTCTTCTCTTGTCTTGTCCTAGCTCTTGCTCCTCTTTGTTCTCAGCCAATTGAATGGTCTCTTTCTTGATGAAAAACTTTTGTAAACATCCAGAAAAGTATCTGCTTTTGAGATTTTGACAATTCGCAGTGGTTCCATCATACCCAACCCCGCTTTTTTGTTGTAATCTCATTACATTGATTGGCTCAGCTATGCCTTGCAGTTCTTTGCCTAGTCCTTGGCCTTCTTGGTATCCCAAACTTTTCATTATATGCCACCCAATGGTTTCATTTTTCTCTCTTTTCCTTCTCCACACTTGCCTTGGTTGCCTACTTATTTCTGGAAGATCCAAGATTGTCAAAATCGATTCATTTGGCAACCCGAGGGGTGGTGATGGAGAAGATGGATAATCAAGGGGCATGCTAGTCACCTTAATAATTTGTCCCTTGTAAGGGAATTTAAGACACTGGTGATTGGTGGAGGCGACTGCCTCTAGTGCTTCCAAATAGGGACGTCCCAGAATAGCTTTGTATGTCGGATCCATCTCAAGTATGTGGAAGTCAACAGTGACTATTCGGGGTCCAAGCTTCACATTTAATATAATCATGCCATCGGCAGGCTTTTTCAAATTGTCATATGCGGTCACTGTTATTTGAGATGGTCGGACATCTTCCTCAGAGATTCCACAAAGATGTAATGCTTCTAGTGGCAGAACGTTAATGGAGGCTCCGGTATCGACTAAACATGACTTAATGCCAACTCCATTGATGTGGATTGTGATGCATAAGGCACATTTCCTTACTTCCGGGTCGGCCAACTCTTCCTTTGTGAATGTAAGGGCCGGGTACTCAATTCTTGGGACCAAAACCGATGAGGTCTTTTCCGGGGGGAGGCTCTCGTTTACCATTACTCGCTGTAAGTACTGTTGGAGAACCTCTTGATGGACTCTGGATCTTTTGATCAACTCTAAGATAGAGATCCATGCCGGGGTTTTATCAAGATGTTTCAGCAAGTCATAGGATGTCCCAGGCAACGGTTCTCCGATGTGTTCTTCTACTTCTGGTACCAACCCTGACTGACCGGCCTGGGGAAAGACCCTTTGGAACATGCGCCCACTCCTGAGTATTGTGGCAAGTTGAGGAGTTATAGTTGGGGTGGTAGTGGTGGGTGGTGGGTTAGGTCGAATGATGGGAGCTCTTATGATGGGTGTAATGATGGTGGTTTGAGGCATAGTAGGGTAGGTAGGTCGTGAAGGTTCAGTTGCTCGGGCCGGGTTGATGATGGGTCCTAGTGGTGGTGATGTTTGTGGTGGATTAACCAAGCGGATTAGGGTTCGTCCTGATTGGAGTTGAATGGCTGGTGGTGTGATGATGGGTTGTGATGGTGCGCGGATGATGGGTGGTCTGTTTAATATGATGGGATTAGGTGACATAGTTGTTCGGGGTATTGAGTGGACGGTTCGGTGGGGTAAGTTGATGTGCATGGCAGAGGCGGCTCCCTCGACTTGCCAATTCTGGCCCCGATCATGATACTCCTCGGAAGAGATCAAGATGGGATTAACATGTTGATTCCCAGGTGTGGGTGCATGTGGAGATAAAGGGTTTTGGATAATCCCCAGGCCGGGGTTCTGTTGTTGTTGCTGCTGAGCTGGTGCATGCTGCCGTTGAGGTTGATCTTTCACTGTTTTGATGTATTCCCCCATCTGGTCCCAGTCAATACTGCCTTGCTCATTAAGGTCATGGATGTAGTCTTTGAATTGAAAGCAATTTTCCACAGTATGCCCAGGATATCTATGAAACAAGCAGTATCGCTCTGTGTTGGCATTTTGAGGCCACTCCAACTTCTCCCTTGGCAATGCAATTTGCCATGACGCCATGAGTGCATTAAAGATGTCCACGAGAGAGTACGGCAAAGGCGGGTAATGGTTCCTCTTGGGTCCAACCTTTCGGGGTTCGTAGGCCATGGGAGGGGGTTCTTGGTTGTAGTTGGCCAGTTGTTGCCGCGGTGGTTGGGGAACTGGGGCTTGCGGTCGCTGAGGGATCGGAACTTGTTGTTGACGAGGCTGGAACTGAGGTTGATGTTGATGTTGATGAGGGTTTCTAAATGGTTGGTTTTGTTGAGGGTTCCTAAACTGGTGTTGATAATTGCTAGGTGGGTTCCCTACAACATTGAGGTTCTCGTTTGTCACTACGCCCTCAGTCACTGGGCCGGTTGTGGTAAAAGTGGTTTTCTTGACAGCTCGAGGTCTAGGATCAAACAAATTCATGATAGGTGAGTCCCTAAGCTACGTCTGAATGTACCATGCCCTCTCATAGAGTTCACTCATGGAGGTGGGGTGATGCAAAGCCAGCATATTCTTTAAGGCTGGAGTGGCGTTGGTGATGATCATCTTCACTTGCTCTGGTTCTGAAATGGAATCAGTAAGCTTTTCTGCCATTGACCTCCACCTATCAACATATCTAGTAAAATCTTCATCATTTCTCATTCTTTCTGCCATGAGGTCAGTGATGGAATATGTTGGTCCGACCCTGTCTTGATATCTCTGCAAAAATTTAGCTTTGACAGTTTCAAAGTTACTTGCCTCCAAATAGTCAAGCGAGTAGAACCACTCTAAAGCTAAACCCTCTAATGATCTTCTGAAAAGAAAAGCAAGGGCCCTTGGATCATTTTGCCACATTACTTACACATAAAGAAAGTCCTTGATATGAATGAATGGATTACCGGTGCCGTTGTAGCGACGGTATACCAGCATCTCAGAGGGAGGTAGATGAAAAGTAGGGAGAGAAGGAAGAGAAATTTCTGGGACTGCTTTGGTGTCGATTAAACGTCTAAGCTCTCTATACTGCTCATCCATGCGATTGATTTTGTTAATCATAGCCAGATCGACAGAAGGTTCCCCAAGAGGAGGAGGAGGAGTGGGTGCTTGGTGCACCAGGATTGGGATTTGATGGGCCGAAGTGGCCGGATAAGAAGGGTACATTGGGGGATGCACCAAAAGGTGAGTAGGGTTGAGATGATTAGAAGAATAAACTGGTGGTCTAGAAGGAACAACAACATTCAAATCAGGGTGATCTAAATTAGCTACCAGATGAGGAGAGATTGGGGCTACGAGCCCAGTATAAGAATGGCCATGAGTGGGCACATTGGGTTGATGTGCTACCGTCCGAGGGGTAGAGATGTGAAGACCACCTTCGGGAGGAATGTGGTTAGTGGGAGACTTGCCCTTGAGGATGGCTTCGATAGCCCGAATTTGGGTAGGGTCAGCATGAGAGAATGCCTCCCAAAGTGAATTTGGATTGGGTTGAGGAGAAATTTGACTAGGTTCGGGGAGAACTTCGAGTTCATTGACGGCACATATGGCATCAGGATAGAAATAAGATTGGTCATACTCCAATTGTAGTTGCTCGTATCTTTGATCCGCCATTCCGATAACTCGACCTGACCTTAAATTCATAAACACAATAGAAAAAGAAGGTTGACAAATAAAAGCCTAAGGATTTTTTTTTAGTTTTGATTTTTGACCCCTTTTTATTTTGATTTTCTTTTGTCGGGCAAGCAAGTTATCATGCAAATTAACCTCAAGCAAAATTTTTGTTTTGGTTCTTTTTTAGGTGATTTTGATATTTTTGTTTAATTTTCAGTTTTTGTTTGCAAACAAGTAATAGAAAAGACTTGGAATGATTAACGTAAAAATTTTTTGTTGTTTCAACCTCAAATTAATGGCTTGTTAAGAGAAATATTGTCCACTCAAATAAATGGGTAGGACCCTATGCTCTCACAACGCCGAGCAATCTAAGGTTGTCACTCTTTTCACAACGATAGGTAATAGGTACTCCGGGTTTTGGGATAAAATGGTACAACCAGCCCGATCAGTGAAGAGGGAATCCTTCACGTCTGGGGACTTATGGAGGTCTTGATGGAAGCTACCCAGTCCTTCCGAGAGGGAATCCCCGGAGGAGGAGTTGGCAACCACCAAGAGGGGTGTTTGGATGTGTGGGGCTTTGAGAGGAGAGAGCCCCCCCTTCTCGTATGACCTAAGGAGCCAAAACTCCAATGTAAGCTAAATGCGGGTGAAGTGTCAAGGAATTAAAGAGCAAGCAAGAAGAAAATAAAAGCATACAATGATTAATGAGATGTTGTAAGAATAAAGTGAACAAGACAACGATATGAAATTAAACTAAGATGCAAGAAAGCATTAATTTAACTAAGCATGCTTTAAAAGATTCGCTAAAGGAAAACTAGGCTTAGAAGGAAATAGACAAATATACTTAACAAGAGATGAAAGAAGATGATATCTAAAATGCTAAGGTGAAATAAGTTGATTAACAAAGTTGGAAATCAGATCGGTATGCTTTTAAAAAGATAAACAGAGAGCAAGTAAACTTGGAAGAAACAAGATGATGCTTCAAGGAAACAAACAAGCATGTGAGCAAGTAGATAGCAATGCAAGGAAATGGAAATGGCTTAAATGAGAACTAAAGTGAAAATAAGCATGTTTTCAAGTGGACATTCTTAGGAAAGAAGAGAAGAACTCACTAAAGCAACGTCGAGTCCCACCGTGGTCGCCAAAAGGTGTAAGCACCCGAAACGGGATATCCGTAGATCTCCCCTTTTCCAGCCCCTACACTTGCTTTGGAGACTTGGTGGATGGGATGTTAGTGTGTGTGGTTTCCAGGAGCCAAAGGCTCCAAAATATGGTAGAATGAAAAGAAATGAAAGGGAGAATAAAAATGACCGTCGTACCTTTGGAATCGGGGAGATTGTTGGGTTCCGACTTCTCCTCTCTCGGTCGGCCGAAAGAAGAGAGCTTAGTGAGTCATTTGTCTTCGATCCAGTTGAAGCTCCGCCTTGGACAGATTTACCTAAAAATGTCCATAAGAAAACATAGAAACAAGTGAAAAGATCATTAGTTCTAGTGAAAGTGTAGAATCATGCTCAAATTCAAACTCAAACATGCAAAAGGAAAGGAACTGACCGGATTGGGACTAAATCCCAACCCCTATTTTTGATAGGTTTTTAAAGAGATATGAAGATGCAAAGATGTGGCTTAATGCATGCTAAATGACATGTTAATGGAAGCTAGAACGAAAGGAATGAGTAACGGATCGACCGGAAAGGTAAACAAACTAAAAAAAATGCAAAACGGGGTCTGCCCCTGCTAGTGCCCTATATATAGGGCGCTAGCTGCAGGTGTCCCCTTGATGGGGCGCGTTGACCAAAGTCAAAGTGCCCTATTTATAGGGCACCAGGAACTGGTTCCAGCAGATTTTCTTCCCTTCTTCGCGGCGTCGCCCCAGAGTGTAGGAAGATCTCCAAGACGGAAGAAGGACTTCTTCAAGCAGCCAATACTCAAGTGAAGCTAATGGAAGAGTGCTTTGGCACTATATGTAAGGGAAATGGAGTGTAGAGGCCCTCAAAGTAGGAGAAAAATTATATTTTTGAAGAAGGAAACTGCAGATTTTTGGGGTTTTTGGGAAAGGATTTCGGGATGATCTAAGGGCTTGAGGGGGTGTGGTGGAGGCTCAAATACATAGTGGTGGATGAGATGAAGTTGTGGACGGACTTGGGGTGCCCTAAACCTCCTGATGGGGGTCTTTCTATAGCCTAAAAGATGGTAACTTCATTCTGCTGGACTATCCCTTCAAGAAGCAACTATGGTTTGTTTGGGTTTTGGAAGAGGGTTTTGGGATGGTTTAAGAGCTTGGAGAGGGGTTGTACGGCCTTGGGAGTGTTGTGGTGGATGAGAGGGTTTGGGGGACGCCCTTGGTGTGTGCTAAACCCTCCAAATGGGGGTCCTTTTATAGGCAAGAAGAGGGCAACTTTATCTGCAGAACTGTCCCATCAATCTGTCCAGTCAGTCAGACCAGGTGCAGGTGCCCCACCAGTGGGGCGCCTGGCGCCCTGTTTATAGGGCGCCTGGTGCCCTATTTATAGGGCGCTTTGACTTGGTCAAAGCGCCCCATTAAGGGGGCACTAGGCCCAGTTTGGCCGAAACGCGCAGGGAAGTTCCGATTTTCCGAAAAACTTGGATTCCTTGAAAGAATACTCATAAAAACAAGAATTTAAGCTCTCCAACTGGACCAAAATTGCGTGTCTACAGTTGGTTGGACAGGCGGTGGGTTGGGAATGGTAGTTGTTGTCGTTGGTTTTATGGTTGTCGAGGTTGGAGTTGTGAGGGGTGTGGGATTAGTGAGAGGTGTGGGGTCAATAGATGGTGGGGTCCTTTTTTAGCGACTGGAGGTGTGGTTGTGGGCCAAGAAGGGGGTGGCCAGATGATGGGTCCGAGGGGGAGTGGTGGCGGAGTGGATGGGACTACACTTGGTCGAATTATGGTTTGTCCCGGGTACAATGGGGCGGAGGGAGGTCTTATAATGGGTGGAAGGTTAATTGGGGATTGGGGTATGGTGAGTAAAATTCGGGTGGCATGGGTTGGTTGTGGCCGAGTTGGGAAAGTTGGCATGAGATTCTCGAATTGCCACTTCTGTTCTTAGTCCTGAGCGTCTTCCGAATGGGTTGAAATGTGGACAACTCGATGGCCGTCAGGTGCGAGTGCGGGCGCATGTGTTGGTAGCGGCTTTTGCACTATTCCAAGTTTACTTGTTGCTGCTGTCTTTCTTGTACAGGTGGTGCTCGAGTTTTGAGTGAGGTGATGTATTCTCCCATCTGTGCCCAGTCTATGCTTCCTTGTTCTTTTAAATCATGAATGTAGTCCCGGAAATAATAACAATATTCTATGCTGTGTCCAGGATATCTATGATAGATGCAATATTTGTCTGTGTTTGTTGTTCCCGGCCAAACCATCCTCTCCTTTGGGAGTGTTATTTGTTGTGCTGCCATCAGGGCATTAAAAATGTCAGTTAAGGAATAAGGCAGAGGAGGGTAATTCTCTCTTTTGGGCCCCACTCTCTTCTGACCATATGTGTTTGGTGGGGGTACCTGTTGATAGTTGGGTGGCCTGCGTGGTTGACATTGGTTGCTAACTGGGTTTTATGACTGTTGAGGTGGTGGAGGCAACTGGGGCCTTGGGGGTCGAGGAGGTGGCTGCTGGTAGGTTCTTGTGTTGTGGTTAGGTCGATGGTGTTGGTGTTGGGGAGAAGGGTGCTAGTATTAGGGAGGAGGGTTACGGATCAGGTTTCCCACCAAACTCACGTTTTCATTGTTGACTATCCCTTCGGTTACCGGGCCAGTAGTGGTGAAAGCGGCCTTTTTGGTGGTCCGGGGTGTTGGGTCATAGAGATTCATCAATGGTGTATCTTTAAGCTGAGTTTGAATGTATCTAGCTCTCTCATATAACTCAGCCATAGTTCCCGGATGGTGCATGACAAATATGTTTCTTAGTGCTGGGGCGGCATTAGCTATGATCATCTTGACTTGCTCAGCTTCAAAAACTGGGTTAGCTAACTTTTCAGCCATAGACCTCCATCTGTCAGCATATTTGACAAAATCTTCTTCTGCCCTCATTCTTTCTGACCACAAATCTATAATTGAGTAACTCGAGCCCATCCTGTCCATGTACCTCTGCAAGAATTTGGGTTTAACAATGTCAAAATTGTCGGCCTCCGATGGGTCAAGTGAATAGAACCATTCTAGGGCGTGCCCTTCCAAAAATCTTCAAAAAAGATAGGCAAGGGCTTGCCGATCGTCTTGCCAAGCAGATGACTCATAAAGAAAATCTTTGACATGAATGTAAGGGTTACCAGTGCCGTTGTAATGATGGAAAACCGGTAATTCAGAGGGTGGAAAGCGGAGGATCGGGAGAGAAGGGAGAGAAACATTGGGTGCCGACCAAGTATCGATCATGCGGCGGAGCTCCTTGTATTGCTCCTTGAGTTTGTTGATTGCCACATTATCGGCGGTTGGTTCTCAAGTGATTAGGAGAGACGGGGCATATGTAGGTGCCCAATGTATCGGATTTTGAGGGGGAAGGGTTGTACCTCGATGGGGCGGTTGTACAGAAGGGTATGCTGGATGAAGGAGGTGATTAGAAGAATAGACCAACGGCCTAGATGGTCCAGCCAAATTTGGATCTGGATGGTTGAGATTTTCTATCGAAAAGAGGTGATCGGGAGCAATCGGACTGGTGTGTGAATGACCGTGCGATATCGCATCAGGTTGGCGGCCCACGGATCAGGGTGTGGATATAGGAGGAGGTCCTTCCATTTGTGGATGATTAACGGGGGATTTGCCCCGAAGAGTGGTTTGAAGGGCTTGAACAAGTTGATCGGGGTTGGCCTGGGATAGAGCCTCTTAAAGAGAAATCGGGTTAGGAGGGAGAGAAACAACCCTATCGGTTTCGTAGGGCTGATCGGGATCGTGGACGGCACAGACATTTCCTTCATGGACTGGCTGGACCTCTTGCGGGTCGGCGTGCGCCTGGTCAAACTCCTCGGGCTCGTAGTAGTCCGCCATGACACGTCCGAACCTAAGTGACATAGGCATAAAAGCAAAAGAGCAAGTAACAGAAAGTAAAGATTTTTGTCCCTTTTTTTGTTTTGTTTTTGGTCCTTGTGACCCCCTTTATTTTTGGTTTTGTCTTGGTTCTGACAAACAAGTAATTACCGAAAGCAAACATCTTCTTTCTTTTTGTTTTGGTTTTCTTTTGGTAGTTACTTAAGGATCGTCCTCTTTTGATTGTTGTGATCAAAGAAGTATTACCTCAAGCAATGATTTCTTTTGTAGGGAAATTTTAAGAATTTTTTGTGAGAAGGTTAACCCTCTCTCCTTTTTTTTATTTTCACTTTTGTTGCACAAACAAGTTAAAACAAAGACTTGGAATGATTAAACGTACCTTTTTTTTTTGTTCAATCCTTAGATTAGTGAGCTTCTTAAGAGAATATTGTCCTCTCAATGATAGGTCGGACCCTATGCTCTCACAATGCCGAGCGATCTAGGATTAACACTTTTCTTACAACGATTGGGTGATAGGTGACACCCGATTTTTGGGGTAAAAGGTACAACCAGCCCGATCGGTGAAGAGGGAATCCTTCACTTTTTTGGACTTACGGAGGTCTTAGTGAAAACCAATCTAATCAACCGAGAGGGAATCCCCGGAAGAGAGATCGGAATCCACCAAGAGACACGGGTGGGGTGGAGATGTCTTTTGGGAGGTGGGTGAGCCTCCCTTCTCGAATGACCTAATGAGTCGGGCAAACCCGGTACTCAATGCAATCTAATGCAAGAATTTAACAAGGATGAGATGGCATACAATAAGAAAGGAAAACAATGCAACAATCAACAAATAATAACTAGGATGATGATTAAACTATTAAAAACAATAACCAAACAAGTCAAGGATGCTGGAAAATAATGATTTTTGCGAGCTTGATTCGGGAGAAATGAGTAAATGTAAATAAAGCCAAAGACTGCAGCAAGAAAGGAGTTTATGGAAAAGAAGATGACCCGGCAGACGGGTCACCAACTGGTCTGGCAGGCGACCCGACAGGGGGGTCACCTGCGGAAAACATAAAATAGAGCCGAAAGAAAGCGCCTAATAACCGGGGTCCCGCGGGGACCAAAATAGCATGGATTTGAAAGTAAACTAAGGGCAAGATGCTTAGAAATAATAGTAAATGGAAAAGCAAGTGGGCCCACATAGGGGCCTAAGGAAACGGAAAGCTCTAAATTATAAAAACAGGAGATGACCCAGCAAGGGGGTCATTTGCGAAAACAAAACACTTTCGGGAACTTGTTTCTCCAAACCGGAAGGAGATCCATGCGGGGATCAACTAGATAAAAGAAACGGAAGACAATATGAACATGGTGATGGTGAGAAGGGGCTTACTTGGAAATGAGAGAACAACAAAGTTTGCTTCAAGCATGAGATGGTCCCACCGTGGTCGCCAAAAGATGTGGAACTCCCGATCCGGACCCGGTTCTTCCTTCTCTCTTTGCTTCCCCGGGTCGGAACGATGAGCGCCACTCCTCCTTTCGGTTTCGCCGGTGGTGTAGGGTTGTGGTCGCCAGGAACAGCGGGCTCCGAGAGTAAAAGACAAGAAACCATGTAAGTATTAAAGAAAATGACCAAACGTACCTAGGCGGGGAGATCGTGTTGGGAGATTATGGGTTCCATCTTCTTCCTTTTCGGCCGACCGAGAAGAAAGAGCTTGAAGCACTTTAGTTGTTCCTATAAAAACAAGTAAGCCACGAAAACAAGTAAAAGTGGATTAGAACTAAGACAGTGAAGCATCTTGCAAAAGAAATAAACTAAAAACCACAAATGGAGATGGACTAACCGGATTGGGAATAACTCTCAACTCCTCTTTTTATGTGTTTTTGGATGATAATAGATGATATTAGTAAGCTAAATATGCATACAAACATGATGATCCATGATAGGAAAAGTAATACTAAGAGATAGGGGAAGAAAATTGGGTTTTGGCTCCAAAGACGGTGATCTGGAACCCTAGGCGACCCGGCAAGGGGTCACCTGGGCGACCCGGCAGGGGGATCGCCTTGGCGACCTGGCAAACGGGTCACCTGGGCGACCCGGCAGGCGGGTCACTTCCTGCACTAGGATTCGGTTTACTCCCGGATGCTCCCGCGATGCTTTCGGATGGCTTTGGAAGCTTGATGATGCCTCCCGGAAGCTCCTAGGACGTGGATGATGATTCCCCCTTGGATGTAGGAGCTTGAGAAGCTTCGAAATGGATGCCAATGAAGAGACGGGATGAGGAACGTCGATTTACGGAGGTGGATGGAAGTGGGAAGCTCTCAATCTCTTGGGTAATGAGGATTGGAGGATGGAGGGGGCTTGGAACTCTCTAAGGCTCTCTCTTGGGAGCTTGGGACATTCTCCCCCTTCTAACACTCTTCCAACCCTTGAAAAAGTGGTTAGGAGGTCCATTTTTATAGGCAAAAAGGTCACAAGGGTATTTCAGGCATAAAAAGCACTTTTCGGAACAACAAATGACCCGTCTGACGGATCACCTGCGGAACCATAAATGCCATTAAATGCGCGTGCGCCGAAAGTTGGTCGACCGCCGTCTGGGGCCTGCTACAGTGGCAGGCGACCCGTCAGATGGGTCGCCTACGTCCAATCGATTCTGACCATCCGGATGAGCGTGCGCCGTTCGCGGGTCACTTTGCTTAGTCCGTACACTGTTCCGGCAGGCGACCCATCGACCGGGTCGCTTCCCGTACCTGACCGGATTTGACGTCTCACCTACCACCGTTAGAACGGACGAATTGGGAAATGACCTGTCAGACGGGTCGCTTGGGCGACCCGGCAGACGGGTCATCTCCTCCTCCAGAGTTTGTTTTTGGACCATTTTCTTGGAGATCTGGTTTGCTTATCGAAAATCTCTAGTACCTTCTAGGAAAACATGGATCTTAAGCTCCTCGAATAGGCGAAATTTGTGTGTCTACAATAACCATCAGATCCTTATCTTCACTCGAGGATTAACCAAATTAGTTACATATGTAAATTAGGTACTTAATGGTGTTTTTGAGTGAATATGAGTCAAAACTCATGCCTTATTTTTTTATGTGTGCCGAAGGCGCATTTTTAGCCTTTGTAAATTTTGGTTGGCCTGTCATTTCTTTGGATAGACAATTGATTGTGACTAGTGTAGGCACCCGGATGAGCCAGCTCGGCTCGCGCGTGTGTCGGCGAGGGAGAGAGAAGAAGAGGAGAAGGAGAGTGTGTGTGTGTGTGTGAAAGGTGAAGTGTGTGGTCGCCAGGAGCCGAAGGCTCCGAAGTGTGAGTAGGTGTTAAGCAAATGAACTGGAAGGAGTTTGACCGTCGTACCTTGGGGATGTGAATGGGGGGAGATTGTTTGGTTCTAACTTCTCCTTTCTCGGCCGGCCGAGAGGGGAGAGCTTTAGAGAGTTCTTTCACCTACGATCGGATTGAAGCTTCACTCCGGTCGATTCATCTAAGAATGTCCTGCATAAAACATGAAGAAGAACAAATGAAAATCATTAGCTCTGGCGTGAGTGTAGCACCATGCTTGATAAAGACTCTAAATCATGCAAAAAAGAATAAACTAACTGGATCGGGACGGAATCCCAACTCCTATTTTTGGTAGGTTTTTAAACATATATGAGATGCAAAATGATCAAATGCATGCTAAATAACATGATGAACAATGCTAAGATGAAAAAGGGATACAAAAACTCGATCAAACGGGCGATCGGACTCCGAAAATGGCAAAATGGGCTTCTGCCCCTGCTGGTGCCCTATATATAGGGCGCTAGCTGCAGGTGCCCCCCTTATGGGGCGTGTTGACCAAGGTCAAAGCACCCTGTATACGGGGCACTAAGTCTGGCCCGAACAGATTTCCTTTCCCTCTTCGCAACGCCGCTCCGGAGTGCTGGGCGGCTTCCGGGACGAAGTAAGGGCTCCTCCTTGTAGACAATATGCAAATGAAGCTAATGAAAGGTGGTTTGGATGCTGGATGCAAGAGGAGAGACGGATAGAAGCTCTCAAAGTTGGAGAAAAAACATGTTTCTGGGTGACAGAAACAGAAGGTTTTTCGGGTTTTTGGTGGACGATTTTGGATCGGTTTGAAAGGCTATGGGAGATGAGAATGGCTTGGAAACGTAGTCTTGGATGGGCTCTAAGATGGTACCCACTTGGAACCTCTTCCAAGCTCCAAATGGGGGTCTATTTATAGCTCAAAAGAGGGCACTTTGGCCATTTCCGAAAAGTAGTGCCACGCGGCATAGCGCCCTGTATATGGGGCCCTAGCATCATGAGGTTTGTCAGATCAACAAGACGAGTCACTGCGGGAGGTCAAATTAGCTGGTCGAATCGATTTGATTTGGTGCCAGGCGCCCTGTATATAGGGCGCCTGGTGCCCTGTATATAGGGCGCCAGGTGCCCTGTATGTAGGGCGCCTGGTGCCCTACATACAGGGTATTCGGTCCGGCCGATTGCTCTATCGATCCCCTTCGGAATGTGCCAAAAACTTGATCCGTTTGGAAAACACGATTTGCTTTAAATATTCTCCATGAAAACAAGAATTTAAACTCTCTAACTAGACCAAAATTGCGTGTCTACAACTGGTTTCAACCTAAGAATGAAATTCAATATGGACAACTGATTGTGTCTAGTTTCAACCTAAAAGTGAGGTTCAATAATCTCTTTCTCTCTCTCTCTCTCTCTCTCTCTCTCTCTCTCTCTCTCTCAAATATATGCCATCCTTCTTTCTTTTAACTTGCCTACCTTATACAGTAACACATTTCATTCACTGATTATTGTCAAAAATCTTGTATTTTTATTCAAAACCCATCTTCTTGGAGAGTTTCACACACTCTCATTCATCTCGGTTCTCTCATTCTCAAGGTTTCTCCAAATAAGAAATGCAGCTTGATTTTGTCATGTTTTTGGACATGAACACTTTTAGAGAAAATCAAAAACTTTTTCCTTATTTGGTTGCATGTAAACATTTTCTTTCCGGGTAGTATAATATAAGACTGATGAAAGACAATATTTTTTTAAAACTAACTATAAAATATTATTTGAAGTTATATTTTTTAAAAGTTAATAAATATGTAATAAAACATCTATATTTATTTTTAATAATATTTAAAAATAATATATAAAAATGTTGCCCAAACTTGAAGTGTTTTACATTGATCATGGATCCTTGTAAATATCAAATCAAGTAAAGCATTTTCAAAAAAGGAGTAATTTTTTTGAGGAAATTGAAAACATAATCCACCATTTGGTTAGATGTAATTTATTATCTTAAAATTTATAATTTATTATTTGATCATATATAATATTTTTAATGCTTATAAATTATTACCTGAAATGTTATATTTTAGAACTTAATTTAATTAGAGTCATAAAATAGTATGAATTTTAAATAAACTATTGTTCTATAATTACTGTTTGCTACGATTGTATTTTCTTAAAATTGAACATTTTATGAAATTATTATTTAAAAACACAATATTTGTTAATAATTAAAATTGAAACTATACGCAGTTGTAGCAGAGTCATCACGGAGGTCCATCATGGCTGGCTACGGATGGAAAACATCCTAATGCATATATGTTCGACGCTGAAATCCACACTTTAAAGGAGTCAACGAATTAAGATTGTACGCTGACTCCCGTTTTCCTTGCATCCAAATTAGGTGGAGATGGAAAACATGCCACGAGTGAACCGCTTTACCGGGAACCAAACATGCCCTCGGGTTCATTTTGTTCCCAAGTTAAAGAAGAAACGCTGACAACCTCTACCTCTTTCATGGAATCTACTTTTCAAAGAAAAGAAAATATAAGTTTATTGTTTGGTTCACACAGAAATCATTTTCACGAAAACATTTTCAACTATTTGGTTCCTCGAAAATTATTTTAAATTTGGTATACTTTTTGAAACTTTCATGTTATGGAGCACAAAACGGTGTGCCTGAGCAATTTCAACATATATAAATAATCAAGATTTCTAGAAAAGTAGACATAAAATTTTAATAAAAATAATACAAGAAAAATATAATAAGATCAAGATCACCAAATTATTTTAGAAATTAACTCGAAAATCTGCATAAACCAAACATGTCCATGGCTGTCAATCCCTTGCTGGCCACAAGAATTGTGTGAGCTAATTTCCGATGAGTATCAATATTCTTGGGTAAAGCCTAAATATCGATTTCACCAAGGTCAGTGCAACATGTTTTCCGTAACCAGTGTTTTACGCGTAACAAATACGGACCGCAAATAGATTTTTGGGGAGACAAGGTGCAATGGCCCCCTTTTCTTTGGATCCAAATTAGGGTGCAAGCAAAATCTAATATTTTAAAATTTCTATTTGATTCTGAAAAACATTGACAAGTTTCGAACTTATTTTTATATTCTATAAATTATAGAAATTAGAATCAAATATTTTGATAACTTATCGAAATCAAAATCAGTTCATTTCATTTTTGTTTATCCGATTTTAATAAATTAAATAAATATATAAATTAATATTAAATAAATTAATATTAAATAAATTTTAAAATAAAATATAAAAATTATAAAAATACATTTTTAAAAATATATATTAAAATTTTGTAATTATATATAAATTCTTAACTTATTTTTGAATAATAATAAATATTTAACATATATTTCAAAAATTATCAGATTCAGTTTTGATTTCGATAACAAAATCAGAATTAAATCGAAACCTATCGAAATCGAAACATAGCGATTCTAAAATTATCAGAATTAAAATCGATACTCCTTAATCTTTATTGGAATCGAAATCAAATTCCGATGATTTCATTACCGAATCTAACCCGTTTATGGCCCTAATCCACATAGACCTTTAACCCTATTTGGTATAAGGATAAGAAAGGGTGGACCTGATTTATCCCTAATTCTTTATTTGTTTTACAAAAAAAATCAGATTTAGATGGTTTATGTTAATCCAATTTATCCCAAATTTAAGGATGATGTCACGTAGTGTAAATCATCATTCATCCCTAGGGGTATAAACGGAATCTGATATTCTGATTTGATTTCGATCAAAATTAATAGGTTTGGAACTTGTTTTTGTATCATATAAGTTATTGGAATCAGAATCGGATATTCCAGTATCTTATCGGAATTGGAATCGGAATCAGTTGATTCCGTTTTCGTTAATTTGATTTAATAAAAATTAATTATATATAAATAAAATTAAAAAATGAAGTTAAATAAATTATAATATATAATATATAAAATGATAAAATGATAAAAATAAAGTTTTAAAAGATTATATCAAATTTTAATAATTATATGTGAATTATTGAATCACTTTTGAATAAAAATTAATATTTAAAATATATTTCGAAATTTATCGGATTCAGTTCCGATTTCGATAATGGAATTGAAATCAGATCGAAATCAACACATAGTGATTTCGAAATTATCGGAATCGAAATCGAAATTCTTTAACATTTATTGGAATTAGAATTGAATTTCGGTGAATCCGCTATCGAATCCGGCCCATTTATAGCCCTGGTTACCCCCAAAGTGGACTTTAGAGAATACAGCAACGTGCTCCTTCACGCTCAAGTTTAGTATGGTTTAACTTAATCCAGTTTGTCCCAAAATTAGGGATAATGCCACTTATAAATCATCCTTTGATAATGTTGAGGGATATCTTTGCCCCCAAAGTGGACTATTGTCACGCCCCGGATTTCCTAACCTGCGCAGCGGAATAAATCCGGAGACGGGACCGGGGAATTAACCCCAAAACTACGTCGGTTTGGAAAAATTGGATACTAACAGGTCCCAGTTTATTAAAATAAATAATTTAATCCACAAATAAATCATACCTCGATTCCATATAAATATAAACTATTCATAAACCAAATTCTCTAAACCTCTTCTGCACTAAACCTGATCCACTACGCTTCTGCTGCGCTACCTGATTACCTGAAAAATGTTAAAGGATTTGGAATGAGTCACACCGACTCAATAGGACTTATACTCAACTTTCCTATTATATTAATCAACCTAAATGGTAGCAATAATGATAAAATCAACACAAATCAGATTATATCATAATCACTAAACTAATTATCATAATTCAATTATTTAACTGTGTCCTTTTCAAAATCGATTAACCGAATGAGCCTGACTCTACATGAACCAAACTGACAGTAACTTAACCAACTAAACTATTCTATATGCAATGCCACCTGGACTTACATGAGTCTACTGTGCATACTTTAATACCATTTCCATTCCATTTGTCTGAGTAAATCATATGCTATATTTGGCGATCGTCACTCCAGCTCTAAATACATATAAGAAGTACCATATAGTAAGCTAAATCCCAAAGTACGTCTAGGCAGGGGCGTACTTAGGATAAACCGCGGTATCCGGGATCGAAGGATGCACCGGATCAATCTATTTCCACCGCTGCCCACGGGCGATTCTATCATAGGCTGGAGGAGCAAACATTACATCACATGCATCACAGCATCGATAACATTTCACAAGCAAGTCATATAATTACTCAGACAATACCATTTCAATAACCAATTATGCAATGTAACTCAAGCAAAAGCCAAATCATTAAACCATGCCAATATTCTATCCATTCACAAAATTATGCACTTAATCATAATCATGCCATTAATCACAATCAGGTCGACACATGCAGACCTTTCAATTAATGCAAAAATTCATGCAATTGACCCAATCAGGAACAATAATTCAATTATACTGCAATTCATGCAATTGACCCAATCAGAAGTATGCAACATATTTAAACGAGTTAATCTCAATTAATCACAATTCAATATCAATTCATAAAATGATACATATTACATGATCATACAGTTATTAATATTAATCAATCATATTCCTTCGTTATCAAGCAATTCCAAAGTTATCTCAATTAACTTTAAATAAATCAAGATCATTTGTAACATAGATCGGATATAAATTTGATCATAAAAGAATTATAATTCCATATCCATAATTTAATACAATCAATACATTTAATCATGATATTATCTAACTAACTTCTGATAATTACTAACACAAGATCAAATATAATTACCACTATCTAATGCATGCCATGAACATAGCTAAAACTATACATGGATGACATGGATGACATTTAAATGAATCCATAATTAAACTACCACTTAATCATTAATTTCTAACTATTTATCTAATAAACACATTTTAACATTTTAATTAAAATATCGAGATGCTATGGAAAGTTGGGATGCCTACCTCGATGAGGTCGATAAATTCTTAAGTCTAGAAGAAGTCGGTTGAATGCGCGACCATAGAGCGGCGACGACTACCCAATCGGCAACATCAAACTGGGAGAATATTAATATTTAATAAACTGCTAATATAATAGAAATATTCTAAAATAAAATTGAAAAGGAGAAAGGTGAGACTTACCTCAACTAATCAATGGAAAAGCGGCGCGTGGTAGTGTCAAGGCGACACTGCCGAGAGCTTGGCAATGGTGAGGCGGGGTGCATAGGCGGTGACCACAAGGGTGATAGCGACGGTACACGTGGGTGCCATGCGAGGCCATGGCCGAAGGGCGCACCAAGGGGATGGTGGCAGACACCGCGCTTGCGCGGGCGCGCGGGAAAAGAAAGGGAGACTCGGGCGGGGTGTCGAGGTGGAAAAGAAGAGAGAGAGAAATGGAAAGGGAGAGTGCGGAATTAGCAGGCAAGGCACGCGACGGCGTCAGGGTGCGGCGACGGCCACGACGGCGGGAGGGGAGAAAAGAAGAAGAAAAAGAAGAAGAAGAAGAAGAAGAAGAAGAAGAAGAAGAAGAAGAAGAAGAAGAAGAAGAAGAGGAGGAGGAGGAGGATGAGCGGAGGCGGAGGCGGAGGCGACGGAGGCGTCCACGCAGTGGTGACGGCGACCGCGGGGCGGATGGAGGGGGAAGAAATCAGAGGAGAGGGAGGCGGCGGGAAAATTCGAGAGGTGGGGGAGGCGGTGGCGAAGACGGTTCGAGAGAGAGAGAGAGACGACGGTGGAGGAGAGAAGGTTCGAGAGGACAGGGGAAGGGCGGCAGGCGACGAAGGAGGAGGGGGGTACGTGGCGAAAGGAAGGAGTTTTTTTAAAAAAAAAAAAATTGGCGGACGTTACAACTATCGGGGATATGGCAACGTGCTCCTTCGCACAGGTCCCCAGTGATGGGAAGCACCGAAGGATGGCAGTATGACTACGGTCGGTCTCGATGTTTACCCCCCAAAGTCTTTCGATGATGGCAGCGGCCTCAACGGCCTCGTCTCCTCCTTCGGGTAGATTCCCGGATATCGGAGGAGGTAGGAGCAGCGGTCTAAAATAATCAAACAGCTCAACGCCAGCAGGAAGATCGTCAACGATCTCGTTTTCATCGACATCAGCTATGTATCCCTAGGTTTTCGTGCGTCTGTCATATAATATTTTGATTTGTGAATATGTCAAGAGATTAAATCGATAAACTATCAACAATACTGATTAATCATGTTTCGAATGTTGAGTTGAAAGAATTAAGTAATTAAATATGATATGTTGGGAGTTGGCCAAAGACGAGGGATCTACTAATAAAGCTCCTAATTTGTACAGTTGTTAGGTTAGTCAGCTGATTTAGTCGATCATTACATATAATATCAAAGTCTAACCCAATCGAAAGATCTGATGTGTTTCGCCTAGATATATTATATGTGATGTGTGTGATATTAACGAGGACATCAAATCTATAAGAGAGGTAGATTATAACACTTCGATTTGTAAATATGTTAAGAGATTAAATCAGTAGACTACTAACAATATCGATTAACTATTTTTCAAAAGTTGAGTTGAAAGAACTCTGAAGTTAAATATACTTTTTTGAAAGTAAACTAAAGATAAATGACTTACTAAGAAGACTCCTAATTAACACAAAACTAATATTTAGTGGGTCGTTACATATCATGTCTTCAATCTTAGCAAAGACCTCTTCCAAGCAGCCGTAGCTTCAATGTAATCTCCGCCGTCTGTACCGATTCCCCTAAGATCTTCTTCCTCACACCGATCATCTCTTTGGGTGATTTCGTCACCAGACTAGTCTTCGGGGAACTCAAGAGTACTTGATATCGGCAAAATCGTTGTCTCCTCCAAGATTATTACCGGCCGCAACGGCGCGAGGCAGCTCACGAGCACCGTCTTCACGGATGGCACTGCCGAATAGGGATGTCAACGGGTCGGATACGGGTCGAATAATAGTATTATCCGTATTCGTATCCTATAAAAAAGAAGTATCCACTTACTGTTCGTTAACTATCGGTAATGGGTGTATCCGCGAACCGCATTGTAATATCCGCTTAAAAACCGTTTACGATCGGTTAACGGTCAATTAACGAATTTATAAGCATTACTAGAAGGTACCTAATATACACAAAAAATGTTAGCTTCCTTCTAACATGTATACTTAAATATCGTAGTAAGATAATATAGAGATATCATGTATACTAGCACCATGAAATAAATATTTGTCAAATAATATGCCTTTGCAACAAAAGTAGGGAATGAACTTGACCTATGATCCAAGATAACTAAGTAACATGGACGATTGCATACAATGGCCCACATCTATCAAGTTCATGAGAATGTTCCAAGACGAGAGCGAGAGAGGGGTGACAAGGTCTTTGCGGGTGAACCAGAGGAGAGAGAGAGTTGGGAGCCTCGCAGGCACCATGCGGACGCGGACGTCGCTAAGCGCAACAGTGCAGCCGAGGTCACATCGGCCACCCAAAACCAACAGGTCCATGACGTAGCCGCCGACCGCCACGTCAAGGTGAAGGTGTAATGATGCAACAGGTAAGGCGTCGGGCAAGGAAGAAGGAACAAACAGAAGTTGAAAAGTCGATTTCGGAGATTCTCACAAATTAATTTTAGGGTTTTTGAGATTGACATATTTCTTGAACGTTAGATGTTGATATATTTTCAACCGTTGGATCAAGCTTTACTTAACGGGTTCGAAAACGGTTTATCGGGTTCGGTTTATATTGTATCCGTGACCGTATCTGTTAAAAAGACGGATAATCGGTAAACGGCTAAGGATACCCTATTCGGAAATTTTTGATGATCCTTTAACAGTCCATTAAGTTAACGAACGGGTCGGATAATCGGATAATCCGCTACCATTGACATCCCTACTGCCGAACCCAAGCGCTCCCGGTCATGATAATCTTCTTCCCGTTAGTCAAGAAATTGGAGATTTTCGAAATCAGACTACATACTCACGAGAAATTCTATTGGCCATGCAATTTGAAAATGTATTTATTCAAGTTTAATGAGTATAAAAGAACAATATTTATAAACAACGCTCCAAATTAGATGATGAATTTGTGTTAGATTCACCAGAGGTTTAAATTAAATTCTTATTAGATACATAAAAGATGATTGATTTATATTATATTTTCAAATGTATTCCTATTTATATTTCAATTTTATATTTTAAATTGTATCTATTTTTATATTTTTATATTATTTTTTAGAGTTATTATATGACTACATAGATTGGTTAAGAAGATATTTATAAATATGTGATGATGAAAGTATAAATATAAAAATATATGTGTTATTCTCAAATATAAATATAAAAATATATGTTTATTTTCAATTTTATTTTTGTAATACCAAACATAGGATAGGGATAATTCCTAACTCAAGCCAACGGGGATAGGGATACTCCTCTTTATTTTTATCCCAATACCCAATAGGGTCTTATAAGATGTTTGGTTACATTTTTTCTCCTTGTTTTAGCATAAATTTTAAAAATGAAAGAGTTAAGTTGTTTGGTTACTTTTGTTTACTTCTCTCTTTTTTTAAAGGTGAGAGAACTTATTTCACTCATCTCTTTTAAAATAAAAACAAGAGAAAATTTGTTTTCTTAGACAAACAGGGAGGCAAGACGTGCGGAGCCCATCCCTCTCTCAAGCCCGACGAGGTTGTCGTCCTCCTCTCCAACCGCTCCTCCGAGCGTTGGCACTTGGCAGGCCAAATACTGCCTCCTGCATGTCACACACACCCACCGATGAGTCGACGACAAGGCCTTCTACTGCGTCTACGAAGAGCAAGATGACACCTGCAAGGTTGACATCTCCCTGTCCAAGGATCTTGGACATCACTGGTGAGGCCCTGAAAGCAAAGGGCGGTGGGAGAGCCCCATCTCTTTCTCCAATGCGAAGGGCAATGGGCAACACAGAGGGGGGTGATGAGCAACCATGCCCCATCCCCAAAGAAACACAAATGGAGGGGACAGTGGGTGACAACATTGTCGAAGCCACCTTCTCGTTCCTGTCAGAGAACCTCCATGAGGGAGCCGCTCAACCGACGTGGATGCACCTAGCTGCGAATCTGTCAAGGACAAGAACAATAAGAAGAAGAAGAAGAAGAAGAAGAAGTGGAAGGCATCCCAAACAGTGTTGGCGTTGGTTGGCGTTGGGATGCACCTAGAGGAGGTCCTGGGCGAGGTCGACAGAGATGTGCCTAGCGCTGCACCCCATACCCGACAGGTTGAAGCTTTGGATTTTGCTCTGCATCTGGTATCGGCCAATGACCATGGAGGAGAGGGAGGGGGCTGGGAGAAGAGTCTATAGTTCTATATGAGGATGTTGATGTCCCAGGGCTGGAGGCCAGTGCTTCGGAAATAGGGCATCCATGCAGGAGAAGATCACGAAATGGGCCTCCTCGCGAGAGGCTTCCATGGTGGGGTTGTACTGATTCGTCGGCGGCAGGCAAGTCTCCTCGCCAAGGCTCTACTACACAAGGAGGAGACTGGAGGGTGGTGGCGTGGCAAATGATTGCGGCAGGGGTCTAGAGGGGGGGCGTGTCAAGAGCTGGGGGGGGGGGGGGGGGGGGGTGGGGGGGTCACAGGGAGGCCGGTGGGTGGGGGGTGTTGCGGCATCATTCGCAGGCGTCATGTTTTTAAAATGTTTGGCCAGCATTGTTCTATCCTTTTTAAAAATTATGATATTTTTGTCAAACACACAAAAATCAAATTTTTGTAATTTTAAAATTAGAATTAAAATAAAAAATGATCTTATTTTTAAAAATAAGATTGTATCTTTTCTAAAAATATTACCAAACACCCTATTCAGTGATATAACACTTGAGGGAAGAATAAAGATGTCTCCACTTTTGATATTAAATGTCTCTCTTATGTGAGAAGCGGGGCACTCTCGTATGACCACCTGAGTGTCCCGCTCTCCATTTTCGGAGCGCACCATTTCCCGCGATTCGAGGGTTTCAATGCCACTGTCTCGGCCTTTCCCGTTCGACGCCTCGCTCCTCTTTGCGGGCGCCAGTGGCACTACCCTCGCAGGTGATGCGGTGGGAGGGGAGCTTCGGCGGTGGACGGCGCTTGCAGGCGTTTCTCTTCTTTGTCTGGCAGGAGGCGCAACAGGGTCTCACCCTCATTGCCTTTCTTCATCGTGTAGAGTCCCCCCCCCTTGCGGCTCCTCCATCCTCCTGCAGTCGCGACGAGACTGCTCACCGGTACCTCTTCTCCTTGCAACAGAGTCGACGGGAAGACAGTCAAGTCCCCTATTCCATCCTCCTTGTGTTTTGCTCCGTCCGACAGCGGCGTCTGTTGGGGTCTCCATCTCCGCTATTTTTCCATTGAAGTGTGGGTCGACGCTAGACCTTCTTCTCTGTGCATCATTCCCAGCTCCTGATTACCAATTTTGTTCACTGGATTTCATCCAACACAGTGTGGTGGAAATTCGTATAATTTAAAGGCGATGACCAATGTCTTTGGTTACTTATGTTTGACCATCTGCATACCAGGGCAGACGACCCGAAACGGACATTCAAGATGACGCCCGTGGCTTCTCCGCGCCACTGCCTTCCCCGGCCACCGCCGCAGCCTCTTCTATGGATACCCCCACTGCTTGCCTCGGCCCTCTCACCCCCTCTCTTCCACTCCCACCCGCGCCGTCAGGACTGACGGAGATCTTTCAGCCGCTATGGAGAAGTGCGGGGCGATCTTCTACGGCGTGGGCTGCCTCAAGCAATGCACCGACAAGGAGCGCACCACCATCAGGCGGCAGCCACACTCGGGGTTCCCCACCACAAAGATGTTCTGGGCGGTCCGTGCAGCGGTGGCGAAGCTTCTTCCTGCCCCTCTGCTCTCCCCGGAGAGACGGCTGGACACGACACGGTGACATACAGTAACATAGGCCGTGCAGGCATGGTGTTCGACTGTTGGCCTTTGAGAACCTGACCGTAAGAGGTAGGACCCAACCGCGTTCTTGGCGTCGCCAAGAAATCATTTTCTTATTGTATTTACGTAATAATAATACTGTTATTAGAACAAATATATGTGAATGATTTTCTGGGGTGCATAGCAGAGAGCAAGGGGATGGCAGGTGGTTGGTCGGAATATGTACCTACGATGAAACAATTTATAATTGTTACTGCTGTTGTACTTGCTAACCTCTGTATAATTATAAATTGTTAGTATCTAGCTCATTAGCTTAAATAATTCTGCTGTTGCACTTGCTGACCTCACTATAATTATAAATTTTCTCAATTTATAATTATTGAGACATTTTATATTTTAAAATAATAATTTATGAAAACTTTTATTTTAAGATAGTGTTATATTATATAAAAATCATAATAATAGATATGATAGTTATTTGCCGTGAAAATTACTATCTATTTATTTTGTATTACTTCATAACTTTTTGTAACAAATTTTATTATTTGAAATCATTAAAATAGATTTATCAACAATTAAATGACTGAAAATGTTTTTGAAAAAATAATAATTAAGAGATAATTAAATTATCAAAAATATTTTTCAATAAAAATGAATTATAAAAATCAAATGGTAAATGATATTTTAATATTTTTTAAAAAATATTTCATAAAAAATATTTTTATTGATTTTACTTTTATCGGCAACCAAACCGGCCTTAGTAATAATTAACAGGATTGTTATAAAGGAGGAAGAGGAAGAGGATAGTGCAAACGAACGGAAAGAAAGCTTGACACCGTACAAATGCCTATGGATGACATCTCGAGAAGTGTTTCTTCTCTTTATATCCAACAATATTTTTTTAAACGAACCATTCAACATCTTCGACATCTCCCACGTGCTCCTCCGCCACAATCAGCTTTAAGCGAAGGAGACAGTGCATAAACTTGTACTTTGCCAAGATGGCAATTTTATAGTCCGTTTTTAGTCATCAAATTTGTATTTATATTTAATAGTATAACACTCCTAAAAAGTGAGTTAAATTCGTGTGACTATATATGGATTCCATTTTCTTTGATACTTCATTACATACGCTCCAAAAATGAAGTCATTATATTTGTGTTAAGTATATGCAACATATGGACCTTACATCTGTGTGTGCGCACAAAATTTCTTCAAAAATATATATTTATTTAAAAAAATGTACAATATGTACATGTTATGGGAACCTTTTAATCTAAATAATAACATGATCAAATGATGTGATTGGGATGGTAGTGTATTTCTTATATTTTACAATATTTTTATTTTTTGGATTTTGGTATTTTTTATAATATATTTAAAATAATATTGAGAAGTTATTAAATTCAAATTTTGATTTTATTTACATATTAAATGCATTTAGCTTTTTCTAAAAAGTTTAAAATATATGCTTATCACCTATAAGAGCATTTTCAAAAATGTCATTAAAAATTTGTCATAGTCAAAAATAGAAAGATTGTTAAGATAACTTTTGTGATTTGTCATGAGGTCTAAGATTTATATGTTTGGTACTAATGATGTTTAATTATACAACAATGTTATTCTTAATATCAGCTGATTCTAACTAGTTCAAAATAGGAAATTTCACATAAAGGTGTCATGTGTAGGTCATTATACATAGGTCGATTGTTCCAGAGGGCTGTTGATTTGTTTAGAGCATGTGTATTATTCTTTATGTATGGCAAGACGATTAAGTTGCCACAGTGTTAGCCATTGAATCCGGGTTGGTTTCGAATTTCATAGGAGGTACTGACCGGACCGTATCCTTTGTGCACCACCGTGTGCACCTCAATGCATACTATTTCAATAAAATATCTTATAATATATTCAAATAATTAATTGTAATATTTTAAATTTTTAATATTAATAAATATCATGTAATATTATATTTTAGGTAAATCACATTAAATATATTTTTCATATTTATTTAAATTAAATGTATAATTAATTTATTTTAAAGTATAAATTTTAAAAATATTTGATAATATTATATTTTTATTAATATTTAAATAATATTTATATTCATAATTTTAAAAATATTAAAAATATATTTTTCGAATGTATCTAACATGATTTATTGAAGTGGTATGTATTGAGGTGCACATGATGCACAGAGGATCCGTCCCGTACTGACCGATCTAGGGGTGAACAGCAGCCAGTTAGACTCTTTATTTTGATAATAGTCAGCTGATCAATTTGCTATTAATAACCAGAAAATAATATAAAGGAGAAAATAACACTAATACCCCTGAATAAGATGGTGTTCCTGAGGATCTGGCATGTGCTATTCACTTGAATATATTGCATAAATATATAAAATATTAATGATCAAAATTGTTTGGTAAATTGACAACTAATACTTAAATTTGATATTTAAATAAATTAATATTTTTGGTGGTATTACTAAAATCTCAAATATAAGCATATTATTAGTTCTAAAATGAAACAGGAAAAAATCATGATGTGCAAGGTCAACTCAGGTCTGTGTATCCCGCACACGTGAGAAGCGTGTGCCCCGGTGGTGTTTAACTTTTTTATTTTTTCTTGTATATAATTTAATAATAATAATCAACAATTAAAATTGATGAAATTACTTAGCTAAATATTTTATAAATATAATAAATAAAAATATTATTTTTATTATTTTTATAGTTTTAAATAATAAACAGTTTAAAAATCAGATCTAACCCTGTCCGATTTGGTCCGGGACGACTCGGTCTTAACCTCAGACCTGACTCACCTTGAAAAGGGAAGAAAATATATTGACTATCGAAACATACTCAATCCACTAAATTACCTAAAATGCCATCCTCTTATCACCCAACTCGATAGAAATAGCAGAATTGAAGAGCTCCCGATTGTTTATTATACCTCTCCAAATACTTAAAGTCTCATTTGATATCGGACTAATTAAGAATAAATTTGATTTATCTTTAATCTTATATTTGTTAAATTTAACCTGAATTAAATTAATATAAATTATTCGAGTAAATTCGAAGATAAATCATCTCACTTAATATTCAAATTAATTCGATCTCAAGACAATATTTTGGGATACGACCCTCCAGGCCATAAACTCCCCCGCTCTTTCTTTTTTTTGCGCAAGCTCCCCCGCTGTCGGCATCCCCTTTGCCTCGTCGTCATCGTCGTCTCCTTCTCACATGCGAACTTTCTTCGCATGTAACTCCATTGCAGGACGGTGGTGTGACAGCCAAGGGCCAGGAAGAAATCGAGGTCAAGCTACAAATACAACAGGAAGGGGCTATAAAGAGGGAGCGAGCATTTTGCTTACTCTCTAAACCAGCAGGTTGGTTCATGAGATGAGATCTCTCTCTCAAGGCGACCTTGTTCCGGCAGTTTTCTCGTATGTTTAACTTTGGTTCTTGGTTTTGACGAGGAAATTTGTTCTTCTTTCATCAATGGAGGTCATCGGGTTCCAGGCCGAACAGCTCCACAAGGAACAGTGCCCTAGACAAGAGTAGCTGGTGCTGGAGCTAGTTAGAGCAGTGGATGGCTGTCAAGCCCTAGGAGAGCAGATTGATAATAGAGCAACAGGTGCGGCAGCCGACTCCGAGATCGTCCAGGCGGTGTGAGGACCCGCAAGGTGCTCGACCAAAGTCCTCAAAGAGATCTATCTAAACAACCAGAACTTGCAGCGGACAGGTCCAATAGACGACCACTGGAGGCCGTGTCCATAAACGTCAGGAGGAACAACATGATGACCAGGATCTCCGCCCAGCCACCACAAGCCGTCGTGGCTTCCGGCCGCTACTGCACGCTCCATTCTTCTTCCTCTCCGAGCCCCGAATGTCGAAACGACCAAAGCACGGCATCTTCTTCCTCCCTGTGCGCTTCGACTCCCGTGTCCGACACCACCACCCGATTGGCATCCGCGTCGGAGATGGCGGAGGAGAGCCACGGTGGCAGGCCCAACTACATGGGCTTGACGGAATCCATCAAGACGAAGCAGAAGGTCGGTGCTTTCCACCGGCGACCCAACTCGAGCAGCCAACATTCCGACGACTTCCGGAGGATGGCCGACTTGATACCAAGCGAGGCCTTAGGCGTCAGCCTCCTTCTCGACCGACTTGATCGCATTTCCCATCCGATGATTGTGATGATTATAAATATATCATTTTATTAGTATATTTGTCAACTAAAATAACAATGATCATGTTTTTAAATTTTTATGAGATTTGACATTAATTATTTAGTTTTAATTCAAATGTGGGTGTTGAGAAATGTGAAATTATTATTATCTATGCTTCAAGCATATTATATGATTATTTAAATTATTTTAAAAGACAAATATTTTATGTTTCATACATTAAATTATAATATATTTTATTTACTATAATATATATTTAATAAATATTTATATATTTATGACAAGATTATCCTCAAATTTGATAAGTTATCTTTAAAATTTATCTCAAAGTCAAATCAAATATAGTGAAAATAAGGTTAATGAACAGGAATAATTTATCCTTGTCACCTATATTTTTATCCTGATACCAAATGAAGCCTAGAGTCTCTTGTTTCTAAAGTTTCGTATCCATGACCCATTATCCCCAATACCATATTGTGAGTATACAATTTTAGCCAACAAAGAGTTTCTATTAAGGTTCAACTTCTAGAGACATTTGGAGAGCAGAGCGTTATTATTGGCTTCAAGTGGGGCAGGACCCACACCCCCTTCATAGATGTAAGGTGGAGGTTCTACCGTCGTTATTACCTTTTCAAAAGAACCTAACCCTGATGCTCTCCAAATTGCCATAAATGCTTCTAGGTACCTTAAGAATACAGAAGAAATAGACTTTGTAATACTGACTTAAACAGAAGTTATGTCCCTCCGAAAGACAACATTTTACCCTATCAACCAAGGAAAGGGGGTGCTGGGGGTCTTAATCGGGTTGGTCGGCCACCTAGTTCAACCGGGTAGCGACTCTTATTTTTTATTTTTTTCAAAAAATCAAAAAAAATCAAAAAAAAATACAAAAAATACAAAAAATGAGAAAAAATGACATGATTTAAAAAAAATTCATGAATTTCATCCTAATGAGATATGTTATATATTTTGTAGGTAGTTTATATACTCTCCCCATATCATTTGGGTTGAATACAAAGTTTAATACATGTATACATAACGTTCAGATTCGTCAGTCCTTTGTGAAACCATCCTAAGATTTGATCCAAACGAGTCACCATAACTATCATAGCCATAGGTCGATTGGATCGAAATGTCTAATGACTCCGCATAATTTATTTCATAATGCTCTTGGCCATATGTGAGAAACAAAGAGCATTGGGATGAATCATATGCATTGTCGAAGACATTATGATATTGTCCTTTAGCTCCATAGGTACGGTGAGCTCCTCCACGTTGCGGTCTTATACCATGATCGACATCTTGAGTCGCATGTATGTATTGCTCCTCATCAGTAAAACATATAGACATTGTAGGAGATATAAGAGGATCCAGGGTCCTTTGTATTTGTGAAGTGATGACGCCTTCGTATCTAGCTCCACTGTCATTGCTACTCTTTGACGAAGAATCCTAAAAAGTTTTGTACTACACTCGAATGTTTGGCTCCAACATGTCTTCCTAATCGTTTTCAACTATATCAGCATGTATAATATCAAGAGAATCAATCATAACTTATTTACCTTTTCTTTTACCTTGCGTACCTCAAGTAGTTCCTTCTCCGGTCCTCTGTCGCTTTGTTAGGGAGGGAGGGATCTAGAATTCTTCAGGAAAAGGGATATCGTCAAGCACTCCTTCAGCCCATTGTCGATCTTTCGAGTTGAACTCCAATTCTTCCAACCCTTCTCAGTCGTTGACCCAAGCTTCCAATGAATTCTTCTCGTAGAAGATTTGATACAAATTGGTGTCCTCTTCAATTGACAGCTCCTCAACCTGACATCCCATCGCCTGTGATATCCAACTCTTTTGTTCCATCTGGTTCTATTTCATTCTCTCCAAATTATTAAACTTTAACCTCATGTTGTAGTGACAATACACGAGGTCATCGAGTTTCTTTGATGTCAACTTGTTCTTTTGCTCCATGTGAATCAAGCTGCATGTAGACCAATTTCTCTCATAGTCTGAAAACCAAAGTGGTTTGGCTTAGGACCCTGATGGCTACATCCGCCAAGTCCTCGTACTCTGGTACTTTATCATGGTCCATCCACCAATCAGCTGTATAAATTGAAAATGTTACATTATTATATAATACATTTTGATTAATTAAGTAACTGTTGAAAAATAATGCTATGTACCGAGACATAGTAGCATTACAGCTCATTCCACTCCACTCATGCCAAAGTGAAATGACCGCATTCAGTAATCTACATCTTGTTGTAGGCGATAATAGCCCGGTCGTCGTCACCAAGCGTCTGTCAGATGACACTCTTCATGCCATCTAATAGCTCATTCGTTGCCATGAAATGTGGATTGTAGCAATACCTTGGGTTGAAAAGGTAACATATGAACCAAAATAATATTAGTAGATAACTTATATATTTGAACAATGTAAAAAAGGGTTAGTAAATGACTAACGAAATATATCTGCTGCATATATGGGTTGATGTAATGTACGTTCCCAGCGACGATTTATGATGTCCCACCACTTGGTGAAGTCAGAAACTATCTTTGAGATTTCTTCTTTCGCTCTCTCAATTGCATTATATAAATATCTCATGTCTGCTTCCCTATCTCTGTCAACTATCCTTAGTACCTTAATTATGGGTTAGACAATGTTTAATGTCTTCTTCACAACCTTCCAAAAATCCCCACTCTTTATTGTCTCCTCTTCCTTTCTCCCATTTCTCTTATCCGATGGGTTACATTTAGCTCTACAACTACCCCAACCAAGTGAAATTACCACCTGAGTTAGAGCTCTCCTTTGACTTTACAAACTTTCTAGCGAAATGTAATGGGAGGCGAACCGAGTTGCACCGGGCCGTAGCAACTCTCAACCCTTGCTATGTTCCCTCAAAAGTGTATAGATAAAGTTATAGTTGTAAATAAAAAAAGAAATAAATAGAGCTAACTTAACTACTCTATCTATTTGTGGATCTTTGCATATATCCTCCAACATCAAGTCTAAGGAATGGACGGAACAAGGAATCCAATACAACTTTGATCTTTTGACCATCAGCATCTATCTGGCCGATTTGTATGCTGATGCGTTGTCTGTGACTACTTAAACTACCCGATTCTCTCATATTTCTTTTATTACTTCATCTATCAATTGGTAAAGATACACCACATTTTTTACCTATCCCGATGCTTCGACTGACTTCCAAAAGATCATGCCAGCTTGGGTATACTAGGAAATTGATCATTGTCTTCTTAGTTATACCTGTTAAGTATAACATATTAACTAAGTTATACTAAAAATAATATTAACATAAACAGATGACTATAAACAAATTTACTTATCAGTCTATCTGTCAGTCATTAATGTGTAACCTCTTTCCTCCCAAATGCATTCAAATGAAGCCACATACTTCTTTATATCTTGCACCTCCATGGAAAGAAATATATTATATATCTTCTTTGGGTTTAGCCCAGGCACTTCTCTCTTGACGTCTACGATTGTGTTGACCATGTTCTCATAGTACGATCCTCTCATAGCATTTGCTGGTATGCTGTGGTGAAAGAACCACCTTGATGTTGCTCAGCCAATTCTTTTCTTGCACAACTTGAGGTTCTTCATTGCCATCGTGATTGTGCTTTGACATTGTCGTGTGCTGACACCATTTTTTTTTAAAAAAAATCAAAGCAAGCACATTCATACTCAGATCAAACAGAGCTTGAACATTGTACCACCTTTTGAGCAAATTCTCTTTGCAATTTATCTTAATTACACAACCTACATAAGTCAAGAAATCCCCTTTATAAGATTTCCCTTTTGGGCGTGTCATCATAATGATGGTTGTTATTAAAAGAGAGAGGAAGAACCAAAAACAAGGAAATTACTTTATTCAATCACTTTGAGAATGTTATGTAATTGGGAGGGAACTAACCTCCCAATTCAAGGTCAGTAAATGCCCCCAATAGAACACTATAGCAGCTGACCAAGGAATGAAGAAAAGAAGAACAGATAGTGTATAAACAGAAAAGGCTGGAAATAGGGCAGGTGCATGTACTGAAATATGTATGCACATGTGAGTACATGATGGACAAAGAGAACTGTCGAAGATAACTTCTCCTTTGAGCCCCAATCCCAATGCAATAAGAGTAAAAGAAATAGGAAATACACAGGGTATTGTCAAAAAAAAGAAGGAAAAAGATAAAGAAGAATCATGGAGAGAAAAGGTAGATGTAAACTCACCGGTGCCAACCCACAGCTACAGTAGCTGACAAAACCCTGAGCTGAAGATGTTCTTAGCAATAGGCACCTGTAATAGCCTCTTCAGATAGACCTAATAATGGTGATAGCATCACCTGATAGGGGGGCAACAAGAGGAGCAAAAGGAAAGGAAACCTACCAAGTTCACAGACTACTAGGTCCTTCAAGGATGGTAGATTTCGCAACGGTAGAATCTCCTTAATCTCCTAAATCAACTAGCAGTCATAGCAGAAGAAGAAGTCTTGTGTACAACATCAACGATTATCTGATGGTAGGAGAACAGAAGAGAGAAGAAGAGGGGAGAATGGGGACAGATCTTCTGGCGGCAGACTCCCCTTCAATGAAAGATGCTTGGCTCCCCAGCTGGACCTAGAGCCAAAAGGAAAGGAGGACCACCGTAGGGGGCAAAGCAGCAACAATCGTCTCCTCTGTTTGAAACAGATGGGTCAAATGAGAAAAGGATCGAACCTGTTTAGGTTATTAGGTTTTCTCGTGTTATTTCTTCAATAATAATTGGATTATGGGAGATAAAGGAGGGTTGAGATTGAAACAGATAGGGACTGATTTGGATCAAGGGCTCAGATTAAACATAACTTAAGTTATTAGATTCCATCTTAATGATTTCTTAATGGTATTAGATCATGGATAGTAAAGAATGGCCAGGATGCTATCTTATAACCAGATTTAGATCAAGGGCTCAGATTGAACATGACTTAAGTTATGGATCCACCACTATAGGGTCATATTGATACCGGATATGAGGTGTTAATAAATGGACAAGATTTGAATCAACCTGGATATCCTAGTATGTGAAAAAAAGAAGAAGAAGAAAAAGAAGAAGACTGAGTCAAAAGAACCTGTAGCCCCCCACCATGCTCACATATCCCCATGATCTCCCACTCTCCCCACTCACCACCGATCCTGGGGAGATAACTGCAACCCTACTCTTTTAAAACAAGAAGCACTACTGTTCGAACCTCGCGATTTCTTTGGTCATTTTTTTATCTTTTTGTGTTTTTT
This sequence comes from Cryptocoryne crispatula var. balansae, assembly GCA_036172225.1. Lineage (NCBI taxonomy): Eukaryota > Viridiplantae > Streptophyta > Magnoliopsida > Alismatales > Araceae > Cryptocoryne > Cryptocoryne crispatula. Next base: position 12,245,275 of record CM069930.1, read on the forward strand.
TATGAAAATTATTTTGAGGGATAAAATAAATTATTATATTGGTACTATGCATGTGCGATGACCTTTTCCCTCATTTATCCTTTTGGCACAAAAATCCTCAACGGTGATGACAAGGTTCTCGCTCTACCTCTTTCGGTATTAAAAAAATAATTTTATGATTATTAGAGTTATTATAAATAACATAGCGAGGTTATGGTGTGGGTTCTTTAAATAATGGTTTGACCTCTCTCCATCAATCCACGAATGGATTCGATGTTAATTACACTGAGCGGCGCCTCAGTAACCCCTGATTAACTACCATGATAACACATTCAAGACGGGACAAATGCAAGGAAAAGCTCTTTTAATATAAATAATGAAATAACAAGCAGGAGTATCAGCACTACCTCTCCTCTCCCATTATCTCTTTTTCATTTCTCCTTTCTACTTCCCTCTTTTTTTTGGGACTAGATCCGGGGGCTAGAAGACGGCATCTGCCTTGGGTCTAGCCTCACGACTTTTTCTTTGATCCATTGCTTTTTGGTTCCACATCCAACAAGCAGTATTTTCCCAATCGAGGATTAACCGACTTGCTAGGTCTTGGACATTGTTACCCACGACCTGACATTTCCTTTTAGGGATTGGCCGAATTGATGGGCGTTGGAGATTTTCATCCATTATCCGGTATTTCTCGATCGGGGATTAACCAGATTAATGGGGCTTGGAATTTTCATCCATTACCCGGTATTTCCCGATCGGGGAATAACCGAATTAATGGGCCTTGAAATTTTGTTCATTGGCATTGCCCGTTTGGGAGCGAGCCGAGTTGATGGTGTTTGGATTTTTCATCCATTACCTGGTATTTCCCGATCGGGGATTAACCGGATTAATGGGCCTTGAAATTTTGTTCATCGGCATTGCCCGTTTGGGAGCGAGCTGAGTTGATAGTGTTTGAAATTTTTCATCCATTACCCGGTATTTCCCGATCGGGGATTAACTGGATTAATGGGCCTTGGAAATTTTGTTTCTCGGCATTGTCCGTTTGGGAGCAAGCCGAGCTGATGAAATTTGGGATTTTTCATCCATTACCTGGTATTTCCTGATCGGGGATTAACCGGATTAATGGGCCTTGGAAATTTTGTTTCTCGGCATTGCCCGTTTGGGAGCAAGTTGAGTTGATAAAATTTGGGATTTTTCATCCATTACCCGATATTTCCCGATCGGGGATTAATCGGATTAATGGGCCTTGGAAATTTTGTTTCTCGGCATTGCCCGTTTGGGAGCAAGTCGAGTTGATGAAATTTAGGATTTTTTGGGTGAGCCATTGGGAACTTTCTCTCTCATCTACCAGCGGTACTTCCCGATCGAGGATTGACCGAGTTGGCGGGCCTTGATGGTCCGTTGGGGTTTTCTCTCTCATCCGCCAGTCGGTACTTCCCAATCGGGGATTGACCGAGTTGGCGGGCCTTGATGGTCCGTTGGGGGTTTTCTCTTTCCACCACCAACCGTTAGGGGGTCTTTATTGAACCGTTGGGAGGTTTCTCTTTCATAGTGGCGTTGGATTTTGTTTATGTTGGTTTAATTGGAGTTTTGGTCATCATGTGACTTAATAGGTTTACTTTCCATTTTAATGGGCCTTGGGTCGATCTCATGCTCATCTCGGTTGAAACCGGGTTGGGCCTTAATTGACCGAGTTTGATGCACTTGGAATGGAGTCACATGGTCTTAAGCTTCCTTTGATGATGGCCAATTGGGCTTTGAGAGTCTTAATGGGCTTCACTCCCACATTAATGGGCCTTGGATCGGTCTCTTGTTCATATTGGTTAAGGCCTAATAGGCCTTAGTTGATTGGACTTGGTTCATTTGAAATGGGGTCACATGGTCTTGGTCTTCCATTGATGATGGCCAATTGGGCTTTGAGAGCCTTAAGGGCTTTGATGTGATGAATGTTCTCATTGCCCATTGGACTTCGGGATGATTGATGCCCCTCCTTGCTTAATGGGTCATTGGATGTTTGATGCTTCCTCACGCTCATCATGGTGTAAGATGATGTAATTAGACCCATGGTATACCTTGGGACTTAGCCAATTCCATGAAAATGGAATTTGGACTTCTTCTCTCCTCAACACACTCTCTTGGCCGATGGACAATGGGAAGGAGGGAGAGACTTGTGCTCTACGTAGGATGGGGGCCTTGGGAATGCTGCCTCTCTCCACTCCAAGAGGATTTCTTGCTTTTTTATATGCCAAAAGGGAGGGACATTTTGGTCCACAAAGTGCCCCAACTTTTCCTTGTTTTTGATGGTGTGAGATGAGGTGAGGGTAACTTTGGAATTACTTCACCTTGCTTTTTACTTTATGGTGGGTGTGAGGGAAAAAGGTGAGGGTATTTTGGACTTTGACCACCTTTATGAGGGGTTGGGGTGGCCAATAACACAAAATGCCCCCAAAATCATCTTTGCAAGAAGAATTTCGTATGGCTTATTTGCAACAGATTTTGGGCCCTTCCCCCTTGTAGAATTGAGGCCCAAATGTCCAGAATCAAGGCCCATATATTTATATATGAGTCTAATGAACCAACCATCACCAATTGGGCCCATTTGGGGCCCATTAGGGAGGGTTCTATTTCCTCTTTAAAAATTTAAACAAATTTAAATTTACTGATGAATACCCTGTTTAATGTTATAATTCAATGAGAGGAATTTCTCACGTCCTTTTCTTTCCACTTTTTTTTTGCCTAACAGATATCACCATCATTTCATTTTCATTTGCCCTTTTTTTTGAACGGGATCATCACTCCTTTTTTTATTTCCTTCCCCTTTTTCACTTCCTTTTATCATCATTTTTTTTGACCACACAGTCGAATAAGAATGAACATCAAACAAGCATCCCCCGTTCATTTAACTAAATGGGCCGGGGAGTTAGAGATGCTTGGCTCAATTTTGACCATGGTCAAAATCGCCTTCTCTATTGACAGAGGGCACACGCGTTGCATTGGTTTCACCCATCCGTTTAACCAAGTTGGCCGAGAGGTCAGGTGCTCCCTCAATTTTGACCTAAGTCAAAATTTATTATCTCTCCCAACTCTCTTTGTCTTATCGGCGCTGTCATATATTGAACATAATGGAATTGCTTTTGGCTGGAGGGTTTTTCTCTTCAATTTTGACCCCGGTCAAAATTTGCCACCCCTTCACACGATAACGCAAGCGCGGAGGAAGACTCCAGAAGAGGGCATTCTCGCCGTTTCCTTTTTTCGACGTTCACCACTCTGCGGGCAGCTCACGATGCCAGCACAGGCGCAGGCGCAGACGCGCTCAGGCGAGGACGGCGACAGCAGGTACGACGCCAGGGGAAGGTAGTGTCGTCGCCCGGCGAGCTTGCGGCTTTGGCGTCCGACTGCAGTGAAGCTCCTTCCTCCGGTGGCCCCTTTGGCAAGCCGCCATCCGCAGCACTTCCCCTCCGGCTTCTAATCCACCGCGGACGCGTCGGCTATCGAGCCCTTCTGGTACGAACGACATCCCCCCTGGCGTCTTCAATCCGGCGTTCCACCGGCCCTCCCGCCGTCGGACGTTCCCTTAGCGGGATCCTTCTTCCTTGGCGTCGTCATGCTTCGTGGGGCTTCTCTCCTACAACCTGCTCCTCTCTCCGTTATCTTTATAGTTTTTTATTGCTTCGAGTAGTCCGTTACTCTCTATGCTCCGCTGGTGGCTCTGTGCAGGCCTGTGGACTTCTCCGCACCTCCTGGCGGGAGGACCATGCTGGCTCGCTTGTTACCTGTACCCCCTCTTCATCCATCGGTTGACGCAGGGGAGGATCCTAGCTTTGTCGCCGGCACGAGGGGAAAGGCTTGGGCGCTGGACGTGGTGAGCGTGGTCCAACAGCGCCGTCGGGACACTAGTCCATTGTGCATCTTCTCCATTGACCCGCTACGGTGTTCCCCTAGGTGTTTACGATCTCGCCTTTCTTGCTTGTTTTTCTAGCTTTTCTCTGATATTTCCTTCTCTTCCATCGTTTTACTTGGAGATTAACCATCCCCTCATTCCACTTTCATTTCTCTTTGCTGTCTATCTTCGATTCAGGTCTGTTAAACTCCCCTCTTGCTCTGCCTTCCGCAAGCTTTTGTTTCTCTACAAGAGAGCGCCCTTCCAGAGCCCGATTCTCCCACCCGTTAGGCTTGTTGGCGCAAGGAATCCTCTCAGCTTCAGGTATGGACTTCCACCTCTTCTTCTTCTTCTTTTTTGTTCTGAGTAGGCCGTCTCTTCTTTTTATTTTTTCTCAGCTGCTTCTCATCCGCCCGTCAGAAGAGTGGTTTCTTTCTTTCTTCTTCTTATTTTCTCTCCTTTTTTGTTACGACTCAGTGTCCCTTCTTTTCTCTTTGCTATATGATGCAGTAGACCCCCTCTTCTAAACTTCAGGTTCCAACAGCTCAAGACAGGATAGTTTCTGAACCTTCGGTGTGGTGGTCGATTGACTGGGCTTGTTGCATTCCTGACTGTAGGCCTCCTATGCTCATGCTTCATTTCGTTCCATTTTTTTTGTCTTGACGTCCAAATGTTGTGCGGCTTTGTGTGCTTTAAACTCACTCCTGTTTTATTAAGATATGACATGGTATTGGTGTGTCTAGCGTGGGACTGAAACCAGTTGGCTGTGCCCTTGGATAGACTGGGCTGATTGGCACATGACAGGGCTTAATGAATAGATAAGGTCGTCGTCGACCCCTCCATTGGAGGACCATTGGCGTTCGACCTAAAAGAAGATGACATTTGTCACCGACCACCCTTCCGGGGAACCATGGCCGATTGACTTAAAAAATTGATAATCATTGAAAAAGGCAGTCGTCGACCCCTCCATTGGAGGACCGTTGGCGTTCGGCTTGAATGAAGATGACATTTGTCACCAGCCATCCTTCCGGGGAACCATGGCCGGTTGACTTAAAAAAATAGATAATCATTGAAAAGGGCAGTCGTCGACCCCTCCATTGGAGGACCGTTGGCGTTCGGCTTGAATGAAGATGACATGTGCCGTCAGCCACCTCTTTCGGGGAGAATCATGGTCTATCGGTTTAATAAATCAATAACAACTGTTAATCACCTCATGGCCCTGATTTGTCTTATTTTAGGGCGGGCTAGGCTGCCTCCGTGTCTATGAATAAATAATTTTCTGGTCCATGCACGTGTTTTTTTGTTATCCATTCCTGCGGTCAGATTGCCTATTATTATTATTTTTTCATTTCATACATGAATTTCGCAGCTTTCCTTTTTGTAATGTCATGCTGATTTGCGCTAACTACATTTGCTTGATTTAGCACATACTACGCTTTCTTGTATATATAACAAAAAGAACTGCAATCATGCTTGATATTCTTGCTGACCTGTTAGGTCCATGGTATTACATGGGCACAACCACTTTTTTTGGGGTGGGGTTAACAACTACATAAGAGCCAAGGTTGGCTGGAGAGGGTTGGAGAGGTTCCGGTGAGAAGCAATGGAAGAGGAGACAACCGTGTCAATTGAAGAAGAGGAAGGCTCTGTTGCGTACAAGGCTGGGCAGACTGAGAGAAGGCCGGCTAAAAGAGAAATTCTGGCTAGGAGAACAGGTTCGAAAAAGCTAGAAAAATCTGCTGGGAGGACAGGTGCGAAGCTACTACAGGAAGAAAACAAGGAGGACAAAGGAAAGGAAAAGGTAATGATGGAAGTCTCTCTCGGTTGTGCCATTTTCATCTGACTCCCATCTTATCCTTTATCACAATCTCCCCATTCTTGTTATGTCATCCCATTGAAAACTCCTGTATGGACCCCTTCCTCGCCCCATCTTTTCATTAGAAATGGTTGAATAAGACCAACAAAATCCATGGTTAAGCTTTTAGTGAGTCCATTTACAACATTGTTCTCATTAATCCACCCGCAGTATATTTTTTTAAGAACAATCGCCAATCTTATATCCTATCCAAAATCTCCCACATGCTCAATGTTTGAACCTCCCTCAGAGTCCACACAACAGAGTTCTTTTTGTTTGGTAGCCCCTTCGACAGATCTTAGGAATTCAAGGGGGGTCATTTTGGGCCATTCATCCATCATATAAATAAAAGAACTACCAGTGCCCCTCCTGTTCAGCTAATATAATAGACCACGAGCCCTCTTAAATTCATCTCCCATACATCTTTGAATTTGATTCTCCTAAGATCAACCTAAAAGACCATGTCAAGGCTGTACAAGCATCATAAGGAAACTGGCTGCCAAGGCTTTAAGTGTCAATAAATTGCTGAAGCTGCCAGAAGTTGGAGTTGTGTTCATAGAAGCGCATATGTCTGAGTTATTGAAATTGCACTCTGACAGGACAATAGGACCAAGATGAGAAGATGTGGAATTAAGGTCAGAGATGGCTTGAAAGAGATATCACCATGAACTTAAAAAAAAATTCTAAGAGCTAGGCTATTTCACATTGGTTACCACAAAGGACGGGCACCCAAGCATATCCCCGGCGTGTTTGATCCTGGACAGGAGAAATGGGCATGTCCCCATCTTCTTTCGATCCATCCTCCAATGTAGGGAGCACCAAGCTCTGTCTACCTAAGGAGGGAAATCTCATGAGATCCTAGAGGGAATGAATCCCCTTGGAATTAATGAGATCATGCCAAACTAGATCCTTCATCAACGATCATGGAATTGTCACTTTAACATGTATCTTGAATTAATCAAGAAATAAAAGTCATGTACTTTGTGCACTGTTATGAACATAAAGATGTGGATAGCTCAATGAGCTCAGGTGAATGCAAGTTTTAAAGAAGGCTTAATAAAGAGAACATATTTAATCCACCAAAATCTGGTTTACACGATCCATTTTTCTAAGAGATTGTAGGAGAGAAGTAATTTATTAAGGGTCCTCAACCATCTTAAATCTGAAGTCAGCCCCCCTCCCTCCTTAAAAATAAAAAAGAAGAAGAAAATTAAAGACCAAGTGTATCTCATAATCTGAAGGAGATCAAGGAGGATGCTCAATCAACCTGGGGAATCTGAGAATATCAAAGTCATTTAAATTGACGTATGAACCGTCCTCACTCAAAATAAACGAAGACTAAATTTGAAAATTCACTCTTAACAGATTTCAACTTAAGACATTACCAAATCAGATCTAAATCTCAAGATTTCTAATGGAGTGCTTAGAACTTTAGATCTGATCTTCAATTTCAAATTAAATAAAGAAATGAATGATGCTATCAAAATAAACTCAAGCAGATGTTCAAATTAAAGAGCCAGTAACCATCTAAATTAAAAAATGTCAAATGCTAACTAAATTTCAATTAAAACAAATCCTACCCAACTAATACAAATAACTAAGATGACAAATCCTAAAAAACATTGAATAGCCAATTTAAAACAAACTCAAAATTCACATAATTCAAACAAACTAGAGATAAGAAAGTTACCAATACCTTAAAATCCCAAGTCGAAAGGTGTCAAAACATGATAAAACAAAACCAAATCAAATTTCTAAATAAATTTGAAACACTTATATTAAATTCAAAAAAAACCTCAAAGATGAAATTAATTTCATAAAAAATGAATTTTAATAAACATAAACTAATTCTAATTAAATCTAATCCAGTCAACAAGCTCCTAAATCCTAAGGTAAAAAAACCGCACAAAAATCAACACATTTTAAACAAGAAATCCGAAAAATCTTATCCAATTCAGGTGACATCTTGATCGAAACATGCACTTAAGATTAACTCAAATTAATTTCAAAAAATTCTTAAGCAAATTCGATCCACAAATCTCTCAAACCAAACTAACAAGATCAAATAGGCTCTACTCAGATCAAACTGAATCTAAACTAACAAGAAAAATATAAAGCAAACTCAAATCAAGCAAAATTAAATTAAATCAATCAAGCCAAATACATCAAATGCTTGTACCCCAAATTCATGGGGCTATTTACATATGTTTATCTTTGTGGATGTATGTTCTCCATTTTATGGATTGTCATGGCGGTTAAATAAGAGTATTCGAGTCGTTGTTCGATGTAATTAACATTAGATCTTCACACCATCTGATGGGGAGAGATTAAAAAAATAAATTTTCAAAGAACTCAAACAACCTCAACATATACTTTTATATATATCATCTAAATTAGCTAGTACTCCTATGAGATATCATCTATTTTCATAGTGGTCAATGCTAAGTCAAACCATGGAAAATGAGAATTTTAAAAGTTTGAAAATTTTGAGGTTCCACATCGTGGTCTAGTGATAACGAGATCCATGAAAGCAAACGTCAGGTCATCATCTTGGGCAAGATCATGAATCTCATCTTGCAGTTGTTTGTTGGATCCTCTTCTACTTCCTCAACCACTCTCACTTCCCGACCCTTGACCCATCATTCGGCCAATGCGTTTATATAACTCTTCGTCGACAAAACATGTTCAACTTGCTTCCATTTCTCATAAGAGGTCATCTATATAAGAAATATTTAACTACTTAATGATCGTTAAAATAGGAAAGTGAACTACTTTTATGAGTAATGCAAATATATTGTCGTCGTAGTCTTCGTCTCGGAGATTATCCAATCTCTTTTGTCAGATCCCGTGATTATGCATGGAATGTCTCACCAGTTGTGACAATTCTTCCCGAACGGTCTTCTTATGCCGTTTGCTAGTTCTCTTCACTTGCTTCATCGCTTGTAGATGCTTATGAAATTGAGCTCTCACCTCTGATGGAGTCGGTGTACCAGGAAGAACATTGCTCTTCATGCTTGCAAGATGAAATTTCAAATGATAAATACCATCAAAGATAACTTTGTCACAATATTTACATTGCACTTTTCTCTCTGCCATGGAGATCAAGTTGCAATGTAACCAAGCCGAATCACTCCGGCTCGTGCCAATAGTTTGAGTTGTTTGGCTTCGAGAAAACATTTCTAAGTAACAAAATAAATAAATAATTAATACTAATTAAGTAACAAATGAAGCAATTAAGTAAGTAATGAACTATTGAGTAAACTACTTAAATATCTAATTAACTTGACTCAATAACTATTAACTACTTAAAACTAAAATAATAATAAAATAACTAATTAAGTTACTAATTAAGTAATTAGGAACTTAATTAAGCAAATGATGAACTAGTTAATAAATTAGTTGAATATCTAATTAAATAAGTAAGTACTAACTAATTATTAACCAATAAACTAAGTAACTTAAACCAATAAAAGAATCAAATATTTAATGAACTAATAAAGTCTAATTAAAAAAAGAAGAGAGTAAAAATTTAGCGCAAAAAACTTGAGATCAAAGAGCATTTAGTGAGCAAAAGTGAGGTAAATGGTCACCTTTTTAGTGACCATTGCCGGCCAGCAACGGTCACATGACCATTGCAAGCGAGGTCACGCAACCCCGCCAGCGGGTCCGCAGGTCACGTGACCCAGTCGTGACTCTGTGACCTAGCCGACCGGGTCGCAACCAAAACTGACCAAGTCGGGCTCGGGTCGTGACTCGGGTCCCAACCCGATTTTCCATGCTATCAACCCTACAGCTTCCTTTCAAACTTGCGAATTATATACATTGGTAGTCTTTTTATTAAATGATGAAACTCATTTAGATTGATAACAATAAGCTCACATTTATCTTTGTTGATCTGCAACCCCATGATCATAACAAGAAGAGGTGGATTCTCAAGTTGATGCATTTTTATAAAAAGAATAGTAAGGTATATGCAAATTGAACACGCTCCCTGTTATTGTTGTCTTCAATATCTTTAATCAAGTTATGTTACTCAGCTTTCTACCACATGGTGCTTAGAATTTTGCCAACAAGAACAATAACTATGAAGAAATCAGATCACCTTGTCTTAGACCTCTCGAGGATTGAAAAGAAGTTGAACCCCTTTCCATTAACATCGACAGAAAATTTAGTCGTGCTAATGCAACATTTAATCCGCATGATCCATTGTAATTGAAATAGCAGTTGCATAATTCTCAAAAGAGTAGACCATTTGACCATGTCATATGCCTTTTCGAAGTCCAGCTTTCTGAGGAATTTTCTTCTGCCTTTGCTTATGGTCACGTAGACATTCATGTGCAGCCATAAAGTTATCCAAAAATGAAACTACTAGGAATAAAAGTGGATTGGATATTGTTAGTAAATTTCTCGATAAATATACTCAAGTCTGGTTATGAGGACTTTAGTAATAATTATGTAGCTACAATTAGAAAGATTGATAGGCCTAAGGTCCATGATGTTCTCCGCATTCTCCTTTTGAAGAAGCAATACCAGGGTTGTAGAGTTCGAAAGCTTCATGCAGCCCAGGTCATCCTCGAATTCAAGAGCAAGAGCCATAAAATAATCTCTAATAATCTTCCAACTGTGGGGGTTGAAACTAATAAAAAAGTCATTACGGCCAGGAGTTTTTTAGGGATCCATATCTTTAATTGTGCATAAAATTTCTTGTTCTGAGAAATTACTGAAAAGGGACTTTGAATCATCTCTATCAAGAGACTTTCAAATATTAAAGTTGAAAAGAGGAGTACAAGCATTGTCATCCGTTAAGAGACCTTTATAAAGTTCTACTACGTGATGATCAATGCGCTCAGTTCCTACACATTCAACACCATTCACATTCAATTTATGTAGAGTGTTTCTCTTCTTTCAAATGGATGCTTGTGTGTAAAACAACTTCTTATTTTTATCACCCTCATTTAACCATAACTCCTTTGATCTCTATTTCCACTTAATTTCCTCCCTAAAATCAATTGGCATCTCCATTGAGGTCGGCATCTCTTACAGCTCCTGTCATCACCGTATAAGCTTCTTGACTCCGTGGCTACCATTGAATCTACTGCCGCTGCCAAGACTGTCCGCCAGTTCTTTCTAGGCCGTCAAAACCAGCCATCCCTCGCACTGTCATCGCCGTGTCCCACTGTTGTCAAGGCGCTCGTCTAGGTAGCAAGCATGGTTCGTCATCTCATAAGATCTCGCGAGAATCTCGATCTCACGAACATGACGAGAAACAAGATACTCGAAACTGGGAGCCATGGTCTTGGCATCACGCAGGTATACAGAGACACAAGATGATGCCTTGTGACAAGTACAAAGGGGCAAAAGGAAGATGAAGTTGTCACCGGTCGGCCACACCGTCCCTCACACCGCACGTGTCAAAGGAAGGTATTATCTAGTCAGCCATGCGACCTCACGATGGGTGCTTAAAACCCCTCGTTAGACCCCCAAAGAAAGACATAGGAGAAATCAACCTACCAAGGCGGCAACCAAGGGCTGCGACGATCTCTCTGCTCGTCTCCACTCTCCGACTGTCATGGTGGCATTGTCTCCGCTCTCCGACTATCACGAAAGCGACCAACGATAGTGGCTCTGACGATGGCGGCGACCTCCGAGGGCTCTGAGGGCATCATCTCCTTCCACAACTCTAGTCAGCCATAGGAGAAGGCCACTCGGGATGGGACACGAGAATCATGGGACGAGGTAAGTTATACGTTAAATTTTTTAATTAAAATTAACGTTAATGTAATCATGAACGTCATTGTTAATGTTAACGTAATCAATGTTAACATTCTTATCGATTATTTAAAGTTAAAATATATCAGTAATTATTAAGTATTAATTTATTTTTTAATATTTATACTAGTAACATTATATTTATTAAGTATTTATAATATTTTTAAGTAAGATAAAAACTTACATAAAATATAAAAAAATAAATAATTAAAACTTACCTAATATATTCAAACAATGTTACTAGATTAATATTTATTAATATATAATGTTTTATATCATATACAAATATGACATAATCTCCTTATAAAGGAATATAATTACCAAACATATACATATAATGTAATTTCAAGTAAATCTAAATTTATTAATTTATATATATTAATTAAATGAAGTTTTTTTACTTTCAAAAAATAAATAAAATATGAAATTGATAACTTAGTTATTAATTTATTTTTTAAGATTAATCTAGTAACATTGGTTGAATATCTTACATAAGTTATAATATTTATGTTTTATATTTTACGTAAATTTTCATATTACTTAAAAATATTATGTAAAAATATTATAAAAATATTGAACAATATAAAAAGATTATGTAATTTATTAAATGTTAATATATTTCATAGGTTATTAGGTTTGAAGATTATACTTTATTATAAAGATATTATGTCATATATGTATATAATATAAAATATTATATATTAGTAAATATTACGTATTATTTAATTTTTTACTATTTATACTAGCAACATTGTATGAATATATTACATAGGTTTTAATATTTCTTTTTTATATTTTACATATGTTTTTATATTACTTAAAAAGATTATGTAAAACAACTATAAAAATATTAAGAAATATAAAAAGGTTATATAATTTGTTAAATGTTAATATATTTCATAGATTTTTAGGTTTCCAGTTAACTATAAGAAGATTAATTATAGAATAAATGTTAATATATTTCATAGATTTTTAAGTTTCTAGTTAACTATAAGAAGATTAATTATAGAAACATTGTATGAAGTTTGTATGTAATAAAAATTATTGAATATTAATCTATCCCTACTTTAAAGTTTAAATATAATAATATTAATTATAATGACACAATATAACGTTTATAAGTAACTAAAATATTACATGTATTTTATTCTATTTTATGAATATATTAAATGCTATATAATGTTTTTTTTGGTCACGTGGCCCAGCGGCCAAAGCTCCCACAGTGCCGTGGGTGGCGAGGGTTCGAGGCCCCCCTCGAACCCCACAAGTCGTCCCCCCCGTGGGGACGCCCGGCTAGGCAGCCGTCCGGAGGCGTCGAAGCCCCGACCTGCGCCCCCAGGCGCAAGTCCGTGCCAGTCGAGCCACGCTCGACCGGCAAATGCTATATAATGTTAAAAATAAAGTTTAACTATAAAAACTTATTAAATACTTTTAAATGTCAACTAGGTACATGGGTGCACATTATAAAGTATAACACAATATAACGTTTATAAATAACTAAAATATTACATATATTTTATTCTATTTTATGAATATATTAAATGCAATATAATGTTAAAAATAATGTTTAAACTATAAAATTTATTATATACTTTTAAATGTCAACTAGGTATCTAGGTGCACACTATAGAGTATATATTATAATAATAAACTACTATATTAATAATAAAATTATATAAACTAAAATATTTCTTGGAAATGTTCTACTTTAAAGTTTAAATATAATAATAACATAATATAACGTTTATAAGTAACTAAAATATTACATGTATTTTATTCTATTTTATGAATATATAAAATGCTATATAATGTTAAAAATAAAGTTTAAACTATAAAATTTATTATATACTTATAAATGTCAACTAGGTATACGGGTGCACATTATAAAGTATAATAACACAATATAACGTTTATAAGTAACTAAAACATTACGTGTATTTTATTCTATTTTATGAATATATTTAATGCTATATAATGTTAAAAATAAAGTTTATACTATAAAATTTATATATACTTTTAAATATAAACTAGGTATATGGGTGCACATTATAGAGTATATATTATAATAATAAACTACTATATTAATAATAAAATTATATAAACCATGGTAAAAAATGCTATGGTAAAAAAAAGTCATAGACATGGGTCAAGTTGTTACACGTTTCATATATAATCATGATTAGGTCATGAATCGAGTAAAAAAGACTTGTGGACGTGATTTAGTTCGACCCGGTGCCACTCGTTTTGCAACAAATTATCTTGCATTACAAAATTTGTTGCGTGAAAAAGATAATTTGAGAGGTTTCTTTCTTTGTTAAGAGTGGTTTAATTCGGAGTTCAGGAACACCCCTATTGGAAAGAACGTGGAACAAATCATATGCAATTCTATATTTTGGGATTATGCAAGAGATTCGATAAAGATCATAGAACTTATGTATAAAGTTTTGAGAGTTATGGACACTAAAAATTATCCAACCATGGGTAGTGTAATCATGCGATCATTGTGATGAAGGACGTGATAAAGACAACTTCACCAAGAAATTACACATGGGTTCATAAGATCATAGATAATAGATGGACAAAATCAATAGATGCACCTAGCTACAAGGTTGATATATTTTCTTCCTTTACCTAAAGTATGAATTTGTGTTATAAATGTATAAAACAAATTATGAGACTAACATTTGGAATAATAACATTTGCATGTACAACATATTTTCTCAATCTAAAATATCAATATAAATTGCATCTTGGAGACAATCAAGCACTTATTAAAGCACTTCATTATGTTTACGAGAAGTTGTTTTTAAAATCCAAAGGAAAATGCCAATTTGAAAATGAGGTAACGCTATGATATTTATAGATTTTATCTTTTAAGCTGATATTAACATTAATGTTTTATATACTAGATTATAAAGTTTAGAGATGCATTGGCCTATTTTAGGACAAATAATGTTATTGCAAGTAGAGAATCTATGTGGCCGAGTAGTAATTATTTAATCAAAAATATAACTTACTTGGTTCGAATTACAAATATATGATTATTTGTTTCACTTTCAGGTGAATGATGTAAAATGTACGGAGATGATTCTCCAACTTTAAGAAAACTCGCAATTAAAGTTTTATCACATAGTTCATCAGCTTCTCTTTGTGAAAGAAATTGGAGCACTTTTTCTTTGATATATACAAAACTTAGAAACATGTTGTCATATTCAAAGTTGAAAAAACTAGTTTATTGTCATTATAATATGAAGTTAAAGATAAGGAGAACGGAGGATGAACAAAAGTAAGAAGGTGATACCGAAGATGACTCACTTGATTATTTTGCACTATTAGGAGAGAATGACATGGATGATCGAGAAAATTCTTATGCCGAGTGGGTTGCAAACAATGATATGGATAAAGATGATGGTTACCCATCTGAAGAAATTGTTAGTGTTGCACGTGAAACTGGAATGGATGTATATGCAATTGTACAACAAATTCTCCAATCATTTTCTAAGTCAACTCATCTTCACAATGATGATCCAACCTCTGATATGGATGCTTTCGATAGACATGAAAGTGATGATGATGGAGATGGAATTATTGTCTTTCGTGATGGTGGTGCTGACGATGTAGAAGAAAACCAATGATTCCCCAATGATGTTACTGAGCAAGTTCATTATCAACATAAAAAAAACATATAGACGTAAGAAGAAGAGTGTTGGTCCGTCAAATAAACAAGGTTTGTCACAACTTGAAGAATATGATCTTTCTCACACATTCAATTCAATAGATATTTCTGACAGGGGATATTATGGATATAGACATTCTCAAGATTCATCATCATATGAATATGAACACAAACATGGATATAGAGAAATACAACAAGGTTCTTCACATATATTTTATAATGAAGTATATGAACCTTTATATGGATATAGACATACTGCAAGTGAATATGTTCCTTCAAACATGTCTTATGACAATAGTTATTATGGTTATGGTCATAGTCATGGTTCTTATGACCATAAATATACAACACAAGATGACTCTTCAAACATCTCTGGTTCTTATGAACAAAGATTCAATTTACCATGAGAGGGAGACCGTCAGTCTCATATGTCATGGGCTGAATATTGTGATTTTATTGGCAATTTTGTGGCACAACAATCACAAAGTGACCAACAAAATGATATATCAAAAGTACATAGATCATCATTTTGGTATTTAGAGTGTTTTCTTATTATTCATTCACACAGTTGGTGTGAGAGTGGAGTTTGACATTGAGAGTGTTTTGTGATTGTTCATTCACACAGTTAGTATGCAAAGATATTGTATTATTTATTTTCATGTAATGTATATAAATTTATTGATGTACTCGAATCTTTATAACATATTATGTTATGTTTGCCATTTTATATATATTACATATATACATTTAGATTTGAGAATCTAAGATCTGATCTCTCGAGATTTTCCTGAGATTTCTCCGAGATCTCTTCCCTTCCACCCCCCCCCCCCGAGAGGAAGCCGAGATCCGAGATGGCAAACCTTGGCAACACGACGCTAATTTGCTAGCACCTTGCCGGGGCACCTTGTGGGAAGCCCAAAAAATGCCCAAGGCGCCTAGGTTTGGTACCTCCAAACATTAATATATAATAAAAAAATTCAATTCCTTTCAGGAGCCTCCCCCCCCATACCCACAAGCGGTGATCCCCCTTGACCCCTATGACTTGATCGCACAAGTTGATTTGCGAATCCCAAGCGTCCATTTGTAATAGTGTAAACATATTAATATATTTTACTATCACTTATACTATCACATATATCTCAGATTCATAATTATAAAAATATGTTATATACTTAAAATTTATTAAAATCAATTTTACCTCACTTCTCTATCTCTCGCACATCAAGTTTATCAAGATTAATTATTTCTCAAAATAATTATATAGATATGTATACATAATTACATAAATAAAATTATATTTAAATGTATGAACACAAAAACATACCATATTCAATTTTAACATACAAATATAATTATATTTATGAATGTATATTTACATGTATGTATTAATTTATATATAATACTAACATCTAATTATATATATGATTGTGTATATGTATATATATACATCCAATGCTACCATCTTGACTGCTTAGGTGATACCTAAGCAACCGTCTTATCACCTAGGCGTTATTGACACCCTTCAATGCCTTGGACTCTTTGTCGCCTTGACAACTATGCCATGTCCAGCACCCCTTCTGCCGCCGCTATGTCTGGCACCCCTTCTACTGCCATGCCACCATCGCCATCAGGGGAGCCCCTCTCACAATGTTGGACCACCAAGTAGGTGACTCTACGCCCCTCCTTGTTGAAATCAACTTGGGCCCCAATAGGCCTACATGTTTAAAAAAAAAGATTTGGGGGAGGATTTCCAACTAGACATTGCTCGACACAAGGAAGCACATGATAGAAGACCTAGTGGGCTTATATGGATAAAAAATAGGTCTTATGACCATAACAATAAAATCTAATAATCAATCAATTCAAAGCTAATCAAACAAATCCATACTAGTTGGGAGGTTGTGAACACATCTACATCTCGACAAAACTTAAAAGAACTTTAATCCATGGACTAGTTGGAAGGTCACGCACATCTCTACGTCCTTAAGGTTAACATACAAAGGTCATATAAGACCCCAATGTCACATTGTACTCATGTTAAGGAATATGCCCATTAAGCTATAGGGAGGCTATGTGTGTTTAACCACATGAGCATGCTTAACTATATGTTAATGAGGTTCATAAATGAATGGGATGAGTCCCCATATATCGATCAAAGGTCGGGTGTACTCAATCTTAAACCAATGGGATGAATCCCCACATACTTATCCAAGACTGGGGTATACTCGATCCATAACTGATGGGAGGGATTGCAACATACCTAGCCAAGGCTAGATGTATCCTATCCTAAATCATTGAGAAGAACTCCATAATACCTATCAAAGGTCTAATAGATTAAATCCTAACTCATTCAAGCTCATTGAGATCATAGCTCTTTCATGTCTCCTGCATATGTGCTTTGTACTCATTTTCTCCAATCAATGGAAAATTCAAGTTCGGTGCACTTCCAATATGATCAGGAGCTTCCAAGAAACCTTATAGACTTAAGGGATGCAGAGAGAGAGAGAGAGAGAGAGAGAGAGAGAGAGAGAGAGAGAAAAGATTCCATAATTCCGATCAACCTGGTCAAACCAAAAATCTTCAAGTCAAAATGTAATTTTTTGACAATTAAAAACACCAAAAATGAATTTTCAAGCAAAAATACGATTTAAGAGTAAATAAACTAAATTGATCAAATATCCAAAAGCAAAAAATAACCAAAACTAATAGAATTGAAATACCTCAAGCATTTCAAATTCAAAAGTTTCAAATCCAAAGACCATTTAAATCGAAAAGATCTCTAAATTCTAAAACGCAAACCTTAAAATCCTAAATCTAAATCCCCAAACTAAGAGATCTGGAATCCGGACCAGAGAATCCAAACTATAAAAAACAAATCCGAAAACCAAACTTGAAAGTTAATCTTAGAACTCAACTTAAAAGGAGAACTTAAACTTGCAGGACATTAAACCTTAATAAAATGAACCAAGGAAGGAATAGTCGGGGGTCGGCCCCAGGTCGGCTGGCCCCCAACCCGGCCCGGTCGGGCCGGGTCGCCAACCCGGTTGCGACCCAGCCCGACCGGGTCGGGTTTTTTTATTTTTTTTTAAATCAAAAAAACATAAAAAAATCAGAAAAAATACCCAAAAATTAAATAAAAATAAGAGATATGATTCAACATGATTCATTCAACATTCATTCAAACATGACATTAAATTGTTCTTCTACATAATGTATGTACTCTGCCCATGACATTGAGGAAGAGTACGACGCATTAAACATATAGACAGACTGATTATACTCATCAGTGCCTCGTACAATTGTCCTATGATAAGACGAAAATGAACCACCATAACTATCATATGAATACGTACTAGAACTATCTAATGAAGACTGCATCATCCCATAACCCTGCCCTTGATATGATGGGCACCAAGAACCCTGTGATGGTTCTAACTCTGCACCATACCTATGTTGTCTTGCCCCGTGGTCAGCATCTTGTGTTGCGTGGGTATAGTGCTCCTCTTCCGTAAAGTGCGGCTGCTGGAGGGGTGTCCGTGGATTGGTTCTCCCCTGACCGAAGTGGTGCCGGCGGTGCTTCCTCGCCTCTGGCCGTACGTGTTGTCATCTCCGTCACTACTACTTCTTGAAGTTGAATCATCCGACGTCTGATATTGCAATCGGATGTTAGGCTCCGGTGTATCTTCCCTTGTCTCGTCAATTGTGTCCAGATCAGCAATATCAAGAGGGTCAGTTGCAACCTGTTTACCTTTGCCCTTTGATTGCCTACTTTGACAAGAAGATTGTCCGATTTTTTGCCTTTTCGCCACAGAAGGAGGGATTCGAAATTCCTCGGAAAGAGGAACATTGTCAAGTTCCCCTTGAGCCCATTCCCGATCATCGGGGTTGAACTCTGGTTCACCCAACCCCTCACGTTCGTTAACCCAGGCTTCTAGAGGATTTCTCTGTTAAAATATCTCCTCTAAGTCAATCTCCGGTTCTTGTACAGTGGGCACCTCAATTCGTCTTCCACTTGCTTGTTGTACCCACCTTTGCTCCTCCCTCTGATTCTCTCTTATCTTCTCCAATTTTTTTAGCTTCAACCTCATGTTAAGTAGACTAGCTGCTCAAGTCTTTGTGATGTTAGCCTATTCCTTTGCTTGGTATGAATAAGGCTAAACGTTGACCAATTTCTTTCACAGCCGGAAGCAGACGTAGTTTGGCTTAGTACTCGGATTGCAACACTAGCCAAGTCTTCATATCCCGGTGCCCTTCCATGATCCATCCACCAGTCAGCTGCACATTATCATTATGTCTTAGTACATAATGATATTAATAAGTTAATTATGTAATTATAAAGTTGACTTTATTTAACTATACATACCTGGACTAAGAAGCATAACTGCTCGTTGCACCCTTGTTGTCCCGAAATGAAATAACCTCATCCTATAATCATGCATCTTATTTGTTGCAATAATTGAACGGTCATCGTCCCCAAGCATTCTCCGAATGACTTCCTTTACGCTGTCCAACAGTTCATTGATAGGCTTGAAGATTGGACTGTAGCAATATCTTGGGTTGAAAAAATGACCTGGTAATTGACCATGGAAAAGTTTGCTATCAGCATCGACCAAAAAGCTAACAATTTGATTAAGAAAATTTATTTGATTAAATTATAAAAAACATACCAGCTGCATGTATTGGATGGTACAATGTTCTCTCCCACCGACGATCAATGATGTCCCACCACTTGCTAAAATCTGATACCTTTTTCGAAATATCTTCTTTTGCCCGCTCAAGTGCATCATAAAGATATCCCATGTCCGCCTTCTTATCTCCATCGACTATTCGAAGGACTTTGACTAATGGACCAACAATATCTATTGTCTTCTTTACGAGCCGCCAAAAGTCTCCACTCTCCAATGTTTGTTCCACCTTCCTTCCTTTTCGTTTGTCTGATGGATTAGCTCTAGCAATCCAGTTAGCCCACCCCGGAGAAAGTATCATTTGGGTTAGGCAACGCCTATGTTCAAATAGGCTCTCCAAAGATATGTAGTGTGATGCAAACCGTGTAGCACCGGGTCGTAAGAGCTCTCGACCCTTTGTGTGCTCTCTCTCGTTAGGGTCAGAATGAAATTATGGTTATAGATGAAGGATGCAATATATTGGCCGGCCTTAACAACCCGATCAATTTGAGGATCTTTGCAAATATCCTCTAGCATTAAATCTATGGAATGGGCGGAGCATGGTGCCCAATATAACTTCCGTCTCTTGGCCATCAACATTTGGCCGGCAGCTTTGTAGGCAGCTGCGTTGTCCGTCACCACTTGGACAACTCGATCCTCACCAATCTCCTCGATAATACCATCAATTAAATCAAACAGGTAAGTTGCATTTTTTACCTGTCCAGATGCATCCACCGACTTCCAAAAGACGGTCCCAGCTTGACAGTAAACAAGAAAGTTGATCATTGTCTTCTTGGTAATACCTATTAAGAGCATAAAATGTTATATATAAACTTAAAATTCATACAGATTCGTATCACAATGTTATGCTCAAAAGGACTAACATGTCCAACCATCGGTCATCAGTGTGCATCCACGTTCGTCCCAGATACGTTCGAACGTCTTGACATACTCTTTAATGTCAGCTAGCTCCAATGAAAGATATGTGTTGTAGATCTCCTTTGGAGTTGGTCCCAGCACCCCCCGACCGACGTCTGCTATTGTGTCAATCATGGACTCATAGTAAGGCCCCTTTGCAGCGTTAGCTAGTATAATACTATGAAAGAACCATCTGGAAGTTGCCCGCCCGATCTTCTCCTTGCACAATTTCAAGTTCTTTAATGCTGTGTTGATGGTGGTTTGTCTTTGGCGCGGTCGTGTGATGACTGGATCTATAGGGCCAACTGTCGGGTCGTCATCCCGGGTGAGATCGTGGATATGTTGTTCAGGGTCAGGATTTGATCCTCTCCCGCTTTCGCTTCCACGTCCACTCCCACTGCCAGAACCTTGACCCATAAACCGCCCGGTACGTCGATACATGTCTTCGTCGGCGAATGACCTTCGGCTTGCCTCCATGGCTCTTGCTAAGTCATCTGTTTGCTATGTTAAATACGTATATTATTGTAAAATATCAATTATTAATTATTACATACCTTCGTCAAATTCTTGGTATTCACTTCTTTCTGGTCGCTCTTGTCCAGTGCCGTATATGTGTAGCGAACGTCTTGCGGGTTCCGCAATTTCTTCACGCACAGTGTCCTGATGTCTCTTTGAAGCTCCTTTGGATCTTTCTAAGGATTGAAGATGCTGTCTAAATTGGCCTATTACCTCAGGCGGAGTCCGTGTGCACGGTGCAACATCTCCCTTGATACCGGCAAGATGATACTTTAACCGGTAAGTTCCACCGTATAGAACTTTGTCGCAATACTTGCATTTTACTTTCCTTTGCTCCATTGATACGACCGTGCAATGGAGCCAAGCTGGGTCATTCCGGGTGGAGCGGGAAGTCTCACGGCTTGGAGAAGACATGTTAGAAAAATAATCCACAATATAAATAACACGAAATAAAATTGAGAAGGGCAAAGACACCGCTTTGACAGTGTCAAAAATAATGCTTTAAGAGTGTGAACGACACTAGGTGGAGCGGAAACTATCCGAGCGAGGGGTGAGAACTGAGTGGAGGGACGAGCCGTTGACCGGTGAGGACTGAAAGAGTGATCAGTGAGGAGGGGGGAGACCGAAAGAGTGATCAGTAGGAGAGGAAGACCGAAAGAGTGATCAATGGAAGGGGGAGAAGATTGGTGTGGAGTTGGTGTGGAGTTGAACCCTCCCCCTTGGAGGCTATAAACCTCCCCAAGGGGGGGGGGGGGCAATTTTGTAATTAAATAGGGTGAGTGAGTGGGGTGACTCAACCACCCCACTTAATGTTAAGTGGGGGGAAAGTCCCCCCCCCCCCACTAAGCACTTAGGGGGGGCGGCCAAAAGGCCACGTGCGACCCGGTCAGCCGGGTCGCCGACCGGGTCGCGCGACCCCCTGCCGGGCCGGCTTGGAGTCGGCCCGATAGGGTCGATTCCGGGCCGGTCGGCCCGAAATCCGGCCGGGTCGGGCGACCCGGGCGACCGGGTCACCGACCCGGCGAACCATGAAATGAACAACCAATGAACTTAATTAAAACTCAGATTAAATTGAAAAGACAACCTCAAAGACAAAAGATACTAAGTCACAACAAAAATTAATGATAAATCAAATCCTCAAATAAACCCAACTCAAATCAAAGCAAACTAAAATCAAAGCACTAATGGGGTGTTTGGTTACATTATAAATTGAATTTTTGTTACAATTTTATATTTTTGTAATAAAAATTGTTAAAAGAGGTGTTTGGCACTATTACAATTTTATGTTTTTAAAATGATATTTTCAGACAAAAAAAGAGAGTCTCATCTCTTTTTTATCTTATGGTCCCCTACTTTGTTTGGTCATATATGGTATCCACCTCATTTTTTTGTTATCACAACCCTCCAAACACGAGAATTTTATGTCATTGACTAGTTTACATTTTATTTTAATATAAATTTTTTCATGAAATTGTATAAAAATTTATTGTGCAACCAAACATTGTACAAATGTTTGTATTCCATCAAGTCTAGGGACATTTGCTCCCGAATGTGTTTATTTAGTGGATGTATGTCTTCTATGAATGAATTGTTATGATAGATAATTTATAATATTTAAGTCATTGCTCAATGTAATTAACAACTTAACTTCGTAAGTCCGATGGAGAGAAGTTAAAATAAAAAATATTTTCAAAGAACTCAGACAACCTCAACATACATTTTATATTTATCATTGAATTAACTTATACTCCTATGGAATACCACTTATTTTCATAGTTGAAAAAGCTAAATCAATCCAAAGATTCCTTTTCCAGAAAGAAAAAAAGATCATCCACAGAATTTTTAGGTTACAACATAACAGTAATCCTCTACGGCTCTATCACATGCTCTGCACGTTTTCCTAAGTTTCCTATTACTTATGTTTTCTCCGTCATCAGTAGTTCCCCTCAAGTGCCATGCGAAGTCTGGAGGAAGGAAGATCTGGGACAACCATAACCGTTGCTCTCAGCAGAAACTGTAATTATGTTTTCGGCCATTGGTATCTGTTTGTGTGCTTTTTGACATGCCTACTTCTCAGCGTAATGCTTGCCTTTTTTATGTTCGTCCTGGCTTGATAAGAAGCGAAGTACCCATGCCCTCCCTCATTTGTATTTCCTCACATGCCTATTTAGTAGCTTACATTTGTTACTTCACGCAGACCGAAGTGGAAATGAGACAGATATCTACCTCAACATCTATGACAGAAATGGCTCACTAACATCATTTTGAAGGCTATAGTTGATAGACCAGATTGTTTTTCAGTTGACCACCAGGGATCTGACTAGGTTGTAGTGGTGCAAGGATACTCCTAGTCACCTGTGAACCTTATGCGAAAGAGAACTTGTGTATGAAGAAAAAGAAACCATTCTCAAGCATGTCACGGGTGGCTTTGGTCAAGTTTTTGTGATGTTTTATTCTTGCAGTGCACATACGGAACATTGTTCTGAATATTTGCTTTTACAGGACTTCAAGCCAGTAAAACATAGGTTAAGAAAATTTTGAGCAAAGATTAAGCAAGTTTATGCTTGCTGGATTCATCTCCTAGTTAGGCTAAGTTGACCTGAGATTCGATAATTAGAAGAAACATAAAGGCAGTGAAGAATCATCTCTTTTTTTCATAAGGCAACTGCAAAGGTCTGCAAAGGTCATCTTAACCAAGGAGGGATGGGTCGCGGGTCGCGACCGGGTCGCGGGACCCCCAGGCCGACCCGGTCGAGACCGGGTCGCGACCCGGGTCGCGACCCTCTTTTTTTAATATTTTTTTTTGAAAAATTCAAAAAAAATAATAAAAAATCGAAAAAAAATCTGAAAAAATACAGAAAATTGGATAAATTAAATGACATGATTTAAATAAATAATGCATCAATTTTATTCCAACGTGATGTGTTCTACACTTTGTAGGTAGTTGATGTACTCTCCCCATGTCATTTGGGTTAAGTACAAAGCTTGATACATGTACACATGACGATCATATTCGTTTGTCCCTCGGGAAACTATCCTAAGACTTGATCCAAACGAGTCACCATAACTATAGGTTGATTGGATCGAAGTATCCGATGACTCCACATAATTCATTCCACAATACTCTTGATCGTATGTAGGGAACCAAGAGCCTTGGGATGAATCATACACATAGTCGGAGGCATCGTGGTATTCTGCTCCAACTCCATGGCTACGATGACCTCCTCTACCTTGTGGCCTTCCACCTTGATCGGTATCTTAGGTGGCATGAGTATATTTCTCCTCGTCGGTAAAACGTAACGACGTTGTAGGAGATATGGGAGGATCTGAGGTCCCTTGTACTTGTAAAGTGTTCGCGCCCCCGTATCCAGCACCATCATCGCTGCTACTCTTTGATGACGAATCCTCGGATGTCTGGTACTGCACTCGGATGTTCGGCTCCGGCGTATCTTCTCGATCGTCTTCGACCGTATCAGCATCTGCAATATCAAAAGGATCAGTCATAACTTGTTTACCTTTTCGCCTACTTTGCGTACCTTGACTAGTTCCTTCTCCGGTCCTCTGGCGCTTTGCTAGTGAGGGAGGGATCTGAAATTCTTCGGCTAAAGGGACATCGTCGAGCACTCCTTCGGCCCATTGTCGGTCTTGGGGGTTGAACTCCAGTTCTCCCAACCCTTCTCGGTCGTTGACCCAAGCTTCTAAGGAGTTCTTCTCGTGGAATATTTGATCCAAATCGATATCCTCCTCTTCAATTAGCGGCTCGTCGACCGAACGTCCCGCTGCCTGTGCTATCCAACTCTTTTGTTCCATCTGGTTCTGCTTAATTCTCTCCAAATTCCTCAACTTTAACCTCATGTTGTAGTGACAATACACGAGGTCTTCAAGCCACCTTGATGTCAACCTATTTCTCTCCTTTGTGTGAATCAAGGTGAATGTAGACCAAATTCGCTCACACTCGAAGCCGAAGTGGTTTGACTTAGGACCACGATGGCTACGTCCGCCAAGTCCTCGTACCCGTGTACTTTACCATGGTCCATCCACCAATCAGCTGCATAAATTGAATGTCGTACATTATTATCTAAGCAAGCTTTGATTAATTAAGTGATGAAAAACATTTCTACGTACCCGGACTTAGTATCATCACAGCTCGTTCAACTCTGCTCGTTCCAAAGTGATAACTCCGCATTCTGTAATCATACATCTTGTTGCAAGCGATAATAGCCCGGTCGTCGTCACCAAGCAACCGTCGGATGACGCTCTTCACGTCATCTAATAGCTCGTTCGTCACCTTGAAATGTGGACTATAGCAGTATCTTGGGTTGAAAAAGTAACCTACGAACCAAATAGTATTAGTAAACAAGTTATACACAACTTTGATTAATAAAAAGATTAGTAAATGTTTAAGAAAATATACCTGCTGCATGTATGGGTTGATGTAATGTACGCTCCCAGCGACGATCTATAATATCCCACCACTTGACGAAGTCGGACACAGTCTTGGAGATTTCTTCTTTGGCTCTCTCAATCGCATCATATAAATACCCCATGTCTGCTTTTCTATCTCCGTCAACTATCCTTAGTACCTTCACTATGGGTTAGACGATGTCTAACGTCTTCTTTACAACTTTCCAAAAATCACCACTCTCTATTGTCTCTTCTACTTTTCTCCCCTTTCTCTTATCCGATGGGTTACATCTAGCCATCCAACTACCCCAACCCGGTGAAATGACCATTTGAGTTAGAGCTCTCCTTTGACTCAATAAACTTTCCAAGAAAATATAGTGGGAGGCAAACCGGGTTGCACCGGGCCGTAACAACTCTCGCCCCTTGGTGTGTTCCCTCATAAGTGCAAGGACAAAGTTGTGGTTATAAATAAATGAAGAAATAAACTGGGCTAGCTTAACTACCCTGTCTATTTGAGGATCCTTGCATATATCCTCCAACATCAAGTCTAAAGAGTGGGCGGAATAGGGTGTCCAATACAACTTTGGTCTTTTGACCATAAGCATCTGACCGGCCGCTTTGTATGCGGCCGCATTGTCTGTGACTACTTGAACTACCCGGCTCTCTCCTATTTCTTCTATCACTCCATCTATCAATTGGTAAAGATACTCCGCATTCTTTACATGTCCTGATGCGTCGACCGACTTCCAAAAGATCGTGCCGGCTTGACTGTACACTAGGAAATTGATCATTGTCTTCCTAGTTATACCTGTTAAGTATAAGATATTAACTAAGTTATACCAAAAAGAATGTTAATACATCTAATATAAATGAGTAAAATAAAATTTAATTACCGATCCATCCGTCGGTCATTAACGTGCAACCTCGTTCCTCCCATATGCGTTCAAATGACTGCACGTACTTCTTTGATTCTTGCACTTCCATAGGAAGATATACATTGTATATCTCCTTTGGGTTTGGACCAGGCACTCCTCTCCCGACGTCTGCGATCGTGTCGATCATGTTCTCGTAGTATGGTCCCTTCGCGGCATTTGCCGGAATGCTGTGGTGAAAGAACCACCTTGACGTTGCCCGGCCAATCCTCTCCTTACATAATTTGAGGTTCTTCATCGCCGTCGTGATTGTCGTTTGACGTTGTCGTGGTCTGGTGATTACGGGATCCACGGGACCTACTGCCGGGTCGTCGTCTTGTGTGAGATCATGAACCTCATCTTGCGGTTGGTTGTTGGATCCTCTTCCGCTTCCTCGACCACTCCCACTTCCAGACCCTTGACCCATCATTCGGCCGGTGCGTCTATGGAAGTCTTCCTCGGCGAATGATCTTCGACTTGCTTCCATTCCCCGTGAGAGTTCATCTATTTAAGAAACATTTAAGTATTTAACTACTTAATTATCCTTTAAAATAGAAGAATGAACAACGTTTATGAGTGACACCTCCCATACCTTTGTACTCTTCGTCTCCAAAAATATCCGGCCTCTCTTGTCCGGTTCCGTAAATGTGTACGGAACGTCTCCCCGGTTGTTGCAATTCTTCTCGGACGGTCTCTTTATGCCGTTTGCTAGTTCCCTTCGTTTGCTCCATCGCTTGTAGGTACCTACGAAATTGAGCTCTGACCTCCGGCGGAGTCCGTGTGCAAGGAAGAACGTTTCCCTTCATGCCTGCAAGATGAAATTTTAAACGATAAATACCACCGAATATTACTTTGTCGCAATATTTACATTGCACTTTTCTCTCCGCCATGGAGATCAAATTGCAATGCAACCAAGCCGGATCACTCCGGGCGGCCCGGTAGTTTGGGTTGTTTGGCTTGGAGAAGACATTTTTTAAGTAAATAATTACTTAAGTAAGTAATTAATTATTTAACTAGCTAATGACGTTAATTAGTGACTACTAATGTAAGTATACTTTTATTTATATAAAATGAATGATTAACTAAATATATGATTAAGTAAGTAATTAACTATACCTTCAAACTAATAATGTGTTAAGTAACTACTAAACTAATTATCTAACTAATCTTCTAGCTAACTAACTATGCAAGTAAGCAAATAAGTATTAAAAAGAATAAACTACTTAACCCACTAATCAATGGAACTAATATTAAATAAATATACTAAATGAACTAATGAAATGCTTGATGAAATAATTAAGTAAATGAGGAACAAAATGAGAGCAATGAGAGCACAAATGAGAGGTTGAGAGTGAGAGTGGGGGGTGGGAGTAAGGGGAGCCCCTTGGGGGCTTTAAATAGCCCCCAAGGGGCTGAATGGGGGGGCTGCGCCCCCCCATGACCGTTGGCAACGGTCTTGAGACCGTTGCCAACGGTCTGGCAACGGTCAGGTGACCGTTGCCAGACCGGGTCGCGCGACCCGGCCGGGTCGCGCGACCCGCGCGACCCGGCCACGACTCCGCGACCCGGCCGGGGGAGTCGCCCCGACCGGGTCGCGACCGGGCCGGTCGGGCCTAAACCCGACCGGGTCGGGGCCGGGTCGCGACCCGGCATTCCATGATCTTAACTACCTAGCATTCATGCTACTTCAAATGAACATGGTACAAAGATGGTACAAAGACATGAAATATGCCTAGCAGATCCCATGGAACTTTACAGTTCTATCACCCCTTCAGTTCCAATAGTTGACTGCAAGTCCATTTAACCCTCCCCCCTCCCCTCCCAACAGAGCAATGGGTTTCAAGACAAGAACTTTAAGTGTGTACGTAAATGTTTTGTATGCATTATGCTACGGGAACTGAATAAGATGGTATTATCACAGTACATAAAGATGACCGATAAATTTTGGAGAATTTTTATTGCTCATTGTACGCAACAAAGAGAAACCTGGTGATCACTTAACTTTCCAGCTGAAAATAAGATCGCATGGGACAGTCTGTGTTGGGTACTGCGGCATGCTGGATATTTCAGAATGAAAATAAGATAACAGCACTTTGTGTCTTCTTGACTGATCCCAACTAATCCTACCAGTATACTCTTGGGCCTTTCCAAGACAACCTTAGGCTTTTGAAAAGTAACAGGGCAGCCTTCTTTTGAAAGGATAGGAATATGACGTCCAATAGAGGAGATCAAATTAAGACTATTAAGGGTGCGTTTGGTTCAGCGTAAAAGAAAAAACTATGAAAATCTTTTACATAGAAAGATGTTTTCAGCAAAAAGGATTTACAAATATCTTATTTGGTTCACCTGAAAAAGATTTCCCAAAAAAGTTACAAAAAAATTCATGGTGTTACTTTTTATTCTTAAAATAGTTGGCATCTTAATATTTTAAATCTTATAGTGATTTTATTTAAAATCATATAAAATTTATATATATAAATTATAATTTTATTTATAAAATTTTTTTTAAAGTTTAAAATAATTAAAATAATATTTTTTAAAAAAAATAAAATACTACACATAAAATATGTAAATTATCATTATTTAAGTTTTTGATATTTTTTTCACAAATTTTCTCACTTAGAGGATGTCAGAGGAGAAAAGAAATATAATACAAAGAGATACTTTTAACAAAAAATAAATAATCGTAACTAATATTATTTAAATACGTTTAAATTGTGAAGATAATCTTTGATACCAAAAGAAAAGGGAGATAGAATATTATAAAGATATATTTTTAACAAAAAATACTAATATTATTTTAAAGACATTTACATATTGAAAATAATCTTTAAAAAAAGAGATTTAAAATTTTATCAAGATTTTTAGTTTTTATAAAAATATATTTCAAAATATTATAAATTATTTGAATCAATATATATAAATACAAATTATAATATAAACATTACATTTATACTTTATACCTTCGATGTTCAAAACGCCATATGTGTCTTACGTCAGGTAACAGGCGGAAAACGGCATCCGACCCAAATTTGCGGATGCCGTATTCGGAAATTCAGCGCAATCAACGGAGCATATTTTCGGTGGACCACCCTTTTACGTGGAACCAAATAAACATATTACAAAGTAAATCGGGAAAAGTTGATACATATAACCCATTTTACAAGGATCCAAATGCACCCTAAGTGAAGATATGTATGTAGGCCAAAGAAGGAATGCAAGGTGTGTACAATTCCACCAGATAACCAGAACTTGGCTCTCCTCGCCAACAAGCAATGGAAAGAGAATAAAGCAGAAAATAAATTATGGGTATCCATATGGAGCAGGATTAACATATACATAAGAGACGAGATGCAGTCATATGCAGATGTCTAGAATTTCGAGGGACGTTCTTATCAACTGGTTCAGTACAGCTACCACCCACGGGGTGGGAATGGCGAAGGACACCTTTTGGAATGATGCATGGAGGTTGTATACTGGAGACACTTTCAAATGAACTGTGGCATCACTTTTAGTTCAGTGCAGGATATCTTCACTTCGCACCACCAAGGTACTCTAATAATTACTTTTTTTCCTCTTACTGGTAATTGCAAATGAATGACTATTCCTCAAAGTTGAGGCCACCTTTCATGGAAGAAAAAAAATGAAGAATATTCATGCTTAAAGAGGATTGAGGAATTTCGTGACAAATGCTGACCTTAAGATGCTAACTCACACTGCACATGGTTGCAGCTGGAGCAAGCCAGATGGTTGTCCCCAATAGGGGTGTCAATGGGCCGGGCCCGGCCCGGCCCGCAGCCGGCCCAACAAAGCCCGCTCCAATATATAATGGGCCGGCCCGGCCCGGCCCGTATTACATTTCGGCCCGACCCGGCCCGGCCCAAAAAATATATAAGTTTGGCCCGGCCCGACCCGGCCCGGCCCGTTCTTTTTAACATATTATAAAATATATTTTAAAATTTAAATTATTTAATATATTTGAGTGATAACATATAATTATTAATAATTATAATTTAATTTTTAAAAATAAATATATAATATAATATTTAATTCAGTTATTCGCGAGTTTATCGAGCCAAGTAAAAGTATGTTCAAACTTGACTCGTTTAATGAGTCGAATTTTATTTTTTGTTCAAATTTATTCATTTAATGTAATGAAGGAGTTAAATCGAATTTTTATCGAGTTAAATTTTAAATTATTTATCAAGTGTATTGGTTAGTTTGCACCTCCGCTTACACGTAGGGGTGTCAATGGGCCGGGTTGGGCCGGGCCCGAAGCTGACCCAATAAAAGCCCAAATCAAATTATAACGGGCCGGCCCGGCCCGGCCCGCATTATATTTTTGCCCGGCCCGGCTCGACCCGCATAAAAATTAAATTTGGCCGACCCGACCCGATCTTTCTAATATAAAAATATATATAAAGTTAAAAATAAAAAATAATATAAATATGATAAAAAATTATAAAAACATCCCAGTGACATCCCAGCGAGTTTTGGTTCAATAAATTTAGCATTAATTTAACGCTCAGTTGTGGAGCTTTTCATCGCAAAAAATACTAAATGTGGAGCTAGTTATTAAAAGAATAGTTTATTTATGCATATGTTGTTACATATTTCTCCCTGGATGATGCCTTCTTATTTCTTGAACATTTGTATATTACACAAATTAGAAAGAAATGGAAGGGCGTTAACGTTAGCTCCGTAGCGGAAAAGGGGTAAAAAGTCTTTTCGTGGGAGAGGATAATAGACACCCAACGTTATCGTTATCCTTCCAAACTGGAGCGGGCATGGTAAAATTTTGTAAAAATGAACTTACCGTAAAAGCGCTAGAGGTGCAAGGGACCTTCTATTCATTTTCTCTTAAAAAAAAAAAGTCTTCGGAAGCAAGAGGTAAAAAAGGCCGCATGGCTTTTAAGGACCTCGGTTACGTATTGCTTAAATTTTATATTATATAATAAAATGTATATCATATTTTTAAAATTTTTAAACATCAAATCAACTATCAAAGAAATATTTTGAATCTAGAAATAAAAATAAATATATAAATAGAAACATATTGTTTAACACCCAAATAATCATAGATATGCAACCAGAGTTAAAATATAATTTTTACAATTTCTCTTATAGTCTACGTACCTTGTTCTAACCCTGCATGCAAAAAGTTCTATTAAAATAAAACAAAAAGAATTTTGCATGCGGACCTATTGAACAGGGACGGTTGAACAGTGCTGCCAAAAAATGGCCCGCGGGCCTGGTTGTTTGGCCCGATTAAAGTGTGAGGGCACATTTGTCTGCCCCGAAATAAGGCCCAGGGCTGGCCCGGCCCGAGGGCCCGCGGGCCAGCCCTACCCATTGCCGCCCCTAGTCCCCAATAACCAGAAGAAAAAAAATCTTTATTTGGCCCTGACGTAACCTCAATTTTAATTTTTATTAAGTAAATTCAATGCATGCCTTATTGGAAAAGAATTTCTTTTGTTTGGGTTTAGCACTGACAACTATGAAAATATATGGAATTCCATAGGAGTATTAGCTACTTTGAATGGCATGAATATTTAGTAACTTATAAAGTGCGTTCCTCAGATCCAAAGTGTTGGTATAGAAAATACCTTATCAATTGGACAACTTGAACAACATTTTTTTACTTGCTTGAGGTTGTTTGAGTTCTTTAAAAATTTTATTTTGAACTCTCCCTATTGGACTTGCGAAGTACCGATATTAATTACATTGACAACCTTGATTAACCACTATAGCAATTTGTGAATAAAAGACATACATCCACAAAAAATAAACACACATGAGCGATAGCCCTATGAACTTGATGAAATGCAAACGCTTATTGTTTTGATTTTAGTTTGGTTTGGTTCGAGTTCATTTGAGTTTCATTTATGTGATGCGTCTTATTTTGGTTAAAATTTGATGTCTTTTTTATCTTTGAAATTGTCTTGAGTTTAGTTTGAGTTGTTCCAGGTTCATTTGGGGGGTTTGGCTAATTTTAAATTGATCACTTATCTTATTAAGACCTTGCCTTTCTTGTTTTGAATTTATTTAATTGATTTTTTTCATTAATTTTTTTGTTGAGTTTGGTTTTGAGTTGGTTTTGGATCTTTGTTTAAGATGAGTTTTGTATGTTGTGTTTTAAGGGGTTTTGATTGGATTTGAAATATGTTATGATTTGAATTGCATGGACTTCAAACTTGATGTTATGATATTTTAACTACAGTTTCAAGCTTTCTGACATGTGACTTTAAAATCCCATCTTTTCTCCTCGAATTTCATGATTTGACCTGGAGTTTCATATTTTTAACATTTTCTGATTTGGGGAATTAAATTGCAGTTTCAAGTTTAATGCCCTTGCTTCAGCTTTCTGATTTAGGGAAGTCTGACTTAAGATTTCAATTTTCAGGTCTGGGGGCCGTTTGATTTTGAAATTTTCTCAAATTTAAGGACCAAGATTTAGAGCCTCAACTTTGTATTTCAGATTTGGGGGAGTTTGCTTTTTCCCATATTTGGAACTTTGACATTGAGACTTCGGATTAGGAATCTGAATTTTCAGATGTGGAAACCTGACATTTTTATTTCAAATTTTGTTATGTCTGAGAATTTTGAGATTTTAGGTTTTCATTCAATGTTTCAGATTTATGGTTTGGGATGCTGACTTAAAATTACGCATTGGGAGGTTCCATGGTTTGGGATCCCCTCATTCTTTTGAGTTGGAAACCTAAGCTCTAAGCCTCAAAACTCTTCTTGTTTTGGATTCCTGATTTAAATTATTTTTGCTTTAGTTGTTTGTTTAGTTGAGCCTTAGATGTTTAAAGCTTAATTTGAATTAATCAAAGTTTGTTTAGAATTTGGCTTTTTTATTTTTATTATTAAGACTTGGTATCCTATATCTTCGGATTTCCTTTTTTTTCAGTTGTGAGGTTTAAATTTCTGATTTAGATGCCAGGTTCTAAGAATTCAATGCTTGGGATCTTGAATGAGTTTCAGATTAGAACACTTCATGATTTGATAATTCGAACTTTATCATTTCAAATCTGGGGTGTTAAGGGTCCTGAGTTTTGATTTAAACTCTCTGATCCTTCTCTCTGACAATCACTGATTTGAGACTGCATATTTCTATCTCAGGTTTGAACAATTATCACTTTCTTCTTATTTTCATAAGAACACAGATTCATTAATTCCAGCAAGAATTTTGAGGTTTGTGATTTCTTGGATTTAAGGTTGAAATTCCAGATTTGTTTTTTGTATCCTTGATCTGAGATTTAGGTTTTGAGATTTTCATTTTCATTTTTTTAAAATGTTGATGTTTCAGGATTAGATTTAGAGATTCTGACTCCTCCATTTTGTCATTTTAATGTTTAAGATTTCAAATTGGATGTTTCCAGATTATGCTTTCTAGTCACAGATTTTTAAGAAGTTGCTTTGAAGATTTTAATTCTGGGGTTTTGAGTTTTAATTTTTGTTTCCTTGATATGGAATTGGCTTCCTTTTTTTAATATTAAAATTTCATATTTCGGTTTTGATTAGAATTGTTTAGGCTCTCTAAGTTGTTAAATTTAGATTTGAACTTTTAACATTTGGATTCTTAGATTCATGTGGCATCTGGGCACTTCTACAGAATACCATAGCTTT
The DNA here is from genome assembly GCA_036172225.1 of Cryptocoryne crispatula var. balansae. NCBI lineage: Eukaryota > Viridiplantae > Streptophyta > Magnoliopsida > Alismatales > Araceae > Cryptocoryne > Cryptocoryne crispatula. The sequence continues at coordinate 12,279,479 of CM069930.1, forward strand.
CAGATTTCCTGAATCCCAGTTTTGTAGGCCTTTTGATGCAGCATTTTCTGATTTTGTATGGCTGCAGACTAATAAAAAATTTGATTTTGATTCTGTTACCTTGAAATTTGGAGATTTCCTGATCCATAACAGTTGGATCCCTTTACCGTCTGCCAATCAGGCAGTTTGCAGTTTTGAAAACTCAGACTTTTCTTCTTTTTTTTTATTCTTTGCATTCCATTAAGCCCACGAGGCTATTCGTACTCCCCTTGCATCATGAGTGGCATTGAACATATAAATTCCATTGATCAAATGAAGTACATGTACATGTGGGAGGCATGAAAGCCCTGGTCACATACATTAAGATTAAATTCTCCGTAAAAATAGGGATCATTAAAAACTTTTTCCTTAAATAGATTTGGGACTAAGTACTCTATAGCCTTTGATAGGCATTAGAAACTATTCCTGAAATTAACTTGGGACTAAGTCCTCTATAGCCTTTGATAGGCATTAGAGGCTATCCCTGGAGTTTCTAGAAGAAAGCAAGCCTGCCTTTGGCATGGAGGTAGAGTGGTATTAGAGCTCTCCACCTAATTCAGGATTTTGGCTCTTGTATACCGCCCCTTAAAATTAAAATTTATAGGTATGGCACAAGGGATTAAAATTTATAGGTATGGCACTAGGGCTCTCCTTGTAATACAAAATTTTGACCCTTGTGTAACATCCTTTAAAGTTGAAATTCCTCTTGTTAATTATGGGGTGCTTGTAGCAAAAAGGCCAAATTTCTGTCTTCTTGGGACAATAGGCCTGTTGCGGAAACTGTCAACTATCCTGTCTTCCTCCAAACTACTTGCCATGTGCTGATGTTGGGGTCAACATTAATCTCTCCATCGCATAAGACCTATTCGGCTTGATCCCAGCCAATAAAGAGCCTACACCAGGGGCTGTCTTGAGTCTGGCGTTCTCCAGCAATGATGGGTATGGATGTATGAGGGCTCGGGCGAGTCCACAGGTTGAAAGAAAGACAACCCAAATCAAGGACATAAGCATCATGGGGCCAAGGAGTGTGAATTGGAATGATCATTGGGGGTTTATCAGACTTGCAAGACAGGGAAGGTGTTTCGATTGTGACAAGCGGAACTAAGGGGTACGGCCTCTCCGGGGCTCCCTCACTTTTCTCCAAGTGGCTACATAGCAGGGAGGGCTTCCTGGGGGGCCTGACAACGACAAGGACTGTGCAGGACCACCTCTTTACCTCTGCTTATTTACAGCGGTGATGACTGTTGCAGCTTTGACAAAGGATGTTGAATCTTCTCCGCTCAGCTGCTCTCCAAAACCTTGCAAGGTTGAACTAGGCTCCCCACGGAGCTCTCACTCATTCCTCTCTTCTTTTGAACCTCTCCGAAGCCTCCTTGCATGACCCTCTATATCTCCTCTCTGTGACAGAACTCTATTATCCTTTCTACCTCTGCCTCCTCTTCCACGGAACCTCTCTCTGCATCACTGAAGGTCTCCCTTCTCTCTTGTGCTCTACCTAGGGCCCACAAACAGGCTCGCTGCCACTGCTTTTATAGGCCGAAGGGCTGTTCCTTATTAGGAAGGGACCTCAGCGGTATTGGCTTCCCTGGACAACTATTACGGAAACCTTGGCTGGTCAGTGGCCTCCTGTGATCACCGTTACTATCTTTCGAAGATATCCTCCTACCAGTAGGCTTGGAAGCAAGCCTCCTTCTATCAGGGAACTCCCACCAGGAGTCGAATTTGATCACAGTGGCTTGGGCAACAATTTTGGCAAGATACGACAGCTATAACCTTCCCACAATCCTCGACGGGCCTCTTTGACTCTGTTTTGATGCCAGGCGAGGTCTCCCAACCACGGCAAAGTCACGAAGGGAGCCAGCTTTGGAAAATGGCAGCCGCCATTATCTACAAAAGCTGCAAAGCCATTCGATCCTCATCGGAAGGCCACAATGCCATATATGGTAAGGCTTCACACGATCCCAAGAAGGCTCTGGCTCTGGTTTGACTCAAACTCAGATTTCCCCGACTTCAAAAGGGAGCTCTGTGAGGGCCAGGATCACTGGATGGCAATTACGTAAGCCTCATAGTTGCCTGGCTTCCCACAATCCAAGTGCTATCGAAGCTAAAGAATACTCTGGCAATGGGGTCTCTCATTCGAAAGGTGATTGCGATAGGTCCTGCATGGTCGGCCTGCTATTTTTGCACACTAGGCGTGATCATAGCCTCTCCAATGTGGTCGCACAAACCTTAGTAGATGTCACATGGTGCAGTCTACCTATGTGATGCCACGCAGAGCTCCCGATACATCGGGGACTAATTCTGGTAAGTTACGATAGCCCAGATACTCTTACTTGCTACATTGCTCCGTAGGACACTCCTTCGAAGACTCCTTACCATGACTGCCCTCTGCTCCACCTACTACTTCTGTAATTGTCTCCAGTTGCCTGCAGGCTTGTCATTTCCAAGATGAGGATGCAAGGTCGACATCTGGTGATGATTCTATATGCCTGATTCTCCTTGATTCCTCATGACCAGGTGGGAAACATGTTAAATGGAGTGCTTAATGGGCCTACCTAGAATGTCTAAAGCCCGATACCCATAAATTTAATGGGCCGCGTTCCAAATTGCCTCAGCCTACCAAGGCCCAATTTGTGCTACCGACTATGGGATATTTTGCATAACAATATATTTCATAGCCTATCTATAATTTGTGCTATCGAACCCCAATCCTAATAGAATAAGAAAAGGAATAGCAGATTTTTTTATTTAATTGGGTACTAGATTTGATTTTCATTCAAAACCTCAGTCAACACCCTTTATAGGCCCAGTTGTCCTCACTTTTTCCAACTCATCACATAGGGAGCTTTCCCAAACCCCTCTCTCTCTTTTTAGAACTGCCAGACCTAGTCCACAAAGAACTCTCCGTAAGGGTTGTAGAGAGGACCCATCCTTGACTGCTTTTGGCATAGGTAGTTGATGTAACCTCAAAATTTAACATTTAAGAATTTGGAAATTTATTTTCATTTGAATTTTGATTTGATTGATTTAGACTTTAGCATTAACTTCTTAGAAAAATAGGTGATATTCTATAAAAGTATTAACTAAGGTCCATGAAATGTATAAAATTATGCATTGAGGTTGTTACGTTCTTTGAAATTTATTTTGACATTTCCCCGTCAGATGATGCGAAGATCCGACGTTAATTACATCGAGAATGCTCGAATATTCTTGATTATCCGTCATAGCAATCCATGGAATAGAAGAACATGCATCTATAAAAATAAACATTCACATATATGCACATAGGAGAAACAGCCTCATGAACTCTGATAGAATGCAAGCACTTAATTTGTTTTGAATTTGATTTGATTTACTTTAGTTTGAGTTGATTAATTATTTTAATTGATTCAAATTAAATTTATTGGTTAAAATTAAGGTGAATTTGGTTTGTTTGATTAATTTGGATTTGATTTGTGAGTTTTAGATTTGATTTGAATTAAATCTGGAGATTGTGTTTTTTTTGAACTCGATATCTTTTGATGTGGGGATTGTGTCTTAATTTGAGGTCTCAGATTTATGTGAACTGATTTGGGCTTAATGATTTGAGTTAAAGTTGTTTATGGATTGATTTAAGTTTAGTTATTTTAAATTTATATAGTTAAAGTTAATTTTAAGAACTGATTTAGAAAATTGATTTGGATTGAGTGAAATTGGTCTGAACGTGATTGTCCTGCTTTAGAACTGGATGATGATTTTTGTAAATGTGTTCTCTTCAATTTTATTTAAATTTATTTGATGTAGATTTAAATTTGGTTTGGAGTTAAGTTTATTTAGTTAAAATCTACTTGCATGTGTTGAACAGATTGATTTAAATTGAATTTGTTTAGTTGAAATTAAATTGGATTTGGTGCTTAACAGGTTGTTTAAACTTGGAGTTTGTTTGAAATCATTCAGACTGCAGATTTGAGATTGTTTTGGTTTGCTTGAATCGGTTGAAATCTATTTTAAGATATAGTTTGAATTTAATTTAGTTATCTTATTCAAACTCGGGATTTCCTTTGCAGATTCGTTATCAAGCTGGTTTAAATAAGATTGTGGTTTGTTTGGATTTGTTTGGATTTGTGGTTTGTTTTAGGGCTTGGTTCATATTCTGTTTATGGGCATAATTGAGTTTGTGATTGGTTTAAGAGTGTTTTGATTGATTGTATGAAGATTCAGGTTTTGGATTTTGGGTTTTGATATCTGTTTTGGGATTTAGTGAGTTAAAACTTGTTGATCTCTCTAGTTTTAGAGTTTGATTGGAACTTTCAGGTCTTTCTTTGAAACTTTCAGATTTCTGGTTTACTTAAGCCCCCCTTTTTTGGATCCTGTTCGATTTGGAGAAAATTTAGTTTGGATGTATGCTATTAGGATTGGATTTGGTTTAATTAAGGTTCAGTTAAAATTTAGTGCCTTTTATTACATTATTCTATTATCTTTTAAAACTGCTTGAAATTTGGCGTGGATGGCTCATGTTTGATTGAGTTAAGATTTATCCATTTCATAATTCAGGAATTGCTTGGGACCGATTTAGAGATGACCAGATTTGAATGTTTGAATGGGGTTTGATTCAATTGAGATTGAGTTACTCGATTCTAGTTAAACTCAGAACTGGACGGAGCTCTATTTAATGTTTGGTCTCAGATTTGATGCATTTCACAGTTTAATTTTGATTTGAATGTCTTGCTTGCTGCAGATTTGTTTCAAAGAGTACTTTTTTTTAACCTTGAAGATTTTTTTGTTGAACTGCAGATTTGTTCCAACTTTGATATGGACTTGATTTATTTAAATGAAACTGATTTAGATGTTTGTAGTTAAAGATTAGACTGGATGGCTTGGAACCCTCAGCTCCCTGATCCCTTTTGATTTCAGGCTTATTCAAAATATGTTAGTGTCGTGAATTTACTGACTGAGCCTGATTAGGTTTAGTTCAGAGAACTTAATTTGCCTTCACATTTTTAAGTTGGTTTTGTTTTTTGGATTCCGAATGCATACAAATTGACAGATTAAGGTATCATGATGTTCTCCTCTTGTTCCCAAGTCAATCCCCAGATTTAACTCCACGTTCAGTTTATTGAGTCTGTCTTAGTTTTCTTTTATGTGCTTCCTTCTATTCACGTCCACATGGGGCCGTTCATGTCTCCTTTACTCTTGACAGTAAATGGAACATGAAATTGCATTGCTTGCATCAAGTTACAAAACATAAGGAAGGCAATTGACTGCCTTGGTCCACATCCACAAATATTTAGCCTCTGACAGGCATCTTGAAATCTATCTTGCCAATTTGGCATTTGAGCATGGTTCAGCCTTTGGTAGGTGGAATCTCCTTACAACCGGTCCAAGGTTGAACATACCCGGCTTTTGATAAGCTTATGGGAGCTCATCCCATGGTTGGCACCCCTCATTAGCTCATGGTTTGGCATTTTGACATGTTGGTCATGTATGGCTTCCTCATGGCATGATAAGCAAATTAACTCCCTCTTGGGGTATGGTAAGACATTGGGGTCTTTTAAACAGATCTTTGTATGTCTACCCTAAAGGGTCAAGAGGTGTGTTTAGAACCGGCCTCTTAGTTTCCCTTTATTTTGTATTCTTTTAAGTTAAACCAAAGCCATGAGGTGGGTTTAGAATCGGCCTTATACTTGTCTCAGTTTGTTTAAATTAAATAGATTTTTATTTACATTTTTTTATTGTTTGCTTTATTATTATTTTTGAATTAATTATGGGTCAAGAGTTGGGTTTAGAACCAGCCTCTTGGTTACCCATTTGTTTTGAATTATTTTAGGTTAAGCCGAAGCTATGAGGTGGGTTAAAAACCAGCTTTATGCTTATCTCGGTTTGTTTAAGTTAAATAAATTTTTATTTTGTTTAAGTTAATTGTTTATTTTTATCATTATTTTTAAAATAATAATAACAATAATAATTTCAATCGGCCTTTGAAATCCTCCCAGATCCACTGTTTGTTGGGGCCTGTTTAGGCTTTTCGTGGCCCATTATGCATCAGCCTCTGTTCTCTCGAGCGGGCCCACCCTTTTCTCCCAGCTACGCGCTCGTGCTTGCCCTTTTCTTTTTTTGCGTCTTTTTCATCAGGTGGGCCCCACGGTGCTTTTCCACCGTGGATCAAAGTTGGGGGGACATTATTTCCCCCCGACGGCTCCTTCCTTGCGGCGATGTCTGCCCCAATGCGGCCTCCGCCTTCGGCTGCCACTCGAACACGGCGGAAACAGGAGCTCGGCGACCGCGGAAGCTTGGAGGAGGTTCTGTCGACCCAGCCAGGAGATGACGACAGCCCCTGTTGCTCTTGGTAGGTAGGAGGAGGCCTCGGCAGGGGACTTACGGCTCAACGGCGAGAATAGGAGGCTTCGAATGATGCTACTCCTCCCTCGAAGGTGCTGTGGGAGGTGGAAGGATTGGGACTTGGCAACGCACCCAGGAGATGAGAAAGAAAGCTTCATGGTGGTCAAACAGCTCCAGCGGAGGGAAGAGGCGGCTCCGGTAACCCCTTCTTCCGGCACCCAACCTCGATCTCTCTCTCGGCCCCTCTAGTTCTCTCTCGATCTCCCCTCCTCTCGATCACCCTTCTCCCGCGGACCCTCCGCCCCCCCTCTTATAGTCGTCCTCTGGGCGCGGGGCTCCTCCGGACGTCCGTGGGAGCTTGGATGAACTCCCGGTCGGTGCAAGGTACCGCCGTAGGGTCTAGCAAAGGGGCTGGCCCCCTATTCTGGAGATCCTGTAAAGGGATCACCCCCTCTTGGCACCTGACTTCAAGTCAGCCGCGATAAAGCACTATGCTGCCCTCCCGTTTGTGTTTGCCTCCCTTTTTCTCTTTTGGCCAGCCCGTCATTCTTCATCCCTCATCGTTTTCTCTTCCTTTTCCTCTTTTTTTTTTTAAATTCTAGGTGTCAACAGTAGTCCCCCCCAAAAGCTCATCAAATTTTGTTATTGACCTGGCATCTTCGGGCCTAAGAAGGGCTTGGGCTCTCTCTTTGATTGTTAGTTTTTTTTTAGAAAATTTAGGTGTCAACGGCCCCTTGTGAGGTTTGCTTTGGTATCACCCATTCTTAGAACACGGGGTGCAAGTTTTCAGCTGCTGAGGTGGCAACAATAGCTCACATATTCCCCACTTGCAACACCAATTCAACCCTTAAAGGGTTAGATCGAACAAGAATCCCATGGGAAAGCTATCTGCTAGATTCTTTCTACATTTTTTTCTATTTTTAGAAGAACAATCCAGGCCAATTCCAAATTGATTTCTCTCATGGAATCTGCCAACTTTACCGATCCAGTCTCCAATTCTGATTCTGATTCCCCTTGGCATCAAAAAGATGGATCACCTTCACCCAAAATAAAAAATAGACAACAAAGCATGCTTTGTGGCATGGGAAGCAGGATTGCACCAGATCAACCAGTATTGACAGATTCGATTGGGTTCTCAACCCACCAATCGGATCCCACAACAAAATAACTAATTTGTCGCTTTGTGCCTAAGTGTGGGGAGCATTTTTCAAGGTGCCTTTTAAGGAGCCCAAAATGCACCCAAGGTAGCCAAGACACATGCCTAGGTGCCTGAGCTAGGCGCCCGCAGTCTTTATACATGATTAAAAAAAATCATACAAGGATTTTTTTCCCATAATACCCCGAAAAGGGATGCTCATTTAATGATAGTGAGAACAAATTAATATATTTCACTATTATCTATGCTATCACATATATTTAAGATTTGTAATTATAAATATATAATATAAATTTAAAATTTACAAAGCTCTCTCTTAACTTTCTTCTCTCTCTCTCTCTCTCTCTCTCTCTCTCTCTCTCTCTTTCACACACACACACACACGCGCACACACTTAGTTTATCAAAACATTAACATACATATATACCCAAAACATATATACCCTACCCACACATTCATATTAGATATATAAAGTCACATTTACATATATATACACATAAACATACATATTCAATCAATACATACAAATATAATTATATTTATGTATATGTTTCTATGCATGTACAAATATATATAGTATGATAGAACTACAAAAATTCACATCTTAACCATTTTGGAAAAGAATGTTTGATTTTATTTTTAGCTTTAACAACTATGAAAATAGATAATATCTTATATAAGTATTAGCTAATTTGTGATATATAAAAATAAATATTGAGATTGTTGGATTCTTTGAAAAAATTTATTTTAACATATCCTCATTGGATATACGGAATACTGACGATAATTACATCGAATAAATACTCGAATCTCCAAGATTAGCCACCATAGCAACCCATTCGGACAAAACACATCAACAAAGTAAACATTCTAGAGCAACAACCCTATAAAATTAATAAAATGTAAAACTTAGTGTTTTAAATTTAGATCGATTTGGTTTGACTTAGTTTGAGTTTAATTGGGAGTTTGATTTGTTTTGGTTAATACTTTGTGTCTGTCATTTGTGAGATTATTTTGAATTTAATCTGAGTTTATTAAAGTTCATTTGACCATTTGCTTTGATTTGGGTTGGTTGTTTATCTTATTAAAACTAGATGTTTTTTAGTCTAATGATTTGGTTTGGGTTTGATTAGGATTTTGTTTGGGATGTGTTTATGTTGACACCCAATTTTTCACAAAAAAAAGATAAGGAAAGAGAAGAAGACGACCAGGCAGTAAATATGAAAAAGGGTTAGGCTACAATTCTTGAAAAATATCAAATTTTAGTAAGAGTAAGGCAAGCTAGGTCCAAGATCATGAAAGTAGAAAAATTGGGGCCCAATTAGCTTCAAAATATTGAACCCTAGCTGATGACCTAAGTGGGAGACAGCTAGAAAGAAATCCCTCACATGCCCAATTTGGCTCTCTAATAGACCCGGGTTAGCATGGCAGGAGAGGAGGGTCATAAAAATGCAGAAAAAATAGATGTTCTATGACCGAATGATTCAGCTAAAAGTACAGAAAATAATAGACTAAAATTAGATGACAATTTGTTGATACAGTCTATCAACCCTACTATCAGTCACACCCTGCAACATATGAAGTATACAAAAAATTAATATGTGTTGACACCAAAAAATTTTCAAAAATTGGATTTAAGTCTGATCCATCTCCGTTAAACCATAATGTTCAATTTTATATATGTTCCTTCAATTGGGTATGTTTCAGCAACAAAAGAAAAGAAGGGGTCAAAGAGCACCAACCAGAGCATTTTGTAAAAGGAAAAAAGAAAAAAAGGGTTGGACTTGGTTCTAGTACCAGCATGGGCTAAGTTTGACAACAATCTGGGTCAAATTTAAGAATATTTTGTGATCCAGTAATTATTGAAAATGGATTGGGGTTAAATGTCAAGAGTGAGCCCACTTCAATGCCCACGCATAAAGAAGCGACCACACGATAAGCAACGAAGCAACAAAAAGGCTGCCCCACAGGCATTATTGCCATCGTTAATGATGTTCGATGCCTACTCGTACATCCATCAATAGCAAGGTAATCGGGAGCATATCCTGCCAAGCACCATAACCTACCTTGGACAGGCCATCGGGGCAACATGGAGTTTCCGCAGTGGGGAGATATCCTCCCGCTCAATTCTTACCCCAAGTCGAATCCTTCCGATGGTAAGGGGTTCCGTAAATACCCCTACATAGATCCACCGGAGCCTAGTGAGGAAGGGAAGGTATGGCGGACTCTACCCCGATTCTGTCTCGAAGCCGGATGTTTTGTTTGGAAGGTTTCCTTATGGCGGAAGGAAACGCTCAAGCCTATATAAACATCACCAAGGCCGTCAAGCCGGGGGAGAGAGGGGAGAGGGCTGGAGAGGGTACGAAGAGAAGGAAGATAAGAGCACCGACCGTAGCTGTGAAGGCATGTGGCTTCCCTATTCCAGTTGCGTCTGCTCAGGGCCTCACTTCTCTTCCAGCACTGTTGCCGGAGCCTTGAAGCTTCCCCAAGGCCGTTGAGGTCCTCGAAGGGCCATGGAGTTGCCGCCAGACCGTTGCTGAAGGCAAGCCACCCCGCGTCCAGTCCTCTTCACTTGTCGCAAGCCGCGCGAATAGGAACCAGCAAGAGGGATCGCGATCGCCATTGCCATCCGGAGTAGTCGACCGAGGGAAGAGCTTCGCCAGAAGCTGCAGGTGCCATTGACGCCCTTTTCAGAGGCCGTTGAGGGTCGTGAGGGGGTCCGAGCATCACAGCGAGGTGGGGAAATTATTTTTCCCAACTATAGTCCACGGTGGCCATGCGGTGGGGCCCACCCGATGAAAGTTACTAAAAAAAGCAAAACCATGCGGGAGGCAACCACGGGTGATGGGCAAGGCCCACTCAACCCCATCGCGGACCGACCAGCCCATTGGGCCCCAAAGAAGGGCATTGTTCATGCTCTTCTCGGCAGAAAGCAATAGATAAAAAAATTAAAAGATACAATCAAGTGGAATTTAAATAAAAGAATGAATTAATTCAATTAAACAAACCGAGACGAACATCTAGCCAGCTGAAAATTTGCTTCATGGTCTCAACATACCATAAAAGAATTCTAAAATAAATAGGAAGCTAATAGGCCGGCTTCAAGCACGTCTCTTGACCCATAATCAAATAAATATAAAATAAAATAAACAATAAATAAAAATTTAAATAAAAATTCATCAATTAAATACACAAACCGAGATGAGCATCTGGCCGGCTAAAAATCCGCCACATGGTCTTGGCTAAACCTAAAAAAATTATAAAATAAGTAGGAAAACGAATGGACCCGCTTTAAGCACGCCCCTTGACCTTTAAGGTAGACATACAAATGTCTATTAAAAAACTCCAATGTCTTACCATGCCCCAATTGGGAGTCATATTCATTAAGTTATACAAGGTTGTGCATAATCAATATGCCGACATGTCTAGTCATATGCTAATGAAATTCACAAAACAACAGGAGGAATACCCATATGCCTATCAAAGGCTGGGTACATTCTATCCTAAATCAGTGGGATAAAATCCATAATGTCTATCAAAAACCAGATGGGTCAATCATATTTCACTCAATTCATAAGAATTATGGCATATCCTGCCTTCCCTTCATATACTTGTAGTTTAATTCAAGCAATGAGAAGCTTTCATGTTCGGTTCACATACTGGCATTGAAGGGAAAATCAATGACCTCTTTGGCTTGATGGAATGCAAGGACCCCAAAAAACATATGAAATTTCGAAGACTTAATAAATGTGGGACTGGAAATCTCGAAGCTCAACTAACTGCAAAATCCAATTTTAGAACTCCGATCATAGAACTCCAAATCAAATGCGAAAGCATATGAATTAAAGACAGGGATTTCAAATTCACGATCTGTCAACTCCTAGTCTAGGTGTATGGAATGAACAGAGCCAATGATGTCCGAAAGTTGAAAATTTCTGTAAGGTTCAGAAATCCAAAAGCTGAACAGAACACAAAAAATCAATCTCAAAGTTAAGCCCTCTGCCGAACATGATCACCCGAGGGAATCTCAAATCTGAATCTCCTAGGACACTCCAAACTTGAAGAATTCAAATGGAACAAGCTAAGAAAAATCTCAACCGCCAAGTCTGCAGCTTGAACCAGGAATCCAGAAAACTTAAGCTCGAAATAAGAGGAATCGAGATCCTAAGTTAAAGAGGGTCCCAAATCTTAAAATCATCATCTTCAAATTTTAAATGTTAAAATCTGGAATCAAAAGAACAAAACTTCAAATACCAAATAAAGAAACTCCCAAATCAAAACATTTCCAAGCAAACTGCAAACCCAATCAAACTATAAGCAAAATCTCGGTTAATTCTGATCAGATAAAAAATGATAACATTAAACTCTAAGCAGACAACAAATCCTGAAAGAGATTTCCAACAAACGCAAACCAACATCAAATCCTATTCAGATATCATTCATTCAAAAAAAAATCTTAAATAAGATTACCCACAGAACATTAAGAATCAACTCAACCTAACCTTAAATGATTTAAAAAATAAGGGTCACATTTCATTAACAAAAGAAACATCCTAAATTCAATCTAAATCAAGGCTTCCTCGAATCAGTCAAAACCTGAATCAAAAAATTCAAACAAATCTTGAATCTATAAATTTCAAAAAAAAATCTGAACATTTCAAACTTAAATTAGAACAAACAAGAAGATAACAAATTTTAATAAAAAAACCTTAATCAGCTTCACTAAAATCCAAAGATAATCTTCAACCTGTTAAACATCAAGGTAAACTAAAATTTCCCCAAATGAATCAAAACCCACAGAAAAACAGAAAAAATCAGATTGTCAACTAAATTTGAAACCACAAAATCAAATCATTAAAACCAAATTCCACAATGTTTAAAACACTTCAGACACATTGAAAATTGAAATCAAAACAACTTGAACCGATCAAACCCAACTTAAAACAAATCAAAACCAAATCAAAATCAAATCGAATAAACAAACAAACAACTCAAACAACTTCACTTAAATCTAAAACCCACGAAACCAACTCTAAACCAACTAAAACCAACCAAAAAAAAAATCAAACAAACACAAACCGGTTTACATTTCATCGGGCACAAAAGGTCGCTGCCTTTTGAGTTCATTACTTTTATGTGAATCTGCACGTTCTCCGAAAATAAGTTGCTACGACGGTTAAACAAGAGCATACGAGCCGCTGCTCGATGTAAGTTAACGGCGGATATTTGCACCATCTGACGGACAAAGATCAACAATCAAATTTTTGAAAACCCGGACTATGTTTAAATCATTAAAACCAAATTCCACAATGTTTAAAACACTTCAGACACATTGAAAATTGAAATCAAAACAACTTGAACCGATCAAACCCAACTTAAAACAAAGCAAAACCAAATCAAAATCAAATCGAATAAACAAACAAACGACTCAAACAACTTCACTTAAATCTAAAACCCACGAAACCAACTCTAAACCAACTAAAACCAACCAACAAAAAAAATCAACCAAACACAAAAGGGTTTACATTTCATCGGGCACAAAAGGTCGCTGCCTTTTGACTTCATTATTTTTCTATGAATGTGCACGTTCTCCGAAAATAGGTTTCTACGACGGTTAACCAAGAGCATATGAGCCGCTGCTCGATGTAAGTTAACGGCGGATATTTGCACCATCTGGCGGACAAAGATCAACAATCAAATTTTTGAAAACCTGAATCTCAGTTTTAATATTTTTAAATTATCACCGGACTATGTAATATTTTTAAAATATCACCTATCTTACTAGATAAGTCCGGGACATCAATATTCTTCCCCAAAACTCCATAAAGCTTTCTTTTTTCCAATAAAAGAAACAGAAAAATGAGGTTCACACAAAGGACCCGCCCTGTGGGACCGAACATTTCCCAAAATCTGAAAATCTAATAAAAATTCAGAAAACTCAGAATCAAAACAACCATAAAACTTAATCTAAGATCATGCCGATTTAATAAAAATCGAATCACAACAAAGAAGACATTAAAAAATCAATCTTAAAAAAATTCAGACTTTAATCAATCCGAAGACACATGAAAATCGTACTTGAATAATCTGGGAACTCAATTAAAAAATCACCAAAGTTCAATTCAAAAGATCATAACTGCGAACAAAAAAAATAAGAATTGACAATCTGAAAAGTCATTTAAAAGACATCCAACTTTACCTAAATGAATTAGCAAAACAAACAACGAATGGCTAATTTCAAAGAAAACTAAACCAACAACATTTCAACACCCCAAATGAATCAAAACCCACAGAAAAAAAAATCAGATTGTCAACTAAATTTGAAACCTCAAAATCAAATCATTAAAACCAAATTCCACAATGTTTAAAACACTTCCGACGCATAGAAATTGAAATCAAAACAACTTGAATCGATCAAACCCAGCTTTAAACAAATCAAAACAAATTCAAAATCAAATCGAATAAACAAACAAACAACTCAAACAACTTCACTTAAATCTAAAACCCACGAAACCAACTCTAAACCAACTAAAACCCACCAACAAAAGAAATCAACCAAACACAAACCAGCTTACATTTCATCAGGCACAAAAGGTCGCTGCCTTTTGAGTTCATTATTTTTCTGTGAATGTGCACGTTCTCCGAAAATAGGATGCTACGACTGTTAATCAAGGGCATACGAGCCGTTGCTCGATGTAAGTTAACACCGGATATTTGCACCATCTGACGGACAAACATAAAAAATCAAATTTTTAAAAATCCGAATCTCGATTCTAATATTTTTAAATTATCTATGGACTATCTAATAATTTTAAAATATCACCTATCTTCCTAAATAAGTCCGGGACATCAATATTCTTCCCCAAAACTCCATAAAACTTTCTTTTTTCAAATAAAAGAAACAGAAAAATGAGCTTCACACAAATGGCACGCCCTGTGGGACCGAACATTTCCCAAAATCTGAAAATCTAATAAAAATTCAGAAAACTCAGAATCAAAGAACCCTAAAACTTAATCTAAGATCATCCCGATTTAATAAAAATCGAATCACAACAAAGAAGACATTAAAAAATCAATCTTAAAAAAATCAGACTTTAATCAATCCGAAAACACATGAAAATCAAACTTGAATAATATGGGAACTCAATTAAAAAATCATCAAAGTTCAATTCAAAAGATCATAACTCCGAACAAAAAAAAATCAGAATTGACAATCTGAAAATTCATTTAAAAGACATCCAACTTTACCTAAATGAATTACTAAAAAAAACAACAAATGGCAAATTTCAAACAAAACTAAACCAACAACATTTCAACACGCCAAATGAATCAGAACCCACAGAAAACAAAAATCAGATTATAAACTAAATTTGAAACCTCAAAATCAAATCAATCAAACCAAATTTCACAATGTTTGAAACACTTCAAACTAAACAAAAAGTGAAATCAAAACAACAATCAAGCCCAACTTAAAACAAATCAAAACCAAATCAAAATCAAATCGAATAAACAAACAAACAACTCAAATAACTTCACTTAAATCTAAAACCCACGAAACCAACTCCAAACCAACTAAAACCAACCAACAAAAAAAATCAACCAAAGACAAACCGGTTTACATTTTATCGGGCACAAAAGGACGCTACCTTTTGAGTTCATTACTTTTCTATGAATGTGCACGTTCTCCGAAAATAAGTTGCAACGACAGTTAATTAGCAGCATTCAAGCTCTTGCTCTATATAAGTTAACGTCGGATATTTGCACCATCTGACGGACAGGGGTCAAAAAATAAATTTTAAAAAAATTCGAATCTCGGTTATAATATTTTTAAATTCTCACCGAACTGTCTAATGTTTCTAAAATATCA
Source organism: Cryptocoryne crispatula var. balansae (assembly GCA_036172225.1). Taxonomy (NCBI): domain Eukaryota; kingdom Viridiplantae; phylum Streptophyta; class Magnoliopsida; order Alismatales; family Araceae; genus Cryptocoryne; species Cryptocoryne crispatula. Next base: position 12,294,838 of record CM069930.1, read on the forward strand.
CCTCTCTTCCTAGATAAGTCCGGGGCATCAATATTCTTCCCCAAAACACCATAACACATTCTTTTTCCAAATAAAAGAAACAGAAAAATGAGATTCACACAAATGGCACACCCAATGAGACCGAACCTTTCCCAAAATCTAAAAATCTAATAAAAATTCAGAAATTTCAGAATCAAAACAAAGTTAAAACTTATTATAAAATCATCCCGATATAATAAAAATCGAATCAAAACAAATAAGACATTAAAAAATCAATCTTAAACAAGAAATCAGACTTTTAATCAATCCAATAACACATGAAAATCAGATTCAAATAATCTGGTAACTCAATTAAAAAATCACCAAAATTCAATTCAAAAGATCATAACTCCAAACAAAAAAATCAGAATTGACAATCTGAATTTTCATTTAAAAGACATCCAACTTTACCTAAATGAATTACCAAAACAAACAACAAATGGCTAATTTCAAACAAAACTAAACCAACAACATTTCAACACCCCAAATGAATCAAAACCCACAGAAAAACAGAAAACAAATCAGATTATTAACTAAATCTGAAACCTCAAAACCAAATCAATCAAACCAAATTCCAAAATGTTTAAAACACTTCAGACTCATCGAAAATTGAAATCAAAACAACTTGAAACGATCAAACCCAACTTAAAACAAATTAAAACCAAATCAAAATCAAATCGAATAAACAAACAAACAACTCAAACAACTTCACTTAAATCTAAAACCCACGAAACCAACTCTAAACCAACAAAAACCAACCAACAAACAAAGTCAACCAAAGACAAACCCGTTTACATTTCATCGGGCACAAAAAAGCCGCTGCCTTTAAAGTTCATTACTTTTCTGTGAATGTGCACGTTCTCCGAAAATAGGTTGCTACGACGGTTAATCAAGGGCATTCGATATTTGCACCATCTGACAGAGAGGAGTCAAAAATGAAATTTCCAGAAAACTCGAATCTCGGTTCTCATTTTTATATTACCACCGTACTATATAATATTTTTAAAATATCACCTATCTTCCTAGATAAGTCCAAGACATCAATATTCTTCCCAAAAATTCAATAAAACTTTCTTTTTTCAAATAAAAGAAACACAATAATGTTGTTCACACAAATGTCACCCCAGTGGGACCGAACATTTCCCAAAATCTGAAAATCTAATAAAACTTCAAAAAATTCAGAATGAAAACAAACGTAAAACTTAATCTAACCTCATCCCGATTTAATAAAAATCGAATCACAACAAAGAAGACATTAAAAAATCAATCTTAAACAAAAAATCATACTTTAGTCAATCCGAAAACACATGAAAGTCAGATTTAAATAAGCTGGGAACTCAATTAAAAGATCACCAAAGTTCAATTCAAAAGATCACAACTCCAAACAAAAAAAATCAGAATTGACAATCTGAATTTTCTTTTAAAAGACATCCCACTTTATCTAAATGATTTACCAAAACAAACAACAAATGGCTAATTTCAAACAAAACTAAACCAACAACATTTCAATACCCCAAATGAATCAAAACCCAGAGAAAAACAGAAAAGAAAACAGATTGCTAGCTAAATCTGAAACCTCAAAATCAAATCAATCAAACCAAATTCCACAATGCTTAAAACACTTCAGACACATCGAAAATTGAAATCAAAACAACTTGAACCGAGCAAACCCAACTTAAAACAAATCAAAACCAAAACAAAATTAAATCGAATAAACAAACAAACAACTCAAACAACTTAACTTAAATCTAAAACCTACGAAACCAACTTTAAACCAGCTAAAACCAACAAACAAAAAAAATCAACCAAAGACAAATCAGTTTACATTTCATCAGGCAAAAAATAGGTTGCTACGACGGTTAATCAATGGCCTTCGAGCCGTTGCTTGATGTAAGTTAACACCAGATATTTGCACAACCTAACGGATAGGAATCAAAAATCAAATTTTCAAAAAACCCGAATATCGGTTCTAATATTTTTAAATTATCGCCGGACTACCTAATATTTTTAAAATATCACTTCTCTTCCCAGATAAGTCCGGGACATCAATATTCTTCCCCAAAACTCCATAAAACTTTCTTTTTGCAAATAAGAGAAACAGAAAAATAAGGTTCACACAAATGGCACGTCTAGTGAGACCGAACCTTTCCCAACATCTGAAAATCTAATAAAAAATTAACAAATTCAGAATCAAAACAAACCTAAAACTTAATTTGAGATCATCCCAATTTAATAAAAATCGAATCACAACAACGAAGACATTAAAAAATCAATCTTAAACAAAAAATCAGACTTTAATCAATCCGAAAACACATGAAAATCAGATTTAAATAATCTGGGAACCCAATTAAAAAACCACCAAAGTTCAATTCAAAAGATCATAACTCCAAACAAAAAAAGTAGAATTGACAATCTGAAAATTCATTTAAAAGACATCGAACTTTACCTAAATGAAATACTAAAACAAAAAACGAATGGCTAATTTCGAAGAAAACTAAACCAAAAACATTTCAACACCCCAAATGAATCAAAACCCACAGAAAAAAAACACATTGTTAACTAAATCTGAAACCTCAAAATCAAATCAATCAAACCAAATTCCACAATCTTTAAAACACTTCAGACTCATCGAAAATTGAAATCAAAACAACTTAAACCGATCAAACCCAACTTAAAAATAATCAAAACCAAAGACAAACCAGTTTACATTTCATCGGGCACAAAAGGTCACCGCCCTTTGAGTTTATTACTTTTCTTTGAATGTGCACGTTCTTCGAAAATAGGTTGCTACGACGGCTAATCAAGGGCATTCGAGCCTTTACTCGATATAAGTTAACGACGGATATTTGCACCAACTGACGGACAGGGGTCAAAATCAAATTTTCAAAAAACTTGAATCTCGGTTCTAGTATTTTTAAATTATCACCGGACTATCTAATATTTTTAAAATATCACCTATCTTCCTAGATAAGTCCGGGACATCAATATTCTACCCAAAACTCTATAAAACTTTCTTTTTTCAAATAAAAGAAACAGAAAAATGAGGTTCACACAAATGGCACGTCCAGTGAGACCGAACCTTTCCCAAAATCTGAAAATCTAATAAAAATTCAGAAAATTCAGAATCAAAACAAACCTAAAACTTAATCTATGATCATCCCGATTTAATAAAAATCGAATCACAACAAAGAAGACATTAAAAAATCAATCTTAAACAAAAAAATCAGATTTTAAACAATCTGAAAACACATGAAAATCCCATTTAAATAATCTGGGAACTCAATTAAAAAATCACCAAAGTTCAATTGAAAGGATCATAACTCCACACAAAAAAATCAGAATTGACAATCTGAAATTTCATTTAAACGACATCCAACTTCACCTAAATGAATTACCAAAACAAAAAACAAATGGCTAATTTCAAAGAAAACTAACCAGCAACATTTCAACACCCCAAATGAATCAAAACCCACAGAAAAACAGAAAAAAAAAACATTTTGTTAACTAAATCTGAAACCTCAAAATCAAATCAATCAAACCAAATTCCACAATGTTTAAAACACTCCAGACACATCGAAAATTAAAATCAAAACAACTTGAACCGATCAAGCCCAACTTAAAACAAATCAAAACCAAATCAAAATCAAATGGAATAAACAAACAAACAACTCAAACAACTTCACTTAAATCTAAAACCCACGAAACCAACCCTAAACCAACTAAAACCAACCAACAAAAAAATCAACCAAAGACAAACCGGTTTACATTTCATCGGGCACAAAAGATCGCTGCCTTTGCAGTTCATTACTTTTCTGTTAATGTGCACGTTCTCCGAAAATAGGTTGCTACGACAGTTAATCAATGGTATTTGAGCCATTGCTCGATGTAAGTTAACGCCGAATATTTGCACCATCTGACGGACAGAACTCAAAAATCAAATTTTTAAAAAACCCGAATTTTGGTTCTAATATTTTTAAATTATCACCACACTATCTTATATTTTTAAAATATCACCTATCTTCCTAGATAAGTCCAGGACATCAATATTCTTCCCCAACACTCCATAAAACTTTCTTTTTCCAAATAAAAGAAACAGAAAATTGAGGTTTACACAAATGGCACGCCTAGTGAGACTGAACCTTTCCCAAAATCTGAAAATCTAATAAAAATTAAGAAAATTCAGAATCAAAACAAACCTAAAACTTAATCTATGATCATCCCGATTTAATAAAAATCGAATCACAACAAAGAAGACATTAAAAAATCAATCTTAAACAAAAAAGTCAGGCTTTAATCAATCTGAAAACACATGAAAATCAGATTTAGTCAGACTTTAATCAATCTGAAAACACATGAAAATCAGACTTCAATCATCTGGGAACTCAATTAAAAATCACCAAAGTTCAATTCAAAAGATCACAACTCCAAACAAAAAAAATCAGAATTAAGTCATTAACAATCTAAAAATTCATTTAAAAAATGTCCAACTTTACCTAAATGAATTACCAAAACAAACAACGAATGGCTAATTTCAAAGAAAACTAAACCAACAACATTTCAACACCCCAAATGAATCAAAACCAACATAAAAATAGAAAAAAAAATCAGATTGTTAACTAAATCTGAAACCTCAAAATCAAATCAATCAAACCAAATTCCACAATGTTTAAAACACTTAGACTCATCGAAAATTGAAATCAAAACCACTTGAACCGATCAAACCCAACTTAAAACAAATCAAAACCAAACCGAAATCAAATTGAATAAACAAACAAACAACTCAAACAACTTCACTTAAATCTAAAACCCATGAAACCAACTCTAAACCAACTAAAACCAACCAACAAAAAAAATCAACCTAGGACAAACCGGTTTGCATTACATCAGCCCAAAAGGCCGCTGCCCTTTTGAGTTCATTACTTTTCTGTAAATGTGCATGTTCTCCGAAAATAGGTTGTTACAACGGTTAATCAAAGACATTCGAGCCGTTGCTCGATGTAAACTAATGCCGGATATTCGCGCCATCCGGCGGAGAGAGGTCAAAAATCAAATTTTCAAAGAATCTGAACCTCGATTCTAATATTTTTAAATTATCACCGGACTATCTAATATTTTTAAGATATCACCTATCTTTCTAGATAAGTATGAGACATTCATATTTTTCCCCAAACTCCATAAAACTTTCTTTTTCCAAATAAAAGAAACCAAAAAATGAAGTTCGCACAATGGCGCAGGTGGCAGCAGGATGCCTACCTATTCCTCCTCTTCCAGGCATAGGAGTAGTGAGTACCTCCAAACAGCAAGGGTTGGGTGCAGCAAAAGCTTCAGCCGGTCACAGGAAGGGCTGCAGCTGGGTTTCTTCCAGCTGTAGAAAAAAGGAGCGAGTTAGAAAAGATGGGAGGGCTGAGCTACAGAAACCAGCAGGATAGAGAGGCAGCGTGAGAGCCAGAAGGGGGTTTTTTCACGCATGGGAGACAGCAGAGTATTTTTTAGAGGCAGGTCTGATGGGCGCAGAATTTGATGGTGGAGAAAGGTTGGCACAAGACGTGATGGCTGTGGAGGGGCACAAGCAGCTATCTCATGAGAGCTGGTGGCTAGGGTTTAAGGAAGCTAGCAGCGCCAAATCCAAGAGCTGAGGGTGCCCAAGGATCTTCAGATCCAAGGGTGATAGATTGCTTTGAAGAATAAGAAAAGATTTCTCAATAAATGAGTATTGATTGAGTTTGATTGGGTTGCTATCTTGATAATCCAATTTAGAAAACCAAATAATTTACATTCTCTTGTGGGTCGCCGCCATGACAGCCGGAGAAGAAGTTGTCGCAGCCGTCGGTCGCCGCCGTCAGAGCTAGAGAAGTAGCCTGCCGTAGCCGTCGGTCGCCGCCATGAGAGGTCAGGTCGCCTCTTCCTCTTCTTCCGTTGGGATCAGGGGGTGTGACGAGGAGTTTTAACCCTTCTTCCGTGAGCTCGTGTAGCCGACCGGCCAATGGCTCCCCTGTTGCAGCGTGTTGTCTGTCCAATGGCGTGGCTGACCAGTGAGACTTTTGCCACTGGAGTGTGTCCGCTTGCCTTGTGACCCTCTCTGTCCCTTCTTCTGTGAGCTTACGTGGCCGGCCATAGGAGAGGCCGCACTAGTGCCCTTGTACACCTGTGTGTCCCTCCGAGCCCGGGTGAGATGAAATTGATTGGTTTCGGCCATCTCGTTTCTCGCCGTTGCCGCGAGACCGAGAATCTCGCAAGATCTCGCGAGATTCTCGTGAGATGACGAACCATGTTTGTAAGGGGGATAGGCCCTAGTAGTATACCCTATATGGTTGAGGAAGCGCCTTCTCTCTTCACCCTCTGGCCAAGGAGGCCCTCTCCACCTCTCGACCCCTGTGCCATTCTATTTTCTCTTAACCCTTTCCGGTTCTTCAATCACCTGCTCTTGCTTCATCTCCAATCCAGTTTGACATAGCAAACAATCAGAGTTTGGATATACTGCTTCCATGACAAGTCCTTCAGCTTCAGCAGGTCCTTCAACACCATCTCAGCAACTTAGCATTCACTGCAGCATCCAGCTCCAGTCAATCAGAGTCCAGCAATCCCAGAACTTAGTAATCTGAAGCCAACAACAATGGCCACGGTGTTGCGTCCTTCTTCCTCCATGGGAGCTCGATCAACTTCAACTTTGGCAATTCCCAGAGGATCTCCTGCCAACCACTGTGCCTCCTCCCACAGCAGCGGTCGTGCAGGGTTGTTTCCCAGTGCTGGAGTGCACTTGACAACACAGGCAAATACCTTCGACCACAGTGGGCCATCACACTTTTTTTTTCACCCTACGCCTGATGATTTCCCAATTTCTTGCCACCATCACCTCGTCATCTAGTAGAGCCTTCACAGTTATCGCCCAATGTAATATCCAGCATACCAGTGTCCCTATGGCACACCCTTCCCTCTGGTTCCCCAGTCCGATTTCCTCAGAACTACCGGTTCTCCCATCACACCCAAGTCACAACGAGCTGCCTTCTTCCTCTTCCGGAGCTTCAAGTGCAACCACCACACACACCTCCTCCCTCCCCTTCCTCTCCAGTGAAGCTGACCGCTTAGCATCCTTCCAGATCCACCGGTTCTCTCTTCTACGCAAGCTACCTGATGAAATCCCTCTGCCACTGACCGATCTGCCATCACCAGCTGCGCTGCCTCTTCCTCGTCCTTCTTCTACAGTTCTGATGCCAATGTTTCCCCTGTTTTTGTGCCAAAGAGACAAAGCTACAGTGATATCTTCATGAAGCTACAGTGCTTCTCCCATTTTGTCGTTTTCTGAAATGCCTCTCACGCTCCTCTTCTGCGCCAAGCCAGCTAATCAAAATGCCACAACCCCCCTGGTTCCAGCTCTGGGTCCGAACACCTAAACCACTCAGCATTTTGGGTCAACAGGGCTAGGGACACCAGGTTCACCTGGCCCTGAATGTGCGAAGGCTCTAACCAGCTCCTAGCTCAGCCAGCTCTCTGGTTTGACTGGCTCATGCCCAATTTAGCCAGGTTTAACACCCGTTCAGCACAGTTAAAGGCTGGCTCAGCCTGGTTTGATCTGGTTCAACCAATTTGAGACTGGTTCAGTTAGTTTTGACCAGTTTAAGTCTGATTCGGTTTGAGTTCGGACAATTCAACTTACTTTATCTCTTTTACAGCATTATAGTTCATTTTTACCACTTTTGTCCCACATCAATTTGGAATCAGAGCCTTGGATCTCCTCATTCTTATGGGCCGACTATTGGATTAGTCGTTTGACATGACACATGGAGCATAGATAATGGTGATAATCAAGATGCGGCGTTCAAAACTCAAGGATGGGTGTTCTGTTGGTAGGGAAGCTTGGTGGGAACTCTATGAATTTTAGTCTATTTTTGTCATTAGGGGTATGTTGGTAAATATCTTTTGTTGGGAGTTAAATTGTTAAATTTTCAACTCAATAAATAGAGCGCTGTGGAAGTCCCTTGGCATCAGAAGGTCTGGAATTCTGTGTATCCTATAAAAATAAACTCTTTCTTTGGAAGATCTGCAGGGGGGACACCCTACAGGAACCCAGCTTGATAGAATTTTCCCTGATGTATTTACAAAATGTGTATTTTGTGATTTGAAAGATGAGACTGCATCACCTCTTTTGACAGTGTAGGATTATCTGTTCTTTGTGGACTGCTTTGTTTAAAAGTGGTCGCTACATTGGCTTGAACCGGACAATATTCTGTCTCTCTTATTTGCATGATCAGAGCTGAATCCATGGAAGAGAGAAGTTAAACTTTTTGAACTTGTCATACCTGCTATGCTTTGGATATTTAGCGGATGAGAAACAAAAGGATCTTCAATGCGCACTTTGAACACACAAGATTGACACTTTTCTTGATCTCATCCTTAGTCAAAGGGTGTATGCAGGCATAGGAAAGCATATGGAAGGGTTAACTGACAGGAATAAGTTCCTATGTTTTAAGGCATTCTTCTTGTAATACCCATCAGAAACTACCATCTCGATAGTCGCCTACTGTTGGGCTTTAGTGTTTTCCAGCCTTTCATTTAATTTGTAATTTCTTGCATTCATAAAAAGTTCCGACCTTCTGGTCATTGTCAAAAAAAAAAATAGAGCCATGTGTTCACCCAAAAAAATAATGAAGGAATAGAATTTTTGGAGCCCATTGAGCGGTTCAGTCTCATAGGGGGCTAGGCCCCAGCGATTTCTCCCTCCACCCCCATTTAACCAAGGAGGCGTCATGCTTCATCTTCTTGCCAAGGAGCATTCTCCATCTATCTTCATCTCAATTGGCCTCCGTGCCATTCCTATACCTTCCCCTTCCCCGGTTCTGCTACACTTCTCGGTTCGTGATCATCTTCGACAACAAACATTTCGTATCATCATCATAACACATTCTTCTCAATAACATGGAGACAATCAACATCTCCGGCAATCCCTGGAGGAACTTCACAATCAGTCTCGGTGCCAGCCTCTCTCTCTGCCGGATCTGTTCCAGTTCAGTCACCTCCTCCACAGCCAGGCCTGTTCGGCTTTAATGCAGATTGGGGATAAGCATCGTCCTCTCTGGCATCAGTGCATCATAGCGCTGCAACAGAAGCACTGCATCATTCTTCCCGATGGCATCTCCATTCTCCAGGGAACCCAAAGCCCCCCGTCGTCATCACCTCCATTTCTACAAATAAACAACTCCACTGCCACTTTGCAGCACACTGATCAACTTCTGGATCTACTGGATCTTGCCGGAAGCCAGTTGTTCTTCCACCAAGTCCAGCCATCGCGTCATCTGCACCTTCCATTGCCATTGATCTCCAGTCCGACCACCATCCCGTCTCCTCCTCCGAATTTGAATTCTCACACAAGTTCGTGACGCCTCCTAAGTCCATGCACTTGCCGTCATTCATCCCCCATGAGTTCACCTCCTTATATGTGATCCTTTCTGCATACAGATTCCCTTCATCATGATGTCAGCTCATCCTGTTTTCTAGCCCATGAGACAAAGCTACAGTGCTCAGGGCAAAGAATATACAGTGTCACCCCGACTTTTCTCCAATTTTGTCATTTCCTGCCTCTCACGTGAGCTGATCGAGACAACTTCTAACACACACCACTCTGTACTCGAACTATCAAAACGTCATGACCCCCTCATATCCAATTTTGCATCCAAACACCCAAACCACCCAGCAATTTGGGTTAACAGGGCTCAGACCACCTGGTTCACCTGGTCCCAAATGTGCAACTGATTGAACTAGCTCTTGAGTCTTGACTCAGCTGGTTCTCTGGTTCAACTGGCCCATGCCCAGTCCAGCCAGGTTTAAGGCCCGGTTCAGATGGTTTTCAACCAGTTAAGGCTGGTTTAAGGCCGGTTCAGCCTGGTTTAATCGACTTTAATCAATTTGAGACCCGTTCAATTAATTTGAGACCGAATCAGTCAGTTTTTGACCGGTTTAAGTCTGATTCAGTTTGATTTTGGTTGATTCAACTTACCTTAGCTCGTTTACAGAGTTAATATTTCAGTTTTTTGTTGCTTTTGTCCCTCATCAATGGTTCTTTTCTAATGTATTGCAAAACAGGGTTCAAGTCACCAACTGCTCAAGTTACATGATTTCCTCCTTGTGTCCTGATTTCCATTGTGTAGGAACTTGCACTATGATGAATCTTCCTAGTTAAGTTTTTGAATAAAGGATCTTTGTTGGCCTTGGACTTCCCTATGCTGGTATTCTTTTTCCACTGGCATTCTCCATCATACCTTGTGCTTCCATTGTTCTTTGGAAGCTCCATCAACTCAGCAATTCCCTGCCCATTTTATGATTCGCACCGTTCTTAATCAACTACAATCCATCCTTAAAGATTACCTTCAGAAAGAAGGTCTGCCTACTTTCTTATCTCCTTCATTATTGTTACTTCCAGTACAACCCACATAAGGTAATGATCCTACCCACCATTATCTTGCCACCTAATAACCTAATGATGAGAACATCTGTGAGATGGTTAAAGTTGCATAGATTTTTGCGTAACATTCTTGTCTGAATTCCAACCACTGACAATTTTTGCATTCAGCCAAAGGAACCTCTTCCTCGGTGCCTGGACTTGATTTGTTTTCTTTGTGCATCTAACAATAATCTCAAATATAAATACCTTCTCATCGAGAAAGTACCTAAAAAGGAACATGCAGTTTCTAACATAGGAACATAGGCCCAAACCAAGATGGTCAACAGACCAGGCATATGAAAACTGCACTAGTACACTTGCAAACCGAAAGAAAACCCAGAAGCTAAATCAACCTATTAACAGAATGGTAATGACATTTTGAACATAAAGGTTGATGGCTCGTGTTACATGTACTACGCAATATACATCTTTGGTTAATTCCCATGAACATCAAGCTTTTCAGCTGAAACAGAAAAAAATTAGACTAGAACAATGTACAGAATACTGCAACATGACTGCTCAGAAATGGACCAACAACTTTCTATGTACTCTGGTGAGATTTTAAATTAAATGTCATGCACTTAATCAACAGAGGTCCATTCCCATAATTCCTTTTGTTAGGTAACATATAAATCACCAAAATTCAAAATAATCAGATCAATCGAGATAACATTACACAGACAACAACCAAACTTCAAAACTTGTTTGGCAGCTCAATAAGGCAAAAATCATATTCAAGTTTCTCCATTTTCTGGCAGAACGAAATTTAAAATTTATAGCTGACATAAATAGAAACACATTTCTATTGTCACGCTTCAGGTAAAATACCACCATCCGCAGCCACTAGCATTGAGAATTAACAAACACGGAAACAGAGAGCTAACCCATGGCATACTTGAGCGAGTCACCTGCACCCTGGAAGAAGCAATATGAAAGGGCAAAATCCGCAATAAATATGCTTACAAGGGATATCACCACCGCTGACGTGGTGGATTCACCGACTCCCTTTGCGCCGCCAAGGGTGGTGACACCCCACGAACAGCTCACGACCGCTATGATCGCCCCGAACACTTGCGACTTGATCAATGCGCTCCATATGTCCCATGGCCGTAGCGCTCTCTGCGCAGAGTCGAGTATGATATTGGCGCTCACCCCGTAAGCCCCGTCTGCCAGCAGCGCGCTGGAGGCTAGACCCACCGTGAAGCACAGAAGGGTGAGCACGGGGAGCGCCACGCAGCACGCTATCACCCTTGGTGTGACGAGGTAGTCGACTGGATGCGCCCCCAGCATGCGTAGGGAGTCCATCTGCTCCGATACTTGCATCGTACCGAGCTCCGCGGCGAAGGCGCTGCCAACGCGGCCTGCGACGATGATAGAGGTGACGACGGGACTGAGCTCCCGGGAGAAGGCGAGAGCAAGCACCCCGCCGACGGATCGAGTAAGACCGAGGCGGACGAATTCGCGCACAAACTGGATTGTGAAGGCCATGCCAACGAAGGAGGAGGTAAGCAAGCAAACGCCCACAGACCGCGGACCAACACGTTCCAGCTGCTGCAGGGTGTTGCGCCAATGGATCTTACCGGCAAGGGTGCGCCAGATGACCTGCCCCGCCATGATAAGCACCGTGAGTCCCCGCCAGATGGGGCCCGGAGGGTTCCACCGTGAGAAAAGTGGTACACGGGCCTCCGGCTCAGACTGGGGAGACGGAAGAGGCGAGGGAGCGTTGTTCACGCTCTCATCCGAGACGCAAAAGATGGGCATGAGGAGGGTTGAGCGCCATGACCTGGTAGGAGAGAAGGGTTTGAAGGTAAGAGGTGCTGGGATGGGGTTGCATACGCCCAGGTGGTGGCCCGAATTCGAGGATGGCGCCGCCACTTGGGGAAACCTCGTGCTGGAGTGCAAGCTTTTCCTCCTGCAAATGAATTATGGGGGTTCTTCAGTAGAATTTCGGAGTGTAATAGCCAGAGGAGGAAGAGGAGGTAAATGTGGAGATGTGTACATGAAGAAGGTAGCGGCGGGGAGGACGTTGGAGAAGGTGGCGGCTTCCATGACGGCGACGACCAGAGACTCTAGACCATCGCTTAGGCGGAGATGCCCGGTGCCGGGGCGGACGCCTGCTGTCGGCACCGAAGGGATGCAGCCGGGGACGGAGAAATTTGCGGGTAAGGGCGTAGTTTCGGGCAGAAACACTCACGCGGTGATCTTGGGAATGACAAACCGCTCCCCGGTTTCAAGAAAGCGGTAATAGTCGCCCCTTTGTTCTGTCTCTCGTTGTAGGGTTGCAAACGGTCGGATTCGGCAGCTAAATTATCATAATTTTTGAATTCGATTTCGATTTTAATTTTAATAATGGTTAAAATATGTTAATTTTAATTTTAATAATTTCAAAATTATTATGTTTTTATTTTAATCTAATTTTTTTGATAAAAAATTTAAATTAATTTGATAATTTGATAAATTTTTTATTTTAATCTAATTTTTTTGATAAAAAATTTAATTTAATTTGATAATTTTTACAATATATATTGAATATTAAATTTACTTAAAAATAAATTACTAATATATATATTATTTAATTTTATTAAAATATAATTAAAACTTTATTTTTATCATCTTTTATTGTACTTTTCAATTTTGGTGTGATAAGATGCTACTCTGCCTCTCGAACTACTTATTCTTGCTTAGTTCGTCTCATTCATCTGAAACCCATGAAAGAGTAGGATGCTCTGTATGGGTTATGACAGAAATGCCTATCAAGTTTAAATCAGGATCTCCTTTGGTATCTGCATAGATTTGCGGAGTGAAAAAGGCTTGGTCAGAAATCCATATTATTGACAGATATGTTAATTTTAATTTTAATAATTTCAAAATTATTATGTTTTGATTTTAATCTAATTTTTATTTTGATAAAAAATCTAAATTAATTTGATAATTTTTACAATATATATTGAATATTAAATTTTTTTAAAATAAATTACTAATTTATATATCATTATTTAATTTTATTAAAATATAATTAAAACTTTATTTTTATCATTCTAATAAATTATATATTTATTAAAATATAATTAAAACTTATTTTTATCATTTTAATAAATTATATATTAAAAAATTAATTTAATTATTTTATTTTGTTTATTTTTGTTATTATTAAAATTGAATTAACACAAACATAATTAATTGATTCTGATTTTAATTCTAATAAATTATCTATAAATTATCAGAATATTTGATTCCAACAACTTATAAGATATCAAAATAAGCTCTAGACCTAGTAATTTTTATTGAAATTGAATCGAAATATGAGAAGATCAAATTCCATTTACATTACTACGCTCAAGGGAGTAGTGCAGACTTGTTTGGTTTTAGATTATTTACATTATAAATTTAATTTATTTATAAAATTTAGTGATACATTTGATTTATTTTTAAAATCATCATGCACCAAAGAATTTTTTTATTTATTTGTTTTACCAGTATATTTAACTTTTGTTCAAGTTTGATTCATTATTTAATTAAATTGATTTCAAACTAAAGTTCATTTCATATTCAAATTCAAAATAGGTATGAATCTTTATAAAACTTAAAATCGATATAAAGTTATTCATGAAATTCTAACTCTAGATCATTAATAAAACTTGATTTGAGGGTAACTCAAATAATTTATGTCACCTTATTTTATATATATAAGTAATGATACAAAACTATTATTACTCATATATTATTTTTAAATTAATATTTAATTAGGATTTAATCAAGTTATTAATGAGTTATCGAGTTGAGGAGAAGTCTATTCAAACTCAATTCTTTTAATGTATTGAGTTATATTTTTATTCAAAATAGTTCATTTAATATAACAAATAAATTGAGTATAACTTTGATTGAGACCTAATTTTGAATTGCTTCTGTATATTATTTTCCTTCGCCCCTTATCCACTCTCTCCCCCTATATGACAAGGAGATTTTGACTAGGGGTGGGGCACAAAACGGTTCAAACCGAGAAACCAAACCGAACCAGCCCATTCGGTTCGATTTGGTTCAGTTTGGACCCCCTTTCGATTTGGTTCGGTTTGAAAAATCTCCAAACCGATTTAAACAAAAATAAACATTTAAATCGATATAATTAAAAAATATAAAAAACTATTATAGTATTAATAAAAATGGTATTTTTATAATTTTATAATAAAATAATATTTATTTTTATTATTTTTTAACTTAAAAATGAATATATATATATATGTAAAAATAATTATTTAAATTTTTTTATTTATTTTCGGTTTAAACCGAACCAAACCAAATTGATTCAGTTTGGTTCGGTTCGATTTGAGAGGATGATTCAGTTTGGTTCAATTTGGAAAAAAAATAGTTCAAGCTGGACCAAACCAAACCGTGCCCACCCCTAATTTTGACTATACTTTTTGGCTAATAAAGTAACAGGCTTGTGTGGTAAGAATCAGAAATCACCATAGATCACGGAATCAACCAGTTCAATTCCTGAATGGGATCAGCCATTGCCGATCAAATTCTTGACCAAAAAATAGATCCAAAAAAAAGTTCCAACAGAATTGACACGAATAGGCCAGATTGGTTGGGATCAGATTAGAATCAGATCAAAATTGGAATCAGCTCAGTTGGATTGGTCCAGATCAAAATGAGATCGAATTGGAATCAAAATTGGATTTTTACTAGTCCAGTCGGATCGGCCGAGATCAGTCAGGATTGATTCGGATCAGATCAAAATTAGAATTTAAATTCATTTTTTTACATACCAATTTGAATCAATGTTGTTCCAGTGAATCGATCGGGATCGGTTCCATCTGATCTAATTTGAATCGGATCGATACCCATCAATTTCGATCTTGCAATATTTGGAAATCACATAAAAATATATCAGAGATGATTCAAAGGAGCGGTTGTGTTGTAAATGGTAACGTTGAAAGTTCCATCGGAGTTAATATGATCCCAACAAAATAAGAAATAATAAATATATTCAATATTTTTTGTATATCTTCTTGGCTTGATAATTGACATAAATAACAAAAGAGAATATTACATAAAAAGTGGCCATTGACAGTAAGATTGATTTATAGAGATAAAAATTCATCAAAAACTATAAAAAAATTAAAATTTACCCCGATTTTTATAAAATTGAGTTGATTACAATGTCACAGAAAGAAAATCAAACAGGCTTCCAAATTGCTCTAAAAAATTTATTAAAGAAAAATGTTCTTTTAAATTTAATGGAAAATCTATTTTAATTGGAAAATTCCACGGATCATGTTGTAAAAATAGCAAAGTTTATTGAAAATCATTTTGGTCAAGCATTAACAATTATCTAAGAATAAGACAAATTTTCATGAATTTTTATTCTAAAATTGACATAACAAAATTTTTTATTCATAAATGATCATGAAATGTTTAACAAAGCAAGGAAAAAGGACAATCAAGTACAATCAAGCTGCAATTGGGATAGGTAGTGACAAAGCTGGTTCGGGATCTCCTTAGTCGGTGTATTCGGGCGCCGCTCTTGGCTTGTCATCCACGAAGCATTTTAAGTTCTAGCTTCTTTTGTATCATCAGCAAAAGTAAGCCTCCTATCCTTGATAGGAGGCAAATGTGACAGCAGAGGCAACTCTTGACGAGGTAAACCAATCTGAGAGTGGCACTTGTGTGGGCTGTATAGAACAAAAGCAAATCCAATAACTAGCTGAATGTCCATGCTAGGAGCAAAGCAGACCTGAATATCCCTCTGTCTCATGACAATTGGACTGTGCATAAAGCTAGGGTTGTTCACTGTTCGGTTCAACCCAAAAAACCAAACCAAACCAAATTCGGGTTATTCGGTTTATCAGTTTGGTTTGGTTTGAACTATTGATCGGTTTGGTTTGATTTCTAGGACCCTTCAAACCAAACCAAACTGATAAACCGAATAACCCGAATTTGATTAAATATTTTAGTTTAAGTCATATATAAGATAGTATTTATGTATCTTTTCTTATAAAAATAATTTTTTAAAAGTTTTGAAGGTAAAATTAATGTAATCTATAAACATATACACAATATTTTAATAGAATTTGATTTAAAACGAACAAAATAAAATTATATATTGATATATTTACTATACCTTAATAAAATATGATTTGAACCAAACCAAACCAAACCAAACTGAATTAATTTGGTTCGATTTGGTTTAGTTTGGGAGATAGTTTGGTTTGGTTTGGTTTGAGAAAAAATACTCAAAAACCAAACCAAACTAAACCATGAACACCCCTACATAAAGCAGGAACGATCTGTGGTAGCAAGGTAAGCACTCCAATCTATCCGCTTCTTCAAAGAAGCACACATGTTGGAGACTTTGTCATAAAAATAGAACAACAGCATGTGGGAAAAAAGGACTATGCTTAAAGAGCTGTGAAGTGGTAACTACACTACCTACCAAATCAAACTTGAAGTGTAGATCTACCCAACAAGCAAATAGAAGAGCACTACCGAATGCACACGTAGAAAGAAGACAAGCCGTAGTATAGAAAGTTGAGCACAGAAGGACCAATTCACTTGTTGTCCCAGATTCTATGAATGCATAGCAACTAGCTCTGCTCTAGAAATCTATCTTCTATACACAAGAATACTGCAGCCAGACAAGTAGCAAAACCCTTGGAACTATGAAGGAGCCATATCTCATCAAGGCCCCGACAAGACAAAGTAGAAATGAATTAGGCTGCCAGTTTTGAAAGACTAATTTGTTTGGCAACAATAAGAGAGCCAACCTACTCAGCCTTCATGAAGTCCTACAAGAACTTAAGGCAAGACACTAATCTAGAAGGAATAAACATGTCAATGGTCTAACCTTTCCTAGTGCGAGAAATACAACGAATTGTTATGCCTCCTCCAACAAGATGGTGCACTCAAAAGAATAGAAGACAAAGGTGCGTGTATCAGGGTGCCACCGTTCAATCAAAGCACCATTAGATCAAAGTCCAAATGATACTCTGCATAATGTTTAGCATGCACGAGAAGGCCAGTCAAGCCCAAGCTAGTCATCAACCTCACTAATAGATGGAGAACTCCGAGTAGGTCTTTGAGCCAGGTAGGTGAATAGAACCGTCAAAGACCTAGGAAGAGGGGGTAACTCTACAAAACACAATTAGAAAGGCTATCTAGGTATGTGCATCTTTGGTAAAAAAGAAAGAAAAATGTATATTTTGGAGCCATGGGCCCCTCTGGGAGAGTATGACCATGTACGCACGGCCACATGCCCCTAATCGAGGGAATACAGACCCAAAATTCTAAAAATATAAAAATATTCAAAAATTTTAATTTTCTTACCAAATTTGCTAAAATTCTTTTTTTCATATACCCCAGAATACTTGAAATCACTCTTTTTAAGTCTAAACACATCTTCTTTGAAGGAAGAGCTATTTTAAGGATAAAAACCTATTTTACAGACCTGAGGTGGTATAAATAGGAGGAATCTGGTTCGATTCTGAACCAAATTCAGATTGTCCCATGCGCCCTAGGTAGGATGCATGTGCCCTCTCTTGAGGGCGCATGGCCATGGGCCCCATCATTGGGCGCATAGCCATGCACCCTAGAAATTCAAAAAAAAAAAATTAAAAAATTTTAAAAAATAAAATATTGTGACAAATGTTAAAAGTAACATTCTCATTAAAGCAACCACACTTGAAAAATATCATTTTGACCTACAAATGGTGGTTCCAGTAGTGAAAACTTCAAATGCTCATTTCAGGAAAAATACACTTTATATGACAATCTGATTGTTGGATACTGATGAGAAATGTGCAGACAACATTTTTAGACCAACAGGTGAAATAGTGAGATTGGTGTTCCCAAATCAACATTTGGTTAGCCACCAACCCTGTGCAAAAGAAAGAGCGCCACTGACAGGGGATCATCATAGTGTTGTATTCCAAGGAAAGATGGGTCGGGGGTCGTGATTGGGTCGGTCGGCCCCCAGGCTGACCTAGTACGACCAGGTCATGACCCCTATTTTATATATTTTTTAATTAAAAAATATAAAAATTAAAAAAAATAAAAAAATCCAAAAAATTAAAAAATTAAAAAATAAATGACTTGTTTTAACTAAATAATTTATCGACTTCATTCCAATGTGATATGTTCTACATTTTGTAGGTAGTTTATGTACTCTACCCATGTCGTTTGGGTTGGGTACAAAGCTTGATACATGTATACATAATGATCATATTCGTCAATCGCTTGGGAAACCATCTTAAGACTTGATCCAAATGGGTCACCGTAGCTATCGTAGTCATAGGTCGATTGGATTGAAGTGTCTGATGACTCCACTAATTAATTTCATAACGCTCTTGGCCATGTGTAGGGAACCAAGAGCCTTGGAATGAATTATATGTATAGTTGAAAGAATCGTGGTATTATCCTCCAACTCCATGGGTATGGTGAGCTCCTCTACGATGCACCTTTGTACCATGAATGGCATCTTGGGTCTCATGGGTGTATTGCTCCTCGTTGGTAAAGCGTAAAGATGTTGTAGGAGATATAGGTGTAAGGAATCGTCCATTAAAATTTGGTGCAGTGGAAGCGACGATTCCTATGGGTTCCTTTAGAATCCGTCTCAATCAGAACCGAACGACGAAAACCGAAAACCGATCAAATCGGGTTCGAATATACCTGATAGGGATTCATATAATCCCATGGAGAGGAAGGATATGAGCTTCTCAAGCTCTCAAAACCGTTCAAGTGTCCGGTCTCCAGCAGTATCCACACGAACTTCATCCACAGCAGGTTCTCCCTTCGCGCCGGCCTCGAGAACTCTTCCCGAACGGAGCTCCATCGACCATGGACACCTTCTAAAGAGAGGAGGAGGTAGGGAGGAGACTTGGGACGTGGTTTTCACCCTTGGCTTGATGGGGTTTGGCTGAAACCATTAGTATTTATAGAGAATTACGAAATTTTTCATAAAAACCCAAAATCTCTATAAATTACGCCCTTGCCCCTGTACTTGTGGATAAGTCCTTTTGTGTGTGACCCACTAGGCCCAATAGCCTATTTGGTTGAGGCCTAAATAGAACAATTCTATTTAATTTAATTAAATCCGTTATCCGATAACAGATTAATCGGCCTACCGATCATGAAGAGTACAAGCCACATCCCATGATCCCAAATGGCTATGGGGATAATCTCATCTCCATTGAGCCTTTCCATCATCAGTTACCACATGGATATAAACCCTCATCCATCCAATGTCCCGGTCGGAAAGGAGTACGGCATCGACTGTCAACTCCTTAGTGTACCGACTCTATAGGATCCTGTACTCGGAATTGGATCAATTGGAAAATTCCTTTTCCAATTATCCTATCTACCCTGGCCAGGGATTTAGAGTACTATCCCATAGGACATTCACTCTCACTTACCGAGAGTGGACGATCCCTTGTTGTCTGCTCAATTGCCTCCATCAGATTTTCCTAGTACCCGATTTATCGCTATATAGAACCATCTAAATTGTGATCCATAAGTCAATGGTCAAAGCACAAGTTCCACCCAACAAGGCATCTTTGGCGACTCAGGTCAAAGGTCCAACCATGCAACCGTGATGATAGAAAACCCTGATAGACAGTTCGGTAAGATACCATTCAGGGTTTCTAATTCGGTCAGTTCAGTGAACTCATTCAACTAATGAGCACATGTATGTGTATCTCAGTGTCTCCACACTAATGACCAATGAGATCGGTTGTCCTCATCACATGAGAAGACATCACATACACTAGTCTATCCGGATCCTTGATGTCCCGTCTCAAGTATCCTATGACTAGGAACATTTAGATCAAATACCTTTAGATGATCAATCTCATTATCATGATCTCATCATGATTTAATCATCATTGTATTTGATCAAGGACTTCATTATGATATTCGCTTCTAATAAGAGCTTATAATGAAGATTTGCCTAATTAATTGAATGAGATATTTTTAGAAATGTCGAATCATATCATATATGATTGGCTTGTAGGGCATACACTTCTATCAATCTCCCACTTGCACTAAAGTCAATCACCCATCTGGCTGATCTATATCAGCTCGAGGTGAAGCTCAAACACTCTTTGAGTAATTGCTTCAGTTAGTGGATCTGCAATGTTATTAACGGTAGATACTTTATCTTTAATTATATCTCTATAAGTTGCAATCTCTACGATTGTATGGTATCGCCACGAAGTTAAACTTCTGATGAGACATCGGCTCTACTCCATTGTTTTCTCAAAATAATGATACACTTTCAGAGAAAATTGGGACAATCCCATATCAAATATGTAGATGAAAAACTTCATCTAGACTACTTCTCAAGTAGTGTGCAACCACTATGTAAACTTGTTTACATATGTTGTAGAACTTACAGTGTTCTATCACGTTGAACTCTTTCAACTCACTGCACCACCATAATTCTGACTTAATATCAAACTTATTTGATTAGAAGCTTGTGTTTGTAAAACTACAAGACTTCAAGTCTTATCCTCCAATGTATAGAGATACATTCTCAGTGCTTCTCGAAGTACCCGAATGATATATCTCTAAACTATCCGGTGACTCTCACTGGATCTTCTTAATGAATGCTCATAACACTTAGAGCATTAATCACATCATGTACGTAGCATCATACAAATGATAGACCCTATGACAAAGGCATAAGGGCTCCATTTATGTGATCTCTTTATCTTTCAAGAAGTCTATAAAGACAACACTTTATAGAGATCAACTCCACACCACATATGTAAGAAACCTATCTTGGAGTTTATCATGTCAAACCCTTTGACTATGGTGACTACGTACGTGCTTGGGCATTGATTTTAGATCTATCTCCATAGATCTCAAAACCCAAATTGTGTTTGGAGGATCAATTTGATAGCTAGGTTCACTTATGATAACACACCTACTTCATTCTTAATGAGTAGTATGTCATCAATATAAAATGTCAAGAAGGTAACAGCACTCCCACTTATCTTGTTGAATACACAAGGCTACTCTTCGTTCTTAATGAAGTCATAAGATTTAATCTCATTAAACCTTATATATGATCTATGGGAAGTTTTACTTCAGTCCATAAATGAACTTAATACACACTCTTCTTGGATGTTATTGGGACTTGATTCCCTATGGATTGTATCATATACACCTATTCCTCAAAATACTTTAGAGGAACACTATCTTAACATCAATTAGCTTATCTCGCTAATCATAGAGTGTTACAATCAAAATCCGAATGGATTAATCCATGGAATAGGTAAAAGATCTCATCATAGTCAACCATTTGACTTCAATGATATCCTTTTCAACTATTCTCACCTTTGAAGGTATCTACCTTCTAATCCACTTCAATCTATTCTTTAGTGATCTATTTATTCCTTATGGATACTATATCCTTAGGTGGATCTATCAAGTTCTAAACTTGATTAGAATAGATAAAGTTTATATCGGATTTTATTGTCTCTTCCCATTAATGAATCAATATCTCATATTGGTTCTATATAGATCATAGGATCAATATCCTTATTATCTTATGCCTCATTTCATCTATCAGAGATATGTCTCGCATATCTCTTAGGTAGAATGGACACAAGTAAAGACCTATCATTAGTCCTTGTGTAATTATTAACTAGCACCTTAATAGAAGTGTTATTGGGTTGTGGAATTTGGAACATCTTCCATATATACCTTGCTCCCACTATCTTTCTTAAGAAGGAACTTTTCCTTTAGAAATATAGTAAAAGTGAGCAACACATACCCATATACATGGGGTCGTATATTTAATATCCAAAGTTTCCTTAGGATATCCCACAAGCCAACACTTCATAGTCTTATATTCCAACTTGTTAGAGTTATACTTCTTCACAATTCGGACATTCCGAAACCTTAACTTGCTTAAGGTCAAGTTTTAACCCCTTTTCCATATCCTATATGGAATAATCAGGAAACAGACTTAGAAGGTACCTATTAAGAACAAGTGGTTATAGCAGTACTTAACCAAAATTAGATAAAGAGGAAATTTGCAAAGCTTGTCATTGTTCATATTATGTCCTACATAATATGGCTTTTCCTTTTAGCTACTCAATTAAGCTAAAATGTGTAAAGATGTCCATTAGATTCTATTATCCTTCTAATATATGTAAATTGTGTACTTAAGTATTCCCCTCCTTGATCTCATCAAAGAGTTCTAATACTCTTTCCATTAGTATCTCTACTTCATTCTTAATCTCAAATAATTTCTCAAAGGTCTTAGTTTTGTACTTCATAAAGTACATGTTTCCAAACCTAGAGACATCATCTTTGAAATAATGAAGTAGAAATATTCTTCTTTAGCCTTAGTAGATATGGGCTAACATACATCTAGATGTACGAGTTCTAATAACTCATTAACCCATTCTCCATGTCTATATAAAGCTAAAGTGTAGATTGATCTAAATCAACCCATTTCCTCTTAAAAGGAATATTCACACATAACATGAGAGCTAACATATCAAATATGATTAAACAATTCATTAAGCTCCCCAGCAAACACTTTGCCATTCAATCTATTAGAACATCTATCATTTCCATAGCTAAGAATAAATCAACATTTATTCAAGTAGGAAATCATATAAAGTCCTTGTAGAAGGATAAAATAGCAATATTAATTATTAAGACATCTCCATAAGGCTATTAAAGAATTGCACCTCCCACTAATAATGATGCAACTTTTGCACCATTTCATATGTAGGTCAATATCTTCTTTATTAAGCCTTCATTTACTTGTCATCATCTACAACTCCTTGTAGATATAAGGTGCATATACGGTATATCTCATACCATTAGATGCATTCATAGTATCTAATATTATGATATACACATATAGTATCTAATACTATTAAGTGTATATTTAAAACAAGTAAGTGCCAATGACTTGGATACATGAAGCTTCTCAAGCTCTACATTTGCATTATATACAAAACACTTTGTACTTCCTCTTCCACATATCATCATCATGACAGTGTAAGAATCCTGTCTTATTCTGGCTTTATTATCATGACCACCTTCTTTTACTATTAACTCTCTCCTATTTTTATCTAATGATTTTACTTCTTACTATTGGTCTCACCAACAAGAAGTAATTAAGATGTATTGTTGATCTAAGTTGCCCTTTAGTTAACTCATCAATATGAGCCATGATGGATCTCATATCCATCTATCCATGTTGTCTCTATAATTATGTCTCATAGAGACTAACATCTATTTTAAGGCAAACAATGCATCTTGTCTATGAGATAAGATCTTATCTTTCTTTCATATCACTAGATAATTTAGGAGACACCTACTTCTCAAGTAGAATAGTTAATTGGTCAACTATGAGAACAATTCTCTTAGTTCTAAACCGATGTAGAAGTGTGAGCCATTAATTTATATGGCATCTAATATGCCATACTAATGGTGGTTTATTATCGTATTCTACAACTGAGATATAATTTTATCAATATAATATTGCAGATATTCATGAAATTAAGATATGGTCTTTCATCCTAATTTATGCTCCCACTAATTTTCGACGAATTTGCATAACCCTCATTATGCAAAGACGGGATATCACGATGAAATCCTAGTGAGGACTAAGACCCTATTAACTTTATGGTAACAACCTTGTGTGAAACACAAAAAGTCATCCCATACTTAATAGGTAGGTAACTTTTACCAATTGCAACCCTTGCAATTCTTAGTCATTCAGCCTCTAGAGTTATAACCTTGTGGGAAACACAACAAGCTATATACTCTAGTTAGGTCAAATCCGCTTGTTACGTTATGACAATGAATTCTTAACATAGCCCTTATGGGAAACATAACGAGGCCATGCAATGGTCCACCCCAAAGTTCGGCAAATGCCTTGGCCATGATCACTAATCCCTTGCTGAATGAGTCTTGTGGGAAACACAACAAACCCATCCAATCTAAGATTGACTCATCAAGACCATAACAACGGAAGGCTACGTGAGTCATTCTTAATGTCACACGTTTATCAACCTAATTATGACAAGGAGGGATTTTATTTTAGTCTAATCAAGAATATGTGCTAAGTATATATAATACCTTTGGAATATCATATATGTAAGGTATAAAAGATAGCACACAACCACATATCAAATATGCATAAAAATTAGGTGATCATGGACTTAACCCTAAGCATGCACCTAAGGCACCCCTACAGGTGCAAATCCTTACTTCGGTCTTGAGTTGGCATGCTCCCACTTTAGAAGGGTGCTTCTCCAAGTGGTCCCGCTCTCCAACCTTCCACGAACCGGCTTCTAACTCTTACAAGCGGCTTAAGGGTATGCAGACCCACAAATGTACATAACTCAATAAGAAACCTTGGTTTTAACCAAAGGGAGTACATTAATGGAGGGAGGTAGAATGTACAATCAGATGTATAGAGAGAGAGGAGGCACACGCAGGCCCCATTTAATAACATAACCAACATAATTAAAAGCAATCACAAGCCAAACACAATTAAGTCCATGATCACCTCCATACACACACTAACATTTATCACATGAACATAGAGCACATGCGTGATAATTATATGAGATATATCATATATATCAGCATAAAATTATATATAATTTATTTTGAAATTCTCAATTTCATGCATGTCGAATTTTTCATGAAATAAATAACATGGAAATAACATGACAATAACATATAAACAATTTATATGAAATGAACATATAAAACTAAACTATTTAGAACATTCATGCATTCCCAATACTGTGCAAGGTCAGAAATTAATGTCCCAATTTATATTCTGTAAAATCTCATTTTACAGAATTAATTAAGACACTAATAACTTAAGTTAAACCTTTAAAACAATTTTAAAGTTTAACCATGAGTGAATCTATGTAAATAGAATTAATCATCATATAACATGTCAGTAAACACTTTAAAACATGTTACATAATATTATAGAAATTTTAAGAATTTTTCTGGAATTTTCTGGCAATTTTTCGGAATTTTCTATGATTTTAAACACTTCAAAAGCATATAAATGGTGTCTGGCGCAATGCGCCGCACATGGCGGCGTACTGCGCCCGTCCGGCGTGCGCCGGTGTGCGCCCTGGCGTGCGCCAGTCTTCCAGAGAGTGTGCGCCGACCCTCGGTGCGCCGGCGCGTGCGCCGACCGACTGCGCGTAATAGCACTGTTCATCCGGGAGAAAATCCATCCTATAGAATCGGATTTATCTCCTTATCCAGGACTCCAAAAAATCCTAAAAAATATGATTTAGAATCCTTATCGAATAAGGAATCCAAAAAAGTCATTCCCATATCCAGGAAAAATCCCAATCGACCGAAAAATGAGTAGGAAGAGGCGGCGGTCACCCAGATTCCGTAGCAGAAATCTCTATTTTGCAACGAGGATAACTCCTTATCCAAGAAACCAAATATTCTCAAAAAATACAATTTAGAATCCTCATAATATGAAATTTCCAAATATGTATATATACCTTCAGATAAAAATTATATATCAACGGAAAATCAGGAAGAAACAAGTCGGCGCCGCCAGACTCCGCAGAACCCTAGTTCGTCGGAAAACTCAAAAATTCTCATCCTCCGCCGTAGTTCAAAGCTGGATATCAAAGGTAAAGGCTAGGTAATCATATTACCCATCTCCCTAAGCTTTTCCAAGTCTCAATTTCTTCTATGGACGGAGATTTCACAAAATCCCCAAATCCGGGTGTCGGTTCGGGCATGACAGAAACACAAATTTTGACGCTTCTCCCGAACACTACAGAGATCCAAACTTCAAACGGTTTGTGGCGTTGGAAATACCTATATCACGAGATTATACCAAGGCCAACCAATATTTTATCTGAGTCATACACAGAATATGGTGGCCTCGTCAAAACAGACGTTTGCACAGATTCGGGAACACATAAATAACATGAAATAATGTCGATTCGACGTCGGTTTCGACCGAGACTTGAACCTGGCTCTGATACCACTTTAAGGAATCGTCCATTAAAATTTGGTGCATCGTAAGCGACGATTCCTATGGGTTCATTTAGAATCCGTCTCAATCAGAACCGAACGACGAAAACCGAAAACCGATCAAATCGGGTTCGAATATACCTGATAGGGATTCATATAATCCCATGGAGAGGAAGGATATGAGCTTTTCAAGCTCTCCAAACCGTTCAAGTGTCCGGTCTCCAGCAGTATCCACACGAACTTCATCCACAGCAGGTTCTCCCTTCGCGTCGGCCTCGAGAACTCTTCCCGAACGGAGCTCCATCGACCATGGACACCTTCTAAAGAGAGGAGGAGGTAGGGAGGAGACTTGGGACGTGGTTTTCACCCTTGTCATGATGGGGTTTGGCTGAAACCATTAGTATTTATAGAGAATTATGGAATTTTTCATAAAAACCCAAAATCTCTATAAATTACGCCCTTGCCCCTGTACTTGTGGATAAGTCCTTTTGTGTGTGACCCACTAGGCCCAATAGCCTATTTGGATGAGGCCTAAATAGAACAATTCTATTTAATTTAATTAAATCCGTTATCCGATAACAGATTAATCGGCCTACCGATCATGAAGGGTACAAGCCACATCCCATGATCCCAAATGGCTATGGGGATAATCTCATCTCCATTGAGCCTTTCCATCATCAGTTACCACATGGATATAAACCCTCATCCATCCAATGTCCCGGTCGGAAAGGAGTACGGCATCGACTATCAACTCCTTAGTGTACCGACTCTATAGGATCCTGTACTCGGAATTGGATCAATTGGAAAACTCATTTTTCAATTATCCTATCTACCCTGGCCAGGGATTTAGAGTACTATCCCATAGGACATTCACTCTCACTTACTGAGAGTGGACGATCCCTTGTTGTCCGCTCAATTGCCTTCATCGGAGTTTCCTTGTACCCGATCCATCGCTATATAGGACCATCTAAATTGTGATCCATAAGTCAATGGTCAAAGCACAAGTTCCACCCAACAAGGCATCTTTGGCGACTCAGTTCAAAGGTCCAACCATGCAACCGTGATGATAGAAAACCCTGATAGACAGTTCGGTAAGATACCATTCAGGGTTTCTAATTCGGTCAGTTCAGTGAACTCATTCAACTAATGAGCACCTGTATGTGTATCTCAGTGTCTCCACACTAATGACCAATGAGATCGGCCCTCCTCATCACATGAGAAGACATCACATACATTAGTCTATCCGGATCCTTGATGTCCCGTCTCAAGTATCCTATGACTAGGAACATTTAGATCAAATACCTTTAGATGATCAATCTCATTATCATGATCTCATCATGATTTAATCATCATTGTATTTGATCAAGGACTTTATTATGATATTCGCTTCTAATAAGAGCTTATAATGAAGATTTGCCTAATTAATTGAATGAGCTATTTCTAGAAATGTCGAATCATATCATATATGATTGGCTTGTAGGGCATACATTTCTATCAATAGGAGCATCTGGGGTCCCTTGTATTTGTTAAACAATGATGCCCTCGTATCCAGCTCCACTGTCGCCGCTACTTTTCGACGAAGAATCCTAAGAAGTTTGGTACTGCGCTCGAATGTATGGCTCCAGCGTGTCTTCTCAATCGTCTTCAATTGTATCAACATATGCAATATCGAGAGGATCAATCATAACTTGTTTACCTTTTCTTTTATTTTGAATATCTCAACTAGTTCCTTCCCCGGTCCTCTGTCGCTTTGCTAGAGAGGGAGAGATCTAGAATTCTTCGGCCAAAGGGACATTGTCGCACACTCCTTTAGCCCATTGTCGATCTTTCAGGTTCAACTTTGGTTCTCCTAACCCTTTTTAGTCATTGACCCAAGCTTCCAAGGAGTTCTTCTAGTAGAATATTTGATCCAAATCAATATCCTTATCTTCAATTGACGGCTCCTCGACCTGACGTCCTGCCGCCTGTGATATCCAGCTCTTTTGTTCCATCTAGTTTTGTTTCATTCTCTTTAAATTCTTCAACTTTAACCTCATGTTGTAGTGACAATACATAAGGTCATCGAGTCTCTTTGATCTCAACATATTCCTTTACTTTGTGTGAATCAAGCTAAATGTAGACCAATTTCTCTTGTAGCCCGAAGCTGAAGTGGTTTGGCTTATGACCCTGATGGCTACATTCACCAAGTTCTCGTACCCTAGTACTTTATCATGGTCCATCCACCAATCAGCTGCATAAATTGAATGTCTTACATTATTATATCGTACATTTTGATTAACTAAATAACTGATGAAAAATAATGCTACATACCCGGACTTAGTAGCATCACAGCTCGTTCCACTCTGCTCTCTCCAAAGTGAAAAGACCGCATTCGGTAATCGTACATCTTGTTGAAGACTATAATAGCCCGATCGTCGTCACCAAGCATTCGTCGGATGATGCTCTTCACGTCATCTAATAGTTCGTTCGTTACCTTGAAATGTGGACTATAGCAATACCTTGAGTTGAAAAAGTAACCTAGGAACCAAATAATATTAGTAAACAACTTATATGTTTGAACAATGTAATAAAAGGTTAGTAAATGACTAACGAAATATACCTGCTACATGTATGAGTTGCTGTAATGTACGTTCCCAATGACGATCTATGATGTCCCACCACTTGGCAAAGTCAGAAACTGTCTTCGAGATTTCTTCCTTCGCTCTCTCAATCACATCATACAAATATCCCATGTCTGCTTTTCTATCTTCGTCAACTATCCTTAATATCGTAACTATGGGATGAACGATTTTTAACTTCTTCTTCACAACCTTACAAAAATCCCCACTTTCTATTGTCTCCTCTACTTTTCTCCCATTTCTCTTATCCGATGGGTTACATCTAGCTATCAAACTACCCCAACCCGGTGAAATTACCATCTGAGTTAGAGCTCTCCTTTGACTTGACAAACCTTCTAGCAAAATGTAGTGGGAGGCAAACCGAGTTGCACCGGCTCGTAGTTGATAGAAATGTATGCCCTACAAGCCAATCATATATGATATGATTCGACATTTTTATAAATATCTCATTCAATTAAATAGGCAAAACTTCGTTACTAGCTTTTATTAGAAGCGTATATCGTAATGAAGTCCTTAATCATATGCAATGATGATTGAATCATGATGAGATCATGATAATGAGATCGATCATCTAGAGGTATGTGATCTAAATGTTCCTAGTCATAGGATCCTTGAGATGGGACATCAAGAATCCGGATAGACTAGTGTGTGTGATGTCTTCTCATATGATGAGAATGACCGATCTCATTAGTCATCAGTGTGGGGACACTGAGATACACACATAGGTGCTCATTAGTAGAATGAGTTCACTGAACTGACCAATTTGGAAAACCTGATCGGTATCTTACCGAACTGTCTATCAGGTTATTCTTACATCTCAATAGCACGATTGGATCTTTGACCTGAGTCGCCAAAGATGTCTTGCCAGGCGTACTATGTTCTTTGACTATTGACTGATGGATCACTTAGTATTGTGGTCCTATATAGTTAATGGATTGGGTATATGGGAAACCCGGTGGAGGCAATTGAGCGGACAATAGGGGATCATTCACTCTCGGTAGGAGAGAGAGAATGTCCTATGGATAGTACTCTAAATCCTTGGCCAAGGTAGATAGGATAATTGGAAAAGGAGTTTTCCAGTTGATCCATTCATAAGTACAAGATTTCATAGTGTTGGAATACTTAGGGGTTGACAGTCAGTGCCGAACCCCTGACCGACCGGGACATTGTATGAACAAGGATTTAAATCCGTGTGGTAATTGATGATGGAAAGGCTCAATGGATGTTATTTAACTCCCCAAAGTCATTTGGGATCATAGGATGTGGCTTGTACCCTTTATGATCAGAAAGCCGTAAAAAAAACTGTTATCGGATAACGATTTTGATTTAATTTAAAGGAATTGTTCTTTTAAATTAATTAAGGCTTCAACCAAATTGACTATTGGGCCTAGTGGGTCACACATAATAGATATGGTCAATAAGATGAGGGCATGGACGCAATTTTATAGAAGTTTTGGGTTTTTGTGAAAAATTCCATCTTCTATATATAAATGGCTCATGAAGCCAAACCCTAACAAGCCATAGGGCTGGAGCACGTCCCAAGCCTCCTCTCTCCCTCCTCTCTCCTCTAGAAGGTGATCTCCCATGGTCAAGCTTGGATCTGGAAGGTTTCTAGAGGCCCGAAGGAAGAGAGAACTCGTCTATTGAAGCAGATCGTGTGGATACCGCTAGAGAGCGGACACTTGAACGGTTTTCAGCAAGGAGGAATGTCCTCTCTTCATCCATGGTGAGGGATTTGAGAAATCCCATGAGGTACTCTCGTTCTACTTCATATTCAGTTCCCGGTTTTACTCGTTCGGCATCGATCAAGGCAAAGATCATGGTTTTATGGAATCAAAATTTTTCCGCTGTCATGTATTGATTCCTTACAGTAGTAACTCTCAGCCCTTGGTATGTTCTCTCATAAGTGTTAGGACAAAGTTATGATTGTAAATGAAAGAAGAAATAAACTGGTCTAACTTAACTACCCTATCTATTTGAGGATCCTTGCATATATCCTCCAATATCAAGTCTAAGGAGTGGATGGAACAAGGTGTCCAATACAATTTTGGTCTTTTAACCATAAGCATCTGTCTGGCCGATTTGTATGCAGCCGTGTTGTCTATGACTAAAGAACCACCCGGTTGTCTCATATTTCTTCTATTACTCTATCTATCAATTAGTAAAAATACTCCATATTTTTTACTTATCCCGATGTGTCAACCGACTTCCAAAACACTGTGCTAGCTTGATTGTACACTAGGAAATTGATTACTATCTTCCTAGTTATACCTGTTAAGTATAACATATTAACTAAGTTATACTAAACAGAATATTTATACATGTAATAGAAATGACTATAAACAAATTTACTTACCTATCCATTCACCAGTCATTAATGTGCAACCTATTTCCTTTCAAAATCCGTTCAAATGAAGTCACATACTTCTTTATATCTTGCACCTCCATAGTAAGATATACATTATATATCTCCTTTTGGTTTGGCCCTGGCACTCCTCTCCCGACGTCTATGATCATGTTGATCATGTTTTTGTAGTACGGTCCTTTCGCAACATTTGCTAGAATGCTGTGGTGAAAAAACCAGCTTGACGTTGCTTGGCCAATCTTTTCCTTACAAAATTCGAGGTTCTTCATTGCCCTCGTGATTGTGCTTTGACGATGTTGTGGATTGGTGATAATGGGATCCACAGGACCTACTGCGGGGTCATCGTCTTGGGTGTGATCATGAATCTTATCTTGTGGTTGATTGTTGGATCCACTTCCACTCCCCCGACTGCTCTCACTTCCCAACCCTTGACTCATCATTCGGCCGGTGCATCTATATAACTCTTCTTTGGCGGAAGATCTTCGACTTGCTTTCATTCTTCTCAGGAGGTCATCTATTTAATAAATATTTAACTACCTAATGATCAATAAAATAAAAGAATGAACTACTTTTTATGAGTAATACAAACATACCATCGTCATAGTCTTCGTATCGGAGAATATCCGGTCTCTCTTGTCTGGTCCCATAAATGTGTACGGAATGTCTCGCCGGTTGTGACAATTCTTCTCGAACGGTCTACTTATGCCATTAGCTAGTTCCCTTTGCTTGCTCCATTGCTTGTAGGTGCCCACAAAATTGAGCTCTTACCTCCGACGCAGTCTGTGTGCATGGAAGAACGATGCCCTTCATGTCTGCAAGATAAAATTTCAAACGGTAAATACTACTGAATATGACTTTGTCACAATATTTACATTGCACTTTTCTCTCTGCCATGGAGATCAAGTTGTAATGTAACCAAGCCGGATCACTCCGGTTCGCGCCGATAGTTTGGGTTGTTTGGCTTGGAGAAGACATTTTTAAGTAACAAAATAAGTATTTAATAAACACTAATTAAGTAACTAATTAAGAAACTAATCAAGTAATCAAGTAAGTAATGAACTATTGAGTAAACTACTTAAGTATCTAATTAACTTGATTAATTAACTATTAACTAGCTAAAACTAAAATAATAATGAACAACTAATTAATTTACTAATTAATTAATTAGCAACTTAATTAAGCAAGTGATGAACTAGTTAATAAACTAGTTGAATATTTAATTAAATAAGTGCTAACTAACTATTAACTAATTAACTAATTAACTTAAATAAATAAAAGAATCAAATATTTAATGAACTAATGAAGTAATTAAAGAAGGAAGAGAGCAAAAACTTGAGATCAAAGAGCATATAGGTGAGCAAGAGTGAGGAGGAAGAGAGCCCCTTCGGGTTTTTAAATAGGCCCCCAAGGGGCTGGATGGGGGTGGGGGCTTAAAGCCCCCCTTTTGCTGGTGACTATTGCAGGCGGGGGTCATGTGACCCGATCGCAACTCTACGACCCGGCCAAGACTTGGCCGATGGGTCGGGACGACTGGGTCGTGACCAAAACTAACCGGGTCAGGCCCAAGTCACGACTTGGTCCTGACCCGATTTTCCATGTTGTTTCCATCAAGAATGCAAGATGTGAGTGGACTGGTGATGCATATGAAGTAGGTAGTCAGTGTCGATTAATAGACTACTTCAGGATTACCACCCAAAGACTTCACTTATATTATACTTGCAAATTTTGAAATATGAAACTTCTTGTGGCAACCTCACATCTCAGATGCAAGTGTAAGATCTCATCATCAGCACTCCATTGCATATCTCACATCACTTTTTATCAGCATTTGTTATTTTATTTTATCTTTAGTTATGTTAGGTTCATTACTATATATACACATTGATGTTGAAAACCCTGAGTGTGAAGAGAACTGGCCCCGAGATCCCCTTCAACAAAATCTATGACGGCTCGATCATTCTTCATGCTCATGAATAGGCTAATATCAAACATTGGACGAACGATGGTTCTTAATTAGGTATCTTGATTTTTGGTGATTGATCTATATCTTCAACTATTTTCTAGATAATTTTTGATTTCTTTATCTCGACATGCATCATATAGGCATTGTTGCATAGCATCCACCTTTTCGTCACAGATAACTTATGAGCCCTGCTAAGTTTTTCCTCTCAACTCTATTTTCTATATGACCCATAGAATTTTTTTTTGTCTTCTTTATGTGCGCATATCCTGCTGTGAATTCATTGTCTCATAGTTGCCACTATCGTGGCAATGTTGTCCCACCATCTTCTTTCCATCTTTTCCGCCATCGTGGCGATGTTGTCCCACCAATGTTTTCAATCCCACCGTAACTTGAGTTTTAGTCATCCCATCGTCTTATTGTGTTTCGTCATTTTTCAAATAAGTGGGTTTCTGCTAAAGTGTGATTTATTGCTTTCATGACACCCATTCAAGTTTTTAAGGTGCTTAATGTACGCCCTTTTAAAACACGAGGTTATTCCACTCAAAGTCAAACTGAGTATTTTAGTGAAACTTAAGTGAACTTGAGATTCCAAATATAGTTGATATGTTTTCTTTTTCTTTTTTTTTCAAAACAATTTCTCTTTAAACTTTAGCTAATCATAATACAAGAACACCACAAAGATCGGTTGCTAGCTGATGATGAACCTATGAATTTGGGGGCTCCTCACTGCACTGAGGGTTGGCTACCTTTTTTATTTTATATCTCTTGTGCCAATGACATGTCTTTTACCAATCAATTATATGAGGTTTTAATGGAACTTGAAAGTGATATAGAATGCTCAACGAGATTCCACATTGCTAAATTAGGTTGATGAGCATGTTTATATCTACACTTTGATGCCACCTTTTTAGTTCATCACCATTTCATTTTACTACATTTATCTACGCTCACTTACATTTCATTATAGTTCACCTTGAATCACTCCGCTCTATTTCATGTCATTCCCTTACAAAGTCAACATCAAAGTGAGGCAAGTTGTAGACATCCCAAATTCATCTAATTCAAAGCATAAAACTCATGTTTTATAGGGTAACATGTGTGATTGATCAGAGAATGATGCCGGGTCTTTTAGTGTTTGTTTAGAGCTTTGCCAAATATAGTTGAATGTTTTCCTGAGGTTTTCCAACGAAGCCATATTTTCCAAGCGAAAGCCGCACGTAAAATGTGGAAGCATAGAAATTGGCTTTATTATCAAAGTTTAATAATCAAACATTGAAGGCTATGATTAAATTCTCATTCAGGATGTGTTTTGGTTTCGTGCCATGTCCTTCCAATTGTCATTGGGTTTGTTTCGACCAATGTTGGACTTTCTGATCACTACCCCATCTTCCGGATAAAATTCTAAAGTCTTGGGGCATGTTCTAGCTAATGCACTACTATTGAAAGCTTACTCGGCTTGTTATCTTTCCAACGTAATAAACAACATCGAATTCCAAGTTGGTGAGTACCCGTAGCAAGTTTCGGAACATAGGCTTGCAGATGTAGTGCCATGCACCCCAGGCCAGGGTACATGGTATCGGACTCTAGTTTTGATTCTAATTCCGATCTTCGATCCAAAAGCTTCATCTGAATAATTTTTTTTTATTTTCTTAAGATTTATCACTAAATTTTCATGTGCCCCCAGTCGAGGGCACACGACCATGCACCCCAGGTGTGGGGCACATCCCTATGCACCCCTGACCTAGGTCAAATGACACCAATCTGCAACGTCAATTCTAACTTCGTTCAGATAAAACTAAAAATCCCATTTTTAATTATTTTTTATTTTTTAAATAATTTGGGATTTTGCACGTGCCCTCGAAGGGGGGCACATGC
This sequence comes from Cryptocoryne crispatula var. balansae, assembly GCA_036172225.1. Classification (NCBI taxonomy): domain Eukaryota; kingdom Viridiplantae; phylum Streptophyta; class Magnoliopsida; order Alismatales; family Araceae; genus Cryptocoryne; species Cryptocoryne crispatula. The sequence goes on from CM069930.1 coordinate 12,330,108, forward strand.
ACCCCATGAGGGGGCCCACCCCAAGGCATATCGTCCAGATTTTGTAGGAGCTGATTGACTCTATTTTCTCCTATAAATTGAGCCAACTTCTGACATTCTAGAGGTTGAAACACGATCATGCAAACATCCCAAGATGTCATTCTACCCTCCCATTATTTTTTCGTGATTTTTAAAGAAATAAATTCATGTGTTTAGGGAGATAAAAGTCAGTTCGAGCTCATTTGGCCATGGCAATTTTCTTCGATCTCTACAAAAGCCTATAGACGTCTGTTGCCCGAGCTATCTAAAGCAAAGTTCTTCCTCTTCCAATTATTTTTTGTTTGCAAGATGTCACAGAATTTTGACATAGGTGCTAGTCATGGCGAGCTCTGAAGCAAAGTCATGCCATATAGATCCCAGTTCCTGTTCGGCTTTCTCGACAGACCCAGATTTGTTCATATCTTTTTCAAATGAGCACAAATTTGATCCATTCTTCTTCCTACCACTTTATTTCATAATTCTTCATCCATCTTCTATTTTTTATATTTTTGTATTATTTTTAGTCTATTAACCAAAAAAATTTAAAAAATGATTAGAAATAACCTCAATCTGATCAGTTCTTCTTCAATTGTCTATTTTTATGTTACTTTATTTACATCTACTTCACCCCATCCAGTTCTAATTTTTATTTGTTTTATTGTCTAGTTGCATAAGAAATCAAGCACCCACGTGTTAAGGACTCTTCTTCATCGACCAGCTGAAGAAGGAGAAGTTAGAACTTGCCCACTTTCCCACTAAGGCACACATGCTTGATCAATCCTTTATTCGATTGCATGAAGTGAAGCCCGTGGTTCCTAGTGACCACATTCTTACTTTATTTCATGCATTAATTTCTTTCATCTTTTCTTACCCACATGACCTCGTTAGTCCCTTTAACATCCTACTGATGTGAAAGGTCGAGTATTTAGGGATCAATATGAGTGTGGGTAACAAAGGGATCTCCTCTTCCCTCCCTCTCTCTCTTTCTCTCTCTCTCTCTCTCTCTCTCTCTCTCTCTCTCTCTGAGGGATGTCATCCTGAGAACCCCATTTTTGGAGTGGACAGTGAGGGCCCTGAGAAAGTGATTAAGATCATTTTGGGGAGGTGAGAGCTAAGCAATCTCCTACTGCATCTCTGGCTCATGGACGATATACACTTGATCATCAAGGTAGACCGGATGAGGATCCTACGGCTTGTAGTGGGCCTTATCGTACTCCAACTACTCATAGTAGTTCTCTACCATTTTGATAATGCTTTAGGACCTTAATGCAATGGACATCCTATTATTTTTCCAATGAGAGAAGGAATGCATTTTTATGTCATTATTTTCAATTTATTGTAGTTTTTCATTTTTGTTTGCAAACAAATAACTCATAGATTCTTCAATGATTAACACAATGATTTTATTTGAAACATAGATTGAAGAATTTTTAAATAGTTGTTTGCTCGATACTTATGGGGTTGGTCCTAAACTTCATTTACCATCGACCTAGGATTCTCACATTCTTACTACATTGAATCAATTGGGTTTTTTAGGTTTTGGGATATTGGTATAATCTGTAAGGAATCATCCATAAAAGTTTGGTGCAGCAGAAGTGACAATTCCTTTGGGTTCTTTTAGAATCCATCTCAATTAGAACCGAACGACGAAAATTGAAAACTGATCAAATCGGGTTCGAATATACCTGATAGGGATTCATATAATCCCATGGAGAGGAATGATATGAGCTTCTTAAGCTCTTCAAACCGTTCAAGTGTCCGGTCTCTAGCAGTATCCACACGAACTTCATCCACAGCAGGTTCTCCCTTCGCGCCGGCCACGAGAACTCTTCCCGAACGGAGCTCCATCGACCATGGACACCTTCTAGAGAGAGGAGGAGGTAGGGAGGAGGCTAATGACGTGGTTTTCACCTTTGTCTTGATGGGGTTTGGTTGAAACCATTAGTATTTATAGAGAATTATGGAATTTTTCATAAAAACCCAAAATCTCTATAAATTACGCCCTTGCCCCTGTACTTGTGGATAAGTCCTTTTGTGTGTGACCCACTAGGCCCAATAACCTATTTGGTTGAGGCCTAAATAAAATAGAACAATTCTATTTAATTTAATTAAATTTGTTATCCGATAACAGATTAATCGGCCTACCGATCATGAAGGGTACAAGCCACATCCCATGATCCCAAATGGCTATGGGGATAATCTCATCTCCATTGAGCATTTCCATCATCAGTTACCACATGGATATAAACCCTCATCCATCCAATGTCCCGGTCGGAAAAGAGTACGGCATCGACTGTCAACTCCTTAGTGTACCGACTCTATAGGATCATGTACTCGAAATTAGATCAATTGAAAAACTCCTTTTCCAATTATCCTATCTACCATGTCCAGGGATTTAGAGTACTATCCCATAGGACATTCACTCTCACTTACCGAGAGTGGACAATTCCTTGTTGTCCGCTCAATTGCCTCCATCAGATTTTCCTTGTACCCAATCCATTGCTATACTGGACCATCTAAATAGTGATCCATAAGTCAATGGTCAAAGCACAAGTTCCACCCAACAAGGCATCTTTGGCGACTCAGGTCAAAGGTCCAACCATGCAACCGTGATGATAGAAAATCCTGATAGACAGTTCGATAAGATACCATTCAGGGTTTCTAATTCGGTCAGTTCAGTGAACTCATTCAACTAATGAGCACCTGTATGTGTATCTCAGTGTCTCCACACTAATGACCAATGAGATCGGTCGTCCTCATCACATGAGAAGACATCACATACACTAGTCTATCCGGATCCTTGATGTCCAGTCTCAAGTATCCTATGACTAGGAACATTTGGATCAAATACCTCTAGATGATCAATCTCATTATCATGATCTCATCATGATTTAATCATCATTGTATTTGATCAAGGACTTCATTATGATATTTGCATCTAATAAGAGCTTATAATGAAGATTTGCCTGATTAATTAAATGAGATATTTCTAGAAATGCCGAATCATATCATATATGATTGGCTTGTAGGGCATACATTTCTATCACAATCGGCATGATCAATGAAGAGGGAATCCTTCATATCTGAGGACTTATGGAGGCCTTAACAGAAACCAACCCGGTCAACTGAAGAGTAATTTCTCAAAAGAGAGGTCAGTAACCACTAAGAAAGCATATAGAATATGAGTGTGTTGGGAGAGGGAGTTCCCTTCTCAGATGTCCTACGAATCAGACAAGTCCAATACCTAATGAAAATTTAATGCAATACGTGAAATGACAAGGATAAAAGTCAAACAACCTATATAAGCATAATGTAACATGGGTGATATGATAAGTAAACAATTCTAAACAGTAAATGCATAAAAAAAAATAATAACCGGGTTCTAATGGGAACTGAACAACAATCTAAGCAACTAATAAAGTAAAGAGTAGTTCATGTGGGTACTGGTTGGAGAATGTAGAAATAGGAAATGGGGTCCATGTGGGGATTGATTTGAAAGAATTTCGTTCATGTGGGAACTAGGTTGAAAAAAGAAAGTAGTTCATGTTAGAATCAATTTTAGATAGGAAAAGAGTGGTTCACACAAGAACTAGTTGATAAGTGAGGCTCTATGTGGGGAATGATCTTAAAAGGTTGGTTCATGCGGGAACCAAGTTGAAAAAGAAAAGTGGTCCATGCAGGAACAAATTTTAGAAAAGAATGGGGTGGTTCCCATGGGAATTGGTTAATAAACGCAAAAAGAAAAGTAGGGTCCATTTAGGGATTGATTTTAAAGTAAGAGATAGGTAGGGTCCATGTGGGGACCAATCTGAAAAGGTTGGTTCACATTGCAACCGGGTTGAGAAAAAAGTAGTTCATGTGAGAACCGATTTTAGAAAAGAAAGGGGTGATTGAAGTGGGAACCAGTTGATAAATGTAAAAGGAAAAGTAGGGTCCATGCGTGAACCCATATGGAAGTTAATGACAAGTAGGGTCCACATGAGGACCAATCAAAAAATGGCTAGTTGATGTAGGAATAGAGTTGAAAAGAAAAGTGGTTCACGTGAGAACCGGTTTTAGAAATGAAAGGGGTAGTTTAGTAGCAAACTAGTTGAAAAATGTAAAAGGATAGTGGGGGTCCACATGGTGACCAATCTCAAAGAGGCTGGTTCATGCGGGAACCGATCCAAATGCAGTAGAAAAGAAAGTTCGTTTATATGGGAACCGATATGGAGAAGATAGAGAACATGTAGAAATATAGCATGAACTGGATATCAGGCATTAATAATCCTATGGTGTTAGCCAAAAAGCTGTGGATTAAAAGATCATGACCCTTTCATCCCCACCTCGGGATGCCCTCCATAAGAAAAATCCTAACTCATATGCCTTGTGTACTTGGTGTAGGAGTCAGCTTTTTATATAAAACTAGACTACCTGTAGGATTCACTTCTTCCTTAGGAAAGGAAGGGCAATCTGGTTTGTGAGTAGTAATGGAGGGTGAAGTGAAGGTGCGTGTAGTGTGTGGTTGCTAGGAAGCATGGATTTTAATAAGATTTAAAAGGGTTTGACCTATGTACTTGGGAGATAGTGTGTATAAGTTCTAACTTCTTCTTTCTCTACTAGCTAAAGATGAGGAGCCCTTCAATCCTGTTCAAGTTGTTTCCACGTGGCAATAAAAACACGTAAAAGTGGATTAAACTATGTGAAATGTAGAATCTATGAAGAAAATGGCATAAAAACATAATTGGGATGGAACTAAGTGGCATAGTTTGCCGAGTTGCCCAGGGTCGCCATGAGTTGGGTGACCTAGCCAGTTTCTAAGCCGACTGCCCTAGCCCTGACTCGGCTGGGGCAACTCCGTGGTGGCCTAGCGTGGGGTCATGAGGCCAAGCCGGGGATTGCACAACCCCGCGACCTGGTTGGCCGGGTCACCCGACCTAGGGCAACCAGGTGGTTATGTCTCATACTTTTTTCTTCTTTCAAGGGTGTTGTCCCTAATACCCCTCCACAAGAAGCGTTTCCCCTTGACCCCCGAGATTTGACCACGCAGGTCGATCCGTGGCTACTTTGTGCCCCATTTGTTTATAGTATAACAATATTTCACTTTCACTTATATTATTACATATGGTTAAGATTTGTGATTATAAATATATGATACATGCTTAAAATTTATAAAATTGTCTTTTACTCGTCTTTGCTCTCTCACTTGTGATTAACTCTTTTCCAATATGTACTAATACAACAAAATCATAAAAAATCATATTTACTTATATTCACAAATAAATACTCATATTCAATCATGTCATTATATTTATGTATATATATTTTAATGCATACATAAATTTATAATATACTTTTTTCTATTTTTTATTTTCATGTAATTTTTATATTTTTAAAATATTTTTTTGAAATAAATAAATAAATCTTACCTGGTCTGAACCGGTCCAACTGGGTCAGTTTTGGGGCCAACTGACCCCAAGCCGACTTCCAACCTATCCTTCATTGCTAACCAAATTAGGCTGTTAGTGCTAAGTTTTATATTTTTAAAATTTTAAAATACAATGCAGTATGAAATGAGTAAAAATAATGCTAAACAAGAAAAATATGAAGTTATAAATCAAAGGAATCAATCAAAATGAAATCATTGAATAAAAACAAGTTTTGGCAACCATGTTCTATAGTGAGGGTGCCTGAGGGCTTCATCAGGGGCACATAGATGTGTGTTCTACTTTGGGGGTGCACAAAACCTCATTCGGGGGCATGTAGTGCAAATCTAGCATGATCGGACTCTAGAGCTTGATGTGAACAAATGGGAGATCTGATGATGTCTTTGTTTATTGTAAATGAAATCTAGTAGGCCAAAGAAGCTTCTGCTCTAGTTAAATAAGGTGGAGTGCTCATCAGATTTTTTTATAGATGTTGAAAGAAGACTGACGGTTTCTCTATCTAAGATATGTCTAGAAATATCTTTACATATCATGGCTAGAGCACTAAAGATGTGTTGAATGACCTTGGCTAACCCTTGCTAAGATTTGGGATGTTTACAGGTTGTCTCCTTATATATGAGAGCAGAAGTCTAATTAAAAATAAGATCAAATGGTAAAATTAAGAAAGTCAGAGTATGCACCCCTAGATGAGGGCATGCATGCCCTCACCTTATAGCTTATTGTCAACTATGAAAATGGGCCTCGGGTCAACATCTTGAAAAATAGTAGTGAGAGAAAAGGGAAAAACTCTCACCTCGATCTCACACTCACATTGATTCCCGAACTTTCATCCCTCGGCGTTGCTCAAGCACTGAAGAGACGGTTTAGGTCATGTAGGAGGAGAGCAAGGAACAAATTTAAAAACTTAAAGCATGTAGGAAATAAAATGATGTGGTTGTCGACTCCGAAAATGGGTTCCGGATCGGCACCTCAAGAGAAGGTGAAAGATAGAATAGGGGAAAAAGGGAAGTGAATTGGAAAACACTCGAAAAGCGATAAAGAGTCCTCACCTCGGTCCCACACTCACATTGATCCCCGAACTTTCATCTCACGGCGTCGCTCGAGCACCAGAGACGGTTCAGGCCATGTGGGAGGAGAGTGAGGAGGAGATGAACTTAAAGCATAAATAAAAAGGTGGTCGCCAGGAGCCGCGGGCTCTGCTTTATGGAATGTAAATCAAGAGATGAGTTGACCGTGTGTACCTTAGCGCGGGAGAGAATGTGTGTAGGTTCAACCTTCTTCTTCTTCGGCCGGCCGATGAAAAAGAGTCCAACTGATGCTAGCTTGATCAACCTATGCAACTAGAACAATAAATAGGTGAAAGAAGCCAATTATAACTATGGGAAGTGTAGAAACTATAGAAAAAGAGATGAAACAAAGAAGCAATTGGAATAGAACTCACCGGATTGGGGCGAGCCCTAACCCCTTTTTTGTGTTTTTGGTTATGTAAAATGATGCAAACTAAGTAAAATATGTTATAACAATTAAATGAACTAAGTTAAGAGAAACTTATAGAATGAAATGGCTTGATTTGAAGCCGAGATGAGTGAAACAAGCCAATTCGGGTAGCTTTGCACCTTTCTGGCGCGACTTTGGTGCAGAGAATGCAGGATGTACACCCTCAGTGCAGCAATCGCCACGAACAGATGGAAAGTTGGAATTGAGTGCCGTTAGTTGCAAATGAAAGAGGACGAAGGTAGGAACAACTCCTCTGTTGAAGGCTTTTGCAGCAGAAGCCCCAGATTTTCTGCAGAAGCCAATGAAGTCGATTGATGTAGAACGCACTGATCGGGCTTCTCCTTTGCCCCGGGATCGATCTCTCGACGTCGGATCGGCTTTGGACATCGAGATAGCTTTGGGAGTGAGCTTGGACGACCTCAGGACGAGCTAGGCATCGGGGATTAACCTTGGGTCGTTGAGAATGGCCCTCAATTTATAGGGAAGGAAAACCTGTGCAAAACATGGAAACTGGACCAACCGTGCCCCCATCTTTCAAAGGAGGCAAGGGCGCGCAGAGTGCACCCCCGATCCAGGGGAGCTCAGGGTGCGCCCTCACATTGGGGGTGCAGTCTGCGCGCCCCTAGTTTTAAAGAAACCGGGGGCGCGTTACGCGTCTTATTGCTAAAATTCACCGGAACCTTCCAGAAATTGCTAAAAAAATGAATTGACAAACATAACGCGCCCTCGAACCAGGGGCGCGGCCAAAATAAACCATAATCAACGGCGGTAACCTTCCAAAAATCTGGTTTAGAAGGTGCTAATCAAGGCAATTTCCAGTTTTCGAAAACGTATCGTGCCCCCGCGTTTCAAAGGAAGCAGGGGTGCGCAGGGCACGCCCTCGGATTGAGGGCATGCAGGGCGCGCCTCAGTTTGAGGGTGCACAGAGCGCGCCCTCCTCTTTCCAGGGGAGCAGGGGCACGGTACACTCTCTCTCCTACGCGCATGTTCCGCGAGCCATAACTTACAAACGGGATGTTCGATTCGGCTCCCGTTTGTTGCGTTGGAAAGAGGGCCTTAAGCAACACCTCCTCAAGTCGGTAAACCAGCCGGCATTACTCCCGAGATGTTCACACGGGGCTTTGACTACCGGATTACCGTTTCGTGAAAAGTCGAAAACCGCGGCAAAGATCCGAAAGGGCACGGTTCCAGTCGAGGAATCTCGCGTCAACTCGGGATGACTTAAAATGATGACCAAACAAGTTCGGTACAGTCAGAAAACCTGAAATCGTCGAAAAATCTGAGATTAACCCGGTAAATGTGAACTGAACATCAGAAAAGCAAGGAAACACTAAAATTGACTGAAATGGCCGTATGGCCCCGGTTGATTTAATATACGGCTAGGATCGACCCGGACAACTCGAAAAGACCCGGTGATGACCGGAAAGGCCTAATGCGTGGTCCAGGATAGCTGTGTCAATACATATCGAAAAAGTAGTAACGAAAGCCGTCATTGACTGATGACTACCGAAATGACTTCTCAGAAACTCTGAATGTTACGAAACACATGTGAGACTCCCAAGACCTTCAATTAAGGACCATTCATGGTCGGTCATTAAGCTGACTTCGTGATTTCACGGTTTACGTGTGGCTCTCGCTTGAAGGTTACAACATTGTTCCAGAAATCATCGGTCCATTCCCAATTCATAAGGGGCTCCACCAGCGTCCTTAGCTCATCTCCACGAGGTAATACGGATCATATAATCGGTCAAATAATGGATATTGCCAATGGAATAAGAGTCTTATTAGGCTCCGAATCAGGCCAATTTGGCGTGTCTACAGTGGTCGTCAGGAACCGCGAGCTCTGAAGTTAAAGTAAAAAAATGAGAATTGAGTAAGGGATGACCGTGTGTACCTTAGTGCGGGGTTCAAACTTCTCCTACTTCGGTCGGCCGATGAAGAAGAGTATCCAACTGATACTAGCTTGTTAGATCTGTGCAATGTATTGGGGCAAGCCCTAACCCCTTTTTTGAATTTTTATGGTACAAGATGATACAAGATTACTGAAAATAACCTAAACATGATGTATAATGAAATAAAAGTAAATATAGGAGGTGAAACTACTACAATTGGAGTGGAAATCGATAAAGAAGGACCGATCTGGTCGGCTTGCAATGTGGCACCCCTTTGCACGACTTTGGTGTAGAGAATGCTACGAACGACCCCGATGTCAGAATTGAGTGTTGTCTATTGTAACAGATAGAGTATTTGAATAGGAAGAGTTTTTTTGTTGATGACTTCTTCAAAATATGTTTGTGCAACCTATAGAAATTCTGAAAGTAAATAGATGTTGAAAACACAACCTGATTGCGCACCCTAATTGTATCAAGCACCACGAGCAAACGACATGCTAGAATTGAGCACCATTTGTTGGAAATGGTCGAGGATGCAAAGTGGAAGATTTCTTATGTTGAAGACTTTTGTAGCACACGCCCCAAGAAATCTACGTAGGCCGATGAAAGTAGTCAATGTCGAGAGCACCAATTGGGACTTCTTTCTTGCTTTAGGATAGATTTTCTACCATCAGATCGGAGTAAAATGTGGAAGAGAGCTTGGAAGAGAGTAGAGGAAGTTTAGGATGAGCTCAAGACATCGTGGTTCAAGCCTGGTAGTTGAGAATGGCCCTTAATTTATAGGAGAAGCAGACCCAGAATAAAACTAGGAAAGAAACTGGATGCACCCCTAGGTTGGGGCACGGTGGCTGCGGCCTCAACCTGGGGCCATGAAAATTGTGCCCTCAGACTGAGGACACGGTGGGCGAGCCCTTAATGTCAGGGCGCGTCTAGCGCTTCATTGCCAAAACTTAGCAGAAATTTTCAGAAACTTGTCTAAAATAGGATTACGAAGATGGATGCGCCCCCGACCGGGGCGCGTGATAAAAATAATGTACTTTTCAAAGTGGAAAGTTCCCAAAATTGGTTTGAAAAGTCAGAAAAAGGTGCAAGTTTATGGTTTATGGAACTGGATGTGCCCCCAGTCCAAGGGCGCACTGACGGTGCCCTTGGATTGAGGGCGCACAAGCTACCCCCTTAGGTTGAGGGCGCGCAGTCCGCACCCCAGTTCGGGGCACGCTTAACTCTCTCTCCTGCGCACACTCCGTTCGTGAGTCATAACTTTCAAATGGGACGTTCGTTTAGACACCTATTTGTTATGTATGATAGAGGACTCACAAACGTAGCTCCTCAAATTGATAAATCAGCCGGTACACATCTCGAAACTTCCATACGAGACTTTAACCTTTGATTTACAATTTATGTGATGCTAAAGGCTGGAGTGATGATCCAAGAAAACATAGTTCTGATCAAGAAGTCAAGGGTCAACTTGAGGGAACTCAAAACAACGATCAAACATGTCCTGTGTGATATGAAAAACTCGAAATCATCAAAAAAGCCAAGAATGTCGCAGTTAACGTGAAATGGACATCGAAAAGCTAGGAATCACTCAAAAACCCTAGAATCAACTGTTTGGCATAGATTGGTGATAGGAAATGGCCAGGGTTGACCTGAAAGGCAAGGAAAGGCCCAGTGATGATTAAAATGATATAATGCATGGTCCAGGATGGCCGCGATAGTACTTATTAGAAAAGCCGCGATAAAAGCTGACATAGACGTGTGACCGTCGAAAAGACTTGTCAGAAACCAATATGTTATGGAATTCACGCGGGACTTTCGTGACCTTCAATTGTGGATCATTAAGGTTTAGTCATTGAGTAGGCTTCATGTTTCTATGATTAACGCGTGGCTCTCACTTGAAGGTTTTGGCCTTACTCTGAAATCTTTGGTCCATTCTTAATTCACGTGGCTCTCCACTAATGTCCTTGGCTCATCTCCACAAGGTGATTTTTATTGGATAATGGTCAGATAAAGAGTATTGCCATTGGAATAAAAGTCTTAAGTTCCAAATAAGGCCAAATTGACATGTCTAGATTTATAGATCTGGGAAAAATATTTACCTTCCAACTTAGGATATCTTAGGAATTGAAAATAGAAAGTAAGGCAATCTATGCCTTCTTTCTCTTTTGGTAGTCAGTTCTTCTCCAAGCTTCGTTTTAACCAATCCTCTCCTTTCATGATGTGGGTTGTAGGAGAAGCCTTCTTCTGCCATCGGCTCCACCTTTACCAAACTCAATCCTAGTTGTGATTGAGCAGTGGTCGAGGAGTAGATAAGTAGGAATTCTATCAAAGGGGCTCTCTAGAATAGAAGCAAGCTTGAAAGAAAAGTGAAAATGCAGGATGAACAAAGCTGTTTAGTGTATCGGTGCACCAAATGTGTGTGTGTGTATATATATATATATATATGACTATCTTACAAAGCCAAGCCGAACTCTCTAGAGAGAGGGGGCAGATAAATGGCAAGAAGCCCAATTATAAATACACCTTGTATGTCATTTCACATTGTAAGGCACACACTTAAATTTAAATTACATTTCTTATAATTGTCTCAATGATAGAAATGTATGCTTTATAAGCCAATTATGTTTGTTATGATTTGACATTTCTTAAAATATCTCATTCAATTAAATTGGTACATCTATATTACTTGCTCTTATTAGATATGTATGTTGTAATGAAGTCCTTGATCACATGTAATGATGATTGGATCATGATGAGATCATGATAATGACATGATTATATAATGTTATGCAATTTAAATATTCTTAGTCATAATTCTTGAGATGAGACATTAAGTATCTGGATATACTAGTATATATGATATTTTCTCAGATAATGAAGATGACTGATTTCATTGGTCATTAGTGTGTGTTGACTCCAAAAATAGGTTTATCATATCCGGATCGGCACCTCAAGAGGGAATGAGAAAGGAATAGAAGTAAACTGAAAAAGCTTCTAACTCAGTCCCACACTCACATTGATCCCCGAACTTTCATCTCTCGGCGTCGCTTAAGCACCAGCAAGACAGTTCGGGTCGTGTGAGAGGAGAGTGAGGATGGAATGAAGAGAAACTCAATGCATGAAGGAATTGAAATATGTGGTCACTAGGAGCCACGGGCTCTACTTTATGTGATCAAAAACAAGAGGAAATTGACAGTGTACGTTAGCGCCGGAAACAAGTGCTCGGGTTCAACCTTCTCCTTTTTCGGTCGGCCAATGAAGAAGAGTCCTTAACCACCGCTAGCTTGATATATCTATGCCAGTATAAATCAAGAAGACAATAAAACAAGTGAAAGAAGGATTAGAACTGAGTGAAGTGTAGTAACTGTAAAGACAATACCATAAAACGACAATTGAAAACATGCTCACCGGATTCGGGGTTAGCTTTAACCCTCTCTTTTTTGTGTTTTTAATGGTATAAAATGATGCAAAACTAAATTAAGATGGCCTAAAAATGCTATGAAGTGAAGAGAGAAAGACTTGTAGAGTAAGATGGCTCGTATAGGAGCGAAAACAAGTGAAGGAAGGTTGGTTTGGATGGCATGCACTCAATTGAGTATAGTATCCTGCCGGCGTGACTTCAATGCAGAGGCTCCTACGGACAACCCCGATGTCAGAATCAAGTGTTGTTTGTTTCTATAGATAGAGGACTTGGAGAAGAAGAGATATTTTTTCTATCGATGACTTCTCTAGAATATGCCCATGTAGAACTGTAGAATTTTGGGAAGTGGATGGATGTGGAAACAAATTCTGATTACCTACCCTCGGTGCAGCAATCGTCCCATACAAACAGCACGCCAGAATCGAGTGCCTTCTATTGAAAATGTAGAGTTTCAAAGAGAAAACATTCTTCTATTGACTACTTTTGTAGCATGTGTGTCGAGAATCCTGTAGAGACCAATGAAGAATGTCGATCTCGAGAGCACGAATCCAGTCTCCTTTCTCATGTCGGGGTCAATCTCTCACAATTGGGACGAAGTAGAATGTGAAAGAGGGCATGGAGGAAAGCTTGGACGATCTTTGGATGTGCTGGGGCATGCATGGTAACCTCCGGTCGTTGAGAATGACCCTCAATTTATAGGAGAAGCAAACTTGGTACAAAAAATAAAAAGAAACTAGACACGCCCCCAGGTTGGGGGTGCGGTGGCTGCGCCCTCAGACTGAGGGCTGGGTGGGAGCGCCTTCACCTTGAGGGCCCGTTCAGCGCATCATTGCCAAAAATTCATGAAAAATTTTGGAAACTCGTTAAAAATTTAATTGACAAAACGAACACGCCCTCGACCCAAGGGCACGATCAAAATAATCAGTTTTTAAAAGGGGAAACCTTCAAAAACTGGTTTGGAATGTTGAAAATTGGGCAAGTTTATGATTTTCAGAACTGAACGCACCCTCAGCCCATGGGCACACTGACCGTGCCGTCGGACTAAGGGCACGTAGACCGCACCCCGGTTTGGGGGCACGCTCAACTCTTTCTCTTGCGCGCACTTTGTTCGCGAGTTGTAACTTGCAAATGGGATGTCCGTTTTGACTCCCGTTTGTTGAGTTTGAAAGATGACTCGTAAACGTAGCTCCCCAAATTGGCAAACTAGCTGGCACATATCTTGAAACTTCCATACTAAACTTTACCCTTAGGCTTACGATTTCGAGGATGCCGAAGGCCAGAGCGATAATCCGAAAAGACACGGTTTCGATCCAAAAGTCGAAAGTCAACTCGGCAGAACTTAAAACAATGATCGAACAAGTACGATGTGATCTACAAAACATGAAATCATTGAAAAAGTCAGGAATGACCCGGTTAACGTGAAATGAATCGGGAAACCCTAAAATCGACCAAACTGTCTGTATGACATCGATTTGTGATAATAAACGGCTAGGGTTGTCCCAAAAGACCTGGAAAGGCCTAGTGATGATTTAAAAGACATAACACACGGTCCGGGATAGCCATGATAGTGCAGATTGGAAAGCTGCAGTAAAAGTTGACATAGACGTGGACTATCGAAAAGACTTGTCGGAAATCTATATGTTGCGGAATTCATGCAGGACTTTCGTGACCTTCAATTGTGGATCATTAAGGGTCAGTCATTGAGCAGGTTTCATGTTTCCACAATTAACGGGCGGCTCTTGCTTGATGGTTACAACATTACTTTGGAAATCTTTTGTCCATTCTCACTTCACCTAGCTCTCCATTAACATCCTTGGCTCATCTCCACAAGGTGATTTTGATCGGATAACATTCACATAGAGAGTATTACCAATGGAATAAGAGTCTGGGGCTCCAATTCAGACCAATTTGGTGTGTCTACAGTGTGGAGACACTAATATACACATACACGTGCTCATTAGTGGAATGAGTTCACTAAACTAATTAGATTAAAAATCTTGAATGGTATCTTATTTAATGATCTGGCAGGGTTTTCTATTGTCATGGTTGCACAACTAGACCTTTGACTTGAGTCACCAATGATATCTTGTCAGGCATATCTTGTACTTTGACTATTGAATTATGGATCACCAAGATGATGATACAATATAGTTAATGAATCAGGTACAAGAGAAACCTAGTGAATGCCTATGAGATAATACTTTAAATCCTTGTCTATGATAGATATGATAATTAAAAATTGATTTTTTCAATTAATCCGATTCCAGGTACAAGTTCTCAAGGTGTCGATGTGCTGAGGGTTGATAGACGATGCCACAACCCTACCTAACCGAGCATTGGATGGATGAAAGTTTACATTTGTGTGGTAAATGTTGATGAAAAGACTCAATAGAGATAAGATCATCTCCAAAGTCATTTGGGATCATGAGATGTCACTTGTACCCTATTAGAAAGCTATTAAATATATTATTAGATAATAAATTTATTTTAAAATAAATTTTTATTTTAATTAGGCTTCAACCAATAGACTATTGGGCCTAGTGAATTACACACATATGGATTGATCTGTAAGTATGGAGACATTGACATAATTTATAAAAATTAAAGTGTTTTATAAAAATTTTAATTTCTATAAGTATTAGTGGATTTGGCCAACCCCATTAAGCCAAGGGTTTCAAATTTCTTGCTCAACCTTCTCCCAACACCCGAATCAAATATTTCTGCTACTATAGAACAATTCCTTACACTCAATACTCTCTCTTCAAACTACACTATCAGCAGTAGTTGTAGTTTGTCTCTCAGTTGTAGAATTCTTATGTCAAAAAAGGCATTGTTTGGATATCAACTAGTTTATCCTGAGTTGCAATAAATTGTATTAAAGCTCATTCTTGCTTATTAGATCCCTCACATTGTGTACATTCATGTCAATATGCTTTGTCCGAATGTGAAAGACAAGGTCATTTTAACATGTATATAACACCTAAATTGTCACACCAAAGCTTGTGAAGAGGGAGTTATAATTTGAAATTCTTTCAATACAAATTGAAGCCAAGTGATTTTCATTGTGTAATTGGCTATGGCCTTGTACTCGTCTCTAGTGCTTGACCTCACCATTGTTTGTTGTTTTTTTTTGAACTCCATGAAAGGATCTTGAAACCATAGTATATAAGATGTCCACTTGTAGATTTATGATCACTTTGGTCACTTAATAATCAAAATTACTATAGGTCTAAAGTGCAGGATCTTTCTCTAGTTTAATGACTAAGCTTAACTAAGTTATGCCATTAATACCCCTTGGTATTCTTTTAAAATGCTACTATCGACTCCAGAAACGGGTTTTGGATAGGCACCTCAAGATAAGGTGATGATAGAATAGGGGAAAGGGAGTGAATTGGAAAACACTCAGAAAGCGGTAAAATCCTCACCTCGGTCACACACTCACCTTGATCCCCAAACCTTCATCCCACGGCATCACTCGAGCACCAGAGATGGTTCGGGTCATGTGGGAGGAGAGGGGGGAGTAGAATGACTTAGAATATGAGAATATTGAAGAAGTGGTCACCAAGAGCCGCGGGCTTCGCTTTATGTAATAGAAATAGTAAGAAGTTGACCGTGTGTACTTAGCGCGGGAGATTGGGATGTGAGTTCAACCTTCTTCTTCTTCGGCCGGCTGATGAAGAAGAGTCCAATCGATGCTAACTTGATCAATTTGTGCAACTTAAAAACAATGAACAAACTGAAGAGTTTGATTAGACTTGATAGAAGTGTAGAAACTGTAATAAGAAGGTGAGAGATAAGCAATTGAAACTGAACTCACCAGCTTCGGGGTGAGCCTTAACCCTTTTTTTGTGTTTTTGGTTATGTAAAAATGATGCAAACTAAACTAAAAGATGTTCTAAAATGGTAAATAAACTGAGTGAAATGAGTTGAGAAAGCTTACGGAGTGGATCAGCTTGAGTTGAAGCCGAGTTGGTTGAAACAAGCCAGTTCGGATTGACTTGCACCCTCCTGGCGCGACTTTGGTGCAGAAAACTCTACAGCGACACCGATATCAGAATAGAGTGCCATTTGTTTCTATGAATGGGTAACTTGGAGAGGAAGATATATCTTGTTGATGACTTCTCCGTAATCCGTCTGTACAAGCCTGTAGTAATTCTGAAATTGGATGGATATAGAAAAGTAAATTCTGAATGTGCACCCTCGGTGCAGCAATCACCACGGATAAACAGAAAGTCTGAATCAAATGCCATCTATTGAAAATGAAAGAGGATAAAGATAAGAACAACTCTTCTGTTGAAGACTTTTGCATCAAGAGCTCTGAATTTTCTACAAAAGCTGATGAAATTCGGTTGCTGTAGAACGCACGGATCGGACTTCTCCTTCACTTCGGGATCGATCTCTCGACGTTGGAATGGCTTTGGACGTCAGAACAGCCTTGGGAGGGAGCTTAGATGGCCTCAGGACGAGCTAGGCATGGGGGGTTCAACCTTGGGTCGTTGGGAATAGCCTTCAATTTATAGAGAATGGAAACTGGTGCAAAATATGGAAACTGGTCCGACTGCGCCCCGATGTTTCAAAGGAAGTGAGGGCGCGCAGGGTGCACCCTCAACCTGGGGGCGCTCAGGGTGCACCCTCACCCTGAAGGCGCGGTCTGTGCACCCTCATATTTCAAAGAAGGCGGGGGCACGTTACGCATCTTATTGCTAAAAATCGTCGGAACCTTCCGAAAATTGCTAAAAAATGGACTTGATAAGATGAACGCGCCCCCGACCCGGGGGTGCGGTCAAAATAATCGATCTTAAGCGGAGGAAACTTTCCAAAATCTGGTTTAGAAGGCGCTAATTAAGGTAATTTCTGATTTTCGAAAATGGTTCGCGTCCTCCCCTTTTAATGGAAGCGAGGACGCGCCCCCAGTTTGAGGGTGTGGTGACCGCGCCCTATCATTTCAAGCGGGGTGGGGGCGCGATACACTCTCTCACCTGCACGTGCGTTCTGCGGGCCGTAACTTGCAAACGGGACGTCCGATTTGGCTCTTCAAGTCGGTGAATCAGCCAGCATGACTCCTGAGACGTCCACACGGGGCTTTCTACCAGTTTACCCTCTCGCGGAAAGCCAAAAATCACGGCAGAGATCCGAAAGGGCACGATTATGGTCGAGAAATTTAGGATCAACTCAGGATGACTTAAAATGATGATCGAACAAGTCCAGTATGGTTGAAAAATCCAAAAATCTGAGATTAACTTGGTAAACGTGAATTGAAGCTCGGAAAAGCTGAAAATAACCAGGAAACCCTAAAATCGACCGAACTGGCCGTATGGCCTCGGTTGATAAAATATATGGCTAGGATCGACCCGGATGACCTGAAAAGGCCCGATGATAACCAAAAAGGTCTAGCACGTGGTCCACGATAGTCGTGTCAAGAGGGATTGAAAAGCCATAACGAAAAGCTATTATAGACCAACGCCTACCGAAATGACTTCTCGAAACCCTAAATGTTACGGAACACACATAGGACTCCCGAGACAATCAAGTATGGATCATACAAGGTCGATCATCGAGTAGGCTTCATGTTTTCATGGTTTACGTGCGACTGTCACTTGAAGGTTACAACATTATTCTGGAAATCATCGATCCATTACCAACTCACGAGGGGCTCCACCAACATCCTTAGCTCATCTCCACGAGGTGATCTGGATCAAATAACGGTCAAATAAAGAATATTGCCAATGGAATAAGAGTCTGGGGCTCCGAATTAAGGCAATTTGGCGTGTCTACAGCTTGCCTCACCTTGATGTCAGCTTTGCAAGGGAATAGCGTGTAGCGAAGTGGAGTGAAATGTAGAGAAAACATAGCGAAGCGAGATGGATTGTAGTGAAATGTAGTGGAGCGAAATGGCGATGGACTGAAAAGGTGGCTTCAAGGTGTAGATATAGACACGCTCAACTACCAGATTCGGCAAGACGAATCTTCTCAAGTCTCCTGGTTGACCGCCATGTTTTATCAAGTCTTCCTATGTTCAATTGGTAAGAGATGTGTCTTTGGCACGAGAGAAGAATAGCCAACCCCCAACGCGGTGGGGAGTCCTCGAAACATGGGTTTGTAGGTTCAACAATAGCCAGTAACCCGATCTTTACGGTGTTCCTGTACTGTGATAGGCTAAATTTTTAAAAAGAGATTTGTTTTGTAAAAAATAAAAGAATACCAATTGAGCACATTCGGGCTCTTAAATTCATTTAAGTCTTCCAAGAGACAAGATTGAATTCAGAATGGAATGATCTTGTATTCTGTAAGGTAGATGTTGAAGTTCAGACCGTGAAGATAATGACGGTTCAAGTTTTGATTGAATAGGAGGCCCTTGGTGGGACGAATTGATTGCCACGGTGGGATGACTAGCAAGAAGGGTGTTGTAGTGGCCACAATGGTGATAGAAATAAAAGATTTGAAGGCACAAGGTGATTACCAAACATGATGTGATTAACAGACTCGGTGGGATTAACAAACACGGTGGGATTAGAAAGATCGGAATTGGGGTACATGATGGGAAGAAGGGACCCGATAGGATTCAGAAATATCTGGACTGAAGTAGAAGAACATGAATGATGTATGCAATGACAACGAAAAATGCAATGCAACTAATACTACATGATGCATACTGGGCTGAAGAAAACAAAAACAAAACTTATATAACAATTAGTTGAAAATATAGATTGTCTATGAGGTCAAGATACCCATTCAGGAATCATCGTCCCTTACAGCACAATTTTGGCTTATCTGCGAGCACGAAAGATGACCCGACCGTCATAGATTTTGATGAAGGGGATCTCAGGTCAAGTCTTCTCCGCACTCACGGTCTTCAACAATAATGCATAGAATAATAATACACGACTAACGACTTATATGTTAGCCGGCAAGCTATGGGGGTTTCCCATGTTCATTTTTCCGCTTCCAATAGTAATTCCTGTCATTCATCAAAATGTTAGTCATGAATGGACAAAGATGTCCATTTGACCTCAATAAAGATAAAACATGTACAAATTTGATTTAACAAACTTTTTTTTCAATTTTTATGAATTTTTTTGGAATGTTTGGGGAATTTTGAAAGAATTTGACCAAACATGCCCCTGAACCGCGGGCGCAGCCACCACGGCCAGAACCAACATGAGTAGAGTCAGAGACATACGAGTGGTGCCACTACGTTCTTGGCCACTTCTTTTGAGCAAGGCGGCTGCGGTGGCATTAGCGGACATGGCTTCCATGCCTCCTCCACGTGGTCATTCCCCTGGAGTGGGCAGCAGCGGTCACTGATATATGTAGCAGACTTTAGCTTTTCTGGTGTTGTAGCTGCTTTTCGTCCTTGTTTTAGCACTTGATGGTGTAATCAGATCTTTATATGTTTGCTTCAATGTTGTTTCATTTGCTGACAAGATCTTTCCTCCTCCTTGACTCATGTTTCTTTTTTGAAATACTCGATAAAGGGGTCAGATATGCTCTATGGCTTACCCCCTTGCTTATTGTCATCTTGCCTTGCTTATATGTCAAGGGGGGTAGCCTTATTAACCAGGTAGAATGAACAAAATGACTGAAAATAAATAAGGTGAAGGTTAAGAAAGCTTACCTGCTATGGCGAGAGTTACTCCCTTCATGATCTTAGAATCCTAAAACACTTGATAAAAGGGGATTAAATCTTCACCATGGCTCATCTCTTTGCCTATTGTTGTCTGCTTTGACTTAGGTCAAAGGAAGGAGCCATATTAACAAGGTGTAAAAATAAACTGAATGACCGAAATGAAATGGTGAGGAAAACTTACCTGTCATTGAGAGAACCTTCCCCTCTTACTTTAAAGTTCGTGAAAACACTTGATAAAAGAGGATCAGATCTTCACAACGACTCATCCCTTTGCCTACTACGGCCAACTTTGACTTAGGTCAAAGGGAGGAGCCCTCTTAATGGGGTGATAATAAAGATAAACATGCAATGCGGAAATGAGACATGCAAGACATAAAGATAAATATGAATGCTAGCAAAGGCAAAAATCAAGGTTATGCCAAGTTAAATGATGAATTTTTTTAATTTTTGAAAATATTCAATTTTTTTTAGATTTTTTAAATATTCAATTTTTTTTTGAGATTTTAAAAATATTCAAATTCTTTTTTTTAAGATTTTGAAAATATTCGAATTCTTTTTTTTTTAGATTTTGAAAATATTCAATCTTTTGGTTTTTTGTGGAGAATGTGTCGATATTGAGACAATTCATCGGTCTTTAAGTGTTCATCAAGATTCAAGTGATAAACACCACGTGAAAATAAGGTTCCCTACTCAGAATCTTTCTTGCCCTCTTCTTTTGATCGGTTTGGATTTCCCCTAAGTTTGGATAGTTTACCCTACCCTAGGGGTTTAAGATGGAAGAATAATAGAGGAAGTCTTTGATAAAATTTGGGGGGTGTTGAGGAGGGTTTCTCTACTCATGCCCAAATTGCCCGTTGGGGTTCGGCCTCTTCTTGTCTTTTCTACATGTGGCACTTACCTAGACAAGTCTTTGACATGTGGGGTCATTGCCCATCTTTTGGTGCCTTCTTTTCATTTTCTACTCTTCCAAGTACTCATTCAGACAGGCCCATATTTGTTTAAACCTGTAGGGTTCATTGCCCATCTTTTGGCACCCTTTTGCACCCTACGAGATGGCCTCCTACTAAGGCGACGGGCATTTTCGATACTATCCTCCTCTAGTCTCCTTCACCTATCTTGGACCGAATAGAAGAGAATAGGGCAAGGGTTCTTTTCTACCTTCAGGGTTCTTCCTTACCTTTCTCGAGTGTCGGGCTATCTTGATTCTGGGATTGGGAGGTGTTATGTGTGCAGAGCAATGTCAACCCTTGACTTTTATCTAACACCCTTAGATCGATGACTTAATATCATACCAGACATTCTACATTTTTTTCTAAGAAAAATATTTTTTAAGGTAAACGTCGTTCCATGGATGGTTCAATTTTTCTCCATCGACGTTGCTAAGCTCATATGCGTTGCCTGGATATTTTTCAATGATAACGAAAGGCCCTTCCCAGTTAGGTTGTAACTTGGAGCGGGGACCATCTGGCTTAACGAATATGCATTTGACTACCATCTCACCGATTTCGAACTTTCTCTCTACCACCCTCTTTTGATAAAACATTTTCAATCTGTTCTGATAGGTCCGGGCATGCTCGAAGGTGGCCAACCTTCTTTCATCTAGGAGTTCAAGCTGTGCAAGGAGAGATTCTTGTCTCTCATCGACAGGGATGTCCCTTTCGAGCTAAACTTGGAGTGATGGAAGGAGTATTTCATATGGGACCACCACTTCCATCCCATATGCAAGAGCATACGGGGTTTGACCAGTGGGGGTCCGTACAGAAGTACGATAAGCCCATAGGACATCTACAAGCTTATCTGGCCAGTCCGCGAACTTGCTAGACTTACAAGTTTTCTTAATGATTTTAATCAAAGTTTTGTTGGTGGCTTCTATTTGACCTTTGCCTTGCAGGTAGTATGGAGATGAATGATGCAATGCAATACGGTACCTGTTGCAAAGATCACGCAGATCTTGAGAGAGAAATTTTAGTCTGTTGTCAGTGATGATGTAGGTGGGGATCCCGAATCTGGCGATAATGTTGCGTATGATGAAGGAGCGCAGTGTTGATGCCTTGATCTCCACGAACGCTTCCGCTTCTGCCCACTTGGTGAAGTACTCTATTGCCGTCAGGATGAACGATTTGGAGCGAATTTCAGAGTTAAGATCACTTAGAGGGCCAATGATATCGAAAGCCCACATGGCGAAGGGACATGGGGCATGAATTGAATGAAGGGAAGATGCGGGAGAATGGATCTTGTAGGCATGGAGTTGGCAAGAATGATAGTGCTGGACAAAGATAGAGCAATCCTCTTCTATGGTTGGCCAATAATACCCCTGCCTGATGATTTTCTTAGCAAGAGCTTGAGCATTGACATGGCCACCACAGACCCTAGAATGTGCTTCCTTAAGCACCAATTCTGCCTCTTCTTTGTCAACACATCTCAGCAAAATTCTGCTCAGGCTCCTCTTGTAGAGCACCCCTCCTAGGATGGTATACCTCTGGGATACTCTTTTGATGACCTTCTTTTCTTTTGCATTTGATCCAGGTGTATATATTTGATCTTGACAATACCTCACAATCTCATCAAACCAAGGCCTCTCACTCTCGTCTAACTCTTCCAACTTGACTAGAGAAATCTCCTCTTTTTACTCTAGATATTCCTTCCTACCAAATCTTTCCTTGACCTTTAGAAATCGACCATCCTTAATCGCCGGCATCGACCTTCTACGGACATGGATAGTCCGCACCTGTCTACCTAGCGGGACTGATAGAGATGAAGCTAAGGAGGCTATGGCATTAGCAAGGATGTTTTGAGCTCGAGGAACATAGACAAAAGTGAGTTTGGAAAAGAGTTTGATGTAGCAAGAAGTGAGTTCTTGGTAAGGTTTGAGGTTTGGATGGGAAGTTTGGTATTTGGTTAGGACTTGGCGAAGGATTAGTTGGCTATCACCTATCACCCTCAATTTTGTGGCACCATAGAAATGAGCGGCCTCCAACTTGGCCAGCAAGGCTTCGTATTCAGCTATGTTATTGGTTGCTAGGAAGTAGAGCTGAAATGCCTATGGAATGGTGACACCCTTAAGTGATAAAAGGACGATTCCTATTCCCTTACCGTGCGAATTCAAAGCCCCGTCAAAATATAATGTCCAAAGATGGGAAGATCGGATCAACATTAGTTCGTCATCTGGGAGCTCTGACTGGACCGGGTGAAAGAGGGGTATAGGGTGATGGGCTAGATGTTCGGCAAAGGCATAGCCCTTATTCGCCTTCTGGGGAATATATGTGGTATCAAACTGTGAAAGAAAGCTCTGCCAATGACCTAACCGATCAGTTAGAATAGTTTTCTCAAGGAGGAATTTGATGGGATTGATGCGGGCAATAAGATTGACCTCATGAGCTAAGAAATAGTGTTTAAGCTTCTGAACTACCCAAACTAGTGCAGCATAGGTCTTCTCTACTACAGTATACTTCTACACACATGGATCAAAAATCTTTGACAAATAGTAAGTTACCCTCTCTTTCCCTTCTTCATCCACTTGTGCAAGGACTGCCTCAAGAGAATTCTCCAAAATCGAGATATATAGAACTAAGGGCTTGCCAGGGACTGGTGGTCTAAGCACAGGGGGACTAGCCAGGTATCTTTTCAAACCATCGAATGCATCCTGGCACTTCGAATCCCATTTAAACTCGGCTCCCACCTTGGTCAACTCATAAAAAGGTTTACACCTTTGGGAATGTTGTGAGATGAACCGGCGGACAAACTGTAGCCTCCCGATTAATTCTTAAAGTTCTTTCATATTCTCAGAGGAGGCATACCAATGATTGCTTTGGCCTTGTTTGGGTCGATCTCTATGCCCCTTTTGCTCACTATGAACCCCAACAATTTTCCTGAGGATACTCTGAATGTACATTTCTTTGGGTTCATTTTCAATTTATATTCCCTAGCCCTTTGCAAGACCCTTCTTAGCACTTCAGGATGATCTTCTCGGCTTTTGGACTTAACGACCAAGTCGTCCACGTACACCTCTACAAGGGTATGCATCATGTCGTGAAGAATAGCCATCATGGCCCTTTGATACGTTGCACCAGCATTCTTTAGTCCAAAGGGCATGATGACATAGTAGTAGGTTCCCCAAGGTGTAGTGAACGAGGTCTTCTCCTGGTCCTCTTCGGCCAACCGGATCTGATTATACCCAGAATAGCCATCCATGAATGACAGCATCTCGAATCCAGCAGTGTTATCAACCAACATGTCAATATGAGGTAGAGGAAAGTTATCTTTAGGACACGCTCAGTTCAATTCCCTGAAGTCTATGTAGATCCGAACTCGTCCATCCTTTTTCATTACAGGGACTATGTTTGCCACCAATTGTAGATAAAGGACGACCTTAATAAATCTAGCTTGATGTAACTTGTCAACCTTTTCTTTCATCTTAAGTGCAACATCGGGGTGAAATCTCCTTAATTTTTGTTTGACCGGGGTAGCTCCCGATTTCAAAGTTAGACGTTGTTCAACCAACGAGTTGTCTAATCCTGGCATGTCTTCGTATGTCCATGTGAACCTGTCCTTATATTTTTTCCAAAATTGTAATTAACATCTGTTCCTCAGTGGGAGTGAGGTTTGCACTTAGGAGAATTGTCTTAGAATCTTCCGATGTTCTGAGATTTAATTCTTTTGTCGGTTAATCCACCGTGGCCGATGTTTCTTAAAACCTTTTAAGTCCAGATGCATATGCATCAACCAAGTCCTCAATTTCTTCCTCAAAATCAGGATCTTTTTCTATTAAAACCTCATAGACTCCCAATGAATGATCTACATTGAATTCATCCTCATATTGGATTTCATCAAGCTGGATAGCATTTTCCAAAATCCTTGGCAGCCTTGCACATTCCTTGCACTTCTAAGCTAATTGCTGGAGATATCTCTCTGGAACGTGTTTACCTCTAGTTTTCTTTTTTCCTAGCCTAACTACTCCTAAAGAATATGGAATTGAAAAGGTGGTATCTACAATGGGTGAAGGATCGAGCAAATCGATCAGTGAATTGGAGAAGAGGGGTCCCTGGTTGGGAGCACCCTCCGAGACAAGCAGAGATGTCTCCTCAATAGAAAACTGAGTTTGCGAGAAGACGTTTTTTTTTTTTTGCATTTTGGGTATTTTCAATAACAAAAAGAGAATGAGCTGATGGGGCTCGAGCAGAAGTAGAAAGCTTAAGTAAACATAAGAAAAATGGGCTCGTGGGCCCGACAATGGCAAGAAAGGGGCAGATAGGCCCAAAGCTAGTGAAAAGATCTATGGGGCACACGGGCCCAAGTGGTGGGCACGTGGGCCCAAAGCAAGAAAACAAATCTATAGAACTCATGGGCCCGGTTGGTGGGCACGCGGGCCCAATGTTGTTGAATTGAAATGGGCATAAAAGCCAAGTGGAGTAAGAAAAATTGAATGGGCTCTCAGGCCCAGTGATCAGTTTGGGTAGCCATTTTGGCCTAGAATGGGAATCGGGCTAGAAAGCCCATCAAGTGCATCCAGGAGGGAGAGTGTGAGGATTTTGAAGTATGTGACCGTAGGATACGGCTCACACGAGATGTTGATTGGAGGTGAGTTTGAGTGGACAAGTTGTTTAGGGATGGACTTGCCCTTGACTGGTTCTTCCTCCTCTATGAACAATTGAGCCAAAGATGTACTCAAGTTGTCCACTTCTTCCTCTTGCTCTGGTTCCTTGCTCCTCTTGACTGGTTCTTCCTCTTCGTCTCCAGCCATCATCATGGTCTCACCTTTGATGAAGAATTTTTGGAGTCCATGACATTTTCTGGCCGGTAGACCATCCTCAGAGTGAAACTGGGCTCATAGCCAAGCCCGTGCCTTCTTGGTCTTTTCACAACTTTGACTGGGTGCACAACCCCCTGCAGTTCTTTTCCCAACCCCTTTCCTGGTTGATAGCCCATTCTTTTCATCATACGCCATGCAACTATTTCTGGTGACGTCGTCAACACCATGACCTCGAGCATCTCTGAAGTTGAAACCAACGGCCGGACAAGTTTTGATACTGATAGTGCAGAAGAGGGGTCATCCATGTCATTTAAAATGGGGATGTTGGTTACTTTAATCACCTAACCCTTGTAGGGGAACTTCAGACATTGATGATTAGTGGAGGCAACAACTCCTATTGCCTTAAGATATGGGTGTCCCAAAATAGCTTTAAATGTGGGGTCCAGTTATAAAACGTGAAACTAGGCGGTGACAACACACGACCTGAGCCCTACTTCCAACGTAACCACCCCTCGTGCCGGCTTCTAGGAGTTGTCATAGGCTGTCACCATGACGGCAGAAGGCTCAATTTCCTCATCCGAGATGCCGCAAATTTGCAATGTTTCTGGCAGCATGACATTTATAGATGCTCCGGTGTCAATCAAGCAAGACTTGATCTCTACACCTCTGATGACCACTGCGACGCGTAAGGCATACTTCCTGATTTCAGGCCGTGCCAACTCTTCCTGTGTCAAAGTGAGAGTCGGGTGTTCACTCCTCGGGGGCAGGACAGTAATGATCTTCTCAGGCGGGAGGTCCTCATTGACCATGACCTGCTGCAAGTATTATTGTAGGATGTCCTGATGGTTCTTGGACCTCTTGATCAGCTCTAGGATTGGAATTCGTGCCGACATTTTGTCTAGATGCTTCAATAGGTCATATGTTGTGTCGGGCAACAGTTCTTCCATTGCCTCTTCTTCTGCCTGTTCTTGTGGTTGCATCCCGACCTGGGGAAGACCCTTTGGAACATCCTCCCGCTACAAAGTACCGGCGCCAGCATGGTAGGAGTGAGTGGTGACTATGGTGATGGTAGGGTTGGTTGGTATGTTGAGGGGCCCGTAGTAGGTAGGGGTGGTGAGGATCGGATGATGAGGGGTCGTGGAGTGGTGGAGGCCGGTATGTTTGGTGATGGTTGGGGCGTTGGTGGTGATGATTGAATTATTAAGGGTCGTAGAGTGGTGGCGACTGGTAGGTTGGGTGATGGTCGAATAATGAGAGGCCGAAGGGTGGTGGAGGTTGATAGGTTAGGTGATGTTTGGGGTGTTGGTGGTGGTCTAATGATTAAACACCGGGGAGGAATGGTGGTTGGTAGGTTAGGCTGCGGTGATGGTTGGGGTGCTGGTGGCGATCTAATGATTAGGTACCATGGGGGATTAATAGCTGGTGAGGGCAATGATGTTTGGGTAGTTTGTGGGTTGGGGGAAGCTCTCGGTATGAAGAGTATAGTGCAATTTGTAGGTGGGGTTGGTCTGGCAGGCATGGAGGCAGTTTGATCCTCAACTTGCCAACCCTGGGAGTGGTGGGTTGACTCCTTGATGGCGAAGTGGATGAGGCCGAGTCATTGGTTTGGCGGTGCTGGTGCCGTGCTTGAATGGGTGCATGTACCGGTAGTGGATCTTGAACTATGCCCAGGCCGAGCTGTTGTTGTGCCTGAGGTTGCTGTCGCCGTGGTTGATTTTGCTGCGCCTTCATTGCTTGAATGGATTCTCCCATCTGTCCCCAGCCAATGTTCCACTGATCGTTGAGGTCATGAATGTAGTCTTTAAATTGAAAGCAGACATCCACCGTGTGCCCAGGATACCAATGGTAGGCGCAATACTTTGTCATATCAACATTCGCCGACCATCCTTCTCTCTCATTTGGAAGTTCCAACTACTGTTCAGCTATCAATGCATTGAAAATATAGATGAGGGGGAATGGCAGTTGTGGATAGTACTCTCTCTTGGGTTCCCCCTCCTAGGTTGGTTGGCTAGTGGTGGCACTTGGTTATAAGCTTGTTGTTGTTGCGGTTGTGGTCAGTTGTAGATACGTTGTTGCTTATGCGCTTGGTTGTAGGCATTTTGTTGTTGGGGCGCTCGGTTGTAAGTGAGTTGCTGTGGTGGTGCTTGGTTGTATGCAAGTTGCTGCTGCGGTTGAGGGGCTAGTTGAGGTGTTGGCCAGTATTGTTGGTTGGGTGGTGGGTTACGGTATTGGCTTTGGCGATACCCACCATGATTACCCATGGCATTGATGCTCTCATTGTTCACTACCCCTTCAGTGGTAGGACCTACAGGTGTAGGCTTTCTAGTGTTACGGGGTTTGGGGTCGAATGGGTTGATCATAGAAGCATCCTTAAAATGGGCTTGGAGGTAACGGGCGCTATCACACAACTCACTTATGGTAGTTGGGGAGTGCATGATAAAGAGGTTGCGAAGGTTAGGTGTGGTATTCCCAATGAGCATCCTCACCTGCTCCCCCTCTGAGATGGTATCCACTAGCCTCTCGGCCACCCCCCTCCACCGATCATCAAATTTGGCAAAATCTTCATCCGGCTTTATTTTCTCAGCAATTAAATTAGTTATTGAGTAGGCTGACCTCACCCGATCCTTGTACCTCTGCAAAAACTTTGCCTTGACAATATTAAAATCCACTGCCTCAATAGAATCAAGAGAATAAAACCAGTCAAGGGCGGATCCTTCCAATAACCGGCAGAATAGGAAGGCAAGTGCTTTGCAGTCATTTTTCTAGAACGCGGAGTCATATAGAAAGCTCTTTAGGTGGTTAAAGGGGTTCCCGATCCCATTATAGCGTTGAAGGATTAGAATTTCAGAAGGAGGGAGATGTAAGACCGGGAAAGACGGAACAGAGATTTCAGGGGTGGCTTTAGAATCGAGATGGTGCCTCAGCTCTTCAAAGTGCTCATCCATTTGGTTAAGTTTTTCCATGAATGCTTGGGTGAGGCTGGATTCCTGAGCCACCGGAGCAAAGTATTTAGGTGAATGGGTTGGTAGAGGCGGGTTGGAAATAGGAGCTGGAATAACATTATGTGAATGCCCCACAACAGGGTGAGTGGAGACACGGTAGGGTTGCTCAAGAAAAGAAATGATCAGGGGCCTGACTGCCGATTGAGGTGGTGAGGGGGCTTGATTTCCCTCGACCGGATCTTGATTGGCGGGCATCTTGTCCTTTGTGGAGGATTGGATGATTGCAAAGGTCTTGAGATCGAGGTGAAGAGATAGATCCTTGAGAGCTTGTTCTATACTATGTAAGGTGGTTCGGTGAGCGAGATCTTGGACCTCAGGTTCTATCACAGTATTAACACGGCCCTCTGGTTGGACCATGGGTTGCTGAAGCTCGTAGTGACCCATCTCGTACTCCTCTTCTTGCCCGTAGTAGTCCGACATCCTGACGTGTCTTCTGGACCTTAGCATCATGGGCATCCTGTCAAATTTTCTAACAAAATGGTTGAAAGAAAGCAATGAAAGGTGTAAATGTAAAGAGAATTTTTGTTTGGTTATGCATTGTTTTTGTTTGATTTGATTTGGTTTCAATTTTGTTGTTTGGCAAGCAAGTTTAACACAAAAATTGAAGGGATTTTTTTGTTTTGTTTTAGGTGTTTTGAAAGAAGAATTTTTTTGGTTATTTTCAATTGTTGTGAGCAAGCAAGTTATGTAAACAAATTCTTAAAATGACTACTCGACAATTTTTGGGTTGAAACCTTAGATTAGATAGATTGTTAGAAATTGTTCACTCAAATGGGTATGGTTCCTATTGCTTCATTTTTCAAGACCTAAGGTTGTCACTCAATCACCACGAGTAGGTACTTGGGTTCTTCGGGTTTTGGGAAAGTGATACAACCGGCCCAATCATGCAGAGAGGAATACTCCACGGATGGGGATTTACAGAGGTCTTGATGGAAACCACCAAATCAACTAGGAAGGAATATCCCAGAAGAGAGATAAGAATCCACCAAGAAGGTGTTTGGAGGGTGAGGGTGTGTTAAGAGAGAGTGAGCCCTCGTGTCGAATGCCCTACGGATCAGAGCAAGTCAGGTACCCGTTGCAAAAATCTAATGCAAAAATGAAAAATGCAGGGTAGGAAGAGAAGAAGCAATCAATATGCAAGCATGAAATGAATGAAAGCTATTAAATAAATCAAACAAGTGAATGCAATCAAGACAAGCAATGATAAAGTAAAACAAGTAACTAGCAACTAGCAACTAAAAGGTGGTTCGTGTGGGAATCGGTTTATTTGATTGGAAAAAGGGAAGGAGGGCCACGTGGGGCCAATCTAAAGTAGTGTAAAGGGATGGTCCATGCGGGGACCAATCTGAAAGTGGATTGGTTCATGCGGGAACCAATTTGGAAAGGGGGTCAGTTCACGCGGGAACCAGTTTTAATGAAGGAAGGGGCGGTTCATGCGGGAACCAGTGTAAAAGGTGACAAAATAAAAAGAGGGCCATGTGGGGCCAATCTAAAGGTGCTGCAAATGGGTGGTTCACGCGGGGACCGATTTGAAAATAAGTTGGTTCACGCGGGAACTGGTTTATAACAAGAAAAGAATGGTTCACGCGGGGACCGGGTTGAAATTAATGACAAGCAAGTAAAGTCCACATGGGGGACAATCTTAAAGGAAGAGTAAATAGCAAGTTTAAAGGAAAATTGACATGGAAAAGGTAAAGGACTAGCCGGTTCTCGCGGGAACCGTATTGGAAAACAACTAGTTGTATAGTTGAATCAAGCTAGCACGGTTAAAGACATTGGTTGTCCCACTGTGGTCGCCAAAAAGCTGTCAAATCCAGAAATGGGTTCTGGATCGGCACCTCAAGATAAGGTGATGATAGAATGGGGGAAAGGGAGTGAATTGGAAAACACTCGGAAAGCGGTAAAATCTTCACCTCGATCTCACACTCACATTGATCCCCGAACTTTCATCCCACGATGTCGCTCGAGAACCGGAGATGGTTCGGGTCGTGTGGGAGGAGTAGAATAACTTAGAACATGAGAAAATTGAAGAAGTGGTCACCAAGAGCCGTGGGCTTCGCTTTATGTAATAGAAATAGTAAGAAGTTGACCGTGTGTACTTAGCGCGGGAGATTGGGATGTGAGTTCAACCTTCTTCTTCTTCGGCCGGCTGATGAAGAAGAGTCCAACCGATGCTAACTTGATCAATTTGTGCAACTTAAAAACAATGAACAAACTGAAGAGTTTGATTAGACTTGATAGAAGTGTAGAAACTGTAATAAGAAGGTGAGAGATAAGCAATTGAAACGGAACTCACCAGGTTCGGGGTGAGCCTTAACCATTTTTTTGTGTTTTTGGTTATGTAAAAATGATGCAAACTAAACTAAAATATGTTCTAAAATGGTAAATAAACTGAGTGAAATGAGTTGAGAAAGCTTATGGAGTGGATCAGCTTGAGTTGAAGCCGAGTTGGTTGAAACAAGCCAGTTCGGATTGACTTGCACCCTCCTGGTGCGACTTTGTTGCATAAAACTCTACAGCTGACCCCGATGTCAGAATCAAGTGCCATTTATTTTTATGGATGGGGAACTTGGAGATGAAGAGATCTCCTTTTTATGACTTCTCCGGAATCCTTTTGTACAAGCCTGTAGAAAATCTGAAATTGGATGGATATGAAAAAGTAAAACCTGGTTGCGCGCTCTCGGTGTAGCAATCGCCATTGATAAATTGCAAGTCAGAATCAAATGCTGCATGTTGAAAATGAAAGAGGACGAAGAGAAGAACAACTCTTCTGTTGAAGACTTTGGCAGTAGGAGCCTCGGATTTTCTACATAAGTCGATGAAATTTGGTTGCTATAGAACGCAACGATCGGACTTCTTCTTCACTTCAGGATCGATCTCTCGACGTCGTATCGGCTTTGGATGTCAGGACAACCTTGGGAGGGAGCTTGGATGACCACAGGATGAGCTAGGCATGGGGGGTTCAACCTTGGATCATTGGGAATAGCTCTCAATTTTTAGAGAATGGAAACCGGTGCAAAATATGAAACTGGTCCGACCGCGCCTCCGTGTTTCAAAGGAAGTGAGGGCGCGCAGGGTGCGCCCTCAACCTAGGGGCGTGCAGGGCACGCCCTCCTATTTCAAAGAAGGTGGGGGCACGTTACACATCTTATTGCTAAAAGTCATCGGAACCTTCCGAAAATTGCTAAAAATGGACTTGATAAGATGAATGCGCCCCCGACCCGGGGACACAGTCAAAATAATCGATCTTAGGCGGAGGAAACTTTTCAAAATCCGGTTTAGAAGGTGCTAATTAAAGTAATTTTTGGTTTCCGAAAACGGATCGTGCCCTCCCCTTTCAAAGGGAGCGAGGGCGCGCAGGGTGCGCCCCTAGTTTGAGGGCACGGTGACCACACCCTATCATTTCAAGCAGGGCGGGGGTGCGGTACACTCTCTCTCCTACGTGCGCGTTTCGCGGGCCATAACCTACAAACGGGACATCTAATTTGGCTCCCATTTGTTGCGTTGGAAAGAGGGCATTAAACCGCAACTTCTCAAGTCGGTGAATCAGCTGGCATGACTCCTGAGACGTTCAGACGGGGCTTTCTACCAGTTTACCCTCTCGCGGAAAGCCAAAAACCACGGAAGAGATCCAAAAGGGCATGGTTCCGGTTGAGAAATCTCAGGTTAACTCGGGATGACTTAAAATGATGACCAAACAAGTCCGGTATGGTAAAAAACCGGTAAACGTGAACTAAAGCTTAGAAAAGTCGGAAATAACCAGGAAAAATTGACTGAACCGGCCGTATGGCCCCGGTTGATGAAATATACGGCTAGGATCGACCCGGATGACCTGAAAAGGCCCGATGATAACCGAAAAGGTCTAGCATGTGGTACAAGATAGTCATGTGGTCCGGGATAGTTGTGTCAACACGGATCGAAAAGCCATTATAGACCAACGCCTACCGAAATGACTTCTCGGAAACCCTGAATGTTACGCAACACACGCGGGACTCCCGAGATGTTCAAGTATGGACCATTCAAGGTCGGTCATCGAGCAAGCTTCGTGTTTTCACAGTTCATGTGCGACTCTCGCTTGAAGGTTACGACATTATTTTGGAAATCATCGATCCATTCCCAACTCACGAGGGGCTCCACCAACATCCTTATCTCATTTCCATGAGGTGATCTGGATTAGATAACGGTCAAATAAAAGATATCGCCAATGGAATAGGAGTCTGAGGCTTCGAATCAAGCCAATTTGGCGTGTCTACAGCTACCAATGATTTAGTGTTGGTTGATGGATAAATTGAGTTTACTAGATAATTGCAAATGACATTGGGCCTTGTTATTGTAGCACATTTCAAGGAGCCAATTATTTGTCTATAGTGTCATATTATCAATATTATCATCATTAGCACAAGTTCCCTCATAAACTGCCATGTGTGTTTTTAAAGCATTTGACCTATTCATTTTGTTGATGAAATGTCATTTAGATACTGATGTTGTGATAGAGGCAACCCATTGTGCATTGTCACTACTCCTATGCCTAGAAAAAAAATGAAGGGAACCAAGATCCTTAACGGCAAATGCCTCTTTAAAAGCAAAAATGACTACTTTAATTTAATAATTTGAGCTTTCAATCACTATAATGTTATCAACATATACTTCTAAAAATAATCTTAGATCTCCAAAAGCATAAATGAATAATGAGGTATCTATTTTAGAAGATATAGGCCAACTGTAATATTCAATAACTTTTTAAACTAGGTTCTAAGTGCCCGTTTAAGTCCATATAAAGACTTCTCCAAAAGGCATACATGGTTTCAAAAAGTTGAATAAATATAGCCTTTTAGTTGCTTTTTGTACACATGTTCAATTAAGTTTTCGTAAAGAAAGGCATTAGACACATCAAGTTTTTTGATGTCCCAATTATTATATATGTCAATTGACAAGACTAATCAAATTGTTGAAGTTTAATAACATGATTAAATGTTTCATGATAGTACATTTCAAATGATTGTTTATAACCACGTGCCACTTTAAACCTATCAATTGAACCATCAATGTAAAATTTAACCTTACAAACCCATTTAGAACAAAAAATATGCATATCTTGAATAGGGACCCAAGTTTTGTTTTAAATTAATACTTTAAATTCTTTCTTCATAGAATGTACCCAATGAGAAAATTTTTGTGCATCTCTAAAGTTCAATGGTGCAATATAAGAACTGATCACTAACCGAGAATTGCCCTATGTGCTAGCAGATAATTCTTTTACTACCAAATAAGTTTTTGTTTTCTAGGTACCATCTCTTGTCCTTGTTATCATGGGATAAACCTTTGTTATTGATACATGCACTGATTATCTAACTATAGGTTCAATTGAATTAGTTTGTCTAATGAAAGACTCAGATAATTCACTAGGCTCACCCAACTATTTTGGGATTTCAGAACCAAAATCAAAGTAAATGTTATTAGTTCTTTGTTCAGAAATTGCCTAGGGTTATGGTAATTGTTGAATTGAGATATAAGTGCCTGAGGAAGACCCCACGATAATGTATGTGTCAATTCTTCATAAGGAAAATTTGACTCATCATATATAACATATTTGGCAACTTACACTTTATTTGTTGTAGGATCAAAACAATTATATCTTGAATAGGACAAACTATATCCATGAACAACACTTTGTGATAATAAAACTTATGTTGTTGATAGGGTCTTAGACAAGAAAAAAAACACAACCAAATGTTTTAAGAAGTGTATAATCCAGTTCCTTCTTTAATAGCAATTCATAGGGTGATTTAAGCTGAAGTCTTCACGTGGGCATTCTATTTATCAAAGATACAGTAATATGAACACCTCCTTCCTAAATGCTTAAATGTAGTTTAGTATTATTTTATAAGGCAAAATGGGTTTCTATTACATGTAGGTGTTTCCTCTCAATCCTTCTACTTTGTTCATAGGTATGTGGACAAGTGTTAAATTCTATTATTACACAAGTAGTTTGAGAGTGCATAATACTCTCCACCATTAGTATGAAGAACTTTAATCTTTCTTTCAAAAAAACTTTTATACAGGCTTTTGAAACTTGATGAATGCCTCAGACTGTTGATTTATTTTTCAATGGAAACGATAGGCAAAACAACTATAAGCATCAATAAAATGCATATAATATTGACAACTATGTGTAGAATTCATGGGAGTTGGTCCCCAAACATCACTATAAACCAAGCCAAGTTGACAATTGACAAAATAAATTAAGGCTTTTATTGTTAACCTATGGGACTTAGCCAGAACACAATGTGAACAACAAAAAGTGTAACTAGAAAGAGATACATGTAGCCCAAAAATAAAAATTATATTGCTAAGAACTTTCTAGGATGGTTGCCCAAATGAAGAATGCCAATTATTAATCTATCTCCTTTCTCCAATATGTACTATAGGTGTCTGCCAATTATTAATGGATCTTTCTCCAATATGTACCTTAGATGTCTTCTTGTCCTCCATTTTAAGTGTGTACAATCTTCGATTGATCTCCCCTTTGAGAAGAGTTTTCTTTATTAGTTGGTCCTTAACAAACACATTATTAGTCGAGAACCCAACAATTGAATCATTATTATAAATAAATTACTTATAGACAACATATTTTCATTGATGCTTATGGGGTGTTTGGTTGCATGATAATGGAGATTTTTATTTTAATTTTTAAACATTATAAGAAAATTTGTTAAAAGAGGTGTTTGACAACTATGATAGTTTTATATTTTGAAAGTGATTTTCTTCTTAAACAAAAAAAGTTGGTCTCACCTTTTTCTTTTTTCTTGTGGTCCCCCACTTTGTTTGATCATGTATGATAGTTACTCTTTTTTGTTATTACATCCCTCCAAACATGATAATTTTATGTCATGAGTTGGTTCACTTTTTATTTTAATATAAATTTTTATCATGAAAGTGTATTAAAAATTATCATGCAACCAAACACCCCATTAGAACATGCAAAATATTTTTCAAAATATAAGATCTATCATGTAAAGGAGACATTGAATTACTGGTATGCCAAATTGGTAAACTTGTACCATTCTCAAGATAAACTTGATCATTTCCTGTATATAGTGTGTGAATGTGCAAAATCTCAATTTGATTAGTTAAATGATGAGCAATACCAAATAGAAGAATCAAATTCACTATTAACAAAATGTGTTGTATATACTCATAGTTAATTACGTTGGTTCTTCATTTGTTGTTTGGGTGGTGCCTTGTTTTCAAATCTATAGTAACACACATCAGCTTTGTGTAAGGAAATAGTGCAAATATGACATATAAGGACATAATTGTTTCTTGCTATTAATTATTTTTGTGAAATTGTTGTCTAGACTACTGATTATTTGATGACTTTGTTGAATTCGTGTTAAGGATTGTTGCTAGAGAGAGAAGCTATATTAACTGATGGAAGGGAACTTGAAATTGTTTGAGCTTCCTAGGGAACCAACTCTCGTGAGCAAGGAGATGCCCAAGAAGCTCTTCTAGTGTAAATGAAGGGATCCTTGTAAGTGCAACTAGGACAAATGACTCGTATGATGATTTGAGTCCCGCTAACACATTATATAATCTAATGTGTTGAATTGCTCCA
Organism: Cryptocoryne crispatula var. balansae; assembly: GCA_036172225.1. Lineage (NCBI taxonomy): Eukaryota > Viridiplantae > Streptophyta > Magnoliopsida > Alismatales > Araceae > Cryptocoryne > Cryptocoryne crispatula. The sequence continues at coordinate 12,366,355 of CM069930.1, forward strand.
AAATTGTTAACAATGTCCTTAACCTTTTGAACATAATCAATAATAAATAAAGAACTATTTGTAATAGTGTGAAGTTTATAATGTAATTCTAGAGCTCGTGCTTGAATTTGAGAGATGAGGGCAGATGCTAGGACATTCCAAGCATCCCTTTAAGTTTGAAGATCAACACTAAGAGAGAATAACTCCTTGGATAGTGACGATAGGAACTAGTTGAGTGTCATATGGTCTTGCCTCATCCAGTAAGTATAATATGGATTAAAAAGTGATTCACCTAAATCTATAGATTTAGCAACCATCAAAGGAGCTTGTTCCATCAACCAACCCCAATAATTTGTGACATTGCAAGAGTGGAAGAAATTGTGCCTTTGCCATGAAATAGTTATCACGAGTAAGCATCAGAGCCAATAAGTGCATTACTTTTGGAATCAAAGAGGTTTGGAGCTACTTGAAGTCAACGGGCATAATGATGACACAACAGAGATCGAAGTAGTCACCATTATACTTTCTAAGCTCTAATACCAAGTTGTGATTGAGCAAAAGTTGAGGAGCAGTGGAGCAAGGAACTTGGTTGAGGGTAGCCCTGTCAAATGGGCGGGCTCAACCCATCGGCCTGTCAGATGTTCGGACACGGGCCGGGCTCAAGCCCATCAACGAAACTAAACGGGTTAATCGGATAAGCTTGGCCCCCCATCTCCATTCAATCGACGGCCCGTCGATTTGGCCCGCCAAAAGCCCGTCAGCCCGTGACGGTCCGACGGAGGCTGGAGCCCTAGAGCGAGCACCAGCGGCAGCATCCTCCGGCGGCACAGCGGTAGCATCCTCCGGCGGCAGCATCCTCCGGCGGCACAGGCACAGCGGTAGCATCCTCCGGCGGCAGCATCCTCCGGCGGCACAGTGGCAGCATCCTCCGGCGGCAGCATCCTCCGGCGGCACAGCGGCAGCATCCCGGCTGAGCTACAGGCACCGATTCTCTGGCGGCACAGCGGCAGCATCCCGGCTGAGCTAGTTTGGGTGATTGCTGTCTAGTTTGGGGCCAATCTTAGGTGATAGTGATACTAGGCGTGTGATTGCTCTCTAGTTTGGGCGATTGCTCTCTTGTTGGGGCCATCGAGGCTCTCCGTTTCCCCCACTTTCCAGCGTGCAAGGACGAAAGGAAAAGGAAAATAGGTTGGATCCTCGCTCAGGCATTATGATATTAGTCGCTTATCGAGTTATTTGTAGGTCCGAAAATAATGGAAGCATTGGGCGGCATATGGTTATGATGCTTTCCATCTGTGTAGATAAAAATGGCATGGTTGAGATCCATTCTTTTTTTCATCAACTTGAACATTTGTGTTTCACGGAGGAAGGATTAGGAGTTGCTTGATGCTCGTCTCACCTTGTCTTACGTGATATTTTGTTAAAAGTATTTCTTTCACATATTTTTCCGGTTAGGTGTTGGAATTTCCGTGTTCTCATATGACCTCATTTAGCTCATAGATAGAAAATTTATTTAGGTAAATTGGTTAGTAGCGTAAATGTTTCTTGGGTCTATTCTCACGGAACACCTCCCTTAGTCCCTTATATATATAAATATATATATATATCCCTTGTCCACTATTTTAAGCCCGAACGCTGGTACTGTCCAATTAAGCAGATTACATGCCAACTTAGATTTCCGGCCAAGCAAATTACTAGGCCCTTAGCTAGCTCAGAATTGCTGCTACTATGGATCTCCGGAGTTGGTTCCCGGTGCATCCTTTGTCGTTTTTTCTATGTGCTCCTATATCTTACTTGTGGCAAATTTTAAACGTTATATACAACACCAGCAATCACCTAGAACTGCCTCCACAGCCTATCCTTCATGATCCTCTCGGCTATATATGGCCTTTGATATTGCTTCAATCATTGTTCATTTTGCGGCTTCTCGGCATTGAGCCTCGCCATGTTAACCGTCTTCATGCTATGTCTATGATCTGTCTATGATGTTTTTTTTATTCGCTTAGACTAAATAATCATGAACATGCCATGATGAGCTCATGTTATTTGGGTCGGTGTTCTCTCATTTTTTTGGATTTACGCAAAGTCGGCGATTCTACTCGGTGCATGCATTTTGGTTTAGACTACAAGTTTCTCGATTTTAGTGATCCGATTTTGAATTTCGAGACTTAGCGGACCTTAGATTTCAAATTCTGCATATTCTTAAATTTTTTCGAATTAGTTCTCTCTTATGCAAGTTTCAGCTAGCTATCTTCAAGTTTGTTCGCATTTCGATTTCAAATTCTTAGATTTCGGATTCGGGTTCGGATTCGCACTTCTCATTTTTTATTTGGAGTTTCCGGATTTATTTCAAATCTCGAATCTCACCTACAAAGTTCGGATTTTGATCTCTTCAAATTTCGGACTCCATATCTCTTGTAGATTCACGCATTTTAATCGATTTCCAGATTGCGGAGCTTCTTGAATGGGCTCTACACAAATTCGGATTTCGATTTTTATGGTGTATTGATTTCGACTTTCCGGATGTAGATTTTATGTTTCAAAATTTCGGTTCCGGACTCAGTTTTAGGCCTTGAATTTCAAATGTGATTTCGGATTTTTCAGATTTCGGATTTTACGGAGTTAGGCTTCAAGTTTTAAATTCCCGCATTTCGATTTCTTGCAGATTTTACGAATAAGTCGGTTTCCGGATTTAGGGGTTCTTGATTTTGACTTGATTTTTTTATGTTTCGATTTTTGTATGTTCTTCGGAAGGGATTAATGTTGTCTATTGTATTGTTTTTATTTCTTAAATTATGGCAATTCACAAATTGATAGGTGTTCTATTTTTTTATTTTATATTTAGTTGAGTTATGAAATTTACGGATGATTTTATAATCTCTTTGTGATTTTTAAAATTTTTCACATTTTTTTTAATTTTCTGATATTTGTAGAATTTTTTATTTATGATTGTTTTACAAAACTGAAGCCCGTTGGGCTAACGGGCTTTGGCGGGCTAAAGCCCATTTACACAATCTAAGCCCGTTGGGCTTTCTACGTGGGCTTGGGCTTGGGCTCTATGTATATGGGCTTAAGTGGGCTTGGGCCGGGCCAGCCCAAGCCCGGCCCATTGACACCCCTAGTTGAGGGGGCTCTTCGGAACAAATGTAAGCAAGGAAGAGGAGTGGAGAAGTGGGATGTGCAAAATTGATTAATAGATGAGTGCGATCAATGTATACCTATGTCTATATTACAAAGCCCAGCCAAACTCTCTAGAGAGTGAGGGAGAAATGGTGAGAAGCCTAATTATAAATACACCTTATATGCCATTTGGTGCCCTGAGACATACACAAATTTAAATTACATTTTCTACAATGTTCTCGTAATCCTCCTTCGAATGGCTACCGATTTTTTCTCTATCTCGACATCGATCCATGGCACAGACCTAAAACCCTAGTTGTCTAGTCTTCCCATATTGTTGCTCGAAAAGAAAATGAAATATATAATATCTGCAGTGGGTTTGCTTCAACGACTATCTGATCTATATTAACTTACTTCGTACTTGATCTCGAACTCCTTAACAAGTAATTTGAGAGTCCATTGGATAAAAGCTCCACTCCAACTTATTTGTTATTTATTATGTTAAAAGAAAAAGTATGATCAGCAAAATAAAATTCTACTCATAAATTATTAAAGTTTAAGTAGATCCGTGCAAACTTGATAAAACTTACGGTTCTTTTAAATACTTACTACGTTATTTGACTAAATGTTTGTTAAAAAATAAATAAAAATGTTAAAAATATATGATGTTGATTAAGTATATTAACCAAAATGAAATTGAGCTTAATCTGAGTTTAAATTAGAGTTCAAACTTATTACAAGTTTAAATTCAAGCTTCATAAACAGGCTTAAATTGATCTCAAGTTCGACTTTCACAAATGAACTGAGTTTAATCAAATAAATAAATAACTCAACTGCCGAGATCAAACTCTTAATAAGCTTGGTTAACATAGGTAAAAACCACTGCTCTAATATCAACCGGAACTCTAACAGCGTACTCACGAAACTCCAACAGCGTACTACGTGACTGGCTCTGCTCGGTTTGTTTGCACTCCCATGGGATTACTTGAATAATCAAAAGAAACCAAGACAACAATTGCATATTCACTTTGTGTCTATACCATTTACTAATGTACCCATCACTACTGATTCAGGGTCACTGATCTTACCTATGGATGCTCATGGTTTAGGTTGGTTTTGGTTTATAATTTTTACAAACAGATCAAATTAAATATGCCTCTTCAAAACTAAATCAAGCTAGTACCGTTTGATTTAATTTTCTTTGGTTCAAACTTTATTTTATTAGGGCTATTGCATGTCTATATGTAAATTTGTCTAGTTTAATTAAAATCATATTTTATTAAAATATAGTGTGTATGTTATATTCATATATGCCACTACTTTACTTTTTTCATGAAAAATGTGCAAATATTGTTAATTTGCCCAAGTCCAAATGACTTGCTAATTAATTATGGAATCAATTCAAATTAACTTAGAAAGATACTGAAAAGTAAAACAAAGTCAACTGAAAGAAAATTTAACGGCTATTTTGATTTTTGTACTTGAACCGAATAGCAAACACACGAACTACATACTTCTTCACAACATTTAATTTGACGAATAAAATGATTAAGTATAAGTGCAAATGAACTTAAGTTGAGTCGAGTAATATATTCTTCAAATTAAATTTATTTATTTTATAAGAATTTGAGTTTGAACTCGAAATTCTACGAATACGTGAAACTTTTTGTTTAAGTTTCATTTGTTATTTAATCAAGTTGAACTCATATTCAAATAATAACTTAACGATCTATATTCTAATTTAAACTTATACAAATTTATTTATAAAAATGTAAAACTAATTAAATTTTATTTTTTGAATTTTAATTTAACTAATGTATAAAATTCTAGTTTATATTTATATTTAAATTTATTTTATATATTTTAATAATAATATATAATTGTTAATATTTAAAAAATAAAATTTTAAATAAATATTAAATTGAATACTTAATCAAATTGCTTGTGAGTTCATCAAATCGAGCAGCTCAAGCTCCACTCATTTAATAAATCAAAATTTTTTTATTCCTCTGTGCTCATCTAACATAATAAATAAGTCAAAGTTTTATTGAGTTTAGAGTTGCGGTCATCTTTCTTGGTTTGCATAATGACCAGCGCCTTAGGTCAAACGTCATTGCGTCAGGATGCTTGGTACCGTACCGAGTAAAGTCAAAGACTGTGTTCTTCTGGGCCATGAATGAGGATACCGATCCGATAAAATATCCTTTTGCAAGCGCAAACGGGTTTGCATGTTGATCCCTCGCGCAGTTTCTCCTCCGCTCCGCCTCCCGGCGGTAAAAGAGTGAGAGAAAGATATAATATAAATCAGAGAGAAAACAGACGACGCAGAAGAGCAGCAGCAGAAGAGGAGTCCTGCTGGGAAATGTCGGCTGTGTCGCATCTCGGGGGATCTTCGTGCTGCTGTTGCTGCTACTCCAGTTGCAACCTCTGCTCGTCGTTTTCTTATTCGGCCCGGCAGCAATTCATGTTCATTCCGGTGGTAAACTCTTCAGACTTCTAACATCGACCGTCGTGGGGGAATCTGAGTTTTGCCTGCGTTATTCCTTGACGTACCCATGAAGATATAGCCAAGCCCTAGATCTCTTCGTTCTAGGGTCGTAAGTTGTGTTCATTCTTGGGAATATTGAGATTTGGTGTAGGAGGTGGTCGGAGTCCTGTTCGGTTCGGCTACTTTCTTCCTGATTGGATCCGGAAGTAACAGAAGGGTGGTGATCCCAGGAGGCCGCCAATTGGTCAATTTTTTCTCTGTAGACGTCGATCTTAAATTGGGAACGGAGAACTAGGGATTACTGGTTTAGTTTTGGCTACCTGTCAGAGGGATTTATTAGGCTTTAGGATTTCGAAGTCGAGGGATGGCATCCAACGATCTGTTACAGATGGAGGACCAGACTGACGAGGATTTCTTTGACAAGCTGGTTGCAGATGACGAGTTTGGGCTCTCGGGATCTGCCCCTGCTTCTGGAGATATGGCAAGAGCTCTTTCCAGTGTGAGCTTGGGGGAGGGGGGCTCATCAGTTGACAATTTGGAGGAAGAGGATATTCAGGGGGATGAGAAGGTCCTTGTGTCAGTTTGTCATGAAAAAGCTGATACAATCAAGGTGGAGAGTATTCTTGCTGAGGGTGCCAATTACATCAACGATGATGCACAATCTGTAAACATTGTCAAGACGACGATAGAGATGGACTTGCCTGCAACATCGGCAGAGAAGAACACTGGATCCAAGGGAACAAGTGTCAAGGCAGTGCAGTGGACTTCCTTTAGTTCTGGTGAAGTGCAGGGTGACGTGAGTGGATTAGGAATGGATTCTGACTTCTACAGGGTTCCAGATGGGTCAACAGCCAACTTGCTTATGGATATAGATGATACAAGCACTGTTTTAAATGCAACATTTGGCCCCATTGAATCACAGGATGTTCAAGCCCTTGAGGTCACTGGCGAACAACCTATTTATTTTACTTCGTCAAATCAATCAGATTCTCAGGTTTATGGAGCCTTCAATGATGAGGCAGCAGCTGGAGATGATTCTCAATATTGGGAGAATGCCTATCCTGGTTGGAAATTTGATGTGAACACTGGACAGTGGTTTCAAGTGGATGGTTGTGGGACTTCAAACAATGCACAGGCAGATGTTTATGTTTCCTCAGTGATAGGCCTTCAAGAAAGTCTACATGAGAGTAGTGGGTTAGCTGATGATAGCGTTATTTCTGATCAGCGAACGGAGATCTTGTATTCGAAGCAGACCCCGCCATCAGTTGTTGAGACAGTATCCGATGGTTATGCAACAGGCAACGTGTCTAGTTGGAGTCAAGTTTCTCAAGGAAAGACAGAATATCCACCTAATATGGTATTTGATTCCCAGTACCCTGGTTGGTACTATGACACAAACACTCTGGAGTGGTATTCGTTAGAATCTTACACACAGTCTCTTGAGACAATCACAAACACAATTCAGAACCCACTAACTCAAGAAGTAGGTCTGGCCACTGATCAGGATCACAGTTTATATAAAGGAGAGGTTGGTCAATTGCAAACTAAGATTTTAGATAGTCAGTCTACTCAAGAACAAGCTGATTGGGGTGGACATATCAGTAGTTATCATCAGCCTAACAATTGGCAACCAGCGAAAGATGTCAAGAATGAAACTGCTTTTGCTAACTTGGCAATGGCTGGAAGCTTTTACAATCCACCACATCCTGAAAGGAGCTACTTTGATCAACAGCCAGGTGTCCAGTCCATTGAAAATGTCCAAGACTTTCAGAGCAGCAGCAGCAACCATGGTGTTACATCATTTTCAGCTTTTGTTCCTGCACAAAGCAGTTATCAGTTTAGTCAACCGAGTGTTGAACAGCAGCATCATTCAAATGTAGTCCAGAATTCTTATTTAAATCAGAATTCAGTGAATTATTCTCAACAATTCTCACTTAATGATAGTATGTCTTTATCTCATTTCTCTTATGCTCCAAATAGAGGCAGGAAGCTAGAAGGACGCCCACCTCATGCTTTGGTCACATTTGGGTTTGGTGGAAAACTTATTGTTATGAAATATGCAACATCTTTTGGTGCAAATATGGCATATGTTAGCCAGGTGAGGCAACTAAAATTGTCCTTAACTTGTTCTGTTCTATTACCTTTGGTGAAAGGTCATTCTATGGTGAAAAATGCTTATATTGATTTTTTTCATGTTTTTATATGAAGGACGATTCCAGTACAGAAATATCGGTGCTTAATTTGGTGGAAGTTTTCATGGAGAAAGCTGACTCTTCAAGTTTTGCCAACCAAAATTGTAATTACTTTTATAGTTTATGCAAACAGTCTTTTCCTGGTCCACTAGTTGGTGGCAGTGTGGCAACCAAAGATCTGAATAAATGGATTGATGAGAGGATAACAAGTTGTGAATCATCAAGTACGGATTTCAGGAAAGGAGAACATTGTAGATTGCTTCTCTCTTTGTTAAAGATATGTTGTCAATACTATGGGAAGCTGCGGTCACCGTTTGGTGTGGACCCATCACTGCAGGTAAAATGCACTTTTTCTGTTTGAAGGCTACCTGAAAATGGAAGCATTTCCTGATAAACAGAAAACAGAGGTAAAATGCACTTGGAGTTTTGGTTCCATTTTTTTATAATGGGATAACCAAAATTCTATTAATACGAAGAAAAGTCTTACAAAAGAGATTAGATTGATTATAAAGGGAAAAGGAAGAGACAATCTTTTTTTTTGAAGAGGTGGCACAGTGGCTAGACCACTGTGCTCAGCGGGTGTCCAGCACTGGACACTCTTGGGTTCGAGTGCCCCTGCGCTCATACCTGGGATGATCGCCCCCTGGAAAAAGGTAGGTGGCACAAGTTTGTCCCTATATGCATCACTGTCCAATCTGTTACCGGAGTGCACAAACATCCACTCACTTACGAAGGTTGACATCATATGAAGAATGAACATGAGATTCTAAAAGTGATCATAAAAAATATTGTTGTTCTTGTATGCCAAACAAACCTTAGGGTAGAAGGTAGAATTATATTCCACATGTTCACAGACCCTTGGGTTCTAACAAGGCCAAACTTGTAGCAATTGGATGGTGCTGACAGGTTTTGTCCACTGAATCTTCTATGTATCGAAAAGAGTTTTTCATAAAAAATTGATTAACTTGCACTTTATGAACAGATGGTTCACTGTTTCTTCCCACATTCCACAATAAACACATGATATATAAATATTGGGAATTTTTTTTAAGGTGACTTCTTGTAGGAAATCTGATGCGGGAAGGTGCGGGTTGACTGGTGCTGAACACTGCAAAAATGATGTTAGAAGTCTCAAAATAACTGAACCATGCTGAAATTTAAGTGAACCGGGTTTAAAACCAGTCAAAATGGGCCCGAACTAGCAAAAAGTCACTCAAAAGGGGCCTGAACCCAAGGATCACGGGATCAGAATTAGCATCGGGATTAGTGCCCATTGATTCAGTCCGGATTGAATTAGATTGGTCTGATCTAGACTGATCTGCCAGAACAAAGCTTGATCTGGAATCGGTCCAAATCGACTAATGTTTTTCAAAAAATTTGTAAAATTCAGGAAATATGGTAAAAAATTGAAACATTAGGGAAAATATAAAAAAATGAAAAACATCAAATTGGGTCATCTACCATGTAATGTCATACAAATTAATATTGATACAATAAATTGTCATGTAACTATGAGTCTAAATCACAAATGGATACAAACTAATATCAATATATTTTATAAAATAAAATGGGTACTGTTGGCATCAGATTTTTCATAAAAAAGAGGGGGCAGCAAAAAAAAAAAAAAAGAAGAGGGAAAATAAGACCGGACCAAGGCCAAAACAAAGCCCTAAATTAGCCCATGGGCACAATCCACAGCAGGCCCACCCCTTATTTTGATATAAAACAATTATTCTTCAGCTCCTTTGAAGCCCATTACGTACAGCCCATTGAGAGGAAAGGAGAAGTGGGCCGCGGCCTCCTGCAGGCCCAATTCGGGCCAGACCATCTGCAGGCCCAGTGTGAACAGGCTGCTGGCCCACCTGTCACATCAGCAGGCCCCAGCCGCACCAGCCCATCTGCACACCTGCCACCTCACCTGCCAAGTCACCATGCCCAATTGATGGTGTGGGGAAGCTGAGGGGACTGGTCAGGTGGGGAACTCAAGGGTCAGTCAAAGAGTTAAAACGTGGGGGGAAACTCAAGAGGCAGGTCAAGCATTAAAATTCTGGGAAAATTCAAGAAATTAAAGTTCATTGACCCCCACCAAGGCCATCTTACGTACTCCACCAGATGCCCCTTCATCTCCCCCTCAGCTCCTATAAAAAGAGAGGACCGCCCAAGGGAAGAGGGGCTGCTGAGGACGCCGACAGGCTGCCCCTCTGCTTGCTGCTCCCCCTCTGACCTGTTGCTGCACATCTGCATATCTCCAAGTCCTGCCAGCAGCCAATAGGAGAAGAGAAGAAGAAGAAGAAGAAGAAGAAGAAGAAGAAGAAGAAGAAGAAGAGAGCTGCTGCCACCCCTCCTGCGTACCTACACCTGCCAGCAGGCAAAAGGGGAAGAAGAAGAGAAGAAGAAGGCAAGGTAGGGGAGGTCTATACATACTAATTATGTAGCCCTCTAAGGGCCCTCTCTCTACCCATTCTAGCTGCCCCCTCTCGGTTCATGTTCATCTTGAAACATGCCCCATTTCGGCCCTCCTAAAGAGTCCCTAAACTGGTCCCTTTGTGACCAATCTGCTGCCCCTTTGTGGCCCATCCGAAAACCCTTTGCCAACCCCAATCCGGTCCCAAACCAGGCCCCAGAAATGCCCCTTGTGCAGGCCTGTCTTAGCCCATCTGAGCCCACCTGAACAGACCCCAATCTGATCCCAAACCAGGCCCCTGAAATGCCCCTTGTGCAGGCCTGTTTCGGCCCATCTGAGCCCACCTAAGGAGACCTCTAAACAGGTCATCTTCAGACCTATACACAGGTCCTTCTCGGCTCCCTGCAGTCCCCCCTCAAATGTACCCAATCTAGTGGGTCCTTGCCCTACCAACAAGACCAAATGAAGGCGCACAAGCACAAAAATCCAGCAGGCCTTTCCGGCTCCAAACAGAGGACTGGACCCTCTCTTCTGCAGGAAGTTCCAAGGCCGCCTGGGCCTCACTAAAGCTCAAACAGGCCTCCAAGACACAATGAAGGCAAATATGGCTGAGTCAAAGTTTGACGTTAGTGTTAATCAAATAAATTTCACAATCAAACCGACTTGAGACTAATTGGGGGCCGGTCCAATCGGGCATGTTCTACGTCTCAAGTTTAAACTTAAATAATAATCCAATCCAAGACTAATTGGGGGCTGGTCCAATCGGGCACGCTCTACATCTTTGAAAAATAATCAAATAATCGAGGCTAATGAGGGCCGGTCCAATCAGGCACGTTCTACGCTTCGACACAATCTAAAAGAATAAAAAACTAATAATGGTTAGCATATAAAGGTCAAAAATGACTCCAATACTATACAATTTTTATCCCATCAAAGGATGATTATATCGATTTATATAATGGCTAAATGTGTATATATATGTATGCATGTCAAAATATAAAATCTATATGATAAGTGATTATATCGATAAGTAGCACCCCATAAACCTTAGCCAAAGGTCGGTGTGCTATGTTCCATATCGATATGATCGATTCCATAACGCCTATCAAATGCTCAATGGACTCAAATAAAATTTGATTCAATTCATTGTGATCATGACTCTTATGTCTCACACATTTGTAATTTGTACAAATTTTTTAATTAATGGGAATTGTATGTTGCATATTTCTTTGATATCGATGAGAGTTAAAAATAGCTCTATAAATTCAAATGGAATGCAAATAAAAAAATAATTTAAAATATGTCAAAATAATAATAAAAAAGAGAAAGAAAATAAGTTAATTAAATAATCTGAAAACATTAAAATTAATCAAAATTGTTAAGCATAATTTTTATGACTTAAAATTAATTTAAGATAAATTTTAGACTTTAAGAATAATTTTTCTAACTTATTAAAGAATAAATAAATCAAATAAATTCAATAAAAAGAATTATAAAATCAATTTGAAAACCATTCAAAATATACTTAACTAAGTAAAAGAATGATTATACAATCTTAAACTAATTCTTTGGATAATAAAAAAAATGATGATGAAATCTCCTAAGTCAAAATATCTATTAATCAATCAATAAATTAAATAAAAAAACAACACAATAAAATCAGTTTAATAAAAAACAAACAAACTTATAAATAACACATTGTCACCTCATAAAATAATGTTCAAAATTTGAAATAACACATTGTCATCTCATAAAATAATGTTCAAACTTCTAAATCAAATATCTTCAACCAATTAAATAACATTTAGAATAAATAAACCTAACAAATCTAAAATCAATCAAGCATTCAAAGAATAAAAAATGATAAAGACTAAATCTAAATCAAGTTAAATCCAAACCCTTAATCAAATTTTAAATAAACACTAAAAGACATTAAGTCACAAACCAATTGAATCAAAATTTTAAAACCAAACTCAAATCAAATTCAATTTTAAACATAAAAAGTTTACATTCCATCAAATTTATGGAGTTGTCGTTCTTATTGTGTTTATTTCGATTGTGGTTGTATGTTATTGTTTCGAAATTGCTAGGGCGGCGAATCAAGTGTATTCGAGTGTTCTCGATATAATTAACATCGGGTCTTCGCACCATCTGATGGGGAGAGGTCAAAACAAAATTTCAAAGAACCAAACCTTGAACTTATATTTTTATGTATATCGTCGAATTAGTTATACTCCTATGGAATACCGATATTTTCCTAGTTGTTCTTCTTGAAATAGATACTCCAAGTCCACACCCCCCTTGGCAAACCTTGACTGGCTTGAGCGCTCTCTTGGTATAATCCACTGGCAAATTTGGCAAACTTGTCCTTAGATATCTTCTATGGTTCTTTGATTTTTTTTGATCATCAACCTTACATTGTAGTGGTAGAAGACTAACTTCTTTAATCTTTCACTTTTCAACTTGTTTCTTCTTTTCGTGTGTATGAGGTTGAAGGTGCTCTAATTCCTTTTACATTGACTTGAGCTGGTGCTCTGACTCAACACCCGAACTACTATAGCTATTAGTGGATTCCATTCGCTCTTGTTGTTCATTTGTATTCATCATTCAACTATGAAAACATAAATAGACCTAAAATTAGGAAACATATAATGTTTTCGTAACAATGTTTAGCATCTATACTTGTAATAGTTTACTAGGTGAAACTTTATCATGCGAGTATTGCGAATCTAGATCTCCGTAGACTCGAATTTGTGTTTATATGATGTCATCTGAAATACAATTTGAAATATGGTTAAATTTTTTACCACAACTTACTTTCAATGCTCACTAAATTATTAAATATTACTTACTTCAATCTTAAGATACCATTATCAAGAAGCGTATCTACGGCTTCTTGTACTAATTTCTCATAAGACATTACTAATTTTCCCGAATCTATGTTGTGGAGTCTTACACAATCTCTTTATCACCAATAATATGCAAGAGAGTACCTCGGTATCATTACACACCTGTCCACCATACTGTATACTCAGGTTGAAGAAATATTCTATCACAGTGAAACACATCTCATAGTTTGTGCATTAGCTAATAGCCATTAATACATTACTATATGAATAAACTGAAAGACAACAATTAAATTTATATCTGTGGCATAAATTTCGTGGTGAAATGTCTTATCACATCTATTGTCAATCACCTTCCACCACTTATGATAATCTTTAAGATGTTTCTCTTTAATTTTAGTTTTGCTTTGTCTATAACATCATATAAGTATCCCATTTGATTTCTATTATTTGAGTTCATTAATCTAAGGTTTTGTACTAGAGGTTTTATGACAGACATATAGTATTATATCTTTTTCCACTATCTATTATACTCAATAAGGCTCTCCATCTTCAATAAAAAATCATACTGATTTATGATATTTCTATTGGCATCCATGTAGTCATGGTAAATTGTGGAGAGTATGAACCTCTTTAGATCATTTCTATAACTATAGAGGCTCTCTAATGTAATAAAATGTGTAGCAAATCTAGTAGGACCAGGTCGAACTAAATCATGGCCATTAGTGTGCTCCCTCATGATATATAATAATTTAGGATGCCTATAAATAAATGATGTGATCAGTTATCTTTAATTGACCAATGATTTTACAGATGGATCTCTCTCAATGTTCTCTAACATAAGATCAATAGAGTGCATAGCGCACGGCACCTAAAATAAGTGGGGTCTAGCCTCTATTTTTTTTACAGTCTTATACGATGCTTTGTTGTCAATAACAAATTGCACAATGTCACTTCAATCTCTTCCATTACAATGTTCATCAAGTCAAATAGGTAAGTTTTCACCTTACCTAATACGTTAATGGATTTCAAAAATATAGTTCTCTTGGAATAATTCACAAACAAGTTTACGCGGAACCTTTTTATTATTCGTGTCCACCCATCACAAATTACAATGCAACCCCCCTCTTTTCTAATGGATTTGAATCTATCTATCTATGTGGCCAACTCATCATTCTCTTCATCTAACCCACCCTCGTATTTGTATTTGGAGGTGGGAGCTTTTAATCTTAGCCCAACCTTACCAATGACATTTACTATTGTTTGAAAATACAGACTGGTGGTTGCATGTGCTATGACACCTACATGAACCAAAATAAATACATTATTGTTAATAATTATTTTAAAAATATCTTAAACATACACTTGATAAAACTTAACATTTTCATATATCTAGTTCATTTTAATTTCAGCATGGTTTAGTTATTTTGAGCCTTTTAATGTCATTTTCACAACGTTTAGCACTGGTCCACTTGCATCGTCCCGCATCACTTAGTGAATGAGAGGGACAGAAAGTTAAGTGAGATCTTTTAAAATTTTAATTATACAACATATATTTATAATTATAAATCTTAAATATATGTGATAGTATAAGTAATAGTAAAATATATTAGTATATTTATGCAATCATAAATGGGTGTTCACGAATTACGAATCAACTTGTGCAGTCAGGTCTTGGGAGTAGTGTCCCTTGTGGGATAGGTATCAAGGGGGCAAAGCCTCCTAAAAGAAAAAAAATTTGAATTGTGTATAAATATCTAGGGCGCCTAGCCTAGGTGCCTTGGGTGCAAAGGTGGGTGCATTAAGCTCCTTTGGGGCTTCCCAAAAGGCACCCTAGCAAGATGCTGGCAGAATAGCACCTTTATGCTTGGGCACCACCTTGGTGGGTGCCTTGACAACTTTTTTTGATAGTATCTCAAAAGTGACCACAAAAGCTTGTAGAAAAGTTTTCAGGTTTAGAGCTTATAGGGAACAAGGATTCTAAAATCGAATTGAATTGGTTCGATTTGACTGATTCTTAAGAAGAAAAACCGATTCATAATCAGTCTGAATTGAATTTTTTTCTTCAAAAAATTTATAAAATTTTTTAAACCATTATGAAACACTATAAAGAATTGTTACAATTATAAAACTGGTTTCTAACATGCCATAACAATGATAACACATAATCATTACAAATTTACAATGTACATGACAAATGATAGTGATACATATGATATACCTTTCATCAAAAGTGGTGATATTGGGTGTCAATCCCCATTTTTGTTATACTTATAAGTACCTCATTCATTTTTATACCTCATGATTGGCACACATCTATATGAAAATAGTGATTTAGTCATCTGGCTAAAATCAAAGCTGTCTCCTGGAGTGGATATGCGGATGAATAGTATGGTTGAAAACTTGAAGGAGAAGCGGCCTCTGGATAATTGGCTGCTACATATTTATCAAAGTACCTTTGATGTCAGCGTTGACTTCTCCTGACTCTGATGCATTTGCGCCACTAGTATATGCATAAGAACCGCCACCTTCTCCTCCAGTTCCACCACCTTCGAATCCTCCTCCTCTTTCTCCACCACCATCACCTCCTATACTTAAAAGTGATAAGGCTAGGTAGATAGTATGCACTCTTCCTTGTCATCTTTTAAGATGATATTGTTGCTTCCAATCACATGACGTCACCTAAAAATGGGAAAAATCGGTATGTAGGCATCAATCTTGGCTTAGAAATTGTTGAAAGTATGTTTAAGAGGAGGGAGTCTCACCAATGGGGGGAAATGGAAGATTGAAAGGGAAAATTGTCAGAGACCTTAGAGGAATCACTGTTGAATTGCCCGAATCATCACTATATTGCTCAAATTGCTGGTGGAATCGCTTGAATCATTGTAGAATTGCCTAAATCGTTGTTGTAGTTGTTGGATCGTGCCAGAATCAACTGGAGATCCTTGCAGAATGCTGGAATTGCCAATGAGAAGCTTGATTCACGAGCCTTAGGGGGTTCTCGCGAGAATCAGAATGGTGCTAATATTAGTCATAAAAAGTTGATATCATATTGAAGTCGATTCAGAAGGGGATTTAAGTTGTCCTGGTTGAATTGGTTGGATCGATATATTCGATGTCAAAATTGGTTGAATCTAATCAATTCAGATTGATTCAACTGATTCGGATTGATTCCATCCTTCAAGCTTGAATTGAGATTGATTGATACAATTTCTGATTGGATTCGACTGATTCTACAAAACCATGATATGAATCTATATCTTTGATGGCACAAAGCACCTCTTACGCAGAGAATTTGCAGAGTATTGAGTACGAGTCTTCTTTACTCAATTTCTTAGGCATATGGAAGTTGAGAAAGGGGCTACGGGCTTCAACTAAGGGTGGCAATGAGCCTGGTTGGCCCGTAGCTTCGAGAGCCGGGCCAATCGTGGGACACTATATAGGCCGAAGGTTTTGACCCGCGAGCTTTATCCAAGTCAACATATGGGTTTGGCCAAATAGATTTCAACTTTTATCCCATAACTTCATTAAGTATATCACTTTTACTTATTAAAGATATATTTTAATTAAATTATTATTAATTTTATAAAACTATGATATGAATCTATATCTTTGATGGCACAAAGCACCTCTTACGCAAAGAATTTCCAGAGTATCGAGTAAGAGTCTTCTTTGTTCAATTTCTTAGGCATATGGAAATTGAGAAAGGGGTTACGGGCTTCAACTAAGGGTGGCAATGAGCCAGGTTGGTCCGTAGCTTTGCGGGCCGGGCCAACCGTGGGACACTATATGGGCTGAAGGTTTTGACCCACGAGCCTTATCCAAGTCAACATATGGGTTTGGCCAAATAGATTTCAACTTTTATCCCATAACTTCATTAAGTATATCACTTTTACTTATTAAAGATATATTTTAATTAAATTATTATTAATTTTATAATATTATCTTAAATAATTAATTTAATTGTAATTGATAATTATATATTTATAACAAAATGTTGGGCCAGGTAGAGCCGGGCCAAGCCAACTTAATATTTTTGACGGGTTGGGTTGGACCGGGCCAACAATATAGTACGAGTCGGGCTGGCCAGATGTATTTTGGATTGGGCCATAAGCGGGCCGACTTCGAGCTGTGCCGGGCCCAGCCCATTGACACCCCTAGCTTCAACACCCATCTTCTTTGAAAGGATTCCTATCTGATCGGCTTCATTCCCAACAATCCCATCCAGTTTCAGATGTTGAATATCACTCTTTTTCTTTCTAATAGAAGCCTGAGTATGAAAGTACTTGGTATTCTCATCGCCTTCCTTAGCTCAAAACTCCTTTGACCTCTGTATTCATTTGATCCCTTCCTTTAGACTTCATTCTTTATATGCAACTTTTAGTTTTTTCCATTTTGTTCTTTGTCCATCATTGATCAAACTTTCAGCATTTAATTTTTCAAAAAAGTCCATTTTGAGACCCTATCCTTTTAACTTTAATCATGATATTTAAGGATGTTATTACCCAATTTTTGATACATATCTTGATCCACTTGAGTTTGCATACAAATCTCCAAGTTGCTAATGTGGTTTTGACCTCATGCTAATTCTGCCAAACCTTGACTAAGTCGTTAAAATTAGGTTTCCTGCATCAAGTTAATTCAAAGCAAAATTTGTATCATATTTACCACAGGTGATGCCTATAGCGCAATGATCCAACTCTACTCTGAGAATATGGAAGCCCTCGGGGGCACCAAACTCATGGGCACATGTAGTATAGAAAAAGAACCTGTCCAATTTTGATTTTGATCCTGAGTTCGACCACATAAACTCAAGCCCAAGTTTGAGCATTCAGTTAGCCCACGGTTGTTCACCAGTCATTAAAAAGAGTCATCATCTCTTGGGTCCATACTCTCTGGTCTGATTTCTTGTTTGGCTTCAAAACGTCATTGAAATCACCATCAATACACCGTTCATTACTGTAGTTGTCACTTTTGGCTTCCTTGAGATCAGAAAAGAATTTTTGCTTATTGGCTTTGATCAAAGGACCACACACATTGCATAAAAACCATGGATTACCAGGGCTAGTATCACATAATTTGAGAACCTGCACATGTCTGCTTTTAAACAATTCCTCTGCATTGAATCTATCGGCATCCCAAATAACAACCACACCACCAATTCTCCCTGTAGGAGGCACAAAAAGAAACCTGATAATTTCTTACATTTTAGCCTTGCGAAATCTTGATTGTTGTCAAAATTAGATTTGGTTTCCTGTAGTAAAATCACATCCGGTTTGTGGAGGGCTACAATGTTGTGCAATTCCCTAATATTTTCCCTTCCAGAAATACGTCTGCAATTCTAGCCGACCACAGTAATCATGTTTAAATGACAATACCTTTTCCCTTTCTTTTCTTTCTCCTCCCATCGGACAATATGAAGGAAGTACCCTCTGTTACAGTGAACAATCCTAATTACCTTCTTCCAGTCCAGTGAACAATTCTATGCTAAGTATAACATGAAAAACATGTAAGCAAATGCATCCTGACTCTTACTGTTTTGAACACTTTGTTTTGACTATTTTAGGCACTAGATGGAGTGTTTTGTGAATGAAGTGTGTCAAATGAAGATTTTGGGAAACTGCTATCATACAATGGGTGCAATTTGTGGATTTAAAGACCTCTTGAATCCAAATCTAGAATTGATAGGGCTTTTTATTTCTTTGGCAAGAGTTGTTTAAGAATGCATACATCTTCCACCTGCCTGGAACCACTTCTGACTGTGGTTGGTTTCTGCTGGGAATCAGGAGGCAAATAACAGTGCTATCTTTCAATGTGAAGTAGCTTGGATTTGGAGACGGCATGCAGGATTTAGAGATTCGGTGAAGACATGGTGAAATCATTGCCTATACAATATATATTTTTTGAAACTGATCAAAAAAACATAATTTCCATTAAGTAAAAAGGAAAGTAAATGGGTCAAAACCCAACAGATAAAGAAAAGACCTAGCTCTGTCCCTCAATTACCGAGCTGGTAAGAGAGAATAGCGATTACATAAAGAAATGTCTAATGACTAAGAATCTGTTCATGAAAATTGCATCAACAGTTGCCTGAGTGAGCAAGATTTCGTTTCCTTATGTAGACTGACATCATGTGTATAATCATTCTTGGATGCTCAAAGTGCTCAACAAAGATCTGTTTATTTATAATGGTAAGCCGAAGATGATTAGAGAAGCATTTAGAAGGTGGAGCTCCAGTTTTTTCTGGGGAAAAGAGGACCTACAACATTGGACACGAAGATGATTATGAGGTTCTATCAGGTAAAATTAGGAAATATTAGACAAAAAACAAGATCCTTGTACATTAATTTGTACCTCAAATAGGAAATTAAATATAAAGAGAGATCTAAGCAATGATGGTAACTAGAGGGAGGCAGTAATACCTTCTACTTTTATTTGGTGGTTATGGCAGGAACAAGATAAATTATTCTACTTTCTTGATTGTCGATGTCAGATCATTTGAAGACATTAAATAGATTGGTAATGCTCCAGCTGAACTTTTAAGAATCTGTTATCCAAAGATGAACAGTGGTGGCCCTTGATCAATGATGATGATTTCCACAGGCTTATATCTGTGGAAAAGGGATTGCTATTCTTTATATGGATCAAGGATTGCCATCTCGGATCTCGGCTTCGTCTCGGGGGGGTGAAAGAGAAGAGATCTCGGAGAGATCTCGGAAAAATCTCGGGAGATCAAATCTCGGATTCTCATATCAAAATGTATATATGTATGAAACATAACATAATATCTTATAAAAATAGGAGTACATAAATGAATTTACATGAAAATATATAACACATTTTGTACATCAACTATGTGAATGAACAATTACAAGCACTTTCAATACCAAAAAGATAATTTTTGTGCTTCTAAAAGATTTAAACTTGTATGTAATCTTATTTAAATACTAATATGGTATTAAACTTGTAACACATTTTTATGTGATAGTATAAGTGATAGTGAAATATATTAAATGTGTTTACACTATCATAAACGGGGCGCAGAGTAGTCGCGGATCGACCTCGTTTCTCGGCCTCCTTGGCGCAGAGTAGTCACAGATGGACCAGTCTACATGGGACGAGATCTCGGCGATCTCGTTTCTCGGCCTCCTTGGCGAGACCGAGATCTCGCGAGATCTCGGCGAGATCTCGCGAGATGGCATTCCATGATATGGATTATGGATCACAACTTATATCTGGGTCCAGCCGACTTATCCATTGGACCTTTTTGTGAAATGATCAAGCTTGACTTCATGAATGCCATTAAGGGGTTTGAGAAACAACCAAGAGTTGTCAAGGATTTCAATGTTACTTTCTTAATTCATTAGAGTTGAAGTCATAGAGTTGCCACTAGGGGCTCAAGATTCTTCTCAAAATAGTCTGCTATTGCCCATTGTTGTAGTAGATTCATGGCCCTTTTCAAAACATTTGTTGGATGGACAAACTGCTTCTGGAAACATTGGTTGTTCCTTTCCCTCTAAATAGACCGTAAGATGGCAGGAAGGAGCGCCTCCCATAGTGTCAGATTCATGCTGTTTGGGTGCCATTACCCTATTTCTCCAGTAGAGTTTTTGTTGATGCTATGTTTGCCACCCACTCACTGATCAATTTTGCGATTACCTACCAAATCGTCTTTGTAATACCACAGGTTAGGAAGTTGATCTTGATTCTCTATGAAGGTCTCACAAAAGGCGCAGTGCTTGTCCCATTTAGGTGGCCATTTTAGTTTCTCTGCAGTTGGTAGCCACCTCTGAACAATTTTTCATATGAATATTCTGTATTTTATAGGTGCCTTTACTTTCTAAATTCTCCTGTGCCTATTCATCTTAATTATTCCTAGTAATGATTCTTGTTATAGATTTCACCAGGAAGGTGCTTGACTTTGACCAATTTCGTAACTCCCCCATGTTCAGTCCAATTCTTTGGATCTGCCCCATTAACTCTATCAGATTTCCACTTTCGCTTGTGGTTAGCTTCGTTGTGAAGGTGCATCACCATGAGTTATTTTCGAGGGACCAACAATCAACTGCTGATCTTTCCTAGTTTTAGGAGATTCTGGATAGGCCTAGATATGTATCTTGTAAATGAGAGTTATCTTGATGGGAAATTAGGTAGGCATCATTTTGAGTTTTAGTTATTTTGTCATTAGGGCATGTATGTAAATATTCTTGTTTTGAGGGTCTAATTGTAGCATTGCTGGCTATATAAATAGAGCACCCTTGTACTCCTTAAGTGAAGTTCAATAGAAATCTTTGGAAGCAATGTGTTCCATAGGGGGCTCAGCCTTGGTAGGTTCCTTTCACACCCTTGCTCAGTTGGCCGAGGCCTTCCCTTCACCCTTGTTCTGGCCAAGGAGGCCTTCTTATTCACTCCAATCGGTCTCTGTGCCATTCATTCTTGTCCTTCCCACGACGTCATTTGGCTTCTCCTCCTCTTCTTCACAGTTAAACAACGGAATTTGATTCTCTCAGTTTTATACTCTGGTTTTGGTTGTGTTTCACTCGGCACAGCAATGGAATAAGGTGGCAGTTTGAAGTCTTTCAGCAATTCCCGGGCCAGTGCGATTGTGATGTTGATCTTCAATGCAGCCTCGCTGCTAGATCCAGCAATACTCTCGCTCGGCTACCATGTGGCACTATGGACATCCATCTGCAATCCTCGGAGAGAGGTCCTCTCCCAGTTGTACATGCCTCCTCCTTGGCCCTTGTGAAACTTTTCTGGCTGGTTTTGTGTTGACGAGTGCCTCGTCGTCTTCTCCAATTACATCAACATGACATCTGTAGTTCACCGTCATCAACCGACAACTTCCAACATCTACACTTAACTCCTACTCCCATACCTTCGTCCTCCAGTGCCATCACCCCGACATCGTCTTACCTTTGCCTGATGCTTGGCACCAACATCCCCTCCGTATCTACCCTGCACATTTTTTTTGGAGAGCCTCTTAGGCACATTTGGGTCTACAGATCTTTCTCATCGCCTCACCAGCAGGCTCACCTTGCCACCCATTTGTAAAACCTCTTTGCCTGACAAAGAAACAATGCATCTCAACTTCTTTGCCCGATGAAGGAGCAACACCCTTCCGGTTGTGTATTTCTTGTCCGTGAGTGCCTTCTTAGCTGTCTGCATGGTCCTCTCGATGCGATGTCCTCTTATGCGCCTCTCACATGGTGTGTCCCAATCAGAGCAGCCACACCATTTCTTTCACGAGCATGAGAACCTACCAGACCCTCTCATGTGATGGACAACCTCACACAGCAGAAGCATGGTGCTGCCCTCCTTCTCAGTCAAGTTTGTCAAAATCCTGCCGATTCAGTTGCTCTGTGTGTCCATTGTCATGTCCAAACTGCCACCTAATGGCCCAGGTCACTGGCTCACCTGGTCCAGTCCAGTCAGATCTGCTGGTTCAACTGGCTGATGCCCGATCCAATCCAGCAAGGTCCAGACCTGGTTCATGCTGGTTGTCTGGTTTAGCCTGTTCCTGACTCGCTCAGGGCTGGTTCATGCCGGTTTGGGTCAATTTGAACCTGACTTGGTATATTTCGGCTTAGTTTAGCTTGTTTTTAGCTTTTATTTCTAGTTTGTAATCGCTTGGTTTCACATCAGATGGACTATTTGGTCCAGAGGGGTTTAAAATTGGTGATTTTTTTAAGCTTGATGAGCTTTTGCACGACATAAAGATCTATAACATTCACAAATATGAGTTTTTAGTCTTACAGGAGAGTAATGTGGAAACCTTTAAACCTCGGTATGTCCAAAAACTAAGAAATGAAAAGCTCAAAGGTTTTTTATGCTCTTTGGCGGTCAACAAGTGCGGTGGCATCCTAATTCTTCGGGATTTGAATCAATTCAGTGTGGCATACTTCAGTAACAAACATATACTGTTTTCAGATAGTGGAAAAGAGTAGCCAAATGTAATCTTGCTGCGGTCTATTGTCTCCTAGGCAACTAACGCAAATTTTTTTGCTAGTTAGATTGTTCTTTCTTTAGACTCAGGAATTTGGTGCTTTTGGATGAAGCAAATGAGTTTGTTGAACAGATGGATTCTATGTGGCTTAGTGGAAGTGGAATTAAAGTAACGTTGATTTATGTGGGAAAGTTTTGTGTTTAAATCAAAATTGGACATTTTTTGTCTCAAGAGATTGCTCTCTCAATTTGGCATTACCCTCTTCTAGAACAGTCTCAAAGCATTTTTCAATTGGGATGTGTAGTGGAAAGCAAGAGATCTCAAGACCTAAAACATTTATATATGAATCTAATGGACTTATGGAATGCGATCTATTGAGAATCTCTTAAAATCTCTTGAGAATCTTTTTCTCTCCATGCACCCAAGAAATGAGATCGCCAAAATGAGAATATCTATATAGTGCCTCTGGTCCCTTAATTTTTTACACCTATTACTACTCCTAGTTTCTTCGCCCTATATTGGACAAACTACCTATATCCATAGTTGTCAAGGCGTACGCCTAGGCGGCGCCTAGGTGTAAAGGCGTAAATGCGTGCCCGCTTAATCTGTTCGCCTTGCGGATGGGAGAAAAAGTGGCCGCCTTGGCCGCTTAGGCGCACAAGGCGCTTGAAGATACGCCTTGGCGCTCGCCTGGGGCGGACAACACCTTGAACCGCCGCCGGTTCATTTTAAATAGCGCCCGGTTCTCTTCAACAAATCAGCCCGGCCGGTTTGAAGCCTCTTATGTTCGAACCGGCTCCCCCGCGGCCCGCACGGTAGAGCCCCCCCGACAGACGCTTCGCTTCGCGACGGCCCGCACTTGCAGCAACCTCCCAGTCTCGACGTCGGAGCTCCTCGCCGCCGTGGACGCCGGAGCTCCTCGCCGCCGCAGCCAGTGGCCTTGGAAGGAGGCTCCGACGCTTCTTCACCTCCTCCTCCACTGATCTTCTCATTTTACATAAGATATCATCTTCTTTCACCTCCGCGACCGGTAAACCTAGTTTGTAGAGTTTGATTTTTTTGATTCTTCTACATAGTTGTCAAGGCGCCCGCCTAGGCGGCGCCTAGGCGCCGCCTAAGCGGCAAGGCGCTTTTCCAAGGGCGCCTTGCCTGGCCACCTTGTCTGGGGCCAAAAAGGCGCCCAAGGCGCCCGACTAGGCGCCCTAGGCGTCCAAGGCGCCAACCTAGGCGCCCAAGGCGCCTAGACAAGGCACCTTGGGTATTTTTACATCATTAAAAAAATAATTTTGAGGGTTTTTTCCCCCTTGATACCCCCTCACAAGGGACACTTATTTAATGATAGTTTGAATATATTAATATATTGCATTATCACTTATACTATCATACATATTTAAGATTTATGATTATAAACATATATTATATACTTAATTAAGTTTCTTTTCAGCTCTTTCTTCACTCTCTCTTCGATCCGCGACTACTCTGCGCTCCCCCCATTTAATAATATTATAACAATATTTTACCATCACTTATATTATTGCATATACTTAAATTTTATAAAAATCTATTTGAATTTCTTCTCTTTCACACACCCATCATATTTACTTATGTGCATTGATAAAACACTCATATTCAATTATAGCATAAAAATATAATTATATCTATGCTTATTTTTATATATAACAACCTCCCAACTCAGCCTTCCTTGATTACGGCCTTGACCACCTAGGCGACGCCTAAGCGGCCGCCTTGTCGCCTAAGCGGAATCGGTACCCTTCAACGCCTTGTCGCCTTGACGACTATGTTCTTCTATCAATCTTTTCTCATTCCACCCTTCAAGTTTAACCTTCTAACATATATTAAGCTCACTTTAATCATCTTATACACTTCATTTATTCAATATCAAACAAGTTTCAGGTTCGAACGTGTCAAGGACCTGGTTGTTTTGATCGACTTGTTAACTTCACCTTTTTTATTGTTAATGTCTGGATGGTGTACAGTTTATAGTGCTTGATTATAATATTGTTTGACTTAATGGTATAATTTATTTAATTTGTTCATTTCATTATTTGACAGTGCATATTTTCATTATATTCTTGGAAGGGCTTTCTAGTGCTGGTAGTAACAATAGAATGGAATCATCTGGGACAGAAGAAAAAAAAAGATCCAAGTCCAATGATCCCGGATGGAAATATGCACATTGGCCATCGGAAAATGATAAAAACCGTGTCAAATGTGATCTATGTGGATTGGTGACAAATGGCGGGATAAAGAGGCAAAAGGAACATTTGATAGGAGGATATAGCGATGTTAAGAAATGTCCAAAAACCACGAAGGACATTGCTGAAGAAATGTTAGCATGGATAAGTAGAAATAAAAAGAGAAAGATGACAATTTCCATAACTGATGTTGATGATGCCGAGGAAGATGAAGATGAAGACGTAGATGATGAGGAAATGGAGGCAATTTCTAGACCGAGGGCTATTTCTACAACAAAGAAAAAGATGTTAGACACTTCAAAACATGTCAAAGCCAAGGGTAAAGGCCTAATGGATATGTTTGCAAGGATGTCTACGGAACAATTTGTTGATGCTAGACGAAGTGGCCAAAGTAGACAAGGTACTTTAGGGAGTAAATTCAAGAAAGAAGAGAAAGAGAACTTTGAGGAATTCGTGACAACATGGTTCTATGAAGCCGGAATTTCTTTTAATGTTGCTAAATTAAGAAGCTTTGAAATTATGTTTGAGAATGCAGGGCGTCTAGGACCTGGTTGCAAGCCTCCTAGCTATCATCAATTACGAGTCCCTCTCCTCAAAAGAATGGTGGAACGCACAGGTCAAATGCTCGAAGAATACAAAAGGCATTGGAAGGTATATGATTGCTCTATCATGTGTGACGGGTGGACTGATAAAAGACAAAGAAAATTGATCAATTTTTTAATAAATTGTCTAAAGGGGACTTATTTTATAGAGTCAGTTGATGTTTCAGATAAGAAAGAAGATGCTATTCTTTTGTACCAACTATTAGATAACATGATTGAGAAAGTTGGCGAGAGTAATGTTGTTCAAATAGTTATAGATAATGCATCATATAATATTGCTGCCAGCAGGTTGTTGATGGACAAAAGAAGAAGCTTATTTTGGACACCTTGAGTAGCTCATTGTGTTGATCTTATGTTAGAGGACATCGGAAAATTGAAAGCCTATGCACCAATCATTTCAAAGGCTAGGAAGTTGACCACTTATATCTATAATCATACTCGATTGCTATACTTTATAAGAAAAGAGACAAAAGGCAAGGAGCTTGTTAGATGTGGAGTCACCCGATTTGCCACTACCTTTCTCACCTCAGAGAGGTTTTTTGATGATGTTGTTAAAAGAGGCTTGCGGAAGTTATTCTCATCCGATGCTTGGCGCAAAAGTGTATGGGGAAAGACAAATGCAGGGAAGAATGTATCTTCAATTGTTTTCCAAGTTAAATTTTGGCACGGGGTTGAGGAAATACTCAGAGGATGCCAACCACTTCTACAAGTCTTGAGGTTAGTTGATGGTGATGAAAAACTAGCTATGAGATATATTTATGCAGCCATGGAGTGTGTAAGGCAAAAGATCATTGAAAATTTTGGTTCAAAAATAGTTAAGTATGGTCCTATCTTGAAAATTGTGGACCGTAGATGGGAGGTTCAAATGCAACAGCCTTTACATACAGCTGGTTATTTCTTAAATCCCAAATTTTATTTTGAAGCAAGATCTAAAGATATGCATGGTGTTGCAAAATTTGAAAATGCTTTTTATACATGTGTTGAGAGACTATTGCCAGAGCCGGAAATGTAAGATAAGATAGGGGAACAAGTTTCAATGTAGTTGGATGAAAGAGGAATGTTTGGCATTCCCTTTGCTACAAGATCACATGAGAAGAAACTTCCATGTAAGTATATTTTTTAAACTTTGAGTATATTAAATGTTCATGTCAAATTTAGTTATCTTGAACTAATGGTTTTTTTTTTTTGATGAAGTGGAATGGTGGATGCAATTTGGTGGAGACACCGGAATTGAAAGTTATTGCATTGAAGATTTTAGGACTATGTTGTAGTTCATCCGGTTGTGAACGTAATTGGAGTATATTTGAGCTTGTAAGTATTCTTGATACTTTGTAATTGTTATGGTTAAGTATGATGCCACCTAACATGTCTTTAATTTATCTATATAGATTCATTCTAAAAAGAGGAATCGGTTGGAGCACAAGCGGTTGAATGATTTGGTTTATGTCCAATATAATAAACGTCTCTATGAAAGATTTAGAGATATGAAAAATCATCTAGAGAAATATGACCCTATATGATTGCAAGATCTAGATTGGGGTTGTGAGTGGATGATTAAAGACACCTCGGGCGTAGTTCATGAAGGTGATGAAATTTTACAAGAGAATGCTATCATCACCACTTCTTTATTAATTATTTACTTTCTTTTAATATAATTTAAACTTGACCTTCCTCAATAATATGAAGGTGATGATCTTACATGGAAAGACGTGGATATTGCAATGGGAGCTTCAGAAGATAGAGTTAGAAGAGCAAGTACATCACAACCCTTGAGGGATAATGAAGGGAGTGATGGTGAAGAAGAATTTCTCGAAGAGGAAGAATATGCAAATGATAATGATGATGATGATGATGATGCAGCAGCGTGGGTAGCAGATTAAGGAAATGATGATGGTGATGACAACAATGAGGAGAACATTGGAATAGACACCACTCTTGAGAAATCCATGTTTGGATTTAAAATTTAAGACTTTGGTTGTGTAATTTAAATGTTTGACATGTTGAGACATTTAGGACTTTTATGTATTTTGTTTACATGTTTTCTTTGTTGTGGCTTGTTTAATTGTGATTTTAATTTTACTTGATGGTAATTGAGGATAGGTTGTGACAATATAATTTGGTAGTTGCCTATTTGGTATTTGTATTTTGCATGTGTTATGAAAAGTGGTATGCAGATTTTTAGAGAATGAATCAAGGATTGCCATCTCGGATCTCGGCTTCATCTCGGAAGGGTGAGAGAGAAGAGATCTCGTGAGATTCTCGGAAAAATCTCGGGAGATCAGATCTCGGATTTCATTTATATAGGGTATGTCTTACTCAAGAATTGCTATTTTGCATCTAGATTGATCTCATAGATACTGAATAGAAGAGATCTCGAAAAAATCTAAAGAGATTGAATCTTGAAAATAACAATCAATGAACATGTTTAGATGTAAAATGTTATGTAATCTCTTTAAAAAGAACAAGAGAATTCATAATAAACATCAAAATAAGATATGAGAGAATTAAAAGTGTAATACAGAAAGGGTGAACTATTATTAACATGAGACATATAAGAGATCTTATGTTAGACTAAAACTTCATCTTGAACAATATGGATAGAACATAGAAGATTGATGACATCTTGGGTCAATTGTACATCTTTAGTCATAAAAATATTAAGTTATAAAATTTTATCAAACAATAATAATTAGATAAATACTTGTATGGATTCCATAATAAAATTAAAAATATATGAATCAAACTTAAGGTCATCTAACAAGTTAGGAATAGTAATAGGCAAAGGAGATCAAGGTACCAAAGATATTATAAGGATATTCTCGTCTCGGCGATCTCGTTTCTCGGACGTGTGAAAAAAAAGAGATTCTCGGGAGATCTCGAGAGATTCTCGGGAGATCGCATTCCATGGAATGAATGAAGGCAACATGATTCAAAAAGTATGTATCATTCCATTCGGTAAGTCAATTTACTTTATGTTGTTGACTTATTCTTTTAAACTTATATTTATTTTCTATACATGTTATGTTGTTGAAGTTCTTCATAGAAATTTTACTCTTAAAGTCTTAATACATATCAATTTTATTACATTTTTAGCATTTTTTAGAACTGTTATATAATGTTTATGACATGTGAGACTTACATTCTTTATCCCTCTTTATACTCCGCCTTATCGCCTAGGCAATGCCTAGGCGGGCGCTTTGTCGCCTAAGCTGTAAAAGGGCCATCGAGTGCCTTGGGCGCCTTGTTGCCTTGACAACTATGCCTATATCATATATATTCTCTTTCATTTTATTTTCTATTATTATTTTAGTTAGATAATTTTGTTAAGTTTGCTTCATATATTGTCAATTTTATTATGTTATCCATCCAAAGATTTATCTAGACATTATTATTTGATAAAATATTATAAATTAATATTTTTATGGTTACAATTGCATAGTTGACCCAAGATGTCATATAAATCTTCTCTTCATATTGTTCAAGATAAGCTTAGGTCTGACATGATACTTTGTCTCTTTTTTGTATTTCACTTTTAATTCTATGTCAGTTTATTTTGATGTTTAATATGAGTTCTTTTGTCTTTCTGGAGAGGTTGCATGGCATGTTCGAGATTCAATCTTTCGAGATGTTTTTTTAGATTTCTTCTCTTCAATCTTCCCGAGATAAAATTGAGATGCAAGATGATAATTCATGAATGGGCCAAAGAAGAGAGCTTTAGGGAGCTGGTTATGAGATGTTGGAAGAAGCCGGGAAGTGGAGTATCAGCTATGAAGAGGTTCTATTTGAAACTTAGATATTTTAGGCCCTGTTTGGTTAGAGTATAAAAAATAATACTATATCAATTTTGATATAGATATCTACAGAGAATAGACTACCAATATCAAAATTGATACAGGTTAACACTTAAATTACAAATCATGTGTTGCTTGTACTAAGAGTTTCAATATTGATAGTCAAACCACTATTGATGGTTTACAATTTTGCATAAATATCGATTTCAAGATTAATAGTGATAAAGGTCTCTAATACTATTACCAAACTTGGTCTAAAAAATAGCTCAAAGCTTGGAGTTATCTGCCACCTTTTATAAGGCTGCAAGTATTTGACAAAACTTGTGGTAAAAATCTAAATCTTTGTTTTTTTAAATGATGGGGGAATAATTTCAGGAAAGACATAAATAGGAATGCGAAAAGAATGAAGAAGAGTGTGATAAATGGTGCATAAAGAAAGAGATCAAATGAAAGCAATGGCTAAAGAGCTATGGCTGAGGGAGGGTGACAAAAAACACGAAGTTCTTTCATGCTAAGGCAACCATAAGGAAATCTGCTTACTTCTTTCATTCCTCAGTGGTTAAGGACTCCCTATGTGCTGGGAATGATCAAATTGGATCACAAGCTGTAGACTTTTATAAAAAAAACTTTTTATCTGTTGACAGATCTTGGAGACCTCTTTTCGATTTGAATGCATTCTCAAGACTTCCTAACACCGAAGCAGACTCCCTTGCTGCTTCGTTCTCTGCCTGAGAAGTCAAAAGAGCAGTGCGATCCCTAGATCCTAACAAATATGGCCCCAACAACCTTTCGGCATGATTTTATCAGCAGTTTAGGGAAATTGTTGAAGAGGATTTTCTAGCTATAATAAAGGAATTTGAAACCAAACCCTAGAATGTTTGATTTTTGAATGCCACTTGTTCTCATTGATAAGAAGGCTGATGTGATAGAAATTAAAGTCTATTGCGTTAGTCTCTCTGAATGTGGTTACAAACTGATCACCAAAGTGCTGGCTAACAGGTTACAAGACTATATAGGGAAACTGGTTAGCCTCAATTGGTCAGCTTTTGGTTTAAGAAGATATATTTTGGATAACTTAATGACAGCTTACAAGTGCATTCATGATCAGCAAAGTAGGAAAACTCAGTAATATTTAAGTTATACTTTGGAAAGGCCTGTGACAGGGTTAGTCTGCAGTGTATTCAGGGGGTTTTGCAGCTCATGGGGTTTAACGCAAGTGGATAAAATGAATGCACCAGTGATCAGTTAAGTGAGATTTTCTATTTTAATCGATGGGGAAGCAGTTGGCTATTTGAGAGCGCTAGGGGTCTGCGGCAAGGGGATCCTGTTTATCCTCCCTTCTTTGTGCTAGGTGGGCAGATGTTGAGTCAGAAAGCTTAAGAAAAGGTATTATCGAAGAAACTGCAGTTGACAGAGGGGATTCAATAATTCAATTATTTCACCTGCAGTTCACAGAATCACAAGTGACACTGATAATTTCCTCAGCAAATGAGGCCAAGGTCCTTAGCTTGAGAGTCCTAATCCAGTTATTTGAGAAGGTATTAGGTTTCATAATTAATGTGGACAAGTGTGATCTACTGGGTCTTTAACATATCTGAAGCAGCAAAAGCTTATATTTCTTTCTTGTTCAATAAGGATCGGCAAAGGTTCCCTAAAAAGTACCTGGGGTTTCTATTGCCATCGATTGGGATCAAAGGAAAGGATTGACAATCGATAATTAACTCTATAATCTACCATCAGCTGGTGGGAGGTGGATCATGTCCAAGAATGTGATTCAAAATTTACCATTGCACTTTTTCTCTAGTCACATAGTCCCTAAAGGAGTTTATACAAAACTGAAAAGTATAATAGTCTTTTTATTGTGGAAAGGGAAGCATAGAAGACAGGATTGCATTTTAGTGCTTGGACCTTTGGAAGAATGTCTATAAGGATGTTATAGAATGTGCTGTAGATTTTACCTCTCTGGAGGCTATAGATAGTGCTCTAGTCATGAAATGGCTCTGGAGAGTGGAGACTAGCTTTTAAGGAGGAAAGGATCTGGGTAGATGTGGTGAGGTCAAAGTACTTTCCATATGGAAGATTTGTAGGGTCTATAGATTCATGGGATAAGTCAAGGATATTCCCATCTAGAGAGGCATTGTCCATAATTGTAGTTTTTTTTTTCAATCACTCTTCATTTCTTGTAGGCAAGGGGAACAGAACTGAATTCTGGGCAGACCGATGGATAGGACAATTTATTCTCTTATCCTTATTTCTTCTACTATGACCTTTGTTGTTGTAAGAATAGCAAGACACCAGATGTATGGGACTGTTGATCTCCTCCTACTTAGATTGTCAGGTTCAGAAGACACCTCAAGAATGTTGAAATTGCATATTATTCATTCTTTATTAGTATCATATTTAATGACACAGGCAACTAGATGAACCAAGACTAGATTCAGTGGTTACTCGAGGCAAAAAGAAGCTTTTTGGTAAAGTCGGGTGTTTTTAGATTGCTCTATGGAGGATGTGAGGTGCGATGACGGAAGAGATTATGGGATCCAGCCTTCCCGATTAAAATCAGAATTTCATTGGAAAACCTATGTGGAAAGGGATACTACCTACTAGAGAATATCTCTATCATAATTTTTCAAGTGGATGTTTCAAGATGTGCATTTTGCAGAGGATTCAAGGAAGATGTTACTAATCTTTTCTGGTAGTGCAGTATAATAAATTCAACTTGGTCAGTGCTCCTTAACAGTGTAAAGATGGAGGGTTGAGAATTTCAGGGTATTCTGCAGCTGTTCGAGGAATGGAACCATTTATATCTAAGAAAGGATGTCGAAGCTCAGTGGAAATTGATCTTCCCAGCTATCCTATGGGCTATTTGGTATGAGAGCATTAGAATTTGAAAGCCAGAGTTCTATTATTTGACTGCTTTCGGGCTGGTGAAATGCTGATTCTTTGCCTATTTTGGATTCTATCTCAAGACTAGGATGTTTGCTTCCATATGCTTTAAACTGGATTCTGCCTTAGTAGAGTTTGTCCTAGAGTAATCTTTTATTTTTGTTTTCACATTCCAACCACATGTACTGCTTACATTTTCATTAAGTATTAAATTTGTTGTGGCCTGGACACCTTTAAAAAAACATTAACAAGGACAGAATTCTGCAGAGATGGAATAATGATTAATGAGGGCAGATTCTTGGTAGTTCTGTTTGTAGAATGGGTGGGAGGGAGAGTAGGCTGGAGTAAGATGATATGCTGTAAGAATCGAAGTGCAAATCAGGATAATCTTTTTGGAAGATTGCATGGGATGGGATTTGTTTTCAAGAAAAGCATGCCTCATACTTTCTTGCAGCAATGAGCTACTTTATTTGGATGGTTTAAATTTTTTTAATTAACCTGAGATTGTTCAGAGAAAAGAAGAAGTGTGCATATGGCTGATCCGAAATATTTTCGTGTTATGGTTTTGAATTGGATTGAGTTGTATAAGACTTAATAACATCTTCTGGTGCTCTTTATGTTCTGTCCGGCTTATTACATGTTTTATATACAGGAAATTGATAGCCCAGACCTAGCAGTCACCAGGCTTTTTGCATCAGCTAGAAAGAATGGTGATCACCTAAGAGAGTATGGCACCTTCACGCATTGCATGCACAATTTACCTTCTGAACAACAGCTTCGGGTATGTCTTTTAATGGATTGATAACTTATGATTTTTACTGTTTAATGTTATCTTTATGTGCTTTTGATTAGAAAACTGCTGTTGAGGTGCAAAATCTTCTTGTGTCTGGTAGAAGAAAAGAGGCTTTGCAGTGTGCACAGGAAGGTCAACTCTGGGGCCTTGCTCTTGTACTTGCAGCTCAACTTGGCGATAAAGTTTGTGCCATCTTATTTTACACTCTTCTCTGTTTGTGTGACAACCTGAACGATCTTCAAATTTATTTTATTGTATCTTATTTACTATTTGACCTTTTTATTTTTTTTTCTACTACAGTTCTATGTTGATTCTGTCAAGCAAATGGCTCATTATCAATTTTTGTCCGGTTCACCCTTACGGACACTATGTCTGCTAATTGCTGGACAACCTGCTGATGTGTTCTCTACTGACATTAACATCTCAGCTGGTGTTGTGAATGTTCAACAGCCCGCTCAGGTTTTTATCTTTTTTCTACAGTGTCTCCTGTTGTTTTGTAGGTTTGCATGGTAGTATTTATTAACTTTACATGATTTTAGAGATTATACTAACCCATAGTTGCTGGGAAACTCCCTCATCTTTTCCTTTTAAGCTCTATTTTTTGCTTAATTTTATGATTTCCACACAAGTAATTAAACTTTCAATGTTCTAAGGTCATAACTTCGTTTCTTCCATTCATTTATTACTTCACATTCTGCTTTCATTTCTCTTTTGGTAAATATGCTCTGATCCTGCTGAGATTTGAATCCTTTATAGCCTGGGTGGCGGGTGCACTAGATTTCTCAGTATTCATTTGTTTGCACCACAAGACTTGTAGCATATTGTGTTTAGATTGTGTTTTGATCTTGTGGAGCTTTGTGTATTACACGAAACCACAGGTTTCTGCTTGCGGTTTGCTGGATGATTGGGAAGAAAACGTGGCCATGATAACTACTAACAGGACAAAGGATGACGAATTAGTTATTATTAATCTAGGTGATTGCTTATGGAAGGAGAGAGGCGAGGTATTATTCTTATGTATCTTCCTGATGGATCTTCTATTGATTTTGTTTGGTATGATGCTAAAATAATCTCTTATCCTGCAGGTAACTGCTGCTCACACATGTTACTTGGTGGCAGAAGCAAACTTTGAGGCATATTCTGACCAAGCCAGGCTATGTCTTGTTGGGGCAGACCATTGGAAATGCCCCAGAACGTATGCAAGCCCTGAGGCAATTCAGGTTTGGTCAAATTAACTCATGGTTTTTTTAGAGCAATTATGATGTGCATTTCAACGACAAAATAGCACGAAATACAAATTGTTCCACGTGCATGTTGAGATCTTTTGAGAGGGATAGATCTCTCTATGACCCTGCACTAATTACAATAATTTGATTGTTAATTGTGGGCTATCTGAATAAAAAAATGCACTGAAGCTGTCAAAAGCTGTAAGGAGCGTTTGGAGCAGGTCCCTTCCCAAGAGGATTGCTGTCACCCATTGTTGAAGAGGGTCCAGAGAAAAATGGCACTTTCTTTGCTGGAGGGGAGTTGCTCAAAATGCTGCTTGTTCCTCGCACCCATATGGCCCACAACAGGGCTGGTAGGAGTGCTTTCCAAAATGTTGGCTTCAGGTTCTTTATTGTATCCTTGCCCCAGCCTTCTAGAAGCTACTCTTTCTTGGTGTGCACTATACGAGTCCTCATCCTTGAGGCTTGTGCATCATAGATCGCGGAATCGGCCGATCCGGATCGGAATCGGCCGATTCCTGGATCGGATCGGCCATTGCCGATCCGATTCTTGGCTGAAGGACCGATCCGGAAAAAAGTTCCGGCAGAATCGGTCGGGATCGGCCGGATCGGTCGGGATCGGATCGGAATCGGATCGGAATCGGAATCGGATCGGCCGAATCGGTCGGGATCGGAATCGGAATCGGAATCGAATCGTTTTCATTTTTTGCTATTCCGGTCGGATCGGCCGGGATCAGCCGAATCGGTCCGGATCGGCCGAATCGGTCCGGATCGTGCAGGATCGGATCGGATCGGAATCGGATCGTTTTTTTTTTTTTTTGCTTACCGATTCTGGATCGATTGTCTTCCATTGGATCGGTCGGAATCGGTCCGATCCGATCCGATCCGGATCGGATCGGTACCCACCGATCCCGATTCCGATTCCGATCCCGCGATCCTTGTCATAGATCGCGGAATCGGCCGATCCGGATCGGAATCGGCCGATTCCTGGATTGGATCGGCCATTGCCGATCCGATTCTTGGCTGAAGGACCGATCCGGAAAAAAGTTCCGGCAGAATTGGTCGGGATCGGCCGGATCGGTCGGGATCGGATCGGAATCGGATCGGAATCGGAATCGGATCGGCCGAATCGGTCGGGATCGGAATCGGAATCGGAATCGAATCGTTTTTTTTTCATTTTTTGCTATTCCAGTCGGATCGGCCAGGATCGGCCAGGATCGGCCAGAATCGGTCCGGATCGGTCTGGGATCGGATCTGATCGGAATCGGATCATTTTTTTTTTTTTAGCTTACCGATTCTGGATCGATTGTCTTCCATTGGATCGGTCGGAATCGGTCCGATCCGATCCGATTCGGATCGGATCGGTACCCACCGATCCCGATTCCGATTCCGATCCCGCGATCCTTGGCTGGGATAGGTTCAGGAGTTAGAAGAGGTGTCAGGAGGTCAGGCGATCAAAGATGCATCTGGTATGGTCAGTGTTTGGAAGATGGGCACTTGCAGTCTTGGCTTCAGAGTGCAGGAACGGGTGGAGATGCAGGGCCTGCAGGGGAATTGGCCACAGGTGAGGATGCCCAACTAATCAGAGACATTGAGGGAAGGTTGTGAATCTTTGCAGACAGGGATCAACCAAGACATTCGTCTTAGGGGGACATGGAGTCAGGTGTCAATACTGGTTTCTGATGGGTTGTCGGTGAAGAAGGCATGGATGAAGTTCGGCACAATTGGTGTGTGTCGGACCAAAAAATCTCTCAAGAAAAAAAAGGGGAAGAAGAAGAAACGGAACGGGGGGGGGGAGCCGAAGGAGGAGCAAAAGCTCCCCTATCACTGCCAATAGAAGGACCTAAGGCCACCGATGTTGTCTTCACTGCCCTCCTACACATCCATCGAACCCATCGGGAGCAGGAGAGGCTGCTATTGCCGCCGCTACGGTCGCTAGGAAGAAGTAGGGGCGGAAGCACCGCCCTGTGCACCGGAGAAGAGAAAGAGGGGGAGGAGCAGCTGGAGGAGCCGTCGTCGCTGCCTTCACCAACCGCGGTTGCCGCCGCCATCGTCGCCGGAAGGAGCACCGCGAGGGAACCCTCGCGGGTGCCGTGCCGTCGGGGAGGAGCTCCTCCCGCAGCCGTTGTCGCCGTTGCCAGAGCCCACCGTCGCCGTCGCCATCACCGGAGCTCGCCGTCATCGCCATAGTTCACCGCGACAAAGCCCTCGCGGGCGCTTCCTGGTCATCGAGAGAGAGAGAGGGTCGGGGAGAGAGAAGGGCGATGGTTCGGGGGTAGCTGGGTCAAGACCCGATCAACAAAAAAAAAAATCAAAAATCAACCACCCGAGTGGGCGGTCGTGGGACACGCGTGCACCTGCGCGTGGGCAGTCGTGAGCGGCGACCCGGTCAAAGACCGGGCTAGCACTGGGGGGTGAACTTACCCCCCGGTTTGACTTTGGTCAAACAATGATCGGGAAAATCCAAAAAAATGAGAAAAGAGGGGTAACTCCAACCCATTCCGGTCACCCCCCACTCCCACGAAAATGGACTTAGTGGGGTGAGTTTTGAGACCAAAATGCCCCTAAAAATTCTCTATAAAAGGGCTTGACTCATAGATCGCGGAATCGGCCGATCCGGATCGGAATCGGCCGATTCCTGGATCGGATCGGCCATTGCCGATCCGATTCTTGGCTGAAGGACCGATCCGGAAAAAAGTTCCGGCAGAATCGGTCAGGATCGGCCGGATCGGTCGGGATCGGATCGGAATCGGATCGGAATCGGAATCGGATCGGCCGAATCGGTCGAGATCGGAATCGGAATCGGAATCGAATCGTTTTTTTTTCATTTTTTGCTATTCCAGTCGGATCGGCCAGGATCGGCCAGAATCGGTCCGGATCGGCCATAATCGGTCCGGATCGGTCTGGGATCGGATCGGATCGGAATCGGATCGTTTTTTTTTTTTTTGCTTACCGATTCTGGATCGATTGTCTTCCATTGGATCGGTCGGAATCGGTCCGATCCGATCCGATCCGGATCGGATCGGTACCCACCGATCCCGATTCTGATTCCGATCCCGCGATCCTTTGCTTGACATGCTGTACGTACGGGGGTTGGGCATTGGTGAGAAAGAGAGAGTTGAGAAGAGAGAGAAGCTCTACATTCTCACTTCTTAGAAGGTAAGAAATACCTTGGTTTTGTGCTACCTTTCCATAAAAAGGGGCTGATTTTGCGCTACCTTTCCATAAAAAGGGGCCCAAAATAGTGAACTATTTTAGATAGAAAAAAGCCAACCCAGCTTCGGTCTAGCCGAAATGCTACCGAAATTAAGTGGTTTTGCGCTACCTTTCCATTAAAAGGGGCCCAAAATAGCTTGATATTTTGGATAAAAATAGAAAACCCAAGTCGGTAAAACCGAAATGTCGGTTGAACCGAACGAGAATTCAAATAGAAAACCCAATTCGGTAAAGCCGAGATGCCGGTCAAACCGAACGGGAATTCATATAGAAAACCCAATTCGGTAAAGCCGAGATGCCGGTCAAACCGAACGGGAATTCAAATAGAAAACCCAAGTCGGTAAAGCCGAAATGCCGGTCGAACCAAACGAGAATTCAAATAGAAAACCCAAGTTGGTAAAGCCGAAATGCTGGTCAAACTGAACGGAAATTCAAATAGAAAACCCAAGTCGGTAAAGCCGAAATGCCGGTCGAACCGAACGATAATTCAAATAGAAAACCCAAGTCGGTAAAGTCGAAATGCCGGTCGAACCGAACGGGAATTCAAATAGAAAACCCAAGTCGGTAAAGTTGAGATGCCGGTCAAACCGAATGGGAATTCAAATAGAAAACCCAATTCGGTAAAGTGGAAATGCCAGTCAAACCGAACGGTAATTCAAATAGAAAACCCAAATCAGTAAAGTCGAAATGCCGGTCGAACCGAATGGGAATTCAAATAGAAAACTCAAGTTGGTAAAGCTGAAATGCCGGTTAAACCAAACGGGAATTCTAAATGAAAACCCAAATCGGTAAAACCAAAATGCCGGTTAAACCGAATGGGAATTCTAAATGATGACCCAATTTGGTAAAGTCGAAATGTCGGTTAAACCGAACGTGAATTCTAAATGAAAATCCAAGTCGGTAAAGCCATAATGCTGGCCAAACCGAACACAAGTTATGACATGTATTGAGAAGAAAGGCTTGAATGCCCTCTCATTTGTTGTACTTCTATGTACTCAGATCGTCATGAAATGAAATTCAAGTTTGATTGATGTGTTATGTTACTCCAAAAGTAACATCAAATCCCCATGGACTCCAATAGATGGATAAAATTAAATAAGTTATTTAAATAAAATTTTCAACTTAATCAAATAATTTAATTTGATTAAATCAAATCAAATAATTACTTATTTATTAACAAAAATGCCATCATAATCAAATCAAATTCATGCCATAAAATCATACATAAAAAATGACCACAAATGGTTACAAAACATGTTAAGTTTGAATCCGACTTAACCATGAAAAATTAAATCAACCTAAATGGATAATGCTACTTAATTAAATAAGTATGCATAACAAAATTCAAATCAAATAAATGATCAAAACGTCAATAAAATGTTAACATAATTCAACCAAAATTATGTCATTAAATAATGCATAAAAAATGTCAACCAATGACTACAAAAACAAGTTATGTTGGATTAAAATCAACCATGAAAAATTAAAGTATCCAAATATTATTAAGAATAAATCTTAATAATAATAAGAAATTCACTTAAATCAAGCAAAAATGCTAACATACACACTGAAAAAAAAAGGAAATTGATTCCAACAAACAAATGAAAAGGAGATCAACTCAAAATTGTCTAAGTCAACAAATGACGGAAGATATAAACAAAACAAATCAAATCAAATCTTAAATCAAAAAGAAAATCAATGAACCCAAACTTGAAAGTTTGAATTAAGTTCAACCAAATTCCATCTCATAAGGCCATGGGGATATGTCTTCCAGCTTTGTGTTTTTGTTGATGAATGACTTCCGATCAATATGTTGCTGTGACGGTCATTCAAGGATTTTCGAGTGTTTGCTCGATGTAATTAACATCGGAATATCACAAGTCCAGTGGAGAGAGGTCAAATTTTATTTTCAAAGAACTCATAAAACCTCATAAATTAAGTTGTGGTTCAGATCATCTAAGTGATGGGTGATACCCATGTCGACACTTAGCAAATCTGTGGAACCATCGATGTTCCTATAAAATAATACCACATCAAATTAGCTAATACTTCTATGAATACCATATATTTTTATAGTAGTCAATGCTAGTCCAAAAGAAGGAAAAGAATTTCAAAAAGGAATTCTAATCCCAACAAAATTTCCTTTTTCTCTTTAAAAAGAGAGAATGAGAGGAAATTCGAGGTTTCAACAGTGTGATAGCAGGGGCATAGTCAGTCGAGGTCAAGGAGAAGCGGCTGTGGGAGATTCCACATGTTCATTGGCCGGGGACATCTGCATGGTGGATATGTTGGGTGTCAGGGATCTGTTCCTCGTAAAGAACCAGTCCTTCCTTGCATGGTTAGGAGTGGTCGGTAAGGCATTTTAAGTGCCAGTGGGATCAAGATTTTTCTTTGCTTGATGGAGTTTTAGAGGAGGAAACTATATCAGTCTGTATGATACAGAGGCAGGTCGTTCTTTCCTCTCTGGTTTGCTGTTGTTTGCATGGTCCTCGTTGGCTGTCTAGACTGTTATTGATTCAATTGGCAAAGTTTGTCATGTCAACCGGAACTCATCTTCTTGGCTGTTGGGGGAAGATGTGTCAGCATTGATAGAATTGCTGAAGAAGTTGCATCTTTTAATCATTGTTCCTGTGATATGCAAGGTGAGTGTTTATGTTGTTCGGATTGCCCCCATGGAGGTGGTTCTGGCGGGGATGCTATCTGGCACATCAGAGCAAAGTAATTAAGTGTAGAATTTGGAGACTGACTGGGAACGGATTGATTTTTTTGGCCAATAGTGTGATCTCCGGAGCCAGTTCATGGTATATGTCAGATTGAATTCAGGGAAGGGTGTTTAGAGAATTTGAATGGGGAGCCAATCGGAATGACCTTCCCTGTTTTGGAAGGTATGGACTCCGCCC
Source organism: Cryptocoryne crispatula var. balansae (assembly GCA_036172225.1). Classification (NCBI taxonomy): domain Eukaryota; kingdom Viridiplantae; phylum Streptophyta; class Magnoliopsida; order Alismatales; family Araceae; genus Cryptocoryne; species Cryptocoryne crispatula. The sequence goes on from CM069930.1 coordinate 12,406,960, forward strand.
GGGAGCTGGAGCCATCTGCTGGAGGAGACAGGTTGGGTTTGGTTGGGACCCGTTATTGGCAAGATCTATTTAACTTAGGGGCTGTGGTCCAGTGGTGGTCAGACTGGATGTGGTTTTTGCTGAACCGGCAAATTCAGGCCCTGTATGTGTCTATGATTGCTATTCTGTGGAAGAGAGAGAGGTGGACTGGTTGACTCTTCTGTTGGGTCAAATCAGTGCCCAAGCTCAGTTGCTGGGCTGCATATCAAGTCTCCCCTTCCACCCGACAGGTGTGCAGACAGCTTCATTTCTTTGTGGAAGCGTGAAGGTGATGGTGAAGTTCGTGACAGGATTGGCCAAGGTCAGAAGCAGAGTTTTGTCCAGGAGGAGAAAAATCCTATCACGTCACTGGCCACTCGGTGGTCCTTCAGGTTTCAGTTATTTGCCTGATATGTTCTTTTTAGGAGAATGAAGCAGGCATGTTGGACTCTCAAGGCATTGGCTATTCAAACCTGTTGGCTTTAGTAGTTGTACAGGACGATCTGGGATGTTCGCTCATGTTGTTAGGAGAAGGTGACAACATAGATTGCAGGATCGGTCGATTCGGATTGGGATAGACCAATTCTTGGATCGGAATGATCTGATTCTAGTCTGAACTACTAATCCAACACGTACTTCCAGCTAGATCGGTCTAAATCGGTAGGATTGGTCCCGGATTGATGGGTCCTACTGGTTCGAAGCGGGAATCGGTTGATCCTCCGGAATTTGGAAACGTCCGGAATCAGGTCGATCCGGGCCTTGATTCTAGACAAATCTTTCTCTAATAAGGGAAAAATTGGACCGATTTTCTCCCCACCCCCCATTCCAGCTCCTCCTTCCCCCTAGGGCTCCCCACCGGGGAGAGTCGGCTCCCCTCCAACGATCCCTCTTAAAACAGGTTTCTACCCCTTCCTAGACCCTAATTCTCCCCTTTTCTCCATTTCTCTAGGGCCTCCAACCCCAAAAGCGGCTCCCCCTTGCCAGTATCCATAGGTAACCCTTTCAGGGGTGATTTTGCAATTTCCTCACCCCCGAATGGGATTGGTTTTCTAATTTTATCACATCCGAAGGCCCAAATGAGGGTGATCATGACATCTTGTTGCTTACAATTTTTAAATTGCTGTGCGTGGATACAGATAAAATGTCAAACAAGGAACAAGGTGTCGTTGTACATCACGATGTTGGATGACAACATGATTATTTACTAGATGTTGAGAAGAAAAGAGTGAGATGTAAATGGTGTAAGAAATACATGAATGGTGGTGTATACTGCCTAAAACAACGTATAGCCGGTGTGAGTGGTAATGTGAAGAAGGTGATAAGGTCCCGACTGAGCTTAAGGAAGAAATGAGAGGATATTTAACTTGGCGAACATTACAAAGAGATGTTAGAATTGAACAAAAGCAAGATCTTTATGATGAGTTGCTAGGACAGATAGACACTGATCTCGTGTTTGAAAATGGTAAGAAGGGAAAAGAACAAGCTTATGTCCAAGTTGATTCATCAAGTTCAGATGGTGATGATGATGAGGAAGAGACTCAGGTTAGGAGAGCTATGGATGCTCGTAGAGCTCAAACTCGTAAGGATGAGGAAAGAAGAAGGGAGGCAAGAAGTTCGAGTGTCATTGCTAGATGTTATGATGTTAGGGAAAGGACACAGCCTGTTCGGGGTGATGATTTTCATCGATTGCATTCATTACACTGCCCTATATTGGTAGAGTGATAGAGGCCAAAGGTTGATAAATATGCCTTAAAGGGAGTTAAGGTTATGATAGAGGGTGCAAAGAAAGCAATCAAGCACATGATAAAATTCTTTCTACACGTAGGTATATAAAATGTTAAGCTTTATCAAGTATATGTTTAAGATATTTTTGAAATAATTATTAATAACATTGTATTTATTTTGGTTCATGTAGGTGTCCCAACACATGCAACCACCAATCCATATTTCTAGACAATGATAGTTGTCATTGGTGAGGTTAGGCCAATATTGAAAGCCCCTACCTCCAAATACATATACGAGGGTGGGTTGGATGAAGAAGTTGATGAGTTGACCTTTTGGATGGATGGATTCAAATCCATCTGAAAGGAGAGGGTCGCACTGGAATACGTGATGGGTGGACAAGAATCACAAGGTCCCTTATAAACTTCCTTGTGTATTGTTTTGAGGGAACTATATTTTTAAAATCCATTGATATATCAGACAAAGTTAAAAATGTAGATTTCCTATTTATCTTGATAAATATTATGGTGAAGGAGATTGAAGAGGAGAATATTGTGCAGTTTCTTACTGACAACGAAGCATTATATAAGACTACAGAAAAGAAATTGATGGAAGTTAGTTCCCATTTGTTTTAAGTGTCCTATGTTGCACACTCTATTGATCTTATGTTAGAGGAAATTGGGAGGGATCCATTTGTGAAATCATTGGTCAGTCAAGGACAACCGATCACATCATTTATTTATGAGCATCCTAGATTATTACATATCATGAGGAAACACACTGATGGTCATGATCTAGTTCAACCGGGTTCGACCAAATTTGCTATACATTTTATTGCATTAGAGAACCTTTATAGATATAGAAATGATCTAAAGAGCTTCATATTCTCCGCAGCTTACCGCGACTACATGAATGCCTATAGAAACACCATAGATCAATATAAGATTCTATTGAAGATGGAGGGCTTGATTGAGAATAACAGGTGGTGGTAAAAGGTACAATACTACTTGTTTGTCATAGAACCCTTTGTATAGGTTCTTAGATTGGTGGACTCAAATGATAAAAATCAAATAAGATACTTGTATGATGCTATGGATAATGCAAAGCTCAAAATTAAAGAGAAATAATCTGGGGGTTATCAGAAGTGGGAGAAGGTAATTGACAATAGATGAGACAAGACATTTCACCACGACATTCATGCTGCAAATATAAATTTAATTGTTGTCTTTCAGTTTATTTATATAGTAATGTGTTAATGGCTAATGCACTAACTATGAGAAGTGTTTTATAATGATAGGATTTTTCTTCAACTCGAGAATACAATATAGTGGGTAGGTGTGTAATGATGCCACAATACTCTCTGCCACATTATCAGTGATAAAGAGATTGTGTAGAACTCTACAACATAGAACTAAAGTTGAGATTGAGGTAAGTAATGTTGAATAATTTAATATGCATTGAAGGTAAGCAGTGGTAAAAAATTCAACTCTATTTCAAATTGTATTTTAGATAACATCATATAAACACAAAATTGGAGTTTATGGAGATCCAGATTTGCAATATTCACATGATAAATTTTTTCTGGTAAGTTATTACACATTTAGATGTTAAACATTGTTAGGAGACCATTATACACTTACTAATTTTGAGTATATTTATGTTTTTATAGTTGAGTGGTGGATACAAGTGAATAACATGAATGGATGGAATTCACTAACAATTGTAACAGTTCGGGTGCTGAGTCAGAGCACTAGCTCAAGTCAATGTGAGGGGAATTGAAGCACCTTCGACTTCATACACATGAAGAGAAGGAACATGTTGAAGAATGAAAGATTGAAGAAGTTAGCCTTGTGTCATTACAACATGAGGTTGAGGATCAAAAACATCAAAGAACCATATAAGATATCTAAGGACAGGTTTGCCAAATTTGTAGGTGGATTGTACTAAGAGGGAGCACAAGTCAATAATGGCTTGTCGTAGGGGATGTGGACTTGGAATATCTATTCCAAGAAAACATCCACTCTCAATATGGATGGAAGACAATGACGTTGAGAGAAAGTTAGAGTTTGGCCCGAATGACAGATCATGGGCCGAAGGTGAGCTTGACAGCGTCATTGGTGAGGAAGAAGAAATATAGGGCTAAGGCACCTAGGTTCCATGCACAGCTCCAATTCCTGAGCCATCCTAGACTATAGTTATCCCTAAGCCACATTTTGCTCCATCCACAACTCATGCTCAACTTCTAGGACCTTCTACCACTAAGAGAAATTGGCAAGAGAAGAAAGTTAAAGTATAAAATGCCGACATCTTCTTGATACAGAGACTACTCAGTCACCATCCTCATCTAATGATGAGGAAGAGCTTATCCCACCTACATAAAACAACAAGGTGGGAGAGGTTCAGATGGAGGTGGAGGTGAGGATGATTCTAGCGGCTCTACTAGTACTCATGGATTGCCGTCTGGGATCTCGACTTCATCTCGGGGGGGGGGGGTGAAAGAGAAGAGATCTTGGAGACATCTCGGAAAAATCTCGAGAGATTGGATCTTGGATCTCGGATCAAAATGTATATATGTATGAATCATAACTTATTATCTTATAAAGATAGGAGTACATCAATGAATTTATATGAAAATATTTAACACATTTATACATCAACTATGTGAATGAATAATTACAAAGCACTCTCAATACCAAAAAGATGATCTTTGTGTTTTTAAAAGATTAAAACTTGCATACAATTTTATTTAAATACTAATATGGTATTAAACTTGTAGCACATTTTTTATGTGCTTATATAAGTGATAGTGAGATATTTTATAATGTTTACACCATCATAAACAGGGGGCGCAGCGTAGTCTCGGATCTCGGCGATCTCGTTTCTTGGCCCCCTTGGCGAGACCGAGATCTAGCGAGATCTCGGCGAGATGTCATTCCATGCTGGTACTGCACGCATGAGTGGAGTAGGTATAGATGATTTGACTGACATGAGACATTCAAGTAGAAGGAGCAGTGGATGTTGGAATCAGATCAGTGCCTTCGATGAAGTACACAACATCATATCTAGAGCATGTTGAAACTTGTTATCTACCATCTTCTTTAACTCGAGCCAAGGGTGGATTATATGATTTTACTGAGATGACCCACTCATTATTTTCATATGATTACGGCTCAATCATGAATGATCAAACTTAGTGAAAAATTAAGGAGGGTGAGGAGCAGGAGAAAGATTGAGGGGCAATTTTGTAGTTGGTGGTGATTAGATTGGAAAGTATAATTTCTTATACATTCTAAATCCAAAATTACTTGTACTGTTGTACCATGGTACTCATTTTATTTTATAGAATATATTGATGTAAGTTTGTATCCATTCGTGATTTAAACTCTTATACTTGCATGGCAATTTATTGCATCAATGTTAGTTTGTATGACTTTATGTGGTAGATGGCTCAATTTTTTGTTTTTCATGTTTTGAATTTTTTTTTTCAGTTTTTTTATTTTTTACTGATTTTTTTGATTTTTTTTTGAAAAAAAATTTAGTTGATCCAGACCAATTCCGGATCGGGATTTGTTTCGGCAGATCGGTCTGGATCGGACCGATCCAATCCTATCTGGATTGGATTGGTAGGTACCGATGCTGATTTCGATCCTACAATCTGTGGGTGATAGTGGGATGGCAAGACCTTGTCGGGTTAAGACATACTCCACTTGAGAGCGAATCGCCTCAGTCCCCGGTAGGGGTGCAAATGAACCAATACACTCGACAAGTAGCTCGAAGCTCGGCTCGATAAAAACTCGACTCGACTCGTTTATTATGTTAAATGAACAAGCTTGAACAAAAAATAAAGCTCGACTCATTAAACGAGCCAAGCTTGAACAGACTCCTGCTCGGCTCGATAAGCTCGCGAGCAGCTCGATTAAATATTATATTATATATTTATTTTTAAAAATTAAATTTTAAGTATTAATATTTATATATTGTCACTTAAATATATTAAATAATTCAAAAATTGAGTTTAAACTTAGATTGAGTTTCATAAATGAGTTAAATCTAAAGTTTCATAAATGACTTTTCATTGATTTTGACTTTATAAAAGAGTTTGTATATAGCTTAAGTTTGAATATGAATTGAATTTTAGTCTAACTACTACTCGAGTTCGAGCTCGACTCGGCTCGATTAATAAACGAACCAAGCTTGAACAAAGGTTCCACATACTCGCTAAAACTCGAGCTCGAACTCGAACTCGTGTAAAATAAACGAGTCGAGCTTGAACACCATACTACTCGGCTCGACTCGGCTCGTTTGCACCCCTAGTCCCCGGGTGGAGGGACTTGTCTCAATCCTCAATTAGAAATGACCACATACCCCTGTCACTTAAGTGACGGTTCAAGAACCGGTTTGGTGAATCGCTACCGAAAAGGGCTGAATCTCTACCGAAGCCTTACTAACTCATTATCCGTCGGTAACGAGCTACTAAGGCGTCGGTAACGGTTCAACCCTTTTCGGTAGCGGTTCAACAACGGTTCAGTAACATAATTTGAAAGTCTTGAACCCACTATCGAAAAGGGCTGAACTGCTACCGACGCCTTAGTAACTCACTACCCGTCGGTAACGAGTTAGTAAGGCCTCGGTAACGGTTCAGCTCTTTTCGGTAACGGTTCGCCAAACCGATTCTTGAACCGCCACTTAAATGACGGGGGTATGTGGCCGTTTCTGATTGGAGACTGAGACAAGTCCCTCCACCTAGGGACTGAGGCAATCCGCTCTCTACTCCACCTAGGGGAGGTTGTTAGGATTTGCTTTGCAAGTTGAGAGGTCATGGTTTGTAGTTATTTTCAAAACTTGAGGAATGATCTTAATCATATTGAAGACCCAGTATTAGTGAGGAGGGCACTGCAGCCCAGGTTGGTGTGAGGGAGCTTAAATTCCTGATGTTTAATGGTATCACATAGGAGTCGAGGAGAAAGGAAAATGAGGGGAAGGAAGTCATGCAGTGTTAGTGTCTAAGATAATAAACTGGAATTGTAGGGGGGGGGTCACAGAAGGTGAACATGCTAAGGGAGATTAGGAGTTTGATTGCAACTTAGAAGCCGGATGGGCTCACACTTTCAGGAAACTCATCAAGACTTTGCCAGCCATGGGAATGTGGACAAGTTGAAAGGGGGTGGTCTCAGTTGTTTCTCTTTTTCTTCAACGACGGGTAGAAATGGAGGCGTTGCAGTAATGTGGAATGAAAGTTGGTCAGATGCTACTTTTATTCACAGCAGTAGACATGAACGTGACCTGAGTTTTAAATGCAGAGGCAATGGGAAGTCCTGGAACTTTGCTAGTGTGTATGTCCCACAGCTCCATTCTGATAAGGAGGGTTTCTTCAATGAACTGCGTAACATTATTTCTTCACTTGGTTCTGAGTTGTGGTGCATCTATTGGGACTTTATAGTAGTGAGGAAACCAGGGAAAAGATCAAACCAACTAGAATGGACAAGGGAAATGTCTCTATTCAGTAGCATGGTTAATGAGCATATGGTTTGTTAGAAATAGGTAACAATGGTCTGGACTTTACATGGAGTAATGTTGTTTTTAAATCTAAGTTGGATAGGTTTTTTGTTTCGACAGACTGGGTGGTTGTGTGGGAGATTCCATGTCTTTCATATTACGTGAATGGTCTCTAATCATTTTCTGGTAGGTATCAAATGATGGAATTGCTTGGTTCAAGTAGGAGAAAAATTAGGTTTGAGTTTTACTGGTGTAGGGCTCCAGGCTTCATGGATAATATCAGGACATGGTGGAATGAGGTTAACGTGTCAGGCCTCCATTGCTAGTTCAGTTTTTGTCACGAAGCTCAGATTTGTAGGGTCTTAAGTGAAAAAATGTATAGGAGGGCTCAGCTGGCATTCAACGGTAGAAAGAAGAGATTATTAATGATATTGGCAGCTTTGATAAGTTCAATGAACAAGATTTGTTGTACAAACAACAGCAGGGAGAATGGCTGGAAGCAAAAGAGAAGTACAAAGAGTGGTCTAGTAGAGAGGAGATTAAATGGAAGCAAAATCTAAAGAGACCTGGCTTAAGGAGGACGATACGAGTACAATTGTTCCACACTCAGGCATCTATGAGGAAGAACAAACGGAACTTTTTTGCATGAGATACAAGTGGATGGGGTGGATTGTGAAGGCGCAGATCAGATTGGCTGTGCAACCGCTCATTTGTATGATAAACTACTTAGAGAAGTAGTAGGTTGGAGTCCATTGCTTAACTTTGAGCCACTTAGCAAGCTCATTTAATAGGAAGTGGGTGTGTTGGAAAGCCAACTCTCCGAAGAGGTTCTTATGATGGGGCAAGTTAGGATCCTTAAAATGTTCCAGATTCAGATGAGTTCTCAGTGTGGTTCTATCAGAAATATTGGGATGTAATTAAATATGATTGCATGATAATGATCAGGGAGTTCAAGATGAACCTTAGAAGCATCAAATATAATTTTGATCTCTTAACCATCAGTATTTGATATTTGTTTCATAGCTTTGTAGGCAGTTGCATTGTTCGTCATTATTTGGACAACTCGATTCTGTCTAATCTCTTGGATAACACCATCAATAAAATCAAATAGGTAAATGACATTCTTTACCTGTTCGGATGTATCCGATGACTTCCAGAAGATGGTCCCAACTTGACAATATATTAGAAAGTTGATTATCGTCTTTTTAGTTATACCTATTAAGAAGATAAAATATTAGATTTAAATTTAAAACTAATTAAAGACTTGTAGTAGAACTATTACATTGAAGGGGACTAACCTGTCCAACTGTCCATCATCAATGTGCATCCACGTTCATCCCAAATATGTTCAAACGACTTGACATATTTCTTAATGTCATATACCTCCATTGGAAGATATGTGTTGAATATCTCTTTCGGAGTTGGTCTCGGCACACTCCTACCAATGTTAGCTATAGTGTCGATCATCAACTTATAATAAGACCCCTTTGAAGCGTTAGCCGATATGTTACTATGAAAGAAATATTTAGAATTTGCCCACGATCTTCTCCTTACATAACTTCAAGTTCTTCAATGCCATGTTGATAGTTGTTTGTTTTTGTCGCGGTTATGTGATGATCGGATCTCCGAGACCAACTCCCAGGTTATCATCTCGAGTGAGATTATAGACATTTTATTCTTCAATAGGATTTGATCCTCTTTTGCTCCCACTTCCACGTTTGCTCTCAGTTTCATGTTCGTCCCGTTGCCCGAACCTTGACCTATAAATCTGTCAGTATGCTGATATATGTATTTATCGGCAAACAACTTTTGGCTTGCCTCCATCGCTCATGTTATGTTATTTGTTTGCTATGTTATATGTTATTAATACGAATTATCAAAGATTAACTATTTCATACCTTCATCAAACACTTTGTAGTGACTTCTTTTCGTGTGCTCTTGTATAGTGTCGTATATATGTAATGAATGTCTTGCCGGTTCCGCAATTTCTTCACGGATAGTGTCCTTATGTCTCTCTGAGAAGCTCCTTTTGACATTTCCAAATTTTGTAGATACATTCTAAATCATATGCGTACCTCAGGTGGAGTCCGTGTGCACAGTGCAACATCTCCTTGATACCAACAAGATGATGTTTCGACCGGTAAGTTTCACCATAAATAACTTTGTCATAATATTTACACTTCACTTTTCTTTGCTCCATTGACACCACCATGCAATGGAGCCAAATTGGGTCATTCCAAGTTGAGTGGGAAATATCACGGCTTGGAGAAGATATATTGAAATTCAAATAATAAAATTTAAACTTGAAAGTAAAGATACAAGAACACTTAAAAATAAATATTAGAAAAAGAACTAACAATATAATTAACACCAACTTCAAGAGAGAAAGTTGAGTGTAAGAGAGTGAGTGGGAGTTGAGAGAGTAAGAGATTTGAGAGGGTAAGAGAGTGAGTGAGACTGAGAGAGTAAGAAAGTGAATGAGAGTTGAGAAAGTAAGAGAGTGAGTGAATGAGAGAGTATGAGAGATTGAGAGAGTGTTGAGGGGTGAGAAACGAGACTCCCCTTTAAGGAGTGGGCCCCCTCACTGACTGGTAGTTGGGGGAGTGGGTGGGGGCAAGAATCCCTCCCCCTACCATTAGGTGCCAAACAACCAGTTCAAAAGACTAGTCATTGGCGACCTGGTTTGTGGGGTCATCGTTTGGGCCGCGGGGTCGCACAACCCCAGCCCAAGCCGGGTGAGAGTCAGCCCGGCTGGGTTGGTGCAGGCAGGTTGGGTCAAAAATCGGCCGGGTCGCCTGACTCCACTCGGCCTGGGACCAACCTTGCATTCCATGGTTGGAATATTGTCTAGCTAGATTTTCAGGACATGTCTTCAATATTGATTCATTGGGAGAGTGATGTAGGACAAAAAATGACAACATCATCTATAAGTATAAATAAACTGACTGACCCACCAAGGGTGATCGATTTTACTCTAATCATTATTGTTACTATCACCTTGGCGGCTGAAACTAACTAATAGCATATATCTAACCAACTGGACTTGTTGAGCGACCCAAATTGTTTAATCTAAGCAAACTTGATCACTGATAATTCTTTCAAACTGGTGCTCTGGGTTGTAGTTTCTGTCGGTGCTATTAGAGGCTCGTTGGTGCTTTGACAGTTTTGAGGATTTTGTTCGAGTGGGTTCGTGGCAAGCAGTTGTGGGATTGGGGCTGCAACACTTTAGCAGACCTTGGGATTCATAGCACGACCGGTTGCAGAGGGGCCCTTGCACAGGCCTATGAGTCTAGATGGGTGTGACTGCAGCTGGATGTGGCATCGACCATGTGAGTCTTGTGGACACTGGAGAGGCTCATTAAAGGAGGGGATCATGGTGCTTTGGTAACACGACGTACACACAAAGAGGAGTTCGTGTGGGGATATTGTGGCATTCGACAAGCGCTTGCAGGGGCGTGATGACAAGGTCTATGTGGATTTCCTTGCCGCCTGATAGTATGAAACAAGTTGGTGCACGTAGGCAGGCCTGGTCCAGTAGGCTCAGTGGAAGTGGTTGCTTTAGGTAGGATCCGAGGTTGGTGGTATCATGACTACTTGACAGCTCACCTCTCAATACTATTCATCTGTTGCTATCCTGACAAAAGCTTCTAAATGGGCGACTGTAGCACCGTGACAAGGGGAAGGTGGTAGGCAAGGCATTGTTGTCCTTGTAGAGATCCTTAGTCACCCTTTTTGTCCGAATAGCAGGTGGGGCGTAGGCAAGCCAGTGGGGGGGCTCCATCATCTTCTTTGGTCGTCTTCTTCATCTCCTTTCTCTGTCTTCTTCGTGGGGGGAGGGGAGAGATGACAGCAACAAGGTTCTGATGATGAAGGAATCTCAGTTAGGTTTCAAAATCCTTGACTAAGGCATAAAGATCTTGATTATTCAAATGTACAGTGTTGAAAGGAATATCTGCTTGGTAGATCTATCGAACAATATATTGCACAACTTTGTCATTGTCTTCCTTTAAGTGCTTCTTGTCCCTCATACTTTTCTTTTTGGACACTTCTGGAGTTTGTCTAATAAACCAATCTATAGGACCTTTTAATCTCAAATAAATGGTGTCTTTGCATTCAGTGCTTGCCTCCGAAGGATTGATACCAAGAAAATTAATTTTTTCTTCAATCTCTTTTATCACTGCAATCTTTTCAGACTGAGATTGTTTAGCTTGTGTCATGTATTGCTTAATCTTTTCCTTCGCCTCCGATGTAGCTTTCTTAGAAGATGTGACATTTATAGATAGACCAACTCTATACATTGCTTTAGTCCATTCCACTATTGCTATTCTTGTCACATAAAGTACATCTACTTGGATCTCTATTTTTTAAATCCATCAAAATCATATATTTTCATCTGATATCCTTTGATTTAGGAGCATGTCTTGAAATTGAAATCTCTGTTGTAGTCGGGACTTGGATGTTTGACCTTGTCCCCGAATCATGATCTTGCTCCACAGATTGAAATATATTGATAAAAAATTAGCATCAAGTCCATCAACAAAAAATAGATTAGTACCTAAAATATAACTATATGGAGAAGAAATTGGTATGCTATTAGAACAAAATTTAAACCAAAAGAAATATAAACAAACTAAGTTACAATTAAGAAAAACCCCATGATCGCCCCAAATAAATGAAATTATCACTTTCGATAAAGTGCAACTTTGCTAGATTTAAAAAAACAAAATCAATGTGTGCTAACGAACGTACTAAGTTTAACTAAAGAACAAAAGAAAGGAAGTAAATATGAAAATAGGAAGAAAATATAAACTATACCTTTTCGACAACATCTGGGCAACTTTTTCCGATTTCGATTAAGGCAACGTCCGGAGTCTTCGTCTCTTCAATGTGTTAATAACAACAATTTAATTACATGTAGAATGTAAATAAAAAAAGAAAGGAAATAAATATGAAAATAGGATAAACATAGAAAGTATACCTTTTTGACAACGTCTCGCTTGTCTGGCAACTTTTCCCGATTCCGATTAAGGCAACTTCCGACTTCTCCACTTCTACGATGTGCTAATAATAACAACAATTGAATTACATTTACAATGCAAACTGAAAAAGAAAGGAAAAATCGAAAAAACATAACTTTGACTAAATACAGTCGCCCGACAAAATACATCAAGAAAGAATAAACAAAATCTTAAAATGAAGATGTTGTATTAGAAGAACAATGATGAACAAAAAAGCAAGACAAAATGAAAAAAATTAAGAAATGAAAATAACTCTTATCCGCACTTGTTTGTCTTTTTCCAAGGGGAAGAGAGGTCATTGACAGCTTCTCTGGCTACCTGTTGCCAAGGATTGCGGGATCGGGATCGGACCCTGGATCATAGATCGCGGAATCGGCCGATCCGGATCCGAATCGGCCGATTCCTGGATCGGATCGGCCATTGCCGATCCGATTCTTGGCTGAAGGACCGATCCGGAAAAAAGTTCCGGCAGAATCGGTCGGGATCGGCCGGATCGGTCGGGATCGGATCGGAATCGGATCGGAATCGGAATCGGATCGGCCGAATCGGTCGGGATCGGAATCGGAATCGGAATCGAATCGTTTTTTTTCATTTTTGCTATTCCGCCGGATCGGCCGGGATCGGCGGGACCGGGTCCGGATCGGCGAATCGGTCCGGATCGGTCTGGGATCGGATCGGATCGGAATCGGATCGTTTTGCTTACCGATTGGATCGATTGTCTTCCATTGGATCGGTCGGAATCGGTCCGATCCGATCCGATCCGGATCGGATCGGTACCCACCGATCCCGATTCCGATTCCGATCCCGCGATCCTTGCCCTGGATCGGTAGGGTCCGATCCGATCCGGATCGGATCGGATCGGTCCGATCCAGACCGATCCTCTGGGAGCCAGACCGATCCAGAATCGGTTTGGATCTGTTTTATTTTTTTTGGCTTTCTGAGAAAATATGTAAAAATCGCCAAAAAATCAATAAAAATACATAGAACTCAGAAAAAATATGAAAAAATGTAGGAACAATCAATCATATAACAAATCAACAACCAATCATATAGAACACATATTATATCCAATCACACAATAGAACACAATCAACACATCATACATCAAATAAAATACATATTTGTATCAAACAATCAATCACATCCAATCACACAATAGTACAACACATATTCTTCTTAACACTCATATTACATTGCGTTAAATAAATAAACAAATACATATGCCATCACCACCAACTATGGTAATGTCCAGAATATGATGGATCTGGATCTCTGTCCTGGTCATTCTGATTGTCTTGAAATCTCCATTGATTTGAGTCAGTCATAATTGACCCGTATCCATAGGAAAATAAAGACTGGGCCATGTCGCTAAACTCATAAACCCCATGATCAGTAGGAGGTGGAGTTGGAAAAGATGGTTGATAGCCAGGGTCAGTGTCTGAGGCAGGCTCTGGATAGGAAGATGCGAACTCGTCAAAAACATTCATCATCGTCCAGTGTCTGCTGCCCCTGCCACTCGAACATGAGTGTCTTTTATCACTCAAATCATCTGGACCTGCTCCACTCGTGCGTGCACTACTAGTAGACCCACCCTCACCTGAGGCGCCGCCTCCACCTATGCTGCCACCCCCACCTCCACCTCCACCCCTGTACGTTGTTGTTGTGTGGGTGGGACAAATTCTTCTTCATCCTCATCTGATGAAGGTGGCTGAGTGGTCTCGGTGTCAAGAAGATGATGTCGCCTTTTGATACTTATCTTCTTCCTCTTCAATGTAGGATCTCCTTGACTACTTTCCTGTGAAGGTAAGCAAACTTTCTTTAAAGCCCTGAATAATCCACCATTCTTCTTGGTGGTAGTAGATGGACCCGCAACTGGAATCCGAGCTGGAACTGTAGCAGCTGGGGGGGGAGCTGGATGTCTCTCTGGAGCAGCTGTAGTCCGGTGTGGATCAGGAACAGGAAGTGGAGCTGTGCACGGAACTTGACTTTCTTGACCTTCCTGCATGTCTTCATCCTCACCAACGACGCTGTCAAGCTCTCCTTTGGCCCATGATCTGTCATTTGGGTCGAACTCTGGCTCTCCCTCAGCATCTTTGTCTTCCACCCATGTTGCAAGTGGATGTTCTTCTTGGAATAGATATTCCAAGTCCACATCTGCCTGGGACAAGCCCTGAGTAGTTTGGGCTTGTGCTCTTTTTTGGTACAATCCACCTGCAAACTGTGCAAATCTTTGCTCCGATGTCTTCTGCCTATCTTTGATATTCTATATCCTCAGCCTCATATTGTAATGGCAGTAGACAAGCTTCTCCAATCTTTCTGTCTTCAACCTATTTCTCCTCTTCGTGTGAATAAGGTTGAAGGTGCTCCAATTTCTCTCACACTGGGATGAGGAAGTGCTCTAACTGAGCACCTGAATTGCAACGGATGCGAGTGGATTCCATCCAGTTCTGTTGGTCACCATAATCCACCACTCAGCTGTAATTAGAAAGAATACAATTACATGCATCAGTAACTTATTTAAAAAATTCAGGTAAGCAAAAAGTCATTAATTCGGATAAGCATATTACTAGGGGGACCCTATCATGTGAATACTGCAAATCAGGATCCCCGTACACCCCAATCTTGTGCCTATATGAAGTCATCTGAAAATCCAAAATAAATCAGTTATCTTCTCTTTTTGAGATAAAGTTCTAAGTTTAATTGATATTAAACATATTACTTACTTCAACCTCAGCGCAGGTTCTGTCTTCTTGGGTCTTACAGAGTCGCTTAATTATAGATAGTGTGCCTGATAATACTTCACCATCGTTACATACTTGGCCACCATACTGTATCCTTGGGTTCAAGAAGTACCCTGTAACGGCATTAATACTCCATTGGTATAAAGACATGGGGGTAATACATAGAATATTAGTTGTAATACAATCAAATTTCACTACTAAAGTATACCTGCAGCATGAATGTCGTGGTGTTGGGTTTTGTCCCATCTGTTGTCAATCACTTTCCACCACTTTTTGTAACCCTTGGGATGCTTCTCTTTAATTTTCAACTTAGTTTTATCCATAGCATCATACAGGTACCCCATCTGATTTTTGTCATTTGAATCCACCAACCTAAGTACCTGCACCAAAGGCTCTATGACAGACAAGTAATATTGCACCTTCTCCCACCACCTGTTGTCTTCTATCAGCTACTCCATCTTTAACAGTATCTCATACTGATCCAAGGAGCTCCTGTATGTATCCATGTACTCCCGATAAGCAGTGGAGAGGATAAACCTTTTCAAACTAGCCTTGTACCTGTATAGGCTCTCTAAAGCAATAAAATGGGTGGCAAATCTGGTGGGACCCGGTCTGATCAAATCATGACCATCAGTGTGCTGCCTCATTATATGTAAAAGTCGTGGATGGCCATAGATAAATGAGGTGATCAGCTATCCTTGGTTGACCAAGGACTTGACATTAGGATCCCTACCAATATCTTCCAACATCAGGTCAATAGAATGTGCCGCACAGGACACCCAAAACAAGTGAGGTCGAGCCTCCATGAGCTTCTTTCCTGCAGCCTTATACGAGGCGTCATTGTCTGTGACAAATTGCACAATGTTGGCCTCCCCTATCTCATCCACCACAGTGTTCATCAACTCAAATAGGTACTCTGCATTTTTCATCTGACCTGATGCATCAACCGACTTCAGGAATACGGTACCCTTAGAACAATACACAAGGAAGTTTATAAGTGACCTCCTTGTGATTCCAGTCCACCCATCGCACATTACAGTGCACCCCCTCTCCTTCCAGATGGTTTTGAATCCATCTATCCATGCGGTCAACTCATCGACCTCCTTATCCAAGCCTGTCTCATATATGTACTTTGATGTGGGGGCTTTCAACCTCGGCCCAGCCTCACCAATCGCATCAACCATAGTCTGGAAATATGGACTCGTGGCTGCATGTGCCAGGACACCTACAAATTAAAAAACAAGATAAGAAGAAGAGAGCGTTGTTAATAAAAATGTGTAACAACAACTTCATATCAAGGAACAAATGCTAACCACAACTTCATTAAATCTTTACCTGTATGTAGAAAGAACTTAACCATATACTTTAGGGCTTTCTTTGCTGCCCCAGTCGAGGCCTTCACCCCTTTAAACGCTTGTTTTATACCCCTCTGACCTCTGCCACTCTCCCTATACATGGCAGTGTCTCCCGTCGGCCGAACAGAATGTGTCCTCTAGATTTCAGGCTCTCGAACAGGGCGTGTGCCCGCACCCACATCAGATCGTCTGGCAGCCGAACCTCCTGCTCCTCGTCTTCGTTCCTCATCCTCACGGGACTGAGCCCTACTCTCGTGTACGGCTCTCCTGACCTGAGCCTCTTCCTCATCTGATGAAGATGAAGAATCAACTTGGACCCTTTCATGTGCTGGTCCTTTCCCTTTCTTACTCTTTCCGGCCATAAGATCGGCATCTCTCCGACCTAGCAACTGTCATGTAGGTCTTGTCTCTGACCAATTCTCACCTCCCTCTGTGATGCCTTTCCAGTTAAATAACCCCTCATCTCCTCCCTAAGCTCAGCCGGTACTTTATCACACTTCTTTACATTGCCACCCATCCCGACTATATGTTGCTTTAGCCAATACACACCTCCATTCATATCTTTTTGGCACCACTTGCATCTAACTCTCTTCTTCTCTGAATCAAGGAGATGACCATGTTGCCATCCAATGTCACGAAATTCCGCGGGGCCAGTGCCATGCTCCTCGTCCGACATCTTATCTACAACACATAAAATCATACACAATATTAGGCCAATTAAATCCACCCTCAGCCTTGGGCAGCGGGGTGCAAGTCAACCCCCATTGGGGGTGAAATAATCCCCCCTCCCAATAGGGGATTTAATTCCCAACCCCCCCACCTAAGGGGGGGTACTGTCCCAACAGTCACCCCCAATCCGGGGTGACTGTTCAACACCCCCGAAGGGGTGCTAATCACCCCTTCGGGGGTGCAATTCGACCTCCATTGGGGGTGAAATAATCCCCCCAATGGGGGATTTAATTCTCAACCCCCCCACCCAAGGGGGGGTACTGTCCGGACAGTCACCCCTTCGGGGGTGACTGTTCAACACCCCCGAAGGGGTGATTAGCACCCCTTCAGGGGTGCAATTCGACTCCCATTGGGGGTGAAATAATCCCCCCCAATGGGGGATTTAATTCTCAACCCCCCCACCCAGGGGGGGTACTGTCCGGACAGTCACCCCCGGGGTGATTGTTCAACACCCCCGAAGGGGTGATGCACCCCTTCGGGGGTGCAATTCAACCCCCATTGGGGTGAAATAATCCCCCCAATGGGGGATCCCAAACCTGCAGGGCCAAGGATTGGGGGAGGGGGAAGGGGAAGGGGAGGAAGGAGGGCCTGCCAGCCTGGGGGGGGGGGAAGGGGGATCGAAGGTTTCCCCCCCTTACAAACCTGCTGTAGGGTGGATCGGCCCCTCTTCTTGGCTGGATCGGCCCTCACAAGGCTGGATCGCCGGTGAGGAGTCTTCCGGTTTTCTGGAGAATCGGTCCGGATCGACCGATTCCGGGATCGATCCGTGTGGATCGGTCTGGGATCGACCGTTCCGAACGATTCCGGCCGATCCAGCCGGGACTCCCGGCTGGATCACTAGTTCGGTCCGGAATCAGATCGGTGGGTACCGATCTGATCCAAGAATCGGCCGATCCCGATCCGGATCGGCCGATTCTGCAATCCATGCCTGTTGCGGCACGAACAATGTCTACCGTGACAGATGGTGGCACCTTTCTCTGGTGACAAGTGGCTTTTTGGTGATAGTTGAAGGTGAAGCGGGCAAGATCTCCATGCCATGTTGGGAGGAAGGGAGAGAGAAGCTGCGAGGGGTTTAAGTCTATCAGATCTGAGCTTGGATTTAATAGGATTAGGTGGACCACCTTGGTGGCTGAGGTAGAAAAATTGACCACCTTAGGCGGCCGAGGGTGAGACGAGGTGCTGAGGCCTCTCCTCACCTCGCCCTAGCGCCTAGGTGCTTGAGGCATTCACCTCCGATAACATACATTATACTTGACTATTTTTTTTTCTTTGGAAGGTTTTTTCTGTAACTCCACAAGGGATACCCATTTAATGATAGTGTGAGCATATTAATATATTTTATTATTATTTATATTATCATATATATTTAAGATTTGTAATTATAAATATATATTTTTTATTTAAATTTTATAAAGTTTTTTTTAACTTTCTTTCTTTTCTTTCTCACTTAGTTTATCAAGATTAACTCTTTCCCAAAAAAATTTATACCCACTCATTTAAAATTACATATATAAAATCACATTTACATGTATGCACACAAATAAATATATTATGTTATGACATACAAATGTAAGTATATTTATGTTTATATGTTTGTATGTATGTATAAATATATATAGTATTAACATCTAATTATATATATAATTGTATATGTATATATATTTAGCTCATGCATATATATAACACCTAATCATACTGTCTCTTGATCGTCTAGACGACGCCTAAGCAACTGCCTTGTTGCTTAAGCAGAATTGCACCCTTCAATATCTTGGGTGCCTTGTCTCTTCAACAACTATGCCAAGAGGCCATCTTTGCCTCTCCTCAGGTTGATGAAGCCATTCCAAATTTCTCTATCTTGTCCGTGCTTCATCCTTGATTCCTACACCTCCTGTGACCGCTTGAGGACTGTGCGTGCCACCTGCAACCTCACCCAAGCTTTTCAAAGTTCCCAGCGTGGTTGACAGAAAGTTTGTGCAGCTGGTCACGCGGCAAAGCCAAAGTACTCTCCTGCCATTCCTACACCCTGCACATGCTCTCCCAGTCCCTGCTTTCTGTAGCTTCTCGTCCGTGAATACCACCCATTGCGCAAACACTGGATGCCACAGCCCCTCTTCTCTATTTTCCCTGCTTGTCATGCCACCTTTGTTGTCTGTACGAGTTTTCACACTGCTCTAAACCTGAGGTACCTAGCACATTGATCATAGTTGTCAAGGGTACCAATTTCACTTAGGTGACAAGGCGGCCGTTTAGGCGTCGCTTAAACGGTCAAGGCGGTATTCAAGGAAGGTTAGGTCGGGGGGTCAATATACATAAAAATATGTATAAATATAATTATATTTTTATGTTATAATTGAATATGAGTGTTTTATCTATGTATATAAGTAAATATGATGTGCGTGTGAAAGAGAAGAGAGTTAAAATATATTTTTATAAAATTTAAGTATATAACACTGATGTAATCTCAAAAATCTCTCCTTTAAATATTTTGGTTTGGAAATTCGTTTTCCATTTGAACTTGAATTAGATTTGATTTGACCTTAGTATTGACTTTGTAAGAAAATAGATGGTATTCCATAAAAGTACTAATCAGGGTCCATGATATGTATAAAATTATAATTTGAGGTTGTTAGGTTTTTTGAAATTGATTTTGACCTCTCCCCGTCTGATGGTGCGAAGATCCGACGTTAATTACATTGTGATTACTCGAATACCCTTGATTATCGTCATAGCAATCCATGGAAATAGAAGACAATGCATCCACAAAATAAACATTCACACAAACACATAGGAGAAAACAACCCCATGAACTTGATGGAAGGCAAGCATTTAATTTGGTTTTGGATTCAGTTTGAATTGCATTGATTTAAGTTGAATTGAATTGATTTGAATTTCGGTATGATTAATTTGAATTGGTTTGAATTTAGTTTGAGTTGAATTTAATTTGTTAATTGCTTTTGGTTTGGGTTGAAGTTAGATCTGTTCATTTGAATTTATTCAAGTTTGATTCAATTTGAATTTGTTTGTTGATTTAAACTTGGTTTGAATTTGAGATAGTTTGTTTATTGTTTGATTTTGAATGGGATTTGGGCTTAACTTATGGAATATGGTTTGTTTGGAAATCTGATTTAGTTTATTTTTTAAGACACTTGGTTTTGCTCATGGGTTATTATTTTATTTGCTTGGCTAAAATTGACTTGCATATGTTGAACAGATTGGTTTACAAGTTCAATTTGATTTAGTTTGAATTGAATTTATTTCATTTGAAGTTATTTGAATTTATTTATTTGAAATTGAATTAAATTTGGTGCTTGACAGATTGTTTAAATTTGGAATTTTGTTTGACAGATCTATTATCAAGTTTGGTTTAATGCTCTGTTTTGAGATTTATTTGGATTTGTGGTTTGCTTTATGGCTCGGTTCAGATTCTATTTGTGGGCTTAATTGAGTTTGTAATTAGTTTAAGAGTGTTTTGATTGATTGTATGAAGATTTAGGCTCCAGATTTTGAATTTTGAAATCTATTTTGGGATTTAGTGAGTTAAAATTTGTTGATCTTTGGATTTGAGAGTTTGATTGGAATTTGATTTATTTAGTTTGATTTTAACTTAAATTAAACTGGTTTGATGATTTTTGGGGAAATTTGATCGGGCCATGAGTTAAAGATCTTTATTTGTTCCACATTAGTCATCTTATTTTTAGATCTTGATTCAAATTTGTTCTTAAATGTGTGTTTGATTTAATTTGACTTTTAGTTGGTTTATATTTGTTTTAACACCTATTTTGAGATGAATTTACTATGGTTCACGATTTGAGGACTTTATTTGATTAAGGTTTGATTAAGACTTGATGTTATTTGGAGTTTACTCAAATTGATTGAAATTTCTTTAGGAATTTAATGTCTTCCCCGTTTCTTTGGATGTTGATTTCTGGGGTTGATGAACTTGACACAGTATGCATGGGAACCTGATTTTTATCCGATGCCACATGGCTCTGACTTCTCTCCTAAAATCCAGTGGGTTCAAGACTGTGATGTGCTCGGGAAGTTGATCTGTTAATGTATTTTATTCTGTTTGTGATTCTGGATTTAACACTGCTTGGAGCTTGTGGAAGATCTCCTTTAGGGATTTGTTTGAGAGAACTTGTGATTTTAGGATTTAGGTTGCAGAGTCTGAATCTTTGATGTTAAAACTTGTTGATTTTTCTGATTTGAGAATTTGACTTAAATCTGGTTGGAATTTCCGGAGTCTCTTACTGAAACTTTCAGATTTTGATTTTGCTTATGGATGTTCTTTCAGACTTACAGATTTCGGATTTTTACAGGTTTTACCGGTCCTTTCTTCTTCCTTTTTTATGTCAGATTTGCAGATTTTACAGATTTTTACATTTTTCAGATTTAAGGATTTTACATTTGCAGGCTCTGACTTCTGATTTTCAGGCTTGTTTCAAATTTCAGATTAGGGGTTTCAGATGTTTTTTTAGATTTCGGCCCTCAGTTGCAGGTCTTGATTTCAGATTTTTAGTTTCCAGATTTTAAATTGTCCGGCATATTTCAATGGATTTCCAGATTTTTGGGCATCCGGACTTCAGCTTTTAAATTGCAGATTTTTCTTAGTTCAGGTCTCCTTCAAATTCTGTACGTTCCAAAAAATTTTCAGATTTGGAATTTCCAGAATCAGCCCTCTTGCAGAATTTTACAACTTCGGATCTTCTGATTTTCACATTTTTGTTACAGGTTTTTATGGATGACAGTTTTATGGACTTCCAGATTTTACAGATTTCTGGATTTTTGTACAACAATTGCAGATCTTGTGTGTTTTAAGTTCATAGATTTTTTTTATTTCAATTCTCAGGTTCGGTTTCAAATTTCAGATTTTTACAGTTTTCAAATTTCTTTTATCTTGCCTTTCAGGAGTTTCATGTGACTGTCCTCTCCTTGTAGCATAAATCTATTGCACCAAACATGAATTCTTTCACTTGTTCTCTCAACATGAGACAGTTTACAACTTGACTGGAAATTCAGTCATTTGAGTCCTTGATGAACTTGTTAATTCATGGGTGGCATATACCCGGTCTTGATAGACTTATGGGCATCCCCCACTGTTTTTGATAATTTCACTAGCATATGACCGGCATGACGGCATATTGACTATGCTCTAGTCTTGCATAGCTTAATGAACATGGTAAGACATTGGGGTCTTTTATAAACCTTTGTATCATTGTATGTTTATCTTAAGGACGTAGGGGCGGATGGTTAGTCGACCCCCCAACTAGTCTGAATTTTGATTTCTTTTAAGTTAAGTCAAGACGTAGGAGCGGATGGTTAGTCGACCCCCCAACTAGTCTTGATTTGTTGGATTAAAGATGTATTTTTTATTTATTTTTCACTTGATTGTTTATTTAAATTTTTTTTTGTTGAAAGGCCCTACATTGTGCGCAGGGGGTTTTGTTCAGCCGAAGGCTGTCGGATCCCTGTTGGGATTGACCCGACACTGTTTGGACTGGCGGTCCATCTCCGCGGGGGCCGGCCGGCTTCGCCTGATCGGTTCTCCTCTTTTTTTTTTAACGCGGCAGCCTAGTGGGCCCCGCCAATTTTCACCTTGGATCAAAGTTTGGGGGGTATTATTTCCCCCCGCTACAGTGTCTTCCCGACGTCCTCCGGCACCCGGCGGCAGTGCGACACCGTCTCTGGTGGCTCCCAGCCTCGTTTGACAGCAACGGCACTGGTGGGGGAGAAAGAAGGATCCAGCAGTCTTGGGGGAAGGTAGAAACCTTCTCCGGCAACGACGGCAAGGGCCAATAGGCTCAACGGCGTCCATTGCGGCTGGTAGAAGGAGTGATGGCTCAACAGCGTCCGGCGGAAGACGAACCCGGCGGCTTGACTAGCTCTGGCAAAACAGGGGACGGCAACGGTGTCCGACGATCCCTCCTTCCTCTCTCCTGCCTCGGTCAATCTCTCTGGTCTTCTCTCTGTCTCGCCGCTCTCTCTCTGTTTTGTTGTCTCGCTGCGCAGCGGCTTGTACTTGGCCTCTTATAGGCATCGGGGAACTCTTTTCCCCTACCGGAATTTGGTTCCGGGACTGAGAGGGACTCCGGAACCTCCCAAAACCATCGGTCTACCATTCCGGAAGGATATGGGACTCCCTGGAAAGTCCTCTTTCGCGACAGAGTCCAGTTCTGAGAGGGACTCGGAACAACTCCGAACTACGTGGGATCAAGGATTCCGGAATCGGTTGGGAATCGGTTGGGACCGATTCCGATTCCAGGAATCGGCCGGCCTGGGAAGGGAATCGATTCCGGATCGGTCCGGAATCGTTTTTTTTTTTTTTGATTTTTTTTTCGTCAAAAAAATTTAAAAAATTCATAAAAAATTATAAAAAATAGGAAATGAGTTAGAATTTTTTTTAAAAATAACCAATGCATTCATCCACAGGACCACATCGAATAAATACTAATGAACTTCAATTGAAGATTTGAAGTTAAATAAATATTCCAATTCCATTGATTCAAAAATCAAAGAGTTGATACATCATCAAAAAAAAATGATTACATCATATCAATCTACTACCAATATCTATGATATAGATATGGGTCGTCCTCCTCTCCGTGCTGCTCGTGACGCTCCTCCCTCGTGCTCAGTCTTGTATATTGTCCGGGACCATATCCATATGAAAATAATATCGATGCCATGCCATCAAGGTCGTATGGATCGGACTGCGGGACGACTGGGATGGTGGAGCTGGTGGTGTAATCCACTGCTGGTCAACCTGGCCAAATGCTGGATACTGTGGCTCCATAATATAAGAATGTGATGTCTACTCATCCAGCGTGTAATACGGCTTTGGAAGCCGTAAATCAGGAGACTCAGCTGCTGCTGATGGCTGCGTCGCTGGTATGCACTTCTCGTCATCATCACCTGAGGAGTGAGAAGGAGCCTGCGTGCTGTCATCTGGGCTGACAGACGCCCGACCTCTACCTTCATTCTTTTCACCTCTTCGACCATCTCTCGAAGTACCGTAAGGTCCGTAACCCAAAGTTTTTTTCAACTTTGCAAATCCTCCCATTTTCCGTGTAGTCACCTTTGTTTTCGTTTTCCCCGGACTGCGAATGGGCCGGTAGCGGCCGCCGGAACCGGAATCGGAGCCGAGCCGAAGCTAAAGCCGCAGTGGTCGCTCCATAGCTACCGGGGTAGAAGGCCCCGCTCGAGCTCGAGAAGTAGATGGAGGTGGAGCCGAGCATCCTCCTCGGCTTCAACACCATCCAACTCTCCTTCGCCTACGCACGGTCATCGGGATCAAACTCACCGCATGATCCCCGGCTTCCTCTCCTCTATCCAGAGGCAAGTGCATGCTCCTCCCGGAAAATCTAGTCCACGTCCACCTCCTCGGGTGGTGGTGTGGCGGAGGAATGCCTCTCGCTCGTACGGGCCACCCGCGAATCATGCAAAACGTGCCTCGCCGATCTTCTCGTCGATCCTCGATGTTCTTTATGCGCGGCCTCACGTTGTAATGACGAAGACCGCCCTTCTCCGGCCGGTCCGAGGTCAACTTGTTTCTCCTTTTCGTATGTATCAGGTTGAATGTACTCCAGTTCCTCTCACAATGGGAGGAACTGGTGCTCTGGCTGAGTATCCTGATACCGATGGCAGCAAGTGGATTCCATCCACTCCTGGTGTTCACCTGAACCCACCACTCAGCTGCAAAAAAAAAACAAGAAGAGAAAAGGTAAACAATTAGCTCATCATCTACCATAACTTATATGAAAAGAAAAGAAATTCTTCATCAAGCTAGTACTATACCAGGTGATACTTTGTCAACTTAATATTTCAGGTCAGCATCTGAGTATACGCCGACCCTCATCTTGTACTTCTGCATCTGAAAAATTTATAAAAAAAAATATTAATTGCATGGTAAGGCTACTCCAAGGTATTTAATGAACTCTAACTTCTATCTCAGCCTCTATCCTGTCCTGCTGAGATCGGCGCAGACGCTGAATAACTGCAAGTGTACCCCGCATCACCTCGTTGTCGTTCACCACCTATCCTCCATATTGGATGCGGGGGTTCAAAAAGTATCCTGCAAGATTTTATTAGTTAACACTGTGCATATAAGACAATTATACAAAGAAAATAATTTTTTAACCAAGTTACTCGCAAAGACGTGGACATCGTGGTGCAAGGTCTTGTCCCATCGGTCATCAATGATCTTCCACCACTTTTTGTAACCTGTGGGATTTTTTTCTTTTATTTTCAGCTTTGCCCGGTCCATAGCATCATACAACGTGCCCATCTGGTCCCTGTCATCTGAGTCTACCAACCTCAAGACAACTACCAGTGGCTCAATGATTGCCAAGTAGTAGGCAATCCTCTCCCAAAACCTCTTGTTAGTGATCTGCTTCTCAGACCTGACAAGATTCTCCAACTGATCTTTCTTGTCATGCAGGTTGTCCACCATATAGTTGTAATACTCCTCGGACTGTGTGAACCTAACCAATGCATGCCTGTGCCGGTGTAAACTCTTCAACGCAATGAAGTTCGTAGCAAATCGTGTCGGACCGGGCCTAACAAGATCGTGCCCTCCTGTGTGTGATCTCACGATATGTAGGAGGCGGGGATGCGAATAAATAAAAGATGTGATCGTCTGCGCCTGCCTGACAAGTGTAGATACACCCTCCTCCTTGCCTATATCCTCTAATATGAGATCTATGGAATGTCGCCGCACAGGCACCCGTAAGATGTGCTTCCTCTTCTCCATCAACTTCCTCCCAGCCGCCTTATATGATGGTTCGTTGTCAGTGACAATCTGAACCACATTGTCCTCCCCGATCTCCTCCACCACCCCATCCATTAGAGAAAAGATAAAGTCGGCATTTTTTATCTTCCCAGAAGCATCTACCGACTTCAAGAATGTAGTCCCCTCAGAACAGTACACCAAGAAGTTTATCATACTCCTCTTGGTGATACCTGTCCACCCATCGCACATAATTGTGCAACCCCTCTCCTTCCACACCAACTTAAACCCATCCATCCACTCCCTCAACTCCCGGACCTCCTCATCCAGGCCAGCGCCGTATATGTGTCTGCTGCCCGGGGCTTGCAAACCCGGTCCAGCCTCACCCACGGCATCCACCATCGTCTGGAAGTAGGGGCTGGTGGCTGCATGTGCTGGGATGCCTACATCAAGTTAAAAAAATTTGGGATCAGGTTAAAATTAAGTTTAAGTAAATAAAACACACATAATGTCAAATTTAATTTAAAAAGTGATACCTGCATGTAAAAACCATTTGACAATGTGGCGAACGGCTCTCTTTGCAGCCGTTCCTGTTGCCTTCACCCCTTTCATTGCCTGTTTTATCCCCATCTGCCCAGCACTTTATTTCCTAAATAAATACTCGTCACTCAGTGTAAATCGAGTGCTGATAGAAGTAGAATGGCGGTGTGGCTCCTGCCTGGGGTCAGTCTCTCGGTCCCAGCCCGAGGTAGGGCGAGCCGATGCCGATCGGCCCAAAGCTGGGTCAACTTTGGACCCAGACCCTCCTGCTTCTCTCCTCCTGTCCTCCTCCTCAGCAAATGCACGCTTGCTAGCGTGCCTAGTACGTCTCAGCTCGGAGTCCGTGGACTCGTCCTCGCTCTCTGGCTCCGGCTCAGCTGCTGCCTTCCCCTTGCCTTTCCCTTTCGAGGTAGGCAAATCGCGGTCCCTCCTCCTCTCGTCGTGCAACTCCTCCCTCTGCTCGATCCTAACAGCCCGTTGAGAGGCTCTACCTCGTCACGTAGCCTCTCATCTCTTCACTCTTCTCCTTGGGCACCTTGTCACATTTCTTGACATTCCCACCGTTCCGCAATATGTTGTTTCGGCGGAACACCCCCCGTTCATCTCCTTCCCACACCATTTGCACTGTACCCTCTTCCTGACTGGGTCTACCATGTGCCCGTGTTCCCAACCCACGTCGGAAGCACGTGCTGGTGCTGCATCACCTTGATCGGCCATTGCTTATATCTGCAAAAATTGTAAACAATGCACTAAAAATGATTAGATAACATAAAAATTGATTTAGACGCTGTTCGGGAAGCAGACAACCCAAGTAACACACCGTTCGGTATGTTTAAAGGGTTACGTATTTGCTGGAAATGGTCTTAAATTAACGTATGGGATATCCGGAATTTTTCCCGTGCAAAATGGACTTAAACGGATAGTTCAAAACTTGGACGGACTTGTTCGGTCGGAAATCACAACGTTTAACGACACTCGGACTCATCGGAAACGCGTAAGAATGGACGTACGAAGTTTTCGGCGAAGAAATCTTACCAAAAACCGGTCAAAGATCGAAGAAGAGGTTGATTCGATGCCGGTCCGAGCTTGAATCGGCGGAATCCCTTGAAGACCTAGCTTGGAATCGCCGGAATCGCCGGAATCGGTGGAATCGGGCAGGAATCGACGCTGGATCGACGGAATCGGCCGGAATCGACGCTGGATCGACGCTGAATCGTCGGAATCGCGCCGGAATTGCCTGCGCCTGCTTCTGCCGCCGCGGGATCGAGAGAATCGACCCCCGCGGGTCGATTCCGGCCCTAAAAGGGCCGGAATCGGTTCGATTCCCGGTTCGATTCTGGACCGGGAATCGAACCGGGCCGGTTGACCCGGTCTTCCAAAGATCGACCGATTCCACAAGGAATCGCCTGGAATCGGATCGATTCCGACCGATTCCAGGCGATTCATACCGATTCCACGGAATTCTTCCCGGAATCGGTCCTTCCTCCAGGAATCGGATCGGAATCCACCGATCCGATTCCGGAATCGGTCGGAATCGGTCCGATTCCACCGATTTCGTAAACCATGCGTGGGATGGACTTGCCTACGACCTCAGATTCCTTCAGCGACCGGGAACCTTCCATAACAGGGCATTCTTGCTCCAAGAGGGACTCGGACCGGTCCTTCTCTGGTCACGATAATCCCCCTCATTTTTTAACTCCTTTTTATTCTTTCTTTTTAAACAGCCGATCTCCTGCCTTGTTCTAAAAAAAATCTTCTTTTTATTTTCTACCGAGCCCATCTTTTAGTAGGCCTGTGGGCTGATTCCTTGGCTTGTTTGAAAGAGTACTTGGCCCATTTTCGAGTAGGCCTGCGAGCCTTCTCTCGGCTGCAGGGTGGACCGAACTGGACTTGTTTGGGTTTACGCATGCTGTACACAGACCAGGTTTGGGGGAGGCCGATCGTGCCATTTTCTTCTTCCTCCTTTTTTTTTCTTTTCCTAAAATCGGCTCATTTCATTCATATTTTTTTTCTTCCGCAAATTTAGGTGTCAACAAACACATTTATGATTATAAAATTTATATACGTGCGATAGTATAAGTGATAGTGATATATTATTATAATATTATTAAACGAGGGGTACAGAGTAGTCGCAGATCGACCTGCGTGGTTAGGTCGCGAGGGTCAAGGGGACAGTGCCCCTTGTGGAGGGTTGTTAGGGGGCAAAACTCCCCGATAGAAAAAAATGTAATAATATAAGTGATCTTATATATGTAATTACGTAACTGTGGGTATTTATTTTTGGATAAGTTAATCTTGATAAATTAAGGGAGAGATAAAGAGAGGGAGAAGAGAGAGTTAAAAGAGAACTTTATAAATTTTAAATATATAATATATGTTTATAATCATAAATTTTAAATATATATGATAACATAAGTGATAGTGAAATATATTAATGTTCAAACTATCATTAAATAGGTATCCCTTGTGGAGGTATCAAGGGGAAAAACCCTTAAAATTATTTTTTTAATTATGTAAAAATATCTAAGGCACCTTGGGTGCCTAGGTGGATGCCTTGGATGCTTTGGACGCCTAGGCGGGTGCCTTGGGCATCTTTTTGGACTCCCCAAAAGGCGGCCTGACAAGGCACCCAATCAAAGGCACCTTGGCGCTTAGGCACTGCCTAAGCGGTGCCTAGGTGTCCGCCTTAGCAACTATGACATTGATCCATGTTTGCAGCACCCCACAAACTCTGAAGCTCCCTCAATGCTTGCCTAACTCCATCGCCCCTGCTATTCATCGTGTGCCTGCCCCTCTCTATATATCTATCTGGTCTTCCCCATGGTAGTGCCCTCTTCCCACTATCTCCTCCTGTTTGCAATGACAGCAGCCCAGCCTGTGCCGTGCCCGCATGCCCCCAAAACCCCCTACAGCACCTGCAGTCATGAGAGGACCATCTGGATCTGGCACTTTCCCCTCCTTCCCTCTTCCTGTACCACATGTTTAGCCAATCCTTCTGCCACCTGACTCCCGCCCTCCAATTTACTGCACCCAACTGTGCATAACAGTGCAGTTGCCACCTCTGCCCATCTGGGCAACTCGACCACCTCTGCAGTCGATGATCAGGTTCCAATCCCTCAGGTGCACATGCTGCACCACCTACCACTATCCAGTTAGCCTACCTCTGCCTAACTCACATGCCAATCCTCCTCATCCATCAGTCATATACACTACAACATCTGAGACACCCTCCGACAGTTTGCTTCCCTTTGCAGAGCCATCCTTCCTTCCATTTTCATTCGTAGCCTATCGTAACCTGTAGGCCTTGGTATGTTTGCGAACTATTAAGTTGTATATTAGCCAGTCAGAAAGCAGACAATTTGATGGTCGACTCCCACACCTCAGTATAGAGAAACATGCTAGACCTCACTCTCGTATTTACTGCATTGCTTGCTTATTCTACTCTCTTATGCTCTGCCACATGTGGATTTTGGATTCTAGCATGCATTCACGGGAATGTCCCACCTCAGGTCTCCTGATTGAGATTATAGATAAGAGCATTCTGGACTCGAGGTTGTTTCCACACTAACCACAGTCCTGCCTCCTGTATTTCTAAGGCCGTAGATCAAGGAAGGTGGGGTCGGGAGTCGGGACCGGGTCGGTCGGGGTCGCGACCCGGGTCGGGCCGGGGTCGCCAAAAATAATAATAATAAATTAATTTTGGGGTCGGGGTCTTGGGGTCGGGACCGGGTCGGTCGGCCCCAAAAGCGACCGGGTCGGGCCCGGGTCACGACCCGGGTCGCGACCCGGCCAACCATGCCGTAGATCTCTGGAGGTTGAGGTGATCACCTGGACGACAAGACAGGGAAAGCTCTCGTCACCTTGGTTTGGCCTAGATTGCCTAGGTGATCGTCAGATTCGCCACCACTACTGTGGCAGACTAGGTGGCTATTGCAGATGACTCTAGTGCCTCTTAAAGAGGCTTAGGAGTCTCCAGAGGTCCAATATAGCCTCCGGTGGCCACTGGTCCCTGTGTACAGCGTTGGAGGACCCCCTCTTCTACAAGCCCCTACCGGGCAAGGAAGACGGGACCTTCACAGTCCCAGGATCCTCTCACCTAACTGTTTTGATACTAATTAAGCAGGATCCTCTTTAAGTTTAGCAGATCCAGATAAACGAACCTGTTCCGTTTCAAAAAATGGATTGCAGGACCCCCTCCCCCCAACTCTCCTTCATTCACCTCTTCCACCTAAGGTGGTTGTGTAGGGCACTTTAGGTGAGGTGATCCTTTCCTCATCTTACGCCTCTGAGTACATTGTCGTAGATCAAGCTGGTTTCTGTCGAGACTAGTAGTCTCTATGGGCAGTTTTAACTCCTCAGCTTTCGATCATCTTGATTTATACTGCTCACTGTCAGGTGGCTTAGCATGATTAGTCTGAGTCATTTAGGCAGTCCCACATTAGTAGCACTCCTTTTCTCTTTCAAGCACCTTTTTAAGATTTATGGTTCAGTGATGGTGAAGATTCTTGTGCATTGTGTACTGGGTGCATTGCTTGCAGTTTATGCCAGATCTTTTCTCCTAATCTTCTTTGATTTTGTCCTGCATTTCTTATATTAATTTGTAGGAACAGTTCCCTCTGGTATGATTCTTCATGCATGTTTTGGTTTCAGTCTTCTTGAGCCCTTTTCTTTTCCATTGTTCTTTTGAGGACAAAATATTTTGGATTGTTCTTTTATATACCATTGATTTGCTAATTTTTACTTTTTTCTGTAGATCCTTATATAGTACATATTCATTTGATTTTGGGATTGGCACATCAGCTTTTCTTTTGAATTCTTTTTTCCCTTGTTACTTTTTTTGCTTGACTTCTTGTTTTTGAATATCTTTATGTTTATAATGAGTTGTTACAAGTGCATTTTGGTTTGTGTGCCATAATGTATTCATAATCAATGTCGATCAACTTTCTGCAGACAGATTTTTTTGGTGATAGACTCATCTTTTTATTTCAACATTTGCTGATTCCCTGTTCTTTAAGTGGTTTTTAGCTAGAATGTCTGGAATGAGAACTTTTTGTAGACAGAGTATATTTTGTTTAAGATGCATGGTTCCACAGTTGTCTATTCTTTTCCTTAGAAGTATTTTACAACTAGCATTGTGTCCTATCTTTAATATATTTCAGATTGTTCTAGTTCAGAATATTTTTAGGGCTTAGACTGACACTGACTGCCTCTTGATCTTTGGACAGAGAACTGAATTATATGAGTATTCAAAGGTGCTTGGAAATTCTCAGTTCATTTTGCTACCATTTCAGCCTTACAAATTTGTCTATGCGTGTATGCTGGCTGAAGTAGGCAAAGTTTCAGATTCACTGAAGTATGTTTATCTGCGCTTCTTGACCTCAGTTGTTACCTCTTGTTCTTACCATGCTGGTTGTTCTAGGTACTGCCAAGCCATTTTGAAGTCATTAAAAAATGCTGGACGAGATCCTGAAGTGGAAACATTGAAATGGCTTGTATCATCGCTAGAGGAACGTCTTCGAGCACATCAACAGGTTTATTTCAGTCAGTTAAAATTTCTGTGCTTTCTTTGCAATCTTCAAACACATTCCATCTTTTGGCCAGGGAGGCTATAACACAAATTTGGCTCCTTCAAAATTAGTTGGCAAACTATTTACATCTATTGATAGATCGCTTCATCGCATGATTGGTGCTCCGCCACCGTCACTACCACCAATCCCTCCCAGCAATTTGCATAGCAATGAGCATGGCAATATGTTGGCTGTTCCAAGAATAGAAAACAGCCAGTCACCAATGGGTACGTCTTTACCTCCGTCAGCGTCGGTGGAGACTATCAGTGAATGGACAGGTGATAGTAGGAAAATCATGCAGAACAGGAGTATATCAGAGCCAGATTTTGGTAGAAGTCCGAAGCAGGTACTTTGACTGGTGTAATGATCTTCATTCTGTTTGATATTTGGGGTTCTTAATTTAAAATTTTATTGCTATTCTTTTCCATCAAGTTCATGCATTCTTAATTGAATGAAAAAATCGTGTTTCAAAATTGAATAAAAGCATACTTCTAGTTTCTACGGTTATAGCTTCTTTTGGAAGTTTGAAAAGCATTTTAGCAACATAATACAGGGACATACGAATCCATCAACTGATGCTTCGTCAACAAATATGAAAAACAAGACATCTGGAGCCTCCCGCATTGGCCAATTTGGTTCACAGTTCTTCCAGAAGACTGTGGGATGGATGTCAAGATCTCGCCAGGTCTTGCATTTTTTTTACATGGTTTCTTCTCCAAATACTTGGTTGATTGTATTGCTTTTTGGTTCATTGTCTTTGTTCATTTCAGGCAAAACTGGGTGAGACCAACAAATTTTACTATGATGAAAAACTTAAGAGATGGGTGGAAGAAGGTGTTGAAACACCAGCAGAGGAAGCTGCATTGCCACCACCTCCAACAACAGCATCTTTCCAGAAGCTTGTACCAGAGCCCAACGTAGAAAATGCATTTTCAATGGAAAACTCTATGCCAAATGGATTTCTAGAAACAAAAACTTCAAACACCAGTGAACATAGTCCTGGCATTCCCCCGGTCCCCCCTGCACAAAATCAATTTTCAGCTCGTGGTCGTCTAGGTGTTCGATCAAGGTTTTACCTTTTTGCATTTTTTAACTCTGCACTTTATTTTCAGATTTGTGCAGAAAATATTCTAATGTCAAATGATTTTTTATTTCAGATATGTTGATACATTCAATAAAGGAGGTGGAATGCCCACTGGTTCTTTCCAGTCACCTTCTGTTCCATCTATGAAGCCTATTGGTGGTGCGAAGTTCTTTGTCCCTTCTCCAGTAGCCTCCAGTGATTCCGTGGCAGATTCCGTTGAGAGCAACCAAGTTGCTTCCAGTACGGAAGGTGCTTCTACATCAGCTGATAAAGAATTTTTGGCATCTGCCTCATCCTTACCGTCATCTGCAATGCAACGCTTCCCTAGCATGGATAACATTTCCCACAGAAATAGAAGGGCTAATACACCATCTCAAAATGGAAACATTTCGGGCACCAGAACGAGAGCAGCATCCTGGAGTGGAAGTTATTCCGATGCGTTTAATCTTCAGTCACCTGACTTGAAGCATTCAGGTGGTGGTGGATTCAGTCCACCGTTATCATTTACTACCAACAATCTGACACCATTCCGCCCAGCCGGCAAGTTGCTGCATCCAGGTGGCAGCAGCGTAGGTGAAGATCTTCATGAAGTTGAGCTATGATTCAACAATCTTCTGCATCTCATCGGAGCTTGTCCCGATCGTTTCAGCACTTCTTACACCGCTGGAAAGATTGGTCTGAGTTGGTTTCAGGGAGTTATGCTGGATTCTGCTTTTTGGTAAAATCACGCGGTTCCTGCAGTAAAGCTGCCCATGGTATAGAGCTGGTGTCTGTCGAAATTGTGAAATGACAGGATATAGACGCCTTTTGTACAGATAGGGCTTTTGATTTACGGAATGAGGAAAAGGTTCAGTTTCATTGTTCTTTTCAATGGAGGCCCAGTAAGAGGCATCCAGGACGGCCACCCGGCTCGCCGCTTCAGGAAGCAATAACAGATCGTCTCCTTTGAAATTTATTGAAATTCTTGGTTGTAAGAAGGAAATCAGTTAATCTTGTCGCTTGGCTTACAGCAAAGCGAAGTTCTTGTTCTACTCCTAGCTAGATCTGGTGTCGAATTAGTAATCTTTCTCATGGAGTAGTCTCAATTGATGTAGCACAACATAAAGATCAGCATACGACCAAAATAAGGTTCCCCTTGGATTTCACCGGGTATACCCTAAATAATGCACCTGATGCTAGGGGTGAGTACTAAATGGTTCAAACCAAACTGACATGATCTATTCTGTTCGGTTTGAACCATTTTAAGTTTGGCTCGGTTTGAGCCTTCCAAATTGATTTAATTAAATTTTTTAAAAAGTATTATAGTATCAATAAAACTAAATTTTTTTTATAAATTTTGTAATAAAATAATATTTATTTTACGTATTTTTAACTTAAAAATTAATATATATGAATTTTTTAATTAATTTAAATATTTTTATATATTATCAGTTTAAATCGAATCAAATCAAATTGAAATTAGTTTGGTTCAAGAGTTGATTTAGTTCAATTTAATTTGGAATTAAGTCGGATCAAATCCAATTGTGTCCACCCCTACTTGTGGAGAAATATATCCTGCTTGTAGAAACCGGTACACCCCTAATTTTCTCCTTTTAGAAATAAATGGGATCAAATGGGGTGTGCGCAATGCATGGGGTATTTGGTTGTACCATAAATCGAGGTTTTGTTATAATTTTATATTTTTGTAACAAAATTTGTTAAAAAGATACAAATTAATGTTTTTAAGAGATTTTCTTGTTGGACAAGAAAAGAGGCCAGTGGCTCCCACTCTTGACGAATGTGACTTTTTAGTTTACATTTTATTTTAATATAAGTTTTTTTTACGAAAGTGTTTCAAAATTTACCGGGCAACCAAACACCCCTATAAGACGTAGTCGGTGGGGAATACAATAGAGGATTTTAGGGTTTGGCAAAAAGACTAAGAAAAGGGTGTACAAGAGTCATTTTGAATTGTATAATCTCATAAATTAAATCTAAGCTAAAGACATGGATTATCAACTTTGAAATTAAAGATTTTATTATGATATACATATATAATAAGAGTCTATAATAAAGATCCTTCAATTTAAAAATTCAAAGATGCGGAAGCAAAAATTTTTAAATCTTTGTAAAGATATAATCGATTTCTTACAATTATGATTATATAATTTAATTAAATATTTGTTAAGATATAATGCTTATTTGTAATTTAAATTAGGCCTTATATCTTAGCTGTGTCTATTTAAAAATATCAATAACTCTTATTGGACGCAGTCAACAAGTTACGGTTTAAGACGAGTGGAGTATAAGTTGCATGTTTTTATAAAATTTCAATATACATTTTGGTATAAGCATTATTTTTTAACATCAAATGTAATGAAATATCATAGGTAAAAAAGAAAAAAAATTCTACACTAACTAGAAACAAACGGCAATATCTATAAACAGATGTAGATGATTTTCTTCTCAGATTCTTTTATTTTAAATATTTTGATTTACACTCTGATGTGCTTTGACTTTTTTTGAAGATGTTGTTACAGTGGTGCCCTACGAGATGCAGAAGCCATAGTGAGCATTCTTGGGATCAAACTTTATAGACACGTGAATTTGGCGCAATTGTAAACCTCAAGAACCATGTTTTTATGAAAGGTATTCAAGAATTATACCAAAGAAACTAATTTTTTTAAAGAAATAGAGCTTCCGACGCAATCCAAAACATGCAACCTCAGTGCCCCCTTTAAGGGGGCACCAAAAGCCGTTTCCTAGTGCTCCATTAATGAGGTGCTAGGAGTTGTCTACCGGTGCTCCCTTAGGTGGACTCCTATGGTCCCACCGGTGGGGTGTTAGGTGCCTTATAAACAAGTTGCTTACCTCTTCCAAAAGGTGGTTTCAGGCCTTCCCAATCACTTTTGTGGCCTACCCTATTGGGGCTTAGTGCCCCATTTAAGGGGGGTGCTTGGCGCTCCAGCAACTGGGCCTCTACGAAAAATAGTTCTATGTTTTAGCTATTTTTAGGCATCCCCTCTTCTATAAAAATGTGCCCCCTCCCAAGAGAAACACCCAAATCTCTCAAAAATTTAATCTTTCTGGGTTTCCAATTTCTTTTCTATTTTTCTTCAGCCTTAAGCATCTTATCATTATCTTAGCATCATTTTCATGTAGTCATCTCCTTCATCCTTATTACATCTCATCATGTATATGAAAATACCAAAAAGAGGAGTTAGACATTAGTCCTCATCCTATCCGTTCTCTTCCATTTGTCATTTATGTTAGTTTCTTTTATAGATATTGCATTTCCCTCGTAGTTTTAATGAGGGATGGCTGGTGCCCAAAATTTGCTCAAAATTTGGTGACTATGATGAGATGGCTGGTGCCCAAAATTTGCTCTTTCACCGGATCTTCTTTTTCTTCTAGTACTTTGCATTGGTATTTCTTTTGCATTGCACTTTAAATTCGGAGAGATTTCTTATTATTTACTTTCTACTTTTCTTTTAAGCACTTTCTAGTTCATGTGGACCTACATTCACCTCAAGTCCCCAAGTGGACAACATAATACAACTCCTAAGTGAGCTACTTATTTCTTTGCACTTTTATTTTCTTGCACTTTCGTTCACTTTACTTGAATTAACATTTACTTTTCGTTCATTTTCATCTGTTTCCTTGAACTTCTGTCTACTTTCTTTAGATATATTTTTCTTCCATTGTCATTTATTTTCTTGCACCATCACTTCTTTTTCTTGCATTGCTATTTACTTTGCTTGCATTGTCATCTTTTGTTTCTTACATTGTCATTACATCACTTGTACTCTTATTTACTTTTCACTTCCCAAGTAAACCAACTTTCATTCTCAACCTCTCTGCTGTAACAAGTTCTTTTAAGTTGTTTGGAATTGCACTTTCATCTTCACCCTCGCCCAGGCATTCTTTCCATCAAGCATCAAGGGGCACCTTTCTAGAAGCGCAGGTGCCCTCTAAACAGGGTGCCAAGACCTTAGTGAGGTATTTCTTTTGCTTCATCATTCTGATATAGTCCTCTTCATCCTAGTTTGTTTCCTTAGTTGTTTTATTGTCTTTCCATTTACTTCTCAAGCATATGCTATTGTTTTAAGATCATCTATCATCATCATTTGATTACTTATTATTGTCTTCCATTACATGCTTTGTTTGAGTTAGTTTTTTTTCTTTCAACTTGCATATCATCTTGCTAAATCATTGAATTTGTATTGCAAAGTTAAATCATTGTTTGCTCCTCATCCATGCCATCTTATTTTTGTAACGAATCGTACCATATCAAAATGGCACAGTGAAAAAAATCTTATTCTTTATATATAAGCATCTTTCTCTCAACTCGAATTGAAAAAGGCAAACTGAATTGATATTCGAAACTATTTCAAATATGTACCTTTGTTGGATTTAAATAACCCCTCAAGATTAGAGAAGATTGAGTGTATTCACACTCGTGGAGCTGCCCAAATGTATAGCCTCCTAGCATTATCCACACAATCACATTTGACATCAGGTTCTCCTTCACACCAGCCTCGACTATGCATCCTGATCATAGCTCCACCATTCAAGAGTGCTCTTTGGAGTGGGAAGGGTACTTGAGAAAGGGTAGGGATGAAATGGGTTGTCCTTGGCTTGTAGGAGATCTTGCCCACTTCATTGGTATTTAAAAAATATGGGTTTTTTTTTTATAAAAACCCCTCCATTCTTAAAAAAAACTTACATACCCCTGACAATCAGATCGGTCCTTATGTGTGTGATCCACTAGGTCCAATAACTCATTTGGTGGAGGCCAAAATAAATTAACTTATTTTATATGAAATATGTTATCTAGAGTACTATCCATAAGGGATCATCCACTCTCATTTGGTGGAGGCCAAAATAAAAGAACAATATATTTAATGGCCTCCCAACCATAAAAGGTACAAGCCACATTTCATGATCTCAAACGCCTTTAGAGACGATCTAATCTCAGTTATTGCACAAATATAAATCCTTGTCCATCCAATGTCTCAGCTAGATAGGAGTACGACATTGACTATCAACTCCTAAATATCTTGACACTACGAAATCTTATTCTCAAAATCTAATCAATTAAAAATTTTTAATTATCCAATCTACCTTGGCTAAGAATTTAGAGTACTATCTATAGGATATTCTCTCTATTTTATTAAGAGTAGATGATTCCTTATTGTCAACTCATTTACCTCCACCAAATTTTCCAGATTCCTTATTGTCAACTCATTTACCTCCACCAAATTTTCCATGTACCCAATCCATTGACTATATTGGACCATTGAACAGGATGATCCATGAGTCATGGTTCAAAGCACAAGATGCACTTGGCAAGACATCTTTGACGACTTAGTTCAAAGATCCAATTGTGCTATCGTGATGATAGAATACCTTGATTGATAGTTGAAGTAAGATACAATTCAGGGATTCTAAACTAGTTAGTTTAGTGAACTCATTTCTCTAATGAGCACCCATATATATCTACATGTCTCCACACTAATGACCAATAAAATTGGTCATACTCATCATATGAAAAGATATATATCATACTCTAAATGATTGATTTCATTATCATGATCTAATCATGATTCAACTATCATTGCATGTAACCTAGGACTTCATTATGATAGACGTATCTAGATAGTGCAAGTAATAAATATAATACCATTAATATTGAATAAGATAATACAAGAAATGTAAAATTATGTAACATATGATTGACTTATAAGGCATACATTTATATCACTTTGGCAGTAGATTGCATTAGGGTATCAAGTTTACCCGACTCCATAGGTCATCCCAGAAGGGGGGGGGGGCTCATTCTCCTTCCAATGTCACTCCCATCCAAATATCCCTCTTGGTGGTTACAAACTCCTCATCTAGGGATTCCTTCTTTGATTGATTGATTAGTTTTCATAAAGACCTTCATAAGTCCCTAGACGTGAAGGATTCCATCTTCATTGATTAGGCATGTTGTACCATTTCATCCCAAAAGCCAAAGTTACCTATTACCTATCATTGTGAGAAGTGTCAACCTTAGATTGCTCAACATTGTAACAACATAGAGTCCTTCTCATTATTGAGTGGACATTATTTCTCTAAAAGCCACTAATCTAGAAGGTTGAAACAAAAAGAATTTTCGATTAATC
This sequence comes from Cryptocoryne crispatula var. balansae, assembly GCA_036172225.1. Classification (NCBI taxonomy): domain Eukaryota; kingdom Viridiplantae; phylum Streptophyta; class Magnoliopsida; order Alismatales; family Araceae; genus Cryptocoryne; species Cryptocoryne crispatula. The sequence continues at coordinate 12,446,101 of CM069930.1, forward strand.
ATTCCAAGTGTTTGCTATTACTTATTTTTTAATCAAAAATTAAAACTCAAAAAATTTTTAAAACACATAAAAATAACCCAAAAAAGAAAACTTTGTGTGAGGTTCATAATTTACATGTTTGCCCACCAAAATCAAAACTAGAAAAAAATCTCAAAATCACCCAAAAACCAAAACAAAAATTTACTTAAGGTTAAATTTCACGATAACTTCTTTGTCAAACAAAATCCAAAACCAAAACAAAAAGATAAAAAATAAAAGTTTAGAAAAACTGTGTTTTTACTTGTTACCTTTTCTTCTCTTCTTTTATGTCAATGACTCTAAGGTTGGGATGCATCATCAGTATAGTAGATCAATGTTACCAGCAAGTGGAGTACAATCAGGTGTACTATGGGACATATAATGCGCCATCAATCTACCCCAATGCCATATATGTCTTCAATGAATAGAAGCTCCACCCAAACCTAGTCAACCTTCCCCTTCTCCTCACCCCAATTCACTTTGGAAGACACTCGCTCATGCCAACCCCACTCAGCTTTAAGCTATTGAGGCTATCTTGAAGGGTAACCACCGACCACATTCGTCTTTCACTTACCTCCCTCTAAGATGCCAGTTTACTATCATTATAATGGCATCGATAATCCTTTCATCCATATTAAGGACTTCCTCTATGAGTCTATCTTCTATCAAAACAGTGAAAGGGCCCTTGCATTCTTATTTAGAAGATTATTAGAAGGTTCTACATTAGAGTGTCTCTACTCACTTGATTCTACAAAGACAAGTAGCTTTAATATTGTCAAAGCTAAACTTTTGCAGAGATACAGGGACTTGATCAGCCCAACTTACTCTATCACTGACCTCATATATAGAAGATGAGAAATGATGAAGATTTTAAGATATGTTGATAGGTGGAGGTGTATGGTAGAAAATCTTATTGATGGAGCCAAAATAAGTGGAGATCATTGTCACCAATGCCACTCTGGCTTTAAAGAATGTGTTTGCTTTGTATCATCCTACCACCATGAATGATCTTTATGAGGGGGTATGGTATATTCAAACACAGCTTAGGGATTCTCTCATTATGAACCTTTTCAATCTTAGACCTTGAGCTATTAAGAGAAAAAATTTTACAACAGCCGGCTTTGTCACTGAGGGGGTAGTAACTAAGGAGAACATCGACACTACAGGGAACCCACCTAACAACCACCATCATCGATTTAAGAACTCTCAGCACAATCAACAATTTATGAACCCTTGTCCTCAATATTAACTCTAGTTTCAATCTCACCAACATCAAGCCCAATGCCAACAACCTTGACAACCGGTTGTGCAAGCCTTAGTTCCCCAACCACCATAGTAACTAGTTGCCTACAACCAAGCACCCCTCTTGTGGTCAATAAACCAAAACAAATAGGTCCAAAGAAGAACTATTACCCACCGTTGCTATACTCTCTCACATCTTCAATTCTCTCATGGCAGCAGTGTAGATCACATTGTCAAGGGAAAAGCTCGAGTGGCCACACAATGCCAACATGGATCGATATTGCCTTTAACACAAATATCCAAGACACTATAAATAATTGTTTTCAATTTAAATATCACATTCATGACTACCACAAACAAGGCATTATTTAACAATAGAGTGTACCAATCCTACAACAACAGTAGTAATAGAACCCCGGCTTGGGGATTGTCCAAAAATTGCTTTCCTTACATGCACCCACACTTGGACTAAAGAATCTGTTGGGAATCGATCTAATCAGATTGGCGTAGTGAAAAAAATTTTAATTTCTCGTATATCATAGTCTTGGTCTCGATCAAAACTGAATGACGTTGCCAAAGTCGGTATTCAAAACAGTTTTGAACACGTACCTTTGTGGGATTCAAATAATCCCTAAAGATTGGAGAAGATCGAGCATTCTTACGCTCTCCAAGCCGCTTAAGTGTGCGGCCTCTAGTCGTATCCACACGAGCTGCCTCCATAGTCGGGTTCTCCTTCGCGTCGGACCTTCTGACTCGCCCCGGATGAAGTCCCATCAACTCTCGATGGCCTCCAGCATGGGAACATGTGAAAGAGAGAGGTATAAATGAATTTTGCAGCATTGGCTTATGGGGCTCATGCTCAATTCGCTACAATATAAAGAATTTAGAGTTTTTTTAAAAACCCCTCCTTTCTCTATATTTACACCCTTGCCCTGTAGACACGCAATTTAAGCCTAGTTGGAGAGTTTAAATTCTTGTTTTCATGAAGAATATTTAAAGCAAATCATGTTTTACGGACGGATCAAGTTTTTGGCACATTCCGAAGGGGTCGATAGAACGATCGACCGGGCCAAACACCCTGTATATAGGGCACCTGGCGCCCTATATATAGGGCACCTAGCGCCCTATTCATAAAGCACCAGGTGCCCTATAAACAGGGCGCCTGGCGCCCTATATATGGGGCACCAGGCACCCTATATATGGGGCACCAGGCACCCTATATACAGGGCGCCTGGCACCAAATCAAATCGACTCGACCGGCTAATTTGACCCCGCGCAGTGACTCGTCTTGTCGATCTGACGGACCTCATGATGCTGGCGCCCTATATATAGGGCGCTATGCCGCGTGGCACTATTTTTTGAAAATGGCCAAAGTGTCCTCTTTTGAGCTATAAATAGACCCCCATTTGGGACTAAAAGGAGGTTCCAAGTCTGTACCATCCTAGAGCCCATCCAAGACTATGTTCCTAAGCCACTTACACCTCCCACAACCCCTCAAACCGATCCAAAATCATCCACCAAAAGTCCCAAAAATCTGCTGTTTCTACCATCCAGAAACAGAATTTTTCTTCCACTTTGAGAGCTTCTATCCATCTCTCCTCTTGCATCCAGCGTCCAAACCACCCTCCATTAGCTTCATTTGCATATTGTTTACAAGGAGGAGTCCCTACTTCGTCCCGGAAGCCACCCAGCACTCCGGAGCAGCGTCCAGAAGAGGGGAAGAAAATCTGTTCGAGCCAGACTTAGTGCCCCATATACAGGGCGCTTTGACCTTGGTCAATGTGCCCTATAAGGGGGCACCTGCAGCTAGCACCCTATATATAGGGCACCAGTAGAGGCAGAAGCTTGTTTTGTAGTTTTCGGAGTCCGATCGCCTGTTTAATCGAGTTTTTGTCTTCCGTTTTCATCTTAGAACTATTCATCATGTTATCTGGCATGCATTAGATCATTTTGCACCTCATATATGTTTAAAAACCTACCAAAAATAGGGATTGGGATTCCGTCCCGATCCGGTTAGTTCATTCGCTTTTGCATGATTCAGAGTCTATACCAAGTATGATGCTATACTCACGCCAGAGCTAATGATCTTTATTTGTTTTCTTTATATTTTTATGCAGGACATTTTTAGGTGAACCGATCGGGGTGAAGCTTCAATCTGATCGTAGGTGAAAGAACTCTCTAAAGCTCTCCCCTTTCGGCCGGCAGAGAGAGGAGAAGTTAGAACCTAACAATCTCCCCCCTTTTACATCCCCAAAGGTACGGCGGTCAAACTCTTTCTTCTTCTAGTTCATTTGCTTCATACTTAATCACACTTTGTAGTCTTCGGCTCCTGGCGACCACACACTCATCATCACACCTTCTAACTACAAACCGACACACGCTCTCCACCACGAACCAAACTGGCTCATCCGGGTGCCTACACCTTTTGGCGACCACGGTGGGACAACTCTTGCTTTAGTGAGTTCTTTTCACCTCTTTAAAAGAATGTCCAACATGCTCACCCTTGCTTTAGCTCTTGCTTGAGTTATTACATCCTCTTAGCATTCCTATTCACTTGCTTGCTTGTTTACTTGCTTCCCTTGAGCATCACTTAGTTTCTTCTATTTACTTACTTTCCGTAGGTCCTCTTTTAAAAGAAAAGCACAATCTAATTTTTAGGCTTGCTTTACCGACTTACTTTGACTTTGCACCTTAAAGATTATCTTGCTAAGCATCTTTGCTTATTTTCTTTTAAAGAAGTCTAATTTCTCCTCTAAAGCATCTTTAGTTGAATTAGTACTTGCTTTCGCCCTTGTTTGACTTTACATCATTGCCTTGTTTACTTGTTTTCCAATACTCTCTTGATCGTTGCATGCTTTTACTTTCTTCTTGTTTGCTTCTCACTCCTTGATATCTCACTTGCATTTAGTTTGCATTGGGGTTCTTTTGACTCCTTTAGGTCATCCGAGAAGGGAGGCTCTCTCCTCCCAAAGCCCTACACACCCAAACACCCCTCTTGGTGGTTGCCAACTCCTCCTCCGGGGATTCCCTCTCGAAAGGACCGGGTAGTTTCCATCAAGACCTCCGTAAGTTCCCAGACGTGAAGGATTCCATCTTCACTGATCGGGCTGGTTGTACCTATTATCCCAAAACACGGAGTACCTATCACCTATCGTTGTGAAAAGAGTGACAACCTTAGATTGCTCGGCGTTGTGAGAGCATAGAGTCCTACCTATTTATTTGAGTGGACATTATTTCTCTTAACAAGCCACTAATTTAAGGTTGAAACACAAAAAAAAATTTGCGGTAATCATTGTGAGTCTGTGCCATCACTTGTTTGCAAATCAAAATTGAAAACCAAAATCAAAAATTTGAAAACATTTAACAAAAAAAAAACCAAAAGAAATCTTCGCTTGAAGTTAATTTGCTTGATAACTTGTTTGTTCAAACAAAAATCAAAAACGAAAAAAAGAGGGAAAATTTTAAAAACTAAAAAAAGGGATTCTTGTGTTTTTTGTCACCTTTCCTTTGTGTTTATGAACTTGAGATCAGGGTGAGTCGTCAGGATGACGGACCAAGGATACGAGCCATTGCAGTTGGAGTATGACCAATCCTACCTCCACCCGGATGCCGTATGTGCCGTTAACGAACCCGAAATGCTCCCTGAAACCAGTTCACCCCGACCCCACCCGGATTCTCTGTGGGAGGCATTCGCTCATGCTGACCCAACTCAACTACAAGCCATTGAGGCCATCTTGAAGGGAAAATCTCCTGTCAATCACACCCATGCCGAGGGTGGCCACCACACTTCTACCCCCCAATTAGCAACTGACCAACCCGGTGCACTAGTACCGGGCCATTCTCACAATGGACCCTTGATTCCAAACTCACCCCATCCGGTGGCCATCTTGAACCACCCGGACCCAAATAACACCACACCACTTAGGCCACCGGTCTACTCTTCCGCACATTTTAATCAAGCCCGTCCACAAGTGCACCACCCAATATACCCTCCTTGCCCGGCCGCTTCAGCCTATCCGATGGCCATGCCGGCAAATCAAGTGTCTGTCCTCCCCCCTCCTCTTGTTCGAGAATCCTCTGTTGATCAAACTATGCTTAACAAAATCAATAGGATGGATGAACAATAACGGGAGCTCAAGCGATTGATCAACACACGAGCTCTCCCCGAGATATCCATTCCCTCTCTCCCCGTATTCCATCTTCCTCCTTCTGAAATGCCCATTTACCACCGATATAACGGAAGTGGGAATCCTTTCATTCACATCAAAGATTTTCTTTATGAGTCTGTCATGTGGCAAAACGATCCGAAGGCCCTTGCATACCTATTTAGGAGATCATTAGAGGGCTCCGCGTTGGAATGGTTCTATTCACTTGACCCTTTGGAAGCCAGCAACTTTGATACCGTCAAAGCAAATTCTTGCAAAGATACCAAGATCGAGTCAGTCCTACCTATTCGATCACAGATCTTATGACCGAAAAGATGATAAATGATGAAGATTTTATAAGATATGCTGATAGATGGAGGGCAATGGCAGAAAGGCTGACGAATGCACTATCAGAATCAGAACAAGTCAAGATGATCATCACTAACGCCACTCCGGCTCTGAAGAACGTGTTGGCATTACATCACCCTATCACAATGAGCGAACTCTATGAGAGAGCACGATACATCCAAACCCAACTCCGAGACTCTCCCATCATGAACCTTTTTGACCCTAGGCCCCGAATCACCAAAAAGACAACCACCACCACCACTGGGCCCGTGACTGAAGGCGTGGTAACCAATGAACACGTCAATATCATAGGAAACCCGCCCAACAACCACCAACAGCAGTACAAAAACCCCCAGTACAGAAACCCATGCCAAACCCAATCGGCACCTCGCCCTCAGATTCAACCCCAACCTTTCCACCACCAAACACCAAACCAGTATCCCCAACAACCAATGCAGACACCAGTCCCCCAGCAACCCCGACAATTGGCCGTACAAACCTTTGCACCTCAACCACCCCGCCAACCAACAACCTATAACCAGGCACCTCCCCCCACCACCTATGTGCCACGAAGAGCGGGGCCTAGAAGAAACCATTACCCGCCATTACCATACTCTCTCACAGACATTTTTAATGCTCTTATGGCGGCAGGGCAGATTTCATTGCCAAGAGAAAAGATGGAGTGGCCACAAAATGCCAACACGGACAAATATTGTTTATACCACAGATACCCGGGGCATACAGTGGAGAATTGCTTTCAATTTAAGGATTATATCCATGACCTCCACGAGCAGGGAAGTATTGACTGGGGTCAAATGGGCGAGTACATCAAGGCAGTAAAGAACCAGCCTCAGCAACAGTAGTAGGCACCAGTCCAACAACAACAATAGGAATCCGGTCTGAGGATCATTCAGAACCCGCTACCCGCACACGGGCTCGCGACAGCACCAGAAAATCTGAGGGTTAATCCTATTCTAACCTCCACCGATGAACCCCGCGATAGAGGCCAAAATTGGCAAATCGAGGGACCAGCTTCATTCATGAACATTAACCCTCCAAACCACGTTAACTGAACCGTTCACTCCATACCACGAGCTATACCCACCAGAAGAAGCCAACCACCAATCATCCGCACTCTGTCACGACCAACCGTAACGCCACCAGCCGTACAACTCCAACCGGGTAGGACCTTGATCCGCCCGGTCGAGCCACCGCAAATACTATCACCATTAGGACCCATCATCAAACAACCTCATACAACCTTGCCACCACAACCTACCCGCATCCCTACAACCCGAACTGTCATCACTACGCCCCAACCTAGGCCTCCCATCATCCGACCTAACTCTCCATCCACCTTCTCTACACCAACCATAGCCCCTCAGCTCGCCACAGTGCTTAGAAGCAGACGCATGTTTCAAAGAATTTTTCCCCAGACCGGTCAACCAGGATGGTCACAAGAAGAAGAAGAAGAACACCCAGAAGAACCAGTGCCAGGGACATCCTATGATTTGCTGAAGCACCTTGACAAAACCCCTGCATGGATTTCCATTCTAGAATTGATCAAAAAGTCCAAGGTTCATCAGGAGGTTCTTCAGCAATATCTACAAAGAGTAATGGTCAATGAAACCCTTCCCCCTGAGAAGATTGCATCGGTCTTGACCCCGAAAATTGAACACCCTTCCCTCACTTTCACCACAGAGGAGTTGGCCGAACCAGAAGCAAGAAAATATGCACTTTGTATCACTGTCAGTATTAACGAAACAGATGTCGAGTCTTGTCTAGTTGATACCGGTGCATCCATCAATGTCTTGCCACCAGAAACGCTACAATTGTGTGGAATCCCAGAAGAGGATATTCGGTCATCACAAATCACCGTAACAGCATATGACAATTCCAAGAGGCCCGCCCATGGCATGGTTACACTTGAAGTCAAACTCGGACCCCGGGTTGTCACTGTCGACTTCCACATCCTGGATATGGACCCAACTTACAAAGCTATCTTGGGAAGGCCTTACCTTGAGGCATTAGAGGCCATAGCTTCAACCAATCACCAATGCATTAAATTTCCCTTCAAGGGACAAGTCGTTAAGGTGGTAAGTATGCCTGTGGATTGCCTGGTTACTCTCCCTCCCGGCTTGCCAAATCAACCGGTCTTCACAATCCTTGATCTGCCGAGGGATGGAAGGCAGCCCAGGCAAGTTTGGAGAAGGAAGAAGGATGATACCAAAACCCTTGGGTGGCGTATGATGGAAAAACTGGGATATCAAGAAGGCCGAGGGCTGGGGAGAGAACTACAAGGTATCATAGAACCCATCCAGCTGGTAAAGACAACGTCAAGGAACGAGATAGGGTACGATGGGACATGTGATAATGGCCAGAAGATCAGTTAAAAATACTTCCAGGGGTGTCTGCACAAGTTCTTCGACAAGAAAGAAACAATACAGATGATTGAAGAACAAGAACTGTAAGAACAAGCAAAGAGGAAGAAAGTGGATAGCCGGGAGGATGAGCCGTATCTAGTTGTATCATGGCTATTCTCTGAAGAAGGGTCAAGTGAGGAATTATTCCACAACGAGCCCCCTGGCGATCAGAATCAGGGGCATTCACCCCATGTCAGCTCCACGGATCTAACAGACTCATTCCCAATAAGTTCACCATCAGATTCACCAGGCATCAAAGATGGATGCTCTCTTTACCCATCTTTGCTTGGTTTGTTTCCTTCTCTGTCAATATCCCAACCCATACCGGAAACCACAACCAACCAAACTCATTCTGTGTTTATGTTTAGTACTTCTCAAAAAGATCAAAAAAAAATGTCCTGTTCTCAACCCAAGTTTCGATCGAAGAAACTTCCCAACTCACTCCGAAAGATGATCCAAACCGGGAGGCCACCCGGTCTCTGATCGATCTCCTTTGCCCTTCATCAATAAATTCCACTCCCTCCACCTCCTCTTCCTCTCCTTATTTACCTTCTTCTTCTTTAGGTTTAGTTTCCAATAAAAAAATAAAAATCAGGGGTAGAGAGTTCCAGAAAGATACCTGTATCGGTTAGCTCAAAAGGGCTTAGAATGTGCCAAGCTACCGGAGTATCTAGAAAATGCAATCCAGATGGGTGAAATTCGATATGAGGAGAAAGACAATATTGATCCAACTTTAGGGGTCTATGAGGTTGTATCAGAAAAGGATCCTAATACTGAGAATGAAGAGGAGGATTTGGTTGATGCTTATGCATCCGGTTTAAGAAGGTTTGAAGAACCATCAGCCACGGTGGATGAACCGACCAAGGAACTTAATCTCGGAACACCGGAAGATCCTAAGAATATCCTCATCAGTGCCAACCTCGCCCGTTTAGAAGAACAGAATCTAATGGGGGTGTTACAAGAATACAAAGACATGTTCGCTTGGACATACGAAGATATGCCGGGGTTAGACAAGTCATTGGTAGAGCATCGACTGACTTTAAAACCCAAGGCTACCCCGGTCAAGCAAAAGTTAAGGAGATTCCACCCAGACATAGCATTAAAGATGAAGGAAGAGGTCGATAAGTTACACCAAGTAAAATTCATTAGAGTTGTCCTCTATCCACAGTGGGTGGCAAATATAGTCCCAGTCATGAAGAAGGATGGAAAGGTTCGAATTTGCATTGACTTCAGGGACTTAAACCGAGCGTGTCCGAAAGATGATTTCCCCCTTCCTCATATCGATGTTCTTGTTGATAACACAGTTGGATATGAAACCCTATCATTCATGGATGGATACTCAGGGCATAATCAAATCCGGTTAGCAGAAGAGGATTAAGAGAAGACCTCATTCACTACACCTTGGGGAACTTATTGCTACGTCGTCATGCCCTTCGGATTAAAGAATGACGGAGCAACTTATCAAAGGGCCATGGTGGCAATATTTCATGATATGATGCATAAATTTGTAGAGGTGTATGTGGATGATCTAGTGGTCAAATCTCGAACCCGAGATGAGCATGCAGAAGTGTTGAAAAGGGTTTTGCAATGAGCCAGGGAATATAAACTTAAAATGAACCCCAAGAAGTGTGAGTTTGGAGTATCATCTGGAAAGTTACTTGGGTTCATTGTCAGCAAAAGAGGCATCGAAATCGATCCAAACAAGGCCAAAGCCATTATTAACTTGCCTTCACCAAAGAACCTAAAAGAGATGAGAGGGTTGATTGGTAGGCTACAGTTTGTTCGCCGGTTTATCTCACAACACTCCCAAAGATGCAAACCTTTCTATGAGTTAACCAAGGCAAAGGCCGAATTTAGATGGGATTCGAGATGTCAAGAGGCATTCGATGGTTTGAAGAAATATTTATCGAGCCCACCTGTGCTAAAACCTCCAGTTCCCGGCAAACCCTTGATCTTATACATCTCAGTTTTGGAAGGATCTCTGGGAGCAGTATTGGCACAATTAGATGATGAAGGGAAAGAGCGAGCAGCATACTATCTATCCAAAATCTTCGATCCTTGTGAGCAGAAGTATACAACCATGGAAAAAACCTGTGCCGCCCTGGTCTGGGTGGTCCAGAAGCTTAAACACCACTTTCTGGCCCACGAGGTTAATCTCATTGCTCGCATGAATCCCATCAAATTTCTTCTTGAAAAATCTATCCTGACTGACCGTTTGGCACGCTGGCAAAGCTTTCTCTCCCAATTTGACATCACCTACACCCAGCAGAAGGCAATCAAGGGCTATGCAATTGCTGAACACCTTGCCCATCATCCTATCCCAATCTTTGACCCTATCCAATCAGAATTTCCCGATGAAGAATTGATGTCCATTCGATCTTCCAATTTATGGACTTTATATTTTGACGGGCATTAAACTCCCATAGTAGAGAGATAGGGATTGTTCTTCTATCACCCGAAGGTGTCACCATTCCACAGGCTTTTCAGCTCCATTTTCCAGCAACAAATAATATAGCTGAGTATGAAGCTTTATTGGCCGGACTGGAGGCCGCTCACTTCTATGGTGTCACTAAACTAAGGGTGATCGGTGATAGCCAGTTGATTCTCCGCCAAGTGCTTACCAAATACCGCACATCTCATCTCGGGCTAAGGCCGTACCAAGAACTCACCGCCTGTTACATCAAGCTATTCTCCAAACTCGAATTCATTCATGTCCCTCGTGCTCATAATATTCTTGCCGATGCTCTCGCTTCCCTGGCATCTTCACTATCTATCCCGCTAGGCAGGTAGGTCAGGACGATCTATGTCCGCCGACGTACCATTCTGGCAGTGGAGGATGCACGATTCTTGAGGGTCAAAGAAAATTTTGAAAGGAAAGAGTACATTGAGCAAAAGGAGGAGGTATCTTTGGTTGAGTTGGAAGAATTAGAAGAGGGTGAGAAACCTTGGTATCATGAGATTGCGAATTACTGTTAGGATTAGACATATCCACCAGGATCAACTGCCGAAGAAAAGAAAGCCATAAGAAGAGTCTCCCAGAGATACACCATCTTAGGTGGGGTACTTTATAAAAGGAGCTTGGCCGGTGTTCTATTAAGATGTGTAGATGAAGAAGAGGCTGAATTGGTGCTTAAAGAAGCACACTCCGGAGTATGTGGAGGCCATGTAAATGCTCAAGCCCTCGCCAAGAAGATCATCAGGCAAGGGTATTACTGGCCTACTCTGGAAGAAGATTGCTCAATCTTTGTCCAGCACTGTCATCAATGTCAACTTCACGCTGACAAAATTCACTCTCCCGCATCTTCCCTTCACCCGATTCATGCCCCATGGCCTTTCGCTATGTGGGCTTTTGATGTCATCGTACCTCTTGGTGACCCAAACTCCACAAACAAAACTAAATCCTTCATCCTAACAGCAACGGAGTACTTCACCAAGTGGGCGGAAGCGGAAGCAAACGTAGAGATCAAGGCATCAACAGTCTGCACCTTCATCAAACGCAACATCATTGCCAGGTTCGGGATCCCGGGTGACATCATCACCGACAATGGACCGCAATTCATCTCCCAGGAGTTGCGTGACCTTTGCAACAGGTATTGCATCAGATTGCATCATTCATCTCCATATTATCCTCAAGGCAACGGTCAAGCAGAAGCCACCAATAAAACCCTGATAAAAATCATTAAGAAAACTTGTAAGTCTAGAAAATTCGCGGATTGGCCAGATAAGTTAGTCGATGCTCTATGGGCCTACCGCACCTCTATTCGAACCCCAACGGGTCAGACCCCCTATGCCTTGGCATTTGGGATGGAGGCGGTAGTCCCATACGAAGTAATCATTCCTTCCCTCCGAGTCCAGATCGATCGAGATATCCCGATGGATGAGCGCCGAGATTCCCTTCTCGTGCAACTCGAACTCTTGGATGAAAGGAGGCTGGCCGCTGCCGAACATGCTAGATCTTATCAGAATAGACTTAAAATATTTTATCAGAAGAGGGTGGTGGAGAGAAAATTTGAAATCGGTGAGGTTGTGCTTAAAAGAATATTCATTAAGCCGGCAGTCCCCGCTCTAAACTTCAACCTAATTGGGAGGGTCCGTATGTGATTTCGGTTGTTTATCCCGGTAATTCATACAAGCTGACTAATGCAGAAGGAGAAGAACTAGCTCATCCCTAGAATGGTGTATACCTCAGAAAATACTTTCCTTAAAACAAAAATCACAAAAAAATCTATAAAATCCAAAGATGTGAAGAATGATGATAACATCTAACGTTTGCTTGCTCGGTGCACCAACTTGTCACTTAGGGAAATAAGGATAGGCATCATATTGCACACACTACACGCCTAGTTTTCGAAATCCAATGATTGGAAGTCAGAGAGAAAGCTAGGCAATGCTTGGCAAAAGAAGGTCAACCTTATCCCATTCTCTTCTCGTTTTGGTCCAGAATAGATGGAAGGGTTTAGAATGAGGAGTATCAAAAGTGCCCATTGCCTTAGTTGGAAAATGCCTCTGAAGGTCTGACTTCTTAAGAAAGAAGAAAAGGTGCCAAAAGATGGGCAATGACCCCTCAGGTCAGCAAAAGAATAGACCTGTCTGAATGTGTACCAACAAAAGCCCAAGAGAAAAAGGCTCCAAAAGATGGGCAATGAACCCCTTAGGTCAAAATCAAGCAAAAGAAAAAGACCTGTCCAAATATGGGCCATCAAAAGAAAAGGGCTGGAAGGAAGGACCCGAGGACGTCAGATCCCAAGCGGGCAACGTGGGCACTAGTAGAGAAACAAATTCGACACCCTCGAATCCCATTAAGGACTTACCATCAATCCTCTTTCCTCTTTAACCTTGCGGGTAAGGTTGACCGACTGGACCCAAAAAAAAGCCATAGCCTATCAAAGACGGAAGGTCAGAAGATTTTGGACTAGTCACTTTCTTCCGCGTGATGCCTACTATTAACCCTTAGGTAACAATGAGGGGCACCTACGGAAAGCAAAACAAAAGATGAGATGGTCGTGTCCTTCACACCGAACAAAAAATTTGAATAGTTCAAAAAGCACCAAATAAATCCATAAAAGCAAAAATATTAAAAAATAAATATCCAAAATACCGAAAAAAATTATAAAAGTTCCAAAACATCTAAAAACATTATAAAACTATCAAAACCCAAACAAATCAAAAATTCCAAAAACACCTAAAAATTTGCTTCCTAATTAACTAGTTGCCTTTGCATTCATATTTGATTTCAGTCTTGCATGTTTCCTTTTTTGCATACTTATATTTTTCTGTTATTCTACCTTGATAAGGCCTATGTCCCTTGACAAAAGATCAAGGCAGCTTCGCCCTCTTCTTGCAAGGGACTAAGCCTAAATAAAGTTCTAATCGCCTTATGAGTGAACGCAGGGAGTCAGAAAGGGAAGCAAACAACTGTCACTATGGAAAAGAAAGATACATCAAAGATAGGAAGGGGGCCGGCACATCACAAATCGCCGCCTCCCTCTGCTGGAGCCTGATCACTCGGAGGTGGCATGGCATGTCTCTCCTCATCTCTCCTCCTATGGCTACTAGTCTGAGAAGAACCCGAGTGAGTAGGTCCCCTCAGCGTGGTCCCATGGGATTCAGAACGGTAGGAATGGCTCTGAGACCGAGTCTGGAGCATCTGCATCATCATCATCTGACGGTGCTCTGCCTCCAGACGGAGAAGCTCCCTAGAGTGCTCAAGGCGAAGGTGGAGGATCTGCTCGGACAGCTCAACCACGCGAGCCTCCAGTCTCCCGACCTACAAGATGACAAAGAGATGTATCAGCTATAGAAAAAGCAGTTTAAGGAAAAGAATCAAACTTGTACCTCCTGTGTCAGCTCCTCTATCCTCTGAGCAGTCTGTAGAACAAAAAAGAAGCATCAGTCCATGAATTCCCAGTTTAAAATCTTAATAAAGACTCCACACCTCGAAAGAAGAAGGACCAGGATCCGGAACACCTACGAGGGGCTCGAGCTCGAGCTCCCTCTGTAGCTCCATCACCTACCGGAAGAAAGTCAGGAAAGAAAGAAAACGATGATGAACAAAGCAGGAGAACATGTACCTTATCCTGAAGGCCCGAGGGATCACTATCGGTAGGCGGAGCACCCCCCGTAGAAAGATCGGAGATCCTTGCCCAAATATCTTTGTTCTGCAAAAAAGAAAGAATGTTAGAATCAAGCAAAGTAAAGCAGAAGGAAGTCACAGAAATTCACCTCAGTAGTAAGGGCCTGCACCCGCTCCTTCAGCTGGGCAATCTACAAGAAAAGAAGAAAGATTAGTAAGGAAAATAAAGGAAGAAGACAAAAGAAAGAAATAATGATCACCTCAAGGAGAAAGCCCGTCTCTGAAGAACTGCTCCCAGGGTCGGTACGTATGAAGGGAGGTGGATCGGCCGGCAAGTGGTGAGGAGGAAGCTCAGGACCCATAGGCTGGACGAAGTCAAACGGCTCAAAAGGGGCCTCTGAAGGCCCATCGAAGACCATCGGCTCAGGGTCAGCTGGGTGGGAACCCAACTCCAGCTCGGCCATGCGCTCGCGAAGCCGTGAAATCTGAAAAGAAGCAAGGAAAACAGTCAACAATGTTCAAGATATTAAAGAAAGGCAAGAAACATTACCTCATCATCACGCCCACGCAGCTGTCGGCGTGCACCTCGGTAGCGACGTCGCTGAAAGAAAGAAAAAGAAGGATCAGTTAACAGGCAATGGGAAAGGTACAAAGTAAAGAAAATACCTGTCGCTCCAGCTCAGCCTCCAAAGATGCTGTCCCTGCCCTCAAGCGAGACAGCTCCTCCTGAATACTCTGAAAGCAGCATACAGTTAGATACCAAGCAAAGGAAGAGCAGTAACAGAAACAACGATTGCATACCTCTCCACCCTCGGTGAAAAGGTGGGCAAACGTCGCCGTGTAGCGATGCAGATAGTCACTACTATCAGAAGCACTGGAAGTCACTGGGGTGCCACCCCTCTTCCAGATCCGAACAACGAACTGGCCCTCCTTTTTCCAGTCAATCTCCTGGATCAGGCCACGGGTAGAACGACCCAGGCGAGGATAAGGGGGGAGGTCCACCCACTCTTGGTGAAGCCCCAATGAGCCCATCGTGAGATGCACCCACAATGGCTCCATCTCGTTCAAGAAAATCAGAAAGGTGTCACGGCCAAAAACCGGACAACCCTCCGATACCCATGGCTGCTGATCCAGATGAAGGTCTGAATACGGGAGCCACACCACCTGAAAAAGCAAGGCAGGACAATAAATAAGAAGAACCAAAAGGCTGAAAAAGAAAAGTGGCAGAATACCTCATGGTGGGGGAAGCAAAGCAGCTGCCTCCTCAGGTTTTCCACCTGGTAAGGGTGGGAAGAGGCGGACCGACTAGCAACCCAGTTGCCGATGAGCGGATACTCAGGGTCCCCCTTCAACAGGGCGCGACCCAGAGGGATATGATAGTAACTCCATACCTGCCAACGAAGCTCAGTTAGTCAACAAAAACAAGGCGAAATTAATAATGAACAAAAGGAACAAGGCATACCTGAAGGAATGGAGTAAAGCCAGCTACTGAAACCGGACCGCTCTCCATCGCCAACGAGGAGAACAGGTGTGCCAACATAGCGGCACCCTAGGCATACTCACCGACCTTCAACAGGTAGCAAGAAATGGGAGAAACCGTAGGTGCACCCTGCCCGTCTTCGAGGCCAGCAGAAGACGGGTCAGAAAGAAGAGGAGGAACTGGCGGAGATCCTAATTGGCCTAGATGGTGCCCTCCTCACCGACCAAGTAACGCTCCACGCGTTTCGTCAAAGCGTCAAGGACATTCGCCACTAGATCGTCCTTACCCACACTAGCATTGCCCAGACCGAGCAAGTTCCCGATGTCCGTGTGCTTCATAACGCGCAGTCCGCCGGGGCAGTGTGGGATTGGATGACCCACGAAGTCCCGGATCATAGCCGAGTAATCGCGGTAGGTCTTACAGGTGACGGCGCGACCGTGAACGCGAAGACCCGTGATCCGGGAGACATCCTCCAGGGTGGGAACCATATGCCCCCAGGGGAAGAAGAATGAATGGGTGGTAGAATCCCATCTCTCCCTTAAAGCCTGGATCAGGGGGAGGTCTTCCCAGAAGGCAGAACAGCGAAGCAATGGGCCGAAACCCATCGCATCCAGTCGTGCCTTCTGGAAATCCTTCAACCCCTTGAAGGCATGGAAGACCATCTCCCAGGATATCCGGGATTTGATCTTCCCCTGCACAAACAAACAATCATGTTAGAAACAACAATGGATGAACAATTCAAAAAGGGAAAGTCAAAATTCGGTTACCGTGACAGCCGCAGGAGGATGGAGGGAAGGCAGCTCCAACGGGCCAGGGTCGGCCGAACTAGAAGCCCCGGCGGAGGAAGAAGTGCCAACTCCGGCGGCACCGGAGGCACCGCCACGCTCGACACGGGACCTCTTCGTCATCTGCATCATTTCAAAGTGTCAAAATGGGTCAGAAACAGAAGAATGAGGAAGATGGAGGCCTGGTGACCAGGTGCCCCATTTATGGGGCGCCTAGACCAGGCGCCCCCTTAATAGGGCGCCTGGCGCCCCCTTGATGGGGCGCTAGGGGGCGCTAGGGGGCTTGGCCCTCTTCTCTCTCCCCGTTTTGATCCGGAACGATTCCGGATCGGTTCGGTCCCTTCTGCAAAAACAAAGATAATATAATAAATTGCAAGTTTACAGTTGGAAGAAACTTACTCTGGGATCTGCACAGCACGCTGCACGCTCCGGGAAGATCCCACACAATAGAAAAGCTGGAAAAGTTGATGGTAAAATGAAGAAAAGGTGCAGGGGTGAAAATATAAAGTGCCATTGTCAAAATTTTCAAAACTTTTAAAATTTCATAGAACGTGTTTACAAGCTATATTTTTCATTGAAAACACAAATTTGTCAGCAAACATTGATATTTAATTCTTTTTTTTTTATATTTTGCTGGTTGCTAACACTGACAGGACACAGACACAGCTAGAACAAAAAGAACTACACTGAGCAAGTCCTAAACCTACACTGATTAAGTCCTAAACACAACAAAAGTAGACAACATACAACTGGACACAACTGAAAGCAGATACAAGTCATCAACCGCGCAGCTTCCTCAGCTTTGCCACATACCGACTCTTCCAGACCTCGTCTTCTTCCATGTAGGCACTCGGCGAGAAACTCTTGCAAATTCCCCAAATGGCGAGAATGCTCTGGCATTCTTCATTCTCAGCCGCCGTGCCCATTTGACGATCCTTGACGGACAGAATGTGGGAGAGACGAGGAACCTTGAGCCGTGGTTGGCCCAACTGCAGAAGACACCGATGTGGGTTGTAGATGATGAAGGAGGTACCAGTGATCAATCAAAGATCCACTCCAGGAGTGGTAGAAGCACAGACATTTTGGCGCATAACAGCCTCGGTAGGACGGGCAAATCTGCCGCAGCTCATGGCAGAGAAGTACGCACGCCAGTCAGCATAGGGTCTTCATCGAAGGACATTTGTTGATCACCTTGTAGTCCATGCAGAGACGGCTAGTAAGAGGCTGGAGGGGGCTTCGAGCAAAAAACCGAGAAGCTGTGGCCGGTCCGTAGCATACATCGAACTTGAAGTGCCAGTCAGCACATCACATAAACAGAAGGATACTGCCAAACATGGGCCTACCAACACTAGCGGAGGTCAAGCTGTCATAGAGATAGCCCAACACCGAGTGGGCTATGCACTCATTAGACCAGATGCCCTGGATACAAGGAAGGCAAGTGGGATCAAGCCACCCGTCCTCACACGGGTAAAGAAGTAATGAGGCAAGGCAAGCGGCAACACCTTTGGCACCGGGCAACAGTAAATCTTCATTGTCACCGGCACCCTGAATCACGCCAATGGACCAATCTGCCAGTGCCTCGGTGTAAATACGCCCACCTACCATGATGGACCGAGCCTCTTCGGTGGTCTTAAAGCCACGAAGAAAGTCCAAATTGGTGACTGGTCCAACAGGAATAAACATGGCCTGGCCATACCCAGGCATGGCACGGAGCCCCAAGAATAGTTCCACCTCTTCTAAGAGGATGGTACACTCAAAGGTGTCAAAAACAAAGGTGTACGTATCGGGATGCCACATCTTAAGAAGCGCACTTGCTAGAGAGAAGTCCCAGAAACATTTGAGAAGGTGGTTGGCATGGACCAGAAGACCGGAGAGACCCCAACCGCTCAAAATAGACCGCACATGGATGTTGATGGCGGCCATCAGTCGAGCTATCCACAGCACCTGTCCATAACGACGAGCGCCGGGGAAGTTTGGAAGGTCCTGCAGAATAATCACGTGATCAGAAAAGAGGGCTTCGGAACAAAACAAAAGGGTGCCTAATAAAGTCACTACCACTCCCATGGACACTCGGTTCCGGATATGGCATGGGACCTCAAAAAAACTTTTCATCTCGATTGGACAAGTTGGACAGGAAGAGGAGGAAGCCATCAGAGCAAAGGAAGAAGAAGAACACTGTAGCTGGTGTGGGAGAGAAGAAGGGGGGTCCCCCTTCTTATAGGGATCAAAAGGCCACCTCGGAAAGGAGAAAGCTTAAAGTCCATGCAGGTGCCCCACTTATTGTAAGGAATCAATACATGACAGCGGAAAATTTTTGATTTCATAAAACCACGATCTTTGCCTTGATCGATGCCGAACGAGTAAAACCGGGAACCGAATATGAAGTAGAACGAGAGTACCTCATGGGATTTCTCAAATCCCTCACCATGGATGAAGAGAGGACATTCCTCCTGGCTGAAAACCGTTCAAGGGTCCGGTCTCTAGCGGTATCCACATGATCTGGTTCAATAGACGAGGTCTCTCTTCCTTCGGGCCTCCAGCAACCTTCCAGATCCAAGCTTGACCATGGGAGATCACCTTCTAGAGGAGAGAGGAGGGAGAGAGGAGGCTTGGGACATGCTCCAGCCCTATGGCTTGTTAGGGTATGGCTTCATAAGCCATTTATTTATAGAAGATGGAATTTTTCACAAAAACCCAAAACTTCTATAAATTGCGTCCATGCCCTCATCTCATTGACCAGATCTATTGTGTGTGACCCACTAGGCCCAATAGCCAATTTGGTTGAAGCCTTAATTAATTTAAAAGAACAATTCCTTTAAATTAAATCAAAACCATTATCTGATAACAGTTTTTACGGCTTTTTGATCATAAAGGGTACAAGCCACATCCTATGATCCCAAATGACTTTGGGGAGTTAAATAACATCCATTGAGCCTTTCCATCATCAATTACCACACGGATTTAAATCCTCGTTCATACAATGTCCCGGTCGGTCAGGGGTTCGACGCGATCGTCAACCCTAAGTATTCCAACACTATGAAATCTTGTACTCATGAATGGATCAATTGGAAAACTCTTTTTCCAATTATCCTATCTACCTTGGCCAAGGATTTAGAGTACTATCCATAGGACATTCTCTCTCTCCTACCGAGAGTGAACGATCCCCTATTGTCCGCTCAATTGCCTCCACCAGGTTTCCCATATACCCAACCCATTAACTATATAGGACCACAATACTAAGTGATCCATCAGTCAATAGTCAAAGTACATAGTACGCACGGCAAGACATCTTTGGCGACTCGTGTCAAAGATCCAACCGTGCTATTGAGATGTAAGAATAACTTGATAGACGGTTCGGTAAGATACCGATCGAGGTTTTCTTAAATTGGTCGATTCGATGAACTCATTCCACTAATGAGCACTCATGTGTGTATCTCGGTGTCCCCCACCGATGACCAATGAGATCGGTCATTCTCATCATATGAGAAGACATCACACACACTAGTCTATCCGGATTCTTGATGTCTGTCTCAAGGATCCTATGACTAGGAACATTTAAAATCACATACCTCTAGATGATTGATCTCATTATCATGATCTCTTCATGTTTCATTCATCATTGCATGTGTTCAAGGACTTCATTATGTTATACGCTTCTAATAAAAGCTAGTAACGCAGTTTTGCCTATTTAATTGAATGAGATATTCCTAGAAATGTCGAATCATATCATATATGATTGGCTTGTAGGCCATACATTTCTATCAATCTCCCACTTGCACTAAAGCCAATCACCCACCCGGGCTGATCTCTATCGGCTCAAGGTGAAGCTCAAACACTCTTTGAGTATACGCTTCAAATGGATCTGTAATGTTATTAACGGAAGATACTCTATCTTTAATTATATCTCTATCAACTGCATTCTCTCTGATTCTATGGTATTGCCATAGAAGTTTGAAACTTCCAATGAGACTTTGGCTCTACCCCCATTGTTTTCTCAAAAACAATACACTTTCAGAGAAAGTTGGGACAATCCCATAAGCTAGATGAACAACTTCATCTACTCAGCTTCTCAAGCAATATACAGTTATTATTCAATCTACTTTAGATTTAGATTAGTTGTAGAATTAACAGTGTTCTCTTGCATGGAACTCTTCCAGCTCACTGCACCACCATTAAATTGACTTATTATCAGATTTATCTGATTAGAAGCTTGTGTTCATAAAACTACAAGACTTCAAGTCTTATCCTCCATACATTAGAGATATATCCTTAGTGCTTCTCAAGTACTCAATGACACATCTCTTAATTATCCTGTGACTCTCACAAGGATTTACTTGATGAATGCTCATAACACTTAAAGCATTAATGAAGTCATGTGCGTAGCATCACAAATGTGATAAGTCCTATTGCAAAAGCATAAGGGCTATACTAATGTGATCTCTTTATCTCTCAAGAAGTCTACAAAGACATCTCTTTAAAGAGATCAACTCCACACTTCATAGGTAAGAAACCTATCTTGGAGTTTACCATGTCAAAATCTTTGACTATGGTTTTTATGCACATGAATTGGGTAAGGCCAAGAAACCTTTTAGATCTATCTCCATAGATCTTAAAACCCATATTAAGTTTGGAGGATTAATTGATAACTAGGCTCACTAATGATAACATACGTACTTCATTCTCAATGAGTAGTATATCATACATATATGATGTCAAGAAGATAATAGCACTCCCATTTATCTTATATGAAAATACAAGGCATATCTTCATTCTCAATGAAGTCATAAGATTTAATCTCATTAAACCTTATCTATCATCTATGGGAAGTTTTACTTGAGTCCATAAATGGACCTTATGCACACACTATTTGGATGTTTTGGAACTTGATTCCCAAAGGTTGTATCATATACACCTGTTTCTCAAAATAACATAGAGAAACACTATCTTAACATCCATTTGACATATCCTATAGTCATAGTGTGTAACAATCAAATCCGAATGGATTAATTCCATGGCATAGGTAAAAGGTCTTATCATAGTCAACTATTTGACATAAATGATATCTCTTTTAACTATCCTTACTTTGAAGGTCTCTACCTTCTAATATACTTCAATCTATTCTTTAGTGATCCATTTATACCCTATAGATACTAAATCCTTAGGTGGATCAATCAAGTTCTGAACTTGATTAGAATAGATAGAGTTTATATCGGATTTTATTATTTCTTCCCGTTTTGAATCAATATCTCATATTGCTTCAATATAAATCTTAGGATCATCATCCTTTTATCTTATGTCTCATTTCTTCCATCAAAGATATGTCTCACATATCTCTTAGGTTGATTGGACATAAGAAAAGATCTATGATTTGCCCTTGTGTAAATATAAACTAGTACCTTAATAAAAGTGTCCATGGATTTGTGGGGAGGAACACCTTCCATTTATACCTTGCTCCCACTGTCTTTCTAAAGTAGGGACTCTTCCTCTAGAAATATGGAGAGATGAGCAACACATACCCTTCTCCCTAAGGGAGGCATTAATATCCTTAAGTTTCCTTAGGATATCCCACAAGCCAACACTTTGTAGTCTTATATTACAACTTGATAGGGTTATACTTCTTTACCAAGCCAGACATTCTGAAACCTTAACTTGCTTAAGGTCAAGCTTTAATCCCTTTCCATATCTAATATGGAATAATTGGAATAGACTTGAAAAGTACCGATTTAAGATCAAATGTCTATATTGAGTGCTAACCCCTAAACAAACAAAGAAGAATTTTGCAAAGGTTGTCAATGTCCATATTATGTCCTACACAACATGGCTTCTCATTTTAGCTGCTCAATTAAGCTAAAATGTATAAGAGGTGTCCATCGAAATCAGATTATACTATCCTTCCTTTATGTGTGAATTATTACTTAAGTATCCCCTCTTTGATCTCATCAAAGAGTTCTAATACTCTTTTCATTAATATTTCCTCTTCATTCTTAATCTCAAATAATTTCTCAAAGGTTTTGGATTTGTACTTCATAAAGTACATATGTCCATACCTAGAGAAGTCATCTTTGAAAATTAATGAAGTTGAAATATTATCCTCTATCATTAATAGATATGGGCTAACATGCATCTAGATGCATGAGTTCTATAAACTCATTAGCCCTCTCTCCATGTCTAACAAATGAAGAGTTGGTCATTTTGCTTAATAAGATAAGACTTACATATAGTTAATGATTCTAAATCATTTACCTATATGTTACTATCCGAATAGTACTCCTTAAGTCTTTTCTTATAAATATGACCATACTATTAAACAATAGATTGATCAATATCAATCTACTTCACCTAATGAGGATTATTCACACATATTATAAGAGCATACATATCTTATATGAATAAACTCTTTATTATGCTCCTACTGGTAAACACTTTACCAGTTATCATCTTCATACCATAGAATAAATCTCTATTTATTCAACTAGGAAATGAAAACAATATTCTTTTAGAAGGATAATTAAGACAACTCTAGAAGGCTATAGAAAATTTGTATCTCCCACTAGTAATGATGCAACATTTTGTACCATTTCATATATAGGTCAACAATCTTCTTTAAACCTTCATTTACTTGCTATTATCTACAACTCTTTGTAGATATATGATGCATCTCTGGTATCTCATACTATTTTATGCACCCCTAGTATCTTATACTAGAATACACATACTTAGTATCTTATACTATCAAATGTGTATATAAGACAAGTAAATATTAATGACATAGATACATGGAGCTTCTCAAGTTCCACCTTTGCATTATGTGCAATACACTTTGCACTTCTTCTTCTACTTACCATCATCATGATAGTAGAGGAATGCTATGTCAAATTTGGGTTATAATATCTTGACTCACTTCTTTGACTTTTAACTATCACCATCTTTTTCTATCTAATGATCTTACTTCTTTATATTGGTCTTACCAATAAGAAGTATTCAAGATGTATTATTCTTCATCTCCTTTAATTAGCTCATTACCATGAGCTATGATGGATATCAAATCCATCTATTCATGTTGCCACTACTAATTTTATCTGATAGAGGCTAACATCTGATAGAAGGCAATTAATACATCATCGCAATGAGATAAGATCTTATCTTCTCTCACATCATTAGATAGTGTAGGAGATACCTACTTCTCAAGTAGGATAGTCAATAGGTCAACTATGAGAACTATTCTCTTAGTTCTAAACCGATATAAGAAGTGTGAGCCATTAAAATACTTAGCATCTAGCATGCTAGATTAATGGTGGTTTATAATATTCTACAACAGAGATATAATTATATTAACATTACAGACATTCATTAAAATTAAGATATGGTCTTTCATCCTAATTTATACTCCCACTAACTTTCGACGAATTTGCATAACCCTCATTATGCAAAGACGGGATATCACGATAACATCCTAGTGGGGACCAAGACCCTACTAACTTTATGGTGATGACCTTGTGGGAAACACAACAAGTCATCCCATACTTAATAGGTAGGTAACTTTTACCAATTGCAACTCATGCAATTCTTAGTCATTCAGCCTCTAGAGTTATAACCTTGTGGGAAACACAACAAACTATATACTCTAGTTAGGTCAAATCCGCTTGTTACGTTATGAGAATGGATTCTTAACATAGCCCTTGTGGGAAACACAACAAGGCCAAGCAATGGTCCACCCCAAAGTTCGGCAAATGCCTTAGCCATGATCACCAATCCCTTGCTGAATGAGTCTTATGGGAAACACAACAAACCCATCCAATCTAAGATTGGCTCATCAAGACCATAACAACGGAAGGCTACATGAGTCATTCTTAATGTCTCACGTTTATCGACCTAATTAGAACGAGGAGGGTTTTTATTTTAGTCTCGTCAACATAGGTGCTACATATAAATATTAATATACCTTTGGAATATCATATATTTAAGGTATAAACAGTAGCACACACCACATATCAAATATGCATTAAAACATAGGTGATCATGGACTTAACCCTAAGCATACACCTAAGGCACCCCTATAGGTGCAATTCCTTGCTTCGAAGCTTGAGTTGGCATGCTCCCACTTCGTAAGGGTGCTTCTCCAAGTGGTCCCGCTCTCCATTCTATCACGAGCCGGCTTCTAACCATTACAAGCAGCTAAAGGGTACACGAGACCCACAAATGTACAACTCATAATAAGAAACCTTGGTTTTAACTAAGGGGAGTACACAAATAGGGGGAGGTAGAATGTACAATCAGATTGTATAGAGAGAGAGGAGGCACACGCAGGCCCCATTTAATAGCATAACCAACTTACTTAACCAAGCAATCAAAAGCAAAGCATATTTAAGTCCGTGATCCCCTCCATACACACATCAACATTCATCACATGAACATAGAGCGCATACGTGATAATTATATGAGATATATCATATATACCATCATAAAATTATATACTGTAATTTTGAAATTCCAAATTTCATGCTTGTCGAATTTTCATAAATAAATAACATGAAATGCACATATAAACAATTTACATGCATAAGACAAGCAATATAAAAATATTCAGATGATTCATGCTTTTACAAAACTTCTAAGAGCATTAAATTAATGTCCAAATCATAATTCTTCAAAATCATATTTTTCAGAATTTATTTGAACACTAATTTAATCAATAAAGATTTTAAAACAATTTTAAAATCATTTATAAAATGATTCTATGGCAATCAAAGTTCAAAACTATTTAAAAGGTTCATAAACATTTTAAAAACCTATTAAATATTTTTTCAGAACTTATATACTCATTAATTTCATTAATTTTGATCTTAAAACAATTTTAAAATCAAAATAATAGAATTCAATGACAAAAATAGTAAAAATCTATTTAATAAGTCATTAAACACTTTAATAACTCATTAAATAAATTCTACAATTTTCAGAATTTTTATGGAATTTTTTGGCTATTTTTCGGATCAAAAATGAATTTTAAACTATTTAAAAATCATTTTCAAAAGAAATAAAGGGCGGCGCAGTGCGCCGGCCAATGAGCGCTGGCCACGGCACCTCGGGCTCAACGTGGCCCTGCCACGTACCCCCCAGGCTTGCACCGGAGGGCCGGCGGCCGCACGCCGCGCGCCGTGCGCCCGCGTGCGCCGCCGCGCGCCGCCGGGGCTAACGCGGCGCGGCCGGGTCCGGATCCGATTCGGACTCCGTCTTCTTCGCCCGATAAGGGCTGGGCGGATTCCGGAAACCCTAGAAAATCGCCGACTTTCGGGCCTGATTTGTGGGGTCAAACGGTGTCAAAAAAATCCGAAAAAATATGCGTTGGAATCCTTGAACAATAAGGAATCTATATGTACAAGTTTCATCTCATGAAAAATTCTATATAACACGAAGTTTTAGGAGGAAGTTGCCACGGCCGCAATTAAACCAAAACGCAAATCCCTCTCAAATCGGGCACCTCCAATGGCCGTTGAGTGTCCAATAACTTATGGAAACTCTAGGAAACTTAATTTCCTATCTTCCTACGTCATTAAACAGAGGTATTTGAGTCTAAATAGGTAAGTTCATCAACTCCCCCAATTTCGGCCGGATTTTCGGATATGATCATCTTAGCAACTTTCCCAACTCATTCCGGACTCTCCGGATGGAAAAAATTCATGAGGTTTGCGGAATTGGAAATATATCATCCACTAGAATCCAATGAATCTAACCACACACATTTTCGTATCTCATACAAACTGTGGTGATCAAATCAAACAACGTATGCGCTTTCGGGAAAGCAAGAAATCACATGAAATCAAGCCAATTTCGATTCAACTTCGACCAAGGCTTCAACCGGGCTCTGATACCACTGTAAGGAATCAATACATGACAGAGGAAAAATTTTGATTCCATAAAACCACGATCTTTGCCTTGATCGATGCCGAATGAGTAAAACCGGGAACCGAATATGAAGTAGAACGAGAGTACCTCATGGGATTTCTCAAATCCATCACCATGGATAAAGAGAGGACGTTCCTCCTTGCTGAAAACCGTTCAAGTGTCCGGTCTCTAGCGGTATCCACACGATCTGCTTCAATAGACGAGTTCTCTCTTCCTTCGGGCCTCGTAAACCTTCCGCATCCAAGCTTGACCATGGGAGATCGCCTTCAGAGGGAGAGAGAGGAGGAGAGAGGAGGCTTGGGACATGCTCCAGCCCTATGGCTTGTTAGGGTATGGCTTCATAAGCCATTTATTTATAGAAGATGGAATTTTTCACAAAAACCCAAAACTTCTATAAATTGCGTCCATGCCCTCATCTCATTGACCAGATCTATTGTGTGTGACCCACTAGGCCCAATAGCCAATTTGGTTGAAGCCTTAATTAATTTAAAAGAACAATTCCTTTAAATTAAATCAAAACCATTATCTGATAACAGTTTTTACGGCTTTTTGATCATAAAGGGTACAAGCCACATCCTATGATCCCAAATGACTTTGGGGAGTTAAATAACATCCATTGATCCTTTCCATCATCAATTACCACACGGATTTAAATCCTCGTTCATACAATGTCCCGGTCGGTCAGGGGTTCGGCACTGACTGTCAACCCCTAAGTATTCCAACACTATGAAATCTTGTACTCATGAATGGATCAATTGGAAAACTCTTTTTCCAATTATCCTATCTACCTTGGCCAAGGATTTAGAGTACTATCCATAGGACATTCTCTCTCTCCTACCGAGAGTGAACGATCCCCTATTGTCCGCTCAATTGCCTCCACCAGGTTTCCCATATACCCAACCCATTAACTATATAGGACCACAATACTAAGTGATCCATCAGTCAATAGTCAAAGTACATAGTACGCCTGGCAAGACATCTTTGGCGACTCAGGTCAAAGATCCAACCGTGCTATTGAGATGTAAGAATAACCTGATAAACAGTTCGGTAAGATACCGATCAGGTTTTCCTAAATTGGTCAGTTCAGTGAACTCATTCCACTAATGAGCACCTGTGTGTGTATCTCAGTGTCCCCACACTGATGACCAATGAGATCGGTCATTCTCATCATATGAGAAGACATCACACACACTAGTCTATCCGGATTCTTGATGTCCTGTCTCAAGGATCCTATGACTAGGAACATTTAAATCACATACCTCTAGATGATTGATCTCATTATCATGATCTCATCATGATTCAATCATCATTGCATGTGATTAAGGACTTCATTACAATATACGCTTCTAATAAAAGTTAGTAACGAAGTTTTGCCTATTTAATTGAATGAGATATTCCTAGAAATGTCGAATCATATCATATATGATTGGCTTGTAGGGCATACATTTCTATCACTTATAAGGCGCCTGGCGCCCTATAAATAGGGCACCGGGCACCCTATAAACAGGGTGCCTAGCGCCATGTAAATAGGGCACCTAGCACCCTGTAAATAGGGCACCAGGCGCCCTACAAATAGGGCACCAGGCGCCCTATAAACAAGGCACCTGGAGCCTTACATAGGCCGTTTATCTAGCATAGTCTCGCATATATATCGTTGAAGACCTCGGGTCTAAAAGGGCTGAGTCGGAGAACCCCTTCAACAAAATCGAGGAAGGATTCAGTCACTTTTTAGGCCCGCGGATAAGCCAAAGTCAAATAAACGGGGACGATGGTGTCTTCACGGATGTCCTGACCCATTGCGTTTGACCTATATCTTCAACTATTTTCCTATATTTATTTGTATTTCTTTAAACCTAGCACTCATCATGCATCGTCATGCATCATCATACTCATGCCAACCTTTCCGTTACAGTCTTTCTATGGCTCTTAGAGGAGGCTTTGGTTTGCTCGGAAAGTCCGATTTTAACCGTGTTTCAATGATAATTTCATCAAAACAAGAAGATATTCTATTCAAACCACACCGGTATTCCTGAGTAAAACCCGATGAATTTGAAGAACCCAACCTTGGTTGATTACTGGTTTCATCTTTACTTTTTCACAATTTATTTTCTACCGAGTCTAGCACACCATGCAGTTCGGGTCCTGGCCGGTGACAATTCTCCCTCACGTGGAATTTTAGTTATAGTTTTTCCGCACAATCAATCAACCAAAGGGAAGGTTCCGATAAGACAAAAGGCAACCTCGGAGTCCGGTAAAGTTTCATTCCACTCAACTAGCCTAAGGAAGGCGTGTCTAAATCTACACCTTGGTGTCACCTTTTCAGTCCATTACCACTTCATTCCGCTACACCTCACTACGTTTCACTACATTCGCCTATGCTACATCCGTGTCATTCCCCTACAAAGCCGACGCCAAGGCGAGGCAAGCTGTAGACACGCAATTTTGGCCTAGTTGGAGAGTTTAAATTCTTATTTTCATGAAGAATATTTAAAGCAAATCATGTTTTCCGGACGGATCAAGTTTTTGGCACATTCCGAAGGGGATCGATAGAACGATCGACTGGGCCAAACACCTTGTATATAGGGCGCCTGGCGCCCTATTTATAGGGCCCAGGTGCCCTATAAACAGGGCACCTGGCGCCCTATATATGGGGCACCAGGCACCAAATCAAATCGACTCGACCGGCTGATTTGACCCCGCTCAGTGACTCGTCTTGTCGATCTGACGAACCTCATGATGCTGGCACCCTATATATAGGGCGCTATGCCGCGTGGCACTGTTTTTTGAAAATGGCCAAAGTGCCCTCTTTTGAGCTATAAATAGACCCCCATTTGTGACTAAAAGGAGGTTCCAAGTCCGTACCATCCTATAGCCCATCCAAGACTACGTTCCTAAGCTACTTACACCTCCCACAACCCCTCAAACCGATCCAAAATCATCCACCAAAAGTCCTAAAAATCTGTTGTTTCTTCCATCCAGAAACAGATTTTTTCCTCCACTTTGAGAGCTTCTATCCGTCTCTCCTCTTGCATCCAGCATCCAAACCACCCTCCATTAGCTTCATTTGCATATTGTTTACAAGGAGGAGCCCCTACTTCATCCCGGAAGCCACCCAGCACTCCAGAGCGGCGTCGCAAAGAGGAGAAGAAAATCTGTTCGAGCCAGACTTAGTGCCCCATATACAGGGCGCTTTGACCTTGGTCAACGCGCCCTATAAGGGGGGCACCTGCAGCTAGCGCCCTATATATAGGGCACCAGCAGGGGCAGAAGCTTGTTTTGCAATTTTCGGAGTCCGATCGCCTGTTTAATCGAGTTTTTGTCTTCCGTTTTCATCTTAGAACTGTTCATCATGTTATCTGGCATGCATTAGATCATTTTGCACCTCATATATGTTTAAAAACCTACCAAAAATAGGGGTTGGGATTCCGTCCCGATCCGGTTAGTTCATTCCCTTTTGCATGATTCAGAGTCTATACCAAGCATGATGCTATACTCACGCCAGAGCTAATGATCTTTATTTGTTTTCTTTATGTTTTTATGCAGGACATTCTTAGGTGAACCGATTGGGGTGAAGCTTCAATCCGATCGTAGGTGAAAGAACTCTGTAAAGCTCTCCCCTTTCGGCCGGCCGAGAGAGGAGAAGTTAGAACCTAACAATCTCCCCCCTTTTACATCCCCAAAGGTACGACGGTCAAACTCTTTCTTCTTCTAGTTCATTTGCTTCATACTTAATCACACTTTGGAGTCTTCGGCTCCTGGCGACCACACACTCATCATCACACCTTCCAACTACAAACCGACACACGCTCTCCACCACAAACCATACTGGCTCATCCGGGTGCCTAAACCCCCAAACTTATGAATTAGCCCTTATGTATGTGACCTACTAGGCCCAATAGCTCATTTGGTTGAGGCCTAATTAAAAGAACAACTTATTTTAAATTAAATCTATACATTATCTCATAATAGATTTAACAGTCTACCGATCATAAAGGGTACAAGTCACATCCTATGATCTCAAACGGCTTCAGGGCTAAACTCCTCTCCAAAGAGCCTTTCCATCATCGGTTACCACACGACTATATAACATCGTCCATCCAATGTCCCGGTCGGATAGGAATACGGCATTGACTGTCAACTCTTAAATATACCGACATTATAGACTCTTGTACTCGTAATTGAATCAATTGGAAAATTCTTTTCCGGTTATCCTATCTACCTTGGCCAAGGATTTAGAGTACTACCCATAGGACATTCTCTCTCTCCTACCGAGAGTGGACGATCCGCTATTGTTCGCTCAGTTGCCTCCACCGAGTTTCCCATATATCCAATTCATTAACTATATAGGACCACAATACTAAGTGATCCATAAGTCAATAGTCAAAGTACATGGTACACCCGGCAAAACATCTTTGGCGACTCAGGTCAAAGGTCAACCGTGCAACCGTGATGATAGAATATCCTGATCGACAGTTCGGTAAGATACCATTTAAAAATTCTATACTGGTCAGTTCAGTGAACTCATCCTTCTAATGAGCACATGTACATGTATCTCAGTGTTCCCACACTGATGACCAATGAGATCGGTCATTCTCATCATATGAGAAGATATCATATACACTAGTATTACCAGATCCTTGATGTCCCGTCTCGAGGAACATTTTGAGTACATGCTTCTAGATGATTGATCTCATTATCATAATCTCATCTTGATTCAATCATCATTGCATGCAACCTAGGACTTCATTACGATAGACCCATCTAGATAGTGCAAGTAATGAAGATTATGTCATTTATACTGAATAAGATATTACAAGAAATGTAAAATCATATCACATATGATTGGCTTGTAGGGCATACATTTCTATCAATCTCCCACTTGCACTAAAGCTAATCACCTACATGTTTGATCTCCATCAACCCAAGGTGACCCTCAAACACACTTTGAGTCAAGGCCTTAGTTAGTGGATCTGTGATATTTATAGTTTAATATACTCTATCTTTAATTATATCTTCTTGAGTTGCAACCACTCTGATCGAGTAGTATTGCCACAGAAGTGTTTAAACTTCTGATGAGACAAAGGTTTCACTACAAAAGTAATGATTCATCATTTTTTACAAAATAATGATGCATTATCAGAGATATTAAAGATGAACTCCTTCATCTAGACTACTTCATGAGCAGTCGGCAACAATTATAATTTGTAAAATCTACAGTGTCTATAGCATGAAACTTTTTCAACTTATTACACCACCATCTAGGTAAACATGTACCATAGCTACCAGTTATATGTAACTAGAAGTTTAAATCTAACTCAAACTTCCAATCCTATTCTCCATACTCTAAATGCATCCTTGGTACTTCTCAAGTACTTAAGAATATACTTCTCAACTATCTAGTGACTCTCACTTAGATTTGCCTGATGATTACTCATAACACTTAGAGTACTCATCACATTAGGCTATGTACATAGTATACATGATAGACCCTATGACTAGGACATAAGAGACTATATTCATGTATTATATCTCTCTTTAAAAGAAATAAACTCCATATCTTATAGGCAAGACACCCATATAGAAGTTTTCATGTCAAACCCTTTGACAATGGTGTCTATGTACAACAAATGGGTCAAGCCAAGCATCCCTTTTAGATCTATCTCCATAGACCTAAATGACTAGTACGGCATCAATATAAAATGTCTAGAATACAATAGCATTCCCTCTAGCATTTTTATGCACACAAGGTTCTTCTTCATTCGAAATGAAGCCATAAGATTCAATCATATCAAATCTTATATTCTAATGTTGAGAATGTTGTTGTAGTCCATGAATGAACATTACCAATGTGTACACATTCTTTGGATGTTTTGGGACTCATATCCCACAAGTTGTATCATATACAACAAAAGTTGTATCATAAACACCTTCCCTTAATTTCACCATTGGAGAAATATTATCTTAACATCCTAATTGGCATATCTGATGGTCATAGTGTATACCAATAAAATCTAAATGGATTGAATTATGGCAATGGTTAAAAGATATCATCATAGTCAATTCCTTAACTTAAATGATGCCTTTTCAATCATCCATGCCTTGAAGGTCTCACATTTAAATTCACTCCTATCCATCTTTTCTTTTCATTTACACCTAATGGGTACTTTACCCTCAGGTGGATCTACCAAGTTCCAAACTTGGCTAAAATAGATAGATATTATTGTAAATTTTATTGTCTCCTCCTATTTTGGAAACAATATCTCATATTTCCTTTTATAGGTCTTTGGATCAACATCCTCACTTTATTGTGCTTATCTTCTTCCATCAAAGATTTGTCTCACATATCTATAAAGTTGAATTAGCATAATTAAATACCTATGATGTGTGCTATTATCAATTAGTACCTCAATAGAAGTCTCTTTGGGTTCTGGGTCTGGAACCCCTTCCAAAAATTCCTTGCTCTCATTGTTTTCTTCAAAGAGGAACTATTCCTCTAAGAATACAGTAAGCTGAGCAACACATACCTTTTATCTCATAAAGTGGTATATTTAAATATCCTGAAGTTTCCTTAGGATATCCCACAAGTCTACACTTCTATCTTATATTCTAATTATTATAGATTACACATCTTTATCATGGTCGAACATTCCGAAATCTTAACTAGCTTAAGATAAAGCATTAACCCATTTTCTCATATCATATATGGAATAATCAGAATAACTTTAGAAGGTACCAATATAAAGTGGTTATATTGAGTGCTTAGCCCTAAATAGACAAGGAAGATTTTGCAAAGGTTGTCATTATTGGTGTCATGTCACACATAACACAATCACCCTTATTTCTACTACTCAACTAAGTTAAAGGTTATAGGGAGATGTCCATCAAGACAAAGTTGTAATATTCTTCAAATATTGTGTGAATCTAGTACTAGAGTATTTCACTCCTTGATCCAATCAAAAAGCTTTAATACTCTTTCCATTTACTTCATTTATAACCTTAGACAATTTCTCATAGCCTCATATTTGCACTTCACAAGCACACATATCTATACCTAGAGAAATTATCTATTAAAGATGAAGTAAGAATGTCCATCTTTAGCCTTAATAAACACAGACTAACACACATCCAAATGTATGAGTTCTAATAACTCCTTGGTCCACCCTCTATTTCCAGTAAATGGAGAGATAGTCATTTTTCAATGAGATAAGACTCATATTTGGTTAATGATTCAAAATCATTTGTCTTCATGTTTCCATCTATATGGAACTCCTTATGTCTTTTCTCATTGATATGACCATGTCTATATTAAGTTAAAAAAATAGATTGAACTATATCAACCCGCTTTCTCTTAAAAGGAGCATTGACATATACCATGAGAGCTTCCATATCTCATATGAGTAAATTATTTACTAAGCTCCCACTAGCAAACATTTTGCCATTCATAATCTTAGAACAATTATCATTTCCATAACTCAAAATAAATTAATATTTATTCAAGTAGGAAATATCGATAATGTTCATATACAAGGATAAAATCAACAATCTTTATCATAAGGACACCCCAAAAGGCTACTAAAGATTTGTACATCCCACTATCAATGATACAACTCTTGCACCATTTGTATATGTACGTTAATCATTATAAGTAAAGCTTTCATTTACTTGTCATTATCTGCAACCTTTGTAGATATAAGATGCATATTTAGTATCTAATACCAATAAATGCATATATAACATCTTATAGAAGATATGTATATCTAATATCTCATACAAGATACACACATCTGGTATCTAATACCATAAGACATGTTTAGTATCTTATACTATAATATACACAAATAGTATCTTATACTTGATGTGTATATGTGTATGACAAGTAAATGAATGATTGAGGTGACAGAAGCTTCTCAAGCTCCTCCTTTGCAATATATATATATATATAATATACTTTCTACTAATCATCATCATGATAGTAGAAGAGTAATCCTATGTCTTATTTGGGCTTAATAACCTCAACCAACTTCTTGACTCTTAACTATGCCTTCTTTTTCTCATCTAATGATCTCACTTCTTTTCATTGGTCTTACCAACAAGAAGTATTGAAGATGTATTGTTATTTTAATCTTGCCTTAAATTTGCTCATCATCATGAACCATGATAGATCTTATATCCATCTGTCCATGTTG
The DNA here is from genome assembly GCA_036172225.1 of Cryptocoryne crispatula var. balansae. Taxonomy (NCBI): domain Eukaryota; kingdom Viridiplantae; phylum Streptophyta; class Magnoliopsida; order Alismatales; family Araceae; genus Cryptocoryne; species Cryptocoryne crispatula. The sequence goes on from CM069930.1 coordinate 12,480,704, forward strand.
TCTCTAGACTTCATTTAGAGACTAACATTTAGTGTAAGACAAACAATACATCTTTCTAATGATATGAAGATCTCATCTTCTCTTACTACATTAGATGATTAGTAGGCACTCACTTCCCAAGTAGCTTAGTTACATGGTCAACCATGAGAACACTTCTCATGATTTTAAACCAGTCAAGAAAGTTAATATAAATGAGCCTAAGGACTTCAAGTATGCAAGATAACTGGTGGTTAAGAATTTAATTCTACAACGGAGATATGATTCAATTTGAAAAATATTGCAGATAATTAATGTAAATTAAGATATGATCTTTTATCCTAATTTATACTCTCACTAATTTCGACGAATTTGCATAACCCTCATTATGCAAAGACGGGATAACATGATGATATCCTAGTGGGGAGTAAGATCCTATTAACCTTATGGTGACAACCTCGTGGAAAACACAACAAGTCACCCCATACTTAATAGGTAGGTAACTATTGCCAATTACAACTCTTGCAACTCTTAGTCAATTAGCCTCTAGAGTTATGACCTTGTGGAAAACACAACAAGTTATATACTCTAGTTAGGTCAAATCTGCTTGTTACGTTATGGGTATGGATTCTCAATATAGCCCTTGTGGGAAACACAACAAGGCCATGCCAATGGTCCACCTCAAGGTTCGGCTTTAAGCCTTGGCCACGATCACCAATCCCTTGCTGAGTGATCTTTGTGGGAAACACAACAAACTTACCTAATCTAAGATTGGCTCATCAAGACCATAACAACGGAAGGCTACGTGGGTCATTCTTAATGTCCCATGCTTATCAACCTAATTTAAACGAGGGGTTTTTATTTTAGTCTCATCATAGTATGTGCTACATATATATATGAATACTTTTGAATACCATATATTTAAGGTATCTAGCACACACACATACATATCAAATATGCAAAATTTAAATAGATGATTATGAACTTTCATCACAGTAATGCATGACCAGAGCCAGATCGGTATGCATTAAAGGATTCGGCATCCTATGCCAGTGTTGACAAGCCATTATGCCTTGAAGAACTCTTCTCCTTGCATCTTTCTCTCTCCTTCACCTCGATAGGTCTTCTTGTCATTACAAGAGCATTAAGGGTACGCATACCCATAAATGTACATTAATCAAATAAGAAACATTGATCTTAATCAAGGGGAGTACATTTTTAGAGGAACGTAGAATATACAACCATAATTGATAAAAGAGAAGATTAGGCACGTAGGCCCTTAATTACAAGCTAATATTAAATAAGCATCATCACGTAACACACATTTAGTCCATGATCATCCAAGTATTTACACATACATACCATCACATGAACATAGTGCGAATACATGGTAATAATATGATATAACTATTATATCATAAAAATATACATCATATGTTTTGAAATTCTCAATTTCATGCTTGTCGAATTATTCATGAAGTAAATGACATGAAATAACATATACAAAATTTATATGACATAAATTAGCAACTCCAAACGATTTGGACAATATATATTCCCAAAACTATACAAAGTGTCAAATCAATGTCTTAATCATCATTTTAAAAAATCATATTTTATAGAATTAATTTAGACATTAATTTCTCAAGTTAAGTCATTAAAAAAATTTTTAAAACATAAAAATGAATGAATCTCTGACAATAAGGCTCAAAATCACATAAAAGATCATCAAACACTTTGATAATCTATAATATAATATTTCAAAATTTTTCACAAAATTTCTAAAATTTGTATGGTATTTTTTATATTTTCTTTTGATTTATAACAATTTTAAATCAATTAAAATTATTGCTCATCCGCACGCGTTCAAATTTTTTTTATGACGCACACGCTGTGTGTGGCCCGCCAACCGCGCGCAGCAACGGCCCCGGTCAAATCACGTTCGAAGCATGTGGTTGACCGGAATTCGGATCTCTTTATCGGGTCCCGACTATTGTCTTCCCTGTCCGATAAGGCGTGAACAGTAACCGCAGAAGAGGATTTTTAAGATCTTCCAAAATCCAGACATTCCGGTCTTAAAAAATAGCCAAAAATAGTAGTATGATTCCAAATCGAACAAGGAATTTAAAAATACCATTTTCTTTCAATGAAAAAGTCCCAATCAACGGGAAAATAGGAAAGAAGCGCCACCGGCCCTAAAGTTTCTCCCCTACGGAAAAACTCTCAATCGACCTTCGAGAGCACTGTTCGAAGCCAAATAATGATGGGAAACTCTTGGTAATCATATTACCTATCTTCTAAACCATCTATTAGGCATCAAATATCTCTATGTAAGAAAATCTCAAGAAATCCCCAAAACAAACCGGTTAATTCTGTAAAACAAAATCACCATCTTTTAGACCCTCTACCGGACTCTCCGATGGTCTAAAATTCAAACGGTTTGTGGCGTTGGAAAATCCTTTGTCACGAACTTCATTCTGAAGTAACAAATCTCCAAAACATGAAATATATGAAACGACATCGGAATCGAACGAGACTTCAACCTGGCTCTGATACGACTATTGGGAATCGATTTAATCAAATTGGCATAGTGAAAAAATTTTGATTCCTCGTATATCATAGTCTTGGCCTCGATCGAAACTGAATGACGTCGCCAAAGGCGGTATTCAAAACAGTTTCGAACATGTAGCTTTGCGGGATACAAATAATCCCTAAAGACCGGAGAAGATCGAGCGTTGTCACGCTCTCCAAGCCGCTCAAGTGTGCGGCCTCTAGTCGTATCCACATGAGTCGTCTCCATAGTTGGTTCTCCTTCGCGTCAGACCTTCTGACTCGCCCCGGATGAAGTCTCATCAACTCTCAAAGACTTCCAGCATGGGAAAATGTGAAGGAGAGAGGTAGGGATGAATTTTATAGTCTTGGCTTATAGGGCTCATGTTCAATTCGCTATAATATAGAGAATTTGGAGTTTTTCACAAAAACCCCTCATTTCTCTATATTTATACCCTTGCTCCCAAACTTATGAATTTGCCCTTATGTGTGTGACCTACTAGGCCCAATAGCTCATTTGGTTGAGACCTAATTAAAAGAACAACTTCTTTTAAATTAAATCTATACATTATCTCATAATAGATTTAACGGCCTACTGATCATAAAGGGTACAAACCACATCCTATGATCACAAACAGCTTCGGGGATAAACTCCTCACTAAAAAGCCTTTCCATCATTAGTTACCACACGGCCATAAAACTTCGTCTATCCAATGTCCTGGTCAGATAGGAGTACGGCATTGACTGTCAACTCTTAAATATACCGACACTATGGAATCTTGTACTCGTAATTGAATCAATTGGAAAACTCTTTTCCAATTATCTTATCTACCTTAGCCAAGGATTTATAGTACTATCTATAGGACATTCTCTTTCTCCTACCGAGAGTAGACGATTCCCTATTGTTTGCTCAATTGCCTCCACCGGGTTTCCCATATACCTAATTCATTAAGTATACAGGACCACAATACTAAGTGATCCATAAGTCGATAGTCAAAATACATGGTATGCCAGGCAAGACATCTTTGGTGACTTAGGTCAAAGATTTAACCGTGCAACCGTGATAATAGAATACCCTGATCGACAGTTCGGTAAGATACCATTCAAGGATTTTATACTGGTCAGTTCAATGAACTCATTTCTCTAATGAGCACCTATACATGTATCTCAGTGTCCCCACACTGATGACCAATGAGATCGGTCATTCTCATCATATGAGAATATATCATATATATTAGTCTTATCGAATTCTTGATGTCCCGTCTCGAGGATCCTACGACTAGGAACATTTAGAGTACATTCTTCTAGATGATTGATCTCATTATCATGATCTCATCATGATTTAATCATCATTGCATGCAATTTAGGACTTCATTACGATAGACGCATCTAGATAATGAAAATAGTGAAGATTATGCCATTTATACTGAATAAGATATTACAAGAAATGTAAAATCATATCACATATGATTGGCTTGTAGGGCATACATTTCTATCAGAATCAACATCTTAACCTTGTCTTGGTCTCTCCCAAGGAGTATCACATTCGAGGTCAAAAATGTCAAGTTGAGAGATCTACCTCCACCATGCACGTTACATGTCCATCAACCTCCTTCAACAAATCAACTCATCCTCTCTAGACCCCATGGCACCCCACCTACTCCCCTCACTCCACACCAACCACCCATCATTCATGCCTCTCCATGGCTCATTATTACACCTTCAGCCACATATCTCTGACCAGGTCGGACCATGATCTTCCTAGATGAGCCACCCCCAACACCCTAATCATTGGGACTCATCATCATTCCACCATGCATGGACACATCCTCACGACTCATTTAGTTAGTCATACCTCTAACAACTGCACTCACTATTGTTCCTGGATCCCCTATCATCATTCAACTTAGCGCATCTTACCCCGAGTTGGCACATCAAGAACAACACCATTATAGGACTTAGGGAGAAAAACATATGGGAGAACCATTGCCCAGAATATCCTATGATTTTCTAAAGCATCTTAACAAAACTCTGATGTAAATTTTGATTTTAGAGTTGATCAAGCAATCCAAGGTCCATCAAGAGGTGCTCCAACAATATCTACAACGAGTGATAGTTAGCAAGAGCCTCCCTGCAAAAAAGATCACATCAATCTTGTTCCCCAGAGATGAATATCTAGTCCTTATTTTTACAAAGGAAGAATTGGCTTCTACGGAAGTAAGGAAGTGCACCTTATACATCACTATTAACATCAAAGATGTAAACATTGAGTACCCGTTTGGTAGATACTGGGGCATCCATTAGTGTCTTGCCCCTAAAAACATTGTACTCATGCAATATTTCTTAAGAGAATATCTAACCATCGTAGATAATGGTAAATACATATGACAATTCAAAGAAGTTTGCACATGGTATGATCACGCTTGATGTCGAGCTCAGGCCATGAATAGTCACCATAGATTTGTATGTATTAGAGATGGGCCCAACCTAAAAGGCCATTCTAGTAAGACCTTATCTAGAAGCATTATAAGTAGTCACCTCCACCAACCATCATAAGGTTTGGCCTTCTGCTTGAAGATTCATTAAGGGTTGGCCATCTGCTTGAAGATTCATTAAGGGTTGGCCTTATGCTAGAAAGGAATGTCTTCAATGAATTTTTAACATGCATGGTAGCACCAGAATTAATACATCAAGTTTTAGAGAACACATTTATCAAGTTGGGCTGAAAACAAACATACAACTTAGAGTTACCTTCCCCAACCCCCCTCCCTTCCAAATCAGCTCAACACAATCAGCCCTAAAATGCCCATTCTTTTGATAGAAATATCATTTCATTTCTTCCTTTTATTTCTTTTGCATCCTCTTTTCCTTTCATTAGTGTAATTGATTTTCCTTTCCCCTTCTAGGCTTGAACCATCGATATCTAGAAGCACCGTTAATTTGCATTATGTTCTTCTACACTCCATTATAACTCAAATTATTCATGAGCATGCTTTCCATTGTCTTATCAAATCACTAAAATGTTCTTTATGGACTCAATTTTTTTTTGCAATTTTATTATTAGGTAAGTAGCTCTTGAAATCTTTCACAATAGAATTCTCTATTATCATCAAAAACAACCTATTGGAATGCTCTGACTTTTCTAACTAAGTTTTCTGAACATAAGCACTTTCCTTTGTTATATCTTTCATTTGGTCTCTTAATTCAAAAAGCTAAATCGAGTTCTAGACACCCTAAAGAGACGAGAAGCTACTCCTACTCATTAATATAATTTGATCCATTTTGTGCATGAATCATAGACAGATAATAATCAAATGAAGTATGAGGCATAGTTGAAAGAACCATAATTGAGATCACTTTACCATCAAGATATAGATAGAATATCAAGCTTAACCATAGCGAAGATCCAGAATGTAATGACAATATATAATGCATGAAGGACAATTTTCTATAATGCTATGACAGTTTACTTTAATTCAACAATCATCAAAGAATGGATAGAGGTGGAGATATCTTACCTTTAGACAAAATGTTTTCTATATTTAAGTAGTTCTAATTAATCATTGTTTTATATTTAATTCAATAATCCTTAGTGCAATTTTCTATCATGAGAGAGTAGGCATAATTCTCTCTATAAACTAACAACTTTAAGTACTAACATGGTCTAGACTCATTCCGGGCAACTAGAAACACGAAGGAGACTCAAAATTATCAATTTATAAAATTACTCAGCAAGATTAACTATGCATTGAAATAAGGACATCTTTGGATAAGCTATAATTCTCTCAATTAATTACTTCAAGTCCTAACATTGTCCTAGACCCTTTGGGGCAACCAAAAACATGAAAGAAACCTAAAGCTATCAATTTATAAAATTGATAACATGATAATTCTTTAATCATGCACTAATAAGCCAAACAATAATAATAAGGGCATGAATATGATTATAAAAAGTACAAAGTTCATATGCAATTTCATTATATGGTATTTTAAGAACTTTAATGCTGCATGATCTCTAATTAACCATGAAAATATAGAGCAATTCAAATATTTAATCTTTAATTTGTTGACAATCTATAATGTATAATATCATATCTACAACATACAAGCATACATATGTAATGATATTTTCTTTACTGTGCAAATATGCTTTCACAGTAAACAATTCAAGATTGTAATGTCAACCTATAATATCATATAGTCCTTATTTATCATGCTTTACACTAATTCTATGATTTAATTGGTTAATGGGCTTAATAGAATCTTTAATAAGACCCAAAATTATGAATTCTACAAAAATAGGGTTATACCTACAATAAGAGAAAACTAACATGTATAACAATGATTTGATGAGCTCTGCTTCTACTTTAATGGATATAACATTGTTTAAGATTTTAAAATCTAGTTCCATTATATCCAATAAGAACCAAACCCAATAATCTCTTAAGGATAATGGATCCAATCGAGAGTGGATATCAATCATCGGATATTAAAATCTGGAGTGGATATGCGATTTTCAAATATGCTCTGAATATCAATTTAAATATTAGAAATTTGTTCTAGAATTTGGATATGAAGTGGATCCTCATAATTGGATATTTATCGAACACAGAGTAGATACAAATCATATCTACTTCACCCATAACTTGTATACATCGTACAAATTCAGATAAAACTGAAAAACTTGTAAATTCTTTAAAAAATATAAATAAAATTATTAAAAATATTGAGATTTACCTACTAAAAACTTGTTAAAACATGTATAAGTCAAATAATATGAGAAAAAAACGCAATGCCATAAACATCTAAAAATAAAAATTATGCAATTAAGTTCAAATACAACATATTCTTACAAGCCATAATTATACATGTCTCAAAACATGACATAATAAAAATAATATGTCTTATAAATTTCAAATACAATATACATTAAGTTCTAAGTACAACAACACAAATAAACTCAAGTGCATATTGAGAAACACCCTTCAACTTTGAGATAATCCAACTTCAAATATATATCCAATAAATGCCATCAATCTCAAGAAACAAAACAAAACAAAGCAAGCTATTTGAGGAAATGAATTCATTTAATATGTCATCACCTTGAAAATTACTTGCCAAAATTTTCTTTCACATGTTTACCTTCTCAAATGGTAACCGAAGAATGATCATATGAAAATGATAAAAAAAAAATAACTAATGACAAACAAGGAAAAATTTAGTATTTAAACAATTTGTGATGACTCACTTTTCTTTTTCATTAAAGACAACCAATCTTGTATACTAATTAATACTTAAATTGTTTCAGGAAGCAAAGATGCTTCACTATCATTTACAATTTGTGAGTCTATACTAAAAGTTACCTTAGAAGAAACACTAGTGACGGGAATTACAAAATTATCTTTTTTCTATCTTTAAGATAATGAAAATTTTCTTGCCACAATATTTTCACCATATTAACACATCAAATGCTCATTTATCAGGAGAATGGGTCTTTTCTAAATACACATCTAACTCAATTTTCTGGCAAGTCCTTTTGCTTAAATGATTTTTAAAATACATTTTAACTCATCTATTATGTCATTATATTTTTTTATAATAGACAAGTTTTTCTAAGAGCATTAGGAGATATCATGTACTCATCACAACTTTTCATTGCATACTCATTATAAGTTTATAAAAAAATAATTTTACATTTTCAATATAAATATATGTAATATCACCATAGATTTGCTCATAAAGAACAACAACAAAATCAAACTTACAATGAGGAAAAAAAATGCAAGCCACAATCAACTATAAACTGCATTCATCTCAATATTTAGTAAATTTTAATAACGTCATAATAGCTATATGTTGCATATGTACTCAACATTATTTTTAATCCATGCACACAACTTAATGTGCACATCACAAATAATATAGATTTTCAATAACATATTTTGTCCTAGAAAGTGTCAATGTTGCCTGGTAAAAAACTTTTAAACATTGAGTAACATTTGAAGCTATTTGTCAACCAAGTGAAGAAGGACAATCATAACAATCATGATCAATTTTAACAAGATGGATAAAAACATCATTCAAATCAAAGGCCATCAATAGCTTCAAGTAAGTAGAATTCCATCTTATAGGTACATCCAAATATAGACCTTTTGATGTTGATAAATGATCATTCAACAAAGCTATTTTGGACATCATCATTTGCTCAGGGGTCTCTCTCACATATGCCACACTTTTTTGAACCTTTTCAATGAATTAAGAAATCACACTTAAATATATCATGAACAATCAAATTAAGAATATGAGCGCAACATTTAATATGAAAGTATTGACCTTGACATTGATAGAAATGTATGCCCTCAAGTCAATCATATGTCATATGGTTTTATATTTTTTATTGTATCTTATTGAATACTAATGACATTATCTTCATTATTTGCACTATTTATGTGTGTCTATTGTAATGAAGTGTTAGGTTGTATGCAATAATGGTTGAATCATGATAAAATCATGATAATGTGATCAATTATTTAGATATGTGTGATCTAAATGTTCGTAGTTATAAGATCTTTGAGATGAGACATTAAGGATCCAGATATATTAGTATATTTGATATCTTCTCATATGACGAAGATGACCAATCTCACTAGTCAATAGTATAGAGACATTAAGATACATGTACAGATGCTCATTAGATAAATGAGTTCACTAAACTAACCGGTATAGAATTTATGAATGGTATCTTACCTAATTGTTAATCAGGGTATTATATCATCATGGTTGAACAATTAGATCTTTAATTTGAGTCACTAAAGATGCTTTGTTGGACGTTAGTGTGTAAATGAAATCTGATATTCTAAAATTTTGATTTAATTCTAATAAAAATTAACATGTTTGGAGACTATGTTTGTATCCTATAAGCTATTAGAATCGGATATTTTGATAGCTTATAGGAATCAGGTGATTCCATTTACGTTTATCCAATTTTGATAAAAGAATAAAAATAAAAGTAAAAATATTTAAAATAAAAGTCAAATAAATTTTAAATTTTGATATATAAATTGATAAAGTGATAAAAATAAAGTTTTTAAACTATTATATCAAATTTTAGTAATTATATGTAAACTATTTACTTATTTTGAATAAAAATTTATATTTAATATCAAAATTGGAAATTATTGGTTTTGATTCCCATTCCGATAACGGAATCAAAATCGGATAAAAAATGGAACATAGTGATTCAAAAATTATTGGATTCAAAATTGGAACATATTAACCCTTATTTGAATTGGAATCCGATCCTAGTGTTTCTGCTACCGAATCCAACCTGTTTACACCCCTACCGGCCATACCTTGTACTTTGATGATTAACTTATGGATCTCTTAGTTATATGATCTAGTATAGTTAATGAATTGGGTACATGGGAAACTCAGTAGAGACAATTGGATAAACAGTAGGAGAACATCCACTCTCAACAGGAGAGAGAGAGAGAGAGAGAGAGAGAGAGAGAGAGAGAGAGAGAGAGAATTTACTATGGATAGTATTCTAAATCCTTGGCCAAGATAGATAAGATAATTGAAAAAGTACCTTTTCAATTGATTCGATTCCGAGTACAAGATTTCGTAATGTAAGAATATATGAGTTGACAATTGATGCCATAATCCAATCTGATTTAGACATTGAATAGATGAAGGTTTATATCCATCTGGTAACTGATGTTATAAAGACTCAATAGAGATTAAATCATCTCTAAAGCCATTTAGGATCATAGAATGTGAATTGTACCCTTCATGATCGAGTGACTATTGAATCTGTTATTAGATAATGGATTTAATATAAAATAATTTTTATTTTATTTTGGCCTTCACTAGATGAGTTATTAGGCCTAGTGGGTCACACACATGAACCGATCTATTTGTCGGGGCACGAGAATTATTTATAAGAATGGAGGGGTTTTTATGAAAAATCTCACCTTCTATGGATACCAATGAAGTTGGCAAGATGTCTTAAAGTGCCAAGGAAACCCAATTTCATCCAAGTATTGTAGATGTTTGGTAAAACTATATCAACATTAGAATTGATATTTGGTGTTTGGTAAAACTATATCAATATTAAAATTGATATTAAGTATATTAATTATAAAGACAAAACTATTATTAATATTAAAATAAAACACTAATATCAAAATATATTATTAAAAATATAAAATATTAAAAATATATACAAAAATATAAAATATGCTCATAACATTTAATTTAAATACTAAAATTTAAAAAAATAAATATTACATAATCTATCTGCATTAACAGTCTTGATGCATAAATATTACACCTATTACCCAAGTACACAACCAAAACAAAGAGCATCAATGGCAAGATTATGTAATATTTATGGGGATTACAAGTTTCCATAGCAAAAACAAAAACAAAAAACAGAAGACAAGCATGAATCTCCATCCCCATAAGAACTCATTCATGAGGGGAGTCTCCACATCAAGATTATGTGTGATGTGCAGTCTTGTAGGTACCTCATAACCCATTTAAGAATATCTTGTACAAGGGAAAAACATCTCTCCATCCAAACTAGCCATAGCAAAACTAGTAAAAACATATCCCATAGTTGAGGATAGCAGAAATTTAGCTTGCAGGAGTTCCAACAGAGTGGTACATCTAGCATCATCAATAGAAATCAATCTTCCCAATAATCTCTTAACGACTATCCAAGTATCCTAGATGATATCATTCTGCATGAACAAACAACCGACTATCTCCTTGAAGGTGCTACAAAAATCATGTATAGCAAAGTTAGACTCAATGTACATCATATTATCAGTAGTAGGGAGACAACGTCACAATCTTCCATGCAAAAAATTGAACTTTGGTTGGCCAAGTCTTATTTCAAACTTTATTATGCTTGTCTCCTTGCATAGCCCTGAAAAGAGACATTTGATAGTAGATTTGACCAGGAAACTCCAATATAAGACTATTGTCCGTATCCTAACATCCTCACTCCAATTTAAGCTAATCATTGTGAAGGAAAAGTCCTAAAAACTCTATCCCAAAGGGAAGAAGTGATTTTGAAACCCTTGTTTTGAATCTTGAAGTGGTGGCTCAAATGATGACTCTGGCAAACATAGAACAAATAAAGAAAAATCAGCAGGATACCATCTCAATGGATGGACTAGTAAATCATAGAGTATATATAGGACATTATTATGTCTGGCACTACCTCTCCTTGAATGAAGAGATGGGGATTATTATTCTCTCCATGGTATGACTGAAGAAATCTGCTCTAGCTAGTCAAACATATGGTGTGTATGTATACCTTGAGATTCTACAGTGGATCTAATTTAGATGGTTGCCCATGATACAGGTAGTAGTGGGTGTGGTCATAGATGACATAACCTAGTAATCCACCTCCAAAAAGGGTAGGAGTAGTTGAAGGCATGGAAAACCAGGTCGGGACCCGAGTCGCAACTTGGGCTCGACCTGGTTGGTTTTGGTCACGACCGGCCTGGTCGTGACTCGGTCGGCCCAACCCGTCGGCTAGGTCTCGGTCGGGTCATAGAGTCGTAACCAGGTCGCGTAACCCCCGCCTGCAACTGTCACGTGACTGTTGCAGGCTGGCAATGGTCACCTTGCCAGCAAAGTGGGGGGGGGGTTTAGGTCCCTCCCCATCTAACCACTTGGGGGCCTATTCTTTCTCACTCTTGGTCACCTAAATGCTTTTTGATCTCAACTTTTTGCTCTCAATTTTTTGCTCTCTTCCTTTTTTAATTACTTCATTAGTTCATTAAATATTTGATTCTTTTATTTGTTAAAGTTATTTAGTTCATTAGTTAATAGTTAGTTAGTACTTATTTAATTAGATATACAACTAGTTTATTAACTAGTTCTTCACTTGCTTAATTAAATTGCTAATTACTTAATTAGTAACTTAATTAGTTATTTCATTATTATTTTAGTTTTAACTAGTTAATACTTAATTAGTCAAGTTAATTAGATATTTAAGTAGTTTACTCAATAGTTTATTACTTACTTAAGTACTTCATTAGTTTCTTAATTAGTTACTTAATTAGTGTTAATTAAATACTTAATTTATTACTTAAAAATGTCTTCTCCAAGTCAAACAACCCAAACTACCAGTGCGACCTAGAGTGATCCAGCTTGGTTACATTGCAATTTGATCTCCATGGCGGAAAGAAAAGTGTCATGTAAATAGTGTGACAAAGTTATATTCAGTGGTATTTCCTATTTGAAGTTTCATCTTGCAGGCATGAAGGGCAATGTTATTCTTTGCACACGGACTCCATTGGAGGTAAGAGCTCAATTTCTTAGGCACCTACACGCGATGGAGCAAGCGAAGGGAACTAGTAAATGGCATAAGGAGATTGTTCGGTAAGAATTGTCGCAATTGGTGAGACATTCCATACACATTTATGGGACTAGACAAGGGAACAAATATTCTCCCGATATCCTATGGCTACGATAGCTATGGTGACTCATTTGGATCAAATCTTAGGATGGTTTCCCAAGGGACTAGTGAATATGATCGTTATGTATATATGTATTAAGCTTTGTACTCAACCCAAATGACATGGGGAGAGTACATAAACTACCTACAAAATGTAAAACATGTAACATTGGAATGAAGTTGATGAGTTATTTGTTTAAATCATGTCATTTATTTTTTCCCTCATTTTATGTATTTTTTAGAATTTTTTTGCTTTTTACTTTTTAAAATTTTTGAAAAGAAATTAATAAAATAGGGGGTCATGACTACCGACCCATCTTTCCTTGGTTGAAGGTGTTGATATCATATTGAAGAAGCCCCATAACTGCACTTGTTTGCGATTGGTAAATGTATAAACAGCTATAGTCCAAAGAACCAGAACAAGCTGTTATGTTGTCAACCATAAATCAAATTTCATTGGTTCTCTAGTTGAAGTCAATAAACAGCTTCCACCATATTATACTATTTATGATGTGTATAGAAAAGTGCAATACAAGGGTTCTTTTGCAAGGACATTAGAAAATCACTCTTGCTTACCATCTTCATCTAGATCAATCAACCTGAACATGTTATATAGCTGTATAAAAATAAAAACTTGTGAATATGAGACAAAACAAACAAAAAGGAAATGTTATTGAAGATGTCAATTTAGAACTTACATAGGTGTAGGGATTTGTGTTGATGGTTAACCCAAGCCCTCAAACTTACAGATTGGTCCTTATGTGTGTGACCTCCTAGGCCCAAGAGCCCATTTGGTTGAGGCCTAATTAAAAGAACAACTTCTTTTAAATTAAATCTATTATCTCATAATAGATTTAATGGCCTACCGATCATAAAGGGTATAAGACACATCCTATGATCCCAAACGGCTTCGAGGATGAACTCCTCTCCAAAGAGCCTTTCCATCATCGGTTACCACACGGATATAAATCTTCGTCCATCCAATGTCCCGGTCGGATAGGAGTACGGCATTGACTGTCAACTCCTATATACACCAACACTATGGAATCTTGTACTCGTCATTGGATCAATTGGAAAACCCTTTTTGCAATTATCCTATCTACCTTGGCCATGGATTTAGAGTACTATCCATAGGACATTCTCTCTCTTCTACCGAGAGTGAACGATTCCCTATTGTCCGCTCAATTGCCTCCACCGGGTTTCCCATATACCCAATTCATTAACTATACAGGACCACAATACTAAGTGTTCCATAAGTCAATAGTCAAAGTACATGGTATGTCTGGCAAGACATCTTTGGCGACTAAGGTCAAAGATCCAACCGTGCAACCGTGATGATAGAATGCCCTGATTGACAGTTTGGTAAGATACCATTCAGGGATTCTATACTGGTCAGTTCAGTGAACTCATTCCTCTAATGAGCACCTGTACATGTATCTCAGTGTCCCCACACTGATGACTAATGAGATCGGTCATTCTCATCATATGAGAAGATATCATATACACTAGTCTTATCGGATCCTTGATGTCCCATCTGAAGGATTCTACGACTAGGAACAATTTAGATCACATGCTTCTAGATGATTGAACTCATTATCATGATCTCATCATGATTCAATCATCATTGCATGCAATTTAGGACTTCATTACAATAGACGCATCTAGATAGTGCAAGTAATGAATGATAGAAATGTATGCCCTACAAGCCAATCATATATGATATGATTCGACATTTCTAGAAATATCTCATTCAATTAAATAGGCAAAACTTCATTACTAGCTTTTATTAGAAGCGTATATCGTAATGAAGTCCTTAATCACATGCAATGATGATTGAATCATGATGAGATCATGATAATGAGATCGATCATCTAGAGGTATGTGATCTAAATGTTCCTAGTCATAGGATCCTTGAGACAGGACATCAAGAATCCGGATAGACTAGTGTGTGTGATGTCTTCTCATATGATGAGAATGACCGATCTCATTGGTCATCAGTGTGGGGACACTGAGATACACACATAGATGCTCATTAGTGGAATGAGTTCACTGAACTGACCAATTTAGGAAAACCTGATCGGTATCTTACCGAACTGTCTATCAGGTTATTCTTACATCTCAATAGCACGGTTGGATCTTTGACCTGAGTCGCCAAAGATGTCTTGCCAGGCGTACTATGTACTTCGACTATTGACTGATGGATCACTTAGTATTGTGGTCCTATATAGTTAATGGATTGGGTATATGGGAAACCTGGTGGAGGCAATTGAGCGGACAATAGGGGATCGTTGACTCTCGGTAGGAGAGAGAGAATGTCCTATGGATAGTACTCTAAATCCTTGGCCAAGGTAGATAGGATAATTGGAAAAAGAGTTTTCCAGTTGATCCATTCATGAGTACAAGATTTCATAGTGTTGGAATACTTAGGGGTTGACAGTCAGTGCCGAACCCCTGACCGACCGGGACATTGTATGAACGAGGATTTAAATCCGTGTGGTAGTTGATGATGGAAAGGCTCAATGGATGTTATTTAACTCCCCAAAGTCATTTGGGATCATAGGATGTGGCTTGTACCCTTTATGATCAGAAAGCCGTAAAAATTGTTATCGGATAACGGTTTTGATTTAATTTAAATGAATTGTTCTTTTAAATTAATTAAGGCTTCAACCAAATTGACTATTGGGCCTAGTGGGTCACACACAATAGATCTGGTCAATAAGATGAGGGCATGGACGCAATTTTATAGAAGTTTTGGGTTTTTATGAAAAATTCCATCTTCTATATATAAATGGCTTATGAAGCCAAACCCTAACAAGCCATAGGGCTGGAGCACGTCCCAAGCCTCCTCTCTCCCTCCTCTCTCCTCTAGAAGGTGATCTCCCATGGTCAAGCTTAGATCTGGAAGGTTTCTGGAGGCCCGAAGGAAGGGAGAACTCGTCTATTGAAGCAGATCGTGTGGATACCGCTAGAGACCGGACACTTGAACGGTTTTCAGCAAGGAGGAATGTCCTCTCTCCATCCATGGTGAGGGATTTGAGAAATCCCATGAGGTACTCTCGTTCTACTTCATATTTGGTTCCCGGTTTTACTCGTTCGGCATCGATCAAGGCAAAGATCATGGTTTTATGGAATCAAAATTTTTCCGCTGTCATGCATTGATTCCTTACAATGAAGACAATGCCATTAATATTGAATAAGATATTACAAGAAATGTAAAACTATATCACATATGATTGGCTTGTAGGGCATACATTTCTATCACATTGTTGGTAGCATTTTACTATGGTCAATAGTGGCTTAATGATTGGTCAGTAGCGATTTACTTAGTGGTCAGTAGGGGCTTGGTGATTGCTCAAGGGGGGCTTACCTAGTGGTCGATAGGGGCTTCATCATCTCTTGGTGGGGGTTAGTGGTTGGTAGTGGTTTTGTCACCACTCGGGTAGCGACTTTCCTAGTGGATGGTAGCGGTTTACTTAATGGTTGGTAGTGGCTTAGCGATCAGTCAGTCACGATTTACTCAGTGGTCGATAGGGGCTCAATCATCGCTCGATGGGGGCTTACCTAGTGGTCGGTAGGGGCTTTGTCAATGCTCGGTAGGGGCTTAGCAGTCGGTAGCAGTTTTGTCACCGCTCGGGTAGCAACGTACCCAGTGGTCGGTAGCGAGTTACTTGGTGGTCGGTAGTGGCTCAACGATCTGTCAATAGCGATTTGGTCATCGCTCGGCAGTGGTTTGATGATCCCTCGAGAGCACCTCTTGTTCGTCTATAGTAGTTTTGTCATCGCTGGGTGGGGGTTTAGCAATCGGTAGAGGTTTTGTCACTGCTCGAATAGCATCTTACCCAATGGTTAGTAGAAGGTTACTCAGTGGTCGGTAGTGGCTTAGCAATCGGCCGGTTGCGATACGGTCATCACTTGGGAGCTCCTCTCATTCGTTCGTAGTAGTTTTATCATCGCTTGGTAGGGTCTTTGGGAGGTAGGGGTTTTATGATTGGTCAATAGCGGGTTAGACACCAATCATCAGCTGCTTGGTAGTCACTCGGTATGGCCTTCTCACTTGTCGGTAGTAGTTTTGTTGCCTTTCGATTGTTCAAGCCAAACTGATCGGTAGTTCAAATCAAACTGATCCAAACCAAATTGCTAGTTTGGTTTGGTTTTTCGGGTTGAACCGAATAGAGAAAGCCCTACTACATCGGTATCAACTTACTCAATGGTCAGTGGGGGCTTAGTGATACTTATGTAGCCCCTTACACAGTGGTCGGTAGCGACTTTGTCACCTATTGATATCGAGTTGCCACTTCACGGTAGCGAGTTTGAAAGCTATCAAAAAATATATATAATCCTATACTAAAGAAACATATACGTATAAGTAGTGTGTAAACAACATTTTTCAACATATTGTATCAATATATATATCCCAATATTTTTCTTCTTCTTTCACCGGTGATAGCCATTTCCAACATTTGAAATGCTAAGTCTGCCCTAACTTTTATGACATCCTCCTCAGTGAACTGCCATCGTGCCTCACCTTTAGCACTAAGCTCCTCAGCATACAACATCACATATATAGCACAATTAACACTGACACATAGGATGTATGGGTCAGTTTCCTCGTTATGTAGTCAGTTCATCTAGGAAGGACGGAACAAGGATTACTTACCTCCTGGATGGCTATTGTGGACACTTCATTTCATACATTTCCAGCCACTCCTTAATGTTGTCTAGGTTGTAAACTATCTAGATGACATTCTTCCAGTCTGCAACCTACACAATTGGAGGAACTTCATGAAATGTGTTTCATAAAAATAACTCACAATACTTGTATTACATGTCATACTCACTGTGTTCTTAGTAAGAGGCATGTACTTTGCATGGTTGTTTATGGAGTTGTAAAGTGAGAAGTTTTTATCATTGATGTTCAATACGACAAGAAAGAAATGATTTGAGTTGTGGTAGGCTATGAGGAAGCGATCCGTATTCAAGTCCTTGGCAGACTCAATGTTTAAACTTTTTTCATCTATTGTTTGCTATCCTTCAAGTGAAATGTATCTCCATTAATGGTTGCAAGAATTGATGAAGGCACCAACCTCACAGATAGTTAACGTTGGAGGTGCTCTTGAATTTTATTATGCAGTAGCTCAAAGTATACCTCAACCGACCTAGTCGATATGAACTCTTTAACTGTGAACATTTCAACCACTTCATGAACACACACAAAATTCTACCATCTTATGTATGTCACAACATCAGATAGTGCAATGTAAAAATAAATTGACCGTTAGCATGATCTAACATAGAGACTATAACCAATCCAATTTGAAGAAAATAACACATTTACTAGATTTCGTCAAGTTGGACAAGCCATTGCAAGCATTTTGTCTGTGCTCCAGTGGAATATAGTCTAGGATGGTTGTCATATCCTTAAATTTTGAGGTCATGGTTGAGGCTTCATTCCTTTCACTACCACCCCTCTCTTTGCCACCTCTCCCTCTTCCACCCCTTCCACTACCTCCCCTTGTTTTATTGGGTTCAATGGGGAAAGGTGGGAGTGTCTCCATGGCTACAGATGGTATGGGCACAGCCTCCATCTCTGGAGGTGGTAGGAGTGCAAGGGGTTGTGTCTCATAGTGACTGCAACCGAATGGAACTTATTTGTCCAGTCTTTTCCTTCACCCTCTTCGCTATAAACAACATTTCATTGACAACTTCAGGGGATGACAGAGGATGTTGTGAGTTTGGAGATTCAGTTGGTAGGTCAAATAATTCAGCCAACAAGTAATTGGTACATTGTAGCCCCACAATGAATTTGTAATCAAAATATTGCCTCCGTTCACTCTTCTTGGAGGCTGTAATCTTCAACAATTCTACCTCCTCTTGTAAATGACAATAAATGTCATGTCTTGCTGGAGGGTTGGTCAACGGGGGTCTCCTGCATCTGAGGCCAATGGTCTTCAACTTTGACAATATTTTTCTTTAATTTCTTCTTCAGAGCTATTCTCTTTTCTCGCTCATGTGCCAAGTCCATAGCAAAGCCAACAATCATCTTTTGGAATTGGTCAAATCCTTCTGTAATAACTTGCTCCAATTCTATCCTCTTTTATTTCTTGAGGACAAGTTCTTGATCTAGTTGTAGACACATGTACATTATATCCCTGTAGTTTGGGGTCGGCACTTCCACGCGAATTCTTGATTCTCTCAGTACCTCCTCTTCAGAGGAAATATCTACACAAACCTGTGAAGGAAACAATAAAAGGAACAATAAGAACAACATACCTAAACAAATTTATCATCATTCAAATTTCCATCTCACTGTATACGTCTTTTCTGTGATATGTCTTAGTATATCGGCCAACTCCACTTTGCTCTTCAAACATGTTCAACCTAAAAAGGCACGTAGAACATTCCTCCCACAAAATTGTTGTAAGTCGCTGATATGTTCAAAGATAAAAGCTTGGGATACAAATCGACAGTAAGAGTTGTGCCTAGCAATCACAAAATATGATAATAAGAAACACTGTGTAGATAGTTATGTAGACTTACAAGTATGATTGCCACACACCTTATTAGATAGGGTGGTGACTTATTGGCCTTAATTTTTCATACAACATCATCAATAAACTCCATCAAAACACTATGTACATAGTTGCCCCAATTATAGCGACCTATGGAATCAATATCTTATAGATAATATATAAGTTCTTTTGGACATGTTTTATTTGATGTTGGGAGCAAAAAGCATGAACACATAAATGCAATCCACAACGTAACTTGTAAGAATCACTGTCGAACCCTCGTTCTCCTGGTACTGACATTATGAAAGGATCGCTACCAACACTCTGTAGACCTGCTACCAATGGTTTGTTGACCCACTACAACATTCGATTGACTCACTACTAAGCCCTTGACGAACCTCTATTGAGCCAACGTTTGATGACTTGCTACTGAGGCATTGGAAGAATCGCTACCGAGCCCCAGAAGAGCCACTACCGATCGAGTCTATATCGATAGTTGTATGAGCCCATATTAACTTCTCTACAACTGCCACCGAGTTTAAAATAAGAAATAATATTTGAAGATCGTGTCATGACTTAGTTGGCTGTACAAGCATTAATAACGACATAATGGTGCCGAGAAGACAACTTGATGCTGCTTCTCCACCCTTGCTGACCGTTAGGTGCCGTTTCCCATCCCGACATTGCTGTTAACCATCGCTATCTCCGTCGGATGGATGGGGTACATTACGCTAACTTTGATGTGGTGTCCTCTAGTTGGAGATCACTGTGGGAGCTCCCTCCACCCAAGTATTAAGGCAATCCGAACTCGGGAAGAAAACGTTGATGATCTTACTTGATTGGGCTAGCTAACTGATCAGGGGAATTTATTTTCGAAGTAAAACCAAAGAATTTTATGATAAAATAAAATAAGTAATATTTTTTAATTTAGAATACTATCTCATTTCCTGAAATGACTGACAGAGAAAAACAAATAATTTCTTTTTCTCGGTTGTTCTATATTAGATGGAAAAATATCTAAGAGCGTGAAAGGAGTTGAAATGAAAAGAACAATAGACAATAAAATGAAAATATGTCCCAGGGAAAGATCTAACTAATAAATATATTAGTTATGGATATTCCACTTTCTCTTTTCACGGTTAGATTTTATTACATAACCAGTTTAATGTGATAAACTCAATAACTAATGATAATATTTCCAATAAATATGTTTTATTTATCGCGACCAAACATTATAATTGAATGAGCTATAGTTGTGAAAA
This sequence comes from Cryptocoryne crispatula var. balansae, assembly GCA_036172225.1. Classification (NCBI taxonomy): domain Eukaryota; kingdom Viridiplantae; phylum Streptophyta; class Magnoliopsida; order Alismatales; family Araceae; genus Cryptocoryne; species Cryptocoryne crispatula. Next base: position 12,501,475 of record CM069930.1, read on the forward strand.
AAAACTCTTTCTCCACCTAGAAACCCAAAAATGCGTGACATTTGTTCAAAGGCGGCAAAGTGTCCGGGAACTTCCTTTCGACGGGAAAGGAAATTATTATTCTTTGCTGTTCTGAAAAAAATAATAATAAAATGGGTGTAGTGAAAAGAAAAATAAAATGACATATATAAATGTTTTATTTATGTCCCGTAGACTCCGACGAAGGAGCTCGCCACGGATCCCAGCCAGAGGCTCCCGTCGTGCTCCTCCACCTCGCTGAGGGCGTCCTCCATGCCCCTCGCCTCCTTCAGCACCTCCACCATCTGGCCCTCGGCGTCCAGTTTCACGGCCACCGTGTTGCCCTCCGCCAGCCCCAGGGCGACCCAGAAGAAGTCGCCGTGGGGGCTCCTGTCGATGTTGTCGGGGTTCTCGGGGAGGGCGGCGAACAGGTCCAAGCTCCCGGCCCTGGCGCCCTTAAGCCAGTAGCGCGTGATCCTCTGCCGCGACGTCTCGGCGATGAGGACGAAGGCGCCATCGCCGCCGAGGGCAACGCCGTTGGCGAAGTAGAGGCCGCGGAGCAGCACGGTCAGCTGCTTGCTCCGCGGCTCGTACCTCATCAGCCTCCCGGTGTGGTCGCCGGGAGTTCGGATCGCCTCAGGACGCCTCCTGAGGCGACTCCCTCAGTCGCGTATCCACGAGCGCCGCGTACGCGTCGGACCGCTGCGCCAAACATCCGTCGCCGGCTTGGGAAACGACGTTCGCGGAACGGCGAACGAAATGGCACGTCTGACGCCGTTCGCGAGCGGCACGTCTGACGCCGCCACCGTCTCGCCTTACCATGCCATCATGACGTTGTCAACTCCTCCTTAATGGTGACACGATGAAAATTGCGCGGGAAATGAATCGTCGAGGTCTATGTCGTCTTCGTCTCCATTGTCGTCCGCATGTTCATCAGAGCATTCCTCCTCCAATTTTCCCGGTGCCGTTCTCCAATTCCTAAGAGCAATCCGAACTACATTGTGCGCGGGGTGAGGAAGAATCGAAGAGGTGAACGGTAAACGTCTTCCAGCTGAGGGCGAGATTATTGCGACTAGCAGGCTTGAGCAATGGACTGTGAGTTTGGGAAAGCAAGGCACGAAGAAGTTGAAGCAAGTTGTGTTGGCCCTCGTCAGAGACAGCCGTCATGTTAGTATGTTTATTTACGTCTAAAGATATTGAATGTAGTGTATTTAATGTTTTGAAAACCACCGATCGTAGTACAGATGCATTTAGCCAGCAATGGACTGTGGTGCTGGCTGTATGAGAAGTTATAATAGGTAGTTAGCACTAAATGTTCACTAATAATAACACGTTTCAGGAGTCATTAAGTTGGAAAAAACATAATGAGTGATGTGTACAGGGTTAATAAGTCATGTAAACGGTTAGTATTTAGTATTTGGTAACGTGTGAAATGAAGGATGAACAACATATATAAAGGGATAGTAATATCTGAAATGAGGGTTTAGTAAGTTATGTAAAGGGTTAGTAAGATATGTAAAGGATTATTAACCTGTGAAACATATGTGTTCAGGGGGCCATGTAAACGGTTAGGAAGATATGTAAAGGGTTAGTAAGTTATGAAAAATGGGTTTAGGGGGCCATGTAAAGGGTTAGTAACATACGGAGAGGTTTAGTAAGTTCTGAAAAATGAGAACAGGGGGCCATGTAAAGGGTTAGTAACATAAGGAGAGGGTTAGTAACTTCTGAAAAATAGTTTCAGGGGGCCATATAAAGGGTTAGTAACATACGGAGAGGTTTAGTAAGTTCTGAAAATTGGTTTCAGGGGGCCATGTAAAGGGTTAGTAACATACGGAGAGGGTTAGTAAGTTCTTGAAAATGGGTTAGTAACACTATGTAAAGGGTTAGTAACCCATGGAGAGAGTTAGTATCTTCTGAAAAATGGGTTCAGGGGGCCCTGTAAAGAGTTAGTAACATACGGAGAGGGTTAGTAACTTCTGAAAAATGGGTTCAGGGGGCTATATAAAGGGTTAGTAACATATGGAGAGCGTTACTAAGTTCTTCAAAATGGCTTCAGGGGGCTATGTAAAAAGTTAGTAACCCTTGGAGAGGGTTAGTAACTTCTGAAAAATGGGTTCAGGGGGCCCTGTAAAGGGTTAGTAACATACGGAGAGGGTTAGTAACATCTGAAAATTGTTGTCAGGGGGCCATGTAAAGGGTTAGTAACATACGGAGAGGGTTAGTAACATAGGGAGAGGGTTAGTAACATACGGAGAGGGTTAGTAACATCTGAAAAATGGTTTCAGGGGGCCATGTAAAGGGTTAGTAACATACGGAGAGGTTTAGTAAGTTCTGAAAATTGGTTTCAGGGGGCCATGTAAAGGGTTAGTAATATACGGAGAGGGTTAGTAAGTTCTTGAAAATGGGTTAGTAACACTATGTAAAGGGTTAGTAACCCTTGGAGAGAGTTAGTATCTTCTGAAAAATGGGTTCAGGGGGCCCTATAAAGGGTTAGTAACATACGGAGAGGGTTAGTAACATCTGAAAAATGGGTTCAGGGGACTATGTAAAGGGTTAGTAACATATGGAGAGGGTTAGTAAGTTCTTCAAAATGGCTTCAGGGGGCTATGTAAAAAGTTAGTAACCCTTGGAGAGGGTTAGTAACTTCTGAAAAATGGGTTCAGGGGGCCATGTAAAGGGTTAGTAACATACGGAGAGGGTTAGTAACATACGGAGAGCGTCAGTAACAACTGAAAATTGTTGTCAGGGGGCCATGTAAAGGGCTAGTAACATACGGAGAGGGTTAGTAAGTTTTTGAAAATGGGTTAGTAACACTATGTAAAGGGTTAGTAACCCTTGTTGAGAGTTAGTATCTTCTGAAAAATGGGTTCAGGGGGCCCTGTAAAGAGTTAGTAACATACGGAGAGGGTTAGTAACTTCTGAAAAATGGGTTCAGGGGGCTATATAAAGGGTTAGTAACATATGGAGAGGGTTAGTAAGTTCTTCAAAATGGCTTCAGGGGGCTATGTAAAAAGTTAGTAACCCTTGGAGAGGGTTAGTAACTTCTGAAAAATGGGTTCAGGGGGCAGTGTAAAGGGTTAGTAACATACGGAGAGGGTTAGTAACATCTGAAAATTGTTGTCAGGGGGCCATGTAAAGCGTTAGTAACATACGGAGAGGGTTAGTAACATAGGGAGAGGGTTAGTAACATACGGAGAGGGTTAGAAACATCTGAAAAATGGGTTCAGGGGGCTATGTAAAGGGTTAGTAACATATGGAAAGGGTTAGTAAGTTCTTAAAAATGGCTTCGTGGGGCCATGTAAAGGGTTAGTAATATACGGAGAGGGTTAGTAAGTTCTTGAAAATGGGTTAGTAACACTATGTAAAGGGTTAGTAACCTTTGGAGAGAGTTAGAATCTTTTGAAAAATGGGTTCAGGGGGCCCTGTAAAGGGTTAGTAACATACGGAGAGGGTTAGTAACATCTGAAAAATGGGTTCAGGGGACTATGTAAAGGGTTAGTAACATATGGAGAGGGTTAGTAAGTTCTTCAAAATGGCTTCCGGGGGCTATGTAAAAAGTTAGTAACCCTTGGAGAGGGTTAGTAACTTCTGAAAAATGGGTTCAGGGGGCCATGTAAAGGGTTAGTAACATACGGAGAGGGTTAGTAACATACGGAGAGCGTCAGTAACAACTGAAAATTGTTGTCAGGGGGCCATGTAAAGGGCTAGTAACATACGGAGAGGGTTAGTAAGTTCTTGAAAATGGGTTAGTAACACTATGTAAAGGGTTAGTAACCCTTGGAGAGAGTTAGTATCTTCTGAAAAATGGGTTCAGGGGGCCCTGTAAAGGGTTAGTAACATACGGAGAGGGTTAGTAACATCTGAAAAATGGGTTCAGGGGGCTATGTAAAGGGTTAGTAACATATGGAGAGGGTTAGTAAGTTCTTCAAAATGGCTTCAGGGGGGTATGTAAAAAGTAAGTAACCCTTGGAGGGGGGTAGTAACTTCTGAAAAATGGGTTCAGGGGGCAGTGTAAAGGGTTAGTAACATACGGAGAGGGTTAGTAACATCTGAAAATTGTTGTCAGGGGGCCATGTAAAGCGTTAGTAACATACGGAGAGGGTTAGTAACATAGGGAGAGGGTTAGTAACATACGGAGAGGGTTAGAAACATCTGAAAAATGGGTTCAGGGGGCTATGTAAAGGGTTAGTAACATATGGAGAGGGTTAGTAAGTTCTTCAAAATGGCTTCAGGGGGCTATGTAAAAAGTTAGTAACCCTTGGAGAGGGTTAGTAACTTCTGAAAAATGGGTTCAGGGGGCCCTGTAAAGGGTTAGTAACATACGGAGAGGGTTAGTAACTTCTGAAAAATGGTTTCAGGGGGCCATGTAAAGGGTTAGTAACCTACGAAGAGGTTTAGTAAGTTCTGAAAATCGGTTTCAGGGGGCCATGTAAAGGGTTAGTAACATACGGAGAGGGTTAGTAAGTTCTTGAAAATGGGTTAGTAACACTATGTAAAGGGTTAGTAACCCTTGGAGAGAGTTAGTATCTTCTGAAAAATGGGTTCAGGGGGCCCTATAAAGGGTTAGTAACATACGGAGAGGGTTAGTAACATCTGAAAAATGGGTTCAGGGGGCTATGTAAAGGGTTAGTAACATATGGAGAGGGTTAGTAAGTTCTTCAAAATGGCTTCAGGGGGCTATGTAAAAAGTTAGTAACCCTTGGAGAGGGTTAGTAACTTCTGAAAAATGGGTTCAGGGGGCCATGTAAAGGGTTAGTAACATACGGAGAGGGTTAGTAACATACGGAGAGGGTCAGTAACATCTGAAAATTGTTGTCAGGGGGCCATGTAAAGGGTTAGTAACATACGGAGAGGGTTAGTAAGTTCTTGAAAATGGGTTAGTAACACTATGTAAAGGGTTAGTAACCCTTGGAGAGAGTTAGTATCTTCTGAAAAATGGGTTCAGGGGGCCCTGTAAAGGGTTAGTAACATACGAAGAGAGTTAGTAACATCTGAAAAATGGGTTCAGGGGGCTATGTAAAGGGTTAGTAACATATGGAGAGGGTTAGTAAGTTTTTCAAAATGGCTTCAGGGGGCTATGTAAAAAGTTAGTAACCCTTGGAGAGGGTTAGTAACTTCTGAAAAATGGGTTCAGGGGGCCATGTAAAGGGTTAGTAACATACGAAGAGGGTTAGTAACATACGGAGAGGGTTAGTAACATCTGAAAATTGTTGTCAGGGGGCCATGTAAAGGGTTAGTAACATACGAAGAGGGTTAGTAACATAGGGAGAGAGTTAGTAACATACGGAGAGGGTTAGTAACATCTGAAAAATGGGTTCAGGGGGCTATGTAAAGGGTTAGTAACATATGGAGAGGGTTAGTAAGTTCTTCAAAATGGCTTCAGGGGGCTATGTAAAAAGTTAGTAACCCTTGGAGAGGGTTAGTAACTTCTGAAAAATGGGTTCAGGAGGCCCTGTAAAGGGTTAGTAACATACGGAGAGGGTTAGTAACTTCTGAAAAATGGGTTCAGGGGGCCCTGTAAAGGGTTAGTAACATACAGAGAGGGTTAGTAACTTCTAAAAAATGGCTTCACGGGGCCATGTAAAGGGTTAGTAACATACGGAGAGGGTTAGTAACACGTGGAAAATGGTTTCAGGTGGTCATGTAGAGGGTTAGTAACATACGGAGAGGGTTAGTAACTTCTGAAAAATGGGTCCAGGGGGCCATGTAAAGGGTTAGTAACCTAGAACAAATATGCGAAGGGTTCTGTAGCAATGCATTTACGAAAGATTGTATGTATTTTTACAGGGAAGAAAGCCATAAGTCACAAGCAGCTTGTAACATAAGGCATGAGGGACTCTGTCATGATTCCGAATTTAAAACTGTTGATGAGGCATATGCAGCATTCCTTACGTACGCCAAAGGTCTAGGATTTGGTGTTAGAAGATCTCACTTAGCTAAGGACAAGCAAGGTCTTGTCAGAAACATGCGGTTAGTATGTTCCAAAGAAGGTTGGAGGAAGAAAGATGCCCGGTACACTAACCCAGTCATTCAACGAGCTGAGACCCGATCGGGTTGTCTGGCAGGGATAACCTTTGGGCTGAACGTCAATGGAATGTATAGAATCACAAGATGGGATGTAGAACACAATCATGAACTTGAAAGCCCAACTAAGGCACACATGTTAAGATCACATCGTAAGTTTAAAGAAGTTCATGCATCTGTTGTAGATATTGGGGAAAGTAGTGGCTTGAAACCAACGCAACTATATCACTTGATGTCCAACCAAGTAAGTGGAAGAAGCAACTTAGGTTTCAGCCAGGTGGATATGAAGAACTACCTACGGACCAAACGACAGCAGCAAATGCTTCAATTTGACACCGGGAGACTACTTCAATATTTCCAACGTAGGCAAACGGAAGACCCTTCCTTTACCTACTCCATACAAGTGGATCAAGATGACCTAATCACCAACATCTTTTGGGCTGACTGGAGAATGCGCAAGGACTACGAAATATTCGGTGATGTCTTGTGTTTTGACACAACATACAAGACCAACAGATATGGGAGACCTTTTGCTCCTTTCGTTGGAGTAAACCACCACAAACAAACAATAATCTTCGGTGCAGCCTTATTGTACGATGAGACCATACACACATTAAGATGGCTATTCAACACTTTCACAAGTGTCATGCATGGTAAGGAGCCGAAGACCATATTGACCGATCAAGACAAGGCTATGAGTAATGCCATTGCACAAGAACTGTCCAGAACATACCATAGAATATGTGTTTGGCATATGTATCAGAATGCATGCAAGCATCTAAATCAGGTTTTCAGTGCTACACATACTTTTAAGACAGGTTTTCAAAGATGCATTTACGATTACGAAGACGAGGATTCTTTTGTAGATGCATGGGCTGAAATGTTGACAAAGTATAAACTCGAAGACAACCACTTGCTTAAAGTGTTGTATGAGGACAGGAAAAAGTGGGCTTTGGTATACGGTCGAAGCACATTTACTGCGGACATGGTCAGCACCCAAAGATGTGAGAGTTTGAACAAGGTACTCAAAGATTATTTAGACATAAGGCAAACAATGAATCTGTTTTTTGAAAACTTTCAAAAATTGCTTGATGATCGGAGATACCAGCAAGATCTCGCGGATCATAAAATGAGGCATACATTTAGGAGATGTGCAGTAGACTCCATAATGCTCCAAGAAGCAAAGGAGCAGTATACACCGGCTGTGTATGAAACATTTGAGCATGAGTACTTGAGGGCCATTGACCGCGTATTGCAGCCGTGTGAGGCTAATGCATTTATAATATTTGACGACGCAAAGCACTACCATCGGGTAGAATTCAATAGATTCGAAGAAATTGATGTTACTTGTTCATGTAAGAAATTTGAATTCAGTGGCGTCTTATGTAGGCACGTCATATGTGTTTTCTTACACGCTCAGATTAGACTTGTTCCTTCTAAGTATTTCTTGACAAGGTGGACAAGGGATGTATGTAAGATGTCTGCTGAAAATGCCATCGTCCATGGTACTGATACAACGGACGAAAAAGCACTTGCAACTATGAGGTTTATGCATCTAGTGGGCAACATTGTTGAGCTATGTGCAACGGCAGAAAAGTCGAAAGAAACATATGAACACTTGCTCAACTTTTGCCGACAGACACACGACGAGTACACAAGATTGTCTCTTCCAGCTTATACTCCGGCTACAGAAATAAACAGAGATAAAGACACTGAACCATCGCAGGTCCTTGAATCCCAATCAGAGGTACATGTTCACCATGAATCACATGTCTTTCTTGTTTACTATCAGAATTGGATTGTTTACAAGTCGTTACATAATTATTTTGTTTCATATCAGGTTAATGCTGATCAACAACCTGCACAACCAGTTCGAAGTCTTAACCTAAAGGGCGGAAGAGAGAAAGGACGACGAAGGAGGATAAAGTCCAGCCTTGAGACAAGGAGAAGAAAAAAGAAATCAGACAGAGGTAGTTCTTTGCAAGGGCAACCACTTGATAGATGTGATGTGCAAGACGAACCATGCCCTTCGGAAGACATTATGTACACAGACCCTACTTCGACTACTCTTGAGCTGTCACAGTTGTCATCACAGTCGGCCACGCAACAATGTGTGAGCCATATGGACATGTTAATGTATATATATAGACAGAAACCTGCGATGTAGAACAATGTCTTCCACTCCTTTGTGTAATGAATTTACTATCTTATGCCTACTCAGTCCTTTGTGTAAACAGTTGTCATTATTTTCTGAGCTAAGCAACTCTGTAGGTTCTCACTACCCTGTTTCCCGCATCACTTCTGTCCTTTAATGTGACCCTCTACGTTGTCATCTTTCAATGTGAGTGATAAAAAATAATGGTTTGAAACAGGGGCTCTGTAGAGGGTTAGTAACTTCTAAAGAGGGTTAGTAACATCTGAAAAATGGTTTCAGTGGGCTCTGTAAAGGTTTAGTAACCCAGGGAGAGGGTTAGTAACATACGGAGAGGGTTAGTAACTTCTGAGAAATGGCCCCCTGGGGGCTATGTAAAGGGTTAGTAACATACGGAGAGGGTCAGTAACATACGGAGAGGGTTAGTAACTTCTGAAAAGTGGTTTCAGGGGGCTATGTAAAGGGTTAGTAACATATGGAGAGGGTTAGTAACATACGGAGAGGGTTAGTAACTTCTGAAAAATGGCCCCCTGGGGGCTATGTAAAGGGTTAGTAACATAGGGAGAGGGTTAGTAAGTTCTGAAAAATGGTTTCAGTGGGCTCTGTAAAGGTTTAGTAACCCTGGGAGAGGGTTAGTAACATACGGAGAGGGTTAGTAACTTCTGAAAAATGGCCCCCTGGGGGCTATGTAAAGGGTTAGTAACATACGGAGAGGGTTAGTAACTTCTGAAAAATGGCCCCCTGGGGGCTATGTAAAGGGTTAGTAACATAGGGAGAGGGTTAGTACGTTCTGAAGAATGGTTTCAGGGGGCTGTGTAGAGGGTTAGTAACATACGGAGAGGGTTAGTAACATACGGAGAGGGTTAGTAACTTCTGAAAAATGGCCCCCTGGGGGCTATGTAAAGGCTTAGTAACATAGGGAGAGGGTTAGTAAGTTCTGAAGAATGGTTTCAGGGGGCTGTGTAGAGGGTTAGTAACATACGGAGAGGGTTAGTAACATACAGAGAGGGTTAGTAACTTATGAGAAGTGATTTCAGGGGGCTCTGTAAAGGGTTAGTAACATACGGAGAGGGTTAGTAACATAGGGAGAGGGTTAGTAACTTATGTGAGACGGTTTCAGGGGGCTGTGTACAGGGTTAGTAACATAGGGAGAGGGTTAGTAACTTATGAGAAGTGGTTTCAGGGGGCTCGGTAAAGGGTTAGTAACATACGGAGAGGGTTAGTAACTTATGAGAAGTGGTTTCAGGGGGCTCTGTAAAGGGTTAGTAACATACGGAGAGGGTTAGTAACATACGGAGAGGGTTAGTAACTTATGAGAAGTGGTTTCAGGGGTCTCTGTAAAGGGTTAGTAACATACGGAGAGGGTTAGTAACTTCTGAGAAATGGCCCCCTGGGGGCTATGTAAAGGGTTAGTAACATACGAAGAGGGTTAGTAACATACGGAGAGGGTTAGTAACTTCTGAAAAATGGTTTCAGGGGGCTGTGTACAGGGTTAGTAACATAGGAAGATGGTTAGTAACTTCTGAGAAATGGGTTCAGGAGGGTATGTAAAGGGTTAGTAACATAGGGAGAGGGTTAGTAAGTTCTGAAAATTGGTTTTTTCCAAATTAAACGGTTAAATGGAACGATGAATCCAAATTAAACCGTATATGTAAACGGTTAAATGGAACAGCACATGAATAAGAAAAATAGAGGAACTCATACGGAAAACCACACCTAATTAAAACAACAAATGTTCTGTCCGTAGGATTCGCTGTGAGTACCACCCAATAAGTTCTCCACATTTTCCAAATTTTACAGCACTTGAGAGTACATTACACATATCCTCTGCTTTAAAGTGGGGTCCGGGGAAGGGAGGGGAGGGATCAGTGATTTGTCAACTTCTCCATCAAGTAGCATATCAATTGTACTCTTGTCTGCAACATCTCTTGAGGACGAATACACCACGGCTGCTTGATCTTCCTGGCAACACGTTCAGCATACCGCATGACATACAGCCCACATTCAACGCTGAAAATTGTAGAAACATACTCAATAAGAGAAAACTTGATACCTATTTGGAATAGGTAACATATTGAAAAGAAAAGGTCATTTACCTCCCGCTGGGCTGTTGTGGACAACTCTCACTTAGCTTGGTGGGCCAGCCGTCTATGTCTGGTACTCCAAATACATTAGAAACCATTGCCGTCAAGAACTGAATCATGTTCCTTGCACCGGCTTGTAGACACGCAAATTTTGCCTATTTGAGGAGCTTAAGATCCATGTTTTCTTAGAAGGTATTCGAGTTTTCCGATAAACAAACCGGATCACCAAGAAAACGGCTCAAAAGCGAACTATGTGGGCGTAGATGACCCGCTTACCGGGTCGCCCAGGTGACCCGTCTGACAGGTCATCTGCCAAATCGTCCGTTCTGACGGTGGTAGGTGAAACGTCAAATCTGGTCAGGTACGGCAAGCGACCCGGCCAGCGGGTCGCCTGCCAAAACAGTGTACGAACTGGGTGAAGTGACCCGTGAGCGGCGCATGCTCGCCCGGATGGTCGGAGTCGACTGGGCGCAGGCGACCCGTCTGACGGGTCGCCTGCCACTGTAGCAGACCTCGGACGGCGGCCGCTCAGCTTTCGGCGCATGCGCATTTAATGGCATTTATAGTTCCGCAGGCGACCCGGCCAACGGGTCGCGTGCGGATTCCGAAAAGTGACTTTTATGCCTGAAATGCCCCTGTGACCCTTTTGCCTATAAAAAGGGACCCTCTAACCACTTTCAAAGGGTTAGAAGAGAGAGAACGTCCCAAGCTCCCAAGAGAGAGCCTTAGAGAGTTCCGAACCTCTCCCATTCCCCAATTCTCATTGCCTAAGAGATTGAGAGCTTCCCACTTCCATCCACCTCCGTAAATCGACGTTCTTCATCCCGTTTCTTCATCGGCATCCATTTTGAAGCTCCTCAAGCTCCTACATCAAAGGGAGAATCATCATCCACGTCCTAGGAGCTTCCGGGAGTCGTCATCAAGCTTCTAAAGCCATCCGAAAGCACCGCGGGAGCATCCGGGAGTAAACCGAATTACAGTGCAGCGGGCGACCCGTTTACCAGTCGCCCGGGTGACCCCCCAGGTCGCCCAGCGACCCCCTGCCGGGTCGCCTGGGATTCCAGATTGCCATTTTTGGAGTCAAAACCTATTTTTCTTCCACCACCTTCTAGCATTACTTTGTTTCCATGTTTTCCATCATAGATCATCATATTTACATGCATATTTAACTTAGTAATATCATATATCATCATCCGAAAACACATAAAAGGGGGGTTGGGAGTTATTCCCAATCCGGTTAGTCCATCTCCATTTGTGGTTTTAGTTCATTCCTTTTGCAAGATGCTCCACTATCTTAGTTCTAATCTACTTTCACTTGTCTCCGTGGCTTACTTGTTTTTGTAGGAACAACTAAAGTGCTTCAAGCTCTTTCTTCTCGGCCGGCCGAAAAGGAAGAAGATGGAACCCATAATCTCCCCAACACGATCTACCCGCTTAGGTACGTTTGGTCATTTTCTTTAAGACTTACATCGTTTCTTGTCTTTTACTCTCGGAGCCCGCGGCTCCTGGCGACCACAACCCTACACCACCGATGAAACCGAAAGGAGGAGCGGCGCTCATCGTTCCAACCCCGGGGAGAGAGAAGAAGGAACCGGGTCCGGATCGGGAGTTCCACATCTTTTGGCGACCACGGTGGGACCATCTCATGCTTGAAGCAAACTTAGTTGTTCCCTCATTTCCAAGTAAGCCCCTTCTCACCATCACTATCTTCATATTGTCCTCCGTTTCTTTTATCTAGTCGATCCCCGCGTGGATCTCCTTCCGGTTTGAGGAAACAAGTTCCCGGAAGTGTTCTGTTTTCGCAAATGACCCCTCTGCTGGGTCATCTCCTGTTTTTATGATTTAGAGCTTTCCATTTCCTTAGGTCCCTATGTGGACCCGCTTGCTTTTCCATTTACTGTTATTGCTAAGCATCTTGCCCTTAGTTTACTTTCAAATCCATGCTATTTCGGTCCCCGCGGACCCCCGTTATTAAGTGCTTTCCTTCGGCTCTGTTTTCTGTTTTCCGCAGGTGACCCCCCTGCCGGGTCGCCTGCCAGACCAGTAGGTGACCCGTCTGCCGGGTCATCTACGCTTTAAGAAACTCTTTTCCTATTGTAGTCTTTAGTTTCACTTGCTCTTGCTCATTTCTCTTGAATCAAACTTGCAAAAAAAAATCAATATTTTCTAGCATCTTTGACTTGGTTAGCTATTGTCCTTGATAGTTTAATCATCATCCTAGTTGTTATTTGTTGATCATTGCATTGTTTTTCTTTCTTATTGTATGCCATCTTATCCTTGCTAAATTCTTGCATTAGATTGCATTGAGTACCGGGTTCGCCCGACTCATTAGGTCATTCGAGACGGGAGGCTCACCCACCTCCCAAAAGACATCTCCATCCCACCCGCGTCTCTTGGTGGATTCCGATCTCTCTTCCGGGGATTCCCTCTCGGTTGATTAGATTGGTTTTCACTAAGGCCTCCGTAAGTCCCCAAAAGTGAAGGATTCCCTCTTCACCGATCGGGCTGGTTGTACCATTTACCCCAAAACCCCGGTGTCACCTATCACCCAATCGTTGTGAGAAAAGTGTTAATCCTAGATCGCTCGGCATCGTGAGAGCATAGGGTCCGACCTATCATTGAGAGGACAATATTTTCTTAAGAAGCTCACTAATCTAAGTATTGAACAAAAAAAAATGCGTTTAATCATTCCAAGTCTCTGTTTTAACTTGTTTATGCAACAAAAGTGAAAATAAAAAAAAGAGGGGGTTAACCTTCTCACAAAAATCCTTAAAATCTTCCAAAAAGAAATCATTGCTTGAGGTAATACTTCTTTGATCACAACAACCAAAAGAACAAAAAAAAACAAAAAAAAACAAAAAAAATATTTATTTTCTATTACTTGCTCTTTTGCTTTATGCCTATGTCACTTAGGTCCGGACGTGTCATGGCGGACTACTACGAGCCCGAGGAGTTTGACCAGGCGCACGTCGACCCACAAGAGGTCCAGTCAGTTCATGAAGGAAACGTCTGTGCCGTCCATGATCCCGATCATCCCTACGAAACCGATAGGGTCGTTTCTCCCCCTCCTAACCCGATTTCTCTTCAAGAGGCTTTATCCCAAGCCAACCCCGATCAACTTGTTCAGGCCCTTCAAACCGCTCTTCGGGGCAAATCTCCCGTTAATCACCCGCAAATGGAGGGACCTCCTCCTATATCCATGCCCCGATCCGTGGGCCGCCAACCTGATGCGGTACCACACGGTCATTCACACACCGGTCTGATCTCTCCCGATCATCTCTTTCCGATAGCGAATCTTAACCATCCGGATCCTAATTTAGCTGGGCCATCTAGACCGCTGGTCTATTCTTCTAATCACCTCCTTCATCCCGCACACCCTTCCGTGCAACCAACTCATCGAGTTACAGCCCTTCCCCCTCAAAATCCGACACATCGGGCACCTACATATGCCCCGTCTCCCCCAATCACTCGAGAACCAACCGCTGATAATGTGGCAATCAACGAACTCAAGGAGCAATACAAGGAGCTCCGCCGCATGATCAACACTCGGTCGGCACCCGATGTTTCTCTCCCTTCACTCCCGATCCTCCGCTTCCCACCCTCCGAATTACCGATTTTCCGCCGTTACAACGGCACCGGTAACCCTTACATTCATGTCAAAGATTTTCTTTATGAGTCATCTGCTTGGCAAGACGATCGGCAAGCCCTTGCCTATCTTTTTCGAAGATCTCTGGAAGGGCACGCCCTAGAATGGTTCTATTCACTTGACCCCTCGGAGGCCGGTAATTTTGACATTGTTAAACCCAAATTCTTGCAGAGGTACAGGGATAGGATGGGCCCGAGTTATTCAATTATAGATTTGTGGTCAGAAAGAATGAGGGCAGAAGAAGATTTTGTCAAATATGCTGACAGATGGAGGTCCATGGCTGAAAAGTTAGTTGACCCGGTTTCTGAAGCCGAGCAAGTTAAAATGATCATAGCTAATGCCGCCCCAGCACTGAGAAACATACTTGTCATGCACCATCCGGGAACTATGGCTGAATTATATGAGAGGGCTAGATACATTCAAACACAGCTTAAAGATACACCCTTGATGAATCTTTATGATCCAAAACCCCGAACCACCAAAAAGGCCGCCTTCACCACCTCTGGCCCGGTAACCGAAGGGATAGTCAACAATGAAAATGTGAGTTTGGTGGGAAACCCGATCCGTAACCCTCCTCCCCAATACCAACACCCTTCTCCCCAATACCAGCACCCTCGACCTAACCACAACACAAGAACCTACCAGCAGCCACCTCCTCGACCCCCAAGGCCCCGATTGCCTCCTCCACCTCGGCAAACACAAAACCCGGTTAACAACCAACGCCAACCACCCGAGCCACCCAACTACCAACAGTACCACCACCAAACACATACGGCCGAAAAGAGTGGGGCCCAAGAGAGAGAACTACCCTCCTCTCGCCTTATTCCTTAACCGACATTTTCAACGCCCCGATGGCAAGACAACAAATAACGCTCCCAAAGGAGAGAATGGTTTGGCCAGAACAAGAAACACAAACAAATATTGCATCTACCATAGATATCCCGGACACAACATAGAGGATTGCTATTACTTTCGGGATTACATTCATGATTTAAATGAACAAGGCAGCATTGACTGGGCACAGATGGGAGAATACATCAATTCCCTCAAAACTCGAGCACCAACTGTACAAGAAAGACAACAGCAGCAAGTAAACTTGGGAATAGTGCAAAACCCGCTATCAGCACACGCGCCCGCGCCCGCATCTGACAACCATCGAGTTGTCCACATTTCAACTCCTTCGGAAGATGCTCAGAACCGAGAACAAAAGTGGCACTTCGAGAACCTCACGCCTACTTTCCCAACTCGCCCACAACCAACCCATGCCAACCGAATTTTACTCACCATACCCCGATCCCCAATCAACCTTCCACCCATTATAAGACCTCCTTCCGCCCCGTTGTACCCGGGACGAACCATAATCCGACCAAGTATAGCCCCATCCACTCCACCACCACTCCCCCTCGGACCCATCATCCGGCCACCTCCCGCTCAGCCCAAAATCACACCCCCAGTCAACAAAAGGGAGCCCCCACCATCCCAGCCCACGCCTCTCACTGCCCCCACATTCCTTACAACTCCAACTTCGACGACCATCGAGCCAACGACAACCACTACCGTTCCCAACCCACCGCCTATCCAACCAGCAACAACCCACAAGCCCACTCAGCCCCAACTCGCCACGGTTCTCAGTAGCGGACGTATGTTCCAGCGCGTATTCCCACAAGTAGGGGCAACACAAGAACCAGAAGAAGAGGTTGGTGAAGAGCCAAGCCCAGGAACATCATATGACTTGTTGAAGCACTTGGACAAAACGCCAGCACGAATATCCATCCTGGAATTAATCAAGAGGTCCAAAACTCATCAGGAAGTCTTGCAACAATATCTTCAAAGGGTAATGGTACATGAAAGCCTCCCTCCTGAAAAGATTACTGCTGTCCTGGCACCAAAAAGCGCGCACCCTGCTCTGACATTCACAAATGAGGAGTTGGCAAGTCCTGATGTCCGGAGATGTGCCCTATGCCTAACTATTGGTGTCAAGGGGGTGTTACTCACAAATTGCTTGGTGGACACCGGGGCTTCATTAAATATCATGCCACCGGAAACATTAGAGTTATGTAACATCTCCATGGGAGAGATTAATCCCTCAAGTCTCACGGTTACAGCATTTGACAATATCAAGAGGCCCGCTCAAGGCACAGTAATGCTAGAAGTGGAGCTAGGCCCCAAGGTTATTACGGCTGAATTTCACATACTTGAAATGGACCCTACTTACAAGGCTATATTGGGGCGTCCTTATTTGGAGACCCTTGAGGCAGTGGCATCCACAAATCACCAATGCATTAAATTTCCATACAAATGACAAGTCATCAAAGTATCAAGTTATGTGAGTCCTTTGCCATCTACAACTTCGTGGCTGCCGACCCAGCCAGTGCTAACCTTGATGGAGCTGCCGGAGACCGGTGAATCTTCGCAGCAAATTCAACACAAAAAGAGAGATGCTGAGCTCCCCATTGGCTAGCACATCATGAAAATATTGGGATATCAAGAAGGACAGGGTTTGGGTAGGTTCTCGCAAGGGATCGATAAACCCATTAAACTTCCCCATCAGAAGACCAAGGCAGGGCTTGGGTACCGAGAAATCAGCAAAGATAAAAGGACATCTGAACCAGCGCCATGGAAAAGTAATATGTCTGAATATTTTCTCCGAGGAGAAGTCATCTAGATTTGCCAAGAGGGTCCAGCATACTGCCATGATATCGACACGAGGCCTAGAAAAAGACAAAGAACCGATAAAGGTGAGGAAGAGCTTTATCTTTCGTTACACTCATTGTTTTTGGCCGATGAAGAGGGATCAGGTGAAGGAACCAAAACGGACTCGGCTCTAATTCACGGGAACCGATCCGCCAAGCAATTTTCTTTCCATTATCAATCCATTCCTCGAGGGCCGTCTATCGTCCTTACCTTTTCAGGGTTTCAGTCACCTATTCAACTTAGTTTGTCTCACGGACTCCCCATTCCCTTCAGTGATAACAATGCCGGGCAGCCATCTTTCTCAGACAACATTGGGCCTAGGCAATGTTTCACCGACACTCTTTCCATCGGGCCCGCTAGCCCCTTACATCCGATGCTCCTCCGAGCATTCTCCTATTTGACCCTCGGTCCTATACCACCAAGATCTCGCGCAACCACGGCAAGCCCCGATGATCCAGAGAGCTTGTCAGGTCTCCTCACCCTCTTGTCTTTATGTGCCGAGCAGGCACCTGAAAATAGGTCGATCTCCATGATTGATTTTCACCCAAAAAAAAATGTCCTCTTCGCGACTCGCTGGTCGATCGAGGAGACGTCTCTCCTGGCCCCAGAGGCCGCCGCTCCCGCCACCAACCTAGAAAATCCATGATTTCCCCTTGTAAATACCGCACCTTCACTTTCTGTAGGAGTAGCTCAATCTAGAAGAAGAGGGAAGAGAGTTTCAAACCGGTACTTATACCAGCTAGCCCGAACAGCATTAGAATGTACCAAGATGCCAGGATTTGTAGAAAATCCACTTTCTCTTGAAGAAATCAGGTATGAAGAAAGAAATAACATTGATACGTCCTTAGGGGTGTACGAGGTGGCCACCGGAAAGGATTCTGAATCCGAAGATGAAGAAGAGGACATGGCTAACAGTTACGCGTCGGGAATTAAGAGATTCAAGGAACCTTCAGCCGCGGCTGATGAGCCTACTAAGGAATTAAATCTCGGCACACCAGAAGACCCCCAAATTGTCCTCATAAGTGCCAACCTCACGCCTCTTCAAGAAGAGAATCTGGTAAAAGTCTTGCAGGATCACAAAGAAGCCTTCGCTTGGACCTATCAAGACATGCCTGGGTTAGACAATTCCTTAGTTGAACACCAATTAACCCTTAAGGAGGGAGCAAGCCCAGTTAAACAAAAACTTAGAATATTCCACCCAGATGTTGCCTTGAAGATGAAAGAAGAGGTCGACAAACTACATCAAGCTAAATTCATTAGAGTCGTTCTCTATCCACAATGGGTGGCAAACATAGTCCCTGTTTTGAAAAAGGATGGCAAGATTCGGATCTGCATTGATTTTCGGGACTTAAACAAGGCCTGTCCTAAAGATGATTTCCCGCTCCCTCATACCGATGTATTGGTTGACAACACGGCAGGGTATGAGGCTCTCTCGTTCATGGATGGGTATTCGGGTTACAATCAGATCCGGTTAGCCAAGGAGGATGAGGAGAAGACTTCTTTCACCACGCCCTGGGGTACATATTGGTATGTGGTCATGCCATTTGGACTAAAGAATGCTGGTGCGACCTATCAAAGAGCCATGATGGCCATATTTCATGATATGATGCATAAGGACGTGGAAGTATATGTGGATGATTTGGTGGTTAAATCTAGAACCCTAGATGATCACCCAGAAGCTTTGAGAAAAGTTTTACAGAGGGCCGAAGAGTACAAGCTTAGGATGAACCCAAAGAAATGTGTGTTCGGAGTTTCCTCAGGAAAATTGTTAGGGTTCATTGTCAGTAAGAGAGGAATTGAAATTGATCCCAACAAGGCTAAAGCAATCGCCAACCTCCCGCCACCACGCAACCTCAAGGAACTCAGAGGATTGATTGGAAGGTTGCAGTTTATCCGGCGATTCATTTCTCAGCATTCCCAAAGGTGCAAACCCTTTTACGAATTAACCAAAGCAGGGGCTGAGTTTAAGTGGGATAGGAAGTGCCAAGAAGCATTCCAAGGACTTAAAGACTATCTAGCAAATCCACCGGTGCTCAGACCACCCGTCCAAGGGAAAACCCCTAATCTTGTACATTTCTGTGCTCGAGGGATCTCTAGGGGCAGTACTGGCACAAGTAGATGAAGAAGGCAAGGAGCGGGCCACTTACTATCTTTCCAAAATCTTCGATTCTTGTGAGCTCAAGTACACTAGCATGGAGAAGACGTGCTCCGCCCTCGTGTGGGTGGTGCAGAAGCTCAAACATTATTTCTTGGCTCACGAAGTCCATCTTATCGCCCGAATGAACCCAATCAAGTTTCTCCTTGAAAAGTCAGTGCTAACCGACCGGCTAGCCCGCTGGCAAAGTTTCCTTTCCCAGTTTGATATCGCCTATGTCCAACAAAAGTCAGTCAAGGGGTATGCTATCGCCGAACACCTGGCTCACCATCCGATCCCTACCTTTGACCCTGTACGAAATGAATTGCCCGACGAAGAATTAATGTCTGTCCAAATCCCCGATCTATGGACATTACACTTCGACGGGGCTCTTAATTCCCAAGGTAGGGGCATCGGGGTCGTTTTATTATCTCCTGAAGGCATAGTCATCCCTCAGGCCTTTCAGCTCAGCTTCCCCGTGACCAATAACATAGCCGAGTATGAGGCATTGCTGGCTGGGTTGAGAGCTGCTCATTTGCATGGAGCCACCAAGCTTAGAATAATAGGAGATAGTCAACTGATTCTCCGTCAAGTCCTGGCTCGTTATAGAACCTCTCATCCCGGACTCAGGCCCTATCAAGAGCTTGCTTCATATGTCATCAAACTCTTTTCCAAGCTTGAATTCGTCCACGTTCCTCGCGCTCAGAAAATCCTTGCTGATTCTTTGGCATCATTGGCATCATCCCTACCCATTCCGCCGAATGGATCGTAAAAGAATATTTTCGTCCACCGGCAAGTTATGCCTGCCCTAGAAGACCCCTATTTCCTCAAGGTAAGAGCCGATTCGAGGATAAGGACCATCTCGAGGCGAGAGAGAGGAATTAACCTTGGTCGAGGTAGAAGAGTCGCTTGAGGAAGAAGAAAAGCCTTGGTACTCGAAATTGCTCAATTTTGCAAAGATCAATCATTTCCGCCAGATCAACACCCTCCGAAAGGAAAATCATTAGAAGAATCTCTCAGAAATATGTCTTACTAGGGGGAACCCTATTCAGGAGGAGCCTGATCGGAATCTTGCTAAGGTGCATAGATGAAGAAGAAGCCGAACTGGTGCTCAAGGAAGCACATTCTGGAGTGTGCGGGGGTCATGTCAACGCCAAAGCCCTTGCTAAAAAAATCATTCGACAAGGGTACTATTGGCCCACTCTTGAAGAAGATTGTTCGGTCTTTGTCCGGCATTGCCATCAATGTCAACTCCATGCCGATAAAATCCATTCACCTGCTTCCTCTCTTCACCCAATACACGCTCCATGGCCTTTCGCCATGTGGGCCTTTGATATCATTGGACCCCTTGGAGACCCAAACGCCGCCATCAAAACCAAGTCTTTCATTCTTACGGCCACGGAGTACTTCACCAAGTGGGCTGAAGCAGAGGCATATGCGGAGATCAAGGCATCCACTGTGTGTACCTTCATCAAGCGCAACATTCTCTCCAGGTTCGGGATCCCTAGCAACTTCGTCACCGACAATGGGCCGCAATTCATCTCTCAAGAGCTACAGGACCTCTGCAACAGGTATTGCATAAAATTGCATCATTCATCACCATATTACCCTCAAGGCAATGCCAGGCAGAGGCAACAAATAAAACCCTGATTAAAATCATCAAGAAAACGTGTGAGTCTAGCAAGTTCGTCGATTGGCCAGATAAGCTGGTAGACGCTCTATGGGCCTATCGCACTTCAGTACGGACCCCAACAGGTCAAACTCCCTATGCCTTGGCATATGGAATGGAGGCTGTAGTCCCATACGAGGTGCTCATACCGTCCCTCTGAGTTCAGCTTGATCAGGAAATCCCGGTGAGTGAACGCAGGGAATCTCTCCTTGTGCAACTCGATTTGCTGGATGAAAAGAGGCTGGCCGCCGCTGAACATGCTAGAGCTTATCAAAATCGGCTCAAAAGATTTTATCAGAAAAAAAGTGATTGAGAGAAAATTTCGAGTCGAAGAAGTAGTGCTTAAAAGAATATTTGTTAAGCCAGGTGGTCCCCGTTCCAAGCTTCAACCTAATTGGGAGGGACCCTTTATAGTTTCAGCTATTTATCCTGGCAATTCTTACGAACTACTTAATGCTGAAAGAGAAGAATTGAATCATCCGTGGAACGGACTCTTTCTCAAAAAATATTTTCCATAAAAATCCAAAAAAATTATATATACAACAAATGCTGCGAGAAGAAGAACTTTGCTATCATCCAAGGCTTGCTTGTTACACGGCATAACCATTCAATCAAGGTTAAGGATAAGCACCATACTACACCCACTTCACGCCCTGATCTGTCATTCGATGGCCTGATACTGGAAGAAGGGATGGGAAACCTCCTGGTAAAGAAGCGACATTCTTATCCGATTCCTCCACAACTCGGTCCACGGTAGTTGTAAGGATTAGAACGAGGAGTACTCGAAAAGACCGCTACCCTAGTAGGAGGCGGCCTCAGAGGGTCTAATTTCTTAAAATAATAGGTGCCAAAAGATGGGCAATGAACCCCTCAGGTCATGAAAGGAAAGAAATATATACCTGACCTGTCTGAATGAGCACCTGAAAATAACCCCAGAAATGAAAAATGGCTCCAAAAGATGGGCAATGAACCCCACGGATCAAAAAAAAATCCGTCTGAATGAGGGCCAAAAAAATAGGGGGCAATTAAAAGAAGAGACCCGAAGAAGCCAAATCTCAACAGGTAATTCGGGCATTAGTAGGGAAAACAAATTCGAATTCTTTAATCCTGCCATGGACTTACCTAGATTTTCTTCCCTCTTAATCACCGCGGATAAAGATTGACTAATCTAACTAGGAGGGATCACTGACCGACTAAAGGTAGAAGGCCAAAAGATACAAGTCAGGGTAACCTATCTACACGTGATGTTTATCTTTAATCAAGAAAGAAAGTGAAAGGATGCCGGTTTGCAAGCAAGTCAGAGGATGAAAGACGGTTACTCTCCTCGCACACAAAAAAATCAAATATCCAAAACACAAACAAATCGGAAAATTAAAAAAGGAAAATTAAAAAAAAATGTTATCTTTTGCATCCATGTTTAAATTTTCGTCTTGCATATTTCCTTTAATGCATTGCATACTTATTACCTTTCCTGTTTGAGAAGGGAAATGCCCCTTGACAAATTGCAAGGGGTTATACCCTAAAGAAAAACTAACGTGCTCTCAAAGGTCTGGACATGCAGGAGAAAGAATGAATCCAATATCACTAATGATCACGATGTACAAAGATAAGGAGGGAGACGGCACAATCAAGACTCGCCGCTTCCCTCTGCTACAAGATCCTCCGGGGTCGAAGCAGGGGGGGCATCGCCGCCCTCTCATCTCCTCGCCGAGCAGAGGTAGCCGCACGACTCCGACTAAGACCCTGCTGGATCGTCATCTGGGAGCCGCCAGAACGATGAGAACGCGACTCAGACCGGGCCCGAGCGAACTCCAGCGTCAGCTGATGCTGCTGGTCTGAAACTCTCCGCAACTCTGCCGCGTGACGCTCCTCCAGTGCCCGGCGCTCCTCCATGAAGGCTAGCCAAAGGGCCATCTCCCGCTCACCAGACGGACGAGAGAGGTCCTCCACTCTCCCTCGGAGAGTGGCAAGCTGCAATTAGACCAAGAAACCCGTCAGAAATTGTCAAGAAAAACCAAAGAAGGAACTTTGGGAAGAATTCTTTCTACCTCCGCAGACGAAGAAGAGAGCTGCAACTCGAGCTCCCCGACGTGCCTCGATAACCGGTCGACCTAAAAAGGGGAAGCTGTTCAACGATGTGTAAGGAGGAAAAGAGAAGAAGAGCATCGAACTCACCTCATCACGAAGACTCTGCTCAGAGTCGCAAAGGCTCTGCTCGGTCCTCGCCGACTCGGCGACCTGGTGAAGAAGCTCTGTGTTCTGTAGGAAAGAAAATGTCAGCACCAAGCAAAGGAAAGAAAGGCCGGTAGTAAGCAAAGAAATAACATACTGCAGCTAGCAAATCCGCCCACAAGGTGGAGCGGTCACCGTAAGGGACAACCGCCGAGCAGGAAGGCTCCCCCACTGGCGAGGGCCAGGCTGTGGCGGCTCCCTCCGGGAAGAAAGTCGCCGTCTCCGGGACGCCTGTACCATCGGTGTCCATGGGCTCGGCCTCTCCGGCTCGGCCTCTCCGGCTCGGCCCCGTAACTCCTCTAGCTGACGGCGAGCCTCGTCACGCTGAAAAGAACCAGAATGAATCAATAAAAACAACAGAAACAAGGCCTGAAAATAGCAGAACAAACCTCGTGGCAAGTATGAAGGAAGCGATCCTGCGCCGCCTGCAGCCGGCGCTGAGCTCGTTCCTCCTTCTCCCGGCGCTTCTCTCGCTGAAAGAAGAAGATAAACGGCATTAATCTGACAGTAATAAACAAGCAGCAAAGAAAGGAAAATGGATCATACCAGGCGCCAGGCCTTCTCCCGGAGGGAGGTCACCTTCTCGCGAAGGTGAACCAGCTTGCTCTCCTCCGCCTCCTGCACCAAGGAAAAGTTGCATCATCAGTCATCCAGACAGGTAACAAAGAAATTCTAAGGAAGAAAGGAGTGAGTTGCAAACCTCCGAGTCGAAGAAGAGGTGGCCGTAAAACTCAGTGTACTGCTGTAAGTACTCTGAGCTGTCTGTGGCCGTGGACACCACAGGAGTGCCGCCACGCCGCCAGATATCCAAGGCGGTACGGCACTCGTGTCGCCAATCCACGGCGACAGTGAGGCCTCGTGACGACCTCCCCATCCGCTCATGGGGGTCTGGGAAGACCCACTCCTGGTGGAACCCCAGTGAGCGCATCGCGAGACGCACCCACAAAGGCTCCACCTCGTTGAGGCAGATGAGGAAGATGTCACGACCCAGAACCCCTTGGGCGGCCTGAACCCAAGGCTGCTCCTCCTCGTCCGACCCCAGATAAGGCTGCCAAACAACCTGTGCCAAATACTGGTTAAAAGAACAGTGCTGTCAGAAATGATATAATCAGATCTGAGGGAAAGAGGTATACCTGATCGTGGGGGAAGCGGAGCAGTCGACGGCGAAGGTCGACCAACTGAGCATCGTGGGTAACGGCTGGTCGCTGTACCGACCACCTACGTAGAAAGGGGTACTGGGGCGGGTCCGAGCAGACTCCCCGCCCTAGGGGAAGGTGCAAGTAACCCCAGATCTGAAAAAGCAACAAAAAGATAGCCGTTAGTTTTCTTTCATTTAATAATAAATGCTACAAATAAAGCAAGGCATACCTGTAGAAACGGGGTAAACCCGACAACTGAGATCTCACCACTCTCACGTGCCACGGAGGAGAATAGGTGGGCAAGCATCGCGGCACCCCAGGCATACTCGCCAACCCGCTCAAGGTTGACGAGTAAGGGCATGAATCGCAGGTGTACCTTGTCGCTCTTCGTGGACAGAAGAAGTCTGGCCAAGAAGAACAACAAGAACCTACGGAGGTCCACGTCCGCTTCAGGAGTACCCTCCTCACCACGGAGGGTCTCCCGAACACGCAAGACCAGCTGCGCAAGGAAAGCCGGTCTGAAGTTCCCTGTCGGCATGGCCTCGCGCATGCCGACAAGGGCGGCGAAAGGACCCCTCTTAAGGGTGCGCCATCCCCCTAGACTCGCCGGGAGGGAAAGTCCAAAGTAACGCTCGAGTTTCCTCGAGTAGTCAGCATAGGACTTCCCCGTCATGGGGAGACCATGGACACGCAAACCAGTAATACGTGCCACATCCTCCAGTGTGGGCACCATGTGCCCCCACGGAAAAAGGAATGAGCAAGAGGTGGAATCCCACCTCTCCCTCATCGCCTGGACAAAAGGGAGGTCCTCCCAGAATGGCACGCAACGAAAGAATGGGCCGAAACCCATCCCCTCCAAGCGCACCTTCTGGAAGGGCTGGAGCGCCTCGTATACAATGCCCACCAATTCACAAGAGATCCTGGAATGAATCTTCTTCTGCAATAAATGGAAGTCTTGTTAGTCCCAATTAGAGAAAAGAAAAATATATATATATATATATAAGAAAATCATGCATGATTACCGGAACTTTGGGCTCTACATACTGCTCTGGCGCGGCAAAAACGTCATCATCACCTATGTCCTCGTCGGATATCGCGGGTGCCGCGGAAGAAGTGGAGGCCTCGGACATGTGAGAACGCCGCACCATCTGAAAATAACGAGGCCAAGCGGTTAGATACATGAAATAATAAAAAAAATGAGTTTTCTGGGCATTCCGGAGTTTCCGGAATGCCCAGGCGACTCGGTCGTCGGGACGCCTGAGCAGGCGGCCCGGTCGGCGGGCCACCTGGCGCAGGCGACCCGCGCGGCGGGCCGCACAGCGCGCGGGCGACCCGCGCGGCGGGACGCCCCGGCGGCCCGGGCTTCGGGCCGCCTGTCGCAGGCGACCCGATGCCGGGTCGCCCATGCGGCCCGGGCGCCGGGTCGCCCAGGCGACCCGGCTTCGGGCCGCCTGGGGAAGGGGACGCACGCGCTCCCTTCCCCGACCGGTTTTTCGACCTACCGACCTCCGATTTCAAAAAATTTCGCGCCTATGAAAAGTTGAAACTACGATCTACAATAGTCGTGAAAGGAATAACGGACCTTGAAAGTCGTAGGGGAAGCAGGAAGCCACGGAAGTGGACCGTACACCTTTTCACACAGAATCCTCGCCAGAACGTGTGAAAATGAACGGTAAATCTGAGCCCTTTATATAGATACAATGAAAATTTTGCATACTGTCCAAAAACTTCTGAAAAAATCACCAAAAACATCAAAAAAATAGAAAATCTTTATGAGTATCTTTCGATTCCGAGATCGGAACATGGAAGGCCGATTTGGGCCCGGTAGACGCGTCACATCGACCCGATTATCCGGCACAACCCGAAAAGAGAAAAGAGGCATTTGCAATCACATGAATGTTCTTGTAAGCATTGACTTTTTCAATAATGAAAGTTGTTTCTTTTGTACATCTTCATGCTAACCCTCTTACAGAACATACTCTAGTCCAAAATAACAGATAAAAACAGGAAGTAATCCATAAAGCCGTCAAGAGAATGGAGCTCTCCCCGGGATGCGAAAGCCAACTTGCAACATTGCCGGCCTGCCTGAACTAAAAGAAGATGTCGCTCATTTGCCTCCACACGTCTAGGCCTGATCCTCGGAATCGGGGAGCGATGAAGAAGCTCACGGACCGGCACGTTCAGCTGAAGCGCACATCGATGCGGGTTGTACAACACGAAAGACCTCATCGTCACCAGAAATAGCTCTCTACCAGGAACAAGACAAGCCTGGAAAAGTGTGCGAGTCACCGGCTGAGTAATGGTAAAGAACTGCTGATGCATGACGGCCTCAAAGTAATCCCGCCAACTGCGCCTCGACCGGAACCCGGGGCAATGATCCCAAACGCCTCTGCTCAGGCCTGCCTGTCTCGCCACCCCGGCCAGAGGACTTCGGGCAAAAGAGCTCGGGAAGCCAGGAGTAGACGCCGTGAACCTGAAGTGAAGATCAGCCCAACAACTAAAAAGCAAGAGACTACCAGAAAAAGAGCGGCCTAGGCTAGCTTCAGTCAATCCTTGGTAGAGGAAACCAAGAACTGACATAGCCAGCCGACGGCCACTCCATAAGCCCTCCACATGGGCCAGCTGAGCAGAACTGACAATGTCATCTCCTGAAGGGTACAAGACAGTTATCGCGATACATATGGCAGCCCCTTTCAATCCAGACATTAATTGCTCCGTCAAGTCACCAGTAGACTCTAAGCAAGAAAGAGTCCAACAGTATAGGCGAGACAGGTTGACCCCCTCGCCATCCATCAAGGCAATCGCCTCTAAACAAGGCATAAATTCCTACAATATCTGTAAACAAGAGCAATCTATGGACGGAGTAAAGAAATCCGGAGATTCACCCATTTCACTGGCCCTTAGGCCCAAGATGAGCTCCACTTCCTCCAGAAGAATGGAGCATTCAAAATCAGCAAATATGAATGTGTGAGTTTCCGGGTGCCATCGTTCCACTAAGGCACCCAACATCGCAAAATCCCAGTTGTAACAATGTATGCGTCGGAAATGGGCAAGAACGCCCCTTAAGCCCCAGCCGTGTAAAATTTCCAATGAGTGACATGTCAACGTCCGGATCAGACGTTCAGCCCATGCAAACTGACCGAAGCGATTGGAAGAAGGGAAAGACGGCAATTCCTGGACAAGGCACAGAAAATCAAGAGAAGAAAAGTTATGTGGGTACCAGGCGACCCGCCTACCGGGTCGCCCAGGCGACCCATCTTCCGGGTCGCCCAGGCGACCCGCCTACCGGGTCGCCCAGGCAACCCGCCTAACGGGTCGCCCAGGCGACCCGTCTGTCGGGCCACTTCCCAGAACAGTAAGAGACACCCTTTGATCCAATGGGTCATGCATCGTCTCAACAAAAGGAGGACGAATGGAGGGGCCTAGCACATGAAAATGAGAGGATAGAAGAGAAAAAAGCAATACGCTTACTTCGTTAAGATGACGAAGACTCCGGAGATGATCTGGAAGAGCCGACATGGGTAGAACCGAGCTTTGCCTAGCATAAGGCATGATGGTAACTTCCTTGCTCAAAAATCTCACCACCTCACACTCCAAGAGAAGGTAAAAATGTTGTAGAAGAAGAGACCCACGAGCTTAGGGTCTCTTAAAGCCTTAAGTGTGGTCAAAGCAAGTACATGACTACTCATGTCAAGTACATGTCAAGGACAGTCGCAGCAGGCGACCCCTTGACCGGGATGCCCAGGCGACCCGGCAGGCGGGTCACCTGGGCGCCCCCCGGACAGGTCGTTTCCTGCTAACAGAACCGAAAAATGTCATTCTTTACTTAAAGGAAGCATGCATTCACTACATAAAATGTTCAATAGTCTGAAAATACATAGCTTGAAACTAACATAAGTGCAGGGAGAAGAAAAATCAAGCACGGATCGCCCGGAGCTTCTTCAGGTAACGAGCTTTGCGCGCTTCATCCTCTTCAGTCACCATCCAAGGACTATGTAATTTGCACGTCTTCCACAAAGCAATTGCACTTTGGCATTCCTCCTCATCATCCGGTGTTCCAAGGCGGCGATCCTTGATGCTCGGAAGATGCGACACCAATGGCATCTTCTGCCTGCAGAGACCTAATTGGGGAAAGCACTGGTGAGCATTATATAAAACCAATGAGGTACCAGGTATAAGCTGAAGGTCAACTCCTGGGATAAAGCATGCTTTAAGATCCTTCCAGAGTAAAGGGAGTGGCACGCATAAAAAGCTAGCTCGGTTGAGCTTGGACAGGTACAGGCGCCAGTCTTGGCGAGTTTTCACTGTAGGACACCTGTTAATGACCTTCTCTTCCATGCCAAGAACGGAGGATAAAGAATGCAAAGGGCTGCGGAGAAACAAACGCGAGGCCGGAACGATCTCCTCGGCAACATCAAATTTGAAGTGAAGTTCCTCCCAAGAAATTAAAAGAAGGATGCTGCCAAACATAGGACGACCGAGGCATGCCGCAGAAAGCCCTTCATATAAGAAGCCCAAGACAGATGGGGCGATGCGCTCCCGACGCCATAACCCCCAAATGCAAGGCAGGGAAGTTAGGGCAATCCAACCGTCCTCTGAAGGGTAAAGGAAAGCAGAAACAACGCATGTCACCACTCCTTTCAACCCACAAATAAGGTTGTCAGAATCTTCAGAAGCCTTGTCCATACTCTTAAGGGACCATGTCAAAAGAACTTGAAAGGAAATTTTGCCACCGACAATCAATGAAGAGGCTTCCATTGGAGTCATAAGTTCCTCTAGAAACAAGTGAGCGGTCAGAGGAAAATGTGGGATAAACATGAAATCTTCTTAACCGTAAGGAGAATCTGGGAGGCCTAGCAACATTTCAACTTCTTCAAGAATGATGGTGCATTCAAAAGTATCAAGAATGAACGTGTTAGTGTCCGAATGCCAACACTCAACCAAGGCTCCCACAAGAGCAAAATCCCAATAATATTTAGAGCAATTCATCACATGAACGAAGAAGTCGGCCATGCCCCATTGCCGAAGCACATGGCGAGCTTGCAAAGTGATATACGGAACAATGCGGGAGACCCATTGACATGAGCCATAGCGACGAGCTCCCGGAAATGCCGGAGGATCCTGAATGTGCACATATAAAAGTGTCAGCAATGCGCAGGTGACCCGCTTACCGGGTCGCCCAGGCGACCCGTTCACCGGGTCGCCCAGGCGACCCCATCTTCGGGTCGCCCAGGCGACCCGTCTGCCGGGTCGCCCAGGCGACCTGATGCCGGGTCATTTCCGGATGACAGGTTCAAATCCGAAAATAAGAGGAAAAGTGGGATCCAAATAAGAAGGAGATAATTTTGGAGGAAGAAGAAAGAAGATACTTACAATTCCGGCTATTATTCTATTGAAGATGTGCCCCGGAACCTCCGAAAATCGTCTCGCCTTCTTCGGATGAATGAATCTTGAAGGATGAAACATTGTGAGAGGAGTAAAAGAACTAAAGGAGAGAGAGAAAATATGATGTTCTCACAAGAGGGGCGAGTTGGGGGCTTAAAAGTGGGAAAGGAACTGTCCTGCGCTCTATTCAAGGCTGAAAAGATGTCCAGAGGTCTAATCTGCTTGCTCTAACAACGGGTGCAGGCGACCCGGCAGACGGGTCGCCCAGGCGACCCGGCAGACGGGTCACCTAGGAATTCTGAACATTTGACGGCGGTTATTATATGATTGAACGTTGAAGACCTCGAGTTCGGGACAGTTGAGCTTGAGAACCCCCACAACAAAAACAATGATGGTTCAACTGTTTCTAAACTCGCGGATAGACCAAAGTCTTACGCACGGGGACGATGGTTCTCTCCAAGAGTATCCTGACCCGTAAACATAGGACCTATATCTTCAACTATTTGCCTATTTTTGAGTTTGTTTTTTATTTTTCCCCACAAAAAAAAATTATAAATCATGCATCATGCATCGCATACTCTCCAGACATTTTGAACGAGCTGTATTCCGGTGTTCTGAAAAGTTTCTCGCTTGATTCAG
This sequence comes from Cryptocoryne crispatula var. balansae, assembly GCA_036172225.1. Classification (NCBI taxonomy): domain Eukaryota; kingdom Viridiplantae; phylum Streptophyta; class Magnoliopsida; order Alismatales; family Araceae; genus Cryptocoryne; species Cryptocoryne crispatula. The sequence goes on from CM069930.1 coordinate 12,531,270, forward strand.
TAAATTCTAAAAGAACATGGCGTCATTCCACTCCGGACAAAATCGATACCCTTGCAAAGACCAAATGAACTCGGAAGATATAGCCCCAAAATGACTGGATGTTCACTCTTTGTTTTCGTTAGTTTAAGTTAGCCCTTCTCGGTACAAGCACACCACAGAGCTGGGCCGCTAACCAAGATGAACTCACGAGCCACGACTCGGAGGTCCCCCACGCTGGGGGGCAGGCTTCTCCCTTTATGTTCGTGCCCGCGGCACTACATCCATCCAATCAATGACGGGAATGATCCGAAGAGGACAAATGGGAACGGCTAAGGACCGGTAATGTCCGCCCATTGCCCAATTAGGCAGTAGCCTGCGTGTCTAAATCTACACCTTGGTGCCACCTTTTCAGTCCGCGCCATTGCACGCCGCTACGCCTCATTACATTCATCTACACTTCATTCCATATCGCTCCCCTACAAAGCCAACCCCAAGGCGAGGAAAGCTGTAGACACGCAAATTTTGCCTATTTCAGGAGCTTAAGATCCATGTTTTCTTAGAAGGTATTCGAGTTTTCCAATAAACAAATCGGATCACCAAGAAAACGGCTCAAAAGCGAACTATGTGGGCGTAGATGACCCGCTTACCGGGTCGCCCAGGCGACCCGTCTGCCGGGTCGCCTAGGCGACCCCCCTGCCGGGTTGCCCAGGCGACCCGTCTGACAGGTCATCTGCCAAATCGTCCGTTCTGACGGTGGTAGGTGAGACGTCAAATCCGGTCAGGTACGGCAAGCGACCCGGCCAGCGGGTCGCCTGCCAAAACAGTGTACGAACTGGGTGAAGTGACCCGTGAGCGGCGCACGCTTGCCCGGATGGTCGCCACTGTAGCAGACCTCGGACGGCGGCCGCTCAGCTTTCGGCGCACGCGCATTTAATGGCATTTATAGTTCCGCAGGCGACCCGCCAGACGGGTCGCCCAGGCGACCCGGCCAGCGGGTCACCTGCGGATTCCGAAAAGTGATTTTTATGCCTGAAATGCCCCTGGGACCCTTTTGCCTATAAAAAGGGACCCTCTAACCACTTTCAAAGGGTTGGAAGAGTGTTAGAAGAGAGAGAACGTCTCAAGCTCCCAAGAGAGAGCCTTAGAGAGTTCCAAACCTCTCCCATTCCCCAATTCTCATTGCCTAAGAGATTGAGAGCTTCCCACTTTCATCCACCTCCATAAATCGACGTTCTTCATCCCGTTTCTTCATCGGCATCCATTTTGAAGCTCCTCAAGCTCCTACATCAAAGGGAGAATCATCATCCACGTCCTAGGAGCTTCCGGGAGTCGTCATCAAGCTTCTAAAGCCATCCGAAAGCACCGCGGGAGCATCCGGGAGTAAACCGAATTCTGGTGCAGCAGGCGACCCGTTTACCAGGTCGCCCAGGCGACCCCCCTACCGGGTCGCCCAGGCGACCCCCTGCCGGGTCGCCTGGGACTCTAGATTGCCATTTTTGGAGACGAAACCCGTTTTTCTTCCACCACCTTCTAGCATTACTTTGTTCTTATGTTTTCCATCATAGATCATCATATTTACATGCATATTTAACTTAGTAATATCATATATCATCATCCGAAAACACATAAAAAGGGGGGTTGGGAGTTATTCCCAATCCGGTTAGTCCATCTCCATTTGTGGTTTTAGTTCATTCCTTTTGCAAAATGCTCCACTATCTTAGTTCTAATCTACTTTCACTTGTCTCCGTGGCTTACTTGTTTTTGTAGGAACAACTAAAGTGCTTCAAGCTCTTTCTTCTCGGCTGGCCGAAAAGGAAGAAGATGGAACCCATAATCTCCCCAACACGATCTACCCGCTTAGGTACGTTTGGTCATTTTCTTTAAGACTTACATCGTTTCTTGTCTTTTACTCTCGGAGCCCGCGGCTCCTGGCGACCACAACCCTACACCACCAACGAAACCGAAAGGAGGAGCAGCGCTCATCGTTCCAACCCCGGGGAGAGAGAAGAAGGAACCGGGTCCGGATCGGGAGTTCCACATGGCTGTGTACCTAGGATTGGAGCTGATTGAGTTGTAGACTACCCACTGTTGCTTGTCTGTGTCCAGGACGATCAGCATGAAGTGGTTAGAATAATGGCAGACGAAGAAGTACTTCTCAACAGCCAGGAATCTGTCGGCTGTCTTTGCTTTCAAGGCCTCTTGGATGTTACCCTTCACCCTACCCCATTGTAATTCTGCATCACTTTGGTATGTGGACAGAAAAGAAGGACAAAACCTACAAGATCTGTAGTATCCTGGGTTCTGCTTCGCATCAGCTGTCAAGATCTCCCAGAAAACTTCTACGACGGCCACGGACGTATACCTATCGTTGTAGAAGAGGTCCTCCAGATCACCATTTAGGATGGTAGCCCTCCAGCGGGTGTAGTAACATGCGTCACCCCTATTTCTGCAAGACACAGACATATTAGCCTTATAACATATGTAAAGGCAATAGTAACAAGATATCACACTAACCTGTTGCTCACGGTGTTTAGCTATTCCTCGCACAACAAAAATCTATCTTCTGGAATGCTGTTCAAAACTGTCGTAGTTGTGGTGATCACAGCCTTCGTTGCTGTGGTCCTCTTCGTGGTTTTATTAGTCCCGCTGGCTGCGGGGGCCTTCTTTACTTGCCCCCTCCCCCTCCCCTTCCCCCTCCCCTTCCCCTCTTGTTCTGGTTCTTCTTTAATAAGGGTCGCCAGGTGGACAATGCCTGGTGAGTGTTGAGAGTCCGCCAGAATTGAAGGTGTTTGTGTCGGGCGTTTGCGGATATAAAATGATGATTCCGCAACCTTGTCGGACGACTTTCGCCCGGTTCTTGTCCTCTGTTTCACCCTCAACACCAAGGAGGAGACTATGTCATGAACCTTGTCGGAAGACAGGTGTTCATCCCTGGCCATCAAGTCCTGTGGTATATCTGTAGTCTCATCCATGAACAAGCTCACCGCCTGCATACCCCTGCCAACAGATGTCCCTAAATTCACTCTTTCTTCCTTCTCCTTTGACAGCTCGACCCTCAAGCTGCAGACCTAATCTCTTAATATTGAAAGAGAGTGCACAGGACTCTCTCTTGGCCTTGCTTCAGAGGCGTCCATGGCCTCAAGCGGATCCTCCTCCGCAGGGTTCATGTTCTTGCTTGTACTCCCTGCGCTCTGCTGAGTTTTGAACTCTTCCAATTTAATTTCAAGAGCCTCCCTTTTTTCTCTTTCAATCTGCAGCTCTCGTTCAAGGGCTGCCATTCTCTGTAGCACAAGGTCAAGGGTGTGTTCTTCCTTCTCACCCTGCTGGGCTCCGCCACCCTCCTCAGCTCCAACACCCTCGTCACATCCCTCGTATGCGTCTTGAGTGTGTTGTGATTGACATTCTGTAATGAGGTGTCCCTCCTCTGCGTTTGGGGAGAGGGACAAAACCACCTGCAGCAATACCACAAAAACATGTTAACGCAGCTGAGGATGCTGATTGGAATCGCACATAAAAAGGGTTAACATCTTACACATCCTCACATCATATTGCTGGTTCGCCAAATTGTTAAAAATGACCAAGAAGTCCAATGGCTTCTTGAGCGTCCTGGTATTCCACTTTAGAAGGCGTGGAATAGTTCGTGCTGTAAAAGGTTCAATGACACAGACGTGCTCAAAGAACCATGCCCGCAACAAGGAGCAAAATACCATGTTGGACTATCAGAGAACTTCTTACGTTCGTATGTAAGAAAGAAACTGGTGAAGCCAATTCAAGAGGACTTTAATGTACTTACAGGAATGATAGCGGCACACCCAACCAAGTAGGGTGATTTATTATGTTTCAGGTCGGCAACGTACGTGCCGAGCTTCTCGAAAAGGATGGTATGTACACAAGCAGCCCAATTATATGTACCTACTGATTCTACATCTTGCAAATAATAAAGAACATTACGGGAACAAGAAAAGTTGGACTTAGGAATAAGAAAGCAAGCGAGCATGAAGAGAATCCATAAGCTCACGGTGCTATGCACATCATATGGGTTGTCAGAGTTGGCAACCCTTTTCAGGACCTTAAAAATTTCGTCCCGATGCAGGCCACCACCTAGCACAAACTTGTCTAGAGTTGAGTGCCGTGCCCTGCCCTGTAAATCGATGGGTTCACCCTTGTCCGGTAAACCCAGAATTAGACTAACATCACCGGTAGTTAGCTCAACATGGTGACCATGTAAGTTGAACACGTGTCCACCACAGTGTAGCCGGAGCACTTCCCTGAGTATGTCATTACTAAATGTGTAGCTTGGGAGGCCCTGGAATATTCCAAAGGGAGTCTTTGCTAATAACTCCAAATGACATTGTCGGAAATCAACTTGTGCAACCATATCCACATAGTGTGAAATGATACACCTGTGTTGCACATACTTTTTAATGTCCTTCTCACCGGAAGGACCCTCCTTCTCACTGGAAGGACCCTCACGAGCAGGGTGCTTACGCTTCACAGCTTTCATTTTTTGACCCATGTCTGTAAAATAAGATTGGAACGTTAATATAACAAAGAAAGAACATAGACATTTTAATTATAATACAAACACATGTTAGTAACTATCTACAAGGGTTACTAACCCTTTACATGGCCCCCTGAAAGCATTTGTCAGAAATTACTAACCATCTCCCTATGTTACTAACCCTTTACATGGCCCCCTGAAGCCATTTCTCAGAACTTACTAACCCTCTCCCTATGTTACTAACCCTTTACATACCCCCCTGAACCCATTTCTCAGAAGTTACTAACCCTCTCCGTATGTTACTAACCCTTTACATGGCCCCCTGAAAGCATTTTTCAGAAGTTACTAACCCTCTCCCTATGTTACTAACCCTCTACACAGCCCCCTGAAACCATTTTTCCTATGTTACTAACCCTCTCCCTATGTTACTAACCCTTTACATACCCCCCTGAACCCATTTCTCAAAAGTTACTAACCCTCTCCGTATGTTACTAACCCTCTACACAGCCCCATGAAACCATTTTTCAGAACTTACTAACCCTCTCCCTATGTTACTAACCCTCTACACAGCCCCCTGAAAGCATTTGTCAGAAGTTACTAACTCTCTCCATATATTACTAACCCATTACATACCCCTCTGAACCCATTTCTCAGAAGTTACTAACCCTCTCCGTATGTTACTAACCCTCTACACAGCCCCCTGAAAGCATTTGTCAGAAGTTACTAACCCTCTCCCTATGTTACTAACCCTCTACATAGCCCCCTGAAGCCATTTCTCAGAACTTGCTAACCCTCTCCCTATGTTACTAACCCTTTACATATCCCCTGAACCCATTTCTCAGAAGTTACTAACCCTCTTCGTATGTTACTAACCCTTTACATGGCCCCCTGAAAGCATTTGTCAGAAGTTACTAACCCTCTCCCTATGTTACTAACCCTCTACACAGCCCCCTAAAGCCATTTCTCAGAACTTACTAACCCTCTCCCTATGTTACTAACCCTCTACACAGCCCCCTGAACCCATTTTTCAGAAGTTACTAACCCTCTCCCTATGTTACTAACCCATTACATACCCCCCTGAACACATTTCTCAGAAGTTACTAACCCTCTCCGTATGTTACTAACCCTCTACACACGAAAGTATTTGTCGAAGTTACTAACCCTCTCCCTATGTTACTAACCCTCTACACAGCCTCCTGAAGCCATTTCTCAGAACTTACTAACCCTCTCCCGATGTTACTAACCCTTTACATACCCCCCTGAACCCATTTCTCAGAAGTTACTAACCCTCTCCGTATGTTACTAACCCTTTACATGGCCCCCTGAAAGCATTTTTCAGAAGTTACAAACCCTCTCCCTATGTCACTAACCCTCTACACAGCCCCCTGAAACCATTTTTCCTATGTTACTAACCCTCTCCCTATGTTACTAACCCTTTACATACCCCCCTGAACCCATTTCTCAAAAGTTACTAACCCTCTCCGTATGTTACTAACCCTCTACACAGCCCCATGAAACCATTTTTCAGAACTTACTAACCCTCTCCCTATGTTACTAACCCTCTACACAGCCCCCTGAACCCATTTTTCAGAAGTTACTAACCCTCTCCCTATGTTACTAACCCATTACATACCCCCCTGAACACATTTCTCAGAAGTTACTAACCCTCTCCGTATGTTACTAACCCTCTACACAGCCCCCTGAAAGCATTTGTCAGAAGTTACTAACCCTCTCCCTATGTTACTAACCCTCTACACAGCCTCCTGAAGCCATTTCTCAGAACTTACTAACCCTCTCCCGATGTTACTAACCCTTTACATACCCCCCTGAACCCATTTCTCAGAAGTTACTAACCCTCTCTGTATGTTACTAACCCTTTACATGGCCCCCTGAAAGCATTTGTCAGAAGTTACTAACCCTCTCCCTATGTTACTAACCCTCTACACAGCCCCCTAAAGCCATTTCTCAGAACTTACTAACCCTCTCCCTATGTTACTAACCCTTTACATACCCCCCTGAACCCATTTCTCAGAAGTTACTAACCCTCTCCGTATGTTACTAACCCTGTACACTGCCCCCTGAAACCATTTCTCATAAGTTACTAATCCTCTCCGTATGTTACTAACCCTGTACACAGCCCCCTGAAACCATTTCTCATAAGTTACTAACCCTCTCCGTATGTTACTAACCCTCTACACAGTCCCCTGAAAGCATTTCTCAGAGGTTACTAACCCTCTCCCTATGTTACTAACCCTTTACATGGCGCCCTGAAAGCATTTGTCAGAAGTTACTAACCCTCTCCCTATGTTACTAACCCTTTACATGGCCCCCTGAAGCCATTTCTCAGAAGTTACTAACCCTCTCCATATGTTACTAACCCTTTGCATACCCCCCTGAACCCATTTCTCAGAAGTTACTAACCCTCTCCGTATGTTACTAACCCTTTACATGGCCCCCTGAAAGCATTTCTCAGAAGTTACTAACCCTCTCCTTATGTTACTAACCCTCTACATACCCCCCTGAACCCATTTCTCAGAAGTTACTAACCCTCACCGTATGTTATTAACCCTGTACACAGCCCCCTGAAACCATTTCTCATAAGTTACTAACCCTCTCCGTATGTTACTAACCCTCTACATAGCCCCCTGAAAGCATTTCTCAGAGGTTACTAACCCTCTCCATATGTTACTAACCCTTTACATGGCCCCCTGAAAGCATTTGTCAGAAGTTACTAATCCTCTCCCTATGTTACTAACCCTTTACATGGCCCCCTGAAGCCATTTCTCAGAACTTACTAACCCTCTCCCTATGTTACTAACCCTTTACATACCCCCCTGAACCCATTTCTCAGAAGTTACTAACCCTCTCCGTATGTTACTAACCCTTACACAGCCCCCTGAAAGCATTTGTCAGAAGTTACTAACCCTCTCACTATGTTACTAACCCTCTACACAGCCCCCTGAAGCCATTTCTCAGAACTTACTAACCCACTCCATATGTTACTAACCCTTTACATACTTCCCTGAACCCATTTCTCAGAAGTTACTAACCCTCTACGTATGTTACTAACCCTCTCCCTATGTTACTAACCCTCTACACAGCCCCCTGAAACCATTTTTCCTATGTTACTAACCCTCTCCCTATGTTACTAACCCTTTACATACCCCCATGAACCCATTTCTCAGAACTTATTAACCCTCTCCCTATGTTACTAACCCTCTACACAGCCCCCTGAAATCATTTTTTAGAACTTACTAACCCTCTCCGTATGTTACTAACCCTTTACAGAGCCCCCTGAAACCACTTCTCATAAGTTACTAACCCTCTCCGTATGTTACACAAACCACTTCTCATAAGTTACTAACCCTCTCCGTATGTTACACAAACCCAATTTTCATAAGTTACTAACCCTAGTCGACGCCATTTCACACAAACCCTAGTCGACACCATTAATATTCTAAATATGAAAATTACTATGTAAGCACGACGATACCTGTTAGACAGAACAATAGTAGTCGAAGACGACGAACAGACCTCCGGAACTAGGGCACTGCCGACGGAGGGAACTGCGAGCGAGGGGACTGCGAACGTTGGAGGGAATGGAAGAAGACGATGAGGAAGAAGCGAAGACGACCACCGCGCCGGGAAGCAAGCCTCTTCAAACCCTGATACCTCGCGCACCCAAAATTTTCATCTTGTCAACACATTTTTTTAACCCTCAAACCTCGCGTCAGACGTGCCGCTCGCGAACGGCGTCAGACGTGCCGTTTCGTTCGCCATTCCGCGAACGTCGTTTCCCAAGCCGGCAACGGACGTTTGGCGCAGCGGTCCGACGCGTACGTGGCGCTCGCGGATACGCGACTGAGGGAGTCGCCTCAGGAGGCGTCCTGAGGCGATCCGAACTCGGTCGCCGGACACAATGCACCGGTACCAGTCCCTGCGCCATCATCCACGATAATTTAAATGATCGTGGGATATAATAGATTCTGAATCTGCCACGGTGTTATGAATTATTAGAATCTTGATTCTAAATATAAAAAAATAGGTGTACGCCTGAATAAAAACACGTGAAACATACTGTATAAAGTGATAACAGTAAAATTCTAAAGAGATTGCATCGAATTTTAATAATTCAATCCCAATTATTAACTTATTTTTAAATAAAAATTCATACCTAATGTTTATTTTAAAAATTGTCAAATTCGATCATCAAGTCCCAGGCACATCACACGTGAGAGAATTTCATCTACCGTATAAATAAAATCTGCGAGATTTATCTTATTGTGTGAATCTCACGAATAATATCATGACAAATTATAAAATACACTGTATAAAATAATAAAAATAAAATTCTAAAGAGATTGTAATGAAATTTAATAATTCTATCTTAAATATTAAATTATTTTAAAATAAATTTTAATACATAATATTTATTTTAAAAATTGTCAAATTCGGTTATCAAAATTGAAGAGTTCGGATTCTGTTCGACAGAATTTCATCTAACGTATACATAAAATCTGTGAGACTTATGTTATTGTGTGAATCTCACGAATTATATCATGATAAATTATGAATTCATCGAGATTTTTTTGTGTCCCATTGCAAAGACTTGGAAATCTTAGAAAAATAATTTTAATCATCAACAAAAAATAATTTTAGTTGATTCCGATACCAACTCTGACTAGCCCTGTCAAATGGGCGGGCTCAACCCATCGGCCCGTCAAATATTCGGACACGGGCCGGGCTCAAGCCCTTCAACGAAATTAAACGGGCTAATCGAATAAGCTTGGCCCCCCGTCTCTGTTCAATCGACGGCCCGTCCCTTTGGCCCGCCAAAAGCCCGTCGGCCCGTGACGGAGGCTGGAGCCCTAGAGCGAGCACAGCGGCAGCATCCTCCGGCGGCACAGCGACAGCATCCTCCGGCGGCAGCATCCTCCGGCGGCACAGCGGCAGCATCCCGGCTGAGCTACAGGCTCCGATTCTCCGGCGGCACAGCGGCAGCATCCACGACCAGCTTCTCCGGCGGCGGCTGGACGCCGGAACCAACCGGAAGCTCTACACCTTCCACCACATTCTCAACGGCTTCGCCGTCCACACGACTCCATCTCAGGTAATCTCCGCCACTCCCCCGCGCTCTGATCCGCCCGCGCGCACCAACCTAGCTAGCTAGCCACTGTTTAATTAAATGGAGAGGGCCGCCGGATGTTCTGTCCGCCGAGATTTCTACTAGCCAGGCATTAAGAGTGGGGGAGCCGTAGAGCTGGGGTTTCCGCCGGGAGAGGAGCACCAACTGGGAATATTCAGCTTTCGTGAGGGTTACCACTGCAGGTAGAGTGCTGCCGGGGGGTGTTCACCGGGAGGGATTACCACGGCAGGGAGAGTGCAATCTTCAGTTTTAGTTATCACTTGTCACTGCTGCACGAGTCCTGTATTCCTATTTGGTGGTTAACAGACGTATTCTTTATATTTGGTACATTCTGTGCACCGTATATAGGTTTTTAGAATTTACTTGTTGAGCTTGCATCTTCTTGCTTCTGCATTTTCCCCCTCATGATTTGGAAAGGATGCAAATCTGGGAAAACAACAAAGACGAGACTCTTTGGTTCAAGGAGGTCGAAGATGCATCGCCTTCATCTGTGCCCAGTTGGTGTGGGCGACAAGGGATTTGTTCATCTCCGCCCGTCTGCTCAGACCTCCTACTTTGTTTGATTAACGATGCTAGCTTGCCATGGAAATTTAATATTATATATCAGATTTGAACTGTCCAACTCATTAGTGGGATTATCGAAGGTTGATTCCAGTTATTAGTTTGGATTGTCAACCTTTGACTGTATGAAATTGCTAGACTACATTCTAGGAAAGATGCTTTGTGCGATAACTTGGTGGTAGAATCTATGATGGAATGGGTTTATAATTTAGATGTGAAGTTCAGATTTCAGTTTGATTTAAGCAGATTTATTTTGACTGAGTTTGATTTGAACATGATGGGATTCTTTCATTTTTTTAGATTTCAGATTTTATGGTGTATTCAGATTTCTGACTTTCCAGATGCAGATTTTATGTTTCAAATTTCAGTTTCCCGACTCCATATTTTAGGCCTTGAATTTCAGATGTGATTTCAGATTTTTCAGATTTCGAATTTTACAAGTTAGGCTTCAAGTTTTAAATTCCCAGATTTTCGATTTCTCGCAGATTTTACAGAATAAGTCGGTTTCCAGATTTAGGGGTTCTTCAGATTTTGACTTCAGATTTTTTATGTTTCTGATTTTTGTATGTTCTTCGGAGAAGGGATTAATGTTGTCTATTGTATTGTTTTTATTTCTTAAATTATGGCAATTCACAAATTGATAGGTGTTCTATTTTTTTTTTGATTTTATATTTAGTTGAGTTATGAAATTTACGGATGATTTTATAATCTCTTTGTGATTTTTAAAATTTTTCACATTTTTATTAATTTTTTGATATTTGTAGAATTTTTTATTTATGACTGTTTTGCAAAACTAAGCCCGTTGGACTAACGGGCTTTGGCGGGCTAAAACCCATTTACACAATCTAAGCCCGTTGGGCTTTCTACGTGGGCTTGGGCTTGGGCTCTATGTATATGGGCTTAAGTGGGCTTGGGCCGGGCCAGCCCAAGCCCGGCCCATTGACACCCCTAACTCTGACTGGTTTGCAGCCATCGGTGTGCGCAAATTAAAGAGCTAGTTATAAGCCACTATAATGAATGAAATTAAAATGGCGTATGTACCTTCGATGGAATCGGGTGCTGCTGTCGGAGAAGTAGACGACCCCGCTCTCCTGGTCGATGTCGACGCCGTTGGTCATACGGAAGGGCACGCCCTCGGCAGCCGTGGCCAACTGTGTCGCCGGCCCACCCTTCGGCCCAACCACCAGAAGGCCGTAATAGGCGTCGGCGACGTAGAGATCCCCGGTGGCCCTGTGGAACTGCAGTCCTAGCGGCCTGCCGCAGGTGTCCTCCAAGCCCGCGTTGCTGGACCCATCGCACAGTCTCCTATCCCTGTTGTTGTCAGAGCGGTTTAATTATGTGTATAATATATATATATATGTATGTATATGTATATGATATGATCGCTGTTCGAAGTTCGAACGTCACATACCTTGTGGACGATGGGATAGAGAACTCCGTCCACCCTCTCGATGGTCCCAGCCACCTGAGTACCCGCCCGTCGGAGACGCCGGCGTAAGGGCCGCCACCGCCGGCGTCGAAGGCGAGGCCCTCGGGTCCCGTAACCGATACAAGGGGTATCTTCTCGTAGTTCACCGTGACCACCGCAGCCGCGCCCGATGAGTTGGCGAGCACCGCGAGGAGGAGGAAGGCCGGTAGAATCGTCCCCGCCCCCGTGAACGCCATGCCGAGCTGCGAGTTGATGATCGGTCGCCACCCGTTCATGCGGCCGGCGTATTTGTAGTGTAGAGATAACGGGCACTCCCGTGACCGAGTCAGAGGCGAGTCCGCCGGTGGCGGAATTGCCGAGTTGCGAAACGGAAACGGGCAGCGCTGGAAGCCGGATTTCTTCGTCCGGTTCACGGTTACGGTGGTAATCCGTATTCGGCATGAATAATTGACATGATTAAAATATTAGAATTCAGATAATAATAATCTTTTAATTTGGTGCTGATACAGATATCATTTTTCTTTAAAATTTAAGTTTAAATTTCTATTCGCTGATTACTTTGATAATTAATCCAGGTATTTCGTTGGTACAGAACTTACTGAATATTTGTAATTGCCTACGTACGTACACAAGAGAATATTTAATCATGTGACAAAATAAAAAATAGTGTTAAGTAGATAAGTAAATATGTCTTTTACGTATCATGAATTTTAAATTGAAGCAGTAATTTAAAACCTTTTAATTAGGGCCGTAAACAGGTCGGATTCGGTAGCAAATTCACCTGAATCCGATTCCGATTCTGATAAAGGTTAAGGGGTTTTGATTCCGATTCCGATAATTTCAGAATGACTATGTTTCGATTTTGATCCAATTCCGTTATCGAAATCGGAATCAAATTCAATAAATTCTGAAATACATATTAAATATTAATTTTTATTTAAAAGTGAGTCAATAATTCACATATAATTATTAAAATTTGATATAATCTTTTTAAAATTTTATTTTTATCATTTTAAAAATTTATGTATTATATTTTATAATTTATTTAACTTTATTTATATATAATTATTTTTTATTGAAATCGGATTAACTAAAACAAAATCAATTGATTCCGATTTCGATTCCGATAAGCTATCTGAATATCTGATTCCAATTCTGATAACTTATAGGATACAAAAATAAGTTCCAAATCCATTAGTTTTTATCGAAATCGAATCAGAATATCGGAATATCAGATTCCGTTTACATCCCTAGTTTTAATACAAAAAATACCAACCGTAATACAAGTATTCGCATGTATTTGTTGCCAGAAATACCAATATTAAAATTGATTTAGTCTCATTTTTAAAATTGATTTAGACTGACCATTTTGGTTCCAAAATTTATGATAGGAACATGAGATTTCTAGAATTCTGGTTCAATTTCTTTAATTATTTAACAAGTGCTGAACCAACTAGAGTAAAATACAACGCCCTATTTGGGAATCAATTTAGATATATTGTTATTTCTAAATGATAGACAGATAGGTTATCAATAAAAAAGTGATACTATTAAATATCTTTAGCTGTTTGGTAATATTATATTAATATTAAAATTGATATTAGGTATTTAAAAATAGTGTATCGATATTAAAATCAATATTAGGTGCGTGATTGATGGTAATCAAAACTAACATTAGTTTAAGGCTCGTTTGAGTGTGATTTTATCTTATTATGTTAATCTGTTTGGTGATATTATATTAATATTAAAATTGATATTAAGTTTTTAATAGCAGTGTATCAATATTAAAAACCAATATTAGGTGCTTGATTGATGGTAATCAAAACTAACATTAGTTTAAGGCTTGTTTGAGTGTGATTTATCTTATTGTGTTAATTTAATTGGTTTTTAGGGTTCAGATGAGTGTGATTTGAATATTTATTAGTGTTGTTTATAAGTGTTTATTTTATTAATTTTTTTTAAAAGTTAACTTTGTTTAAATAGATTTATTTAATGTCTACTTAACTTGTTTGTCTATTAGATTTGTTTCAATTTAAGATTTTATGTTTTTAGTTTATGACTTAGTGTTTTTTAGTTTTAGGTTTATGATTTAATAATTTTAAACTTAAAAATTTTAGATTTGAAAATTATTAAACTTTTTTATTATTTTTTTTATGAATGTTAACTTTGTTAAAACTTTATGCCCTCTTTGGTTAGAGTTTCATTTTTACTACTATATCAATATTGATATTAATATTTTCAAATGTTAGAGTATCAATATCAAAAGTAATACAAGTTGACACTAGTATTACATAATATGCTTTGTTTGCACTATAAATTTTAAAATTGATACAATTAATCAAACACTTCTTAATAGTTTATATCAATATCAATTTTAAAATTGATAGTGATAGAGGTACCTAATAGTGTTACCAAACAAGGTGTTAAGTGTTCGCTTTGCTTGAATAGATTTGTTTAATAGGATGTCTCTACTTACACAATAAATTTTTATATTTTTTATGATAAAATATTTATAAAAATAAAATGTGAGTTGGCTAATGACATAAAATTGTGATGTTTGGAGAGTTATGATAACAAAAAAGAGTGTGTACCATATATACGACCAAACAAGGTGGGGGACCACAAGATAAAATAAATTTTTTTCTATTGGTTATGTTCAAGCCGAGAAACAAAATCAAATCAATATTTTAGATTTGTTTGGTTTAGTTCAGTTTGAACCACCAATCGATGTGATTCAACTCTCGAGAAGTAAAACTAAAACAGTAGTTGTGTAAACATATCCATAATGGGTCATATGCCCCCTTCACACTCGATTGCTTAACTTTAGTTTGTTCTTTGAAACTTTTTTACACAGGTGTTTACTTTCTACATGTCACTTTCCAACTTTATAAACATATTTTTTGATCATATTTTGTTTCTTATTCTTATCCAAAAGTTTCAAATGAGTCCATCATTCGAGACTTGCTTCATCTAGGAAGAGGTTTGGTTAGTTTTAATATTGTATTTTTCAAACTTCACTTTTTCATAGAATTATTGTTTTATTTTGATTAAATAAATTTTATTTTGAATACATATTTATGTCTACATCTTGTTTTACTAATAGACTAGATTAGAACCTTTTTAAAATTTTAGGCAAATATTCTTAACAGATTAGATTCTAGGTATTTTCGAGGATTAAAAAATTCTTAAACTATGCTTTTCATAAATGTAGAACCCAATTTAAACAGGATCATAGTAATAATTTAATTTAACGCTCTTATGAAAGATGCTACAACACTTTCATTTTAAATAGGAATGTACTTAAAAATATTTAATATTTGATGTCATATAGTCAAATTATTGAACTTAGATAAGTCAATGTGAAATCAAAGTTAATGTAAAAGAAGAAGATGATATACAGTTAAATGAACCATAAAATGAAAGTGTTAATGATAAAATGATTAAAATACTTAAGATATTCAAAACAATCAACTTATTTTTATCCATAATGAAAATGACTGAAGCGAAGATAAACAAAAATATTACCGCTTACTAAAAGATGCATAAACAACTTTATATAAAGATTATAAAAATATATCTAATTTTAACTTTATTTTAAAAGTGATTCAACTAAAGTAATTGAATAGTTTCACTAGAAAATGAATGGATACGATATTATCTTTATTTAAAGAAGTGTTATTAAAGGTGTAAGTGTTCCTAACAATCGGTGTGAACTTTAAAAAATTATTAAATACTTAAGACTAAGCTATCAAAAAATTGATGCATATAGGAATGGTTGCATTCTCTTTTGAAAATAGAATAAAAATAAAATTATTTGTTCACAATGTGACATTGTAAGATACAAAGATGATCATAAAAATAAGAGTACAAATATGACACAGAAAATCATTTTATGACGTTTATTTATATCAGCAAACACTACTAAGTACGTAGCGACCATGATCTTATCACGGAAGTTGATTAAAGATATCTAGATTTTGCATTAGGGATACACAATCTTAGACTTGGGTTGGCTGCAAATGGCTTTAACATATTTTGTAACATGTCTTCAAAGTATAGTGTTGCCTATTGTTACACTGATATAATTTACCACCATAGATGCCCATGAAGTGGTATACACAATTATATTGTTGCTAATACCTAGTCCAAGATCTGATAAAAATGATATTGATGTATACTTACAACTATTGGTGGAAGTGTTTAAAGATTTATGTGGGAACAAAATGGTGGTGTATGACACTTAAAAGAAAAAAGAATTTTATGATGAGAGCCATATTGTTATATATGATAAATGATTCTTACATATATAAAATTTTAGTTAAATGAAATACTTAATGAAAATTACCACATTCAATTTGTAATGAAAAAACATATTCTATTAGACTCGCTCACTATCGAAAATAATGATATCTAGGATATCGTTCGTTCCTACCAATAGCACATCGTTAGAGAAAAAATCATTATAAACATCAATTTGATAGTTGATAGTGTGAGAAAAGAACATCAAAAATGTTAATAGGATATAAGATACAGAAACAACAACAAGAGACAGATGTCATTAGATTCGAGGAACCAATTAAGAAAGATTTAGAGAAGTTAAGAAAGAATTTAACAAAGAACAGAAGGTGAAAGAAAAAAAGTTTATTTTTTAAGCAACTATCGTATTGTACATCTCTAATTATTCATCATCATTCGGATGTCGTGCACATTGTTAAGACTGCATGATAATATACTATATATGCTTACCTATTAGAAAATAACAAAGATAATGTTAACTCAACAAAAAGATTTGGTAGATCTAAAAATTCATCTAGAATTATATCCGTATGAGGGTTTATCATGGTTTTCAGACGCTATTTATAAGTTTACCAGTAGACAAAATTCTTAGATACTTAATTTCGTTATGAATATTTGAGTGCTAGATGGTTATTTCTCAAATTTGAGTAAGTTTGTAGATGTAAATAGTAGAATAAATAGTGCATTAATAAATCGTGATTGTCATGTCTTAATGTAGATCATTATCCCTCTACCACTTTAAGGCATCATATCAAATGATGTAATCAGTCCTATTGTTGAGTTGTGATGGTGCTTTAAGATCATTTATGCTAAAGTGTTAGATAGTATGATTTTGTGAGAATGCGAGTTTAACATTAAATAACATTATGTAAATTGGACCAACTTTTTCCATCATCATTTTTCGATGTTATGATCCACCTAGTTATGCATTTGACATATGAGGCAAGAATATTTGGACCAGTTCAATACTGGTTGATGTATCTAATTGAAAATTATTTGAAGAGGCTCAAAGATTATGTGAGTAACAATGCAAGAGTTTAATGTTCAATCAGTCAAGGGCTACTTAGTTGAGAAATATACTCAATTTATTTCTACAAATACCTATGATGTGAAAGAACATAGTAGGCATCAAAATTCTGATAGTGATCCATATGAAGATAATCATGAAGAGGGTTCAATGTTTAAATTAGTTAATCACCTATTGAGATGGAGACATGTGCTTAAAATTTTGTCAGAAAGAGAATAATATTTACTTCATACATATATCTTGAATTAAATTAATGATGTAGACTATTTTTGTCAAAAACATAGTGATGTTCTTAGTAATAGAGTAAGCATAGAACAAAACTTTTTAGTACGGTTTACATTGCACATTTCAATAGTTAAAAAACATAGGCATTTCTAAGTACACTATGAAGCTTTAAATTTTATCACTTAGCCCATCAAGATTTGCATCATCATTATCTAGATATAATTGCAATGGATTCGAGTTTTGCACGATGAATTTAGATCCACCAAATGAACTTAACTATGTGGCATCATTGTGAATGTTGAACTTCAATCTAGTTGTTATAGATATTATGAATGGATAATAGATATATTTGAGATATCGTTTGATAGGACTAGTCATTTGATAAATTTTAAATGTGAATAGTGGGATGTTTTCACACTATGAATTTAGATTTCACTAAATAAACTCAACTATGTGGTATCATTATGAATATCAAACTTCAATTTGCTTGTGACATACATCATGGATAGATAATAGATATACTTGAGATATCATTGGATAGGAGTAGTCGTTTGATAAATTTTGAATATGAATAGTTGGATATGCATGATAAGGATTGAGGTTTCAAAATTAGTGATTATGGATTTATTTTATTAAATCTCCATAGAAAATTAAGGACCGATGAACCATTTGTATGTAAGTCAAGTGGAATATTTTTTTATATAAATGATAACTCTAATAAGGGATTGGTAAAACTAGTAAAATCTCTATTTCATAACTATTATAACATATTTGAAAATGAAAGTGATGATAAATCTGAAGCATATTAAGAACAACTTGTTAATATGCGTATAATTTTTGGTTTAAATGATGAAGATATACAACTTCAAGAAACTCAACCAATAAAAATAGAAATTTAAAATATGATAATTAATTAAATTTTAAATTAAGAAGAACCAAACTAAATCAATTAGTTAAAAGGTGTTAAAACTAAGTTTTATGACCTTTTATGTTAAAACTAGTTGTATGACTTTGTCCAAATTGAATTAATTGAACTAAACCAGTTTTAAAACTAAGATGTATAATCATTAGATCTTGAGGGGAAAGGAGCTATTCATGAGGGGATGCAGGCAAGGATCACAAAATTAGAATCAGAACCCAAAGTGGTGGGTCGAATTGGTTGATCTTGGATGATCTTGCAAGAAGTTCTTCTTCTTCTTCTTCTTCTTCTTCTTCTTCTTCTCCAAGGAATTATATGAATCCCTATTAGGTATATTAGAACTTATTTCAATTGATTTTTGATTTTCATCATTCGTCAACATGAACCCACAGGAAGTGTTGCTTCCACTGCACCAAATTTTATAAAACGATTCCTTGTAGCAACTCCCTTGACACCTGACATCCCAATTGAGCCACTATTACGGGTTATTTATAGAGGGAATAACCCAGAAAACCTACTCTAATTAAGACTTACCTAATCCCTATCTGAATCCTAGCCTAACTTGGATAGCCTAATGCCAATCCAATTCCCAATTGGATCATGATCCCATTTATCGGATTTCGCCCATCTATGTACATAACTTATTTTGTCACGTAACATTCTCTACCTTGGGTTAAATCGATAAGTGT
Organism: Cryptocoryne crispatula var. balansae; assembly: GCA_036172225.1. Lineage (NCBI taxonomy): Eukaryota > Viridiplantae > Streptophyta > Magnoliopsida > Alismatales > Araceae > Cryptocoryne > Cryptocoryne crispatula. The sequence goes on from CM069930.1 coordinate 12,550,042, forward strand.
CCATCTATCTACCAACTACACTAGCACTCATAGTTTGACTCCACTATATGCCCCGACATGGCCCCTCCTCTCTTGGTTTATGCAAGATATCAACCACCATCGCAACTAGAAGCGAACTTCACACGCTTTCTCTGCTATCCTCCTTTATGAGATATCATCGTCTATTGAACTGTACTACTTGCCAGAAACATTGTAGCTACACCAGTGTCAACTCTCCCTACGAGCTTGCACAAGCCATTCATCACAGCCCTCTTAGCACAATCAATGCTCTTCTACACACCCTGAGAGCTCCACATTCAAGAGTGCATCAGTATCCTCTTGAACACATGGCTCCCAGCAAGAACAAGTTCTTTTTCAGATCCGACATGTGTTGGACTTTCTTGAACTTTAGTATCTTCCAATCAAACATGCATATCATCATGGATTTGATACCTGCAACTGAGCAACATGCTTCATTTACCAATCAAGTTGCGTCACCTTTGCATGTTTGATACCTATGAAACATCGTCAAGTCTAGCATTCATGAAATGAGGAGCCAAAATCTAAGAACAAGCATGGATTTCCTTCTCTTGCAAATGTCATATAGAAGAAGTCATCCACATCCTCCTCACTGTCCTCTGTTGTTGATGCTTATGTCTTCTCCTTCTTTGCCTCTTGCAGCCATTCGCTCTTCTCATGCTGTGGGAAATCTCACTTGAAGTGTCCTTCCTCATTGCAATAGTAGCACCAACAATCCTGCATCTTGAAACATTCTTTGTCATTTTGCCTTCCTTGCCGACTGTCCATCCTTCCATGACCTCCACCTACGGTCAAAGCCTAACTCTCACCTAATGTCCCTACTTAGTTCCTCTTCCGATGAGACTCATTTGAAAGCAACAAAGGTATGGCATCATCCAACTTGAGAGTATCATTTTTATACAGCATGGTCATCATGATGTGGTTGTACGACATCAACAATGATGACAACATGAGAAGGGTTTGATCCTCTTCTTTGATTTGCTCTCTTAAAGATAACACCTCTATTAGAATCTTGTTGAAGTCATCAAGATGCGCTTCTATCCTCATTCCTTCGATTATCTTAAGACCATATAGTCACTTCTTCGCTAATAGTCATTCATTATTGACTTGGACATGTACCTATTATTAAGCTTCTCTCAGACATCCGCTGAGTCTTCTAAGTCAATCACCTCCCAAAGCATGTTGTCCACTAGGTATAGCTGTATCATGTTGTTCGCTAGTGCCCACAATTTAACCCACACTTTCATCATCAGCCTCACCAGTCTGTCCTCCTTTATGTCGAGAGCTTCTTGTGTAAGAATGTTTTTAACATGTTGTTGCCATAGGGTGAAGTCACCATAGCCATTGAAGGGTTCCACAAAGAAGTTTATAACCCTTCCAATGAACATGTGACTTGGGTCTTCATGCCCCACCATCAATCTACGCCGATCAGGTACATCTCGGATCAATATCGACTTGCACCTTGCACCTGCACAAATTAGATCTTTGGAATTTGCCTAATCCACACCATCTAATGAATCCAAAGCACTTGAAAACCTAGGGTTGGACTCCTAAAGCACTTAATTTCGATATTGATCGCTACCGATCAAGCTAAAATAAAATCGGTCATATGATTGGTAAATTTACTCCTGATCTCAAATTCTGTTAATGGGTACAGATGAGACCAAACAACCCTATTCAAAACCCAAATCTAGCAAATTAACCTTGTCAAATGTTGTCAAACTTAACAACAAAGTCCTAATAACCTAATCCGATAAGAACTAATTGGACCTAATAATCTTTTGAAAATTGGATCCTACCTTGTGTTCTCTCTTCTCCCTTCTTAAACCCCTCTCTCCTCCATGTATGTTTCTCCCACCTGATTACAAAAGGAGCAAAAAATAAAAAATAGAAAGAAAACATGGTTTTTTAAATAACACGTTTTAATATTAAAATTATAAAGCTAAAACTCTGTTTTTTTTTTTTTTGCAAAACTAGCGCTTTGGTGAAAGTTGAAGTCTAAAACATTGACTTGAAATTAATTCAACTTTTACTTTAATGTTTTGGGGAAACATGCTAAAAGCATAAAAAACCAAATTGGTTTCTTTTCTTTTTGTTCATATTTCTGACAGTGCATTAAATGCACTTATAAACCTTTGTTGATTTCGATCCTATGGTTTGAATTTGAATGATCAGTTCCATTCAATAAAATCAAAATGTTTACAAACTTAGGATTAGACTTTTAGATATCCTGATTTTGACTCCAAAAAATTAATAAGTCAAAGCAACCTCGGCTGTCCAATCTAAAAAGGTACTCTTTTGGAGAAGCTTAGAAGCTCAATCATATAGTTTAAAATGCTCTAAATTCATTAGTTCGAGTGGATTAGATAAATTTTGAATTAATGGTGTGATTTATGCAACTAAAATATAAAATTTTAATTAATTATTATAATTTTAAGTTTTACTTGCATAAATCACACCGTCAGTTCAAAATTTGTCTAATCCACTTGAACTAATAATTTTAGAGCATTTGAAACTATATAATTGAATTTCTAAACTTTTTATAATGAGTAGCTTTTAAGATTGGATAGTTGAGGTTGCTCAAGTTTATAAATTTTTTGGAGTCAAAAAATATAATATGCAAAAGTATAACCATAAATTTTTAGACGTTCTGATTTCATTGAACGAAATAGAGCATTCAAAATCAAACTCTAGGATCAAAATCAATAGAGGTTTATAAGCGTGTTCAATACATTGTTAGAAAGAAGAAGAAAATGAAAAAAAAACCCAAAGTTCAATTAGTTTTAGTTCAACTTTGGGTTTTCAAGTTTTAACATGTTTCACCAAAAGATTAAAGTTAATTTGACTTTTTTTGTTTTTGCTTTAAAGTCAATATTTTAGATTTCAACTTTTATCCAAGTGTGTTATATTTGTAAAAAAAAAATAGTATGTTAATTTTATAATTTTATGATTAAAACGTGCTATTTAAAAAATATCTAAGAAAACACTAATCAGCAGCAGCACTTCTTCATGTGTGTAGAATGCGCCAGCCTCTTTTCTTCACAAGACCATCGCCATTGCCACCAAGACTATTCATGAAATAGAATAGAAGGAAGAAGCTTGTGGTGGCAACCTCATCACCAGCCCTTCCACGTGACGTCGCCAGAGCTACTCACCTCTACTGATCCATTGCCACCCCATCACCATGGTGCTACTCGTAGATGTTAGGAAGAGTACCTATACACTGGATACAGGATAACAGAAGACTATAGGTTGACTAACACCTATACATTGACATGGCACAGTGCCATGTCATCTGCTGATGTGTAATCCCCTATTTATATAAATTACATACTCAGTACGAGAGACCAGTTGGCTCTCTCCTGCCCATTTCTTCCTCGTATTCTTCTGTTCTCCAGCACTCCTCCGTAGGTCCTCTACAACTCCTTAGATCTAAAGCTGAAGCAACCTTCACTTGGTATTAGAGTGAGCATTCGATGGAGGGCCCTTCAAGTATTTCAGTGGATCAATGTTCTGCAACATCATCGTCAGCTAATTAGAGACGATTGTTCACGTCCAAGTTACCATTCTCATTCTCTTCATCCATGTCTCTTCCAAATATCACAGGCTCCATTGGTATTAAGTTGAATGGGGAGAACTTCATGTTATGGAAGACTCAGGTTCTTCTGCTATTGAGCACATACAAGCTTGTTGGCTTGATCGATAGAATTATTCTGTGTCCATCACCAACAATGATAGATCTGTTAGATCTATCAAGAGAAATCCTTAATGTAGAATTTGAGGTATGGAAACAGTTTGACAGTCTTGTGATGACTGTTATGGTGTCTTTCGTAGCGGAATCGACTTTATCTCTTGTGGTTGGTCTTGATTCCTCGACTGCCATTTAGAGAGCAATCAATAGCACTTATGCTTCGGCTTCTAGAGACAGAATCCTTCAGTTACATAATCAGTTACAATTGTTAAAGAAGGAATTGTTGAAGATGAATGAATATCTTCAAAAGGTAAAGATAATTGCTAGTTCGTTAGCTATGGAATTAGATCTGGTGTCTTCAAGTGACTCTTACTATATATTATGAATGGACTAGGATCGGAATATGAATCCCTTATTACTGCTAATATAGCTAGGATGGATGCTGCTTCATTAACTGTGGATGACATAATGGGCTTATATTAAATCATGAAATTCTTATACAGAAAAATGATCAACAGGTAATAGAACTTAGTGCAAATTTAGCATGATCTGGATTAAATTTCTCTCAGCAACAGCAAGGTGGTAATAAGGGGAACTACAATAAGAACAGAGGTAATAAAAATAAGAATTATACAAAAATTTCTGTAGTAATTTCAATCAGTCTGCACAAAATCAAAATTATCAATTTACTGATAGTACACAGGATAATGGAGGTAACACCAGTCAGATTGGTGAACAGTCAAGTGCAAATATATGTTAGTTGTGTGAAAAGCGAGGTCACACAGTCCTTACGTGCTAGAAACACTTCAATGTTTATTTTAGAAATCCTAGCTCTTGTAGCAACAATCCAAACACAAACAATGATAGTGATTTTCAATTTCCTATAGCGAATGTAGCTTCCACCAGTAGTTTTTCACCTCAATTTGACCCCAATTGGTATCCAGATTCAAGGGATACTAATCACATGATGCTAGATGGAGGTATTCTAGGAAATCCAACTCCCTATGTTGGTTTTGACAAGGTAAAAGTAGGCAATGGCGAGGGACTTACGATTAAACAAATTAGTTAGTGTGATTTCAATATTTTTTAGCTTAAAAATACCTTGCATTTTTCTCTATTGCTAAGAATTTAGTGTTTGTTTCTTAGTTTACTAGGGACAACAATGCTTATTTTGAGTTCTTTCATAATTATTGTTTGATAAAGGACATCTAGAGCAAGAAAGTGGTATGTTGCGGAGTTAACAAGAATGGGCTTTACACTCTACTCTAGGAAGATACAACATCTCCTACCATCTTCTTAGCTAAAAGAATAAAGTCATGGCATAGTCATCTTGGCCATCCAGCTCTTAGTACAAATTTACAAGTTCTTGGTACAGTTGGTGAACCTTTAGGTTCTCATAGAAATTTTTTTGTCCTCATTGTGTAGTGGCTAAAAACCATTGCCAGCATTTTCCCAAGTCTAGTTATATCTCAAGACATCCTCTTGATATTATTGCTTCTGATGTTTGGGGTCCATCCCCTTATGTTAGCAACAATGGTTGCGAGTACTATGTGTCTTTTCTTGACCATTTTAGTCATTTTTGTTGGGTATACCCAATAGCTTCTAAAGATCAAGTGTTTATAGCTTTTGTGCACTTTAAAAATTATGTGGAAAATGTTCTCTCTTGCAAAATTAAATATTTCCAAAGTGAATGGGGAGGTGAATTTAGAAAGCTCACTACTCTTTTCAATGATTGTGGACTTGTTCATAGGATTGCTTGCCCTTACACACATAATCAAAATGGTCTAGGTGAAAGAAAACATAGGCATATCATCAATACTTGTTTGGCTCTTCTACATCAGGATGGTTTGCCATACAATTTTTGGAATGATGCAGTGCCATGTAGTATTTATCGCATTAATAGACTTCCCACAACAGTGCTAGGTAATATATCACCTTTTCAAAAGCTTTTTAGTTGGTTGCCAGATTATAAATTGTTAAAGACATTCGGTTGTGACTGTTATCCATACTCCGGCCATACAATACTAATAAGTTCAGCTTTCAGTTAGATTGTTGTATTTTTTGGGGTATAGCACAAAACATAAAGGATATAAGTGTTTTTTACCAAGCATAGGTCGACTGTATATCACTAGCAATGTCCTGTTTGATGAGAAAACTTTTTCATACAAGACTCTAGTTACAACTGCCCCACAACATACATATTTTGTCTTCTTTAGTTTACCAATGCTAGTAGCTATATCTTCTGATCACATGATAGTTAGCAATGACTGAAGTGGGAGAGCTACTTCAACTGTATCTATTTCAAATCATGTACAACCAACTGCATCTTTACCACTCTCTGCGTCACCTGAATATGTTGTGACTGGCCAGTATCAGCAATCACCTAAGTTTGTTCCATATGTTTATGCTATAAATCTTCATTCTGATGCAGATTCTAGCACCACACCACCAAGGAAGCTTCAGTCTATGGTTGACATTTTACAATAGCCTCCATTACAATCCAGTAAATATGCCTTGACCGTTAAAACAAAACCTAATGTGGAGTTTACTTCTTTTAAGGTAACTTTTCAAAAATAATATTGGTGGTCTTCTATGTCAAAAGAATACTCTGCCCTTCAAAGAAATGGCACATGGTCTTTAGTAGAGTTACCACCTAATGCAAACATTGTTGGGTGTAAATGGGTGTACAAAATTAAGAGAGGTAACGATGGTAAAATTGCTCAATATAAAGCTCATCTTGTGGTGAAGCATAACAATATGGCATGGATTATATTGAGACCTTCAGCCCTGTGATGAAGCACTCTATGATCCGGATAATATTAGCATTGTCTGTAAGCTTTCATTGGAATATTAAACAAATTGATGTCAATGATACATTTCTTCATGGTACTTTGAATGAAGAAATATATATGATGCAACCCCCTAGATTTATTGATAAAGAAAATCCTTCTCTTGTTTGCAAACTTCATAAAGCCTTACATGGCTTAAAACAAGCTCCAAGAATGTAGTTTTTCAGGTTGTACTCTCATCTTCTCAAGATTGGGTTCAAAGTCTCCATATGTGATCCGGCATTATATATCTTTTATGATGGTAGAACAAAGATTTACTTATTGATATATGTGGATGACATTGTGATTATTGGGAATAATTCCAATGCATTATTTAATCTAATTACAAACCTCTCATATGTTTCCTTCTCTGAAAAATCTTGGGGATCTCAGTTTCTTTCTAGGACTAGAGGTCCTTTGTGACCACAACTGGCTAAACTTAAGTCAAACTAAATATATCATTGATATATTGAAGAAGTCTTAGTTACTTGACTCAAAGTCTTTTACTACACCCATTGCTACAAAGAATATGGTATCTTAAGTAGATGGTGAACTTCTAGCAAATCCGACTTCATATCGAAGCTTGGTTGGGTCACTTCAGTATGTGACTTTAACTCTACCTAAAATAGCCTATGCAGTCAATAAGGCATGTCAGTTTCTGGCAGCACCTACAACTAAGCATTTAGCTCTTGTTAAGAGAATAATCAAGTACTTGAAAGCAACTATTAATCATGGGTTATTGTTTACATCGAGCACCTTTGATTTTCATGTATATAATGATGTAGATCGGGCAGGTTGCCCCAATGACAAAAAATCAACATCTGGGTATGCAATTTTTATGGGTACCAATTTAATCACTTCAGGTGCAAAGAAACAACATTTTGTAGCTCGAACGAGTACAGAGTTGGAGACGCAATCTATGGTCCTCGCAGTAACATATTTACTTTGGCTATGGAATTAGGCAAAGAGTTATGTCTCCTAGTTTACAATCCTCCAAAATTTTGGTGTGATAATATTTTCACTATCTATCTAACAACAAACACAGTGTTTAAAGCTAAGATAAAACATGTCAAGGTTGATTTTCACTTCATACATCATCTAGTATTACAAGGTAAAATTGATGTCAATCATGTTGCAAATAAAGAGCAATTGGCGGATGCTCTAACAAAACCTTTGGCAGTTTTACAACTTGAATTGTGTAGATCTAAATTGAATGTTTATCCCACCTTCAATTTAAGGGGGGATGTTAGGAAGAGTACCTATACACTAGATACGGGATAACCAAAGACTGTAAGTTGACTAACACCTATACATTGACGTGGCACATTGCCATGTCATCTATTGTTGTGTAATCCCCTATTTACATAAATGACATACTCAATACAAGAGACCAGTTGGCTCTCTCCCGCCCATTTCTTCCTCGTATTCTTCTGTTCTCCAGCACTCCTCCACAGGTCCTCTACAACTCCTTGGATATGAAGCTGAAGCAACCTTCACTGTAGAAGACCCCTACTGCTGCCACTAGAGCTCCCCCTCGTCAGCATTGATGATGTCTGTGCCGCCCAGTCCATCGCCCCCTATGCTGGGAGCCTCCGGAGCGTCCTCTGTTCTTGTCGGAGAACTGCATATGGCTGCCTCTTCGGAGCCTCATGGTACCGCCCAAGAAACCTCCACCGAACCATGGAGCCCTCTGCCACCGCCCTAAGAGGTGCCCCCTTCCCCAGGGGCTGCTGCTGGTCAAGTCCATGCCTAGACCTCCTTCACAATGCCCAGCTGTCAGCGGGCTTCTTCGACAAGCAGCCACTCTTTGAAGCGCATCGCACTCCACTGCAAACCTTACCTGTCGGACCCTCCTGCCGCTATGGTTACTCTTGACTAGGGGTGTCAATGAGTTGGGTCAGGCCAAATTTAAAGCCGACCAATTGAGGCCCGATCTAAAATATAATGGGTCGGCCGGCTCAATCTAGCCTAATCCAAATAAAATATAAATTTAGTCTGATTTGACCCGACTTAGTGTGATCTTTTTGACATATTATAAAATATATATCATATTTTTATTTCTTAAAAATAATTTAATAACTTCTGATGATCTTATTAACAGTGTGTCATGTTAATGGTGGTCTCCATATTTGTGATAGCAAATATTATCAACTAAAAAATTTTAAATTTAATTAAATTATTTAATTATTATGTGTGACTAGGGACATAATAGTGCCAAAATCTTGTTGGGTAGGATGTAGAAAGAAAAATTAAAAATATTTTTTTGATTTAAATAAAATCAATAAATATATGATCTATTAAAAAATAAGAATTAAAATCATATAATTTTGTTTTCATTATAAGTGTATAAAACTTAATACAATAAGAAAATAAAAATAGACAAATCATGAAATATATGACATATGGAATAAGAAAAAAAAGACAGAAATGAGATTCTAAATCATAAAATCAACTATTAATATTTATAATTCGTTTTGTGTAATTTAACATATATATATTATATAATGAATATTTCAAAAATATCATATTTTATTTGTCTAAATAGAAGTTAAAAGAAAATTATAATGTCATCTGTTTGATTTAATCATAATCAAGTGCTGAAGTATTCCGACGAAAAAAAGATTTAACGAGAATCAAAATCAAAATTTGTCAACTTTTTATATCAATATACTAACGTAAGGAAAATGAATATATCATAACTTTTGTATTTTAAAATTTATTTTTATATATCTTCATAATATTAATATATTAATCATAGATTATCTAAAATAGGATATGAAATATCATAAAGACTTCGCACTGAAAAGTCACCGTGCAACAAAATACCCATCAAATAATGCACATGCACTTTATGGGGTGTTTGGTTGCATTTTAATTTTTAAAAAGGTTTCATGATAAAAAATTATATTATAATAACAAACATGATAATTTTTAAAAATGAAAATGAGATAATAAATATGTTTGGCAAAAAACATGATAATTTTTAAAAATGATAATGAAGTGTTTGATAGTATTTTAAATTTAAAATACACACGGAGGATGAGGGAGCGGTTCGCTGGGAAGTGGGTGTGCGGGCTCTGCGCGGAGGCCGTGAAGGACGAGATCTGCAGGTCTGGTCCGCGGCTGATCGGGACGGAAGAGGCGCTGGCTCGCCATCTGGCCTTCTGCCGGAGCTTCCGGGCGTCCCCGGCCGACGCCGACGAGCCCCTCATCAACGCCGTGCGGCAGCTCCTGCGGCGCAGCCTCGACTCCCCACGCTCCGGCCCACCTGATCCCCCCGCCCCCATCTTCCCCCCTTCTTCTCCTCCTCCTTCGGCCGCTTCAGGAACCACACTCTCCTCCCGGCGCGCCGGTTGATGCTACAACCCATCTCTGTGATGGGTGATCCCCCTCTTGTTCTACAACCTTTTCTAATTATTGTAGACATAAGTTAATAAGGCGGGAATGCTGCAACAGGGGGAGCGGCATGTGATGGAGAACGGTGTCTTGCACCTCTCATTGCGCGAACGCTCGATGGCGATGGCCGTCACCGCCACCGCTTGAAGAGGCTGTCGCTTCCAGCAACGAAGACGTCCGCCGGCCGGACCTCAACGAAGATTCTTTTGGTGCAGGATGGTGCGCCGGCACCCCCACCTGGTAGGGGAGTTTTTTTTTTGAAGCAACGCAGTTTTTTTTTTTTTTTTTAAAACTAACACGGTAAAACTTAGTTTTGTAAATCTAACGCACTTTGGTCAAAGTCGAGTTTTCAAAACTCGACTTTGACCCTAAACAGTAAACCCGCCTCGACTAATGACGGTGAAACCGGATTAGCTTAAAGTCGAGTTTTTACAACTCGACTTGTTAAAGTCGAGTTTTAATAACTCGACTTACGGGAGTGAAAAGTGTAAAAGTCGAGTTTCCAAAACTCGACTTTCCCACAGAACTGGTTTTTACCGACAGAGAATACGAAAGTCGAGTTTTCAAAACTCGACTTTCCCACAGAGTTGTAAAAACTCGACTTTAAACTAATCCGGTTTCACCGTCATTAGTCGAGGCGGGTTTACTGTTTAGGGTCAAAGTCGAGTTTTGAAAACTCGACTTTGACCAAAGTGCGTTAGATTTACAAAACTAAGTTTTACCGTGTTAGTTTTAAAAATAAAAAAAAAACTGCGTTACTTCAAAAAAAAACCCCTGGTAGGGCGGCGCCGCAGCACCGGGAAACCTTTTATGTTTACGGATGATATGTCCCGAAATCGGGAGCACATTTCAACGGGGGTGTTAATGGGCTGGACTCGGCCCGGTCTGAAGTTGGTTTGTTTCCGACTTGATCCAAATTGTATCGACTTGGCCTGAACCGCAAAAATTATCAACTTAGTTCCATCCGGCTCAACTTTTTTATTTTTTAAATATATAATTATTAAATATAATAAAATTAATTATTTAAAATAATATTATAAATATGATAATATATTAATTAAAAAATAATTTTTTAAAATAAAAATGATATTTTAATTAAGTTATGATAAAAACTTTTGCCTCCTTTGGCCTATTTCAGCCTGTTTTGGCTGGTATATCGGCCGGGTTAAAGTCTGCAGGTCAAAACCTTTGGCCTATATAACGGCCCACGGTTGACCCAGCTCGTGAACCCGCGAGCTGACCCGGCCCATTGTCACCCCTACTTTTTTGTCAATGGAAGGAGAAAATTTCTCATTTTTTCTTCTTCCTCAGATGAGGAGTAAAAGTGAAAATGGTTACAATTCTAAACGTGGTAATGAAAATAAGAATAACTTAGGTGTGAAGCGGAAGTGATGGGCTTCTAAAAGGCTCCTAAATGCACCCAAAGTTAAATATGTTTTGTTGGAATGAGTCTCAAAAAAAACCACTTTGTGAGAAAGACTATTGATTAAATGATTGTTGGGTTGGTTAGATAATTTAATCACTACATAAATATCAAAGTTACTACATCTTCGTCAAGGGAGGGAGACAAGATCACATATATGAGACGTGGTCACCTATAGACGACACTAAGCTCCAGATTTTAGGTTCCTCGTGACCCTAAAAATTAAATAGAGATATTAATAGATCGACCCCCCTCATACGAGATCATCTTGTGATTTCATCTCCATAGCAGGTGGTTATAAGGTTTTGATGTCTACTTTCACTACAAGAAAAGAGAGTTTTGCCCACCAAAACATTACTCGTAAGTAAAAAGTGGTAGGTAAAAACAGTCTTTACCTACCCACTATGCCTACTGATTGAAGGGTTCATAGGTAAATCAATCAATGCCTACGAATTACCTATGGAATTAACCATCCGTAGGTAAATATTACACCCGATGAATCGATCTGAACCATTCATTAAAAGATGATCTAACGACTTATATTTATCCTTCTCTTCCTCTATCCCCATCATCCATTGAAATCAAATTGCGGGTTGAGATCACCCTCCAAACCCTTAGTGATGAATCCCTTGATCGATCGAGTGCCTCCGAAACCATTGGTGTGGAATCCCCCGCTCGTTCCCTTCTCTGTTGCAGAATCCCCCACTCGATTGGCTACAAAATCCCCTGCTCATTCCCTTTTCTACTGCACAACCCCCCACTCGTAACTGTTCTCTTGGCTACGGAGTCCTCCTCTCGTTCCCTTCTCTACTGTGGAATCCCCGGCTCGAAACCCTTCTCTACTGCAGAATCCCCCACTTGAAACCCTTTTCTACTGCAGAATCCCCTGCTTGAAACCATTCTCCTGGCTACGGAATCCTCATACTCACAACCCATCTCTTGGCTGTGGAATCCCCCTGCTTGAAACCCTTCTCATTTTCCCTTTCTTGGCTGCTAGGGGAAGTTCGTCCACCTTTAATCGATGCACCAGTGAAGCTCCTCACCTTCATTCGACCATTGCGGCGAAGCCTTGAATGCCAGGCATCACGATGAAGCCTTTAATGCCATCCATCAACATAGCGCCAGCCATCGCCACATAGCTTCTCAGTCTTCATCTGCCTTTTTGGTATGTTTCTTTTAGCCTTAACTCCTATATGGCCAATAAAAATTTTCCTATTTTATTTTCATTAGTTTTGTGTTTACGTGACCATGTTTTACTCATTTCGTTGATGAGAGGCATTCTTCTCATCATTTCGTCCCCCTTTACTATCTTTCACTTTATATTTTAATGAAAGTTTTTTGTTAAACTATAGGCCTAACAGAAGAAGTTCAATTAAAAGTCAAGTTCCTAAAGGCTGTTTACCAAGATATATAGTATGTGACAACCTATGTTTCTAGCATGTTCCGATTTATACTTCTCGTATGTATAATTTGTTTTTACTCGTTTTCTTTGCAAGTTCTGCTGTTTGAAAATTGCTCTATCTGCTACTTTGTTTGTTGGTGAACACGTGCTTTGGTAAACCTTTGCTCTATGCACATGACTAAATTACACTGCAATAGTTTAGATATTATTTTTTGTTGTATTTCTTAGAAGACTCATTTACTCATGGTTTACCTTCTATTTTTTATACTCTAGGCTTATCATATCCAGGTAACGCATTGACTTCTCAATATCCTATTCCATGGGTTTGTAAGTAGGATATTGAAAGAGTATAAAAAATAGCCAAGTTGAACATGTGTTTTTATTGTAGCTAAGACAAGTCACTTGACCATTTGTACTCCAGCCTGACATATATACACCAAAACTTAGGTGTTGTTTTGAGTGCAACTACTCCATTAAGCGCCAAAAATGTTGATGACAAAGTTATTTACTTTGGTGTACTTGATGAGATCATTGAAGTTGACTACTATGGACACATGAGAATAGTATTATGTAAGTGTGATTAGATAGATGTGCATCAACAGGTGAAACATGATAGATCTTTTACAATAGTGAATCCATCATGTAAGTTAAGAACAAGTGAACTTTATATCTTAGCATCACAAGCAGAGTAAGTTTAGTTTGTGGAAGATCATAAGAATATTGGTTGATTTGTTGTTTGCAAGATGAACCCACGTGATGTTTACAACTTATCAGAATTTAATGATGAAGAAGATGTTGATTTCTTAGCTATACAACCAACATCTCTTGACCAAATATCTAGATTCCAAGATGATAACAATTTTGAGGACTTGTTGGTTCATAGATCTGATATAGATGGAATTCAAGTGTAATATAAGTCATTATTGATCTTGCATCTATTGCTATAATTACCCTCCATGTTACATTCTCTTTTTGTTTCTATAGTATGCTGACAACCTTGCTTATTTTTACTGGGAAATCTTTGTCAAAGCATTCAGATCTCTTTTTGATGAAAACTATGTTAAATTGATATGTTTTGTAAGATATGTTAATGAAAGGAGTGTGGACCAAGTAAACTATATAAGGTGGGGGACCACAAAGACAAATTAAGCCTCACTTCTTTTTTAGGAATCTAAAAGAGTGCAGTAATTAAAGCATTAAACTGGTCATCCGACAGTAAAAAAAGATCCACTCATCGTCACAATTAAGACCCCAAAATTTAAAGGTTCAATCGGGGGAACTTCAAGGTCTGAAATCTGATGACCATTGAGGGCCTGAAATTTGAAGGTTATACAAACTCAGAAGATCTATGAAATTGAAAACTAGGAATTGATAGAAATGTATCTTGTAATTAAACTACCAAGGCAATAGCCCAATTGTTGATTTGAGCAGGTCTATCATGTTTTTGTTCCAAAATATCTTTACACCTCACCTTCTATAATTTCCATATAGTGTTTATGGTATAAATGACGTAATTTAGAGAGGAAGTGATCCTTCTGAGTTGTTCAATCTAGCCACAGGCTAACCAGGTCATCAAAGGACTTATGTTTTCGCAAGTGAAGAAGCTACATGTAGACAATTCAATTTGGCCTTATTTAGAGCTTACAACTCTTATTCTATTAATAATATCCCTTATTGGACCGGTAAACATCAAATTGAACTACCCTTTTGGATGAGCTGAGGAGCCTACTGGAAAAATTGAGGATGAGTTATAGATTTCTAAGCAAAGCCATATCCACTATATGAAGACCATATCGATTCCAATTACCATTTTTTAATGATCAATCATTGATGGTTATGATCAAGTTTTGATAACGATGATACATTCTGGGTCATGCCGCATCATTTTGATTTCTACCAGATCTTGTCGATCGTTGTCATCTATCATATTTCAGTATCCATTAATAAAGTATAAAGAGTTTTTTTTTTAATCTAATTGAAAGAGAATCTTATTTATCTCATTATATTTTATTTTCAATAAACGACATTCAATTCTGATCTCCCATTTGTCCGCAACTCCCCTCAGAAGTCAAACAAGCAATTCTGTTTGCATGTAGTCCCAATCAAGACCAGTGGATACCTAGCCCTTTGGCCACATCCCTGACCCAATTTATGACCTCCCTTTACTTTTTCTCATTTATATCAGTTGAATAAGTTTCTATAAGCTTCATGATGAAAATTATCATCATCAAATGATGGCAATCCAACTTGTTGTCTTGTACATCAAAACTTACTATTTTAAACTAGATCTTTTTCTTATCTATGTGGTGACCTATTTTAATCAAAGGGAAGGTGATCCACGATTTTTAATCTCTCTAGATTAGTTGGGTAAGTATCTAAAGGCTCATGGTAACAATTAGCACCATCGAATGGTTGTAATCCAACTTATGCCCATGTGTATCAGAACTTGCTATTTTTTTACTTGCTTCACCTCCTCTATAAAAAGAGATTAATTTGAACGACCTAAGAAAAGAACCCCATCCTCCAACTTACTCTCCTCGTCCTCCAGCCACCCTAAGCTCATCCTCAACCTCTTCTACTCTCTCGCAAGCTCTCTACCACATTCTACTCTGATCCCATGGTGAGAAATCGATCCTGAAGCAAGAAAGGAGGCTCTATCTATGCTTTCGACATTAACAATCTTCATCAGCCTACACAAATTTATTGAGTCATGCTGCAAAAGTTGTTAACATAAGAAACCTTCTACTCTGCGTCCTTGTCCATTTTGAACAAATGGCACTCGATTCCTGTGTGCCATTTGTCTGTGGTTATCATTACAACAAGGGTGCGCAATCAGGTTATGTTTTCAACATCTGTCCACTTTAGAAATTTTTACAGAGATACATGGGCATATTTTGGAAAAGTCGTCAACAAAAAAACTCTTCCTCTCCAAGTCTTCTATCTGTACAACAAACATCACTCAATTCCAACATCAAGGTTGTCTGTAGTAGTCTCTTCATCAAAGTCGCGCTGAGGGTGCCAAATTGTAGGCCGACTGTATCGATCATTCTTCATCGATTTTCACTCCAATCAGAGTAGTTTCACTTCCCACATCTACTTTTTATTTATTCTACATCATATTTAGGTCATTTTCATTAATTTTGGCATCATATTATATTATAAAAATCCAAAAAATAGGGTTTAGGGCTTGCCCCAATCTGATGAGTTCTAATCTAATTCCATGTTTTTCGCTCTTTCTTTTATAGTTTCTACACTTCACATAGTTCAAATTAGTTTCTTTGACTTGGTTCTTTGTTTAATAGTTACACAGATACATCAAGCTAGCATCGATTGGAGACTTTTGTTCATCAGCTGGCCGAAGAAGGAGATGGTTGAACCTGTACATCTGTTTCCCGTGTTAAGGTACACACAGTCACCTTTTGTCTAATTGGCATTATATTTCATTTATATCAAAGCCCACGGTTCTTGGCGACCACACTTCTTCATCTCTACTTCTACTTCATCATTCTCTTTTCTATTGCTGATTCCTTTAATTTTATTTTCCTTTGCCTCCTCCCACAAGACTCTAACCATCTCTCCAGTGCTCGAACAATGCCGAGGGATGAAAGTTCGGGGATCAATGTGAGTGTGAGACCGAGGTGAGAGTTTTTCCTCATTTACTCACCTATTCCGAGGTGCTGACCTGAGACCCATTTTCGAAGTCAACACTACAAGGGTGAGATAGTGAGGAAGCTATCTATATCATGCACAGGGGAGCTCTAGCTTGATCACAGCTGCTAACAGGAGGGATGACACTGTTTGGTCTTCTTTTCTTCTTACTTTTCATCAAGCTCATACATGTATGTATGTATATATATGTAGCACTTGCTGATAATATGAACCATGACATTATTTTTACAGTGAAGCATTACTTGGCGAGAAGGATATATATTCGGATGTGATGATGAAGTAAAATAAAATAGTTCAATAAGATATAAACCCTGAAGTGGGTCTCATCATTTAAAATCTTAGAAAGTCTCTCATTACTCATTTGTTTGACTATTTTAACATGAATATTTATGATACATGTATTCAGGACATGTCATTAGTGTCAAGGCATAAGGACCCAAGAGCTCTTTGGTTGCATGACAAATCTGAGTTTTTATTACAAAAAATATCTTTTTTACGAAAAAAATCATTAAAACAGATATTGTCAGTTATCAAAAAAAATAGAATATGTAAAACAACATTGTTGTAGATACTTTATGGCTCCTGTTTGCATGCATAGGCTGTTGTCATGTCTTTTTCTACATCCCCTAAATTCCCATTGAATGCCTTGGAACTCTACTTCACTCTTTGGAAGATAAGTTACAAGCAATTTAACCATCATGTGATTACTTGTTATCTGTTATATAGTGTAATATGTTATCTGTTATTTGTGATTACTTGTTGTATATTGTTTAATGCAAATAGGGGGAAGCAAGTAATGGAGAATTTATCCTACAAGTCTGATGGTGTAAGCTTGAAAGAGAAAGAGTTGTGGGGGTCGGACATGTCATCAAACCCCCCACCCACAGTCAAAAAAGATCAAGAATATCGTAGACATTTATGATACCAAAGTCAATAAAGTACAAAATGGACTATGATCCATTCCAATCCTTCATGAAGTATGTTATTTGTAGACACGCAAATTTTACCTATTTGAGGAGCTTAAGATTCATGTTTTCTTAGAAGATACTCGAGGTTTCCGATAAACAAACTGGATCATCGAAAAAATGATAAAAAATAGGCTCTGAAAGGGAAGATGACCCCCTTGCCAGGTCACCAAGTGGCGACCTGCCTGCCGGGTCACCTGGCAACCCAGTCAATGGGTCATCTCCAAATTCCTGCCAAGTCCACCCGTTCTGACGGTGGTAGGTGGGGGGGTCAAATCTAATCAGGTACGAGAAGCATCCCAATCAATGTGTCGCCTAGTATTTTAGCATACGGACTGACTGACGTGACCTATGAGCAACGCACACTCGTCCGAATGGTTGGGACTGACTAGACATAGGCATCCTGCCACTGTAGCAGGCTCGGACGATGCACGCTTGGCTTTCGGTGCACGCGCATTTAATGGCATTTATGGTTTCGCAGGTGACCCATCAAGCAGGTCATTTGCTGTTCTGGATGACATTTTATATTATTGAAATGCCCCTGAGGCCTATTTGCCTATAAAAAGGGACCCCGTAACCATATTTTCAAGGGTTGGAAAAAGTTGGAAAAGGTGAGAATGTCCCAAACTCCCAAGTGAGAGCCCTAGAGAGCTTCAAATCATCTCCATCCTCTAAGCTTCATTGTCCAAGATATTGAAGCTGCCCACTCCATCTACCTCCATAAACCAATGTTCTCCTCTTCGTTTCTTCACCGGCATCCATTTTGAAGCTTCTAGAGCTCCTACATCTGAGGGGAGATCATCATCCACATTCTGGGAGCTCTTGGGAGTCATCATCAAGCTTTGAAGGTCGTCCAAAAGCATCCGAGAGCAAACCGGGTTCTGAAGCAGGACCCGCCTGCCGGGCCGCCCAATGACCCACCTGTCGGGTTGCCCAGAGCTCCAGATTGCCATTTTTGGAGCTGAAATCTATTTTTCTTCCCCATCTTCTAGCATTTCTTTATTTATATGTTCTCCATCATAGATAAGCATGCTTGCATGCATATTTAGCTTAATCATATTATATATCATCGTCCAAAACACATAAAAGAGGGGTTGGAAGTCATTCCCAATCCAATTAGTCCATTTCCATTTATGGTTTTAGTTCATTTCTCTTGCAAGATGCTTCACTATCTTAGTTCTTGATAGAAATGTATGCCTTACAAGCCAATCATATATGATATGATTCAACATTTCTAGAAATATCTTATTCAATTAATTAGGCAAATCTTCATTATAAGCTCTTATTAGATGCGAATATAATAATGAAGTTCTTGATCAAATACAATGATGATTAAATCATGATGAGATCATGATAATGAGATTGATCATCTAGAGGTATTTGATTTAAATGTTCCTAGTCATAGGATACTTGAGACGGGACATCAAGGATCCGGATAGACTAGTGTATGTGATGTCTTCTCATGTGATGAGGACGACCGATCTCATTGGTCATTAGTGTGGAGACACTGAGATACATATGCAGGTGCTCATTAGTTGAATGAGTTCACCGAATCGACCGAATTAGAAACCCGAATGGTATCTTACCGAACTGTCTATCAGGGTCTTCTATCATCACGGTTGCATGGTTGAACCTTTGACCTGAGTCGCCAAAGATGCCTTGTTGGGTGGAACTTGTGCTTTGACCATTGACTTATGGATCACAATTTAGATGGTCCTATATAGCGATGGATCGGGTACAAGGAAAATCCGATGGAGACAATTGAGCGGACAACAAGGGATCATCCACTCTCGGTAAGTGAGAGTGAATGTCCTATGTGATAGTACTCTAAATCCCTGGCCATGGTAGATAGGATAATTGGAAAAGGAGTTTTCCAATTGATCCAATTCCGAGTACATGATCTTATAGAGTCGGTACACTAAGGAGTTGACAGTCGATGCCGTACTCCTTTCCGACCGGGACATTGGATGGATGAGGGTTTATATCCATGTGGTAACTGATGATGGAAAGGCTCAATGGAGATGAGATTATCCCCATAGCCATTTGGGATCATGGGATGTGGCTTGTACCCTTCATGATCGGTAGGCCGATTAATCTGTTATCGGATAACGGATTTAATTAAATTAAATATAATTGTTCTATTTTATTTAGGCCTCAACCAAATAGGTTATTGGGCCTAGTGGGTCACACACAAAAGGACTTATCCACAAGAACAGGGGCAAGGGCGTAATTTATAGAGATTTTGGGTTTTTATGAAAAATTCCATAATTCTCTATAAATACTAATGGTTTCAACCAAACCCTATCAAGCCAAGGGTGAAAACCACGTCCCAAGCCTCCTACCTACCTCCTCCTCTCTCTAGAAGGTGTCCATGGTCGATGGAGCTCCGTTCGGGAAGAGTTCTCGAGGCCGGCGCGAAGGGAGAACCTGCTGTGGATGAAGTTCGTGTGGATACTGCTGGAGACCGGACATTTGAACGGTTTGGAGAGCTTGATAAGCTCATCTCCTTTCTCTCCATGGGATTATATGAATCCCTATCAGGTATATTCGAACCCGATTTGATCGATTTTCGTCGTTCGGTTCTGATTGAGACGGATTCTAAAGGAACCCATAGGAATCGTCGCTTCCGCTGCACCAAATTTTAATGGACGATTACTTACAGTGGTATCAGAGCCCGGTTCAAGTCTCGGTCGAAACCGACGTCGAATCGACATAATTTCATGTTATTTATGTGTTCCCGAATCTGTGCAAACGTCTGTTTTGACGAGGCCACCATATTCTGTGTATGACTCAGATAAAAGATTGGTTAGCCTTTATAGAATCTCGTGATATAGGGATTTCCAACGCCGCAAACCTTTTGAAGTTTGTATCTCTGTAGTGTTCGGGAGAAGCCTCAAAAGTTGGTGTTTCTGTCATGCCCGAACCGACACCCGGATTTGGGGATTTTGTGAAATCTCCGTCCACAGAAGAATCTGAGGCTTTTAAAAGGTTTAGGAGATGGGTAATATGATTACCTAGCTTTTACCTTTGATATCCATCTTTGAACGATGGCGGAGAATGAGAATTTTTGAGTTTTCCGACGAACTAGGGTTCTGCGGAATCTGGCGGCGCCGACTTGTTTCTTCCTGATTTCCCGTTGATAAAGAATTTTTCTCTGAAGGGATATATACATATTTGGAAACTTCATATGATGAGTATTCTAAATTGTATTTTTGGAGAATATTTGGCTTCATGGATAAGGAGTTATCCTCGTTGCAAAATAGAGATTTCTGCTACGGAATTTGGGTGACCGCCGCCTCTTCCTCCTCATTTTGTGGTCGACTGCGATTTTTCCTGTATATTAGGCCGATTGTTTTGGATTCCTTATTTGATAAGTATTCCAACGCATATTTTTCCGGATTTTTCGGAGTCCGGTATAGGGAGTTAGAGACCTGGTTTTATGGAAACACTCCTCCCGGATGAACAGTGCCCTGCCCCGGCCCTTATCGGGCGGAGAAGAAGACGTCCGGATCCGATTCGGACCCGGTCGCTACAGTAGCCGCGGGCCGGCGCACCAGGCGGGTACACTGTAGCGGCGCAGCGCTAATTGAAGGCCGGCGCACCCTACGGCGCATACGGGCGCACGCATAAAGGGCGCTGTGCGCCAACGAGCTTGGCGCAATGCGCCAGTTCTTTCTCAAGTGATTTTAAAGTGTTTAAAATCATAGAAAATTCCGAAAAATTGCCATAAAATTCTAGAAAAATTCTGAAAAATTCTATAATATTATGTAACATGTTTTAAAGTGTTTAATGACATGTTAGATGATGTTTAGTTCTATTTACATAGATTCACTCATGGTTAAACTTTAAAATTGTTTTAAAGGTTTAACTTAAATTATTAGTGTCTTAATTAATTATGTAAAATGAGATTTTACAGAATATAAATTGGGACATTAATTTTTGACCTTGCACAGTATTGGGAATGCATGAATGTTCTAAATAGTTTAGTTTTATATGTTCATTTCATATAAATTGTTTATATGTTGTTGTCATGTTATTTTCATGTTATTTATTTCATGAAAATTCGACATGCATGAAATTGAGAATTTAAAAATAAATTATATAATTTTATGCTGATATATATGATATATCTCATATAATTATCACGTATGCGCTCTATGTTCATGTGATGAATGTTAGTGTGTGTATGGAGGTGATCATGGACTTAATTGTGTTTGGCTTGTGATTGCTTTTAATTATGTTGGTTATGTTATTAAATGGGGCCTGCGTGTGCCTCCTCTCTCTCTATACAATCTGATTGTACATTCTACCTCCCTCCATTAATGTACTCCCCTTGGTTAAAACCAAGGTTTCTTATTGAGTTATGTACATTTGTGGGTCTGCATACCCTTAAGCCGCTTGTAAGAGTTAGAAGCCGGTTCGTGGAAGGTTGGAGAGCGGGACCACTTGGAGAAGCACCCTTCTGAAGTGGGAGCATACCAACTCAAGCATCTGAAGCAAGGATTTGCACCTATAGGGGTGCCTTAGGTGCATGCTTAGGGTTAAGTCCATGATCACCTGATTTTGTGCATATTTGATATGTGGATGTGTGCTACAACTTATACCTTAGATATATGATATTCCAAAGGTATTATATATACTTAGCACATATTATTGATGAGACTAAAATAAAATCCCTCCTTGTCATAATTAGGTTGATAAACGTGTGACATTAAGAATGACTCACGTAGCCTTCCGTTGTTATGGTCTTGATGAGCCAATCTTAGATTGGATGGGTTTGTTGTGCTACCACAAGACTCATTCAGCAAGGGATTGGTGATCATGGCTAAGGCATTTGCCGAACCTTGGGGTGGACCATTTGCATGGCTTTGTTGTGCTACCACAAGGGCTGTTTGAAGAATTCATTCTCATAACGTAACAAGCGGGTTTGACCTAACTAGAGTATATGGCTTGTTGTGCTACCACAAGGTCATAACTCTAGAGGCTAAATGAGTAAGAGTTGCAAGAGTTGCAACTGGCAATAGTTGCCTACCTATTAAGTATGGGGTGATTTGTTGTGCTACCACAAGGTCATCACCATAAAGTTAATAGGGTCTTAGTCCCCACTAGGATTTCATCGTGATATCCCGTCTTTGCATAATGAGGGTTATGCAAATTCGTCGAAAATTAGTGGGAGCATAAATTAGGATCAAAGACCATATCTTAATTTCATGAATATACGCAATGTTATATTGATAAAATTATATCTCAGTTGTAGAATACGATAATAAACCACCATTAGTATGGCATATTAGATGCCACATAGCTTAATGGCTCACACTTCTTAGACTAGTTTAGAACTAAGAGAATTGTTCTCATAGTTGACCAATTAACTATTCTACTTGAGAAGTAGGTGTCTCCTAAATTATCTAGTGATATGAAAGAAAGATAAGATCTTATCTCATAGACAAGATGCATTGTTTGCCTTAAATTAGATGTTAGTCTCTATGAGATATAAATTGTAGAGACAACATGGATAGATGGATATCAGATCCATCATGGCTCATATTGATGAGTTAACTAAAGGGCAACTTAGATCAACAATACATCTTAATTACTTCTTGTTGGTGAGACCAATAGTAAGAAGTAAAATCATTAGATAAAAAATATGAGAGAGTTAATTGTAAAAGAAGGTGGTCAAGATAATAAAGCCAGAATAAGACATGATTCTTACACTGTCATGATGATGATAAGTGGAAGAGGAAGTACAAAGTGTTTTGTATATAATGCAAAGGTGGAGCTTGAGAAGCTTCATGTATCCAAGTCATTGGCACTTACTTGTTTTAAATATACACTTAATAGTATTAGATGCTATATGTGTATATCATAATATTAGATACTGTGGATATATCTAATGGTATGAGATACCGAATATGCATCTTATATCTACAACGAGTTGTAGATGATGACAAATAAATGAAGGTTTAATAAAGAAGATGTTGACCTACATATGAAATGGTGCAAAAGTTGCATCATTATTAGTGGGAGGTGCAATTCTTTAATAGCCTTATCGAGATGTCTTAATAATTAAGATTGCTATTATATCCTTCTACAAGAACTTTATATGATTTCCTACTTGAATAAATATTGATTTATTCTAAGCTATGGAATTGATAGATGTTCTAATAGATTGAATGGCAAAGTGTTTGCCAGTGGGAGCTTAATGAATTGTTTAATCATATTTGATATGTTAGCTCTCATGTTATGTGTGAATATTCCTTTTAAGAGTAAATGGATTGATTTAGATCAATCTACACTTTAGCTTCATATAGACATGGAGAATGGGTTAATGAGTTATTAGAACTCGTACATTTAGATGTATGTTAGTCCATATCTAGTAAGGCTAAAGAAGAATATTTCTACTTCATTATTTCAAAGATGATGTCTCTAGATATGGATACATGTACTTTATGAAGTACAAATCTAAGACCTTTGAGAAATTATCTGAGATTAAGAATGAAGTAGAGATACTAATGGAACTAGTATTAGAACTCTTTGATGAGATCAAAGAGAGGAATACTTAAGTACATAATTCACATATAATTGAAGGATAATAGAATCTAATGGACACCTCTTTACACATTTTAGCTTAATTGAGTAGCTAAAATGAGAAGTCATATTATGTAAGACATAATATGAACAATGACGAGCTTTGCAAAATTTCCTCTTTGTCTATTTTTGGTTAAGTACTCATTATAACCACTTGTTCTTAATTGGTACCTTCTAAGTCTGTTCTGATTATTCCATATAGGATATGGAAAAGGGGTTAAAACTTGACCTTAAGCAAGTTAAGGTTTAGGAATGTCCGACCTGGTGAAGAAATATAACTCTAACAAGTTGGAATATAAGACTATGAAGTGTTGCTTGTGGGATATCCAAAGGAAACTTTTGGATATTAAATATACGACCCTTATGTATAAGGGTATGTGTTGCTCAGCTCACTATATTTCTAAAGGAAAAGTTCCTTCTTAAGAAAGATAGTGGGAGCAAGGTATATATGGAAGATGTTCCAGTCCACAACCCAATAACACTTCTATTAAGGTGCTAGTTAATAATTACACAAGGACAAATGATAGGTCTTTACTTGTGTCCATTCTATTTAAGAGATATGTGAGACATATCTCTGATAGATGAAATGAGGCATAAGATAATAAGGATATTGATCCTAGGATCTATATAGAACCAATATGAGATATTGATTCATTAATGGAAAGAGACAATAAAATCCGATATAAACTTTATCTATTCTAATCAAGTTTAGAACTTGATAGATCCACCTAAGGATATAGTATCCATAAGGAATAAATGGATCACTAAAGAATAGATTGGAGTGGATTAGAAGGTAGATACCTTCAAAGGTGAGAATAGTTGAAAAGGATATCATTGAAGTCAAATGGTTGACTATGATGAGATCTTTTATCTATTCCATGGATTAATCCATTCGGATTTTGATTGTTACACTCTATGATTATGAGATAAGCTAATTGGATGTTAATATAGTATTCCTCTAAAGTATTTTGAGGAATAGGTGTATATGATACAACTATAGGGAATCAAGTCCCAATAACATCCAAGAAGAGTGTGTATTAAGTTCATTTATGGACTAAAGTAAAATTTCCCATAGATCATATATAAGGTTTAATGAGATTAAATCTTATGACTTCGTTAAGAACGAAGAGGAGCCTTGTGTATTCAACAAGATAAGTGGGACTCTTGTTACTTTCTTGACATTTTATGTTGATGACATACTACTCATTGAGAATGAAGTAGGTGTGTTATCATAAGTGAACCTAGCTATCAAATTGATTCTCCAAACACAATTTGGGTTTTGAGATATATGGAGATAGATCTAAAATCAATGCCCAATTAATGTACGTAGTCACCATAGTCAAAGGGTTTGACATGATAAACTCCAAGATAGGTTTCTTACCTATGTGGTGTGGAGTTGATCTCTGTAAAGTGTTGTCTTTGTAGACTTCTTGAAAGATAAAGAGATCACATAAATAGAGCCCTTATGCCTTTGTCATAGGGTCTATTATTTATATGATGCTACGTACATGATGTGATTAATGCTCTAAGTGTTATGAGTATTCATCAGGAAAATCCAGGTGAGAGTCACTAGATAGTTTAGAGATATATCATTTGGTACTTGAGAAGCACTGAGAATGTATCTCTATACAGTGGAGGATAAGACTTGAAGTCTTGTAGTTTTACAAACACAAGCTTCTAATCAAATAAGTTTGATATTAAGTCAGAATAATTGTGGTGTAGTGAGTTGAAAGAGTTCTATGTGATAGAACACTGTAAGTTCTACAACATATGTAAACAAGTTTACATGGTGGTTGCACACTACTTGAGAAGTAGTCTAGATGAAGTTTTTCATCTACATATTTGATATGGGATTGTCTCAATTTTCTCTGAAAGTGTATCATTGTTTTGAGAAAACAATGGAGTAGAGCCGATGTCTCATCAGAAGTTTAGAACTTCTGTGGCGATACCATACAATCAGAGAGATTGCAACTTATAGAGATATGATTAAAGATAAAGTATCTACCGTTAATAACATTGCAAATCCACTAATCAAGCGATTTACTCAAAGAGTGTTTGAGCTTCACCTCGAGCTGGTATAGATCAGCCAGATGGGTGATTGGCTTTAGTGCAAGTGGGAGATTGATAGAAATGTATGCCCTACAAGCCAATCATATATGATATGATTCGACATTTCTAGAAATATCTTATTCAATTAATTAGGCAAATCTTCATTATAAGCTCTTATTAGATGCGAATATAATAATGAAGTCCTTGATCAAATACAATGATGATTAAATCATGATGAGATCATGATAATGAGATTGATCATCTAGAGGTATTTGATTTAAATGTTCCTAGTCATAGGATACTTGAGACGGGACATCAAGGATCCGGATAGACTAGTGTATGTGATGTCTTCTCATGTGATGAGGACGACCGATCTCATTGGTCATTAGTGTGGAGACACTAAGATACATATGCAGGTGCTCATTAGTTGAATGAGTTCACTGAACTGACCGAATTAGAAACCCTGAATGGTATCTTACCGAACTGTCTATCAGGGTCTTCTATCATCACGGTTGCATGGTTGAACCTTTGACCTGAGTCGCCAAAGATGCCTTGTTGGGTGGAACTTGTGCTTTGACCATTGACTTATGGATCACAATTTAGATGATCCTATATAGCGATGGATCGGGTACAAGGAAAATCCGATGGAGACAATTGAGCGGACAACAAGGGATCATCCACTCTCGGTAAGTGAGAGTGAATGTCCTATGGGATAGTACTCTAAATCCCTGGCCAGGGTAGATAGGATAATTGGAAAAGGAGTTTTCCAATTGATCCAATTCCGAGTACATGATCCTATAGAGTCGGTACACTAAGGAGTTGACAGTCGATGCCGTACTCCTTTCCGACCGGGACATTGGATGGATGAGGGTTTATATCCATGTGGTAACTGATGATGGAAAGGCTCAATGGAGATGAGATTATCCCCATAGCCATTTGGGATCATGGGATGTGGCTTGTACCCTTCATGATCGGTAGGCCGATTAATCTGTTATCGGATAACGGATTTAATTAAATTAAATATAATTGTTCTATTTTATTTAGGCCTCAACCAAATAGGTTATTGGGCCTAGTGGGTCACACACAAAAGGACTTATCCACAAGAACAGGGGCAAGGGCGTAATTTATAGAGATTTTGGGTTTTTATGAAAAATTCCATAATTCTCTATAAATACTAATGGTTTCAACCAAACCCTATCAAGCCAAGGGTGAAAACCACGTCCCAAGCCTCCTCCCTACCTCCTCCTCTCTCTAGAAGGTGTCCATGGTCGATGGAGCTCCGTTCGGGAAGAGTTCTCGAGGCCGGCGCGAAGGGAGAACCTGCTGTGGATGAAGTTCGTGTGGATACTGCTGGAGACCGGACATTTGAACGGTTTGGAGAGCTTGAGAAGCTCATCTCCTTCCTCTCCATGGGATTATATGAATCCCTATCAGGTATATTCGAACCCGATTTGATCGATTTTCGGTTTTCGTCGTTCGGTTCTGATTGAGACGGATTCTAAAGGAACCCATAGGAATCGTCGCTTCCGCTGCACCAAATTTTAATGGACGATTCCTTACAGTTCTAATCTATTTTCACTTGTTTTTATGGCTTACTTGTTTTTGTAGGAACAACTAAAAGTGCTTTGAGCTCTTTCTTCTTGGCCGACTGAAAAGGAAGAAGATGGAACCTATAATCTCCCAACACGATCTCTTTTCAACTACACATGCGATAACAACATTACCCTATATTTAGACTTTTTAAAGGACTTGTACTAGTTTGAGAGAAAATTGGTCAGGAAGAAGATCCTTGCCTCCAATTTTTTATATGTACCCAAGATATTACTTTGATGTCTCTTCCTTCATGTATTGTAGATCCACTTTCATAGTTACATGTAGTATTGACATTGAAATCTATTAGTTACCTCAACAACAGGATGATTTAGTGTGTGGTTTTTTCACACTCCACTATATATATATATAGATATAGATATCTTTTTGTAAAGAATGCTCTACTTACATTCACTTGGTCAAAATGTCCATACTTTGTACTAACTATGAACTCAACCTTTTGTATGTTTTGGTTCCTAATTTACCGACATTCATCATTTGGTAATATATGATGTTTTAATTGTAGATGACAAAAGACCGGCTTGGTTATGGTGATTTGGATACATTGACTAGAAAAGTTCTTACATACAATCATCAAGAAGACTTCTTCATCTTCTTGGCTGAGTCTTCAATACTCTCTTCAACGTTATTTGAGAATACCAATGAAAATGCTCCGAAAGTGGAAAGCCATTCATAGAAAAACATTACTCTTGGTGATGTTAAAGGAAGAAAACATAGGGCCACACATACTGTCAGGATGTGCAGGCTTTGTAAGATGGAAAGTAATTTATGTGGAGTGGAATGAATTTGGACAATCTATGTCATGACCGAAAAAATTAAAACGAATATCACAACAATGCAGCAGAAAACATAACATCGTGACAGTGGGAGAAATTCATCGTTCAGATTTCATAACCCAAACAAGCATGTAGATAGCCTTAACAACCAAGTCCACATAACTCCACAAGATTTCAAAATAGACTTAAACATTAAACAACCTAAAAACCAAACCAAGTTCCCATAGCTTCATAAAACTTCAACCAAAATCTGAATATTCAAACAACCAAGTTCTAAACCAAGTTCATTCATAAGTTCCATCTCTGAAGAAAATCACTAGATTTAGTTTAACCACACAACATCCTAAAAGAACAAAACAAGCATACTGATGAAAATAAAATATCACTCTGCTCCAACTCCAAGGAATTCTGGTTCTTCCACGTCCTCTACCTGAGCCTCCAAGCCAATCTCCTGATCTTCAATACCTACTGAAAAATATTAACCCACAACGGGGTGAGTCCGGGGACTCCGTAGGATTTACACCCTTTACCATCAATCGGATAACTAACGTATAATCAAGCAATGATAGATAACATATCTTAATTGATATGTAATAAAAAAGTATAAAAGGTCTTCTATATTAATCTCACAATCCATATCCAAACCATGAATTAACATTGAGGAAAAGATTATGCTAATACTATACACTTCTAGACCAATACACACAAAGACCATACAAGCTAGACAAATATCAAATAAATGACCTCAAGACTTAACTTAACATGACCAAACTAAAATAAGACAAATTTTATTTTTCTAACATGACATGATATAACATCTATACATGACACACAAGTAACATAATTTCATATTCTTTTCTAAACACATAGCCAAATAGCAAGGAATTAGTCGTCTTACTTCACATGTACAAAATACTTTCACCAACTCTAATATATATAGTAGTAACATATAATAAGCTAGCCCAAAGTGCACCTAGGCAGTGGTGACACTAAGGGAAAAATCACAGTAACCCGGGATCTGTGGGAGGGCTAGATTCATCTAAGTTACCCGCTATTCACGGCGATTGACTAAGATAGACTGGTGAAGCCTTCATAGCACATCATATCAAGAGTTCATAACATAAATTCAAATCATAGCATACTTGATCATACCATGCATACACGACATAACCATCTAATCTCATAGCCCTTCATTCAGTACATAACATTCATAACAAACTAGACAAGACATATGGTAACCCGACTTGCTTGACATATTCTAAATCAAACCTATACCAAACTTGACAATATGAACATAATCATATCATGCATGACCTAATCATAATCTGAAACCAGACTAATCAAAATTTACATGATCTACACACATGCAATGACAAGCCGAACTAGACATACTTAATTACAAATAACATATACAAGACAATCAACTTAAATCAAGCTTGGCATAACTAAACAAATTAAGTTCTGAATTAATCAACCATAATTTGATATAAACATGTTCTAAAAGGTATAATTTGATGACCCATGATTTTTTAAGTCTACACATAATTAACGTTCAATTCTATGCCCAATCAAGCATATAATCACATACATAATTGACATAGGGTCAAAATCTCATGAAAAATATTTCTACCCAACCATAATCATGCTAAACATGTTTCATAATATACAAAATATCAATTTCAAGTTTTTGATTTTAAATTTTTTTTTAAAAATCATTAATTACAAATCCAAAGTCTAAAACTAGTCAACTTATGATCCATAAGTTAAATCATCCATAGTTTCTTATCCAAATGAGGTCAAATACATATACAAGCTTGATAAACCTAATTTGAAGCTTCCATAAATTTTATGATTTTTTTTTTGTATTTTGCTACTATTTTCCTAGCTTTAACTCTGATTTCCAGAATTAATAATTCCAAAAATTAAAAAATACCGAACTAGTACTGAACCGGGTGATTCGACCGGCTGAACTAGGGTGGCTCGATGGCGCTGGACCGGCGGTTGAAGGAGGCGGACCGGGGCGTTGGGCCTGGCTCGACTGCTCTGGGCCAGGCTCCCGCAGCAGTAGTCACGACGGCGGGGCATGGCGGTGCTTGCGACGGCAGACACGGCATCGCATGATGATGCCAGGCTCCGGTGATGGTGACCAGCAGGGGAGGTTCTGGCCACGATGGCAACGGCGAGGGGAGGGTGAAGGCCAGCGACGATGGCGGAGAAAGGATTTCTTGCAGCAACGAAGGGTAGTGTGGCAAGGGCTGGATGGTGACGACCTCAATGGCAAGAGAGGTGCCGGAGGTTGCGGTGGCAAGGGGAGCTCGGCGGCATTGGCTTTCAGCGGCGATGGTGATCGTGACCGACGACGATGATGCACCGGAGGAGGAAGGAAAGGAGAGGGAGGTCCAAGGCAGGGGGAGATGGCACGAGCGACAGAGACAGAGACAGAGAGAGAGAGAGAGAGATCAAGTGGGGGGTTGCGTAACCGGCGGGGGCATCACAAGGATCCGGGGGGGCGTTATGACGGGGACGATGGTGACGAAATCGAGAGGGGGAGGGAAAGGGGGGCGGTTACCAAAAAAAAATTTTTTTTCATGCCAAATATTACAATCTATCTAGAATGGTGGAAGGTCATTAAAGACCTTGGGGACAATTGCAAGGAATGCTAAAAAATGCCCCATCAACATTGCATCTTGGAACAAGATGCCTTAAGAAAATGTTGCCAATATATGTGGTTTTATCAAGGTAAAATTATTGTTATCTTATCTTACACTTTCCTACCATACATTGTTAGTTAAGAAACTGCATATTTAACTTTCTTTTTTTTTACAGAGAAGGTATGATGTTGATGATAAAAATGAACTCCAAAGATTTTTTGGTATGAAAGATCTTGGACAAAAATGGAAATACCATAAGTATTCCCTAAGAAAGGAGTACCTAGACGTCAAAGATCCACTGCATGGACTACATATTTCTCTTGATATGTGGGATGCAGTGAAGTCATCATGGACTTCTATTGAATTTAATGTAAATCCATATTTTCTTAATGCAAGTCAATGATAATCCAATACATGCCTTAATTATAAATATTTTTAATGTAGAAAATTAGTGAGCTTAACCATAAGAGCAAAGGACAACAAAAGATGTATCATTGTGCTAACAATAAGTCATTTGCAAATATCAAGAGTATGAAGATATTTTCGGATTGTCTTGTCATTATGCTTTTATAACATTTCACCAGTAGAGTTCTTTTGACTTAATGCGTAAATGGTAAATGTTAAAATTTTAGGTGGCCAAAAGTGGTAAAAATTTGGATAGAATAGATATATATTCATCATCACACACACCAAGAAAGATAGAAAGGCAGTGAATGATGAATGTGACATTGCAATTGTAAGTATACCGTTAACTTTAATATTCTTCATCACAAGGCAAACTTTTTAAAGTACACTTTTCAAGATCATAGGGCAAACTTAAAGCTTGCAAAGAATGTCAATCATCTATTAGTACTTTTACATTGGCATTCAAATTCGATGTCTACTCTAAAGTTATTGGGGGTAGACACTCATGGCAGAATTAGGGGTATTGGTATTGAGCCTCCTCCACACCTACTTTGGAGTGACAATGCTGAAACATCACGATCTAAAAAGGACAAAAAGATATATGAATATTTGCAACTTTTAGAATCCAAAATTGCTAAACTTGAAGGAAAGCCCCAAGAGGTATGTACTTTTTATCATTACTTTGATTCATATACATTACACAATTCACATTTAGATATGAATGCATACAACTAATTGACTTCTCTTTACTAAATTTAACAGTTAGGTCTTCACTCTTCAGCTACAAGCAAGATGTCAACATCAATCGGAGAGAGGGTATTCTTTACATTCTCTGCTTGTCTTGTGATTTTGTCCCATTTAATTTCTCAAATGAATACCACTGCATTACAACATATATAGAGAAGTTAATATATATATATACTTGTCTTATATATAATTTTTTTATATACTTGTCAGAATAAGCAAGTGTTTTCTTTAATTAATCATTTGGTTGATGTTCTAGTTATTTACTTACTGATTTTGGTGTTGATTTGTCATTGTGATTATTCCTTTGGAATAAGCTAAATACTAAGTATTTAGCTTATGCCATTCACTGTATGTAAAAGTCCTTGTGCTCAAGGGGATGCTTATGAAGAGTTCCATGGATTAGGAAGGATCTGGAAGATGATCTTCAATTTCTTGCATTACATAATGCCTCAAGGGCACTATCAGGTTTGATGGAGCTCATGTGGCAATCAAGTCACTTGTGGACAGATATAGGAGTGATGATGTGTGCGTTGGTTGGCATTATTTAGGTGTTGGCTTTGCCCTACAAGTGGGGAAAGCCCTGGCAAAGCATTGTATGTTTGTTAAATAGTTAATTAACTAAGCTTTCCACTAAACAATCTCTTTGATTTTGTCTCTCTCCTAGCCTTTTGGTTGTGTTGACATCTATGCAAACACCCTATGTATAATCATCATTCTGGTCTCAAACTAGCAGCCTCACTCAAGTCACTAAGAAATGATATTTTATCTTCATTACCAAATCTTCTTGTTTCCCTTGAAGCAAAATTTATCCTCATGTGTAAAACCTACTATCAAGGATGACAACTACTTCAAACAAAACAACATCATTCCACTGCACTGCAATTCTACCACATTTGCCAACAAAAAGTGTATAGATAAAAACTTCAAGCAAAGCAACACACCTTGCTACCATGTTTGTCCTGCGAAGTTGCAAAGTCACTCTTGGTTTGCTGGAGTGTCAGAATATCCAACTTTTGGGCTGTATCAAATTTCTCAGCTTCCAACTTTTCTTATTTCCATCTATGTCTCTAATATTCTAATTTAATATTTTCATCTTGTATAAATAATAATTATCTTTTCCACCCCTTCTCCTCTTTAAATCCGACAAGCAACCATTGCTTTACAAAAATTTGAGTTGTCTAGCCCCAATTCTAGGTTGAACTTATTTGCAACTCCATCTTCACATTAATAGGACCATTGATAAATCTTTTTCGGTTGCCAGCACTCATTATCCTAAATGATGTTCAATTTTTCCCTTTGTAACTATAGTAGGAATGTAAAAAACCATTTATCTTACTAACTACAATTCTACTGCTGATGCCATATCTTTACCTTATTTACATTGTATCAATTGTAGACAAGGACCAAGAAGGTCAAACTGCTAGATCTTGAAAGGGTGGAAGTGGCAGATTGTTTTCTCATTAGTGACGACCTAGAGAAGACAATGATGGCCCACTTACTAATGAATGTCTATTATGAAGTGTCTATCACATATGCTTTACAGCTAAATGCCCCTCTCTTTGTGAAGAATGATCATATAACAAGAATGATGAGTGCCATTGGAAGTCATATTGTATGGTTGAGAGATTATGTAAGTTACAATAATTTACATCTTTAAATTATTAATGAATATTATAAAGTTTTTTTGTAATTCTTATCTTCTCATTGCAGGTGGTTATTGAGGATAAATGAATGAAGATTCCCCTTTGGTTGTCCACTTATATTTGATAATGTATGTGGAGTTGTGTAATTCATGATTACCATGTTACGGTGACAAACAAACAATGACCCTTTGTTTGTGGATAAAACAATGGCTTTGTGGTTGTGGTTGGAACCTCGAACAATTGAAATCATTGTATATTTAACAACTTTACTTTCTCATACTTTATGTAAACTGATGTATCTGTTGTATGTTTGAATGTTAGGAAACCAAGCTATGATTGTTTTTAATTTATTCATGTATCTCGCTTTATGATTGTGAAAACAAAACTAAGTTCAGAATGTTTGATGTTTGGATGATAATTGTGATTAGAGTAGGTTGAGTAAATAGAAGAGGATTGTGAATTGGTTGCAAAAAGAGATGTGCATTGTACGTAGAATGTCGATTGAGCAAGTCTGATATGTAATTGCATGCATTTATTTATGGATAATATTTTCATAGGTAAATGTAATAGTTATGAATTAAAAAATTGATTCTCTATACAATTCATTTACCTACGGGAGGGTCCATAGTTACAAATAGTCTAAAATGAAATGTTGGATATTTACTTACGGCCATCAATTCGTAGGCAAAATCGATATTATGCCTACGGGAGTATGTTCTTCCGTAGGTATAGTACATGCCTTATGCCTACGGATCTACCCGTAGGTAATATTTTTTCCCACTTGTACTAGGCCTACGGATGCCCCTATGGGCGGATCCGTAGGTAAATCGATTTACTTATAGAAAAATGGCCTTTGCCTAGGGATTTCTCGCATAGGAAAAAATCGATTTTCTTGTAATGTTTGTTAGGGTGTTCAAAGTTTGGTTTGATTTAATTTTTGAGATTTTTTTTCTTAAACCAAACGAAATCAAATTACTTCTCAAACAAAATCAAATTTGATTTTGTCCGGTTCAAGTCATATTTTATCAAGTTACAATATATATGTCGATATATAAGTTTAATTGATTTTTTAAAATCACAATCTACTGAACATATATATTTCATTAGTTTTATTTTTAAAACTCTTAAAACAAATTTATTTTTATAAGAAAAGATATAAGAATATTATTAATATATAAATAAAAAAATTAAATTTGTTTTAAGTTATTTAATTTACTAATTTAGTTTGATTTGAAAAGACTTAGAAATAAAGCCAAAATTTTAAGTTAAACTGAACAAGAACACCCTTATTCTTTGCTGGCGGCCATTAGAGGAGGAAAAGAAAAAAAATAAAAAATAGTTTTTATAGTTTTAATAATTCAACATTAAATTAATGGTATACATTAGCATGATGAATTATACATATCATAACAAAAGTGAATCGAAAATTTAAATTATTTAAATTTTTTTAATATATATAGATAAATAGAAGTATAGAACTCACAAAACTTATCTAACTTAGTACATAAAAATGGAATGCTTTTGTATTGGGTTAATTTCTTAGCTCAGATACATTATGTATGTCGTAATCGTTTGATGTGCACCATCTAACCGCAATCTCCTCCTCGTTTCCTTCTACCGCATGATGCCCCTTCTACGTCTCTCTCCCTCCTTCCTCCCTAATTTGTCTTGCATCCTAGTTCCAACTAGGGCTGTAAAAGGGTCGGATTCGGTAGCAAAATCACCAGAATCTGATATCGATTCTGATAAGGGTTAAGGAGTTCTGATTTCGATTTCGACAATTACAAAATCACTATGCTCCGATTTCAATCTGATTTCATTATCAGAATCAGAACCGAATTTGATAAATTTCAAAATACATATTAAATATTAATTTTTATTTAAAAATTAGTTAATAATTTACATAAAATTAAAAAATTTGATATAATCACCTTAAAATTATATTTTTATTATTTTATTATTTTATATTTTATATTTTATAATTTATTTAACTTCATTTTATTTAGTTTTTTATATATAATTATTTTTATCAAACTCAAATTAGCGGAAACGAAATCAACTGATTCCAATTTCGATTC
Source organism: Cryptocoryne crispatula var. balansae (assembly GCA_036172225.1). Taxonomy (NCBI): domain Eukaryota; kingdom Viridiplantae; phylum Streptophyta; class Magnoliopsida; order Alismatales; family Araceae; genus Cryptocoryne; species Cryptocoryne crispatula. Next base: position 12,585,982 of record CM069930.1, read on the forward strand.
TGATAAGGTACCGGAATATTTGATTTTGATTCTAATAGTTTATAAAATACAAAAATAATTTTCAAACCCGTTAATTTTTATCGTAATCGAATTGAAATATCGAAATATCATATTCTGTTTACACCCCTAACCCCAACAGTCTTAGGGTCCATTTGGTTTCTTGTAAAACCATAATCAAGGGAAATGTCTTTCTTAGGAAATTATTTTCAAGGAAACCAAAAACCTCATCGGTCATTTGGTTGTCTGTATTTGTTTTTCCAAAAAATGTTATCAAATGCTGCGGCATAGCGGCCATTGATAATTTAATCAATATTCATATAATTAAATTATTATTTATAACAAAATCTTGATACACAAATAAATTGAGTAAATTATTTGGCATAAAGTTATTTTTTATTGAAATCGAAAGCATAGTTTATTATTTAAATATTAGTCAAATTTCTTTTGAAAAACAAGATCGATTATTTTGTTATTTTAAATTATTATATTTTAAATTATTTTTAGAGGATGTGTATAAATTATTTTTAAAAATTTCTTGTAAAGTTTTATTTTAGTATTTTCATTTATTTTCTTGATTATTTATAAAGAATTACTAATATCAAGTTTATATTTTCAAATTAAGTATATAGTAAAATATTTTTAAAACTAATTTTTTTATAAAAATAGTTTATTTAAAATTCATATTTTGGAAATTTAAAATACATTAAAATAAAATATATACTATGTAACTCAAATTTTAATTAAAATTTTATTAATAAATTTATTAAATAAGTAATTCTTATGATAAAATAGCTTTTCAATAAAGTTATATTATTTTTAAACGCAAAAAAATAAAATAAAATATATATCTACTTGTATATGTTGTTTAAAAATTAATTTTAAAAAATTAAGTTATTAAAATGACTAATATGTATTTAATAATATTTTATTTAATAATATATACTTAAAAAGAACACCACCTCTTGCCGTTTCCTTCTACCCCACGATGCCCCTTCTTGGTCTCTCTACCTCCCCCGTCTCTCTTCTCCGTTGCATTGCTGCGAGACTACTTGTGCGGCTCTGCCTACAGCGCCCCATGCCTACCTTATGCTGCCCTAATCTCTTGATTTCTTCCCCTTAGCAATGTTTCACTGTTCTTTATTCTCTTCCCCCTCTACTACCATTCACCCTAGCCACGCTCACATGAACTGCGCCGTCTTCGTTCCGCCTCTTCAGCCATCCCCCTTCGCCCCTCAGCCGCTTAAGTCCTCAATCTTGCCATCCATTGAGGCCAGTGGGAAGAATGCCAGCTAAGACAATACCTCCGATGCTGCAAAGGAGGCCGACCACATCCAACAAGATTCCCTCGTCCTCACCGGGATCTCGCAAAAATGATCTCATCAATGATTGCACTGCCTTCCTTCTAGCATGTATTTTGACGGTAGGGAGAAGATGGTGAGCAACTTAAGTATGGTGGTGATCTTATGGGTGTTCATCGTGTTGATACTTCAATTGAGTTGCACGGCCAACCTGACCTTTATGCTCATAATGAAGCATATGTACCGACTTGCCAACCAAAATCACATTCATCGCCATCTTGCATTGGAAGCGGACAGTGGCGGATCTAGACTTTGTGGATAGTGAGGTCACTAAAACATTTCAGTGGGGTCACCTCTTTTTATAAATTTATTAATATCAAATATTTTAATAAAATATCTAATATTTTATAATATAAACTTTAAATTTTAGTGGGGTCACATGACCCCACTTGCTATATGCTGGATTCACCACTGGAAGCGGGGAACCCGAACACTGTGCCATTTGTTTCCCTTGGCCCGTTATTTGCATCCTTGATCTCGGATAAGCTTGGAGTTTAGGCGAATTGGAGGATTTGGTCGTCCGGAGTAGGCATAACAGATGTTCTTTCTTCTTGTTCCCTTCAGTAAGTGCTCGGATCGGTGTTAGGGAGCATGCCTGCGGGTTGCTGAAAGATTTGGGTTTTCCAGAGCTGGAAGATAGGGGGTGCAGAGCTGACATACGTGGTGTGCGAAGGATGGATGAAGAACTCAAGATTTACCACTTTTCAAAGCTCTCATATTTCTAAATGCTTTTTAAGATTTTTGAATTTCTGAACTTTTTTTAATTTGCAGATTTACCGAACCTCTTTAGATTTCAAATTTCCGCCCTTTTTGGGATTTTTCAGCTTTGAGAATTTTCTGACTGCAGATTTTTATCAATCTTTAGAGAAATTCGGATTTTTTGATTTTGACCTTTCTGGGCCTTTCAGATTGTGGCATTTTTTTATTTCTCGACTTATCAAACTCCCGGCTTCCTGAACTTTTATGGAATTTTATTTCTTTGACTTTTAGGAAGTTTTAGATTTTGGGTTGAGGTTCTCAAATTTTCAAAATTCGAAGGCTTTTCAGATGTTTCTAATGTTCTAAGATTTACAGGTCCTAACTTCTTGATTTCCAAAATTTTCAGATTCTCAGATCTTTTGAGAACCTCAGATTTTCCATCTTTTGTACAAATTTGGCATTTTCTGTTTTGTTCTTATTTTTTTCTTTTGTTTGACTTACTTTATGTTATGAAATGGGTATTTTTTATTGTTTACGGTGTTTTGAACTTGTTTTTTTCTTTTATTTTTTAAATTATTTTGACCAAGTTTGCCTATTTGGGTATTTTTAGTTTTGTTGTTAAAATTTCTGTTTTATTCCTTTTATTTTATTTTCTAATTTTATTTGGCTATTAATAAGGTTTTATCTTGGAAAACTCATTTTAAGTGTTTTAATTATCTTCAAATTATTTTTTGAGTTATTTTGAGTCTGAAATTTTTATGGTTGACTGTTTGACCAAAGTTTTCAATTTTTTATTTTTTTATATATTTTATTTTCTCTCTTTGCTTTCCTTTAAACCTATGGGGTTTTTTTTGGAAGCTTCCCATTACACCAACAATGCATAGAATTCAAAATTTTCATTTCTTGGAAGATTTTGATACAATTATATGGGTGGATGGCATAAAAGCCATAATTGCAATAGATAGATTTGAAATTAAATCTTTCAAGCCTTTGGTAGGGCTTGGGAGAGGGGCCCTTCTCCACACAAAGCGCCTACGGCCCTACGCATACTCTACTAAGGTACTTGTTTTGCTAAACAAAAATTCATAATTATATTTTAAGGCAGAATTTTTTTCTCATTTATATCAAAAGTTGTAAATATCTCTTGTGGGAGTCAATCTTTGAATTTTTGCATCAGGAGTTTTGAATTTTGCATATATGTATTAATTTAACTTTCTAAACAATAATATTATCAAACATTTGAATAGTTTATTTCCAAAAGTGATTATCTTGTCCCAATTGGATTCATGCTGGATTTCATTGGCAAGAGATATAACATGGATATGTCTAATATATATATATATATATATATATACTTTTAATGGTCATAACTATCAATGTGTGCATCTTTGCAACACTCCGTTGATGTGTAGATGGTGCCGCAGTTGCACTACACATATATAAACCAAATAAGTTGTGGGTGCAGAATGTTTATTGAGTTTTGTGAGAATCATAGTCGATTTCATTTGGTCTTGTATTTTGTAGGTCCTTGGGATTGCCCATCAAGTTGAGACAATTTTGATGACAGATCATATCCTTCTCTTAGATGGTGCAAGATTGGTGGAGGTGAGTCATTGGTCTTTGCTCTCTTAAGATGAACGATATGGCTCACATGTGACTATGGCAAACAGGGTGGTTTATAATGTCTGATATATGTAAATTGCTGATCAGTCCGACGAAGTTCAGCTCTCTATTACTCTTGATTGGATACAAAAGGGTTAATCCTAGAGTTTGTTATATATTTACTCATGACATATATATCTCAACTTCAGTAACTGCTCATACAGCGTAGGAGATCTCAAGAAGCAGATTTACTTCCCAATATGTATCAACTTCAAATTTCCCAAATTTGGGATGGCAAGATTGTTGTGCTCAAACTGCATTTGAAAATAAATAAATGGAAGGAAAAAAATAGAAGTAACTCAATCCTCATATACGAGACAACCACTTGTGATTGTTTACTGTGGACCAAGGTTGAATAGGTTGGGGGTTGCAATTGGGTTGGTCAGGTAAGGACCGACCCGATTTAATATTTTTTCTAAAAAAATCAAAAAGTGGTATAAAAAGTCCCAAAAATGTCAAAAACTCTAAAAATATAAAAAATAGGTAATATGATTAAAAAATAATTCATTTATTTTGTTCTAATCTTACCTGATATTTATTTTTATGTAATTTATATATTATCCCATGACATTTGAGTTGAAAACATAATAGGATATAAATAGACATGACAATTATATTCGTCATTTTTGTGAACAATTATCTTAATATTAGATTCTTAAAAATTATTATACTTATGATAGCCATAGATGGAATAGATCGAAAAATAATATAATTCATTTCATAATAATTTGTTGGGATGAATCAAAGTCGTAGATGGAGACATTGTGATATTGACCACCCAATTGACCTCCGGCCGCTTGGATATGTTCAACTCCTCTCTTGGGTGTCTTGCTTTTTCGATTCGTTATTTATTTTTAAGTTTAATGAATAGTGAATTTTACTTTTAAATTTCCTCTTATAGTATTTTATAAATTTTGTGTAATTACTAGATAATCGGTTGGTAACAACTATATTTTGTTTGCGAAGACGGTTTATCACACTTGTATGTTTTAATTATTTTTTGTTTATGAAAATTAGTGATAGATAAAATTATCAATACAAAATTGATAGTGCTTTATATTGTATATACATAATTAATTAAAAATATTTTCCAATTCATCCGTGACACGCGAAGCACGTTCTCTTATGGCCTGTTTGGTTAGAGTATCAAAAATGATACTATATTAGTATTAATATTGATATTTCTAGAAGATGGAATATCAATATCAAAATTGATACAAGTTGACACTTGTATTACATAACATGCGTTGTTTCCACTACAAATTTTAAAATTGATACTATGAGCCAAACATCTCAAGATGATTACCAACAATATCAATTTTAAAATTAATAGTGATAGAGATATCTAATAGTGTTACCAAACAGGGCATTAACTAGTATTTATAATTTGTCGATTCCTCTGCATGTGGTCCGCGTAGAATGACATCGCTTGTGGGAACCATCCAAAATTCCAAGATCTCCGCGCGTGGGTGAACTTCACACCCAATCATACGCATGAATCCCCAAATTTGGCTGCTTCTCCGCGGGCCTCGCGGTCCTGGATCAGACGGCACGCCGCACGGCGGGTGCAGAGAGGGCATAGTGGTCATTTGAGGAAAAGCAGGTGTACGAGAGAGAAGAGGAGAAGACAACCAGGACAGCACCTGGCGACGGGTCGCCTTGGGAAACCTTCCTCGTTCGATCACGTCCCTCCAAGGCTCATCGTCCTCCGATCCTCGCTCCTCCTCCTCCTCCTCTTCTTCTTCTCGGAGTCTGGGTCTCCAGTCGCTTCCATTTCGCTTTCTTCTTCTTCTTTCCTGAGCAGAAATCGCCTTCGGGTCCTGTCTGTTTCTTGGTAGCGGGTGGATCCAATGGATTCCGGTGGACTCCTTGAGATCGAGCCATTGGAGCTCAGATTCCCTTGTGAGATTCCAGTTGCTGTTTTTTTTCTGCTACGATTTTCAGGGTTCTCGAGGCTTACTTGTCGCCTCTTTTTGATGTCGTGTTAAAAGTCGAACTGAAGAAGCAGATCTCGTGTTCGTTCCAGTTAGTCAACAAGACGGAAGAGCATGTCGCTTTTAAGGTAACTCCGGGTGCTCCCTCTCTTTGCATTTTGGTTTTGAATTTATGGGCCGTTAAATTGTCAAGTTTTTTTTTTTTTTTGGTTAGGAAAAATCTCAAATTTGTTCCCTTTATCGCACTACAAGGACATTTTCCTTCGTCTGTTCCGTAGGTTAAGACAACGAATCCGAAGAAGTACTGCGTTCGACCGAACACTGGGTTCGTGCTTCCCCAGCTGACGTGCAATATCCTCGGTATCAGACTCGAACCTTTATCCCCTCCCTTAACGCGCATTTCATGTCTGGTTAAGTTGATTTAGCTTCTTGGGTGTATCCATCTCGTCTTTTTGTTGCATTGGCCAGTAACAATGCAGGCCCAGAGAGAAGCTCCTGTTGACATGCAGTGCAAAGACAAGTTTCTGGTTCAAAGCGTGGTGGCAAGGCCGGACGCGACAGTCAAGGGCATTACGCCAGAGATGGTGATCACTTTGTCCTGATGGTCCGTTTATGCCTTTTTATATATCATGCAATTTTGCATTAACTGTTATCGTGTTCAGTTTACAAAGGAGTCCGGAAATAATGTGGAGGAGTGCAAGTTGAAGGTGCTTTATGTATCACCACCACAGCTACCATCTTCTATCCCCGAAGGTTCCGAAGAAGGTTCATCTCCTAAGGTTTCAGAGAATGGAGCTGTAAGTGTGACTTATTCATTGCTTTTATGGAAGGAAATAATCTAAGTGAGTTCACAATTTGTAACAGGGTACTAGACCATTAATTGAGCCTCATGATAAGTCATACGAGGTATGTCCATTCTTTTTATCTCTTTCCTAAATCTTAGTTTTAAATTTACCAGTCACTGAACTTGGCCCTTTGCATGTTCTATCACATACTTTATCGCTTTTACTTGCTAAACTCCATGCCTATGATATTAGGACACTGATCCTTCATTGTGAAACTTGTTCTCTATGGCTTAAATTAAAAGAGCAATTCTTAAATAAAAGGACACATGACTTGTCATGCAAATTGGGTATAGATAGAAATACATCTATTCATAGTGGAAATGAAAGAACCCAATCTGAAATGTTTTAGGTACCAGTTACAATTTATATGGTAGGATACAGTGCACTAGGCCTTGAAATTGTATTTTACACAACTTTGAAGGATAAACCTATTACTTCCATGTTTTTTATCTTGATCTTTTAAAACATTTATGATCCTAAAAAAATTATTTTTTATTCATTGTGGATGCCCCTTCATCTCAGTATCTTGGATGAACCGGACTGTGTCAAGTGATCCCTAATAGAACTAATTTTCCCTTCTGCTTCAATTGTTTCCTCATTGATACAGCTGAATGGTTGAATTATATGCCTAAATTTCTCTTTCTTAACTCTCTAGACCTCTTCTTGGAGTTCCTTTTATTCTCTTCTTTTTGTGTGCAGAGACATTGAAGAGTCGGTAACTACTTTTAGAGGGGTGCACAAAATCATCCAATCATGCACCTATGTAGGAATATACCTAGGACAGGACAACAAGGTGTTGGATGTTACCACCAAAGAAGAAAGATCGCTTATGGATACTGGTTGGTATGCTTGTGGCTGATTCGGATTCTATTGGAGTCTTGGATCCCTGTAAAATTTAGCTTGAAAAAAATAGTAAAAGATAGGTAAAAGTAAAACTATATAAAATTTGGAAAAATACTTATTATCACTTTTATTTAAAAATGAACCACTAGAATGACACGTTTTGGGTCATCTCTAAACGTTGTAATATGCTGATCATGTCATTTGATTGGGTCAGTTCATGTTGTAAAGTGCTACACGTTGGTTGTACCCCTAGGTCCCTTTGTCAATGACCATGCATTTGATTGGGTCAGTTCTTGTTGTAAAGTGCTGCATGTTGGTTGTAATCCTAGGTCCCTCTGTAGATGACCATGAGAACTTTGTTTGAAATTCCTTTCATCATACATCTGCTTGAAAGACTTGATTTAGTCATCTGTATTAGCTACTTCTATGGTCAAGAGAGTGTTGTAAGCCTTTTTAAATACAGGCTTAGTGGCACCCATATGCTTGTGATTATTTTCTGCAATCATTGACATTCTATTGAAAAAGAACCTAGATTTCTCTCTATCCTTTATTTGTAGAGCTTTAAGTTCTTGAAACTAGTAGGCATGCTCAATTATATTTCTTTTCCGCATGCTATATATGGGTCCAAGGGAATGACTATAAGGTCATCTTCCCTTGTAACATCATAGACCTCAGTAATTTTTATTTTTGATTCTTGTTCACTATCAAATCCTTGACTTATTTAATGGTCAGTGTGCCTGTACAACTTATCAACAAATGATTCCTAAGTCACTTCTATTTCATATATCATTTATTTATGGGAAAAATTAACATTAGGTCCATTTAAGAAGATCACTTTAATGTTTACTCCGCTGACAAAATTTATTTAACACTAGGTGTGCTTTTCAATTTCTCGTTAGCACTAGCTCCATTATGTAAGGATGGCTTCCATGCAGCTGTCTTCCCCTCTTCCCCTTGATGCTCCCAAACCCTAGCAGGGGTGATTCGATTGATGGAGAAGAACTTTCATATTTTCTTTAGATCAGAGGCATCCTCCATCTCCTCCTTGCCTCACTATTGGATTTTTGGCTTGAATGGGAGATAGAGGTCAAGAGGTTTGAGGAAGATACTATTTGAGTAGGCTACCTCTTTTCCTCTTCGTGGCCAGCTGGGGCTTCCTCAGTGGCAAAAGGCCTCTCTTCCTCCTCATCTCTCTATTCGATTTTCCGCACCACATGCGGCTTCATGCAGATGGCCTAAGCCAAGTCCACCTGGCTCATCTTCTTGGCCACCGTGGCCTTTTGGATCACCAACTTTATTTTCCCCAACGCTCGATCCATCCGTCTCCTTGTCAAGCTTCCGTGCATACACCATGGACGAGCCCTTCTTATTGGTGCTGGCGTAGTCCTTTTTCACTGTCTCCACTGAAGCACCCACTCACAGCACCTGGTTCATTGAAGACCGTTGGAACATGCTTACCTTTTTCCAATTGATCTTTTTTCTTTTGTTTAATCAAGGAGTGTTGAGAGCATCAGGAGCGTTGAGAGTATCATGATGGATCCTCATGGTTAAGAGAATGGCAAAATTGTCTTTTGACTTTTTCTTTAACAATTTAGCTATGGTTTCTGTCAAAATTGAAGCGGGTACGAGACAAATTTGAGAAAATGGACCTTATGTTAAGGGGAAAATCTGACCGGACCTAGTGTCAAAGAGGATTTGTTGAACTAGACCTTGTGTTCATTTCTCCTTTATTTATTAAGGTGTACAAAAAGGATTCAAATAAATAACTAGAAGTCATGGAATGTAATCTCTCAAGATTTTTTGAAAATCTCTTTTTTTATCTAAGAGAAATGAGATCACTGATGCAAGATCTATATATTCTATTATTCTTTATTTTTCATCTTATGTTGATAACTAACAAGCTCCATACTAATGCAAATTGTCTATGTTATTCGTATTATCTCTCATTCTTTTTCTTATCATTAATTCAATTAGATGACTTTATGAAGTTTACATATGTTACAAATCTATTGTTGCATCTATCCAAAGTATTATCTAGGTGTTATTGACTCATTTTCAAGGATTGCCGTCTCAAATCTCGGCTACATTTCGCGATGAGGGGGTGAAAGAGAAGAGATCTTAGAGAAATCTCAAGAAAATCTCGGGAGATTGGATCTCCAATTTTCAGATCAAAATATATATATGTATAAAACATAACATAATATCTTATAAAGATAGGAGTACATCAATGAATTTACATGAAAATATATAACACATTTGCACATCAACTATGTGAATGAACAATTACGAAGCACTCAATACTAAAAAGATGGTCTTTGTGCTTTTAAAAGATTTAAATTTCGATATAATCTTATTTAAATACTAATGTGATATTAAGAGTATTTTTTATGCTCTTTTTCTTGATTGTTTATTAAAAATTGATTATTAAATATTTGTGAAATTGAATTGATATAATCTGTTTATTACATAAGATATAATCTGCACGATAAATTGATGATTAATATCGAAATCTAAAATTTGAATAGATTAAGAGTATTATTTGACTTAGGTTATAATTAAATGTGTATGTTTATGTGTTCATACATTTAAATGTGATTTCATTTATGTAATTATGTATGGATAGGTATATATTTATTTTGAAAAATATATAATCTTGACAAACTTGATGTGTGTGTGAAAGATAAGAGAGTTAAAATAGATTTTTATACAATTTAAGTATATAACATATAAGTGAGTGAAATATTATACTGTTATTAAATGGGGCGTTGAGTACTTGTAGATTGACCTGTGTGGTCAGGTCATCGGGGTCAAAGGGGCAGCATTCCTTGTGGGGGATATCAAGGGGGCAAAGTCCCCTGAAGAATTTTTTTTATGGACCACTTCAAGTGGGGCGAGATCTCGGCAATCTCGTTTTTCGGCTCCTTGGTGAGACTGAGAATTTCGCGAGATCTTGGTGAGATGACATTCTATGTTCATTTCTACTACATTTTATAAATTAATATTTATATATGACTATATATGTAAAAGTGATTTAAACTGTCGCACAATCTCTATGTAAAAGTGATTTAAACTGTCGCACAATCTCTCAAAGTTTCAAGGAGACCGAGACCTCTTCTCTTGATATTGTTCAATAAAAAGTTTAGATCCATGTTCGAGTCTATTTATGTATCTTCTATTAACGATGATCATCCTTCCTATATCTATCTCGACTCGTCTTGTCAAGTTGTCCAGTATTAGTCCTCAAGTCTCATGTCACTTTCAAGTAGATTATTATGTTATTTTACACTAACATGCTGAGATCTAATCTTCCAATAATTTTTTGAGATCTTTGTGAGATCTTTTTCTTCAATCAACTCGAGATGAAACTGAGATGCGAGATAACAATCCTCACTAGAAACTAGGAAATTTGAAGATCTAGAAAACCAAAGCGATGCCTTCTTCAAGGTCAAACATAAGGGCTCCTCTGTTCTATAGGTGGTTCTTGTCTGGTGGCATAGATGCATATTCTTGGTGCCGATGCTTGATAAATCTTTTCAGTCTCTTTATGCCTAATAGTTATGTATTACTAGTTTACTACCATTTTTAATCACAAGTAGTCCATTATCTTGGGTGCTTATCACAGTGCAACATTCCTCTTTGATTTGCAATATGTTATTGTAACCGGGAGACTCCATCAGGCCTACTTTTCACATCCCTCTCTAGGGAAAGGTGACAAATCTAAAGGCCTTGATCATCATCCCACAATCAACTGTGGGGCTGAAAGTTGATGTCGAAACGAGTGCCGTGTTATCAACCTCTCAGAATATGAGCTTAGAGACTTCTCTTGCTTTGTGGGGGTCAATGCTAACACTTTCATATCAATTTTTGGGTTTGCTTGTTTTTTAACAAGTCTGAAAAGGTGGACTGGAACTGGTGGTTAGAAAGATTGATGATAGGTTGCGTAGGAGGGACATCGGTGTTTGTATCCTTTGTTCTGTCCAACATTTCTTTTTACTATTTTCTGTTTTTAAGTTCCCAAGGACATTTGTAGAGCATTAGAAGCATACAAGGAGGCTTTCTTCTAGAAAGGACACAACTATTCTAGTGGAGGTGGCCACCAAGTAGGTGGGATCAAGAAGGCAGAATCAGAATCGGCTACCAATTGGCAGGTGCCGATTCCAATCCCAATCCCTATCCGGATCAGATCAGAACCGATTTCTTAGTAGAACTTCTGATCTGGAATCAGTCCAAATTGGTTTTTTATAACACCAAAAAATTGAAAACAAATCATAAAATCAGTGTCTAAATCAGATTTCAGTCCGATTCAATCCTTTTTGTGCAGGGAAAACACCACTGTGGTGGCACCTTGCCAGAATCCACCCAAAATCGACTGAGTCGAGCTATTAACTTCCGATCTTGACCAGATTCATTGAATCAGACTTGATTCAGGTATGATTCATGGTTTATTCTTTTTTCCATCTGGATTGCCTGGATCGGTCGATTCTGGTCGAATCTGATTGGAATCATTCAATCTTGAACCGATTTAGCTGATTTGGCCCAGATTCAGGTTGGGATTGACTATCTTGGCTGAGTCAATTTGATCTAAGAATTGGCCAATTCTAATCCGGATTGGCTGATTCCATGAACTGTGGGAGAATGTTGCAAACCACAAAAGGAAGGGGGACTAGACTTTTTCTCATTAAGAGCAGCAAACTCAGCTCTCATCTGCAAATGGTCCTGGAAATTAGATTCTGATAAATGCTTTATTTGGGCCTTGGTGGTTAGGAGCATTTTTTTATGGCAATCTTCAAAGTCATTGCATTTTCATCAAGGTGAAGTAAAAGCACAGCTTGGTCATTTTGAGATCTATCGAGAGACAGATCTTCATGTGACCAATCATAATAAGGAACCCAGTAAATTAAGACCACTACGAGTCCAGATATGCTATTAAAAAAACATTGTAACCCTAAAAAGAGAGAGGACTAGTAAATGAAGATTCTTGTCCAGCATGTTAGCTTCCTCCCATTGTTGAAGAAGCCCTAGTGTTCTCTGGAACCATTCTTACTGTCACTATATACCATTGCTCAAGAAGAGGCTGGCTCTTCATTCTCAATATGTACCAAAGTAATGCCAGTAGTAGAGCCTTCCAAGGCGCCAGGTTCACTTCTTGTGGGGTTTGACTACACCCATCTTTCTAGGTCTTTTGTTGAGTTGATATGTGCCACCTAGTTAGGAGTGAATACTGGCTGCCTCATGAGATATCAATTGCAGTCCTCCAGCTCGATGGTCCATGGCATGGATAGACTTTTTCACATATTGACATTTTCAGTTGTTGTTCTCATCTTCGGATCAAAAATGGAAGGAGAATGAGATTTGGGAAGATAGGACAGGCCACGACACATTGGGAGATCAATTTCCTTGTTTGTACGGCATTGTAACAGATAAGTGTAGTCTAATTGAAGATTACTGGGAGGCCAACCCCTCGTTGGAAGAGTGGAAAATTCAACTTCTATAGGAACCTTCCTCGGGAAGAAGTGACCTTCGTTCAAATGCTCAAGGTGATTCATCAATTGGCAATAGCCACCTTTGAAGGAAGAAAAAGGTGATTCAAGTCTCTAGAATATGAGTTTGTAATTAAAATTGCGTGAACTCTTCTAGATTGGTATCTACTTTTGGATTCAGGTGGTGTCAAAATTGTTTGGGTCAGTTAGTTTGAGAGAAGGTCCTTAAAATTAGAATCTTTCTATGGAAAATTGCTTGGGGGAGATTACCAACAGCTGCCAAGCTTCCATGGCTAAAACATTGAATAACTCAGAATTGTATAGTTGGCAGTTTACTGGCTGACAATTAGGATGACCTATTTTTAAAATGTGGAATTATTCAGTTCTTGTGGAGACTTTGCTTGTCGATAGTGCGAAGACCCCTACTTCTCTACATCAAGAAGAAAGCATCAACTTGATCTTGATGAACTGGCTGTTCCTCATTCCAATCGATATGTGATCCGATTGGATTCTCCCTTGAATCAGCTAGAATCGACCTAAATCGTGCCCAGATCATCCTGATTCAGGTGATCCAGAGCCGATTCCACTGGAAATAGCTGCAGGGGTCATTGGTGCCAGCATCTTATCCACCCTAATGGGGGTGGGTGGGTGCATTTGGATCTGGTACTACTGCATCCTGCCACGTATTTGGACTTGATAAGATTTTCTTTCGGGTGGGAAAGATACCCCAGTGGCAGGGGCAGCAGTGTGCCACCCCGAGGGTTGTTTCTGGCACTGAGTCAACCCTGATCATGGTCGAATTGGACTGGACTCAGCCAGTGTCCTTTATTTGTAGTTTTATGTTTTTTTATTTTTTTGAAGTGCTGATCCAGGTTGATTCTGGATCACTTAGGTGCTTGTTTGGTGACTATGGGATCTTATTGTGGCATAGCCTTGTGTCATCACCTAAGCATTTTTCTTGGTCTATTTGACAACATCAGATGAATCTTTCTACTGTGTAAGAGTGTGATTCAAATGTTGCCACTTTGTTCTCTGTTCAACTAAAGAATGAAATTTTCTATTATTCAAAAGCTAAAATCTCTTGTACTCCAGGAGAAAGAGAAACATTATAATAAGATGCAAGCATTGCCTCTTGTACCGCAAGTTCATTTCAAAGTTAAAAAATTCTTGGGAGATTGCATCTCGGAAATGCAGTGTACAATGACATTTATAATCTCTTAAAAATGGGACTAGAGAACTAAGAACCGATATTGGGAGTATTGGAGACATGCTGATAGGGAAAACCAGAACTAAGATATAGGAAGAGTGATAATTGCCAATAAAGGTCACATCCACGGATTCTAACTTGGATCTAGGTTTCATCTGGTGCAATATAAAGGGAAGAGATTTCAATAATATTTCTTTGAAACCTCAAGAGATTATTGGATAACTTGAAGAACTGTTATGCATATAATCATATAAAATGTTAATTTATAAAATATATTGAAAAATAAGAAAGCCACTTCTAGCTAAGGTTTTTGATAGATGCAACGATGGAGTTGTAATTGTAACATGTGAAAACTTAACAAGGTCCTTTAATTGAATTAATAATAGGAAAAATGATGAGAGAGAATATGAACTACCGCAACATGGGCAATTTTTATTAATTTGAAGTTGAAACATGTGGTGGAAAATAAAGGATCAAAGGTGTTTATATATAGATATTTTTATATGGGTGATGTATTTCATGAATAAGTGTCAATACCTTATAGTAAAATCATGTTTCTCATCTTTTAAATTTTTTTTGTGTGCTATGCATCTTTTCCTCCAGAAATGCGTGTTGGTTTCCCATTCATTGGGCTTCATAAATTTAAAATAAACAGAAAGCATGTAGATATATTTTATTCTTAAGCTCCTGGAAGTGTTCTTATTGCAAAACTTTGCAGACCATGGCTCTTATATCAAAGTTGACCGAGGAGAAGAAATCTTTCCTTCAACAGAACAATAAGCTTCGTGAAGAACTTGTAAGTGTCTGCTCCTAAAAGAGTTGCCTCGTGCATCTTAACATTCACTTTTCATTTTGCTTCTGGTGAGTCCTGCTAGATGTTTTCTTTTTCACATTTTATTTGAAGTTAATTCTTTCTCCATGTGGGATTTTTGGTAGTTATTATTCACTTGTTAACTACAAGCGTCAAGGGCCATCAACAGGTTGGAATTTTTGTGTTGTCTCTTTGCCATTCTTCTTGCTTTATAGATCCATATACAACGAGATGGCAACTTGGCACCTTGAGGGATGACATTCGTGTTGATCGAGTGGTAGAGGGTGGTCTCCAAGCCTGGTGGGTTCAGGTCAATTTCTTATACAACCATAAATCATAAAATCTAGGGGAGCTTTGAGGGATGCCGGGATGCTGGATGCCTGACAAGTGGTGACTAGCACCTGAGGCAGTCAGGCAAGTGACCAGGAGAAGGAAGGAATGGAGGATAGGTGCACTACTGTTCAGATTGAGGGCACCCAGGCAGAAACTGCATGCATGCAGTGTCTGGGCTGCTGGCAGTCTGTGGACTTGGAGCAGTGAAACTGGAGCTTTTGGGAGGATGGGAGCATGGAATGCCATCTTGCCGAGATCGAGATCTCGGTCTCGCCAAGGGGGCCAAGAAACGAGATCACTGAGATCTCACCCCATGTAGCTTGGTCCGAAAAAAAAATTTTCTTCGGGGGCTTTGCCCCTTGATACCTCCCACAAGGGGCGCTGCCCCCTTGACCCCCGCGACTTGACCGCACAGGTCGATCCGCGACTACTCTACGCCCCCCGTTTATGATAGTGTAAACATATTAATATATCTCACTATCACTTATACTATCACATAGAAAATGTGCTACAAGTTTAATACCATATTAGTATTTAAATAAGATTGTATACAAGTTTTAATCTTTTAGAAATACAAAGATCATTTTTTTGGTATTGAGAGTGCTTTGTAATTGTTCATTCACATAGTTGATGTATAACTGTGTTATATATTTTCGTATAAATTCATTGATGTACTCCTATCTTTATAAGATATTATGTTATGTTTCATACATATATACATTTTGATCCGAGAATTCAAGATCTGATCTCTCGAGATTTTTCCGAGATCTCTCTGAGATCTCTTCTCTTTCACCCCCCCGAGACGAAGCTGAGATCCGAGATGGCAATCCTTGATGAGAGTCATTGGTGATGAGGTCTATCTGCCTAGAGGAGCTTGTAGGATGTTTATGTGCATCCGAATGCAGGCATCTGCTTTGAGGAACAGAGCTTGTAGATTGTGGGATTATTCCTCGGCTTTTTGCGGTGCCAATTGTGGCCCTGCACCGACATGGATGGCAGGGAAGATAGCAGGGCAATCCTTCTGGCATTGCTTCCTTTCTGCAGGCGATGGTTTAGAAAGTGGTGTAGAAGGGAGTTTGCAGGTGGGAAGATTCTGGTAAAGGTGAGGGGACTGGTGAAGTGGCTACTGGAGGGTTTAGGGATGGTGATATTGCTAGGAGACCTTGATAAGACTTTTTAGTCAAGAAGATGAAAGCTGGACACTGATTTTGATGGGATATGATGATCTACATGCTACTTGATGCCACATGACCTCCACTTCTCCAGGATAAGTCTATCCATGCTGGATTTGACAGTGAAAAAAGTATTGTTACTATGCCACAACACAAGGTCATCAAGTGGCATGGAGTATAATCATCTAGAAGAGACAATAGGTTTGTAAAATTGCAAATTTCTACCTTTTTGAGTGCCCTTACAAAGATATGCACCAGTGTGTTCAGGAATCCCAATTTCAGCTTGCCTTGGCTTGAGGATTACAGCATAAGCTGAAGTGGCTAGGAAACATATTAGTGAGAGTAGAATGCCCACACCAATGATCTTCTCAGAAGGAAGTCTTGTTGCCATTACTCAACTCAATAGAGCAAGAAGAGTTAAAAAGGTCTCAATTACCAAGGGTACCTTTTCATATACTCGAAAGCTGGACACTGATTATTTTGGTGATGGGATGTTGTTTTTACTTATTACTAAAGCTTCGTTTGTGCACCTTTGGGATATAGGCTTAGAATGTCATGCCTCATAGCCTCTGTTGAAATGCTCAGAGAGGTGGACGAGCAGACACTCAAGTCGGAGGAGCTAAATTCACTAGTCATAGCCATGGTGGGTGAAGATGCTTAATGACAAATGTTAACTGGTTCCAGGCATACCAGACAGCCCAAGTTGAGGAATCCTAATAATGCTGGACATGAATCTGATGAATGTTACGTGGTGCACATAGGGCCCTATGTAGTCAGAGATGAGAGGTGCTTGAGGCGAGGGGGCCTTGTCTTGCCTTAGGCATTTGAGGCGGGCACCTTAGGCGCTCGAGGCAAGATTTTTTTTATTAAAGAATTTTTCAAAAAACATATATATAATATTGAAACTTTTGGAGAAGAACATAACAAAATAAAAAACTCACTTCTAGGGCCTACAATGCGTCAAGATGTTGGAACCTTGAGGTGTAAGACTAGGTATTGGGGGTTTTGAGGTGGAAAAGGAGGATTTAAGTTACCAGATCCGGCCTTCACTGGGTCCGGACCCAGGCGAGGCGAGATATGCGGTTTTGCCTCGCCTCATCTTGTCTCAGCGCCTAGGTGCTCGAGGCGAGTACCTTAGATAACATAGATAGGGCAAGCTCA
Source organism: Cryptocoryne crispatula var. balansae (assembly GCA_036172225.1). Taxonomy (NCBI): domain Eukaryota; kingdom Viridiplantae; phylum Streptophyta; class Magnoliopsida; order Alismatales; family Araceae; genus Cryptocoryne; species Cryptocoryne crispatula. The sequence continues at coordinate 12,603,487 of CM069930.1, forward strand.
ATTCAGCCTTTGGTCCGAAGGAGGATGACAACAAGATGGTGTTTAGGAGCTAAAGAAACTTCATTTAAACAAAGCTAAGGATGAAGCTTGGTGAATCAGTGGAAACCGTTAGGTTCCCAGGTGAAAGGATTAACTAAAATATGTGGACGAAGAGACAAGTGCTTTCAGGGAATGAATTGCTTATGGGAGACCGATGGAAATGGAGGTTGGAGAGCTGAATTTCACATAGTCAAACAAGTTGATGTTGAAAATGATGTTGTGTCAGTGAATGGGTGAGTGTTCAAATGTAACAAGTTGTTGAGTCTCCCGCATATAGAATCAGAATCCCCAGTGGTTGCACATTTGGACAAGATAAGCCCAAAAGAGGCACATGCATATTTTCTGTCTATTATTCTCATAACATTTGAAGTGGTCTTTTGTTAACAAATTTAAAGAACTAAGTGTGAGTTTCTAGGTGTCAATATTCTAATTGATCAGAGGCAAGTATTTGAAACATATTAGATATGAGCTGGAATGACTTCCTAATTACATACCCTGGACTCCCTTTGACGGCCAGAGGAGCAATATCAAAAGATTGGCAGCCTCTAATCCTTAATATGGAAAGTTGACTGTAAGGGTGGAAAGGGAAACTACTCTTCTTTGGTTGAAGATGGATCTTTTCTAAATGGATGATACTGAGCCTAACATTAAATTTTTTCCCTATGTCGCAAATTACTAAAGGGATTTGCAGAAAGCTAGACAGTTCGATCTATTTTTTCTGGTAGAGATCTCAAGAAAGGATGAGAGAGGGAAGAGGAGTAGGTCTTCGACCTCTTGATATCATTAACAGGGCTCTTATGTGCAAATGGTTGTGGAGGTTTAGTAAGGAGGACATTTTTTGTTGCACAAAGTGGTTTATGCAAAATACTGATCCGTTGGTCACTTTGGCTAGTTTAATTAATTTGATTTCCGCAGGCAAATTTCAAGGATTTGCAAAGATATATTGGAAATCTGCCCCCTTTTTACTCTTCAACAGCTATTGTCGTTGGGAATATATTGAGAACATCATTTTGTCAAGACTCCTAGTTTAGTTCTTTCACCTTTGCTGCCAAATTTCTGCAACTTTTTGACATTATCAGAGACAAGGACAAAAGTGATGAGGTATTATGGGAAAGGGGTAACCAGCTATGAAACTGGAGGTTTTACTTTTGAAGGAATTTGAAAGATGAGGAAATTGTGTATGTTTCCAACTTACTGGAAGTACTTTGCAGCCAGATGTAGCGAAAGCAAAGACAGATTAATTTGGACATCTTAGTCCCTTTTCTGTTTGTTCAGCATGTTGAAAGCTAGCTATAGGTGAGATCAACGTCTCCTTGTGGATATCAGTTTAGCTTCTCTACCATGGAAGATTCATATTTTTTTTTCATGAAAAATGTAAGGCCGATTGCCCATGAAAGAATAGGGGTGCAAACGAGCCAAGCTGAGCCTAGTATGTTGTATAAACTTGGTTCATTTATTTTACACGAGTTTTAGCTCTTATGAGTAGGTTCAATTCTTGTTCTTATTTGGCTTGGTACTTGTGCAAATGATCCACTCTAAGTTCAGTCCACTTTTGAGTTCAAACTTGGTATGAACTCATTTATAAAAGTTCGACTCGATTTAGACTCATTTGTGAAACTCAAACTTTAGCTTATTTATGAAACTTGATTTAAGTTTAAACTTAAATTAAATTTTATTTCAACTTATTTTTATATTTAAGCAACAATATATAACTATTAATAGTCATAAGTTAATTTTTTAAATGAATATTCATCGAGTATTTAATTGAGCTACTCGCATGCTTATCAAGTAAAGTAGGGGTGATGCGGGACAACCTCTAGGTTGGATATGAGACAACAACAAGCCAATACTCGCGTGTGCCAAAAAATCAATGTTCGCAAAATTTCAAAATTAACGGCTAAGTTAACTATAAGTGACCTGAGGTGTGGGGCCCATGAGTGAACATGATTGAGGTAGTTGGACAACTACTCGAGTTTAGGGTGTTCAAATTCAAACGCCTATCTACTAGAATCGAAATAGGTTCGCTCAAACTCACGCTGACAGTGATTTTGAATTTACTAACTAGGCACCTATCCTCTCAAGTGACACGACAAATGAATGAATAATAAATAAACATAAGTAAATGAAGAGGGGGAGTATGAGAGTCGTACCTCCACACCGTGGCGTGGGTGATGTCCTGTCGGCTGCTCGTGCTCAGATCGACTTATACAAACAAATATTATAACATAAAATATATGCCCATATGTTGCAGGGTGGTAATAGGCTTCAATGCTAGATTTCGGTTGAAGGCCAACATGTTGACAGGTCAATTGATATTGCAATAGCTTTGATCCCTTTGTTGCTCTCTCGTCAGTCGGCCTGTCTCGAACCACTTGCTTTATGCATGCCTCAAGGAATGTTGAATCAGGACATCTCGAATCACGTGATGATTGATGTGACGCTATTGACTGGATGTTGATATGACACTAACTTGATAGGACTGATGTGACACTGACTTGATATGATTGACGTGATGCTGATTTAGACTGGTTAGACATATATAATGTTATTTGAAATATGTATACAAGTTGAAATTGACTACTTAAGATAAGAACACGAATTGTACTTAATTATTAGAAATAAGAACACGAATTGTACTTGTCTACTAGAAATAAGAACACAAGTTAAATTTGACCACTCAAATTCAATGAACAATAATTAATACCTTGAAATATATGTATGATTTGATACTGACATGACCTGATGTGACGTAATTATAAAGTAATAATATTAATATCAATTTTTTATAATAAACTCAAACTTAATAAATACCTTTCTCTTTTTTTTCACAAAAAAAATTTCCCCCTTTTTTAAACACACTTTTTTTCTAACTTTTTTTAAACCGACTATGTCTTTTTTTTCAAACACTTTTTTTAACCAACTCTCCACCTTTTTTGTAACAAATTTTTTTGTCGATTTCTATATAGAATTGATGTTCTCTTTCTTTTCTTTTTTTTTAACACCGAGGCCCTGACATAATGCTACAGTACACTTCAAAGTCTCTTTTAACTACAATACCCAGGGTTTCCATCACACGCACGATCTTGCGGTGGCTAGTGGAGGCCCGAGAAGCTGATGGCTACTTGTGGCTAAGGGGACAGCGGATGGAAACAGAGGCGACAACAGCAACCGAGAGCGGGGAAGGCGGCGACAACGGTGGGTAGCGGAGTGACGACGAGAAGGGTAGGAGGCGGCGATGGCTACGACTACGACAACTAAAGGCGGAGACAGGGGAGGTGGCAACTACGGGCGGAGGAGGAGGCGATGATGAAGGGGTTGACGGAGGGTTCCGGTGAAGCCAAACTCAACATAGTCGAGTAAGGGTCGTGGTCGCTCTAGTAGTGTTCCAAAAGATCCGGGACCCGTTGCTGAAGCTCTTCTTGTGTCATTTAGGTATCCTCGGTGGGAGGTCAACCCTTCCAGCATACTAAGTGATAGAAATGTATGCTCTACAATCTTATCATATATAATATGATTCAACATTTTTAGAAATATCACATTCAATTAACTAGGCAAATCTTCATTATTAACTCTTATTAGATATGAATATCGTAATGAAATCTTTGATTACATATAATGATAATTAAATCATGATGAGATCATGATAATGAGATTGATCATCTAGAGGTATGTGAACTGAATGTTCCTAGTCATAAGATCTTTGAGACGTGACATCAAGGATCCGGATAGACTAATGTATGTGATGTTTTTTCATACGATGAGGATGACTGATCTGTCATTAGTGTGGAGACACTGAGATACACATACATGTGTTCATTAGTTCAATGAGTTCATTGAACTGACCGTATTAAAAACCCTGAATGATATCTTATGTAACTGTCGATCAGGGTTTTCTATCATCACGGTTGCATGGTTGGATCTTTGACCTGAGTTGCTAAATGTCTTGTTTGGCAGAACTTGTACTTTGACTATTGACTTATGGATCACCGTTTAGATGGTCCAATATAGCGATGGATCGGGTATAAAAAAATCTGATGGAGGTAATTGAGCGGACAACAAGGGATTGTCCACTCTTAGTAAGTGAGAGTGAATGTCTTATGGGATAGTACTCTAAATCCCTAGTTAGAGTATATATGATGATTGAAAAAGAGTTTTTTAATTGATTTAATTTCGAGTACATGATCATATAGAGTCGGTATATCAAGGAGTTGACAATTGATGCCGTATCCTTTCTGATTGGGACATTAAATGGACGAGAGTTTATATCCATGTGGTAATTGATGATGAAAAGGCTCAATGGAGAAAAGATTATCCCCATAGCCATTTATGATCATGAGATGTGGCTTGTACATTTTATGATCGGTAGACCTATTAATCTATTATCGGATAATAGATTTAATTTAATTAAATAGAATTATTCTATTTTAATTAGGTCTCAACCAAATAAGCTATTGGGCATAGTGGGTCACACACATAAGGACTTATCCATGAATACAGGGATAATGGCATAATTTATAGAGATTTTAAGTTTTTATGAAAAATTCTATAATTTTCTATAATTACTAATGGTTTTAGTTAAACCCTATCAAGTTAAGGGTGAAAATCACATCCTCAGCCTCCTCTCTACCTCTTTCTCTCTCTAGAAGGTGCCCATGGGTGATGGTTCTCCGTTTGGGAAGAGTTCTTGAGGCTGGTGCGAGGCGAGAACCTACTGTGGATGAAGTTCGTGTGGATATTGCTGGAGATCGAATACTTGAACGGTTTATAGAGCTTCAGAGGCTCATCTTCTTCCTCTCTATGAGATTAGATGAATCCCTATTAGGTATATTCGAACTCATTTGATCGGCTTTTGGTTTTCGTCATTCGATTCCAATCATAGATTGTAGAATCGGCCGATCTGGATTGGGATCGGCCGATTCTTGGATCGGATCGGACCCCTTCGATCCAATTCCCGGTGGAACTCCCGATCCGGATAGAAGATCGGTCCAGATCGGTGTTTGTAGGTGGAATCGGTGCCGGAATTGACCGATTCGGTCGATTCTGGATTGATTCTGGCAATTCCCTCGCCGAAATCGGTCCACATCCCGCCGCGACAGTCCATCGGGACCCGGTAGCGACGGATCCGGTGACTTAAGTCACCGGATACCCGGTAAGGCCATCGGGTGGGGAAGACGTCACGGCGGCAGCGATTCCGGGCCACTTTTGGGCCCGAAATCGCCCCAAAATGAGGTCGATCGGATTCACCTCCTTATTTAATTATTTTTTCTTTGTGTTTTAGGGTTTTTTAAGGGTCAATCTGGATCGATTCCTCTTCCAACGAATTAGCCTGGATCGGACCGATCCGATCTGATCCGGATCAGATCGGTCCCCACCGATCCAGGGACCGATTCCGATCCTGCGATCCTTGATTCCGATTGAAACAAATTTTAAATGAACCTATAAAAATCGTCGCTTCCGCTGCACCAAATTTTGTAGGATGATTCTTTACACTAAGTAGCATTGGCATGCACTATCTCGCATCATTACTACCTGCTCATTCATTATGCATTCGATCTGCTTGTGTCGCGGTAGTGTAAAAGCTGGAGGTGGACACTCGGGTGAGTTCACTCGAAGGAGGGGAAAGTGTCTCTGAAATCTCATTGGGTATCATTGTCGAATCTCGATAGGCTACTAGATCAGAGCCATTGAATGTTAAGTTGATCACATAATCGGTTGGTAGGTCCACAACGTACACATTGCTTCCTAGAGGTTCTCCAAAATGGCGCACTCTATCTTATGTTTCACGACATTTGACGCATTGGTAGTAGCTCGACTTTTCTTTTCAGAAATTTTCTAGGTATATGGGCTACCAAAGACAAGCGTCTCAGACCGTGACGTGCGTTTTGTCAGCTATTTTTAGAAGACTTTGTGACATCTCTTAGGAACAAAACTTAAGTTCTCCACCGCCTATCATCTACACACTGACGGTCAAACTAAGGTCGTCAATCGTAGTTTAGGGAATCTATTACGTTGCCTAGTCGGTGAGTATGTTCGTACTTGGGATCTTGTCCTCCCTCTAACGGAATTTGCATGTAATGATTTAGTTAACATGTCTATCGATTTTGCATCATTACTACAATTAGGACCAACGTGTGCATTATGGACCTACCACCTGATTATGGGATTAGATCAACATACAATGTGTTCAATCTAGTAGCCTATTGAGATCCAGTAGTAATGTCTAGTGAGATTTCAAAGACACTTTCTCCTCCTTCTAGTAAGCCTACACCCGAGTGTCCACTTCTAGCTTTTATAGTACCACGACACGAGTAAATCAAATGCATAATGGTTGAGCAGGTAGTAATAATGCAAGATTGAGTATGACAACGTTATTTAGTATGCTGAAAGGGTCGATATCCCACCAAGGATACCTAGATGACACGAGAAGAGCTTCAACAATGGGACCTGGATTTTTTAGAGTGCAACCAAAGCGACTATTACCCTTACTCGACGCGGTCGAGTTCTTCCCAGCCAGGGAGAATTGGTGAGGACACCCGAGCTCAGATCCACTTCGATCTGAACCGAGTGTACCGATGTCGACACCTAATCGTAGACTCCTTATGGATAAGAGACGATTACTTGACATTAGGTGTTATTAGAAAATATATCTAGGTAATTTAGGCTAATCAAGGGTCGTTGCGGGAAAATTTTGGGTTTATTTAAAATTTTGTATCATATCCTCTATATAAGGACTCCCACCCCACCTATGCACGTATGAAATGTTTGAGTGAAAAAAAATTGAAAGCTTTACTGCCAAGAGCGTTTCTTTTCTCGGACCAGGTCCGACATCTCACTCCTCTGCCCTTGGAAGTGCTCTTGTCCGGTCTCTCTTCAACTTCCCCCATCCGTCGTTATGTCCAATTCTTTCTCTTCCTCTCGTTCCACACGTTGCCATCATCCCTACCTTCCGTTGTCATCACCGGCAACTCCACACGATAGCGTTGCCGCCGCCAACTTCACCGGCACCCTCCGCCAGCCCCTCCTTTGTTGCCTCCTCCTGCTGCAAATGGCTCCTCCCCTATCTCCTCCTTCGGTTGCCGTAGCTGTTGCCCGCCTCCTACCCTTCTCGCTGTCGTTATGCTACCTGCCGCTGTTGCCCCCTCCCCGCTCTCGGTCGTCGTTGTCTCCCCCGCTTCCAGCCGCCGAGGCCATGGGCTGCTGTCCCCTTTGCCGTGAGTAGCCGTCGGCTTCCTGAGCCTCCGCTAGCCACCGCAACATTGCGTACGCTAGGGAAACCCGGGGTGTTGTAGCTAAAAGAGACTTTGGATTGTACCGTAGCATTATGCTAGGGCCTCGATTTAAAAAAAAAGGGACGAAGGAAAGAGAGAGCGTTGGTTCTCTATAGAAACCAACAAAAAAAGAGAAATTGTTTCAAAAAAAAGGTAGGAGTGTTTGTTAAAAAAAGTGTTTGAAAAAAAGAGATAGATGGTTAAAAAAGGAAGAAAAAAATGTTAGAAAAAAGAGCTTGTGTTCATCAAAAAGGGGGAAAAAGGATTTTTATAAAAAAGAGATGTATTTATTATGTTTGAATTCATTAGGAAATTTTGATATTAATATTATTATTTTATAATTATGTCACATTAGGTTGTATCAGTGTCAAATTGTACACATATTTCAAGATATCAGTTACTATTCATTGAAATTGAGTAGTCAAATTTAATTCATGTTCTTATTTCCAGTAGTTAAGTAAAATTCGTATTCTTATTTCAAGAAGTCAAGATCAAAATGTATTCTTATTTCACGTAGTAAATTTCAATTGGTATATGGATTTCAATTAATTTTAATTATACATCTAATCAGTCAAGTCAGCGTCACGTCAATCACATCAAGTCAGTGTCACATCAATCACATCAAGTCAGTGTCATACCGATGTCCAGTCAATAGTGTCACATCATGTCACATCAATCATCACGTGGTTTGAGATGTCCTAATTCAACGTCTTTCGAGGTATGCGTGAAGCACGTGGTTCAAGATAGACTGATTAACGAGAGAGCAACGAGGGGATTAAAGGTACTGCAATATCAATTGTCCTGTCAACCTGTTGGCTTTTGATCGAAATTTAGCATTGTAGCCTATTACCATCTTGCGAGGTGTAGGCATATAATTTATGTTGGAATATTTGTTTGTATAAGTCGGTCAAAGTGCAAATAGCCGAGCAGACGTCACCTACACCACGGCGTGGAGGTACGACTCTCACACTTCCCCTATGTATTTACTTTTGCTTATTTATTATTCGTTCGTTTGTCGTGTTGCTCGAAAGGATAGTCGCCTAAGTAGTAAATTCAAAATCACTGTCGGCGTGAGTTTAAGCATACCTATCTCAATTCTAGTAGATAGGCATTTGAATTTGAGCATCCTAAACTCGGGTAGTTGTACAACTACCTTGGTCTTGTTCACTCGCGGACCCTGCACTTTAGGTTGCTTCTAGTTAACTTAGCCGTTAATTTTGAAATCTAACAAATGTCGATATTTTGGTACACGCGAGTATTGACTTGTTTTTGTCTGATATCTGACCTAGAGGTTGTCCCGCATCAAACTTAGTATCAAAGTAAAAGCTCCAGTTATTGTAGCAGGTCGACAACGTACACACAACGAAAGTATGGTGGGCTCATAGCACACAGGTCCCAGGATCAAAACTTGGCTCTGATACCAAGTTTGACACGGGATAACCTCTAGGTCGGATATCAGACAACAAGTCAATACTCTCGTGTGCCAAAATATCGACATTCTCAAAATTCCAAATTAATGGCTATGTTAATTAGAAGTGACTTGAGATACAAGGCCCACAAGTAAATGGGACCGAGGTAGGTAGACAATTAACCGAGTTTAGGATGCTTAAATTCAATTGCCTATTCACTAGAATTGAGTGGTTCGCTCGAACTCATGTCGACCGTGATTTTGAATTTACTAGCTATGCACTTATTCTCACGAGCAACACGACAAACAAACGAATAATTAATAAACATAAGTAAATATAGAGAGTGTGTCGTACCTTCATGGTGTGGTGTGGGTGTCGTTCGCTCGACTTTCGCGCTTCGACTTGACTTATGCAAACAAATATTCCAACATAAAATATATGCCCACACCTCGCAAGGTGCTAATAGGCTACAATGGTAATTGTCGGTCAAAGGCTAATATGTTGACGGGGCAATTGATATTGCGGTAACTTTGGTCCTTTCATTGTTTTCTCATCATTCGGCATATCTTGAACCATATGCTTCATGCATGTCTCAAGGAACATTGAATCAAGATGTCTCGAATCACGTGATGATTGACATGATTTGATGTGATACTATTGACTGGACGTCGATATGATGCTGACTTGACGTGACTTTGACTTGACTGATTAGACGTATAACGATGTTATTTGAAATATGTATACAAACTGAATTTGACTATCTAAAATATGAATACAATTCGAAGTTGATTACCTTAAATATGAATACAATTTGAACTTCTTGAAATAAGAATACAATGTACTTGACTACTGTAAATGAGAACACGAATTAAACTTGACTACTTAAATTCAATGAACAGTAATTAATATCTCAAACGATGTATACAACTTGACATGACACTGACATGACTTGATATGATGTAATTAAAAAATAATAATATTAATATCAATTTTTCTTAATAAACTCAAACTTAATAAATATCTCTTCTTCTTTTTTACAAAATCTCTTTTCCCCCTTTTTTGAACAAACTTTTTTTTATTTTTTGACTTTTTTCTTCTGTATTTTAACTTACTATCTTTTTTTGTAACAGTTTCTTTTTTCTTGTCGATTTCTATAGAGAATCGACACTCTCTCTTCTCTTTCCTTTTTTTTATCACTGAGTAGCAATAATGATACTGTAATCTAAAGTAGCCTTTTAGCTACAATACGGGTGGCTTTTGTTGCGCATATGGAGCCCTTGTTCGGGCGGTGGCCGCGGTAGTCGGAAGCGGCAACAACGACGACGACGACCGAACGTGGGGAAGGCGGCAACCATCGGCAGGGCAGGTGTTGAAGACGGCAACGGTGACCGAAGAAGGAGGTAGTGGTGACGACGACAGATGATATAGGTGGCGACAGTGACCGAAGAAGAAGACGGAGGAAGGACAATGACAGTGTGAGGGAGGGAAAATGACGACGGCGGTGGGATGACAGAGGCCAGTGAAGCCGCAAGGTGGAGATGGGGCTAGGGCTACAGTAGGTGGACGGTGGAGATGATGATGGCGCCAACAGTAGGAGGCGGAGAAGTTTGCTGGCAGCGGTCTGGCGTTGAGCGAAGTCGTAGACGACGGCGATGGGGCAAATGGAAGGGAAGGCCGAACTTAACCGGAGATGGGGGAAGTGGAACCGAACAAGGCAGTGGCCTTCTGGGGGTACAAAGATGGAAGAGGAGGGGCTAGGGGAAGAGACCGGACCTAGTCTGGGGGAAGAAGAAGCACACGGTAGCTTAACAAATTTTATTTCTCTTCAACTGTTCATATGTACCGGGGGGTGGGAGTCCTTATACAGAGGATAGGATACAAAATTTTGAATAAACCCAAAATTTTCTCATAAATACACAAAGATCCTTAATTAGCCTAAATTGCCTAAATATATTTTCAAATAACACCTAATGTCGACTAATCATCTCCTATCCATAGGGAGTCTACGATTGGATGTTGATGTCGGTACACTCAGTTCGGATCGAAGCAAATCTGAGATTGGGTGTCCTCAAATAATGATATTATAAATTTCAATTGAAAAATGTCAGATCCAACATGACAGTAAAAGTCATGTATCAAGACAGTGCTACAAAGTCTTGATCAACGCAAGTAGACCAAGTAGCACTGAATTCCTGCCATCACTCGATATCAAAAAAAATCTGGCTTTGCAATCGTCACTTGTTTTATGTTTGGCAAGAAGAGAAGGATTTTATAAATCTGGCAACATTTACGAGGCTATTTAGTTATCTGATAAATTGAGTTGTGGTTACAATTTTATATTTTTGTCATCAAACATTTGTTGTAGTGTTTGATGACCATTTTAAATTCATAACGCAAACAAGGTCACATGAATTGAATACTCTATCATCTAGAAATATCATTATCGAAATTGATTTATATATATAAATACCTGAGAACAAGATGGCCCTCTCACTTGGAGCATGATCTCTCCCCAAGTTAATTTAAGTAGGTCATTCTAAACTTCTTTGTGCCTAAAAGCTATCAACATTGTCAAACTTGGATTCTTACAAACCCAATAACACTTGATATAAAAACATTTTCACTCACGTAACCATAACTTGGTTTCATCTAAATCAATTTATTTTAAGTTGATCACCATCTACGAATCTACGATCTGAAGAAAGAAGAGTTTTGTTGCCTCCCATCGAGTAAGGGTTGCGGTTGCTTTGGTAGAGCTCCAAATGATCTGGATCCTGCTACTGAAGCTCTTCTTGCATCATCCAGGTATCTTCGATGGGAGGTTGACCCTTCTAGCGTACTAAGTAGTGCTGGTATGCTCCATTTCGCATCGTTACTACCTACTCATCCATTATGCATTCGATTTTCTCGTGTCGTGGTAGTGTAAAAGTTGGAGGTGGACACTTGGGTGTGGGTTCACTCAAAAGAGGGGAAAGTGTCTCTGAAATCTCACTAGGTATTACTATCGGATTTCGATAGGCTACTAGATCAGAGACATTGAATGTTGAGCTAATCCCATAATCGGGTGGTAGGTTCACAACGTATGCATTGGTCCTAATCTGCTCAACCACTTTGAAAGGACCAGCTCCTCAGGCCTGAAGCTTCTTGACGGCTCCTGTAGGGAGTCGCTCAAGTCTGACCGTGATCATGACATAGTTGCCAACCTGAAATTCTTGTGCTCGTCGATGTAAGTCGGCATGCTACTTGTATTATTTATTGCTTTCCTCTATCTGACGCCTAATTTGATCATACAGGCTTCTTATATGTTCAGCTAAGGATTCTGCAGAGGTTGACACACGGGCAGAAATGAGCAAAGGTGTGAAGTCTATGGGTTGCCTAGGTCTATGGCCATTAACCATCTTAAAAGGGCTCAAATTGTTAGACCTATTAACTGAATCATTATAGGCAAATTCCGCTAGAGGGAGGACAAGATCTGAGGTACGAACATGCTCACCGACTAGGCAACACAATAGATTCCCTAAATTACAATTGATGACCTCAGTTTGATTATTAGTCTGTGGATGATAAGCAGTGTAGAACTTAAGTTTTGTTCGTAAAAGATGCCACAAAGTCTTCTAAAAATGGAATGCACGTCACAATTCGAGACAATTGTCTTTGGTAGCTCATGTAGCCGAACAATTTTTGAAAAGAAAAGTTGAGCTACTACTAATGCGTTGGATGTCTTGGAACTTGGAATAAAGTGCGCCATTTTGGAGAATCGATCAACTACTATGAAGATAGAATTGTGGTAGCAAACGGTACATGGCAACTAAGGATGAAATCCATGCTAACGTCCTATTAAGGAGAATCTGAGATAGGTGGTGGAGTGTAAAGGTATATGTTTTACTTTTGCTGGGTGACAGTGCAAGTACGACTTGGGCAACAATACACACAACATCACGCTTTAGACTGGGCCAGTAAAATCGAGCTTTTATAAGCACTATTGTCTTATTCCGACCAAAGTGACCAGCAAGACCGTCTGCATGTAATTCCCAAACCAAAATGTCATGAACAGAAGTCTGTGGAATACATAATTTAGACCCTAAAAAAAGACAACCATCTTGTAATACATACTCACTGCAGTCACTAGATGGTCTTGACTAGAGAGCTGAAAAGATGGAGCCGAAACTTGGGCAATCAACATATTCTTCCTTAATTATTTCAAACTTAATAACCTCGGCTTCCATGGTAGAGAGTAAAGATACTCGGCGACTTAAGACATCAGCCACTTGATTCTCTACTCTGGCCCGATGCTTTATGACAAAAGTGAATGATTGAAGATACTCTACCCATCAATTGTGTTGATAGTTGAGCACTTGAGCTTCTTTTAGGCATTCAAATATCAGAGAGCTACATGGTCAGAGTAAATGAATTCTTGGGGAAGTAAATAATGATTCCAATGACGCAAGGCCTGCACGACTGCATAAAATTCTTTGTCATAGGTGGAATATTTTTGTTTAGCATCTCATAGCTTCTCGCTAAATAGGCCACAAGGTGACCCTTTTGCGACAATACTCCACCTATCCCTACACCCGAAGTATCGCATGCGAGCTCAAACACCTTAGTAAAATCTGGTAGTCTAAGTATAGGTGCTTGAGTCATCATCTCCTTTAGGGTGTTAAAAGCCGTAGCCATAGCTTTTGCCCATGTAAATGTACCCTTTCGGAGATAATTAGTAATTGGGGTAGTGATAGTACTAAACCCCTTGATGAATCTGCGATAAAAGGTGGCTAGCCTATGAAAGCTACAGACATCATGAATGTTTCGGGGCTCAGGCCACTCAACAATAGCCTTATCTTGTTAGGGTCAGCAGATACACCATCAATGGACACAAGGAACTCTTAGAAGGTGATTGAAGGAGTCATGAAAGTACACTTCTTAAAATTTTCAAACAGCTGCTCCCATCAAAGGATATGACAAATCTTCCTAAGGTGATCCAAGTGATCTGTACGGGAGAGGCTATATATAAGGATTTCATCAAAATATACGACAATGAATTGCCCGATATAAGGCTGGAGAACCTGGTTCATTAGCCTTATGAAAGTACTTAGGGCGTTCGATAATCCAAACGTCATTACAAGCCACTTATATAAGCCATCCTTCGTCTTGAAAGTTGTTTTCCATTCATCACCGGGTCGAATTCGAACCTAGTGATAGCCACTCTTTAAGTCAATCTTGAAAACACAATGGCTCTCGCTAACATATCAAGCATATCATCTAAGCAGGGAATGGGGAACCGGTATTTAATGGTGATCCGATTGTTGGCACGGCTATCAACACACATCCTCAAATCGCTATCTTTCTTGGGAGCTTCTCTTGGGAGCTAGAAGCGCGGGAATTGCACATAAACCTTTCCCCCCTTTTTTTTGAACATATTCTCTTTTTTTCTATCTTTTTTTTTGTTTTAACCAACTGTCTTTTTTTTCAAATACTTTTTTTAACCAACTCTTTTTTTGTAACAATTACTCTTTTTTGTCGGTTTCCGTAGAGAACTAACACTCTCTCTTTCCTATGAATATAAAACAATTTTATTCATTTTATTCAAATTTTACATTTTTTACTTGTTCAATATAATTTATGTACTCATCCTATGTCATTTGAGTTAAGTACTATTGTACAAGTATACATAATAATCATATTCATCACTCTCTCGTAAAATAACCATAGATTCCCAGGAACCACCACAACTACCATAGATGGATTGTATGAAGTGTTTGACAAGGACCATAATTCTGCCCAAATGCGTTCAAATGAATTAACATATTTCTTGGTATCTTCTATTTCCATTGGAAGATAAACATTATATATCTTTTATAGATTCTGTCTAGGCACTCCCTTGCCGATATCGGCGATTGTGTTGATCATTCTCTTGTACAGTGCCTTTACGGTGGTCGGCAATATGTTGTGTTGGAAGAACTATCTTGATGTCTTTCGCTCGATCTTCTTTCTACAAAGCTTCAAGTTCTCCATTGCCGCTATGATTGTCATTTGTCGTTGTCGTGAACGGGTGATAATAGGATCCATGATAATTGTCGCTCGATCTTCTTTCTACAAAGCTTCGAAAACTCCAAAGACCCAGTACCCTTTGGGATATCCTCTGCACAATGATAGAAAAAGATATGTTAGAAAACATTATGCATATAAATGAAATAAGTTAAGAAGGCAACATACCTGCCAGAGGGGTCACATCCAGAATAGCAGTCTCGTCATCTCCCTGCGACATTTTCTCGAAATGATCCTGCAAAGAAAGATATACATACAACATGAGCAAATAGAAATTGATAGTTACAGAAGGAAAAAGAAAGACAATGCCAATACAACAAAGAGCATAAATATGACAGGGATAAGAACACATGACAAGAATGAATACTTGTTCAGGGGTTAAGCTCGTTTCAACCAGTTTGGCCAATGCATCAGTCAGAGCCTTCAGATGTTCTGAAGACTTCAGCAATTCAGACTGCTCCTTATAGAACATAGCAAGTCTGGCACATATATTTAGCAGATCGGCCCGAAAATCAGCGGGGGCAGCACCAGGAGCACGGTGTTCTGCAAGATCCTTGGCTAATCCGGACACCGCAGGAGTATCCACAGACGAACCAGCAGTGTCCCGGATATCTGGAATATCACTGCCATGATCTAAGGGCTGAGGGGAAGCTTCCTTATCCCTCGATCGAACACCATCGCCGATCGATATATCAGGGATATCCACCTTACCTAGTGCTGCAGAGAGAGTAGCATATGAACACATGCAATAATGGAAATAGCCAGAGAGACATAGGGTGACAAACATAGTTGTCTCACCTATAAGAGAACTAGTTGCCATTTCATCACCAACAGCCCCCAAAAGTGGCATATCGGCCCTAACAGAATCAGCCGCCCGAAGGGGAGAAGTGGCAGCATCAGTCGGCTGTATGGACTCCTCATTCGGAATGTTGTGCCCTATATAAAGGCCAAACACGTTAGCATCATGTAATGAAAACGTGAAAATAAGAGAAGAAGGGTCAAAAGTCATCACCGGCAGGAAATTCACTCTCAGTCTGGCCCACGCAAAGATTGGCATCCAGATCTCCATAACATGACATAGGAGATGGAGAACGAGGTGTAGGAGAGGCCACCGGCAGAGGTATCTCTTCATGAGTAGGTACTGCCACCTCAGTCCCATCTGAAAGGGATGTGTTACATTTAGCCACTGGAAGTTCTCCTTTGCCAGAGGAGGAAGGGAAACCTGCCCAAAAATGAATTGGTCATAATTCAACACAAAAATCACTCTTTTATGAATAATCAGAACCAGGAATTACCCTCTCCCTCGCGATGCCTTTTCTGAGGACGAGTTGAATCTATAAACAACTCTGACCGCTTCAGAGTGGCTTTTGAAGCCCCTGCCTCAGAAATACCTATTAATAGAGGTACAACAATAGATAAGAGGCAGATATTTGATAAATTCAATAGGAATTCATATACATACCTGAAGATGAGACGTCTGATGGCAAGGTAACCAGCAAGCCTGCATCCCGACCCACTTGTCGTGCCGCTCGGATAACAGATAGGCGGTCTTCATCAAAAGTGGAAGCTTGCTCAATAGCCAAGACATATTTGAGAGGTCCCCAGGCATAGACCAGCGCAGCGAGATGCCGTTGCCATATGCCAGAGCGATCATAAGGCTCCAGAAGCTCCTGAGATGGGATTCTTTGATGTCCAGTGCAGTCAAAAACCATCTGCCCATACCAGTCTATAATACCTGGAGCAGCAGGCTGCCGTGCTCGATGAGAAGACCGAAGCGGTTCAGATAGAGGATCGATAAGCCTAGAATATGGCTCAAGGAATGGTGCTGGAAGAAGGCCAAGTCTGCTCCACTTCTGATACCGCGCCTGAAGTTTCCCCTTCAAATCTCGAAAATATCTATCGAGATAAGCCGGATCGATATCTAGAGGGGCACAATCCTTTTGCTTCAGCCTGGTGAATTCAGCTTTCGAAATAGCAACCGAAAGCTCCCGATAATTGTGACTGCGATGAAGCCACCAGTTACCATAGAGTATATCGAACTCACCAGCAGCTCCCACAGGGGGGATGACAATAGCAGCCTCAGTATAAGATTTCAGGAAATAGTTCCACCATTCAGCAGCCACCAAATGATAGTCTGGTTTGCGATAAACACGGTAAGGAATGTCAAAATCAGCATTGGGAGGCACGCCTTGATCAAAGCCGAAATTTTTGGCAAACCGATGAGGGAAATATGGCTCCAATATAGTCTGATTTTCCTGGTGGAATACTAAGACACTCAGACGAATGCTCAGTTACCATTCTCTGCCAGCCCATTCTGAATGCCTGCCTGAGAGCGGACTGACCCATTGAATACCTCTGTCGCCCGGTACACCTGAATGTGGCCTGAAGCCCCTGCAACTGTGGTCAAACTTTAAGCCTGAAGAATTTTATTTAGGCAATAAAGCCAGAGCACGTCTCCCAGTAGCAAGCTCGTTTATAGGATGCCGAATACGCCGCTCCGTTGATCTCAGCATCAGAGCTTGAAAAGGATCTATATTATCTTCTGGGGGAGGAACACCATCAAAAAGGAAAGCTGCCCATGTGTCTATATAGTGTGTGGCCATGACAACTCTGCAATCCCGGGGGAAAGGATGAGTACTCAGGGCCCCCAGAGAATGATAGATGGTTGCCAGGGCAGCGGGAGCAATAGATAGCCGTTTCCCACATGCCAGTCTACAAGCGGGATATATGACACCAGCTCTGATAGAGTCCGCATCACCAAATGGAATAGCGAATGTGGACAACCAATAAGCAAGATATGCTGCAAGGTGTGTGATTTCCCCAAGCTCCCAGGGATCTTCAACCTCAGGAATACCATCCAAGATAGAAAATGTTTGATCAAAACGAGGACGCGATAACCTCAGAAGGCGAGTCCTATCCTTGCCAAGTTGAGCAAATGTACGCTTATAACAGAAGGGGCCTCCATAAAAATACCGGAGCCAAGCCTGACAGCTGACTTTGCAAGGGCCATCAGAGGAATCAGATCTGCTAATAAATGCTAGATCACGCCAGACTTTCATCAAGAACCTGTGGCAGTAAGGCAAGCAATAGTTGCCCGTACCCGTGGTTTGATACCGGTGAAGATCATCTAGCACTACCTCTTCATAAGGATCTCCATGAATAGGCAATCCTGACAGCATATGAAAGCTCCAGAGGTCAAGTGCAATTTCACCCTCAGCAGTCACGAAAGTGTTCCATCGGCGGTTGAACCTTTCTGCTAGAGCCTGAATATATCCTTCATGCAGGGGATAGCCATACAACGCTGCCCCCACGGCTGATTTCAGCCCCACACGGTCTAAACGAGCTGAAAAATTGGTTAGAACATACTCTAACCATTCACAAGCGCCAAGTCTAGGTCGGTGAGGAACAGATACCGATAACCTGCCATACCAGCTGTCGACATTGCCAGATAAGATGTCGTCCAATATGCATTGACCATCATAATTCTCTCCACTATAGCGAGGATGGCACGGCTGTAGAAATAGTCCCCGACGATGAGCTGAGGACACATAGTCGCATTGGCGATTCAGTCGCCATATTCCTGGCTGAAAATCACAAGTCACGGTACAGTCACCAGCAATGTCGCCTATCAGCCCCAAAGAACAGCGAGGAGGATATGACTGATGAGGAGTAGTCCCTAATGGGAATGCAGGATATGAAGCAGATACGGCTCCCATCAATGAATCTCTGCCCAGAAGTATAGCACACTCCAGATAATGTCGATCTCGAGGCGAAAAGGATGAATATGAAATATCCCCTAAAGGGCTCGGAAGTCGAATAAATTCTAGTAGCTCTTCATCAGAAGGGAGATAGGCAGGATAGTCACGTGATCTGTCATATTGATAACGGCCTGTGACATATTGAATCCTGTTCACCTCAACTGGCTCTTTGACAGCTAAAGCATTCATGGGTTCCCTGGCAGCCAAATGGAATTGGAACTGCCCATACTGAGATCGAATCAAGCGACTCGGCTTTGACACATACCTTAGCCGATCTGCTATGCACTTCATGATCCATGGAAGAAGATCCAGAAGCGCCTGCACCAGCCATATAGCACCTGCTGAAGAATGAAGATAAGGGTCAAACAAATTCATATAGCCACCATAGAAGGCACATTGGTCAAGACACGGGCAATCTCCCGATAAATGTTGTCTTCGGAAGATTACCCGTGGGGGGCATTTGTTGGCACTTAAAATTAAGGCAAAAGGGAGCTAGAAATATTTAATTCCCTGCACCCCACCACCATTATATGGAGCAAAATAAAGACCGATAAAGGATGGACTCAAACACATGTGATTAAGGACGGATATACACAATTGGATATGAATGCAAAAAGAGGGAGGATTCAAATTCCAGCCGAAGCTAGATACATAGGAAGGAAACAAAGGGGAGGAGGTTCCATGTACCTATACCCCCCCAATGACCAAGTCAACTCCAACCACAGTACTTGGGCACCATGAGATGAGAGGATGGAAGAAAGAAAAAAGAAGCAATAGGGAATAAAAATATTTAATTCCCTATAGCATACCATCGGTATATGAATCAAAGAAGGGGTCAAGTTCATACATCTAAGGCCGGATATGCATAACTGGATGTGAATATACAGGGGGGACTCAAAGCCCAATCCAATTAGGCATATACCAAGGAAACAAAAAGAAGGAAGCTCTTATGTTTATTCCTGCCCCTGCCAACCAAAGAGGGACCAATAGGTGACCCCGAAGTCAGGGAATGGAAAGGGGGAAAAGGAGGCCGAGGATGAGATACATCCTGCACCCTTGAATTCCTATATAAATTCAAGGAGTCCAGGTATCCAGGAGCTGATAGGCTCCTGTTCTAAAGGAAAAAGAATGGCAATAGCCTCGACCAATGATGGCATATGAAGAGGCTAGGTCCTTGCATATAGATCAAAAGAAAAAATAGGGAAGTGAATGTGCTGGTTCAATGAGAACACCTCGACACATGCGGTTATGTAAATGCTCGTGAAGAAGCATGGTAGGAGACAATTAATATGATGCCGACAGAAAATAGAAAGGGAGAGCTGGATCCATAGGCATATCTATGGTACAAGATAAAAGGGTGATCATGTGCGGGCCCTCAATAAATTCAAGAGATATATATGCTTGTAAGTCATACATCTAGGAGCTAATAGACTCCTATCTAACAAAAAAAGGAGAAAAGGGGATGTGATAAAGACCCCGACCAAGGGTGTTGTATGGAGAAGCCGGACCCTTGCATGTTCCTTTAAATAAGAACAACCCAATATAACCGGCCACACATATATTTGCAAAATGCAAGGCATAGGACAGGTTATGGGTAGTCGACAGAAAATAGAAGGAGAGAGCTGGAGCTATAAGCATATGTATGGTACAAAACAAATTATGAGCATGTGTGGCTGATGATAGCCAGGTAGGAATGAAGACTGGACATAGATGCAGCCATTATGCCCACTCAAAGGGAAAAGAAAAAGATGGAAGAAGACCCAATCAAGCATGAAGAAGCCGGGTCCTCAAACATATATCCTGTTGCACACAAACAGAGGGGAATTGATAAAGACCCCGACCAAGGGTGGCATATGAAGGAGCTAAGCCCCCTGCATATGATAAACATGCCCTTCTAAATCAGGACATCCCAATACAACCGGCTACACATATAGTTGCAAAATGCAAGGCATGATATGGGACAATCAATATGTTGTCGACAGAAGGTTGAAGAAGAGAGCTAGATCTATAGGCATACCCATGGTGCAAAACAGAAGAAGGAGCATGTTCGGTTGGTAAAAGACAGCAAGGACCGGAAATGGGATAAGAGAAAGGGAAGATATAGAAGAAAAAGGAAGTGAAGACATGCATACACAATAATAAAGAAAGCCAAGCATAGAATCACAATGTCCAGTGGAAAGAAAAGGAATTACCAATGTATAAAGCAGGAGGGGAGAAATCCACCAAGTGTGCCCACCCGGGTGTACCTATGATGGTGTTCACCTCCTCGGCCTGACCCCAAGTGGGAGAAGGAGGCACCCAAGATCTTCAAACAGCAGGTCCGGTGACTTCTCTTGGCAGGACAGGCTGCTGCTGAAACTGTGATGGTGTTCACCTCCTCGGCCTGACCCCAAGTGGGAGAAGGAGGCACCCAAGATCTTCAAACAGCAGGTCCGGTGACTTCTCTTGGCAGGACAGGCTGCTGCTGAAACTGTTGAGATGAAAGTGTGCGATGGAAGGAGGAAGGTGACCAGCTAGAAGAAGGCTCGCGGGTAGAAGAGTTTGTCTCCAACCGGGAGTCCAAACAGAACCTGCAAAGAAAGAGGAAGAGAGGATGATCTGCGGGGGGAATAGACTGTGCAATTCAAAAACAGATCATCCAATGGCCGGGATTGGTTAATTTATAAGTCAATTGGATCCTGATATCCATGGATCCTCATCGGTGTGTTGAGATGGCCTTATTGGATCCTTAATAGGATAATATCCAATGGATCCTGTCTAATGGGATATCCGGTAGATAACCATAGGCAAAGTTAATTACCGGGTGTCAAGTCCTCCCGGATCCTTAATGGGATTAATATCCAATAAGAGGATCGATGGCTTGGATTAAGTGAGATATCCCTCAACCGGGTGGACCACATATTCAAGACAATCAATGGAGGGCTAGGATGGAAAAGACATGCATCCAAAGGCCAAGATTAGCTGTCGGATAAGCTAATTGGGTCCATAATATTTTTGGATCCCCGACAGTATATTGAGATGGCCTAATTGGATCTTTAGTAGGATAATACCCACTGGATCCATCCTTAATTGGATATTTGATTAGATGGATTAATTCTCTTCGCGTAGGCAACAAGGCCTAGCTCCAATTAATCAATGGATGGGGTCTGATTTGCCATTTACAGGACTAATGGATAGAAGGCATGGATTGAGCTATCAAATGAAGATCCGGGGCATCTAATCAAGGGCTGGGATCTATACTTAGTGTGCGATGGACTCAATAGTTGAGCCCATTAGATCAGTGAGAAGGATCTACAGATCAGGAAGCAACCGAAGGCCAAGATCTTTGATCTCCCGGCCCTGACTTGGTCAAGCCCCACCTTCCCCACGTTCAGGAGAAAGTGGCCCCACTTTCTCCATGCGCACACTACACTACCCAGTCCATCTCTCGGGTGAACAACACCCACCCTGCAAGCTATAAGAGGGGCAGTTCCCGCACATGAGAAGGGGTCGGAGGAGGAGCAGGAAGAGAAGAGGGGGAGGTTCTGCTAGAGCTATTTCAGCAAGGAATTCAAGAGCATCTTCGAGGCATCAAAGAGGGGAAGCAATTGAAGGGCTTGCGGCCACTGTTCTACAGCAAGATAAGTGCAAGGTTCGAAGGTTATAAGGTAGGGTGCCATGGCCAACACTCCATCCGTCCTTCTCTAAATACCATGCCCATTGACAATTCAATATCTATCACCCTATCCGACCCCTTCTGAATACCATATCCATTGGTTAACCAATACCCATGATCCCTTCCCAATGTTGCTAGGAAATAACCTTGTTTGGCCCGGAAATGCTTAGCCAAACAATAGAGTCCCGCGGGCCCATATGGATGCCAATTCCGAACCTGAAGTCCACCCTCATATTCCTACACATTTCAATAGGATAAACCAAGAGATCAGACCCATAAGAGTATCTCACCTCCCGGGCATCAAAGAAATCAGCCAAGGGGCAGGTCCTTGGGTTGATTTCGTTTGGTCATGATAATGCCAAATTGATGATCATCCTATTAGATATGAAGACCTCATTTCAGATATGATATAAACCATATCCGAATACACTATTGGGCCCCATAATTGAGTCCATTCTTGTCTCCCCCGGGGTACAGTTCTGTATCACCATTTGAAGCCTGTCTTTATACATATATATGGGCAGGTTTGACCCTCTCCTTGACCCCTTCTTTAGAGCCTTCCTCGGCCTTGAAAACCTGAAGGACGGACCCTCAGAACTTTACCATTCCGGCAGAAATTCAGAGATGCTTTACACCAACAGGGAGAAGCAAGGTTATATCCGGCCTCTTTGGAACCCACATGATGGACCAAAGATCCCCGGGTAGCCTTAAATAAAGCAAAGAACAAGAAAAGAAGATGGCCAGCCGGGCCTTGGAATAGATGAGCACAAAAATGCATAAGTTGTAATTACCTACAGACCATGAAATCAGGAGGTTGAGAATGTCCATGGACAAATTCATGTCCACAACAGGATATGGTTGTGGCCTAATGTTGGGCCTAGTTCAATGTATATGCCCCGGGCAGGACTGAATTTATGTGCACAGTCCTTTTAATCCATCCCATAGTGAAGAGGGCCAATTGCAGGCGAAACCCCTATGAGAGGAGTTCTTTTTATGCATAGAAATCTGTACTCCCAAAAGGGATGAGGTGACCCCGACATGATGGAGTTATAGCCATATTTAAACTCCACCATACAAGGATATGTTCCGCACCATAGGGCACAAATGAGACATATGTTGATATGTTAATGATCAAGCATCATTATATATACATATGCATATAATTTATGAGAATTATGAAGCTAATCGGGAGGCTAAGTCTGAATATAAGAGAGCAAGGAATACATATAGTCCAACAATAGACTGGACTGAACCTTCGGATTTCAGGCATATTGACCTGATTTCAGGACTTAGACATCTAGGTTATGACCTACCTATTCAAAATAAATAGGAGAAAGTTGTGCTCAAATCTAATAGTAAATTGGAGGCTGGACATATGAGTACTAGCCTAAACTAGAGCATGGAATCTCAAGACTGAACAGGATTGCAGGTTTTTAGACCTCCAATGTCTACTTCAAATATGAAACAAATTTAAAGCCCGGACATAGTTCAGGCTAACTTCATCAGAAAAATGATAAGATAATGAGGCCCGGTCTACTTTCTAGTATTTGAGGATAAAATCTGTTTCTTTTTAAGAATAAAAAGAACAAATTTAATGTTAACAGGACTCTGAAGTATAATAATGTTCAGTATATCATTTTACATGCACCAATATGTATATCACACATTTAAAGAGAAGGGGGGGAAGTCATTGGGGGTCGCTCTCGAAATAGAGTGTCAAATCTGAATTCCTGTATTTCAAGGCTCCAATTAGGATATAAAGAAGTCATGGGATTAGATTTCCAAAGACCTATACTTTGGGATTCCAATCTTAACTACTCAAAACTGATCCTTATAATGTCATGGCCCGGACGACCTATGAAACATGATCTTCCTAACCATGAACTACCTGCATAGTCTTACTCCTATTCTTTTGCTTACCTTCGGACCTACTGTTTGATTTTCATTTTATTTTCTGACTTACTGTCACTACTAGATTGATGGGGTCTGGTCTTAGATTCAGCCTGTCCGAGGGGAGAGCCAAGAGAGGAATGGTTTGGCATTGGGTCCAAACATACTCAGACCATTACAAATTTGTGCAAGAGACCAAGATAAATGTCTCATGGGCTGTTCAAAGGATCTGTGTAACAGGTTTATGGCCGAACATGAGTGGCTGAAATGAGGGGTATTTCAGGATCGAGCAAGCCTCATTTAGTATCTCATTTCAAACCTTGTTCAAAATAGAGATAACATCTACTATTGAGCAGAACTTCAGGAATGATCTTGACTAATATAGGGTCAAGATTGGGGTCATATTTGGATATTCAGAGGCCAAAATGTTCAGTTTCAGGTTGATGTTTATACCAAATATATGGTCGTACATAAATAGGGCCTAGCTTAAACAAGACTCTGATGAGCCTCTCGATCACATGAAGGGAAGATTTCAGATGGCTTTAGACCTGAACATAGTCGGGTCATTGAAAGCTTATGGTAGAGGCCAAGATAAGTATTCCATGGCCTATACAGAGGTCTTGCATGGCAGATTGATGGCCGAACTTGGCTATATAAGCCTGTTTTGATATAAAATCTCAGACTTCATATAGGATAGATCTAGTGTCTATCATAGGACAGACTCCCCTCACCCCAACCCTGGTTACAGCTAGTCTGAGGGGCGGATAGGGAGAAGGTGGCAAGCCTTAGATCTGGACATAACCGGATCACATAAGGACTTATGTAGGAGTTTAAGATAAATACCCCTTGGCATATACAAGGGTCTTGTATGACAGGCTTGGTAGCCGAGTTTGGGTGTCTTAAAAGATATACATTTCAGGTTCATAAGCCTGGTTTTGCATCGAATTTCAGGCTTAATATAGGCAGATAGGCAGATTCTCATGTATGGTTTGGTGTTGACTTTTGACCATTCTAGGGTCAAATTTCAGGGTCGACTTTGGGTCTGAATCATAGTGGCATCCAGGACATTATAGGCTTCGGAGTCCCATAGGATCCAAAGATTCCTCCCACCCCGGAAGCCTACATCTTTGGGATTTTAATTCTGATTCATGATCTTTGATAACATAAGCCTTCTGGTCATGAAATACTAGATCCAGCCCCATGGACTTTGAACTTAGGTTCCATTCATCCAAGGGGTGAGCAAAGAAAGGACTTCGGCCAGCTGTAGATCTGAACATAATCAGATCATTGAGGGCCTGTGCAGGAGGTTAAGGTGAGTTTTCTATGAAGGTCTTATATAGCAAGTTTGTGGCTGAAACTTAAGTGGTTTAGGTGATAGATAGTTCAGGGTCATAGAGGCCCAATTTTGCATGGGATTTCAGGCTGAACCTAGGGCAGATTTAATACCTATCATAGGACAGGTCCTAATACCTGGTTCAAGTCAGGACGATGACCAATCTAGGACCAATATCAGGGTCGGCCATAGGCAGCAAAAGGCCCTGGACCTATACATAAGTAAAGCCTACCTTAAATAGAAATTTTGGTCCCTAAAGGGGAATTAATTTGTTGAGAGATCTGAGCATGCCTTTGGCAATAGGACCTCCACATGAGCCTCCCGGGGGCTATATCCTGGGACCTCCCTACATGCCTTTGGTCGAGCCGGTTGGGGATCTATGAGATGATAGTATGATGGATAAAGTTGCAAATATGCATAATCCAATACCATAGAAGTCAAGATTATCCAGATCCGTTATACCTTTATGAACCTCATGACTTGATGGACATAAGACTTGGGCATATCTGTGATCGGCCCTGACCTTTTCTTCATTTTAAAACTGCATGGTTCAGCCCTTTAATTCATCAAGTCCTAGACTCTAGCCATGACCTTGAGTATTCTAAATCAGGTTGGAACATGCCTAAGTTCATAAATCAGAAGCAAAAAAAAAAAGAATTTTCAATGACAGGGAGTATATACTTTTTCAATGAATCAAGATGTAAAGACTTAGGAGTAAAATCCCTTGGTCTAAGTTTCTTAATAAAAAGAACTTAGACTTGCTGACTGATTTCGTTTTGTTCAATATATAAGAACTTACATGAAATCGACATAGAATCTGATCTGAATATGCTTAGATCTAGATTAGCTTTAATAATCCAACATATGTCTTAATATAAGACATTAAGTTGAGAAGCTAGTCTCATACAAGGTATAATTGGAATCCTTACCCATGCTCCATAAAGCATAAATCAAAGAGCCAAATCAAGCTTAGATACTAAGCTTTGCATTGCCATTCGACCTTATATGGTCACTATGTGTTGGACTTAAATATTAAGTTTGCATTCCATTAATTTTATGGGCTATAATTCCCATGCGTTGATGTTTTGTGGATGAACGTTTTCCTCCGTATACGAGTTGCTACGACAGTTAATCAAGGGTGTTCGAGAATCTCGATGTAATTAACATCGGAAATTCGCAACTTCCGACGGAGAGAGGTCCAAAGACAAACTTTATGAACCCTAACCTCGACATATATATTTTATATGCATACCACATATTTTGGCTAATATTTTCTATGGAATATCATATACTTTTATAGTAGCCAAAGATAAGATAACGAGAGTTTATTTCCCAAATGAACGGAAGTTAAATGAATTTTCAAACCATATAATACTTCTACATATTTTCATACCACATATTTTATATTATATTAATATATATATATATTTTACATATGAATCTCGAGGTTTCACAGACTACTAAGATGCGGCAACCCAGCTGCAAGCGCAATTGGGTGAGTTCCATTCAAAATGAAGTGGGTATAACTCATTCCCAATTATATTTGGAATGAGTTAAGTCTTGAGGATACTCCATTCACAGCCACATTCTAGGTTTGAGTGTCCCGATACTCAACTCAACTAAGGCCTTTATCCCAAATTACTTGGGGTTAGCCATATGGATTCTCTTTCTCCACTCATGTCAATTTTGTGTTATTTCTTCAGAGATATTTAAACCATCTAAATCATATTGAATTGCCCTTCTCCAAGTTAACTTAGGTCTACCATGCCCCTTTTTTGTTTCTGTCATTTTAATATTTGTTATCTTTCTAACTGGAGCCTCTTTAGGTCTACGTTTAATATGTCCAAACCATCTCAATCTCCCTTCTTTCAATTTGTCTACAATTCTCGTTACTCCTACATTTTCTCTAATATATTCATTCCTTATTTTATCTAATATAGTGTGACCACTCATCCATCTTAACATTCTCATTTTGGCAACACTTATTTTAGAAGTATGTTTTTCTTTTATTGTCCAACATTCACTACCATACAACGTTGCGGGTCTTATACTTGTACAATAAAATTTTCCTTTCAACTTTAATAGAATTTTATGATTACATAGAACCCCTGAAGCCAATCTCCACTTTATTCAACCTGCTTTAATCCTATGATTAACGTCTTCATCACATTCTCTATCTTTTTGAATAATTGATCCAAGATACTTGAACTGAGTTTTTTGAGACAATATTATCCCATCTAAACTGACGCCTTCACCTACTTCTCTTTGGTTTTCATTAAATTTACAATGCATATATTCTGTTTTAGTTCTACTTATCTTGAAACCTTTAGTCTCCAAAATATTTCTCCACATTTCTAACTTTCTATTCACTCCTTTTTATGTTTCATCTATCAATACGATATCGTCTGCAAATATCATACACCAAGGTATATCATCTTGTATAGTCTTCGTTAATTCATCTATAACTAATGCAAAAAGATAAGGACTTATTGTAAACCCTTGATGTAAGCCAATTGAAATAGGGAAATCTCTTGTTTCTCCACCAATTATGCATACGCTAGTAGTTGCATCATCATACATGTCTTTTATCATTTGTATATACTTAACAAGCACCATCCTTCGTTCCAACACCCACCATAGAACCTCTCTTGTTACTCTATCATAAGCCTTTTCTAAATCAATGAACACCATATGTAAATCTTTCTTCATATCTTGATATTTTTCTATCAAACTTCTAATAAGAAAAATAGCTTCAGTTGTAGATCGACCAGGCATAAATCCAAATTGATTAGTTGAAATATTTGTACAGCTCCGTAATCGCCGCTCAATAACTCTTTCCCATAATTTCATAGTATGACTCATGAGTTTGATCCCTTTATAATTTGCACAATCTTGTATATCTCATTTTTTCTTAAAAATAGGTTTAATGATGCTCTTTCTACATTCATTCGGTATTCTTTTTGATATTAGGATTTTGTTAAAAAGTCGAGTTAACTATTCCACATCTAAATCTTCCAAACACTTCCAACTTCAATAGGAATATTATCCAGACCACATGCCTTACTTGTTTTCATCATTTTCAATGCTTCTTTAACTTCTGAAAATTGAATTTTTCTAATATAATTTAAATTAAAGTTTGTCACATTCTCTATGCCGTCTATGTTTTTAGCAAAGTTGTCATTAAAAAGAGTATCAAAATAATTTTTTCATCGTTCTTTGATATCATCATCTTTAATCAAAAATTTTCCTTCTTTATCCTTTATGCATCTAATTTGATTAAGATCTTGAGACCGTCTCTCTCTTATTCTTGTTAGTTTATAAATATCTTTTTCACTTTCTTTAGTTCCAATTTTCTCATACATATGTTTAAAAACATCATCTCTTGCTCTTCTAATAACATTTTTTGTTTCCTTTTTACTATCTTGTATTGTTCATAAGCTTCATGGTTATCATATTTCGGCAATCTCTTATAACAATCTCTCTTATTCTTTATCGCCTTTTGCACTTCTTCATTCCACCACCAAATCTCTTTTTTAGGTGGATCATGTCCTTCAGACTCTCCAAGTACTTTTTTAGCTATCTCTCTAATTTTTATAGTCATATTCATCCACATAGCATTAACGTCTATGTCTAACTTCCAATCATTTATCTTTAAAAGTTCGGTATCAAATATTTGTTGTTTCATTCCTTTTAACTCCCACCATTTTATTTTAGGAGAAGACTTTCTTTTATATGTGTTTGTTTGTGTTTTAATCTTAACATCTAAAATCACTAACTTATGTTGGCTTGATAAAGTTTTACTCGGAATTACTTTATAATCTTTGCAAATAGCACGGTTGGATTTTCTAATGAGAATGAAATCAATTTGACTTTTATTTTGTCCACTTTTAAATGTTATTAGATGAGATTCTCTTTTAATAAAATGAGTATTTGTGAGGATAAGATCATAAGCCATAGTAAAATCTAAAATATTTTTTCCCTCTTCATTTAAATTTTCATATCCAAAACCTCCATGAACATTTCCATATTCATGACATTTGTTTCCAACATGTCCATTGAGATCTCCTCCAATAAATATATTTTCTTCATTGGGTATACTTTGCATAAGATCGTCCATATCCTTCCAAAATTTTTCTTTAATCTCGCTACTTAATTCAATTTGTGGAGCATATGCACTAATTACATTAATTATTTCTCTTTCTATAATCATTTTTACCATAATAATTTTATCTCTTACTCTTTGTATTAAAACTATTACATTCTTTAATGTTTTATTAACAATGATACCTATCCCATATTTATTTCTCTCTTTTCCTGTATATCATAGTTTATATCCTGTATTTTCTACTTCTTTACCTTTTTCTCCTATCTGTTTAGTTTCTTGAATACACATAATATTAATCCTTCTCCTCTACATACTATCAACAAGTTCCATAAGTTTTCCTGTAAGAGATCCAATATTCCAAATGCCTATTCTTATCTTTCTTTCAATATTTTCTTTCTTACATTTCTTTTTATAATAATGTCTATTTGTATTTGAGTTTATTTTAGAACTCATATCTTGTTTTTTATTATGGACTAACTTCTTTACCCACACCCATCCTTGATGTGGGAACCTTTGCTTATTTAACACCACAATAGGGTGTTTATGTGGCGCATCGCATGTGGAGAATGCCCTCACCCTTACTGTATTTTTCGCCACACCCGGGATTCGGTGTAACGCGTCGTTTGGTGATTACGCCCCAACGTTTCATTTGAATTCATATCATGAGATGTGACTTTATTTTTATGCTGGTTGTCACCTACCACAACCCTCCTCTTTTCTCATCCGGGCTTGGGACCGGCTATGGCAGAGTTTGAGTGTCCCAATATTAAAATGTATTTTAAATGGCATACAAAATCAAGGATCAAGGATTGGAGCTGTTCATGGTTCAGTTTGGCCTGATTTCAGACCATTATTGAAACCAAAACCGAACCAATAGCTATAGCTGAACCCACCCAATTGATAAGGAGCTCAAACCATTGGCCACATAGCTGGGGAGTTGTTGGCACATAAAATTTTCTGGTTTGTAATTGGGTTCGGATTAAATACAACCCAAATCTTGTTCACACAAGTAAATGTTCAAATTTGACCCATATTTAACTCATTTGATTGAGCCCAGTTCAATTGCCAATGCCTAGTTGTCTGGCCCATTTTTATCGAGGGTTGATTTTAACCCATATTAATGTCATTAACGTTGCCTTAGAGTTGAAATTATTAAAATGAGGAGGAGGGACTCATGGATCATATTATCCATCACAGAGCTAGGGAACATCACGGAGGCAAGTCCCACCTTGGGCCAAACTCAATGAGATCAGGTCCGTATATCGCTTTTTGCCATGTCAGTGTGTATAGCCAGCAAAATGGCCTAACGATCGATGCGGACCTGCCTTCCTAATCAGCGAAGGCTCCAAGACCAACTCCCGATCTGGCCTCCCCAACATAGAAGGATCAATAAGAGAAGGATAGGCTCCAAGACCAACTCCCGATCTGGCCTCCCCAACATAGAAGGATCAATAAGAGAAGGATAGGGAGATGAAAAATGGAAATAACCAGTAAAATAAGGGAGTTTACCATGTCTGTTGGTCTACGCGGACCCCTCCCGGTGGAAGCCAGCTCCTAATCAGACTCCTTCAGCGGCAGGCATCATCAAAAACCCTTCCTTTTAACATGCTTGGCAATGGACATGGAAGCTTCCACAACAGGGAGGTTGCTTTCCAAGTAGATTTGATTTTGAATCAAACTCCGCGGATGGCTGACAACATTGTAAACCTTATGGAGTAAGTTTGAGAGTATCTCGAGCTTCACGAAGGGATTCGACTCCCGATTTGAGATAGACCTATAAAGCGGGCACTTGCGGCATCGTAAAAAAAGGGGAGGGAGAGAAGGGGGACGAACAGAGAGAAAAGGAGGTTACCGCAACGCCGTCTTCCCCTTCCAATCGCTTGGCAGGTCCGTCTCATCCTTCCTTTGGAACCGCTTTCTCCTTCCAATTGCGCTGTCGAAGCCTTCTTCTTCCCCTCACCGTGCTGACAAGTCTTCCTTTTTCTTCCAGCAGCACTGTCGGGAGGGGGATAGCTGGTCAAGGGTTTCTTCTTTCACTGTTGAGCAAGGTTACAGCTTCAGAGGGGGTACTGTCAGCTTCGGAAGTCATCACAGCCGTCGCCAGCGAAGTCTGTGGAGCCACTCGCCTTTGCCAAGACCTCCAAGCCTGTTTTCTCTTCCATGTCATGCCGTGAAGTCTGCTTCCTCCTTCTAGACGTGCCATCGGGGCTTTCTCTTCCTTTCTGCACCACTGTCGAGGCTCCTCTGCCTTCCCACAACACCGTCAAAAGCTCGGGAGTCCTGCAGGAGTGTTGCCGGAGAAGGATTTGTCGGCCAGCCTTCTCGCAGTTGAGAACCCTTGAGCGCCTGAGCGAGCAAGCCCCTCGTTCCACTCTCGGCCCCGCGTGATTAAGCCAAACAAGCTCTCTTTGACATTGCCCGATTGAACTGGCTGGGCTTCTCTCCTCACTTGGTTGAGGCTAGTGGGCCCCACGGGAGAAAAGGGTGACAAAAAGGGGGCTGGCCTTAGTTGGACAAGGCCCAACAAAGGCTTGTCTAACCGAGGCCAACTGTGGACGGCGAAGGCAATGGAGGCCCATGAAGCCTTGGATGAACAGTGCTTCGAGGAGCTTAAGTTGATAATTAAAATTTTAAAATAAAAAATTAATCAAAATTAAATAAAAGTCTACCAATTTAACTCAGCAATCGGGACTAGTTGGGGGTTGGCGAAATGTCCATCCTTAAGTCTCGGCTTAACTTAAAAGAAAAATAAAATTTGGAGTAGTTAGGGGGTCAGCTTTGCACCCGCTCTTACATCCTTTTAAGGTAGACATATAAATGTCGATAAAAAAGATCCCAATGTCTTACCATGTTCATTAAGCTATGCAAGATTGTGCATATTCAATATACCAACATGACGGTTGTATGCTAATGAATTCTACAAAAAACAATGAGAAGAATGCCCTCATGCCTATCAAAGGCCGGGTATTTTCCATCTTAAATCAATCAAGGCATATTTCATCAAAGATTCAGTGGGTCTGATTTCAGACCATTCAAGTTGTAAAATCATGTCTCGGATTGAGCAAAAATAATGAGAAGATCATGTTTGGTGCACATGTGATCCTGTGAGGGATGTAAACAGTCCTGTGAACTTGGAATGATGCAAACAACACTATTGGAATTAAATCATGGACCATCGGTTGTCTAATAATAAAAAAAATTCACTCATCTTTAGATTTGAAACCTCAAAATCTGTAAGTTTAATCTAGAAATTCCAAGATCTGAGAACTTGAGTTTGGAGAAATACAAAATTGACAAAATCTGGAAACCCAGAAAACCTTAAAGACTTGATTATCATGCTCGGTCTTGTGTCATTAACTCATCATTAGGCATCTTGTGCTAGTCAGAGCCCAGCCATAACAAACCATTTCGTTCAGAGCATACCATCACACAGCCAATCAGGTGGGGGTATAAATGATTTCAAATCAAAAGGAAACTCAGGCCATGACCCAGTTCTGAAGGGTTGAGAAAGAGTGAACAGACAATTGAAACCTTAATAAATCAAGGGATCTTCCAAGCATAAAAATTGGAGACATGGGTAATTGGATAGGGGAGCCGGTTGTCAAAACAAAACAATTTAAAAGAGAGAGCCGTCTGAAACATTCAAAACTGAAGTAAAGAGAGATCAAGAAATCTGGAGAGTTATTCCATCAAATCCATCAAATTCAACACATGCAGCCATCAAACTAAAATTTCAAGTAAAGAAGTTCGAGATTGAATAACTAAATTGAGAGCCGGGAATTAAAAGGAAGGCCAATTAAAATCCTGAAGCTCAAAAAGTCAAACTTAAAAGCTGAAGTAAAAAGAATAAAAATGAGCTCCGCAATCTGAAAGGCCGAAGCAAGTCTCAAGTCCATAAATCCAAAATTCAAAACCAGAAAACTTGAAAGTTGAGTTTAAAATCCACAAATCTGGAATACAAAGATTCAAAAATCGAAGTTTAATCAATCCACAGTTCAGTCATTCCCAAACAGGAAACAGTTCACAAACTCCAGCAATGAAGCCTTAATCAAGCTCAAGATAAATTTTCATAAGCTG
Source organism: Cryptocoryne crispatula var. balansae (assembly GCA_036172225.1). NCBI lineage: Eukaryota > Viridiplantae > Streptophyta > Magnoliopsida > Alismatales > Araceae > Cryptocoryne > Cryptocoryne crispatula. Next base: position 12,637,063 of record CM069930.1, read on the forward strand.
TACATTAATCAACTCTCAAATGGACCTCAATCAATCAGCAGGAGGGATGCCAATTCATAGCCAAAGATGAACAAAAAATCTCCAAATCCCTCAATCAAAACAATTCAAGATGAGCTCAATAGAAATCTTGTCATTCATGCTCACAAACAGAAAGTATTCATCCAATCTAAATCATAACAACTTCAAGCCACTTAAAAGAAATCAAGTATAGATTAAGTTCTGTGAATTCCCAGCACATTAAATCTTGTTTGATCAAATTTCCAAAGGGCATACTTAAGGCAGCAAACTCCAAACCAAACATTCTTAAACAAGCCACAAACATAATCAAAATTCATAAACAGACTCTGAATTAAGTTTTAACCAAGCAAAAAATATGGTGGTAAACTCTCAATCACAAAGAAGAATTCCAAGTTTGGATAAGATAAACAAATCAACTGCAAACTAAATTTTCAAATCAAATCATCAATCAGATTGAGTTCATATCAAGGCAAAATAGATCTTAAAATAAACTCAAACCAACTAAAGTTAAATCAAGTCAAATCTCCAAATAAACTTAATCCATTTACATTAAATCCAAAAATAATTTCAAACATGAAATCTATTCCACGAAACAAACCTTAATCAACCTGAATCAAATCTAGTGTAATCCTAAAGATAAGCAACACCAAGTCTCAACAAAAAGGAAGAGAGAAATCAGATTCCCCAAATCAGGTTCAAGGTGAACTTTAAAAAGACAAAACACTAAATCTTAAGTTAAGATGAAACAGACTCTGTAAATCAGTCAATCTCTCAAATGAATTCAAGCCAATTTAAAATCAAATCAAATCAAAAGAAACACACATCTAAATCGAAATCTCAATTGAAATTTTAAACAGGTCACTAAGATGTCAGATCCTAATAACAAACTCAAAATCCACACAATTCAAACAAATCTGGAATATGAAAGTTTCCAAAATCTTGAGTCAAACCAAGCTCAAATCAAATCTTCCAAAACAAATTCAAAACAATTTTAATCAAACAAATTCAACTCAAATCGAATTGAACTTAGATCAATCAACAATCAAAACAATTCAATTCCCAAATGAACTCAAATCAATTTTAATTCAAGTCAAACTAAACTTAAAACACATTAAATGTTTGCATTTCATCATGTTCATGGGGCCGTTGCTCCTATGTGTGTGTTTATTTTTGTGGATGTATGTTTTCTATTCTATGAATTACTATGGCGGATAATCGAGGGTGTTCGAACGGTTGTTCGATGTACTTAATGTCGTTACTTCGCAAGTCCGATGGAAAAAGATCAAAAATAAAATTTCAAAGAACCTAACAACCTCAATCTATATTTTTATAAATACCATTGACCTAGCTAGTACTTTATGGAATATCATCTATTTTTCTAATGGTCAATGCTAAGTAAGTCAAACCAAATTCAAATAAATTTCAAAAAATTTTAATTTGAAGTTTTTGAGGTTACATTAGGAGTTCTTCATGTTGATAGTACAGGCTATTAACCAACTAAATGAAAGCCTTCAAACAATGGAGGAGCCAAGCAGGAGCATGCACATTCTGACAAGAAAAAATAGGTGGTCAATGTTGCTTGAAATCGAGGCTCAATTCTCACCTATGTTGCAGCTGCTCGAGGGCCGGTTGGTCGCACTCAATTGTCTCGTATAAGCTGCCATGGTTATTCACTAGTTGCTAGGGGTACAAACGAACTGAGCTAAGTGGTGCAAGGTAGGCGGGGTTGCGGGTCGGCACTAGGTTGGTTGGGCCTAAAATCGACCTGAGTCGGCTGGGGTTGTGACTTGGGTTAGGATTAGGTCAGCCAAGGGTCGGAATAAAAAATAATAAAAATAATAATTAAAAAAAATCTCTGGTCAAGGTTGCAGGGTTAGGACTGGGTCAGTCGGCCCAAAAACCGATCAAATCTGCCAACCCGGTCTGACCCGATGGCGACCTGGCGAACCATGGTAGTATGTATGCTGTTCAAGCTTGGCTATTTACTCTACTCTGAGTTTGAGTGCAAGCTTGAGTCCCTACAAGCAGACTTGACCCATGTTTGAACTGGGCTTGTTACCTAATCAAGCCAAGTTTGAGCTGAGCTCGAATAGGAGCTCAACTCAAGTGTGGTCCAAACAGGAGTTCAAACTCAATATTTGTTCATTTTTAAAGCTTGAGATTGATCTAAACTTTTTTATGGAGCTTGAATTTGAGCTCGTTTATGGAGCTCAATCTATGGTAAACTTAAGCTAAATTCTATTTTAGCTTATTTAATATATTTACTTAACACTTAATAATTGTGAATATTCATAATTTAATTTTTAAAATAAATATTCAATCGAGCTACTCGTGAACTTTATCTAGTTGAATAGGAGTTTGTTCAAATTCAACTCATTAAAGAATCAAGTTTATTATTATTTTTTTGCTCAAGCTTGTTCATTTAACATGATAAACGAGCCTAGTTGAACTTTATTGAGCTTATTTGCGAGTTACTTGTTGAGTGTTGATTCGTTTGCATCCCTACTGTTGCCCTTAGTGCACCTGTCATTTGCACGCCAGTTGGCCATTGGAGTCAAGATTGAGCACCACCTCAGACTTGGCGCATGGACTTGAGTGGCACCTCGGAAACCTATGTTGGATAGTGGAGGAGCTGAGGGTGGGGAAGGGAATATGAAAATTAGCCCAAGCTGAATTTACCGGGAAAGAGGTGAACCGCAGAGGGAGGACTGGAAGGAGGTTGCTTATTGGTCATGCTGTAGGATCTGATATTGGGTTTGACGAATCCAGTCATAAGATAAATTGGGTCAACGAGTTTATGGTCCGATCAGTTTACTGAAAAGCCAAAACTAAACTGATCCATTTGCTCAATATCTGTCTGGTTCGGGTTTAAAAACAGTGCTACTTGGTCACCGAGCTTAACTGAATGGAATGGTTCAGTTCGTTTTTGAACCACTAGTTTGGTTTAACTTTTTGGAGTTCTTTCAAATCAATCCAAACTAAACTAAGCCGATTAAACTGATCAAATTAAAATATAATAAAAGTGTTAGTATATTATTAATAAAAATGATATTCTATACTTTTTATGATAAAATAATATTTATATTAATTATTTATAACAAAAAATCAGTACATACACAAATAATAAATTATTTTGAATATTAATCATTTTTTTGTCTCGAACCTAACCAAACTTTAATTGAACTGGTTCAGTGCAGTTTGGTTTGGTTTTGCAAAAATGATCAAAAGCTGGATTAAACTGAACTGCAGTACTGCACACCTTGGATATCCTGATAACAAACAGAGCCTAAAGATCTCAGAAGGAACCACCATTCTGATTGAAAGCAAAGAATTCCATGTAGTTGGATTCATGGTTCGCCAGGTCGCGACCCGGGTTGCGACCCGGGTCCGACCCGGTCGCTTTTGGGGCCGACCGACCCGGTCCCGACCCCAAGACCCCGACCCCAAAATTAATTTTTTATTATTATTTTTGGCGACCCCGGCCCGACCCGGGTCGCGACCCCGACCGACCCGGGTCGGTTTTGGGCCCAAACGACCCGGTCCCGACTCCCGACCCCACCTTCCTTGGTTGGATTAACGTGCATTTCCTTTTACAGATAGGACTGATAGGTGATTAGATGCCTGTATACCTATCTCAGGCATCTAGTAGATGCCTCAACATTCTATATTTCCATCAAATGCATGACAACTTGAACCCATTTGTGTTCCCAATCTGAGCTGAATTTGAGTACGAAATTAGAGCATCCATCTTGCTCGACTTTTCAGCATGCTACTGTCAAGGTCAACAGAGATTGTCGGTGGCACTCTTGGAATTCTAATGGCAGTTTTCTTTCTGAATGCTACTGTTTATGTTATGGTATCACCAATGGTACATGGTGAGGCTTGAAACTGCCGAATGGCATGTGAAACCTGTCGAGTATACGGATCTTTTTCACTTGACCAAACCGACTGCAGATTCATAGAGTCTAATGTAAATGGTTATTTGCAGATTAGTGCTAACAGGTCAGTCTTCATTGCGTCAACTATGCAGGAAAGTGTGAGGAGAGCTGTAAGCAAAGAGCACGCTGGTGGTTTCTCATTCATGATTGTGCTTCTTGTTGGCGTACTGGGAATTCTCTTAGGGTATTTTGTCAACTGAAGTCATCGAGTGTCCTGTATGATCACCTGGAAGAAGAAAATGACGTCTTCTAATTTGTTGCATTTGATAGCATTCCTCCAGGAGCTGATGGGTTTGTAGCGTTGAAGAGAAGTAACAACTATGTAATTGTTGTCACAAATATACCCCTCCGGAAGTCCTATTTTTTATTGAACTAGATTGTTTCATTATTTTTAGTTCTAGTGTTATATAGGAATTCAGATCTGAGGCAAGATGTGGAACATCAAGTACATACAACCAATGCTTCATTTGATTGGCATTCAGAAAATGATGAATTGGTGATATCTTCTGCGATTCAAGTTACTCAACCATAAGCTACATTGTTCACCTTCCATGAACTTTGGGTCTCCGGTTTGCCTGCAGATCCGGTGCAGATACGCTTTTTCCAGATCTTTCGTCTTCTTATTCTCGATCCCAACGGTTAGAAGCCAAAACTATTCAAGTGTTTTTAAGATCTTCCGGTCTTTGTATTTGAAATACTCTCTCAGAGAGCAATCTTTTTGGAAATCCTACAATGTGGAACATGCAAATGCTCGGCAGGTGAACAAGAAAGCCCGTTACCGGAGGTGATTGTGACCAGACAGATCAAAACTTGGGAGCGGTCGATCTTTTACCTTTTTACCTTAACGAAAGAATGTTGACCCACGTGAAGGGATATTATATATAGAGATCGTTTGTGTGCTGAATTCGCTGGCAGGGCACCGAAATCAGCAGCCGTCCAATCAAGATCAAGTGTTCCTCGTTGGTTAAAAGAAAATACTGTTGCGGACTATGTCAAATACTGAGGAAACGGCGTAAGTTGAGGTCCATTTACTACAGTTTTGGAAAGTCGATCATTCTCCCTCTCTTCAAGTACCTCCATATCATTTTTCTACAGCCTTTAATAGTCATGAAATCACTGCTCTTCGTAAGAAGCTACATGGGGGAGTTTATGGAAACCATGAAGAAAATGCCGCCTGCAACATCTGGCTGGCTTTCGAAGCCTAAAACAACTACATCTTTTGTAAGTAGTGCGGCAAGAAATGAAATTTAAGAAAAATCGAAGTCAAAAATCCTTTAGATAGTCGCACCTAAACACTTTTACATGATAGAACATGCCACATCTAGATGGTCATGCATGATAAATAGAGACAAACTTCAGTAAAGTTTTCTTCTTACCTAGCCTATAATTTCTTCATTCGAGAGTTTGGGCCGTAGGACAGAGCATGTTAATTAACCTCTTGTGGGATGTTTTGGTTGCACAACAATTTTTGTACCCTTTCATGATAGAATTTATATTAAGTAAGGATGTAAGATAGCTAAAGACAATATTAATTTCGGTGAGATATGACAACCCAAAGTGGGAACCATATACAACTACAAACATGGACAATGGGAAAAGAAATATGTCTCATCTCTTTTTTTTTTTGTTCGAGAAGGATTCCTCTACAAAAACATACTTTTGTAATAACTGCAAACATCATTTTTAACAATTGTTTTTGTGATGAAAAGTCAATTTGTTAGGCAACCAAGCATTCTATTTGGTAGCATTTTTTTAGCTTAATCTGAGAATCTAAAATCTTATTTTTATTTCTCAGTTTGTTATAAAAAAGTATTTCATTTGATTAAGATGATTATGTATCGATCAATTTGGTATTTATTAAAGTTATAATATTTATGGTACTTCTGTCCTCTATAATTAGAATATGTCCAAAAAATAAAAAGCTAAAATATACAACTTTATTTAAGATTTTTATTAAGATATAAGAGATATAATTGAAAGTTAATTAAGACACAATCAAACAGTATAGATACCGAAATCTCTTGCCAAATTAGATATTTTTATAGAGGATTTGATAATCATTATAAAAATTATTTTTATAAAGGATTCCTTCTTACGCAATAACGAGGTGAAACCTCCCTTTTTGTTCTCGTGTGATCTCCATTTTCTATAATTAGACATTGCACTAGAGGCAAATTAGAGACTAATTCCTTATATCATCATATCCACCAAACAGAGACAATTTTATGTCATGGTCCCTGCTCTTTCTTGTATCATATTTTACCAGGCCGATGATTTTATCGTCTTTAGCCATATTAGATTTTGTTTTTCATGCAAGGTTTTATCATGAAAGTGTACAAAAACGTATTCCAAATACCCATTGAACTTTGATTAAGCTAAAACAAATGCCCCCATAGGCTGCATTTTGGAAACAGAGCCATATCAATTGTTAGTTGTTACGATAAGAGACGTGTACAAGTCATCAAACACAATAATTCTCTTGAAGAACTTTGATGGGTAACCATATAAAAAAGGCTAATATTCCTTTCTCTATCGACGGTGTTCTTAACATGAGAGAGAGAGAGAGAGAGAGTGAGTGAGAAACATTTTGGAAACAGAGCCGTGTCAATTGATAGTTGTTACGATAAGACGCGTACATGTGAACAAACACAATGATTCTCTTGGAGAACTTCGATCTATTAACGGGTCAGAGAGAGAGAGAGAGAGAGAGAGAGAGAGAGAGAGAGAGAGAGAGAGAGAGAGAGAGAGAGAGAGAGAGAGAGAGTATTGTATATTTGAGACAATAGTTGTTCGTCTAAAGTATGCGGAGGGAGTGAAAACTAAAACAAGAAAACATTATAGTTGTAAAGTTATCTTAGCCATGGGGTCTCCTTTTATTTTTTTATGTCTTTTAAAAAGTTAAACAGACAAAACTCTTGTTTTAAAATCTAAAAACAATAATATTTTTAAATAAGTGACTATGAAATTAGAAAATTATAATAAAACTAATTAACTATGATGGAAATTCTCAAGAAAAATTCTGTTGTGATATGTTTAGTAACAATATGAGATATTTTTGTCTCGATTAATTTTAAAATTGATACTGATACAAAGAAACAAGAAGTGTTTAACTATTAATAACAATTTTGAGACTTACCACCCTGTTTGGTTTGAGTTTCAAAGGCGATACTATATCAATTTTAATATTGATATTTCAAGAGAATAGAGTATTAATATCAAAAGAGATAATATCAAATCTCTTGAGTGTTTGGTAATACTATATCAATATTAAAATTGATATTGAGTGTTTAGTAATACTATATTGATATCAAAATCATTATTACTTGATTAATTAGACATATATTTATTATTATTAATAAAATATAGTATTAATATAAAATTAATTTATTAAAAATATAAAAATTAATGATATTTTAAAAATAAAAATATTTATAAATATTTATTTTTTATAATTAAATTAAAGTAAAATATGAAAATATCATCATTGCTAAACTCACCAACCAATTTCTTGTAGGAAATAAAAAAAAATTACAAAAATGATGACAATATAACACCTTGAGATATATCAACAGAACCGATAAAAACACATATACATATATCAATCTTGAAAATGATGCCCATGGGTTTCTCCTCAAACCAAAAGAAACATTCAAATAAATTTCAATAACATCCAGAACAATGAAATAAAAATAACATAACCAATAGAGCTCTAAGAAGTAGTTTTCTTTCTCTTCTTTCAACCACGTATAAAATTTATTGTTCTTCAAGAAATAATCTTCCTTTTTCAACTGTTCAAACTAGACGAAAGTAGGTATAGTTGGGTAAGTGTTGTGTCAAGTGCACTCATTAAAAAATCACAGTGGAAAGTGTCAATCCCAATGAAGAGTGTGCATGAACCAGAGAATTTAAAAATGAATAAAGTTTCACAACGAACTTTCCAACTGAAGAGACACCAACTTTGGGATAGTTACCATAAGATGTCAGACTATGGAGGACTTAAATCACTTTTGAATGAAAATATTTTGCTGCAGGCCTTATACACTGATTGACTACAGCAGGCAAGTGCATACCACCATTTACTTGATGATAAATGTTGTGCCTAGAGTTGGCAGTCTTTAAGACCTACAACTAATGTAGTTTGGGTTATGTTGTTTTTATGATCTCTACGTGATAGTTTTAAAAAAAACCATGTAGAAACTGACCCTGACACACAAACTAACCCATGGACTTTGCAAAAAGATGGCACTGGTTCTTTATCCACCGTCCAGTAGTAGCATTGATGTTAGTGGTCTTAGCAGGACTTATGTTGGAGCGGTGGATGAGGATAATTGACCTTTTTTCTTTTGTATAATTAATTAGTGAAGGGTGCTGCAACATTGTCCATGAATTGTTCTTTACAAAACAATTGAATAAAGCAAAGATATAAATGAACACTTAAATCTCATGAAAAGAATTCTTAAAAGAGCCTAATGCCTACCAAATCAGATCTGACAGGTCTAAAAAGTGTAATTTATGGCCACCCAATTTAGCGTTCACTCAGAAACCAAAAGATGGATGTAAACGTTATCTTGATGTTAAAGACATGAATATGAAAGTTTATAATAACAACTGGGTTATAAACAACCACTTAATAATCCAATTATATGCAAAAATGCTAACAACTTTATAACTAAAAAAAGAAAAACCATTCCATCATCCAACACAAATAAAGCAACCATGTCAAAGCCATCTAAAGAAAATCAGAAACTATTCCATAACAAAACAAAAGATATAATCGAACATGAAAAAATACTACATATTTAAGCCGGTGAAGGAGGTGAAAGATGAGTAGTTTGATCAAGCTCCGGTGGCCATGAACATAGGCATTGAGAGCACAATGACAATTTGCTTGTGCTAGGGGAGACTTGGCATGCTTTGGAGGGCCAGTGGGGACTAATCCGTTTGATCTGGTATCCGTAATCCTTGTGGCCCAAGGCCCTGTCGTCAAAATCTGGTGGAAGAGTATGGGTTCTTCTTGACCTCTTCTCTTAGGCATTTTGACAAACATCGAGGGGATGCATGTTGGAAAGCCTGGTGGCCCCTCCTCCAGACGACTCCCCGATTCATGGACAATGATGTCACTTGTTCTTTTCTCCTTGTAGTCTTGCTAATCGAGGAATCTATACCCTGCCACAGGGATCTAGGCTTTCTTTGAGGAAAACTCTTGCCGACAATTAAACAAGCAGCGTGATAATGGGGGCGCCGGCCAAACCGCAGAGGCATATAGGACACCTAGCTGTGTCTTCCCTCCCCGACTAGCGGCGTTGAGCAAACCAAACCCCATCGAAGCCTTTCCCCCAATGCGGGCAACAAGTGGACAATTACGAGCCTATTGTTCTTTCGAAGAGAACCTGATGCAGCGGTAGTACTTACCCAAGTGCTAGCTCACCAAAGAGAATGAAGATGAATCGCTAGACAAATCTCCTTCAGCAGCGCAACCGTCAAAGCCCACGTGGAAGTATATTTACAAAATGCATGAGCATCGATCGGAGAAGTCAGTCGGCTTGCCAAAAGAGAAGAGATTCGCCTCTCTTGTTGTCCTGAAAAGGGTTGGAGATGTGGAGGCACTGGGTGGTGCAGGGAGACGCAGAGGCATTGGGTGGCACCGAGAGACGCGGAAGTACTAGGGCTCGGGATGGGGGGACCTGTCAGCTAGGTTCCACCCACGAGTTTGTTGTTGCTTGTTGTCGCTGGGCTTGGGACGCCGATGTCAACCACCATGCCTCTTACCATCGAATCGATGCTAGCTAGGTCCGGCACCTGGGATGTCGCCTGTCGTTGCCTACTACCATGGGCTTGGGACGCCAGTGGCACTCCTCTTCTAGTGGTAGAGGAGGAAGATGACCCTCCGCGATCGGGAACCAGGATGAGGCTCCAGACTGGAGTATCAAATAATACAAGTGAACAACTATATTAAATTCGATACAATTTTCCGATATAAATTTTAAAATTGATACGGTTACCCAAACACTGGTTAACGACCTATATTAATATTAGTTTTAAAACTAATACTATTACAGCAGTTTAATACTATTACCAAATAGGCCGTACAGTAGAAACAAAGAACAATATGTAATGCAATATCCACCTCTATCAATTTTGATATTAATACTTTGTCCTCTAGAAATATTAATATTAAAATTTTATATTATTATTTTGATATTCTAACTAAACAAGGCATTAGATATGAACCTTGGTACACCCACAACCAAGAGGATATTCGTAAACTGATAAGCTATCTTATGACATTCCACCTGCCTTGTTTGGTTACGCCATCAGAGTCATGTATTTTGACTGATTTTAACATTGATGATAATGCAACGTGTTTGGTTAAATTTTGCTAGTTTTAAACGTATGCTACTTTTGGATAAATATTTCTTTAACTACCAATTCTAATGTTTGGTAGGAACATTTATACTAAAGTGTCTACGATACCAATATGTATTATAACCTAACAAGGCCTATATTAGGTGCCGCATATATTTGTAACAAGACAAATTAGGTTTGACGTGTATTAAATTTGAGAAAGATACATTTGTTAGATTTACCGAAGCATAGTTGAATCTATCATGAGAACTTACATGAGGCATGAGCACAAGACTTAATCTATAATTTATATAATTTTTCCATCATGACTCTAATCCTTCCAATTATTAGATTTATACATTTATGAGGTGTTTGGTTGCATGATTATGGAGGTTTTTATTTTAATTTTTAAAAATTGTAAGAATCTTGTTAAAAGAGGTGTTTGTCAACCATGACAATTTTATGTTTTGAAAATGATTTTCTTCTTAAACAAGAAAAGAGAGTCTCACATCTTTCTTTTTTCTTGTGGTCCCCCACTTTGTTTGGTCATGTATGGTAGTTACTCTTTTTTGTTATCACATCCTTCCAAACATGATAATTTTATGTCATGAGTTGGCTCACTTTTTATTTTAATACAATTTTTTATCATGAAAATGTACAAAAAATTATCATGCAACCAAACACCCCATTATCCTCTTTAATACTAACGTGACTCTCTAAAAAAATACCAAACTTTTTTTAGCTACATAAGATATAAACCAAACATTCTCTCACTTGGCATATACAAATAATAAGTATATATTTCAAAACCATGCCACAACCCCAAATTCTCCCCATCTAATGGCATATTTAAACCACTTGGATCCTATTTAAACCATGCCACAACCCCAAATTCTCCCCATCTAATGGCATATTTAAACTTCTTATCAAGGCACCACCATTACCCACTCTTTAATGTATCCTCTGATGCACCCTTCTAATCTGGCTGCCTAAGCCTATTCAATTCTAGATCCAGTGCCCAAGCAATGACTCCACCTCTTGTTGTCGCACAGGAGCCATCTATTAATCAAACAATGATAAACAAGCTCAACAAAATGGATGAGTAGCTCAAGCATTTGCTGAACACCTAGGTGGCCCCTAACATCTCTATCCCTTCTCTTCCTATTTTTCACCTCCTGCCATTAGAAATGCTAGTTTACCATTCCTACCACGTAACTAGTAATCCATTTATTCACATCAATGACTTCTTATATGAGTTCTCTTTCTAACAGGATGATTGAAAGTCACTTGCATTTCTCTTCGGGCAATATCTAGAGGGACTAACCACGAAATTGTTCTACTCACTCGATCTCTCATAGGTGAGTAATTTTGGCATGTTTAAAGCTAAGTTTTTGTAGCAATATACATGGATAGGGTTGGACTAAGCTACTCGATCACAAACTTGATGGCTGAGAAGTTGAAAATGTGAAAATTTTTATAATGTTTGCAAATAGGATGAGGTTAATGGCCGAGAGGATGGATGATCTTATTTTTTAGCCAGGCAGGTTAAAATGATCACGCCAACACCACATTGGCCTTGAGAAATGTGTTAGCCCTACACCCTCTGACCGCCATGAGTGAATTGTATGTGAAGGCATGGGATATCCAAATGCAACTTAGGGACTCACCCATGATGAACCTTATTGACCCTAGGCATAGACCACTAACCAAGCCCACTATACTACCACTAGCCTTGTCATTGGAGGAGTGGTGTTTAATGAGAACGTTAATATTGTAGGAAACATTGAACTTATGTGGCATCTTAGAAGACAATATTTGACCACCTCATATAATGATGATGGCCTATGACAACTCACAAAAGCTGGCCCATGATATGATAACACTCATTGTTGAGCTTGGGCCATGTGTTGTCATTGTAGATTCCTATGTACTTGAGATGAATCTGACCTATAAAGCTATATTTTGATGGCCCTACCTAGCAGAACTAGAGGCGGTCACCTCAACTAACAACCAATGTATCAATTGCTCTTATAAAGGCTAGGCGGTTAAGATAAACAATATGTCACTGATAGACAACGTGGATTGCTTGTCTTCCTCTTTCTCATCATCTCTTTGGTTGCCAACCTAGTTGGCATTGACCATGCTAGAATTGTCAAGACTAAAGAAAAGGACTAAGCAAGTTCGGATAAGGAAAAGGGATGCATACAAACCTATCGGATTGTATATCATGAAGATTTTGGGTTATCAACAAGTTTGGGAACTAAACTAAGAATCACAAGGCATTGCCCAACCCATCTAACTAGTGAATCTGCCTCCAAGAAACAAACTTTGATATGATGGAATAGTCACCAATGGTTAGAGAATGAAGAACAAGCATCTTTCTAAAAACATCCATAAATACTTTGCCAAAGGTGAAACAACTTAGATGGCTGAGGAGGACCACAAACTAGAAGAGGTATGGGTGTTAGAGAAGAAGAGAAGGACTGATTACTTCAAACCAAAATTGTATCTTGAAATATCTCATTTGTTTTCTATTGATGAAGAGGGTCAATCAAAGAACCATTCAAAGTTAAACCAAGCATCGACCTACTAAAAGGTCATCTTGCTACTTGAGCTCACATGATAGTCCAACCTATTCCACGAGAGTCTTCTCTCATTATCTCATCTTCTAGGTTTCTACTCCTAGTAATTTTGATACCTTCACTGGACACGCAAGTCCATTTGTTGTTTCTATATGGATATTGTTATTTATGTTTGAGATTATTGTATTGGATGCCATTTGTTCCCAGTGCACTTATTATTTATTCTGCTACTTTTTTATGTTGCTTATAGAAAGGCAATTAGTTGTTTTGTTAGGCCCCTTGCCAGTTTGTCAAAGGGGTGTAGAACTTTTTGACTAGGCAAGTAATAAAAGATAGAAGCTAAGTATGCAATATATAACAAAAAAAGCGAGCAAGACAAGAATTAGACATGGATGCAATAGGGAGATGGCCAAAGAAAATGCAAATTATTTTGTAATTTTAGATATTTTCAAATTTTGTTGTGTTTTGTACCTTATAAATTTTTTATGTTTTAGTATTTTTATTTTTTTGGTTTTGTTAAAAGTGACACAAGCACCATATCAACTTAGTACCACTGAGCTATGGGAGCACCTTAAATGGAAGATGTACATGCCTTCTGTGTTGGGCATTTTTGATTGTAGGAGAACCCTACTCAGAAGGTGCAAGTGCCTTTTGTGCTAGGTGCTTCTGATTGTTCGGGAGCACCCTACATAAAGGACATACATGCCTTCTATGCTAGGCACTTCATATTGTTTATTTTTGAAGTTTTATATACTTTTGTGTTTAAGACATTTTTAATTTAGTTTGTAGTGATAGAAACCATCTTTGCTTTGGTTCATTGGGATAAATGCCCCTTGTCATTAATTAAGGATCCAGAATAATCACCACATGTAAGAGAGGAGGCCCTTCATTCATAATCTTCTAAACATTCCACTTTTAATAAACTAGAGTTCTACCTTGATTTAGTGAACTTGAAGGCTAACCCTAGTCAATTGAAAATTATATTACTCAATCTTCTTAGCCCATCTCAGTTTAACATACCACACAGCTTGAGCTGCTAACCAATGATGAACTCATGAGTCTATGACTCAAGGGTATCCACTATGTGGAGGCTGGCTCTCTTTTTATTCCTTGTGCCTATGGCACATTTCTTTTTCAGTCAACCAAGAGAGATGGTCAAATGAAACATAATAATAATCTTGAAAACTGGTGGCCATCACCTTGCTTGGTTAGGCCATGATGTGCATGTCTAAATATACACCTTAGTATCACCTATTTAGTCTATCACCATTCCACTCCGTTACATTTATTTATGTTCACTTCTGTTTCACTTCATGTCACACCCTTTCAAAGCCAATACTAAGGTGAGGCAAGCTATACACACACGCACCAACTTAGCTGAATTACAAAACTTAAAACTAATGTTTTATGAATAACGTATAAGGATTTACTTGTAAGAATTGATTTTCATTAACTAGATGCCAAGTTTGGATGTGCTTCTAAAAAGAACCCCAAACTAAGGTGTTGACACCTTGGCCCAAGGCACTTTCAGTTGAAAAGAATTCTATAGATTCTCAAAATCCTGAACCTATAGTCTGGCCTTCCATGGAAGCATCCTAGTCAACATGGCATTTCTAGTTGGAGAAAAAGTCAAAATTTTTTAAATTTTGGATCCACAAGAGTTTAATCTAATTAATTAATCTCAACTAGAAGTGCACTGGTGATAGGGCACATCCAATTGATGAATGGTTTGATACCCATAGATCTACGTGAATTTAATTAGGGTTTAATTAGAAGTGCCTATTGTATCTTAAAACTCTTGTTGTAAGTAATATTTAAGTTTACATCATTGAGAACCTTGGACTGAATAAAAGAGAATAGAGTATGCATGATATTCCCACTTTTAAGCTTCTGCCTTACCTCTCTCAAGTATCAGGTTGTTTGGATTCTGGTATCGAGATGTGTTTTGTGTGTGTGGAGCGATGCCTACCCCTGACTTCCAATGAAAAACCCTAGATCAATGACTTGGGATCACACTAAATATTCTCTATTTTTATGTGAAATATTTTTTAAGGTAGACTACATTCCAAGGATGATTTAATTTTTCTCTATCTACATTAGTTAACTCATAAGCATTGCCTGGATATTTTTTAATGATTATAAAAGGCCCTTCCCAATTAGGTTACAATTTGGAGTGGGGACCACCGGCTTAACAAATATTCTTTTAACTACCATCTCACTGATTTCAAACTTTCTCTCTACTACCCTCTTTTGATAAAACTTTTTAAGTCTATTTTGAAAAGTCTGGGATTGCTTAGTGGCAACTAGTCTTCTTTCATCCAAGAGTTCGAGTTGTGCAAGGAGAGATTCTTATCTCTGGTCAATGGGAATGTCCCTATCGAGCTAAACTTAGAGAGATGGAAGTAATACCTCATATGAAATCACTACTTCCATCCCATATGCCAGAGCATGCGGGGTTGTCCAGTGGGAGTTCGTATAGAAGTATGATAAGCCCATAAAACATCTATGAGCTTATCATGCTAGTTCGCAAACTTGCTAGACTTACAGCTTTCTTGATGATCTTGATTAAGGTTTTATTAGTGACTTCAACTTGACCATTGCCTTAAGGATAATACAGTGATGAATGATGCAATGATATGCAGTACCTATTGCAAAGATCATGCATATCTTGAGAGAGAAATTGATGCCCATTGTTGGTGACAATGTCGCTGGGAATCCCAAACTTTGCAATGATGTTGCGCTTGATGTAGGAATATAATGTTGATGTTTTGATCTCCATGAATGCTTTCGCTTCAGCCCACTTTATGAAGTACTCCATTGCCATTAAAATGAAAGATTTAGTGTGTACTTCGAAGTTGAGGTCACTCAGAGGGTCATTGATATTGAAAGCCCACATGGTGAAAGGCCATAGGACATGAATTGGATGAAGGGAAGATGTAGGAGAATGAATTTTGTTAGCATGTAGTTGACATGAGTGATAATGCCTGACAAAGATGAAGCAATCTTCTTCTAAAGTAGGTGGTAATACCCTACCAAATGATTTTCTTAGTAAGGACTTGAGCATTCACATACTCCCACTGACTCCAAAATGTGCTTTCTTTAACACCAACTCAGCTTCTTCGTCATCAATGCACCAGAGTACAATACCACTCAGGCTTCTCTTGTAGAGCACTCATCCTAAGATTGTGTACCTTTGGGATACTCTCTTGATTATCTTCTTCTCTTTGACAGTAGTTCCAGATGGATAGGTTTGATCCCGATAGTACCTCACAATCTCATCATTCAAAGATTTCACACCATCTTCTAACTCTTCCAACTCAACCAAAGATATTTCTTTTTATCATTCCAGTAATTCTTTTATATCAAATATTTTTTTAATCTTCAAAAAACATCTATCCTCAATTGTTGGAATTGACCTCCTACTGACATGATAGTCCGCACCTACCTGCCTAGCATTACCAATAGAGATGAGGTTAATAAGGCCAAAGCATCAACGAGAATGTTTTGTGCACGAGGGACTTGGACAATGTGAGTTTGAAGAACAACTTGATGTAGCATGATGTGAGTTCTTGGTATGTTTGAGGTTTGGATAAGAAGTTTGATACATATTTAGGATTTGGCATAGAATTAGTTGGCTATCACCTATCACACCCTCAGTTCGATAGCATCATAGAAGTGAGCAGCCTCCAACCCAGCCAGTAAGGCTTCATACTCAGCTATGTTGTTAGTTAGTGGAAAGTCAAGCTAAAAAGCTTGTGGAATAGTGACATCCTTGGGTGATAAAAGAACGATATCTATCCCTCTACCATGTGAATTCAGAGCCTTGTCAAAATATAATGTTCAACATTTGGAAGAATGGATTGACATCACTTCGTCATCTGGGAACTCTAACTAGACTGGGTCCAAGATGAGTATAGGGTGATGGGCAAGGTGTTCAGCAATGTCATAGCTCTTGATCACCTTTTACAGGACATAGGTGATGTCAAACTAAGACAAGAAACTCTGCCATCACCCTAACTGATCAGTCAGGATGGTCTTCTCTTGGAGAAATTCAATAGGATTGATTCGAGCATTAAGATTGATGTCATGAGCAAGGAAGTAATGTTTAAGCTTTTGAACTACCCAAACCAGGGCAGCACAAGTCTTCTCTACCACAGTGTATTTTTTCTCACAAGGATCCAAGATCTTAGATAGATAATAGGTGGCTCGCTCTTTTTCTTCCTCATCCACTTGTATAAGGACTGCTCCAAAAGAGTTCTCCAAAATCAAGATGTAAAAAACTAAGGACTTACATAGGACTGGTGGTCTAAGCATAGGGGAACTTGCTAGGTATCTTTTTAGTCTATCAAATACTTCCTAACACTTCGAATCTCATTTAAACTCAGCCCCTGCCTTGGTCAACTCATAGAAAGGTTTACACCTTTGGAACTGTTGTAAGATAAATTGGCAGATAAATAGTAGCCTCCCTTGAAGAAGGCATACCAATGATTGTGTTGGCCTTGTTTGGGTTGATTTCTATGCCATTTTTTCTTACTATGAACTTTAACAATTTTTTTGATGAGACATCAAATGTGCAATTCTTAAAGTTCATTTGTAGCTTGTATTCTCTAGCCCTTTTTAAGACCTTTCTTAGCACTTTGGGATGATCCTCTTGACTTCTAGATTTGATGACCAAATCATCCACGTACACCTCTACAAGTTGATGCAACATGTCATGAAAAATAGCTAACCATCATATCCCTTTGATATGTGGCACCAGCATTCTTCAATCTGAAGGGCATGATGACATATCAATAGGTTTCTCAAGGTGTAGACAATGAGATTTTCTCTTTATCCTCTTCGGCTAATTGGATATGATTATATCTAGAGTAGCTATCCATAAATGATAAAGTTTCATATCCAGCTATGTTATCAATTAGTATGTTGATATGAGGTAATGTTCAAGTCTTTGAAGTCAATGCAAGTTCGAACTCATCCATTCTTTTTTATGATAGGAATTATGTTTGTCACCAACTGTGGATACAGGACAACCTTAATAAATTTTGTCTAGTGTAATTTCTCGATCTCTTCATTCATTTTAAGTACAACATTGGGGTGGAATCTTCTAAGCTTTTTCTAGAATGGGGTAGCTCCAGATTTTAAAGTTAATCTATGCTCAACTAATGAGTTGTCTGACCCCAACATATCTTTATACGTTCATACAAACGTGTCCTTGTACTCTTTCAAAACTTTGATTAAATGTTGCTTCTCAATGAGAGTGAGGTTTGAATTGATGAGGATGATCCTTGGTTCCTCTATTGTTCCTAGATTTAACTCCTTGGTCAATTCAGTTACCATGGCTGATGGTTCCTAAAATCTTCTAAGTCTAGATGCATATGCATCACCCAAGTCCTCATTTCCCTCCTCCAACTCAGGATACTTTTCTAATAGTATCTCATATACTCCCAATGTATGATCCACTCTACACTCATCCTCATATCAGATTTCCTCTAATTGAAAAGCATTCTCTATGAAATTAGGCAACCTTGCACATTCTCCATACTTTTGTGCCAATTGTTGTAGAAATCTATATGGAACTCGTCTTTCTCCAATTTTCTTGTTTTCTAACTTATCTATGTCTACTGAAGATAAAACTAAAAGGTGGTATTTATATTGGGTGAAGGAGCAAGAAGATTGATCAAGGATTTGGAGAAGAGAGGTCCTTGGTAAGGAGCACCCACTGGGACGAGTAGAGACATTTTCTCAATGAAAATGTGAGTTTTGAAGAAGATATTTTTTGGTGATTTTCAATCATTAGAAGGGAATGAGTCAAGATGGCTTGAGATTGATGACAAGTTGTTGCAATTAACGAAAAGAAAATTTTTAAAAGGAAAAGGAAAAAGAGGCTCGTAGGCCTAATACTAACAGAAGACAGGCACATGGGCCCAAAGTTCATGATGAATTTCAATGGGTACATGGACCCGATTATGAATGGGCTCATGGGCCCAGTGTTAGTGAATTGAAGTGGTTATTCATGCCTGATGTTGGTGAGAAAATCAGATGGGCACGTGGGCCTAGTGTGAGTTGAGAATTTAAACGGTTGTATTAGCCCAATGTGGATGGTAAACTTCGGTGGGCACATTGGACAAGTAGTAAAAAGTAGGCTAGGGTGCCTGTCTAGAAAGTCCATGAAAAGTGGCACGAGGACCCCGGAATGAGTAATATTGGGGTATGGCCCTCGTAGAATGGTTTGAACTATAGTAGCAGATTGCTTGGTAGGATGACTATTTGTGATGATAGGAAGATCATGTATCAGTTTGGCCTTGAGTGGTCCAAACTACTCTTCCTCATTCATGAATACGAGAACAAGTGAATTGCTTAAATCCTCTATCTCTTCTTCACCTCCTTCTCTTGATTGACGTGGTCAACTCTTCCTCAACTTCCATCATGGTCTCCCTCTTAACAGAGAAATCTCGGAGCCCCAAATCATACTGTTGTCCAATGTTTTTCCTCAACACAGTAGATTCTTCATAGCCAACTATATGTTTTCTGCATCTTCTCATAATTTCGATTGGCTGAGTGATTTCTTGGAGATCCTTGCCTAGCCCATTTTCTATCTTGTAGCTTATATTCTTTATCATCTACCACCCGACTATATTTGGTGGGGAGGCAATCATGCAGTTCACCTCTGACACCTCTTCCACTGAGATAAAAGAAACTATTCACTTTACTCATTATCAACATATTGGTTGCCTTAACCACATGTTCTTTGTAGGAAAACTTTATGCACTGGTGATTGTTGAGGTGATGACTCTTATTGCCTCGAGGTAGGGTCTTCCAAGGATGGCTTTGAAGGTTGGATCCAATTCTAAAATATGAAAATCAGTAATGGTGGTGCACGGCCCAAGTTCTACCTCCAATGTTACTATCATGTGCACGAACTTCTTGGAATTATCATATGCAAGCACCATGGCATATGATGGCTTGATTTCTTTTTAAGAGATGCTGCATAGTTGCAAAGTTTCTAGTGGCATGATGTTAATGGATGCTATGGTATCGATCATGCAAAATTTTACTTCAAAATTACAGATGATGACTACCATGTGCAAGGCATACCTTCTGACTTCTAGGGTTGCTAATTCTTCTTGAGAAATTTGAGTGTTGGGTGCTGACTTCTATGGGCTAGCATAGTTGTAATCTTCTCGAGTGGGAGATCCATACTGACCATGACTCTCTACAAATATTGTTGTAGGATTTCTTGGTGCACCTTTGACCTCTTTATCAGCTCTGGTTTTAAAATATGGACTAACATCTTTTCTAGATGTTTTAATAAGTTATATGTCATGCCTAGAAAGGGTTCTTCTACCTCTTCTTTCTCCACTAGCTCTTGAGGTTGTGTCCTAGCTTGAGGAAAAAGTCACTGAAACATACTCCCACTCATAATCACCAGGGTTAATTGATGGTTGGCTGGTTGGGGTGTGGTGATGGCATCGGCGTTGGCATAGCTAGTTGTGGGTTTTGAAAAGTAGAGATGGCAACTTGAGGTGTTTGGGTGACTGTGTGTGTGAATTGGGGATTTGGTTGTAGGGATGGTGATGGCTTGATAAGAAGGGGCCATGGGATAGCAATGGTAGGAGGGTTTGGTGTGGGTGCCATATGTGGCATGATGGTTGGCCTAATTAAGAGTTGGCAAGAAGGGGTAGTGGCTAGCGGCAGGGGTGTTGGGGTTAATGATAGTGGTGGTAGTGGTGGTGGAGAAGTAGGGTTTGATGGTGATGATGCATGGATGAGTTGCCAACTTGTGTTAGTGGTGGTTTGCGGTATGGAGAGAATGGTGCCGGTGCCGGAGTGGCAATATGCATCTGCAATAGGTTCTAGACAATATCCAAGTTGGGCTACTACTGTGCCAGTGCCTATTGTGGTTGCCGTTGTCATTGTTGGTTCTGTCTCACCTTCATTGTTTGTATGCACTTTCCCTTTTGGGCCCAATCAATACTTCCTTGGTCATTAAGATCATGGATGTAATCCTTAAATTGAAAGCATACTTTGACCATGTGCCCAAGGTACTGATGGTAAGCATAATATCGGGACATCTCCACATTAACTAACCAACCCTCCCTTTCTTTAGGTAATTTCAATTGTTGCTCCGCCATGACCGTATTAAAGATGTCTGTCAAGGAATAAGTAGTTGCGAGTAATGCTCTCTCCTAGGACCTCCCTTTCATGGTAGTTGGTTGGCTAGTGGCAATGTTCTATTGTAGGTGGGTGGTTGAGGTTGATGTGGTTGCAGCACTGGGTCATTGATTGGCTGTTGTGGTTATGGCCTGATCTGGGGTTGTTGTTGAGGGGAGTCGATAAGATAGATTTTGCTATAGGTTTCTATACTATCCTTGGTGATTCCCTCCTTGGTTTTCCACAATGTTCACATTCTCATTGTTGGCCACACCCTCAGTGGTAGGCCAGTTGGTGTGAGGTAGCTTTCTTAGAATTTTAGGGTTTGGAATTAAATGGGTCTATCATGGAAGCATCTCTAAAATGGATTTGTAAATATTGGGAACTATTATAAAGCTTATTCATGGTGGTTGGGTGGCGGTGCATCATTAGGACATTCCGAAGGGCTAGTGCAGTCTTCTTGATAAGCATCTTTACTTGCTCACCTTCTGAGATGGTTTCTATCAGCTTCTCTTTCATTCCCCTCCATCAGTTAGCAAACTTTATAAAGTCTTCATTATGTTTCATATTCTCAACAATCAAATTTGTGATTGAACAAGATGGCCCTACCTAGTCTCTGTATCTCTATTAGAATTTTGCTTTGATAATATCGAAATCACCCTCCTCAAGGGGGTCAAGCAAGTAGAACCACTCAAGGGCAAGCTCTTCTAATGATTGATGGTACAGGAAAGGGAGGATATTGTGATCGTTCTTCTAGAAAGAGAATTCATATAAGAAATCTTTCAAGTGCATGAAGTGATTGTATATTATTGGAAAACCTCTTGGTGGACTTTTAATCTTTTGAGCAATTCTAAGATTGAAATCCATGTCAGAGTTTTGTCAAGATGCTTCAGCAAGTCATAAGATGTTTTGAACAATAGTTCCTCGACGTGTTCCTCTTCCAAATCTGGTGCTATCCTTGATGTACCAGCCTGAGAAAAAACCCTTTAAAACATACACCCGCTCCTAAGCACCATGACAAGTTGAGGGACAATAGTTGGTATGGTAGTGGCGGGTGGTGGACTAGATTGGATGATTATGGGAGCTCTCATGATAGGGGCAATGGTGGTAGCTTGAGATACCATGGGGTAAGTGGGTTGTGGAGGTATAGTTGTATGTGGTGGAATGATAATGGGCCTCAATGGTGAGAATGTTTGCGGTGGCTCTACCATGTGAATTATGGTCCATCCCGATTGGAGTTGCATGGTAGGAGTTGCTATGATAGGTTGTGATGGTGCATATATGATGGGTGGCTGGTTTAAGATAATGGGGCTGGGTGACACAGCTCGGTGTATAGAGTAGACGACTCAGTTAGGGGGAGGTGGTTGGTTGACATGCATGGCGGAAGTGGATCTCTCAATTTTCCAAGTTTGACCCCGATCATGATACTCTTCGAAGGAGATCAAGATGGGGTTAACATGTTGGTTCCTGGCTATGGGTGCATGTGTAGGTAACAGGTTTTGAATGATCCATAAGCTGGTGTTTTGTTGTTGTTGTTGTTGAGCCAGTATACGCTACTGCTATGGTTGGTTCTTCACTGATCTAATGTATTCCCCAATTTGGTCCTAATCAATATTGCCTTGTTCATTGAGGTGATATAATCTTTGAACTGAAAATAATTTTTCACAATATGCCCTGATTATTTATGGTATAAGCAATATCATTCTATGTTAGCATTATGCGGCTACTCCAACCTGTAAGCAATATCGTTCTATGTTAGCATTACACGGCTACTCCAACCTTTCCCTCAGCAATGCAATCTGCCCTGCCGCCATGAGAGCGTTAAAAATATCTATGAAAGAGTAGGGCAATGGTGGCTAATGGTTCCTCTTGGGCCCTATTTTTTAGGGTTCATAGGCTATAAAAGAGGGTGCTTGGTTATAGTTGGTCAATTTCCATGGTGGTTGGGGAATCAAAGCTTGCACAGCTGGTTGTCGTGGTCATTGGGGAACTAGAGCTTGTTGTTGGTGATGTTGGAAGTGGGGTTGAGGCTAAGGCTGAGGTTGACGAGGGTTTCTAGATGGTTGATTATGTTGAGGGTTCCTAAATTGATGGTGATAGTTGTTAAATGAGTTCCCTACAACATTGATGTTTTCATGGGTCATTATTCTTTTTGTCACAGGGCTGGTTGCAATGAAGGTAGTTTTCTTGACAGCTCGGGGTCTAGGATCAAATAGGTTCATGATGGGTGAATCCCTAAGTTGTGTCTGGATGTATTGTGCCCTCTCATAAAGCTCATTCATAATGGTGGGGTGATGCAGAGCCAACATATTCTTTAAGGCCAAAGTGGCATTGATAATGATCATTTTCAATTGTTCCAACTCTAAAATAGCATTAGTGAGCTTCTTTGCCATTGCCCTCCACCTATTAGCATATCTAACAAAGTCTTCATCATTTCTCATCCTTTTGCAATAAGATTGGTGATGGAATAAGTTGGTTCAACCCTGTATTGGTATCTCTGCAAGAATTTAGCTTTAACAATATCAAAATTACTCACCTTTAGAGAATCAAGCAAGTAGAACCACTCTAATGTTGAACCCTCTGATGATCTTCTAAATAGGAAAGCAAGGGCCCTTTGGTCATTTTGCCACATCACAGACTTATAGAGAAAATCCTTAATGTGAATGAAAGGGTTACCAGTCCCATTGTAGCGATGGTAAACTAGCATTTCATAAGAAGGTAAATAAAAAGTGGAGAGAGAGGGAAGAGAGATTTCAAGGACTACCCTCATGTCAATCAAATGTTTCTATTCTTTGTACTGTTCATCCATTTGGTTGATCTTGTTAATCATGGGTTGATCAACAGAGGGTTCTCGAACAAGGGGAGGAGGAGGAGTGGGTGCTTGGTGCACCAGTATGAGAATTGGATAGGTCGAGGTGGCCGGATAAGAGAGATACATTGGGGAATGTACCAATGGATGAGTGGGATTAAGGTGATTAAAGGAATAGACTAGTGGCCTAGAAGGTGTGGCAATACTAGGATCTGGATGATTTAGATTGGCCACTAGGTGCGGGGAATTTGGGGCTACAAGCCTGGTGTGTGAATGGCCATGTGTTGGCATGTCGGGTTGATGGCCACCGACCAAGGGGTGGAAACATGGAGACCACCTTCAAAAGGAATGTGGTCGGCGGGTGACTTGCCCTTTAGAATAGCCTTGATGGCTTAGAGTTGAGCGGGGCCAGTATGAGAGAATGCCTCCTAAAGTGAATTCGGTTGGGGCGAAGGAGAGATTTGACTTGGTTCGGGTGCTGCTTTTGGTTCATTGATGGCATCTATGACATTAAGATGAAATGAAGGCCCATCATAGGTACTATAGTAAGCCTGGTCATACTCCACTTGCTCATATCATTGGTCCGACATACCGATGACACGTCTTGACCTTAAATTCCTAAACACAATAGAAAAGGGAAAGTGACAAGTAAGAGCACAAAGCTTTCTTTTTTTGATTTTTGATTTTTGATTATTTTTGTTTTGGTTTTGGGTTTTTTTCCAATAATAAAGTTATCAAGTAAATTAATCTCAAGTAAATTTTTGTTTTGGTTTCTTTAGATGATTTTGAGATTTTTGTTTAGTTTTGAGTTTTTGTTGTCATACAAGTAATAACAAAAGATTTGAAATGATTAACGTGATTTTTTTTGTTTCAACCTTAAATTAATGACTTTTTAAGAAAAATATTATTCACTTAATACACGAATATGACCTTATGCTCTCACAACGCTGAGCAATCTAAGGTTGACACTCTTTTCACAATGATAAGTAATAGGATATGCCGAATCTTGGAGTAAAAAGGTACAACATGCTTGATTAGTGGAGAGGGAATCCTTCATGTCTGAGGACTTATTGAGGCCTTGATAGAAACTACTCAATCCTTCCATAAGAGAATCCTTGGAAGAGGAGCTTGTAACCACTAAGAGGGGTGCTTGGATATGTAGGGCTTTGGGAGGAGAGTGAGCCCCCCCTTCTTGGATGACTTATGGAGTTGGGCGAGCCTGAAACTCCAATGCAAACTAATGCAAGAGAACTATGTCAAGGAAGAAGAAGCAAGCAAGAAGAAAATAAAGCATGCAAATTTAAGTGCAATGATCAACAACGTAGCATGGAAAGCAAGCAAGTAAACGTTACCAAGACATAAAATGAGAGGATGTCAAAGAGATGAAAGCAAGCAAAAATAAAAGAAAGCACTACACTAAATATTCTTTGGAAGTTTGCTAGGAGGAAAATAGGATTGGAATAAAGTAAATGAAAAAAAGTATGCTTAGAAAGACATGAAATAAGAGTACATCAAAGAGGTGAAAGTAAACAAAGCTGAAAGATGAGAATAAAATTGACTTGGCATGCTTTAAACAATCAACGAAAAGTAAAAAAAAAGTAAAAAAAGTAGATGATATTGCAAGAAAATTAAATGAAAATGGCTCATATGGGAACCAGGATGAAAAAAAGGATGCTTTCAAGTAGACACTTTAAGAAAAAAAAGGAACTCATTCAACCAATAGTCGGTCCCACTGTGAACACTAAAAGATGTAGGTTGGCGGATGACGATGATATTCTCTTCTCATGGGTTGTGGTGGTGGTTTGTTTTTGCTGGGAGCCGTGGGCTCCGAAGTAAAAAGTAAAAGTAAAGGAAATGAAAAGAAGTAACTGTCGTACCTCTAAAAGGTGGAGATGTGTTTGGGTTCTGACTTCTCTTCTCTCGACCGACCAAAATGAGAGAGCTTGAAGGGTTCCTTTTTTCTTAATTAAGTTGATGATGTGTGTAGCTTCACCTTGACCAGATTGACCTAAAATGTCCACAAGAAAACAAGTGAAAGCAACATTAGAAGTGAAGAAAGTATAGTAACATGCTTAAAACCGAACATAAACTAACAAAAGGTGAGAAACTGACCGGATTGGGGCTAGATTCCAGCCCCTATTTTAAGAGATTTGTAGATGCATGAAGATGCAAATGTATGCTCTAATATATGCTAAACAACATGGAAATGTAGGTTATAATAAAAAAGAATAGTTGGAGTTCGAAAAAGGGAATGCAAAAGTCCTAAAAAACACAAAAACAAGTTATGTCTTGTAAGTGCCCCCTTGGTGGGACGCTACCCCTAGTACCCCTTGATGGGGGTGCCTGGATCTGCTCTAGCAAACTCTGAGCCCTTCTTTCTCGCTTTGTCCTGGGTTGTCGGTTGATCCTCGGAGTGGTGCGTGGCTTCTTGAGTTAGTCTTGACACAAGAGATGCTGTAGGAGGGGAGGGGGAGATTTGGCCCTAAAAGTAAGGGAGATGAATCATAGAGTCTCCCAAAGTTAAGAAATCTCTATTTCTAAGGAGAAAAATTGTGGCTTTTAGGACTATTGGACGGTGCTTTCTAAGTGGTTTGAAGGCTTGGAGAGGCTTAGACGTGTTGTGGTGAGTAAGGGAGTGGGAGGACATATTGGAACTCTAAAATGTTGGAGATTAAGATCCTTTTATAGCCTCAAAGAAAGATAAATAAAAATTTAAGAAAAGATCTCGCACATGGAAAAGCGCCCCCCTAACGGGGTGCTTACATCATGGGGTGCATTTAATGCACCGTCAGTGTCTAATACACCATCAAATCCGCTGCCAAATTGATGTCGTCCAGAAAGGTAAGTGCCCTTCCAATATGGTTGGCACCCTATTGGTGGAGTGCCTGGTGCCCCCCTTATGGGGTACTAAGGGTGGTGGCCCCCTAATGGGCACTAAGCCCTGGTTGAGCTAAAATGCACGGGAAACAAATTTTCGAAAAATCGGTTCCTTCAATGGGATGCTCAAACATCACAAAATAAGAATTTTAAACTCTCCAACTATGTCAAAATTATGCATCTACACCATTCTCCTCCTCTTGATCGGCAACTCTCCTATTTGGGGTCCCATCAACTAAAAGCAACCCAATACTAGGAAACTTCTAGTTTAAGCCAAAATAAATATGTGAACATCCTCACCATACTATACCACTATAAATTGTCGATTCTGCTATTCAAGGTCCCACCAACTAAAAGTGCTTCAATAGTGGGATACTTTCAAGTATGATTACCTAAAAGTTGATCCTATCAGAAATGGGCAAGATTACTACCAAGTAGAAGCGCCCCATCAGGGCATCTAGTGCCCTAGTGATGGGGCAACTCTACCTAGCGGCTCAATTAAAGCTGTAGTCTACAAAAAATTGGTAGAAATGTCAAATATCATTTATAAAAATAGAATTTTAAACTTCGCAATTAGATCAATTTGACATGTTTATAGTAGGTAACAAAAATAATATCATTAATGAACTTGGGAATTCTATGAACTTACACATTTCCATTCATAATTCCAACTTTAATTTTGTCTCATTTACCTTCATTCTTAACATAGTTAAGATCCTACTTCTCCCCCTATTTATATCTCATGTAGAGTAGAAATAATCATTTGAGTTAGAACTATGCTTGGAAGGTAGCTTGGCCGGTAAGTTGCAGCATGTTGGGCATATCTGAAAATGAGTAAGTAGGTTAGCATAATCATTCATAATTTATAGCATATACTATATTTAACATGGTACGGTCCCTCCTTTCTCCATCTCCATCAGGTATGGTGTATAAGGAGTTAAAAGATGAACTTATCTTTGTCATGTGGAATTCAGTTAATATATATGTACGAGCAATATTCTTAATGTTGATTCAATCATAAACCTTTAATACTATTTAGCTTTTCTCTACTTTATTCGTTATCTCTAAATTTCTCAAAGATTTAGCCTTGTATTTTCCGGAGTATATATGTCCGTGCCTTTGAGAAATTATTATCGAAAACAACAAAACTAAAGAAAAACAGCCTTGTACCATATATATATATATATGTATGTATGAGCCGTTGTACATTACAGTGTTTGAGTTATGTAACTCAATGGCTCATTTCTCTAATTCTAGTACGAAGAGGGATCGTCATTCTCATCAAGGTAAAATTCACATGCAAATGAAATGAATAAAAATAAGTAAGTTTATGAATCCTTCTTTCAATTAATTAACTAAATCTATAATACCCATACAAATACCTATCACATGCATAGTTGTCTCACAATTCTTTGTTATCAATCTTATACTAAAGATTTGTGCACATAAGATTATAGAATAACACAATTACTCTATACTTCACTTTTCAATTTATTCTAATAATAAATAAGATAATATTTTTAATGGTAGTGAGTATGTTATAGAAAGTATCGAATACTCATCAAACTCTACGTGGCATACGTACGTATGTGGAATTCTTTAATGGAAAATTTAACAATTGTTGCAATTTTTCATCTTCAAGTCTAGCATATTCTCATGCCGTTTCTTATATCTAATTGTCAAAGTCTATAACACTTATGGATATATGTATATATGTATACTATATCTAATATCCCATAGCAATATAATCCTTATACATTGTAACAAATAGAGATTTATCATAAATAAATTATTTTGGCCTTTCTAACTTCCTATGCATATATTATTGTATAAAAGCAATATCCATATATAAATTCTGCTCCGTAGCTCTTATCTTGCCTAGCATTGCCTTCACTCTATCTCTTCTATCAATATCTTAAATTTAGCAATATCCATTTGTCACAACGAGACACCTTCTAGCACAAGAATTAGAAGTTTCTAGCTAAAAGTTTATGTTGCATCAAGATCCAATTGACATCATGAAATAACCTCAAAGACACAACAAATAACCTATACCCAAAAGGTAAGCAACTCTTGTCAATGGTAACTCTTATGGCCCGTTTGGTATTAGATTATTTTAGAAATAAACTTAGTTTATCACCAAAAAATTAAGAATAAACTAAGTTTATCCTCAACTTAAATCGATACTAATCGTGCCCTTAGTGCTTTCCAATTATTAGACCTACAAACTTCCATAGTCTTATATGACATAACAAACCATGTAACTTAGTTATGTCATGCCATTATTACGTGGACGCATAGTTGATGAAATCAAGGAAGGTGGGGTTGGGAGTTGGGACCAGGTCGGTTTGGCCTCAAATCGACCCGGGTCGGCCGAGGTCGTGACCCGGGTCGAGACGGGGTCGGTCGGAATTGTCAAAAATAATAATAAATATTAATTATGAGGTCAGGGTCTTGGGGTTGAAACTGGGTCGATCAGCCCCAAAACCGACCGAGGCGGGGCAGGATCGCGACCCCGCATTCCCTGGATGAAATACTTTTTGGGTGACACAGCAAACACATGCCATGTCACCAGCCCACCCTTTTAACATCTTGATGTCATAGGTAGAGTTTATCTTCCCACGAAGATGCATCTGGTGTGACACGACTACCGTGTATTGATCAAAGAAATATTGTTTACTTGTAATAATAAAACACTATCTGG
Organism: Cryptocoryne crispatula var. balansae; assembly: GCA_036172225.1. NCBI lineage: Eukaryota > Viridiplantae > Streptophyta > Magnoliopsida > Alismatales > Araceae > Cryptocoryne > Cryptocoryne crispatula. The sequence goes on from CM069930.1 coordinate 12,666,487, forward strand.
ATCATTGTTGATGTCTAAGACTTGATAACTTAATTTTAATGATAGAGAGGTTTTCAAGATCGAGAAGTAGGAAGGATCTCCACTCAATAATGATACTTCACGTCGGCATGCAAATATGTACTTAGTAAGAATAAAAACTGTGCCGATCAAGTGTGGCTCGATCGGCCCGACCCCTGCTCCTAGGGGAGCAGGGGCAGGGTTTGACTCCCGATGGAGCCGGGGCCTCCATCGGGGCCACCCCCTGGGGGGTGGATCCTATGGGCTCGATCCCTCGCCAGTGCACTGTGTTGCGCGTCTTCGGGCCATTGCGTCATGTGACCAAAAAAAAGAATAAAAGCTGTACATATCTTATATATTTTTATTTTATTTAAAAATTGCATCCTAGAAACATTTTTCACAAAAGCACCAAACAATCCAAACTTTTGTCTAGGGGCATACAATACTTTTTGTTACTCCATCTAACACTTATCGTCTATTTTGGGATGAAAATTATAACAATTTCTCAAACTCGATTTTTTATCACAGACGCTAGACCTCTTGTTAAAGTGATATTCGTAAATTGGGCTTTCTTTTAAATACTTCTAGATAAAATACTATTGTGGTTGATCTAGAGTCATAAGTTGATCACTTAAGTCTAGTTAGTACTGGACACTGATGTGAAGCAAAATAGTTACAGGCATGCACAATAATGACTAATTAAGAAATTTTGATCAAGTCTGTGAGAGATACACAGCTGAAGAAAGGTAAAGATACAAAATCGATATTAAAGAAAGAAAGAAGGAAGGCATGCTGACCTCAATAATCGTCCTATTCACAAGTCAGCAATGCTTTACATCACATCAGATAGCATTTTAGGATCCATGATCACAATCATCTACCCACATCACACACATAACATGTGATTAACTAAAATTAGTAAGATAAAATAATTAAATGATTTAAATTTAATTAACATGTAATGGTCTATATTAGTAACTTGAATGTTAATATCATAGATTAACTCTTAATCAATATAATACAACCATAACATTACTGTTGAACGACATTGGGGGCACTCTTAATTTTTTTAGATTTTTATTTCTATAAATAGCAAATCCCTAAAAAATATTTATTTCTAAACCTAAAAAATTCTTTCATATAAGTAAACTTATCAAAATTATTGAGTTTCAGAATACCTTGTAACGATAAAAAATTTTTATTTACTGGAGATGTTCAAAATTCATTTTTTTTTTGATGTGATGATGTTCCTGAATTATCTAGTTTCTCAAACTAGAAACTCCATTTAAAAAGTTAAAATTATAAAAATGAATTTTTATAAAACATAGTAATACCATAAAAATGATTCTTATTTTTTTAAAAAAATCAAATTCATTTAATTCATTTTGACATTTTCATAGAATTATCTAGTTTCTAAAAATATAAAATTCAATTAAACAATAATGACTATAATTTTTTTTTAATAAATCCTTTATAAAAATTTAAAAATAGATCCAAAAAATAGCTTTATTTCTTCAAAACTCCAATATTTATCTTTATTTTCAAAATGTCAGATAAAGATGATCAATAATCATCCAAAAATTTGGTGTTTAAAAAAGACTTGGGATTCGCTAATCTTGGATTTTTTATAATTTTATGATATTCATACAGGAGGAAAAGGAATTTTAATCAAATTAAAACTCTTACATAATTTGACCCAGTCTACTATGCCAACATCACATGGCGTGGGCATATATGGCATGGTCTATTATGCCACGACTTCAAAAGTAACCCAGCTCAGGCTAGATGCACCAGACCAAAGCCCCTTTTATGTTTTCTGGCTGTTGTCAAGATCTTCTCATTCATCATGAAATCACTTGTAAAATCATTCAAACCCCATGAACAGCAAAAATCATATAAACGCATCCACAATTCAAACATTAATATAAAAATAATAGTTTACACATATATCAAACGAGACTCAAGAAACAAAATGACAATCTCTGTGCCACGAACCTAAGATATACACCTACTGAGAAATCAATCTATGCTTATCAGAGACAATAATTTTTAAGGAAAATTAATTTCTGATCTTAATAAGAAAATCAATATAGTCATTAGTCCCATCGTCTAATTGTTATAATGCCTAATCCTACAACAGTAAATTTTTATAACAGATAGTCCTCTCCGTTACGATCGGCAATCCTGCCGTCAGAGAAACAAAAATGTTCCAAAACTGCCCTTTGCAAAGGTCATCAAAACTCCTTTGGCGGCATTCACTCCACAGAACCCTCGGCGATCAAAAACCCTTCGGCGGCATTTGGAAGAACCCTCGGGCTACGGCAATCGGAGTCCACGCAGAACCCCTTCGACGATACACAGAATGCTCTGACGATCATAATCCCTTTGGCGATCGAACTCCACGCATACCCCCTTTGGCGATCGGACTCCACGCAAAACCCTTGTGCAGCACTCCGAAGGTGGTCAGTAGAGGTGAAGAGGAGCTCGAAGGATCCGTCGTACTCTCCACAATCATTCATCTCGTCCGACAAGGTGACCTCGCCATCGTTATCCTTGCCACATCTATTTTTACTATTCAAACTGGGGATAAGGATCTTAACCCCTTTGCCACCGGTGACGGACACCTTGTACATGGTACCAAAGCCCTTCCGGTCAATCTTTGAGTTGCGAGAGGCTCCCTATTTTGCGTCGCCGTCGGACGGTCCCAGTCAATTTTCCTTCCATGTACTGGGAAGATCCAATCTTTGCATTGACGATGCCCCCATTTGATCCAATCTTTGCACCAATCTACTCCACCTACATCCTAGGCCATTGGGCATAAGTCTATTGGGTTATTGTACAATACCCATAGCGATGCCCCCGTTTGATGTTAGACTTTTACATTTTTTTTTTCAGGTTTAAGGGGTGTGTAGGTATCTCGGGAGTTTTATTTTTTGTTTTGATTTCCTTTATTCTGCTATTGTGTAGGCACCTTCCAATTTAATTTGTAGTATTTTTTTGCATAGTCAGTGTATTTCTTCAACTGGTGCTGGTGACTCACATTTCATGTAGAGGTGATATAGTTGAAGTAAAGATGGTAAATGTGTCAATTTTTCTCTTTCTTGACAGTTTTCTAACGTCTTATATCAAATTAGGGGCGGACGCTATACAAATTCTAAAAATAGGACTTAGCATTAAAGAAATTTGGACATGGGACTATTCATTGAACGGTGACATTTGAACAGGATCGGGTATCAATTTCCTGTAATTTTTATAGATGAAATCAAGTTAAAGATTTATGTGATTTACTTCACATAAACTCACCCAGTCTTGATGTAAGAATGTTCTACTTGTGATGTCTAGCTAGGAGCATTTATTCAACCCCGCCGATGATGATCAATTTGCATCTCCTCAATGTGCGGGATAACTCTGGGCAGTGGTTTCACAAAATATCTTTGATATGTTGAGTCAAAAGATCAATCGTACAACTGGGGCATGATAATATTATATGATCATTGGTTATCATAAAACTATATAGTGTTCTAATAAGAGATCACCAAGCTCATTCTCTAATGATTACATGTACCTTAACTCTAGTGTCTCCACACAAGTAATTATGATGTTACGATATTATGTGCTTTCATCGTATAAATAGACAAATACTACATCAATCTTTATGGTTGTCGTGACGTCCAACTCGAGTAACATATGATCAAAATTCTTCATGACATGTAATTAAAGAGAGTAAATTTTATTATCATTATCTCATAATGATCTAATCTTAAAGTGATACATTACCCCTTAAAAATTACTATAAATATCTTAAAACATATACTAAGAATAATGTCATGTAAAATGTAAAATATCAATGTAAAAAATTTAACTTATGCTACCACTAATGTGATTGAGTTGTAGGACACAATTACTAACAACTATCCTATATCTTCTATCTTCAATCTGTCAAATAATTTATTCTACCCTACTTGGATTTAAAAATTCTATTTTTTTCTAGAAACTAATCAATGATTTCCTATAATTTATTTATTCATTAGTTAACTTCCTAATTCTACTAAGGTCTGGATGAATCATGATTTGGTAACTCAGACATACTTCCTATTGGTCAATGTCACTTATCAAAGCTTATTATGGACTGACTGTCAATTCCAATTGAGATATGGTCAAGCCAAAATGTTAGAAACTTAAATTACTATTTCTTAATTCTATTATCTTTTCAAAAATTTAGCAAATGTTACATTGACCTACACGTGTGGCACAAAGAAAGGTTGATTTGAGAAAACTATACTTCTCAAACATGGGGATGGGTATTCAACTAGTCTGTTTTAGTTACCCTACCTATCTCACATCTTCCAATCCTCAATCCTCCATCCCATTCTAAAGTGCCATTAGTATAATATGGGTTAGTTTGAGGCGGCCCAAGTTTTTATGGATCGGACCATGACCATATTAACTTCGAGCTGGCCGATCTATTGACACCCCTATCTTTGGTCCAACAGAAATTCAAAACTTGTGCAGACCATGCAGCACTTGTTTCTCTTTTTGTTTTAGATAAGCAGCACTTGTTTCTCAAACAAGAGCCTGTATGAGGCTGCAGGCAAATGAAAGGATGAAGACCTACAGATGGGATTCTCCCTCCCTTAGTGAAACAAAGGGATTAAATGTCTGTTTGTTTGTCCATAAAAGAAGCTCTTGTATAAAGTTTTCTCAAAAATTATTCTCAGCTCCTTATTTGGTTACACATAAAAGCATAGTCAACCAAAAAATATTTCCGTTGGCCCTGTTAAAATGCCAATTTGGGCATCCAAACCATGGAGCAAATGGCATTTTCCAAGCCACCTCTGTTCCAACTTCCAAGGGCTTTCTTCTCCGGGTTCTCTTCATCACCGTCGTTAGGTTCTCTTCTCTGTCGTCCATGCAAGGGTCGGCTCTCTTCTTTGACACAAAAAAAACCTATTTTCTTTCTTTTATTGAATCGGATTTTAACTCAGCTCGAGCTCAATCAAATCTAGATTAGCTGACCCAAATAAGGAGTAGACCAATATGCTTTAGGATTGCGGATGGGTGAAGTGTTTTTTTTGGAAGGGAGTGAAGTCATACAGCGATACAACCTTTCTTGTTGCCAAGATCTTACACCACCAGAGACATGCACATATATTAACAGGAATGTGCATACATGATACATATACACATGTTCGTAAATATGAATCAAGGATGAGAATTTGGAATGCAGTTGGTATGCATATTATAGAGAAGTGCCAATAAGCTAATGCGATGTTTGGTGGCATGACAAATCAAACTTTTGTTACAAAAATATATTTTTGTAACAAAAGACAATTATATATTAATGTTTTGAAAGAGAATTTCTTCTTGAACAAGAAAATTTAATTTATCTGATGGTCCTTCCCCCTCCCACCTCCTTTACTCATGGTTTACCGTCTTTTTTGTTATCACATCTCCCAAGATATGACAATTTTATTTCGTTAAGTAACTTAGATTTTACTTTAATACAATTTTGTATCATAAAATTTATAAGAATTTATTTACCTTACAAGTATCCCCTTTTTATTTTGAGTCTTCCAGATTTGATCAGCTAAGAACTGGGTAAAAGGTGATGCTCTGTTTTGATGAATCCCTTGCAAAAATACCACCCATCTTTTAATCTTGACACACGGACAGAAGTTGCTAATTAAGAACCCGAATAAACTCCCGACGAGGTGAACTATGTTTCATAATGTATTAGCATAAATACGGGACATTTTTTTAAAAGGATTTATGCCAACTGCTAAATAATGGGATAAAGAAATTTAAAAGTAATCAGACAATTTTTTAAAAGTACATGAAGTCCAAAAAGTTATTTCTGAGCATCTAGTCTTTTAAAAGTCGTTAGCTTTACCCACCGGTTCCACATATCCACGGGTGGGTCTTTCAAAGAATGGCCTTACTTATTTTCAAAAATACATTCAAGTAAATAAAAAATATAAGGGATTCTTTATTCGTATTAACATCACTCCAGAAACCAAGTATGATATCACAGAGCTAACCGTGCTGGCCTCACAATGAAAGGCTCAGGGGGCGTTTAGTTACATGATAAATTGAAGTTTTGTAATAATTTTATATGTTTTGTAACAAAACTACTTAAAATTGATGTTTGACGACCATTATAATTTTATATTTTTAAAGATTTTTTTTATTTTTATAGAAACATAAAGATGCCATCCCTTTTTTTTATCTCGTGATACCCTCCATCTTGTTTAAGATATCCACCCTTTTTTGTTATTATATTTTCTCAAACATTATAATTTTATGTCACAACTTTTATTTTAATATAACTTTTTATCATGACAATATATAAAAATTTATCTTGCAACCAAGCACCCTATTACCTTACCATGCCAAATGAGAGGAAATTTTTCTTATGCCATATAAATTATAAAAAGGTACCATTCCAAAAAAGTTTTGTTTGTGATTACATTGGAGAACTAACGGAAGCTTCTGTTCACTACATTTTCGTTTGAGAAAATCCAGCGTAATAGAGAAATACGGCCAGAGTTGAAACAATTGTAAAAGGCATAGTTTTGCCATAAGCGATCAACCTTATTGAGAAAAAGGGACTTGATTTGTTCGCACGTATCTAATTCTGGGGAAAATAGACCCAATTAAGGGAAGGTTTCTTCAAACAGAGCTGAGACAACTATTACCTAAATCCCCTAAGGCGCTACTAAATTTAATTATAAAAGATGAAAGTAAATTTAAAGAGCTAGGAGAACAACGCATTATTTCTAGTTTCCTACTTTCAGAGTAAAAAATTAATAAAGATATGCTGATTGTACTTCCTTCGTTAAGTTATCAACTCTCCGAGTAAAAATATAATAAAGATATGCAGTTATCCAACAACAATATGAATAGCTCTTTCAGATCCCAGCGAAAATCTATAGACTCTATACCCACATTCAAAGACAAATAAATAAAAATAACTACGACAATAATACATAGTAATAGCAGTAGTACTAAATCACTAACTAGTAATAAGGTAGTCCAGTGCTTGTAGAGCAGTGGACACCCATGGCCCCTGTGCCATTTCTCTTGGTTCGAACCCACATGGATGGACGTATGCACAGCTGCCACAACCATTGTGGCCTCTTCAAAAAGATGACAGTGATAAGTAGATGGCTTCTCCGTACAGAGAGGGAAAGAGAGATAATGAGGCACAATAACAAAATGATGGAAGAAAAAAATAAGCACAAATTCCTATCAAGGCCAAACCTCCACATATAGCCATCATGTCGATACATTTGTGTAGACCCAAAGACTATGATCGCATTAATGATATGGAGGGAAAACCCTGCACGCCGGGCAAATGCTGTCGTAAACTACTCCATGATACTCACATTTCTTCCCGTAAACAGAGTACAAAAAATCAATCGAATTACACAAGAATGATGATGGACCCAAGATAATCCACCAGGAAGTAACTGCGAATTTCAAAGGATAAAAAGCATGGAGAGAAAATTTGAGCATATATTTCAGGGAGAACATGTCTGAAAATATGAACTTTTGATGTGATTCTTCACCTTCATTCTGCTATCTGGAAGAATCAGCATCAAGGTTATCCAAAAGCTCACCAAAAATATCAAGGCACCCGTCCCATTTCTTCTGCTCCCTTGCTTCCCAATAGCCACCAGTGTAACGAAATGTACCTTCCTTGCTATCCTTTGTGAACCATCTAGGTTCCCATCCATTTTCTTGCAGCTTTCTCGACTGCAATGGGCATAAATGAATCATGCACAAGCGACTAGGATTCAATGGCCTTACCAGCACTTGACGTAAACATATGCAATATAAAGCCTGGGAGGCTGGGACTTTCTTTCAAGCATAATAATTCCGTAGTTCATAGAAATATATTTCCTGATGAACTGGGTGAAAGAGAATAATTGAGTGGCCTCAAGAAGAAGAGGGCAAGTTTCCAGATGATGAATGAACCCAATCACGTTTCAACCCATCAAATGGCGAGAAACTGAGAAGAGAATGATATGAAAAGTGCAAACAATTTATAAGAAAATACAAGGGGCTAAAATGGATCTTTCATGGTCTCCTACTTTGTAAAGAAATTAAAAGCAAAAAAGAAGTTCCTGAACATTTTCACACTATGCAGAAGCTGTTACCTATGAACATGAATTGTGCCTTCCCAACCCAACTGCTAGCAAACGCACATGAAATCATAGACTCACCGAATTTGCAACAATATAAAGTAACACAAACAAGCATGATGAACAATAGTTAACCTCATCAACTGACGAAGCTATCATTACATCCCTATCTCAAACTGGTCATAAAATTTTAAATTATTCCACAGCATTTAACAATTTCTTGTAATTGATGAGTTACCTCCAGCTCGCTACTCCACTATTCAAGGGTTAAAACGTACTCAGTCAAACAACCAGTTGGCTTAAGTCATCATCAAGAATTAGATTCTCTTCAGGTCTTTTGTTGTCAAATAGCCCATGTCCAAATCTAGCATGGTCATCTCACTTTAAAACAATAGCGACCCTTAGAAGATTGAATTAACATGGTCCTAATCCAAGAGACACTACAGGTAGAACAACAATTGCAGGGAAACTCTTTTAAGCCCCATTTTTTCTTGCATTGTTTCTCACTTCATTTCTCACACTAATTGTTTCTCCCTATATTAATACTTAAGGATTTTGAGGTTTGACTTTCCTTTCTTGCTTGTGTCTCACAATTCGCTTCATGCTTTCATATCCCATGTTGGTAACCATGCGTAAAAGTAAAACTATGCATATGATGTCCATTGTCCATTACCGAACAGTCCCATACTAGTTGACGTTGATCCTAACCATGTAGTTTTGGTAAACAGTTCAAAAAGAAAAATACCATTCGCTGCCTTTTTTCCAATCGTAGCTTCTCTGCATTTGCCTTTTCATATTGCCCATTCTCCAAATGGCGCTGATCTGGTCGCAGCCTGGAATCCGTAGGAGGAAGCATCCCCTTAATCCATGATCAAATACTCAAAATCAGAAAACTAGAAATAAGAAAATAATAGGCTGACAACACTGATCTATTTGAATTATCATCACTACCTGCAGTTCTGATGTTAGCTCATTTAGGGTAATTGCAAATGATGACAGGTTGTATCGGGTAGGATTAGGAGATGGCTTACTCCTTTTCCACAACAAGGAGGCATTTTGCATGTGATTATAGTCCTTGGTCTTGGAAACAAAATCTCCTTTGGTGTAATATATGTTTTCATCCCATTTTCCCATTAAGGTGGCATGTTTATTTCCGAGAATATCCTCAACAAAGCCATGTACCTGTGCCATATAATCTAGCATGTCACTCCATGAGCATTATCTTTGCCATTACATGACCAATTCCAATACAACAGTTTTTCTTCACCTGGTGAGGATTGCGGTCAAGGATTGATCGTTCCTTGAATTTGAGTTTACAAGAAAATTGGTGATTCCCACTTATATGCATCATACCATGGTGATCACAATAGACTTTACCAAGAATAAGGTTGTAAATAGTTGTTGTGACCTATAATCAGAACAAAGTTTGTCCAGAATCCTCAGTTAAAAAGTAGTCTGCAGAGGTTTGGGAACAGAAAATGTTTAAATAATTAAGAGACACATCCCACCTTCTATAAGAATCAGAACTGCATACCTTACTCCATCTAAATACCTCACCATCATCAAACTCTAAAGTGAGGATGCCGTCAGGATCTAATTGGATACATCTACCCCAGAACTTGGTCCTCAGATTGCTATCACCCCAGAATTTCCATCCACGCCCTTCACAGTGGCATGCAATGATAGTAGGGTGGTGGCTAACCTGAAAGGAGGGAAAGCTGGGTAAGTATCAAGTATGTGTGATGCAATGTAAATCTAAATAATCAATCTCAACTGAAAGGTCTACAAAAAATACGATGTAGAAAGTAGGAACAGCCAAAAGGAGGCAAACAAGAAGTTTTCAAAACCATTCAAAAAAATTGCCAAATAATCTTATACGAAATTGGTCCCTAGATGATGTATTTTTTCAACGTTTACATGCTATCTACCATATTTACATTTGTGCACCTTCAACGTAATAGAAGTTAAATCAAAGGTAATTGATAGAGGAAACAATTATATCCTTGTTATTCAATGCGCATTTGCCTCAAAGAATTGTTGCATGGTAGTTGATATTGTGATTGGTTTAGATAAAAAATCCACAAGAAAATTGAAGCTCACAACATGCACTTGCACATAGAAATACTAAGTATGATATATCTTGGATGGACTCTGATATACCATATTACCATCTACCATTGAACTGTCTCCAGCCACACTGATAGCACCTTGTTACGAAATTCTCGATCCCCACAATCTGTGACAATTCTTCCAGGATGCACAAAGGATTCATCCAAAATCCAGCCAAGGGAGCACTAGGGTGGCCCATAGCCAACTTCCTCATCAAGAAGGCCATCTTAGGCAGCTAGAATGATCTAGTCCCATCAAACTAAAAGGAATTAAATGTCCTTATGCCCTACCCATGAAACCTCCCAAGCAATCTTCAAAATGTAATTCCTTCCAAATCTTCCATTTAGACAAAAACATTCCATCCCGAGAAAGACATGTTAGACAAAGACCTAAGCAAGCTCCAGCTAGAAAAGTAAAAAAAATCAAAATAATTGAAATGAAAAAAGAACAAGGTAGATCCAAGTTAACCTGGATGAGGGTAATTCAATATGACTTGCAAGAGTTAAATAAATCTATGAATAAATAACTCAAAATAGACGTACATGGTGAAAAAGAATCCATACGGCTAGCCCCAATTAATTTGGGATTAAGACTTGAGTTGCGTAAAGTACTCATAAGATGTTATGCATTATATTAAGTAAAAAAATATTTAGCACAAGTAGATGTGTTATGTTTTCTTATGGTTCTCTCTCTTCGGGATTAAGGCTTGAGTTGCGTAAAGTACTCATAAGATGTTGTGCATTATATTAAGTAAAAAAATATTTAGCACAAGTAGATGTGTTATGTTTTCTTATGGTTATCTCTCTTCCAAACACTAAGGCTTGAGTTGAGTTATCTCTCTTTCAAACAATCCTTGAGAATCCCTATACATCGTCAATTACTTAAAAGTTAAATCTTATTCTACAACTATTAACACAACCTTCTCAATGCAATCATATAGCCCTTACTCTCACCATCAACTTCAATGCTCGGATTTGAATAATGAAATTGAAGGTTAAATAATAATCTACTGCATGTGAAGAAAGATGAAGTTGAAAATCTCGAACACCTATCAATAATGTTCCAAATTAGATCATACTCTTCCACCTAATCCAACGACTTATTTAGCACGACTCATTGCTCTATAAATGTATCACATAGCTATTTTTTTCATCAACTAAATGCAAAATAAGTAAAAGAGACTTGAACATATTTAAAGCATAAGATATGTTATCTAAAGCACTCGCCTCAGGCACCTAGGCACTGAGGCGAGGTGAGGTGAGGCAAAAACGTCTCGCCTTGGCAATTCTTCTGAATCAGTCATGAATCGGTATGGAATTAGTGTGGAATCGGTGAAATCAGTTTGAATCGGCCATAAATCAGTCAATTCTTCTGAATCAGTGTGGAATCGGATGTTTCAACTAATTTGGTTGAAAGAACTAAGTCCCGTAATGTTAACGACATTGAGTCCGATATCAATCCAATATCACTCTTATATTGGTGATAACAACCATAATTTGCTCCTACCACTCTTTTTCCTCCCGAATTGACTAAGGCACAACGATCTCTTTGATCCGACAACATTTGGATCCATTGATCCAACAGCCATTCCTCCCCATCCCAGCATTCATCAATCAATGCCGATTGCCAACGGTGATTCCTCTATGCTCCTCCATTCTTCAAGCAATTCCCCTCCCCCTCCAATACATTCCACCGATTCATGCCCCCCCCATCCTCCCCTCCCGATTCATGGCCCTCCCCCTCCAATGGTGACTATTTCAGTTGAATAAGGACCAGAACACTTGCTCCAGCCCCCTCCCCTTCTCCTTAATCCCCTTAAACAACGAAACAGTCATTGAAGGGTGATGATTTCAATTGTATAAGGATTGCAACAATCCGTCCCCTTGGCCCCCTTTGCTATATGACAACCCCCCATGGCAAAATAGCCATATTAACCCCCCCCCCCAAAAAAAAGAAAACGTTGAACTTGTTAATTTTTTAAAATTTGTTTATTTCTTGTTTATTATAAATCAAGAACTCAAGAAACAATGGCCGAGCAAGATGCACTTGCTTCCTATGATATTGGGTGAGAACACAACCATAGAATAGATTTCGACAAAAAGAGAGTGCAATATAAGTAGTGTAAAAAATAGATGAATTAAAGAGTATTTTATTTGAAAGATCATAAGTGGGATGAGAAAAAAATGTTAAAAAATGTGACAAGGTGTCTTGAGAGAGCAATGAAGCTATGAGGGCATACCTGATTAAAAGAGCCTCACAAAAAAAAATTCATGTTGAACAGATAAAGGACTTGCACAAGAAGCTTTTGGAAGGAAGAGATAATAGACCTAACCAAAAAGACAAGGAGAAAGGATGAGCTCAAGAGGTTGACATCATCTAAGTATGATAAAGATGAAAACTTGAAAAAAGTATTTTATGAAAGCAAACAATCATAAAGAAAAGATGAGGAGGAAGGGAGTAGGAGGCTTTGGATTTGGAGAGCCAACATATCATTAGATATACTCCACCTGACCCACACCCACAGAGGATGTGGAAGGAAGAGAGGGGTAGAGTCCATTTTGTCAATATGCTCGACGCGACCCATTGTCACTAATGATCCTTACATGTTCAAGCGACAAAATAGTTCGCAAAGAACAATAAGACAAACTTTTAAAATGGGTGCATAGAAGTAATTATCTTAAATTGATTAATTCATACATGTATACTCAATATATTTCTTTAATGGGGCAAAAGCAACTATTTTTTCATCTTAACTCAACGCAAATGTTCCAACACATGTTGCCACTACTCCTTACTTCCAAAACCATGGTTGATAAAATTGGAGACACTGAACCAAAATTAAAGGTTCCGACCAGCCAATATATCTACAATGCTGGCCTTGATGACGAAGTAAAACTTAAAACTTAGATAGATGGTTTCAAGATGGTCAGGAGAGAGAGGGGATGCACAAAGATGTGTGATGGATAGACAGACATCACGAAAAGATCGATGATTAATTTTCTTGTTTAATGTTCATAAGGCAATATTTTCAAAGTCCATTGATCTTTTATGTCATATTAAAAATGTGATTACATTTTTTGCCTTATAGATGACGTTGTGGAAAAGATTGAGGAAGAGAATATTGTCTAATTCGTGACGGATAACGAGCCATCTTACAAGATAGTAAGGAGAATGTTGATAGACAAGAGGTCACACCTTTTTTTAGTACCATATGCAAGGAGGCTTTCATTTCTACAATTGTCAGTCAAGCACCACCAATCATATTCTCATTTACTGCAGATTATGAGACATCATACAAGGGGACATGATCGGATCAGGCTTGAACTAACTAGATTTGTCACACACTTCATTGTCTGGGGGAGCTTACTCTGACACATATATGCACTAGTCCGGTTCATAGCATCAGCCAAGAAAATTTTTGCTACATGGCTGACCTGCACAATATAAAGAATTAATTAGAGATCTAATGTACCCTTAAATTTCCAACTTTTCTTTTTCGAAAAAGAATTTGATTTTTTTAAACACTGAACAACTAGAAAAATGTGGTATTCCATCTAAGTATTAGTTAATTCAATGATATGTATAAAAATACATATTAAGGTTATTAGATTCTTTGAAAATTTATTTTTGACATCTTCCCATAGAGCTTACGAAGTACCAATGTTAATTATATTGAATAGCGCCATTTGAATACCCATGATTAGCCATCAAAACAATTCATTTGTAGAAGACATACATCCACAAAATAAACATTCGGGAGCAATGACCACATAAAATTGAAGAAATACAAACACTAAGTGTTTTGAATTTATTTGAATTTGATTTTTTATTTGAGTTTGCTTGGGAGATTTAATTTGTTTATTTGTTTGTGACTTAATGCCTTTTATCTTTGAGTTTTTTTTTGAATTTAATCTAAGTTGATTAAGGTTTCTTTGGAAATTTGATTTAGTTTGTTTTTATTAAGACTTGATGTCTTTAGATTTTAGAATTTGTTTTGAATTTTAGTTTAAGTTTGATTGGGATCTTGTTTGAGATGTGTTTTATTCAATAGGGGGATAAATTGAAAAATTCATCGGATCATCGAATCCTAGCTCAGGACTGACGGGGCTCGAACCCGCAGCTTCCGCCTTGACAGGGCGGTGCTCTAACCAAATGAACTACAATCCTAGCGGGATGTACAACATACGTATTATTGTGGTATCGTGAGAGCATTCTATTTGTTGTGTTGTAACATAGACACAAATGATATACGGATATCCACATAGAATAGATATGGACTATACTCTATCTAGTGATATAGAAAGAATAACAAGTTTAACTAGTAATCCTATGATTCTTTTTATTGTCACATGATTGATTATCAACTTATTATTACAAGATTTATTATATTTGATTTTGATTAAGCTTTGGTGTCTTTTATCTCTAGGGTTTGTTTTAAGGATCTCACTTTGATTTTGAAAATCAGTGAATCTTCGTATTTGACATTTTTCTTGAATTTTCAGATTTTTTTTGGTTTACTAAACTTTGGTATTCTAGAGTTTCGATTTTCCGATTTTCTTTTTTACCTGCAGATTTTGTGTGAAAATTCTTATTTGTTGTTTCTCTTTGTTTACCTTGTTTGGAATTATGAAAATGAGTGGATTTTATCTTTTAGAATGTTTTTGTTTGGTTTTGGGTTTTTTCACTTATGTTGGATCTATTTTATTAAATTTGACTGGCTTGGGGTATTTTCAGTTTTATTGGTTTATTTCTAGTTTAATGGGTTGTTGACACCCATATTTTCAAAAAAAAAGAGAAAAAAAAAGAAGAAAAAGAGAAACTTACAAGCTGATCGACCAGCTGGCTTGAAATTGACCGAGGGAATGGCCTGCGTAGAGCAACTCCGACAGTGGCAGTCCCGCAGCACCCAGTAAAGGCAGAAAGGTTTATCAGACAAGGCAAGTAGAGGTCCCGATGACCGAGTCACCTTCTAAACAGTCCTCTCGATGAATCGGATGCACCCGAAGGTGAGAAATGCTATAAGGTCGCTTAAACTGATCCTCCGGGGGCGTTGAGGGCAAGGGAAACTGAATCCCGGATCCGTTCAAGCTCGTCTCGAAACAGAATCCTCCTGTACGGACGTTTCCAGCACGTTAGGAAGAAGGGGAAGAAGAGGGAAGTCAATCCCACAAATTGCGGACCTCTCTGAGTCCGGCTCGGAGCAGGAAACGCACCGCTCGGCAGATCGTAAAGTGGAGGGAAGTCCATCCCGCGCACGGTGGATCCCCTCCGAGTCCTCCACAGACTGGGATACCCTTGTTCGGCAGGTTTCCTACGGAGGAAAGGAGAGCAGAATCCTCTCTGATGGCAACAGAGTGGGAGAGGAAAACGGGAGTCGATACCGCAAATCGTGGATCTCCCCGAGTCTGCCTCGGAGCGGGAGGCATTATTCGGTAAACTTCCTAACAGAAGAGGGAGAGCAAGGGGCCTATAAAACCCCGTCGGAGGCCATTGCGCGGGGGAAGAGAGCAGAAAAGGAGAGACAGAAAAGAAAGAGAGATCCCGGCCGAGGGAGCAAGGAAGAGGAAGCCCGACAGAGGGAGAGAAATCAAGCGAAAAGAAATTGAGAGAGGGAGCATGAGGGTACCGCAGAGCCATTGCCAAGTTCCGCTACAACCGTCGCGGCTGAGGAGGCTGTCTGGAGTTGCAGCCGCCATCGACGTCCTTCAGGTGCTTCCCGGAACCCTTCGGAGCCTTTGAGACCTGTCCGGCCGTCGAGGGTCCTCTTGCGGAGGTTCTTTCCTTCCTCGATCACCGCCGGAGTCCGCTGGAGCCCCTTCGCCGTCGCTGCCGGAGTCCGCAGGAGGCTGCCGCCGTCGCCGCTGTCGCCGGACACCGGAGCTGTCCACCATGGTCGCCGTCGTCGGGTGAAGAGAGGGAGAGGTCGGGGGATTTTCCCCCCGACTTACGTCCACGGGGGACGTATAAACAGTGCCAGGCAGAGGGGGCCGCGCGAGCAGCCGTGCGCGGGTGGCCGCGTGAAGCCCTGTTGACCGGCGGGTCAACCAGTGGTGGGGCCCACATTCAAAAGGTGTTTAAAAAAAAGGGGGGGGAAGAGGAGGAGGAGGAGATCTGCGCAGGGCCAAGATGTGCTGGGCCGGGCCCATGAAGCCCGTTTGCCCAAAATGAACAGTGCCATGGCCATTCAAAAATTTAAATTTTCAAATCAATTTAATTTAAACAAACTGAGACAAGCATAAGGCCGGTTCTAAACCCACCTCATGGCTTCGGCATAATCTAAAAGAAAATAATTGGGAAACCAGGAGGCCGGTTCTAAACCCACCTCCTGACCCATGATTAATTCCAAAAAAATAATAAAATAAAATAAACAATCAATTTAAATTAAATTAAATTTCATATTAATTCAAACAAACCGAGGCAAGCATAAGGCCGGTTCTAAACCCACCTCATGGCTTCGGCTTAACTTAAAAGAATTCAAAAAACAAAGGGAAACCAGGAGGCCGGTTCTAAACCCACCTCCTGACCCTCTTTTTTTAAGGTAGACATCCAAAGGTCTATAAAAACAGACCCCAATGTCTCACCGGTTTGACAAACAGCTCATCAACTCATGAAGGAGTCGAAGGAATCGGCATGAGCTAATTTCCCACAAGTCTATCAAAGACCGGGACATGCTCAATTTCAAGACATTGAACAAATTCCGGGATGCCTATTAAAGGCTGGACATGTTCAAGACAAATTCAAATTGATCTCAAGATCAACAGATGCTTGATAGCAAGTTGATGTCATGATACTGTATTATGTTCAGTGCAAGTTCAATGAAAAAGGGAGTGCAATGACCTCATGAAATGATCGGAATGCAAACATAAGAAATGTGAATTGAATCTGTAATCCGAAAGCCTGAAAACTATAAAAAAATTCTGAACAAAATTTAAGTCTGAAATCTGTCAATCTGTAAAAATCACAAACCGAAAACAGACTTGAAACTGAAATCTAAAACAGAATCTGCAATTGAAGCCCTGAAAATTCAGAGATTAAAAATCTGAAATTTGAATTTGTGCAGAACCCATTTAAAAAATCTGGAAATCAATTAAGGGTGCAGAATTGCAGGCTCTGGAGTCTGAAATTTGAAGAGGATCAAAATTCTGAACTTTGCAGGGAGCCGAGGGCTGTAATCAGGTCTCTGCGCAAGGTAAAAAACCGAAATCTGAAATTTGAATAAAAAAATCTGAAGTCTGAATTCAATCCACTTAAAAATCTGTAATCTGAACTTAACCCACATAAAAATCTGGAATCTGCAGGGGATCCGAACATCCGAAATCTGCAATCTGAAAATTGAGGCTTCAACAAAAATCTGAACTCCACATTTCTGAAATCTGAAACATGCAACAAAAAAACTGAAATCTATAAGATCTGGGGTTTTAAAATCTGAAACATGTGTAAAAATCTGGAGTCTGGACCTGAAAATTTTGGAATATATAGAATCTGAATTCTGAACCTGAATTGAGATCCGAAATTTGAAGCAGAATCTGAATTCCAAATCTGAATTTCACATTTAGAGATGAAAATCTGAACTTTACTCAGGTAACAAACAGAAAATTCTGAAAGGTGAACCTGAATTGAAATTGGAGAAGCACAAACCCCAATCCGCAAATTTCCAATTTGTCCCAAATACCATCTTCAACCAAATCAGATGACAAGCCATAATCAAGACCTTCAACAAAAATCCGAAATGGGAAGTGCAGCAAGATCCGGAAACTGTGAAAATTCAGAAAGGAGGTCCAAACCTAAAGAAACCAAATGAATCACCAATCTGAAATTCACCGAACCCTTGAGCCAAATTCAAAACAGAACTCAAATCAAATAATTAAAATCTGCAAGCTTCAAGAAATCTGAATGCACCTACTCAAATTAAATCCAGTTTTGGCCAAACTCAGCTTTAACTAAATTAAAAAAAAAAAGTAAAGTCTACTGCAAACTAGATCCGAGTCAAAACCAAAGCAAGCCCAATAAATTTAAACCCACAAAACAAGATTCCATTAAACTTAAAACAAATCAAATTCTGAACAAACTCAAAACAAACTCAAACTCAAATCATTGTTAACTTAAACAAATTCAAGACAGTTAAAAAATCAATTCACATTAACCATCAATAAAAATCTCAGTCGGTTTCTTAATCCAAATCCCAAACAGAATCTGAGGAATAAGATAATTCAAACCAAATCTCCCAAGTTAGGTCAATTTCACTCAATCCAAGCCAATTTCCCAAGTCGAACATTAAAACAAATTAACCTTAAACTAAACAAATTCAAAATAAACCAAACTCAAAATCAAACAATAAATAACTGTCCTAACTTCAATCCAAGTCAACCCAATCAACTTGAATGAACTTCCCAAATAAAATTCAACTCAAGCTCAATGAAATCCAAATAAAATTCGAATGAACTCATTCCAAACAGATTTAAATCAACTAATCAAACCAATCAAAATTCAAACCAAATTGAATCAAACTTAAATTAATAAGCAACTCAAAAAAATGAATAACTCAAACCCAAATCAGTTTAAAAATCTGAAAGTTGCATAAAACCACAGAACGTCAAATTCACCCAAAACAAATTCAACTCAAATTAATTTTAACCAAAAAAATTAAACTGAAATCAAAATAATTCAATTTCAACAGAATCCATTTCAAAACTAAATAAATCAAACTCCAACCCAAACCAGAAACAATTAAATTCAACCAATTAAACTCAAGTCAAATTTAATAAAACAGATCCAAATTCATCAAACAGCCAACAAACTGAATTTAACTTAAACAAATCTAAAGCAAAACTGAAATTAAATCAATTTCCAAACTCAAATCAAAATCTTAAAACAGATTGCTTCAAATTCAAACCAACAAATTTAATTCAACCAACTAAATTCAAATCAAATTCAAACTAAAATCAAGGTGCTTGCATTCCATCAAATTTCGTGGGATTGTTTTCTCCTATGTCCATATGTGTGTGAATGTTTATGTTTGTGGATGCATGTTTTCTATTCCAATGGATTGCTATGACGATAATCAAGGGTATTCGAGTTATCTCGATGTAATTAACGTCGGATCTTCGCACCATCCGACGGGGAGATGTCAAAACAAATTTTCAAAGAACCTAACAACCTCAACATATAATTTTGACCCTAGTTAGTACTTTTACGGAATACCATCTATTTTCCTAAAGAAGTCAATGCTAAGGTCTAATCAAGTCTAATTCAAATTCAAGAGGAAAATGAATTTCCAAAACAAAATAAAAGAAGAAATCTTTTTGAGATTTTTGAGGTTACATCATGGGTTTATTTCATTTATTTTTCCATTAATTGCATTTTGGGGTTTAAATTTTCATTATGAATGCTCTAATTGTCCAAAAAATGTTTTTTGAGTTGAAAATTTCTGGTTGAGTGGTTTAACCAGATTTTGGTATTTTCAAAATTATTTAATTATTATATATTCTCTCTCATCTTTTTTGTTTGCATTCCTATAAGTATATGGCCCATCTATACTCCCTACATCAAAGTGCACACAGAACATGACAAGTTCTTCATTGCTAGATTTTGGCATTTTCAAAATTATTTAATTATTATATATTCTCTCTCACCTTTTTTGTTTGCATTCCTATAAGTATATGGCCCATCTATACTCCCTTCAACATCAAAGTGCACACGGAACATGACAAGTTCTTCATTGCTTTGATCAATTGAGAATGCATGTGTATGAGGGATGGCATGTAAGTCATAACTCTTTGGACTTGGATAAATTTATGATTAAATCCATTTGGCCTTTGATAGGCATTATAGAATTCATTCAGATAGGTTTAGGATAGAACACGCCCGGCCTTTGATAGGTATATGAGAATTCTTCACATGAATTGATGTGAGATTGAGTCTCCACTAACCTTTAATAGGCATCCAAAACCATCTCTATTGATTTAAGATAGAATACACTCGGCCTTGGATAGGCATATGGGGATTCTTCCCATGAGTTTAAGGTCGAGTATACCCCAACTTAAATAGGCATGTGGGAACTCGTTCCATGGTTGATGAACTTTGTTAACACATGATTCGGCATATCAGAATGTTATACATGCACAGCCTTCCCACGACTTAATGGGTGTATTGTTCCCTGTCAGGGCATGATAGGTCATTAAAGTTTTTATTTGACCTTTGTATGTCTGCCTTAAGGACAAAAGAGTGTGCAAAAGGCCAGCCCCAAACTTATTCATTTGTTAGAATTCTTAAGTTATGCCAAGACCAAGGAGTGTGCACAAGGATGGCCCCAAGTTTGTCTTGATTGTTAGATTAAATTAATAAATTTAATTTAATTTTTACTTGAGACCTAGGGTGTCTCTAGACCCTAGCATTATACTCAATATTTGACTGTTTATTTTAAAAATTTTAATGGCTACCTGGCCTGTTCATGAACTGCTTTGGACCCACTGGCCTGCTGAAGCATGCTTCACTGCTTTATGTGCTCAGCCCCTTTTTGATCTCTCTTTCAGAAAGAAGACTGGTTAAGGCCTGATTTTAAGGACTGGTTAACGGATTAATTTGGTTTGATTTGTGGTCTGTATTGAGGTTTGATTGGGACCAAAAGAGGGCCTGGTTAGAGGGGTATATCAAGTCCAAACAAGGGACTGGTATAGGCATCGAATAGATGGGTTTGTGACCTGTATTGAGGTTTGCTTGGGGCCTGAAACAGGGTCTGCTCGGGAATGATTTAAGATCTAATTTAGGACTGGTTTAGGCATCGAACAGATGGGTTTGTGACCTGTCTGATTGGGTCTGAAAACAGCCCTGAACAGGGGCTGATTAAGGACCATTTTGGGGTCCTTTCGGGTCAGCCTATGGGGAACTGTGAACAAGGAATGAGGGGGCCTTAAAGATGGGTTCTTACTCTATAGAAACAGCATGGCAAGGGGATGCCTTGTGGACTCGTTCAGATGGAGTTAAGAATAGAAAAGAGAGCATTGAAAGAAGGGAAGAGGAAAGATAGCGTAGCAACAGGGCCACCATCCTCCTTTTTCTTTTCCTTCTCTTGGCATAGCAGAAATGCAGCTTCCTTCTTCTTCTCCTTTCCTTCCTCTCCTTGACCTTCCCTGGGCAGGCATGCAGCAAGGGAGAGCCTCCAAAACATCTTCTCCTCCTTTTCTCTCCTTGAGGTAGCAGCGGCTGGCATATGGTTAAGAACATGAAAGATATATATATATATAGAGAGAGAGAGAGAGTCAGCATCGTGGAGGAAGATAAATAGAAATGATTTCTTATTTTTTGAAAAATTTAGAAGCATTTTTTGCTGCTTTTTAGGTGGTGGGTCCCACCTTAACTGATTCCAAGGTAAAAAGATATATTCAAAGATAAATTGGGAAGCTTTCGGGGATTTTACATATTTTCCATAACCTTCTAGGATTTATCCCATTTTTTCTAGATTTTTCAATGATAAAAATACCAGAAAACAGTAGAAAAATATATTTTCAAATCCAAAAAATATGAAACTTTTAGGGAGCATTCAAAGGCATTCAAATGTAACATCGGGCATAAAAGATAATTTTTTAATCCAATATTGCAATTTTTGAAGAGAAAATTTAATTTTATAGAATTTTCAAAAAAAATTCCCAAAAAATTAGAATTTAAAAAAAAAATGTTTTGAAAATTTTCATAAATTTTAAAATGATTTTAGTGATTTGATTGAGTTTTCCTGGATTTTTGAATATTTATCCTTATTTTTGTGAAATAAAACGGGAGAAATAAGAATTTGGGGAAAGTGGGCCCAATATGAAATCAAGGGCTGAGATGCCCAATTTGGCCCTAAATTGCAAGGGTTTTGGGATTTATCAAAGAAAAAATATAAAAAATTAAATTTCAATTGAATTTGTATATTTAATTGAAATTAAAAAAATCCCAATTAATATGAAATTTGAAAAATCCTCGATTGCAAATTTGACATTGAACCTGCTTCCATTTTGCATATGCCATTGGTAGCGGCAGATATTGTCCTAATTCATCTGGGATGGATTCCTCATCTCAAAGTATAAGCATAATCTTCGTAGAGTTCGCCTTGAGAGATGATATTTATGTGAGCTCCTATTTAACTTCTGATTTGTGCACCAATTGTTGCCGACGCTTAGTTCACTGGAGTTACATGACATCCTTGCTGCCTGGAAGTCATGCTTTGCCCACACTGGATCTCGATATTTCAGATTGAGTCTTCAAGTCCACAAGATTGACTTCAAGAGCTCTTTAGTAAAGCTATGAAGCTCGTTGTGGGACTCAATAAAAGTTTCTTGCTTCTTTTTTTCCACTATCTGACTACCCATGTCGGATTTTCACTTGAACCAGCACCATATACTTTTTGCCTACATGTCTCAGAAGAGATTTTCGGGATTACTCGATTTTGTCTAAAATACCTTAAGGTTTTCGCTTTAGTCAGATTCTTTTAAAATTTTTGATCTCAACCGATCACTTATGGGTGACCGGCTAAAACCGTCAGGCACCTATATTTTCATCCACTTTTTTGTTTCTTTTCTTTTCTTTTGAGAGGAATTAAGACTTCACGCAAGTCATGAAGTCATTTGGACAGTGAGGAATTAAAACTTCCCTATGGCCATAAAAGATTTGGACGGTGAGGATTTAAGACTTTCCTTAATACATAAGGTTTTAGGTGGCTTTGTGCCGCCAAGACCTGTAGAATTGTGATTATGAAGAGGTCACACTTGGTCAATAAGGTACAAATTTTGGAGTGACTTTGTGCCATTGGAACCCATGAGACATGTAAACATAAAAAATCATTCTCAACCCATAAGGTAGGAATATGAGATGGCCTAATGTTGTATGAGTTCACGAGACATGCGAGTATGACATGACTACGCAACCTATAGGATATAGATTTGGGATGATGATGGCACTCAAAAAATGTCATGACATTCGAAACTAGCAAGTTTCGGACAAAATACAAGAAAGAAAACCGAAAAGGCAAGTTAGGACCCACATTTCATTGCATTTAGGGCCAATGGACCAAACAGGCCCGATAAGCCTTATTGGGCCCGACCGACCAAACGATGACTTGATAACGGTCATACATCATCATGTTGTCTGCCTAGCTCGAAGTTGAGCAACACCGAAGTCGGATCGGAAATCCGACTAGAATTCAACAAGCTACGGGCAAAATGCTGAAATTAAACTCCCAAATGGCCTTTGGTAGCCTAAATGGGCTCAAATGACAAAACAAGTGGGCCCACAACACTATTCCAGTCAAGACATTTGGTAAAATGATCATTTTGCCTTTGTGAGGACCGGGCAATTTGAGAAAAAGTCCAAAGAAAAGTGACACCACTAGAAGGTCTACTTAACTTCCAGATGAACAATGCCAGAGTCGGATCGAAAATCCGACGCATATCTGAAAAGTTACCGGTAAACTACAGAAAGTTGATTTTCAAATGACCTTATTAGGGGAGTATCAAACCCGAAAGACAAAACAAGTGGGTCTATGATATTAGTTGGCATGATAGGTTTTTCTGTGTTTAAACCTAGTTAATTTAGCATGGTTGCATCGCGGTAATCTTTACTATATATATCTTGATTTGTTAAAAAGCCGATGTAAGGTTTAAGCATAGTGATGTTAGAGTTTAGTTTAGTTTCATGTATGCAGTAGGTAGTAGTGACTGTCAAAGCATGTGATTGATATGTCTAGTTTGTAATTTGCATGATTCTACTTAGATGCATCATATGATTGAATGGTTCTAGTTTGTGTTAGATTGTGGGATGGTATGCAAATATGTGGTACATAGAGCTATGAGTGTCCTTCTATGTATTTCATGTTTGGATTGCCGATTGCATGTTCATGGTTATTTATCTGAGTTATTTATATGCTTGCATTGTGTGAGATGTGGTTAACGCAGTGAACTGCACTGTGATGGAAGTTTACTTCACAGACTAAATTAGTGGTCCGTGGGCAACAGAGATTAGTTGAATCCGGAGCATCCTTCGATTCCGGATACCGCGATTTATCCTAAGTACGCCCTTGCCTAGTTGTACTATAGGATTTAATTACTATATGTTACTTCCTACTATATGGTAAATCTGGTGTTAGTTTTGTGACATGGCTACATTGTCCAAATGGAGCATGATATTTTACTCAGACAAATGTTTAGTTGTGCATTTTGGCATGTGTATTAGTAGTTTAATGGAGTCTTTTGTATTATGATAGGTGTTTAGGGTGTAAGCATACCTAGCTTCGTTGAATGTGTAGGATATGTCGGTTTTAGTGCACATAGAATAATGTTAACTTATGGGGTAGCAGAAAAAAAATGTAATCATTTTAATTGAAGATATATAATTAACTTGATCCATATGCTTTATAATCTGAATTTTTAAACTTAATATATTTAATATCAATAGAGAATCATTATTATAGTAGGGTAGTGTGGGTGTAAGCCCTATTGAGTCTTTGGTGACTCACCCCTTCCCGTTGTAACATTTTCAACAGATTTCGAGGAGCCTCTTCTCGAGGAGGACTTTGGGGAGGATATTGGTGAGGATCCGTAGCCACTCGAGGATCCAAAGGACGAGGAGTTCGGTGATGAGTGATCGTCAACTACATTTAGGTTGTTTGAATTTTCTCTTCTGTTGTTAGTTTGATATCTGCTAGGTTTGACTTTATAGATGATGGTTGGACTATGTGTTGAGTCCTATTAGCTATTTGGTGTGACTTTGTAGTGGTTTGTTGACTCGGCGTTGAGCCTTGTTATCGATTAGATGTGATTTTACAATAGCACTTTGTGGATTATTTAAGTTTAGTGAGTATTGTCGGTTGTTTAAATTGTTTTAGATCTATGTGGTGAAATTATTTTGTTCTCTTAAATTGTCTTGATATTCTGGATCATTTTCGCTGTGTTTGTATTTTCTAGGTCGTGACAGGAGTGAGATAAATACAAATACGCAGCGGAAATAATCCGGAATATCGAGACAGTTTAGGAGAACAAAATAATTCCACCACATAGATCTAAGACGATTTAAACAACCTGAAATACTCACTAAACTTAAATAATTCACCAAGTGCTATTGTAAAATCACATCTAATCGATGACGAGACTCAACATCAAGTTAACAAACCACTACAAAGTCACACCAAAAAAACTAAAAGGACTCAATATATAGTCCAACCATCATCTATAAAGTCAAACCAAGCAGATATCAAACCAACAACAGAAGAGAAAACTCAAACAACCTAAATGTAGCTAACGATTACTCATCACTGAACTTCTCGTCCTCTAGATCCTCGAGTGGCTCCGGATCCTCACTAATATCTTCCTTGTAATCCTCCCCAAAGTCCTCCTTGGGAAGAGGCTTCTCGAAATCTGCTGAAAATGTTACAAAGACTCAGTAGGACTTACACCCGCAATACCCTACTATAATAATGATTCTCTATTGATATTAAATATATGAAGTTTAAAAATTCAGATTATAAAACATAGGGTTCAAGCTAATTATATATCTTCAATTAAAATAATTACAATTTTTCTCTACTACCCCATAGGTTAACATGATTCTATATACACTAAAACCGATATATACTGCACAACTAACTAAGCTAGGTATGCTTATGCCACAAACACCTATCATAATACAAGAGACTCCATTAAACTACTAATACACATGCCAAAATGCACAACTAAACACTTGTCTAAGTAAATATCATGCTCCATTTGGGCAATGTAGCTATGTCACAAAACTAGCACCAAATTTACCATATAGTAGGAAGTAACATATAGTAACAAAATCCCGTAGTATACCTAGGTAGGGGCGTACTTACGATAAATCGCAGTATCCGGGATCGAAAGATGCTCCGGATTCAACTAATCTCCGCTGTCCACGGGCCACTAATTGAGTCTATGAATTAACTTCCATCACAGTGCAGTTCACTGCGTTAACCACATCTCACACAATGCAAGCATAAAAATAACTCAAACAAATAACCATGAACATGCAATCGGCAATACAAACATGAAATACATAGAAGGACACCCATAACTCTATGTATCACATATTTGCATATCATACCACAATCTAGCACAAACTAGAACCATTCAATCATATGATGCATCTAAGTAGAATCATGCAAATTACAAACTAGACATATCAATCACATGCTTTGACAGTCACTACCACCAACTGCATACATGAAACCAAACTAAACTCTAACATCACTATGCTTAAACCTTACATCAGCTTTTTAACAAATCAGGATATACATATAAAAGATTACCGCAATGCAACCATGCTAAACTTACAAGGTTTAAACACAGAAAGACCTATCATACCGACTAATATACATGACCAATTGAATTAATCTAAACATGCATGGTTTCAACAAGTTAAACTAACTCTATCTAATCATGTCAATACGCTAGAAATAACCCACTAATTATATCATATTAATCATAGTGATCTAAACATATTTTTACGGTTTAATTGATCAAATATAAGTGCTAAGAATAGCCGAGACGCCTACCTTTATGGCGACAACGAACTGTGCACAGAATCCAAGGAAAGCAAACCGGGTGACAAGTATGTCACGGTCACGACGGTGACAAAAAATCGAGTTGGACGGTAATCTGATGATCTGCTGGAAGGAGGGGAAAATATGATGAATAGAGAAGATAAGAGAGAGGGCGATATGAGGGAGAAAGAGAAAGAGGGGGGGTATACCGGCGGGGCAGCGACCGGGCGGTGCGGGTCAATGGCGGTCGCTCGCGTGCTGGCGAGCGAGGCGGTAGGCAGTTGGGTCAACGCTGGCAACGGCGTCGAGGCGGCGTGGGGCACTACACTGGGGTGGCCGGTGGCGGTGGTGGCTGCGAGGCGACATGCGGCACTGAGGCGGCGGCGCGATACGGAGGCCGCAGGCGCAGCGCACTACTTCGTGGGAGGTGAGCGGCGGGGCAGTCAACACCGACAGTTGCGTCAGCGGGACGCGGCGATGGGCGTGTGGCGGCCGGGGAAGGTGAGCGCGGCAACGGTCGCACGGGCAACAACGTGCACGGGTGCATGGGAGGCGGCGGCTGCCACGGGCGAGCGGCGGCGGTCAACGCACGCGCGGCTGGCACGACGACTAAAGACGGGGTAGCGTTGGCGACCGAGCAGCGTGCAAAGACGACACCCAAGCGAACGGCGAGGCGGGTGATGACAACGCGGAAAAGGGAGGTGACGACGTAGAGGGAGAAGAAAAAGAATAATGCCGCAGTAGAGGAAAAACAACAGACACTAGAGAGGAGAAAGAAGCGGCGGCAGCTAAATGATTAGGGTTGCGGGAAGGAGAAAAAAAACGGAAAGGAGTAAAAATAGGATAACGGTGAGAGAGAAAAAGTTATAATAAAATATATAATAAATATTATTTAACTTATTAATAATCTCATACGTTATAAATATGTTGACAGAATTGCCTTGATAAAGAGTTTCGCAACGGTGCCCAGAATGTTAGAATCTAACTTTCAATGAAAAAATGACTATTTTGTCTCTATTGGGCCCGGACAAATCCAGGCAGGCCCATGAACATTTGACACCACCAAAAAGTCCGTTCGACTTCCAAATGAACAACGCCAAACTCGAATCATCAATCCAATCCATATCCAAAAAGTTATAGACGAAATTTGGAAAATTACAAAGTCGACACGTACTTCCAGACAAAGGCAAAATTGTCCAAATAATTTCGAATAGTAGATCAACGCACGAAAACCAAAGTTCTAGTGCATAGATATTTAATTGTATTTTAAATATAATTTTCGAAATTTTTGAGAGCCGAGATTGCACCGATTGAAAAAATTCATCGAATCAGTGATCTGTGGATAAATTGAGAATTATCAACCGTTGATATGATTGAGCACAAGTTCTATGGCCATCGAAACATCTTCTATATTATTATGGCCAATTTCATAGTTAATTAAATTAATTTTATCTGCAATTAATATTGGCCGTTGGATCCAGCCATCAATATGATGTGAGAAGGGTGCATAGATCTGATGGACACAATGTATTTTCAATTTAAATAATTGATCCTACTTATGATCAATGGCTAGAATTGAATGGTCAAATGATCTATCATCACCGTTGGATCAAAAAGATCAAATATCCATCATTGGAATTAACTCCTTGAGATGAAGATTAAATTAAATGCAGCCGCACCCTCCTCCCGTAACTGCACAGGACCAGGTCAAGGAGGAGGCTGCTGCACATTTTTTCCCACTTTCCCACGTTTCTCTCTCTCCCACCTCCTCCATAATGAGAGAGGAGTTATGAGCTGGCAGTGTTTCATCTTCCCAAGGGGACGGTTGGCAAAAAAAAGAAAAAGAAAAAGGAAGACAAAAAAGAAGAGGGGAGGAGCACTTGCGAAGGAGAGCTTCCAGTGGCTGCCATCTCTCTCCCCATGGCTGCAAGTCTCCCTGTAGCCTCTACTGCAAACATCCATAGGAGGAGGAGAAGAGATCATTGAAGTCCCTGATGCCCCTTGCTGCCACCTACATCCCATGTGTCTCCCCACGATGCCATCAACGTGCTGCCAACAGAAGCCTTCTTCCTTGTTGATGTTATGCCAAGAGGAGGAGAAGTCAGAAGAGAGCTCCTGTTGCTGCTATGCCAAGAGGGAGAGAAGAAGAAGAGAGCACCTCCCCCCGTTGCTATTGCTATGCCAAGAAGAACAGAAGAACAAGGGCTATGGCCCTACCTGTTGCTGTTACGCCAAGAGGGAGAGAAGAAGAAGAGGATGCTGAAGTCCCCCCCTCCCCATGGCTGATGTCGCTTCCCAGGACTCATCCTCACCTGCTGCTGAGGCTCCTGTGATTGCCTACATGTAGATAAGACAAGGGAGGAGGACATGAAGGAACCAAGGGCTGCTACCTACCGAGCAAGGAGACTATTGCTGCAGTCTATACCTATACAAGGAGGATGACGTCAGAGTCAATATCCTACTACTGCATCCACCCATGATGCTGCACGTAGATGGCTATGATGCCATCCTATATTCTAGCACATCAAGATGTGTAGCTGATGCTCCTGAGTTAACCGTCCTGCTACATGCTGAAGATGGAGACAGAAGGAGAAGTCGAAGCCCTCCCCCTCTCCTTGCTGTAGTGACTGCCCTTTTATTAGAGAATGCTGCTACGTTCATAGGAGGACAAGGAGTTAAATCCTCCTCATGATGTTGCTGTCAGCTGCTGCTGATTTCTCCCTCTGTCCAAGCCAAGGAGAAGGGGAGGTAGCAGAAGCTTCCTCCCTCCAATCTGCTGCAGCACCTGCTGCCACCATGAACGGAAGGAGCACCCACGGGAGAAGAAAAAAAAAGAAGGGGCTCATCCCAGCCACCTGCCACAGCGGCACAAAGAGGAGAAGAGAGCTCTCCCAACCCCCTGTCATAGGCCGTCAGGGCCTCATTGAAGCTCAAACAGGCCTTCAAGACTCAATGAAGATAAATCTGGCCACCAGGGTCTCAAGAAGCTCAAGTTGGTCATCAAGGCCCAATGAGAATTAAACCGGCCATCAAGGTCTTAAAAAAACAATTTTAATCAAATCTGAAAAAAAAACAAATTTAAGAGCTAGCCTATTTCATATAGGTTACCTCAAGAGACGGGCACTCGAGCATGTCCCCGGCGTGTTTGATCCCGGACGGAGAAATGGGCAAGTTCCCATCTTCTACTGATCCTTTTCCCCGAAGTAGGGAGTATCAAACTCCACCTACTAAGGGAGGTATATCTCATCAATTTAAGGGGAGGTCATGCCAAAATTTTTCCTTCTCATCAATTTAAGGGTAGGTCATACCAAAAATTTTTCTTAAATTAAAAATGAGAGACATATACTAAAGAAGGATCATCATATGTCCATCAAGGACTAAGGAAAATCCATCAATTGGAAACATGACATTTCATGTCCCCCACATGTAATTTACATTCGAATTTGTCAATAAATGAAATTTCGAATTTTGAATGTCATTATTGTCATCGGAACTTATGAAAAATCCGGGTTCCTGTTGTTCTTCACTTCGAAACGAACCTGTCGGTGATGGATCAGAAGGGGAAAACTCATACAGGCTTCGGTTGGTCCCGGATCCAAACGTCTTCAGTTCGTATAGCTCTTGTAAGCAAGTTTCTTCTTGGTTTTAGTCATTTCTGAAGACTACGAGGTAAACCCTAGCTCTCCACAAACCCTTACTTGTAAATCTAGTGAAGATGAAGATATTTGAGAGTTCGAATGTTGTTTTTTCCATCTCATCCTGAAGTTCTATATTCCACTGGGATATCATCTAGCTTCATATAAGAGTTGCCGGATTTACTGTTCCGATGGTAGCCTCTACAGTTTGGTATTTCTTTCAGATTATCATTATTAAGAATTGAAGAAGCTTACCTTGATTTCCTTCCTCTGTTGGCTATACGTGAGATGAAATATATTTGAAGACTGGTCTTCTCCAGTCAAATTGGTTCTGGCTGCGCTTATTCGGTGATACTATTTTGCTGTTCATTTTGAGTTGCTGTGCATATGTTGACTGGTCCACTTCTAGTTGGAATCTGAGCTTCCGATCTTGTTACTGCTAAGTTGTTAAAATGTTTCTTCTATGAACTGACCGGGATTGATCTGAAATTTTCTTGGAACCCACAGAAATGGCAACTTCCAAGATTGCCTACATTTTATGGATGGGAAAATGATGATGAAACCAGGTAAACAGTGCCTTGGTAGCTTTAATTAGTTGCCGGTATTGTTAATTGGGAGGACTCCTGATATACACATGACGATAATCACTGGTTTCTCTGATTCCCTTATAGCTGTGAAGATATTTTTTTTGAGCCCTACTAGTGAGCACATCAAATAACTGTGTTATATTTCCTGAATGCTACTGCGGTTGCCTTATTTGTTGAACTGCATACTCTCTTGGTTGACAACATATCGAGTATTTTAAGTTCATTAAACTACTGGGTTCTTGGTATCTTTGCACTGTTGTTGGTATTGTTGCTGTCTGTTCTTTTTACCTGGTGTTGGCATCTTGTTCGCTGAGGAATTTTAATTCCTGTTGGTATCTTGGCATTACTGTTAGAATTTTGTTTCTATTTGACATTTTTACTTGCTAGTTATACTGTTTGGGTTTATTCTAAAACCTGAACTCTGAAATTATGGGATCCCCGGTCCCGTCCCACATCAGTTTGGTATCAGAGCTAGAGCCGACCTATTTTGACAAGTCGGGGTCCTTAAGATGTGCGGGACACCATCATTTCTGTTTTGATGTCACCCTACTGGTGGACATTCATGCCACATTAATTTTATCTGGGCATTCGGATAGTTGCATTTCACAATCTCTCTTGGATTTAATTGCCCTAAGTTACTTGATAATGGAAAGGTCTATATTCAGTTTGACTGCATGGGTAAAGGTCGAACTAGACCTTGGACTGTTAGATATGTTGAGGATGTATGATCTGAAGTAGTCCCGGATGGGCACTACATTATTTTGGGTTCCGATTGGCTTATTGAACGTCAAGCTATGATTGACTCCACTTTTCAGTCACTTAGCTTGAGGCCCAAAGATTGTAAGTACTTGAAAGAGCCGATATTCATTGAAAACATGTCTCCAGTCCCCTATAGCTGAAACAATATATCTTCAGCCACATACAACAGAAACTTTGACTGATTCGTTTACCCTTGACAATCAAGTTGTCATTTATGAGGCTGCACCTGAACTCATAGTTTAATATGAGTTAGAGTGTGCCAATGACATTGAAATGGGCTAAAACATGAACAATATGAGGCTGATCAGACCTTGAAACAGAATTGGCTGAACAAGTGTTTGAATATATTGCCAACCTGATTTTCGAACAGCAGTGTATAGCAGAAAAAGAGGTTGACATGGCTATCGAAACCTGGTTGAACAAAATAGTTTCAGATTTGGTACTTTATGGAGTTTTTGAACAGTCAGCTGAAAATTCTTCTGAGTTGACAGCAGTCCCGACTATGGTCCATATTTCAGAGATCTCAGATTTGAACCCTAGCTGTATGTATGACACAATTTGGGTTACTTTCAACAGTCGGTTTGGGGAAATCAGTTGGTATGTCTGCTACATTCTCTCGGCTACATTGGCATCGTTCTTAAGTTTTGTAGTTGCCATATTTATTATACGGTATTACAAAACTCGAGGATGAGTTTTCCTCAACCAGAGGAGAATGATGGGAACCGAATTGGGACGCAAGAACCGATTCATGTTGATAATCGAATCGGGACGCAAGAACTGATTAATGATTTTTAAAATTTCATGTAAATTTTGATTTTAGATCAATACTAGGTTTATCAAAATGATGTTTTCCAAATTTTAGAATTTTTTAGGATGTCTAGTTAATTTTCATTGTTTTTAGGCATTTTAGAACCCTGAATTTCATTTTCTAGTTTACACTGTGTTTTTCTTTATTTTTTTGTTTGTCTTAACCAACTGCCCGGTCCTATATATAAGACCCAACCCTTAATGTAATGGCATGGTATATTGATGAATGAACATGCTCTTTTTCTATTCTGATTTTGTCCCTCTCTCACATCAATGACTTAACCTTCAGCTTCACTCTCTCTCTCGGGCCCGACGGCGATTCAGCCGCGCGCGTGCTTCTCTCTCTCCCTCCGGTGATGGCGTAACCCTAGCGGAGCTTCCCCTCTTCAATCCGTCTCCTCCCGTGGTGGTCTCATCGACTGCCAGTGAAGGGTTCTCCTCCTCTCGTCCTCCTCTACAGCTTCTTCTTCAGTTCCACGGAAGTTTGTTCCTCCCGTCTGGTTTCGACGAGCTTGAGGTCTTCTTCTTCGACCGATGGTGCCTTCTCCTCCCCTCCCTGAGTTCGGCTAGAACTCTTGCCTCCAGAAATGGTTGTAGAAGAGCTCCGGTGCATCGGCTTCTTCAATCGACCGGATCCTCCCTTCTTTCACCGGTGTGGCTTCCTCCCTGCGAGAATATTCTCCGATCGGAATGCTTGAACTAATAAGACCCCGGTTCGTGGCTGTTGCTGGAGTTTTGGCAAAGTCCTCCCCGGGGTTACTGATAACCTACATAGCTCCTAACCGAGGCTTACAACCAATGATGATGGGATCCACGATCTCCTTCAACTAGTCCCGTTTAGCTGTTCTTCATGGAAGGTCAGTACGAGCCCTATGAACTAATGTGGTCTATGCCGGATCTTTGATCTCCCAATGACGTATTGCTTCCTCCCTCTCTGAAAGGTTCGCTGTCTATCGATCTGAGGTCGTGGTTGATTCTGTCCCATGGAATAGTACCAATGCTCCAATGTCGGCTGAACTGGTCCCCTCCAGAGCCAGTTTCAATTGTTCTTCCGAGATTCGTGGTTCCTTTGAAGTATGTTTTGCTAAATGTTGCCTCTTGGATGAGTTGGATCGATTCCCGTCACTGTCTATGATCAGTTGCTGTGCTATTTTCCTTGATCTGCTGTTCGATATGTGGCTGATTCTGATTGATAGCAATGTGGTATGAAGACTGGTCCTCGCTCCAGTTAACCTTGCAGGTGTTCTGGTTCTCTTGGATCTGATATATGGTTCACGATTTGATTTTTAAGTCCATTGATATTGAAAACTGGTCCACCTTCATTCCCGTCACAGCCTGATCTGCTTGTTTGAATTCGTGATCCATCAGTTCCTGTTTGAGATATCGATCTAGTTTAGCTCAGTTTTCCTTAGCAGTTGGAGCTACAGTAATGGCAGTTGGCAGATATCCCTGGTTCTGCCTATATTTTATAAAGGAGAATATGATGATGAAACCAGGTCAACAATGCCCTAGTAGCTTTAATTAGTTGCCGATATTGTTAATTGGGAGGACTCCTGATAATTGATGATATTTCTAGTGTATCTGATTCCCCACGGCGGTGAAGGATATTTTCTGCGCCTTGTTCTTCCCACTTGATTGTCTCTACTGTTGTTCTTTGATGATATGGCTATTAATTTTCTAACGGCTACATGCTATTGAGGATAAATTCCCTGTTGCTGCTAAAATTGTCCTGTTGATTAAATTGTATAACCTGTGGATTTCAGCATGCTGGTGCATTGTGCATGTTAAGTTGCTGGGTTCTTGTTGTTAGCATGTTGTTGGTATCCTGCTTTTTGTGGTATCTTTGCATTGAGAGCATTGATTGCAAAATCGCCGGAATCGGATCGGAATTGGCCGATTCCAGAATCGGATCGGAATCGGCCGATTCCAGAATCGGATCGGTGAATCCGATTCCGTGCGGAAGGGCCGATTCCAACAGAAATTCTGTGGAATCGGTCGGAATCGATCCGATTCCAGTGATTCTGTCTGGAATCGGGCGATCGCGACCGATTCCACGGAAGACCAGTGTGGCCGGTCCGGTTCGATTCCCGGTTCGATTCTGGACCGGGAATCGACCGCCACAGTCGATTCCAGCGATCCAGCAGCCGGCGTTGCGATCCAACAGATGATTCTAGGTGATTTCAACCTTGAAATCGAGGATTCCGGTGATTCCAAGGTCAATCCGAGCTCTGTGCGCTGATTCCGGTGCGATTCCAGTGATTCCATCAACGATTCT
This sequence comes from Cryptocoryne crispatula var. balansae, assembly GCA_036172225.1. NCBI lineage: Eukaryota > Viridiplantae > Streptophyta > Magnoliopsida > Alismatales > Araceae > Cryptocoryne > Cryptocoryne crispatula. Next base: position 12,701,328 of record CM069930.1, read on the forward strand.
AGCGATTCCGACGATTCCGGCGGCGATTCCAGCGATTCCGGCGATTCCAAGTTAATTCTTCAAGGGATTCCGCCGATCCAAGCTCCGATCGGCATCGATTCAACTTCTTCTTCGATCCTTAGAAGATTATTGATAAGATTTCTTCGCCGAAAACTTCGTACGTCCATTCATACGCGTTTCCGATGAATCCGAGCGTGGTTAATCTCGGTGATTTCCGACCGAACAACTACGTTTAAGTTCTAAACTATTCAATTGGATGTTCTTTGCACGGGAAAAATTTTGGATATCCCGTACGCTTATTTTTACGCGTTTCCGACGACTCCGAGCATGGTTAAACTCGGTGATTTTTGATTGAACAACAACGTTCAAGTTGTAAGAACATCGATTGGATGTTCTTTGTACGGGAAAAATTACGGATACCCCGTACGTTGATTTACGACTATTTCCGGCAAATACGTAACCCTTTAAATATACCGAATATTGTGTTTGATGGGTTGTCTGCTTCCCGAACAGCGCCTAAAGTAATTTTTATGTTGCCTAATAATTTTTAATGCATTCTTTACAATTTTTGCAGGTCTAAGCAATGGCCGATCAAAGTGATGCAGCACCAGCACGTCCTTCTGACGTGGGTTGGGAACATGGGCATATGGTAGACCCGGTCAGAAAGAGAGTGCAATACAAATGGTGTGGGAAGGAGATGAACAGGGGAGTGTTCCGGCTGAAACAACATTACCGGAACAAGTGGAAATGTAAAAAAATGTGATAAGGTGCCGAGGGAGAAGAGTGAGGAGATGAGAGGCTACATGACAAGTAGAGCCTCTCAACGGGCTGTTAGGATTGAGCAGAGGGAGGAGTTGCACGACGAGCTACTCCGGAGGAGGGACCTAGATTTGCCTACCTGGAAAGGGAAAGACAAGGGGAAGGCACCAGCCGAGCCGGAGCCAGAGAACGAGGAGGAGTCCACGGACTCCGAGCTTAAACATGCTAGGCATGCTAGCAAGCGTACATTTGCCGAGGACAAGGACAGGAGGAGAGGAGTAGGAGGGTCAGGGTCCAGAGCTGACCTAACTCTTGGCCGATCAGCATCGGCTCGCCCTACCCGGGACCGGGAGACGGAGGGATGGAGACAGGAGCCACACTGTCATTCTGCCAGTACTCGGTTTACGCCGAGTGATGAGTAATTATTTAGGAAACAGAGTGCTGGGCAGATGGGGATTAAACAAGCTATGAAAGGGGTGAAGGCAACAGGAACGGCTGCAAAGAGAGCCGTTCGCCACATTGTGAAGTGATTTTTGCATGCAGGTATCATTTTTAAAATGACATTTATGTGTGTTTTATTTACTTAAGCTTAATTTTTGCCTGATCCAAATTTTTTTTAACTTGATGTAGGCATCCCAGCACATGCAGCCACCAGCCTCTACTTCCAGACAATGGTGGATGCCGTGGGTGAGGCTGGACCGGGTCTGCAAGCCCCGGGCAGCAGGCATATATACGGCGCTGGGCTGGATGAGGAGGTCCAGGAGTTGAAGGAGTGGATGGATGGATTCAAATTGGTGTGGAAGGAGAGGGGTTGCACAATTATGTGTGACGGGTGGACAGGTATCACCAAGAGGAATATGATAAACTTCTTGGTGTATTGTTCTGAGGGGACCACGTTCTTAAAGTCGATGGACGCTTTTGGGAAGATTAAAAATGCCGACTTCATTTTTTCTTTGATGGATGCGGTGGTGAAGGAGATCGGGGAGGATAATGTGATTCAGGTTGTCACTGACAACGAACCTTCATATAAGGCGGCTGGGAGAAAACTGATGGAGAAGAGGAAACACATGTTCTATGTGCCCTGTGCGGCACATTCTATTGATCTCATATTAGAGGATATAGGCAAGGAGGAGAGTGTATCCACCCTTGTCAGGCAGGTGCAGACGATCACGTCATTTATTTATTCGCATCCCCGTCTGCTACATATTATGAGATCACACACAAGAGGGCATGATCTTGTTAGGCCTTAGGCCTGGTCCACCTTGTTTCGCCACGAATTTCATTGCATTGGAAAGTTTACACCGGCACAGACATGCATTGGTTAGGTTCACGTAGTCCGAGAAATATTATAATTATATGGTGGACCACATGTATGACAAGAAAGATCAGCTGGAAATTCTTGTCAGGTCTGAGAAGCAAATCACTGACAAGAGATTTTGGGAGATGATTGCCAACTACTTGGCAATCATTGAGCCACTGGTAGTTGTCTTGAGGTTGGTTGACTCAGATGACAGGAACCAGATGGGTACTTTGTACGATGCCATGGACCGGGCAAAGTTGAAAATAAAAGAGAAAAATCCCAGAGGTTACAAAAAGTGGTGGAAGATCATAGATGACCGATGGGACAAGACTTTGCACCACGATGTCCATGCTGCAGGTTAGTAGGTTAAAAAAATATTTGTGCTTACCTACTTTAAGTTTATTCAATAATTGTCTGATTCATAATGTTAACTATTAAATTCTTGCAGGATATTTTTTGAACCCCCGCATCCAATATGAAGGACAGGTGGTGAACGACAATGAGGTGATGCGGGGTACACTAGCTGTTATTCAACGTCCCTGTCGATCTCAGCAGGATTGAAGTTTATTCAATACTTTGGAGTAGCTAATTATTCGACAACTAATGATTATTTTTTAAAAATTTTTCAGATGCAGAAATATAAGATGAGGGTCGACGTATACTCAGATGCTGATCTGAGATATTCGTGCGACAAAGTGTCACCTGGTATATTAATTTATGATGAAGATTTTATTTTATTTTCATATAATTTATTGAAGTTGATGGGCTAATTGTTTACATTTTCTTTTCTTTTTTTGCAGCTGAGTGGTCGGTTCAGGTGAATACCAGGAGTGGATGGAATCCACTTGCTGCCATCGATATCAGGATACTCAGCCAGAGTACCAGTTCCTCTCATTATGAGAGGAACTGGGGTACATTCAACATGATACATATAAAAAGGAGGAACAGGTTGACCTCAGACCGGCTGGAGAAGCTGGTCTTCTGTCATTATAATATGAGGCTGCGCATCAAAAATATCAAGAATCGACAGAAGATCAGTGAGGAGCGATTTGCACGGTTCGTAGGGGTCCATACGAGAAGAGGCATACCTCCGCCACACCACCACCTGAGAAGGTGGACATGGATCAGATATTCCAGGAGGAGCATGCACTTGCCTCTTGGATAGAGAAGAGGGCAGCCAGGGATCATCCAGTTAAGTTTGATCCTGATGAACGTGCATGGGCTAAAGGAGAGTTGGATGGTGTTGAAGCCGAGGAAGATGCTCCAACTAGCCCCAACTCCAGTCCCAGCCGCCGCTACCCAGCCCATTCGTAGTCCAGAGAAAATGAAAACAAAAGTGACTGCACAAAAAATGGGCGGATTTGCAAAGCTAAAAAAAATCTTCAGGTTCTGGTACTTCAGAGATGGTTGAAGAGGTGAAGAGAAGGAAGCTGGAGGTCAGACGTCCTGTGAGCCCAGATGACAACACACAGGCTCCTTCTCACTCCTCAGTTGATGATGACGAGGAGTGCATACCAGCGACGCAACCATCAGCAGCAACCCAGTCACCTGATTCACGGCATCCAAAGCCGTATTACACGCTGGATGAGCAGACACCACAACATCATTTTATAGAGTCACAGTATCCAGTATTTGTCGAGGCTCAACAGCAGTGGATTCCTCCACCACCTCCACCAGAGTCTGCTTATGTCCCGGTCGTCCCGCAGTCCGATCCCTACGACCTTGATAGCATAGCATCGGCATTATTTTCATATGGATATGGTCCCGGACAATATACAAGACTGAGCACAACTCAGGAGCGTCGATAGCAACAGAAAGAGAAGGAAGACCAATATCCATATCCTGAATATTGGTATTAGATTGATATCATGTAAATTTCTATTTTTTATATTTTCATGATGTATCAATTAATTAGTTTTTGAATCAATGGAATATGTACTCAACTTCATTTCATGTTCATTAGTAATTATTCGATGTGGTCCCGTGGATGAATGCTAATCTTATTTTTAGAATTTTTTCTAACTCATTTTCTATTTTTAAGAATTTTTTCTAGTTTTTTTGATGAAAAAAAATTCAAAAAAAAATCGATCCAGGCCGATTCCTGGATCGATTCTCTTCCCAGGAATTGGTCGGCCGATTCCGACCGATTCTTGGGAATCAGAATCGGATCGGTCCCAACCGATTCCGATTCTGCGATCCTTGATTTGATTGGGAGACAACATACTGGCACGTTGTGTACATGAAGTTTGCTGAAGCCTATTTGATAGCATTCCTTTTGGTATTCTGTTTTCGGTTTGATTTTCATACCTTCTGGGTGGTTCCTATTTGGCCGTTAACCTACTGGTTATTTTCTGGTCTATTTCTGAATTGAAGTTAGAACATGGGACCCCCGGTCCCATCCCGCATCACCCGTCCCATGGTTAATAAATCTCGTCAACACATGGTTTGACATATTAGCATGTTAAACACATGGTCTTCTCATGACTTAATGGGTATATTGCTCCATGTTGGGACATGTTATGACATTAGGATCTTTATTTGGCCTTTGTATGTCTAACTTAAGGACCAAGGAGCAAGCACAAGACTGGCCCCAAGCTTGTCCATATGTTAGAATTCTTTTAAGTTTTGCCAAAATCAAAGAACGTGCGTGATGTAACCTCTAAAATTTAAAGATTTTGGTTTTGAAAATTCATTTTCTTGTTTGAATTTGAATTAGATTTGATTTGACCTTAGTATTGACTTTGTAAGAAAATAGATAGTAATCCATAAAAGTACTAACTATGGTCAATAATATTATAATTTGAGGTTGTTAGGTTCTTTGAAATTAATTTTGACATCTCCCCATCGGATAGTGCGAAGATCCAACGTTAATTATATCGAGATTACTCGAAAACCCTTGATTAATCGTCATAGCAATCCATTAGAGTAGAAGACAATACATCCACAAAATAAACATTTACATAAACACATAGGAGAAAACAACCCCATGAACTTGTTGGAATGCAAGCATTTGATTTGTTTTGAATTTATTAAAATTGATTTGAGTTGAATTGGTTTGAATTTGTATTAATTTAGTTTGTTTTGATTTAAGTTGAGTTGATTAATTGATTTAAGTTTGTTTGGAATGAATTCAATTTGATTTGGCTGAATTTGATTGATTTGGATTGAATTTAATTTAATTAAAATTGAGTTTGATTTGAGTTTAATTAGGTTGAATTTAGTTCATTTGATTCATTGGTTTAAATTAGATTTCAGTTATTTCTGTCGAGTTTGTATTTCATGAATTTGACAGTTTCTGGATTCTCTCTTACGCAACTTTCAGATTTATGTGAAATGATTTGGGTTGGATGAACCAGTTCGAGTTGGATTGATTGATTTGAGTTTGAAAATTGTTTATGGATTGATTTAATATCAGTTTGTTTTAGATTTGTTTGGTTAAAGTTAATTTGTTTTAAGGTTTTAAGAAATTGATTTGGATTGAGTTTGTTTGGAATTTATTTGAATTTTGGCTTGTTTGCTTAATTTGGATTAAGTTTGACTTGGATTTTATTTGGGAATTAACTCAGGTTGATTGGATTTGGGTTGCAGATTTTAGGCTTTAATTTAAATTTGACAGGTGATCGTTGTGAGTTGGATTAGATTACAGGTTTCTAGAAATGTGTTGATTTGTATGGGTTCAAGAATTTATAGATTAAATTTAGTTCAAGTGATTTGATCCATTTTATCTTCCGGTTGAATTTTGTTTGAGAGCTTCTGTTTGTTTTAAATTAACCGTGCATTAATTATCTGGACCTTTAATTGGAGTTGGGTTGATTAAAATTGAAACTTGATGTTATGTTTCAGACTTAATTTTACTGTTAGAATTTCAGATTCGGAATTTGTTATGGCATCCAACCGTGGGATTTAGTTCAGTTATCGTTAGATTCAAATTGATTTGGACAGGTTTGTTTTTGAACAGGCTGGGGTTCCTTTTTATGTTCAGTGAATTGATTTATTGTTTTATGGCTTTTGTTTTGAGTTCAAACTTTATGCGCCCAGACTTCTATAAATCTTACAGATTTTTCTTTTGTTCGGGGCATAGGTTTTATGATTTAAAATATTCAGTTTCTTAAGAGGTTCGATATGGGAAATTTGATTTGTTCATGAGTTTGGGTTGATTAACTGCAAACTCCAGGTCTCAAATTCTACATGTTTCAGATTTTTTTAAACTTCAGATTTGTAATTCTGCAGATTTTACAGGTTTCGGTTTCTTGTGAAGTTCAGATTTTTTACCTCCTGCAGATTCCAGGTTTAGGAACTCTTCAGATTTTCATGTTACGGACTGCAGGTTCTGATTTCAGATTTTTGATTTCAGATTTTGAAATGGGTTCTGCACATAATTTCAGATTTCAGATTTTTTTGTTCAGCTCTCCTGCAAATTCTGTACGTTCCAAAAAATTTCAGATTTGGAATTTCCAGAATCGGCCCTCTTGCAGAATTTTTACAACTTCGGATTTTCTGATTTACACATTTTCGGTCTCTGACCTCTGATTTCCAGATTTTTGCTCCAGACTTCAGATTTTCAGACCTCTGTTTTCTGAATTTTTTAACTCTCAGATTTTACAGTTTTTCTTATTTTTTCAGATTCACTGATGCGGCTTGAGTTCCAGCAATTCAGATTTTTTGTGTTTTTTCAGATTTTCTGTATACTCAGAACTTCCAATTTTCAGATTTCTACAGATTCTCATAGTTTGAATTTGTTCAAATATGTGATTTGTGAAGTTAAATTTCCGTTTGCAAATCAGAGCTTGTTGATTTTTATCCAGAACTCAAATTTGATTCAAAGTTCAATTACAGATTTGTAGTCTGTTTTCTTTTTTTGTTGAGCATTCCATCGAATCAATGAGGTCATTGACTCCCTCCAATAATATAGATCAGAAGTACAACTTCCTGAATGTCTGTCTTTGACGTTCATGGTCCAGAAAATACAACTTCACAACTTTGACCTGTTTTGAGAACATCCCTGCTCAATTCTTGATGAATACAGTGCTTGTCAATCTTTGAATGGAACACACCCGGTCTTACACAGATTTATGGGTATTTCCCTTCACTTTCTTCTTGAACTTTATTAGTATATAATCGGCTTATTGGCATGTTGGTCATGCACGGCTTCATATAAATTAATGAACACGGTATGACATTGAGGTTATTTGACGACCTTTGTATGTCCACCTTAAAAAGTTAAGGGGAAGGTTTAGAACTGACCCACAAATTCTTTTAAGTTTAATCAAGACCATGTGGCGGGTTTTTAGCTGGCCAGATGCTCGCCTCGGTTTGTGAAATTAACTTAGTGGATGTTCATTTAATTTCTGTTCATTGTTTGTTTTATTCTTATTTTTGAATTATGGGTCAAGAAGCGTGCTTAAAAGCTGGCTTATTGCTTTCCCATTTATTTTGATTCTTTTAAATTATGCCGAGACCATGTGGCGAGTTTTTAGCCGGCCAGATGCTCGCCTCGATTTGTGAAATTAGTTAATGGATTTTTATTTAAATTTTCACTTGATTGTGTATTTTGAGAAAGAAATTATTTATTTTTTTGGCTGCTGCAGTTCGCAGCTTCAACTTAATGGGCCTAGGCCCATTCTCCTCCCCTTGAGCCCGCTGGCCTGTCCGGCGGGCCTTCTTTTTTTTTTCACAACTTTCAGCAGGTGGGCCCCACAACAATGTTGGCCCGTGGGTCAACACCCCATCGCGCAGGCGCCTCGCACGCGAGGCTCACGCATCCGGCCTCTTCCCGCGGCCGCGACTTCTCTTTCTCTTTCTTTTTTTTCCTTTTTTTTTAAGACTGGCTCTGGCTGCCCTGTTCATATGTCCACCGTGGACATAAGTGGGAGAAAAATCCCCCGGCCTCCACTGTTCACCCGACTACGGAGGGTGCTTACGGTGGAGAGGGAGAGCTCACGGCGGCATTGTTTACGGAATCGGTGGAATCGGACCGATTCCGACCGATTCCGGAATCGGATCGGTGGATTCCATGCGGAAGGACCGATTCCGGCATGAATTCCGCGGAATCGGTCCGGAATCGTCCGGAATCGGTCCGGAATCGGAATCGGAATCGGAATCGGATCGTTTTTTTTCTTTTTTTGCTATTCCAGTCGGATCGGCCAGAATCGGTCCGGAATCGGAATCGGATCCTTTTTTTTTTTTGCTTTTTTTTTCTTACCGATTCTGGATCGATTTTCTTCCATTGAATCGGTCGGAATCGGTCCGATCCGATCCGATCCGGATCGGTACCCACCGATCCCGATTCCGATTCCGATCCCGCGATCCTTGCACGGCGGCGACGGAAGCCTCAGGGGAAGACTCCGGAGGGGATTCCGGCGGTGACAGCAGGCTTCGAAGGCTTGTCCGGCGATCACAGCGGCTGCTGCAGAAGAGGCTTCCGGCAATCACAGCGGCCGCAACCAGTGCTTCCGGTGGACACAACACTTGCAGGAGGTGCTTCCGGCAGCGGGGGTAGCTCCAGGAGGGTCCGACGGCTTCTAGAGGAGGGTTCGACGGCTTCAGCAACTCCAAGAGACCTCGACAGCTTCCGCAAGGTTCCTCTTTGCTTTCTTCCTCCCTCGGTCTTCCTCTATGGCTCTCCCGATTTCTGTTCCTGGATTTCTATCTCTTTCTCACGGGCCTCTCTGTCTCTCTTCTTCTCTTTTTGTTTCCTCGGGGGGGGGGGGGTCTGCTCCCGCTCGGCCTTGGCAGGGCTTTTATAAGCCTCCGTGGTCTCCCTCTTCTGCTGGGAGACTTTCCGGAAAGGAATGTCCATCTTCGAGACGGACCCGAAAGTCCAACAAACACCCAACCGACTTCCCTTCTCCCCTAATGACTCTATTTACCGTAAGTTTACGGACTCCTCTTCCATCATTGGCGAACCCTTCCTGCAACAGCGTATGCCCGTTCCGAACGGACTCGGAGTAATCCCGCAATGAGCGGGATCGACCTGCATCCCTTCCAGGTTTATCCCGGCTTCCTTTTAGGGGAGTTTATCCTCCCATTCGAGGATTCTTACAACTGAATTTAGATTTTGGACAGACATCTCCACCAAAATTTCAATCCTGCTGTCCTCTTCCCCCCTCCCATTTTTTAAACAGTCCCATTTCCTTAACTAGTACCGGCTGCCGACTCTTCCCAGCTCCTTAGGCCTCTGCTGCGAACTATGTACTGTCGCCAACACAAGTATGCCACTTTTAACTGATAAATAAATTAAATTTGTGGGCTCCATTTTGCTAGGAAGCCATCTGTCATGAGACCAAACATGCCAATGTGTATGCATATGTCCCTTGTATTTTTTTTTTTTGTTTTACAACCTGAACAACCATTTGTAACTAACTACCTTCATATTGTCCATTCAATATTTGTGAAATTTTGAGGTGTCAACAGTGCACAAGGCCAACCCCAAGCTCATCTTAATTGTTAGATTAAATTAGCAAATTTTTATTTGATTTTCTGTTGATACCTAGGGTGTCTCTCGACCCTACCATTATACTCAACATTTGACTGTTTATTTTAAAATTTTAATGGTCGTCTGGTCTGTTCATGAACTACTTTGGCTCCGCTGGCTTGTTGATGCATGCTTCATTGCTTTACGTGCTCAGCCCCTTTTTGCATGTCCCGAATACTCTAAACAGGTCACCATTAGGCTGGAATAGGGGACTGGATAAGAGATGATTTTACGGATTAGTTAAGTGTTTGATTTGGTCCGATTTGTGGTCTGTCTTGAGGTCTGAGTGAAACTGAAACAAGGCCTGATTAGAGGGTTATAAGGTCCAAACAGGGGACTGGTATAGACATTGAACAGATGGGTTTGTGACATGTTTTGGGGTCTGATTGGGGCCTAAAACAGGATCTGTTTAAATAGATGGTTTTGTGACCTGTTTTGGTGTCTGATTAGGTCTGAAAACAGGCCTGAACAGGAGCTGATTAAGGACTGTTTTGGGATCCTTTTGAGTCAGCCTATGGGGAGCTGCGAACAAGCAATGAGTACTGAGTAGGCCTTAAAAATGGGTTCATACTCCATAGAAACATGGCACAGCAAGGGGATGCCTTGGGGGCTCGAATGGGGTCAAGGATAGAAAAGAGAGCTTTGAGAGAGAGAAAAAGGAAGGATCTTTTCCTTCTCTTGGCGTAGCAGTAAGGCAGGACTGTGGATGCTTCCTTCTCCTTCACCTTTCTTCTTGACCTTCCCTTGGCAGGTAAGCAGCGAGAGACAGCCTCCAAACTTCTTCTCCTTCTTTCCTCTCCTTGAGGTAGCAGGCGGCTGGAATATGGTTAAGAACGTGATGAACTCTCGAAACAGCCTTTTCCTAGTCCTTTTATATGGATGAGAGAGAGAGAGAGAGCATCATGGACCCAAGTTAGGGTAGGATCTGATCTCCAACAAAAAATCAGATCAGTTGGAAGATTAAAAGGGATGATTTCTTATTTTTTTGAAAATTTTTGGAGCATTTTTTTTATTTTTAGGTGGTGGACCCCACCTTAACTGACTCCAATGTAAAAGGATATATTCAAAGATATTTTCTAAATTTTTAAGAATTTTACGAATTTTCCAATGAGAAGAATACTAGAAGACGGCATAAAAATGTATTGTCGGCTTCAAAAAATATGAAAAATTTTAAGGAACATTCAAGGACATTCAAAAGTAATATTAGACAGGAAAGACCATTTTTAATTCAATATTAAAATTTTTAAAGAGAAGAATAATTTTCTAAAATTTTCCTGAAGAAAATTCATTAAAATCTAGAATTTAAAAAATATATGTTTCAAAGAATTTATGAATTGTCAAATGGTTTTGGTGATTTGATTGAGTCTCTCTTGATTTTTGAATATTTATCTCTATTTTTATAAATAAAAAGGGATAAATAAGAATTTTGAGGAAATGGCCCAATATAAAATCATAAGAATGCCCAATTTGACTTTGAATTGCAAGAGTTTTCATATTTATCAAGAAAAAGTATTGCTAACAAGAATTTAAATTAAATTTATATATTTAATTGACATAAAAGAAATATCCCAATTAATATGAAATTTAGAAAATCCCTAGGAAAATCTCATTTTTTGTGGAATTTTTGATGTTAACAAGATCCTTTCACAGATGGAGATGGAGTATTTGATTATGCACAAGCATTTTTTTGAGATAATTGTTTACTAGTCCATCATTGAACCACTTATAAATGTGGTGAGATTAGTAGACTTAGAGAGGAACTAGATGGGATATCTCTACAATGCCATGAACAAAGTGAAATTGAAAATCAAAAGAAGCATCGCAAAAGCTGTAAGAAGTGGTGGAAGATAATAGATGTCATATGGGGACAGAATAGTATACCACGATATGTATGTAACAGATCATTATCAATATGATGGGAACAAAAATATGTAAATATTTGATTTGTCATTTTTAGGTTTAGTTTTTCTGCCAATGTCAATTTCTACGTTTTAAAGAGTCCTTTTAAATATTTTCTTCAAGTCCTGAAATGGACATGCCTGTAAATATTTTATTTTAGTGTCCAGTCCTGTAAATAGCCTCCTCTTTATAAGAGGAGGAGCTCCATCGATGGAGAGAAGAAGGATTGGAATTTTTGGAAAAGGCCTGCGGCCTGGTTCTCCCGTGTAGGGGGGGGGGGGGCTGCGGCCCCGTTCTTCCTCTCCACCCCCCCTATGGCGATGTCTCATTTCTCTTTCCACCCTCCGGGCCTGGTAAGTGGCCACTCTCCCTCCCTCCTCATCCTCAGGCCTCCGCGCCTTTCTTCTCATCTTCTCCTCCCCGGGTTCCATCGGCGACGTCAACGCGATGGGTCCTCCTTCGGGCTCTTCATCCCCGACGGCCATGGCGGGCCGGATCCCAAACCCCCTCTGCTTCGTTCGTGCGAGGATGGCGAAGGGGAAGACGGAGCGAGAGCGGAAGGAGTTGAAGAAGCGTGCGGCTCGGGAGGGCAGATCCGGCGATCCCCGGACCTGCCTCTCCCTCCCCGTCCCTTCGGCCGTCTTCCCCTCGCCCACGCCCGTCGCACCCGCTCGCTCCGCCGCGTCCGCCCGCACCGATCGGACGAAGACGAGGCGCCGGGACCATCCGCCATCGCCGCCCTCGCTCCCCGGCCACCGCGCGGTCCCCTTCCGGACGGACGACGAAGGCGACGACGCCGCTTCGGGACCTCCCGGACAGCGGCGACGGCGAATCCCGCAGCCCCTTCCCTCTTCCTCCACCGGCCTGCCCCGCCGCCCGTCCGCCCGCACCCGCCGAGGACGAAGACGCGGCCACGGTGCTCGGGCGAGGATGACGCGCGCGCGGCCCCTTGTCGCGGTGCGCCCCCGCGAGGGAGGGCCACGATGCCGCCACGGCGTCAAGACGGCGACGGCATGGATGCCGCCACGCGACCGAGCGGAGGCGACCAGGAACCGCCACGACCCCCTCCCCTTCCGTCCCCCGCGCTCGCTCGCTCGCTCTCGCGGCTCGCGGCCGACCGGTCCGCGGCCCAGACCGGCCGGCTGGCCGGTTCAACCGGGTCCAGACCCGGCCCAAGCCGGTTCAGGCCGGTTCAACGCCTGAACCGCCCGGTTCAAGCCGGTTCGGGCCATCTTGAGCCGGTTTAGACCGGTTCAGCTTGGTTCGACCCGGTCCGGACCCGGTTCGGGACTGTTTTGGACCGGTTCGGACCGGTTTGCTCCATTTTGGGTTACTTTAGTTCTGTTTAGGGCGATTAGCGCCGGTTTTGAGCCGTTTTCGTTCGGTTTGGCCGGATTAGCCGGTTTGTCCCGCATCACAATAATTTAATTATTGCTTGATGCATACATATATGTTCTCATGTCATATGTGATGAATGTTGAATATTTTCAAACCCTCAGATATAATATAGATCACAAGTATACAACTATGTTGGTAACACCACTTTTAAAAACTCAATAAGATAGATGCGAAACCGACTTAGAAGTAAGTGAGAAAGTTATCTTTTTTCCCTTGGTGAAGGACTAATAGTCTAGTAAGTTGGCAACTTTCAATTTTCAAATACAACCTTATAAAATAAGAACTGTAGTATAATGAGACCTAAATCTGAGGTATTCATTTGACAAGATTTTTGATATGTTGAAATTGAAACAAAGCTCATTTTATTTTATGGCATACACTCTTTTTTTGATAGTAACAACATATTTTATTAGTTTTTTTTACATCTAAGTGGTGGGTGCAAGTAAACACAAGAGGTGGATAGAATCCACTTGCTACAATTGTCATTTAAATTTTGAGTCAAAGCACATATTCCTTCCAATGTGAGAGATTATAGTACATTTAGCATTATTCACATGAAGAGAAAGAATAAACTAACAACTGATAGGTTGGAGAAATTTTTGTTCTGCCACTACAACATGTCGCCAAGGATAAAGAGCATCAAAAGACCACCAATAAATTGCAAAATAGAGATTTGCGAGATTTGTAAGTGGTCCATATAAACAAAGACCTGAGCCAGAAACACATGAATCACTTGTTCAAGATGTTGATATGAATTACCACATCAAGGAGGAGCACCCACTTGTTGAGTGGGTAGAGGAGAAAGCAGGTAGAGCACCACAAGAGTTTGATCCTTAAGAACGTACATGGACAGAAGGGAAAGTTGATGATGTTCAGGTTGAAGCTTAGCATAAGCAAGAGAAAGTCTCTACTACTTCACCTCTAGCCCCAACTTCAACCCCAATTGCAGCTCCAACCGTAGCATTAGCACCAACCCCAGCCTTACAACCAACTCCTACCAAGACAAAGACAGAGACTATGGCAAACATATTGGGATGCTTTTCACAATTGAAAAAGGTATATCAACGTGATATAAGGATTAGAAGTTATTCATCCCAAGTAAAAAAAGTAAAAAAAAGACTAGAAATCAGGTTAAAACCTGTCAGTCCAACACATAGTACCAGGCACCTTCCTTGGATGACGATGAGGAAGAGCTCATTCCCCCTATCCAAAAACAAAATGTAGACGAGTTCAGGTGGAGGTAGCGCTGGTAATGAAGGAGGATCTTCTATTACTGCACGCACCAATAGGGCAGGGCCCGATGATTTGAGATATAGACAGCATTCCAATGAAAGAAGTCAGCAATTGAATTAAGAGTTTTTTTATCAATACGGGACATCAAATTATCCAGAACCCTCTCAAAACTTCTAATTATATATTCTAACTACATCTTCTGTGTCTATGATTTTTCTTAAATAGCCGATTTGTTATTTTTATATGGATGCGAGCCAGATAAACACCTCTCAATGGAGTATCCAAGAAAATTCAGAAAATAAGAATGAAGAAGAAGAAAAATAAATGGTGATGAAATAAAAGTATATCATTTTATTACATGTCAATATTTTATTTATATCATGTTACCCTTGTTTAATAAAATAATCATTGTCATTAAAATATATCTACTTGTCTTAAAGTCTATTGGAATAATATGAAACTATGTTAGATCAATAATTTTTATTTTTAAAATTTTTTAATATATTTTATAATTTTTTTACAACAAAAAAATAAATAGCATTGACCAATTCAGAAATCTGAATCGATTTTATTCTCAAAAAAATCAGCCAATTCTGACCGCTTCGATCCTATTCGAATTGGATCCGTACCCACCGATTTCGGTTCTAATTTTCTCATCCATTGTTGGGATGGAATTAAGATAAGGGGGAGGAGGATTCAGATGAAGTTGAACACGGTACAATAGAAAGCAGGTACAAGAAGTTGAAGTGCACCAATTTTATAATAATTTTACTAGTACTAGTTTTATTTACACATCTTTTATTCTATTTTAATTCTAAAGACCATCTAAGTAAACTTTTGTAATTTAAAAGTTGAGTGGGATCATATTTTGTAAAAAGTGAGGGCAATTTTTTAACCATCTTCTAGGGTCTCAAGTGTAAAAGTGAGGTTGTCCTAAAACTCCTATCTTGTACCCCAAAGAAGGTGACAAAAAGAATCTGACTGGCTCGGAATTCTCTTTCCTCCCTCCCCTGTCTTGGATGGATGGCCATCTTCGTCCTCACTCCTCCCTCTTCCGGTCAAGGAGGCTTCCTTGTCTCTTTTTCCTCTCCTGTTTGGCTTTTGAGCCTTCATCTCCTCTTCTTTCCTCCATGGTGAGGCATCCCCGCTCAACAAGTTGACAATGGTGGAGTTACCTAAACTCCCCCCCATGTTCATATGTTAACCTGCACGGACCGACACACTCCGGCAACTCCTCCCCTGCACACACCCATATTTTGCATCGATCCGGATCCAGCCCAGTTGTGGTCCCAGCACAGCAGACATTGTGCCTGTGCCATGCGACAACACCACAGCACCATCTACCTAGCTCCAGACTTGTTCCTCATCATTGTGTGCTGTTGGACCCCGTGGGAAGCCACTGAACAGCCCAACAACTGCAGGCAATCACAGTACCCATCCAATGCCATCGGTGCACTCCGTTGCACTGTCTCCAGATATCCATCACCATGCTCTGGAGTCCCCCAGACTGCATCCTGATCAGTCTAGTTGTGCCAGACTGCCATCATCTCCTGCTGTGACAACAGCCACCAGCTGCAAGTGGCTCAGCCTTCTGTAGTGGAACTAGTTGCCGATGTCTCTGACTCCTTCCAGCATCAGGACAGTCGAAGTCTGGTCTCCCAGCACCACCAACCTTTGGGAGCCCACTTGGCTCACTGGAGAACCCACCAGGGAGCTAGCCAGCTGCCTGCAGTAGCCCAACTACAAATCCTGACCCCCTGGAGTGCTTGCCATAGCCAGCTGATGGTTGTCCATATCTGCCAAAGCATCTGCCCTTGTGCCGAACTCAGTGTCCTGGACCTTGGCAACACCTGCAGCACCCTACTCACTCCAAACCAAGTTGAGGCAAGTTGTTTTCACCTCGCCTCACCTCATTGTCTAGGTGACGAGGTGATTACTTCTGATAACATAGGCAACATCCAGTGCCATCTGACTATCTTTGGCATGGCAACATATTGTCACCAGAATATTTCCAGTGCTGCTGCCAAATGCACACCATAGACCTTTGGACAATGACAACAAGGGCACTTGACAAATTTATTCCCATCCTACCCAACCCTCATACCATAACAGGGGATGAGAGGATGACAAATATCAGGTAAGATATTGGAGAGTGACCCGATCACTCCACTCACGCCACTTCTTGCTTACTGCTCCTTGTTATATGACGAAAGTATTTGAGGAGCTTGCCAGTTTTCTCACTTTCCTTTCCACTCCGTTGGTCTTGCAGACAGCCTAGCATGGAGATGCACGCCTTTGTTTCTAGCCTTCAACAGCATCATAACCTATCATTCTTCTTTCATACACAACAATTTGACGTGGGGTTGCTTCCTATTACTACAACAGGATCCCTTTGAATCCCCTTGGCATCTTTTAAGAACCATCTCTTGTTTCATTTTACATTTTTCTTTGATTTCAGCAGCTCTAAATAGTATCCATAACAAACAAAAATTGTTACATGTAAAATGTTCTGGATCAGATATTTTTCAGATGATTTTGCCTAACTTAAAGAAGGCATTTGTCACTTAGCCACCTCATATTTTAGCAAGTTCGGTAACTTAATGTTCATCTTGTAACACCTCGTAGGGGTATGTAACCACTGGAAATATGTAAACACTAAACAGGAGTTGGTTTGGTACCTTAATGTTTATTTTGTAACACCTTGTAGGAATATCTAACCACTGGAAATCTGTAAACACTAAACAAGAGTTGGCTGCTACCAGATGCCAACCGTGGCATGTGTGAAGCAATTTTTCGGAAAGAGATGGAGTCAAATGATTAAGATCAAGATAATCACCAAATGTTCAAGAGTATAAGCATTCCAAATGAGAGATAGTTTGGATGAAGCACACATACTCTCGAAAGATGCAAAAGATAAACTTGTCATAGCTTTAACCATGACCTCCACTTGTATGCCCAACCAAAATCACTTTTAAACTTTTCACGTCATGAAAAAAGCTGAAAAATTTCCCAAAGATGTCTTGGAAGTTGATTATGAATATCTGCGATGTGTCATCAAATGCTGCCTTAGTAACATGAACATATAGAAAATAAATGTCAGAATGAGGCATTTTTACAGGGAAACTCTCTTAAGCCCCTTTTTCCTCAATTTGTTTCTCACACTTTTCATTTCTCTTATAGCAATACTTCAGAATTTTGGGGTTTGAGCCTTATTTCTCACTTTCATCTCTCATTCATTTTCCCGCTTTCATTTCCCATGCTGGTAACTATGATTCTGGCTTTACCTTGATCCTCTTGTTTATATAGAAGATAGATGGCCTTTAATAATATAAATTTGCATTCGTCCATGAGTGATCCCACAGCATGAAAAGTAAGCACACCGTCCAAGAGGTAAGCAGGATG
Organism: Cryptocoryne crispatula var. balansae; assembly: GCA_036172225.1. Lineage (NCBI taxonomy): Eukaryota > Viridiplantae > Streptophyta > Magnoliopsida > Alismatales > Araceae > Cryptocoryne > Cryptocoryne crispatula. The sequence goes on from CM069930.1 coordinate 12,718,793, forward strand.
CCATGAAAAAGCTGAAGTAAAGGAACGAATTGCAGCAATTGCAGGGCAGAAAGGCACTTATGAGGAAGTATAATTTCATTTTTATCTACAAAACCTGTCCACAATATACTTAAACCATTTATAAAAAGGAACATTCTTTAATTAAATGCATTCATTTTTGAAGTGGACACAAAAGACAATTTTGAGGTAAAACAAATTGCAAAAAAGATGAAAATAAATGAAAAATACACGACACGTAAAACCACTTCAAAGCAGCATAACAGGCATTTGTGCCAAAGAATCCAATGCAGTAGGAATTATTAACAAGCTAATATCTGTGGAAAACCTAAACAGGATATAAATGGCCAGTTATATTCTGAGACATCAGACATGAATTGCAGGATTATCTCTGGAAAAGAATTGGGCACATTCCAATCAAGCAGAGATTCGCGCCTACCAACCAGGCAGGGATTCACTAATCCAGGACATCTCTGGTGGAGTGGGAGGAAGCAAATCATGAATTCCTTGATTTAAGATCAAATAAAAAACCTTGGGCTTGTGAAACTCAAATTTGGATACATTGGGTCACACCAGTGGCAACAGATCCAAGTAAATGTCCAATTAACGGTAAATCATGATAGAAGAATGAAACATAATGTCAGAAGCTTCAGCACAAGGTTGAAGAAGAACAAAACAAAAGATTGTCACTGCTAGTATACAGTTATTAGATGAGTAAACAATTAAGCTAAGGTCCCTGTTGCTTCTACAATGCTAAAAAAGGCGTCTTCCAGGACGATGAGATGTAAAGTTTCTTGACTTAAATAAATAATGTAGAGCATCCTTCATATGTAAGACAAACGATAACGGTGATTTCAGTAAAAAGAAATGCCATGATCTCATCCACAGTATTAAACATAAATCAAGACCAACGTTCTTACATTTTTTTTCATTATAACCATACTAGAGAATGAGTGGCAAGATAAAGTTCAGAAGTTGACCTTCTCCGAAAAGAAGCGAACCCCTCTCTCATTATAGTCAGCTTCATAAGTCTCTCCTAACAAAGGATTAAATGGTTTGCAATGCCGGCCTTCAGATGAAGCATAACCAGAAACTGCAAATGCAGCTACGTTCAACACTCTCATGAGGCCATCCCCCTAAGCACAGGCAAACAAGTATATCACAAGTAGTTAAATAGTACATACATGTAAAGCAGCCATGCATCAGTATTGGAGTTTCCTGTGCGCACATAACCAAAGACCATGAAATTTGTTCATGTTACAAAATTAATGTACACAGCTTCAGAAAAGCATATATTGATCATTTCTTTCCTTTATGGCCTCTATAGACGAGGCACAAGAATGGGCTTCTTTCCCCCCCCCCCCAAAAAAAAGTTTATGATAATAGAGCATCAACGACAGATTCACTGAAATTGTAGGATAATCCGGAATACATAGAAAACATACGTAAGCAACGTGTGTACTATCTTTTGTTAAAAGAGACATTTGATAACTGATTTAAGCGCACTTCAATATCATTCGCTGAATTAAACATACTTCAAGCAAAAAGATACTATCACCCATTAAAAAACTATAAACTGAAAATTACTTATGCAGTTCGGTTAAGAAAAGCCACTGGTCAAACTTGACGAGCCAGTATTGTAGGTAACAAAATTTCATCAATTGTAAAAGGTGGCATACATTATATCAAATGGTTCTACATCTTGCTGAGTACAAGAATAAGGAAGACCACAGAACATAAAATTATAACCACAACCTCACTTCTTGCCCATTAGCATCATCCATGGAATGCAGGGTCGGTCCAGGGCCGGACCGTGTCGCCCAACCCAGCCGACCCAATGGTCGCTGGCTGGGTCGCAGTCTGGGGCCAGCCAGCCGACCCAGTCACGCCGGGTTGCGGCCAATGGTCTTATGACCGTTGGCAGCACGTGGGAGGGCTCCAAGATTCCCCCCATCCCTGGAGGCCCCCAAGAAGCTTCTCTTCCCCCCCACCCCGCTCACTCACTCTCTCTCTCTCTCTCTATCTCTCTCTCTCTCTCTCTCTCTCTCTCGCTCTATCACCTCATTCTAAAAGTCTTAAAGTATTATTATTCTCTGGTTTAATTATTTAATTAGTGGTAATTATTTATTTTAATGTTAATCATTTAATTAGTGTTGAAGCCTTAATTTTTTAGTTGTGTTGCTAATTTTATTTTTGTTTAATTTAGTTGCTAACCCCATTTTTTTAAGTATTATTTTTATTTCTTAAGTTTTATTTCGATATGTCTTCTCCAAACCGTGAAACTTCCTGTTCAACTAGGAACGATATAGTTCGACTTCATTGCACCTTGCGCTCAATGAAATAAAGAAAAGTTCAATGCAAATATTACAATAAAATTCTTCATGGCGGAACTTACCGATTGAAACATCTTCTTGCGAGTATAAAGGGAGATGTGACATTTGCACACGGACTCCTCCCGAGGTACGAGAGCAATTTCAAACCCATTTACAAGTTTTGAAAAAGTCAAAAGGAGTTCAAAGAGATATATATAGACAATGTTTACATAGAAATTGCGGAATCAACAAGACAATCGGTACATATATACGGTACTAGATAAGACCGCTCAAAAGTCCCTTCAGACAAAGATATCGATAACGGTATGTTATCCTTAATCTTTGATAATTCATACCAATTGTATATAACCAAAAATACTTAATAATTATTTTTCATTACAAACACATGATTTAGTACGAGTGATGAAGGCAAGCCAGAAATCATTTATGGACGAAAACATGTATCAATATATCAACCGATTAAAGGGTCAAGGTTTGGACAGTGGGGTAGACATGGAAGTGAGAGTGGATACGGAAGTGGGAAAAGATCAAACACACTAGAAGCATAAAAAATCCATGATCTCCTATGAGATGACAACCCAACAGTAGGTCTCATAGATCTCATTCTCACACAACCATGACAAAAACAAATATCTATCAACACAGCAATGAAAATTTTGAAGTTTTACAATGAGAAGATCGGATTGACGATTTCGAGATAATTCTTTCATAGTAAAATATCGGCCAATGGTGCAAAGAGGTCTTACTATGAGTCAATGATTGACACTATAGCTAACGTCAGTAGAGGACTGCCGGAACTAATATCGAAAGAAATATACAACACATAACTTTCAATGGAGTGTAAAATACCAAACAATATGCCAAAACATTTAAACATATTTGGGACAAAAGGGATTGCATATTGATGACAAATGGTTGGATAGGTTAATCCCATTTAAATTTAACACTTCTTAATCTGTCTTTGTTATTTTGAAATTTAGATCTAATCCATAATATTATTCTTAATATATATAAATAGAAAAATGACGATCAATTTTCTAGTATATTGTCGAGTCAAGATAATCTTCTAGAAGTCTGTTGATGTATCCGAACAGGTAAAAAATACGAACTATATATTTGAATTAATTGATGATGTTTTCGTAGAAATAGGAGAGGATCGAGTTATTCAAGTAGTGATAGACAATGCGACTACATATAAAGCTACTAGGCAAATGTTAATGGTCAAGAGACCAAAATTATATCAGACACCATGTTCTGCCCATTCTTTAGATTAATGTTAGAGGATATTTGCAAGAATTCTCAAATAGATCATATAGTTAAGTTAGCCGAATATATTTTATTATTCATATACAACCACAACTTCATCCTTAACTTAATGAGAGCACACAAATGGTTAAGAACTCCTACAACCCAAGTTAACCCAGTTCACTTCTTATTACATTCTTTGGAGAGTCTATTGCAACAGAGTTGTCCTCTTACCTAAATGATGCTTTCACCGAGATGGGCTAGTTGAATTGCTAGGGCTAATCCAACAAATAAGAGAAAATGGATAAAGGTAGAGGGACCTTAGAAAGTAGAGACTTTTGATTGATTGTAAAGAAGACACTTAATATATTGTAACAATGTCATTAGAATAGTAAATGAAGATAAGAAGGCGGATATAAGATACTTGTACAATGCACTTGAGCAAGCCAAAGAAGAAATATAGAAGGTCTCAAACTTCAAGAAGTAGTTGAAAATCATTGATTGTCCGTAGAAAAGAACATTGTATCCTTCTATACATGCAACAGATATGTTCCTTTTAATTAAGTCAAATGATATATGTTAATTAAAATTCTTTTATTTATGCTATATACTAACAATGATCCTTTTTATTACCAATTATCAAGCCACTTTTTTAACTCTATATATTGTTACAGTCCAATATTCATGTCTATTAATGAACTCATAGACAACATCAGAAAGGTAATTTGCAAGATGTTTGGGGATGATAATCGCTTAATTGTAGCATCAAGGATGTATGACTATATAATGAGGTCATTCTATTTTGGGACATCAAGGATGTTATAGTTATGCTTCTTAGTCTTGTACGTATAATCCGATTATTTTTTTTCAGATTTAGATAATTAACTTATTTCGATTATCTTTTAACATCAATGATATCATACAACTGATTGGTGGATAGATCATGACAAGATAGCAAGATATGAAGACTTGGTTGATGTTGCAATCCATGTCCTAAGCCAAATCACATCGACTTCGGGTTGTGAAAGAAATTGGTCAACATTCAACCTTATTTATACAAAGCAGAGAAATAAGTTGACATCAAAGAAACTTAAGCAATTGGCTTATTACCACTATAACATGAGATTGAAGTTGAAAATTTCATAGAATATAAGAGACAACCAGGAGGAACAAAGGTGGAGAGAAGAAATAAGTGGAAGACGAAGTGAGGTGACAACAATACAAGAATCAGAGATCAATTTGGAAGAGATATTCGACGAGTAAAATCTTTTGCAAGCTTGGGTCAATGATAAAAAAGAAATGGGCAAACCAAAGTTCATCCTAGAAGATAGAGAATGGGCACAAGAAGAACTTGACAACGTTCCTTTATTCAAAGAATTTTGGATCCCTCCTTCAGTGACAGATGTAGAAGACTGGAGAATCTTCTTGCCAAGGTAAGCAATCAAAGGGTAAAAGTAAATAAGTTTTAACTAACCCCCTCAACATTGCAGATGCTGAAATGATCGACGAGAATCAAGAAGACACCAGAACTGAACATCCGAGTGCAATATCAGATATTGGAGGGTTCTTCTTCAAATAGTAGTGATCATGGAGCAAGAAACAAAGAAGGCAAAGGCACCACCACCAACACCACTTCTAGTGGAAGGAGAACGGCTCCGAAGATGTACCCTACATACCACTTTATAGAAGAAGAGCATTACACATGATGTAAGATACCGACTATGGTGCAAGACAACAACATGGAAATGGAGGAGATGGATACACAACAGGGTGGGGGTCCACACTACGACTATGGACACATGGATTTGAATCATCTCAAGATTCTTAGTATCCTATGTGATGCAGGACCGACCGGGCACCAAGATCTAGACTAGCTTTGAAGACCTAACAACACGTAGACTACACAATTGACTAGCTACTCTACGTCCCGTTTATGATAGTGTAAACACATTTAAAATATTTCACTATCGCTTATACTATCACATAAAAATGTTTTACAAGTTTAATAACATATTAGTATTTATATACAAGTTTAAATCTTTTAGAAGCACAAAGATCATCTTTTTGATATTGAAAGTAATTTGTAATTGTTCATTCACACAGTACAAAATGTGTTATATATTTTCAAGTAAATTTATTAATGTACTCCTATTTTTATAAGATATTATGTTATGTTTCATACATATATACATTTTGATCCGAAAATTTGAGATCCGATCTCCCGAGATTTTTCCGAGATCTCTTCTCTTCCCCCCCCCCCCCGACGAAGCCGGGATCCAAGATGGCAATCCTTGGGCCAGAATAGGGGCAGAAATCAGCCTTTTCTTAAACTGGTGGTGGGCGTTGTTGCTGCAGCATCTTCCTAGACAGCAGCAGCGATTCTTCAGGCAGGGAAGACAGTCCTATAGGTTCCGTCAGGCGAGAAGACCCAATGGCCATAGCAGGACCCAATATGTCCGGCCAGATCCCACTCTTACCGGGTAAGTGTCTTCCCCATCCAATAGGGCAAGGACAGCTGAGAACAATTACATACTATTTTGAGGCCGAAATCGGTTCCAAATAGACTAGATCAAATCGGAATCCAATCTAGATGATTACTTTGTGATTGTTTTTCATTTTTAGGCTTTTTTAAAGCATAGATCAGGATCAATTCAGGATTGCTTTTTCTTTTTGTGGATAGGCCGATTACTACAATCCGATCTGGATCTGATCGAACTTGGGACCCAACGATCTAGATTTTGGCTTATTTAATATATTCATTAATATATATAATTTTTAAGTGATCATAATTTATTTTTTAAAATATTTAACAAATTAGTTAATCGAATATCTACTTGCAAGCTTTATTGAGTGGAGCAAGTGTGCTCAAGCTCAGCTCATTAAAGAGTCGAACTTTGTTTTTTTGTTCAAACTTGCTCATTTAACATAATAAAAGAATTGAGTCGAACCTTTATCGAGCGAGTATCAAGCTACTTGTTGAGTGTATCGCCTCGTTTTCAGCCCTACACCTGAGTAACTAAAAGAGTTGTCCCTTTCATTAACCCATAGTGGTCAAGGTGCTCAAAGCGGCATCTAGGTGGCAAGGTGCTACTTGGCTAGCGCCTTGCCGGAGTGCATTTTGGTAAAGTCCAAAAGGCGCCCGCCTTGGCGTCCCAAAAATTTATACATAATAAAAAAAATCTTTCGAGGACTTTGCCCCCTAATACCCCTGTAAGGGGCACTACCCCCTTGACTCCTGCGAACTGACCACGCAGGTTGATCCGCGACTACTCTGCGTCCCCCGTTTAATAATATTATAATAATATTTCACTATCACTTATACTATCATATATAAAAGATTCATAATTATAAATACATGTTATATATTTAAATTTATAAAAATGTATTTTAACTCTCTTCTCTTTCTTACACACTGTCAAGTTTATCAAGATTAATTATTTCTCAAAATAAATATATATATGTATACATAATTACATAAATAAAATCACATTTAAATATATGAACACATAAACATACAGATTCAATTATAACATACAAATATAATTATATTTATAAATATATATATTTGTATGTATATATTAATATTTATAATACTAACATCTAATTATTCATATGAATGTGTATATGTAAATATATATGTATATACGTATATATAAATATCAAATGTTATCGTCTTGACCGCTTAGACGACGCCTAAGTGGCAGCTTTGTCGCCTAAGTGGATTTGACACCATTCAACGCCTTGGATATCTTGTCGCCTTGACAACTATTAACCAACAACCTCCACAGCTCCAACATTAAGCAAATATCTCTCTATCATGATTGGCAACTGGATCGGCTAGGGCTGATCAGCTAGGAGAAAGAAAACTTACTAACAGGAGGGGGCGGAGGGAATGAGGGTTGGCTGGAGGAGGGACGGAAGAGGGCTGGTGGCTGATGTAACCTCATTTTTGAAATTGGAAATTCATTTTTTTATTTGATTTTGACTTCGATTGATTATTAAAAAAATATGTGAAATTCCATAAGAGTACTAGTTAGGTTAATGATATGTATAAAAATATTCGTTAAGATTGTTAGGTTCTTTGAAAACTTACTTTTGACTTCTCCCCATCAGACTTGCAAAGTACAAATGTTAATTATATCGAACAAATATTTGAACACCCTTGATTATCCGCCATAACAATTCATGAAATAGAAAACATACATCCACAAAAATAAACACACACAGGAACAACAACCTATGGACTTGATGGAACGCAAACACTTAATGATTTAAATTTAATTTGAATCGATTTGAGTTTGTTTGAGAAAATTGATTTGGGTTGCTTATTGGTTTAAGTTTGGTTTGAATTAAGTTGAATTTGCTTGATTGAAATTGATTTGAGTTTGTTTATGGTTTGTGACTTAGTGTCTTTCAAATTATTTAATATTGGTTTGAGTAGATCTTTAATGGTCAGTTTTAGATTTTTGGTTGAGATGTATGTTATTTGGATTTGGCTTGACTTAATCAAAATTTGCTTAAGACTTGATGTCATTTAGGATTAAAGTCCGTCAGCCAATCTGATTTTTGTCTTGATGTCTTTTGAATTGAATAATTTGGTCAGTTTGAATTCCTTTTGGAGTTGTTTTATTTTTTTGAGAGAACACCTGATTCAGTTTATGATTCTGATTTTAATTAAAATAGCGTAAAGTGCGTTTGGAGATTTGGCTTGAATTCTGATTAAAACTTGGTATCCTTTTGGGATTGAGAGCATGTTTAAGTTGATTGGATTCTTTTGCTTTAAGTGTGTTTGAAAGATTTGATTTGCTTTAAATTGGATGAGATTTGATTTGGGGTGTGTTCTCTTTTGTTAAAATTACTTTGAATGTTATTATTCTATTCAAAATTTGAGATTGAATTTTGATTTTTGTTGTTTAAATGTGAATGTGTTTCAAATGGGTTGGAAGATGTTTGTTCTCTTTTTTTATCTGTTTAAGATTCAGTTTGGACTTATCCGAAATTCATTTGGGTTTTAGCAATTGGGTGTCTTGTTATCCATGGGAGACTTGTTCTCAGGTTTGTGAAATGAAGGGTACATTTCAATTTCATTCTCGGGAGAATTTGGGGTTGTTTTGGGTCAAAACTTAATATACTGGGAACTCATTTTGAATTGGATTGATCTTGATTTTTTTTAGTTTTGGCTTGCTTTCAGTTATGATATCATTTGAGAGATTTGAAAGTGAATGGGGAGATCTTTCATAAACTTCAGAGTTGGATTGGACCTTAAGATTTCGAGTTTTAGACCATTAGATGTTGAATTTGGGACCTGACATCTTAATGAAACCATTTATTGGGATTTTGATTTAAAGTTCAAATTTTAGATTTCAATATCTGGAATCAGATCATCTGAGCTTGGAGTTTGATTTAATATGTGAAATTCCCTCTAAAGCATGGCATTTCACATTCTCCCCTTGAACATCCATGGGGCAGATATGAGCATTCATCGCTTTCCTATCCTGGGCTCTCCATATCTGAAAATTCAGGTTAGTGTTCCAGGCCCATTATCTTTGCTTGCCGGGTTTTCAAAGTTGGCTCCACTAGTGTTCAAAGTTGGTGTAAAGGGAATATCGGCATTCTCAAATCTCTGGGTATCAGATTGTCACTGTTTCATATAAGATTTTGATTCCAGATTTGCCTTGGCAGGGTCAGTTTTCCTTGGATGTTTAGATGCTCGATTCTTCTGCGGGAATGCTTTAATTCCTTTTATTTTATTTTATCTTGCAGATTTTTATTTCTTCAAGTTCTCTCTCTCTTCTTTATTTTTCATTGCATCAAGTCCATGAGGCCATTGATATTCCCTTTACGGTACTCAATGTGCACCGAACATGAGTTCCATTATATGCTCAATATGAGACATGATTTTACAACTTGAATGGCCCGAAATCAGGCCCACTCAATCCTTGATAGAATATATGTCTTGATTGATTTGGGACGGAAAATACCCAGCCTTTGATAGACATATGAGCATTCTTCCCACTGTTTTTGTAGATTCATTAGCACTGATCCGATCCGGAATGGGATCAGATCGGTCAAAATCAGCCGATCCTCCAGAAGAAAGGGTGATCCCGGATCGGTCCAAATTGAACAAAATTTTTTATTTTTTAAAATCATAAAAATTGTCAAAACATCAGAAAAAATTAGAAAAACCGTAGGAATAAATAAAAAAAATTTAAAAAATTAAAAATAATGTGGATGACATTCTATCAAACAATGTCATATAAAGTAAGTTCCTTTCAAGAAACTGTCATATAAGTATAGACTATCATATAAGAGAGAGAGAAGAGAGTTAAAATAGATCTTTATATAAACTCAAATATATAATATATTTATGATTATGAATCTTCTATATATGTGATAGTATAAGCGATAGTGAAATATATTAATATGTTTACACTATCATCAGTGAGATGCAGAGTAGTCGCGGATCGGAGGTCCCCCCTCCCCCAAATTACCTGTTTAGGGGGGATCGGCCACTTCAAAGATCTAGATCGCTGCTGCTCAAGGTGGATCGTCGAGGGGAGGGGTCCAAGAGGAGCCCTAGATGATGAAGGGGAGGGGGAAGCGAGAAGGAAGGGTAAGATGGGAATTGTCCCATCTGTTGTCAATCACTTTCTACCACTTCTTATAACCCTTGAGATGCTTCTCTTTAATCTTCAACTTAGCTTTATCTATAGCATCATACAGGTACCCCATCTGATTTTTATCATTTGAATCCACCAACCTAAGTACCTGTACCAAAGGCTCTATGACAGACAGGTAGTATTGCGCCTTCTCCCACCACCTGTTGTCCTCTATCAGCTGCTCCATCTTTAGCAGTACCTAATACTGATCCAAGGAGCTCCTATATGTATCCATGTACTCCTGATAAGCAGTGAAGAGGATGAACCTTTTCAAACTAGCCTTATACCTGTAAAGACTCTCTAAAGCAATAAAATAGGTGGCAAATCTGGTGGGACCCGGTCTAATTAAATCATGGCCATCGGTGTGCTGCCTCATGATATGTAAAAGTTGTGGATGGCCATAGATAAATGAGGTGATCAACTATCCTTGGTTGACCAAGGACTTGACATTAGGATCCTTACCAATGTCTTCCAGCATCAAGTCAATGGAATGTGCCGTACGGGGCACCCAAAACAAGTGAGGTCGAGCCTCCATGAGCTTTTTTCCTATAGCCTTATATGATGTCTCGTTGTATGTGACAAACTGCACAATGGTGGCTTCCCCTATCTCGTCCACCATAGTGTTCAACCCAAATAGGTAGTCCGCATTCTTCACCTGACCTGATGCATCAATAAACTTCAAGAATACGGTACCCTCAGAACCAAGGATTCCGGAATCGGCCGGAATCGGCCGATTCCCGGGAAGGGAATCGATTCCGGATCGGTCCGGAATCGTTTTTTTTTTTTTTGATTTTTTTTTCGTCAAAAAAATTCAAAAAATTCAGAAAAAATTCTAAAAAAATAGGAAATGAGTTAGAAACATTTTAAAAAATAACCAATGCATGATATCCACAAGACCACATCATACAAATACTAATGAACACCAATTGAAGACTTGAAGACTTGAAGACTTGAAGTTAAGTACATATTCCAATTCCATTTATTCAAATATCAAATAGTTGATACATCATCAAAAAAAAAATTTACATCATATCAATCTACTACCAATATCAAGGATAAAGATGTGGGTCGTCCTCCTCTCCTCGTCGCTCGTGACACTCCTACATCGTGCTCAGTCTTGTATACTGTCCGGGACCATATCCATATGAAAATAATGCCGATGCCATGCCATCAAGGTCGTATGGATCAGACTGCGGGACGACCGGGACGTAAGCAGAGGATGGTGGAGCTGGTGGTGTAATCCACTGCTGGTCAACCTGGCCAAATGCTGGATACTGTGGCTCCATAATATAAGAATGCGGTGTCTGCTCATCCAGCGTGTAATACGGCTTCGGAAACCGTGAATCAGGTGACTCAGCTGCTGCTGATGGCTGCGTCGCTGGTATACACTCCTCGTCATCATCACCTGAGGAGTGAGAAGGAGCCTGCGTGCTGTCATCTGGGCTGACAGGACGCCTGACAAGTGTAGATACACCCTCCTCCTTGCCTATATCCTCTAAAATGAGATCTATAGAATGTGCTGCACAGGGCACCCAGAAGATGTGCTTCCTCTTCTCCATCAACTTCCTACTAGCCGCCTTATATGATGGTTCGTTGTCAGTGACAACCTGAACCACATTGTCCTCCCCGATCTCCTCCACCACCCCATCCATCAGAGAAAAGATGAAGTCGGCATTTTTTATCTTCCCAGAAGCATCTACCGACTTCAAGAATGTAGTCCCCTCAGAACAGTACACCAAGAAGTTTATCATACTCCTCCTGGTGATACTTGTCCACCCATCGCACATGATTGTGCAACCCCTCTCCTTCCACACCAACTTGAACCCGTCCATCCACTCCCTCAACTCCTGGACCTCCTCATCCGTGCCGGCGCCGTATATGTGTCCGTTGCCGGGGCTTGCAAACCCGGTCCCGGCCTCACCCACGGCATCCACCATCGTCCGGAAGTAGGGGCTAGTGGCTACGTGTCTTCGGGATGCCTACATCAAGTTAAAAAAATGGGATCGGGGTAAAATTAAGTTTTAGTAAATAAAACGAGCATAATGTCAAATTTAATTTAAAAAGTGATACTGCGTACGTAAAAACCATTTGACAATGTGGCGAACGGCTCTCTTTGCGGCCGTTTCGTAGCCTTCACCCCTTTCATTGCTCGCTTTATCCCCATCCGCCCGACTCGTTTCCTAAATAAATACTCCTCACTCGGTGTAAATCGAGTGGGTGGAAGTGGAACGGCGGTAGGACTCTGTCTCCCGGTCGGCTCTCGATCCCGAGTAGGGCGAGCCGATGCCGATCGGCCCAAAGTCGGGTCAACTCGGGACCCGTACTCTCCCTCGCTCCCCTCCTCCCGTCCTCCTCCTCGGCCGATGCACGCGCTTGCTGGCGTGCCTAGCACGTCTCGGCTCGGAGTCCGTGGACTCGTCCTCGCTCTCGGCTCCGGCCGAGCCGCCGCCTTCCCTTGCCTTTCACTTTGGAGGTAGGCAAATCGCGGTCCCTCCTCCTCTCGAGTAGCTCGTCCCGCAACTCCTCCCTCGCTCGATCCGAACAGCCCGTTGAGAGGCTCTACCCGTCATGTATCCTCTCATCTCCTCACTCTTCTCCCCGGCACCTTGTCACATTTCTTTACATTCCCACCGTTCCGCAATATATTGTTTCGGCGGAACACCCCCCGTTCATCTCCTTCCCGCACCACTCGCACCGTACCCTCTTCCCGACTAGGTCTACCATATGCCCGTGTTCCCAACCCACGTCGAAAGCACGTCTTTGGTGTTGCGTCACCTTGATCGGCCATTGCTTAAATCTGCAAAAATTGTAAACAATGCACTAAAAATGATTAGATAACATACAAATTGTTTTAGACGTTGTTCGGGTAGCAGACAACCCAAGAAACACACCATTCGGTATGTTTAAAGGGTTACGTACTTGCCGGAATCAACGTACGGGGTATCCGAAATTTTTCCCGTACAAAGAACATCCAATCGATGTTCAAACAACTTGAGCGGAGTTATTCGATCACAAATCACCGAGTTTAACTCTACTCGGAGTCGTCGGAAACGTGTAAAAATAGGCGTACGGGATATCCGGAATTTTTCCCGTGCAAAATGGACATATCCGGATAGTTCAAAACTTAAACGAACTTGTTCGGACGTAAATCGTAAAGTTTAAGGTGACTCAAAATCGTCGGAAACGCGTAAGAATGGACGTACGAAGTTTTGGCGAAGAAATCTTACCAAAAACCTTACAAAGATCGAAGCTGAGGTTGATTCGATGCCGATCCGAGCTTGAATCGGCGGAATCCTTTGAAGAACGACCTTGGAATCGCCGGAATCGCCTGAATCGCCCCTGGAATCGCCGGAATCGGGCCGGAATCGACCCTGAATCGGTGGAATCGGCCGGAATCGACGGTGGATCGACGGAATCGACGCCGGAATCGCCGGAATCGCGCCGGAATCGCGCCGGAATCGCCTGCGCTTCCTCCTTCCGTCGCGGGATCGACCGAGGCCAACTCTGCGGGTCGATTCCGGCCCTAAAAGGGCCGGAATCGGTTCGATTCCCGGTCCAGAGTGAACCGGGAATCGAACCGGGGCCGGGTCAACCCGGCCTTCCGAAGAATCGGTCGGAATCGGATCGATTCCGACCGATTCCAGGCGATTCAGACCGATTCCGCGGGATTCTTCCCGGAATCGGTCCTTCCGCCGGGAATCGGATCGGAATCCACCGATCCGATTCCGGAATCGGTCGGAATCGGACCGATTCCGCCGATTCTGCAATCAATGCTCAGAACAATACACAAGGAAGTTTATAAGTGACCTCCTTGTGATTCCAGTCCGCCCATCGCACATTACAGTGCACCGCTCTCCTTCCAGATGGTTTTGAATCCATCTATCCATGAGGTCAACTCATCAACCTCCTCATCCAAACCTGTCTCATATATGTACTTTGATGTGAGGGCTTTCAACCCCGGTCCAGCCTCACCAATCGCATCGACTGTAGTCTGAAAATATGGACTCGTGGTTGCATGTGTCGGGACACCTACAAATTCAAAAATAAGAGAAGAAGAGATCCTTGTTAATAGAAATGTATAACAACAACTTCACATCAACATTCAAATACTAACAACTTCATCAAAGATTTACCTGCATGTAAAAAGAACTTAACCATATGCTTTAGGGTTTTCTTCGCAGCCCCAGTCGAGGCCTTCACCCCTTTAAATGCTTGTTTTATACCCCTTTGATCACTGCCACTCTCCCTATACATGGCGGTGTCTCCTGTCGGCCGAACAGAATGTGTCCGATGGAATTCAGCTAGAGGAACGGGGCGTGTGCCTGCCCCCACATCAGAACGTCTAAATGGATGAGGAGCCGCCGAACCTCCTGCTCCTCGTCTTCTTTCCTCATCCTCAAGTGCCTAAGCCCTACTCTCGTCTACAGCTCTCCTGATCTGAGCCTCCTCTTCATCTGCCGAAGATAAAGAATCAATTTGGACCCTATTATGTGTTGGTCCTTTCCCTTTCTTACTCTTCCCGGCCATAAGATCAACGTCTCTCCGACCTAGCAACTCGTCGTGTAGCTCTTGTCTTTGACCAATTCTCACCTCTCTTTGTGATGCCCTTCCAGTTAAATAACCCCTCATCTTCTCCCTAAGCTCAGCCGATGCTTTATCACACTTCTTTACATTACCACCCATCTCGACTATATATTGCTTTAGCCGATACACACCTCCATTCATATCTTTATGGCACCACTTGCATCTAACTCTCTTCTTCTCTGAATCAAGGAGATGGCCATGTTGCCATCCAATGTCACGAAATTCCACGGGGCCGGTGCCATGCTACTCGTCCGACATCTTATCTACACCACATAAAATCATTCATACACATTATTAGGCCAATGAAATTCACCCCCTACTAAAGGGGGGTGAAATACACAGAATGAAATCCACCCCCAGGGCCAGCCGGCCAGGCCCCATTGGGGGGTGAAATAATCCCCCCAATGGGGGAATTAAACCCCCCATGCCCAAGGGGGGTCTATTCACTTCGGGGGTGACTGTTCAACACCCCCGAAGGGGTGATAAGCACCCCTTCGAGGGTGCAATTCACCCCCCCAATGGGGGAATTAAAACCCCCTTGCCCAAAGGGGGGGGGTCTGTTCACTTGAACAATCACTCCATCGGGGGTGACTGTTCAACACCCCCGAAGGGGTGATTAGCACCCCTTCGGGGGTGCAAGGGGCATTAAACCCCCCCTGCCCAAAGGGGGGTGACTGTTCAACACCCCCGAAGGGGTGCTGCAATTCAACCCCCATTGGGGGGTGAAATAATCGACCCAATGGGGGCATTAAACCCCCCCTGCCCAAGGGGGGGTGACTGTTCAACACCCCCGAAGGGGTGATTAGCACCCCTTCGGGGTGCAATTCAAGCCCCATTGGGGGTGAAATAATCCCCCCAATAGGGGAAGGGAGAGCCTACACTGCAGGCCTTGCACCTGCAGTGCTGGGCCGGGGGAGGGGGAAGGGGAAGGAGGCACCCCTGCAACCTGCAAGGGTGCCGAGGAGTGGGAAGGGGCAGGGAGAAGGGGGGATCGGAGGTCCCCCCCCTACAAACTAGTTGTATGGGTGGATCGGCCCCTCACAGCCTTGGATCGGCCCTGATTCACCTGGATCGCCGGCGATCCTTGCCCTAGATCTCCCAAGGGGACTTAGGGGAAGGGGAGGAAGCAAGAAGGGGGTTTCTGGGGATGGATCGGTTCCGGATCTTCCGATTTTTTGGAGAATCGGTCCGGATCAACCGATTCCCGGATCAATCCAGGTGGATTGGTCCGGGATCGACCGATCCATACGATTTCGACAGATCCAACAGGGACTCCTGGCTGGATCAGTTATTTGGTCTGGAATCGGATCGGTGACTACTGATCCGATTCGAGAATCGGCCAATCCCGATCCAAATCGGCCGATTCTGCGAACCATGTGTAGGAACGAGTGTTTAGCCGACCCCCCAACTAGTCCAAATTTTATTTTTATTTTATATTAAAGCAAGATGTATTGGTGGGTGTTTAGCTAACCCCCATCTAGTCCCGATTGTTGAGTTAAATTGGTAGATTTTTATTTAATTTCTATTGATTGTTTGTTTTAAATTTTTATTATCAATTTAAATCCCTCTTTTGGAACACTTTTCATCCAAGGCATCATTGGGCCTTATTGGGCTCATTGCCCATGGTTGATCTCTGTCTGCTTGCATCTAGAAGAGGCCGGTCCTTCTACCCCTTTTTTGTCATATTTTTTTTCATTGGGCCCCACGCAAACTTGACCGTCGCACAGGTGACCGCCCGACCTGTGTCACAGCGCCTGATGGAGATGATGGGCTCGAGAGAGGCCTAGCTGAGCTGAAAGCTACGGAAGGGGGGTTGCTCGGTCTCCCCTAACAACGACGGTGAAGCAAGCCTTCGCCGGGGCTCGACAATGGCAAACGAGCCTGTAGAAGTCCTCAGCAGTGAAAGACGATGTCAACAGTGGCTGCGAATGTCGCGAACAGCCTTTATAGGCTTAGGAGGCTTTGAAGGCACCGGTAGCTAGGAGAAGAGGCCTTGGAGTCATCGGGGAAAACCAGTGAAGAGAAAGCTGACAATTGGAAGAATTGATGAGACAAGATTCCCCGATTACAGCAAAAATAGGGCCACCCAAAAGCCCTCAATCGTAGATGAAGCAGGCCTTGACGCTGGTATCGGAGGATGTGGAAGGATCTGTAGGAAACCTTGGATGGTGCTGACAATGCGGCTATCTTCAACAACAATGGCTAGTGAGGGTGGCAATGATCGTGGCTGAAACAAGGAGCTTGGGATCCTGTGGCGGCACTCATTCTTCCTCCCAGTAACTTCTCCCGCCTCCTCTCTTCTCTCTCTCTCTTCCGGCCCAATGCTCCTTCCCCACTTTCCCTTCTTTTTTGATGGTGCCATATCCCCCCCCCCTTTTTAAAGACCTCGGACACCTTTTGCGTCTAGACACCTTCTAGAAGGCAAATCCAATTCCGAGCTGAAGCAGGAGAGCTCGATGGCACTCAGGATAATCTCCTCGGATAGCAATCCTTCTATATGCAAGAGACCTATTTAGCTTTCACAACTGGGATCCTCCGAGATAAGATCGTAGGACTATTTTGGAATAGCAATGAACGGCAGGTCCATAGATGGCAAGAAATCCCGCCGTGTTGGTCTGCTACCTTGGCCACCTTGTTACCGGTGCCATCAAGTCATTACATGGGCCTTTATTGGAGCTAGAACTGGCCCACTTGAGAGTTAAGGCTTAACCCAACAACTAGAGAAGAAGTAGATTACTTTCAATAAATAAGCATTAAAGTAAACAGCAATTATTGTAAAATTTAGGTGCCAACAGTGGCACAACATTGTCACCCTGTGAAAAGGGAGGGAAGATAAAGAACCGGGGTCCCATCCAGTAGACCTGTTATTTAAGGGATACGCAACTTACTGCTGTGGATTCAAGTATGTGGGACCCAATAATAGGGGATCCCCAACTTTTAGTTTCAAATCGTGCACTAATTAGTCCAGCAGGTTTCATCTTCCCACCAGAAATGAGGAGAGAAACTATGTCTATGCAAGAAGTGTACCGTGAGGACCTTTGCCACGATCTGAAACCTACGGGCTCACTGCATCCACTAAGTGAGTTGCTAATTGGGTGTAGCTCTGCTGATTGGGCCCTAGTGAACGATTGGAGAATGTGAAGACTCAAGAAGGTCATGACGTAGTAGCTCTATGATGAACATTGGGATCTCCTTCCAAAGGTACAACTATAGCAGCCCACTAGTCACAACAGGAAGAGCGGATGCTATCGAATGAGAAGAAGATTGTGCCAGTGAACTTGTGCGAAGGAAATGGACACCCAGGGGTCTGGGAGATCTACAAAAGATGGTGCACAATGGTATGAGGGCAGAGAGGCTAACAGGGTTGGCATAGTAAGGGCATCTCCGACTGGGCCCTAGAGAATAGGGGATCAAGGGGTGGGGTATTTAATATTCCAAAAAAAATGAGGTCAAACAATGGATGGAGGTGCTCTGGAGTTTGTCGAGGGACCTACAAGGTGGGGACTTTGCATGGGGTATTAAAGGGAGGGTTGTTAAGGATAATGACTTCTAAAAGGGCCGGAACAGGGAAGGTAAAGAGGCAATGCTGGCATGAAAAAAATTAAAATGGGAAATTGAGGTCGGCAAGGGGTGGAGGTGCTCTGGAGGTTCGTCAGGGACCTACGGGGTGGGGGCTTTGCGTGGGGTACTGAGGGAAGGAGCATCGAGCGCGGCTGCTCTCTTAAGGGGATGGATGGATGGGCATGCAAATAAGGTGTTGATGGGATGCGAAGTTCACTGGTTCCCAGTGGGATGAGCACTGATGGGGGTCACAATGCTATCTCTTCTCCAATGTCAATGCCGCAACCGAAAAGAGGAATAAAAGAGAGAGGCACAGAGGACGTTAGGGGAGGAGAGAGGGATGTCGAAACTGACTGAAACTAAGGGTGGAGTGGAGACTGACCACAGTAAAGGGTGAAGAGAAGGACCTCCCAATGAAGAGGGTGAGCAAGCCAACCTTTAATAAAGGTGAAGGGAAAACTTTGAGGGGGCTCCGAGAAGTCAAGGTTGCCACCATGAAGCCATCACCACCACTGGAACTTGGAGCCTACCACGGTTGACTTCCCTTCCCTCTAGAGAGATGACCTAACCGAGAAAAAGAAAAGGGAATGGAGAGGGTGTATGCAAGGGTGTAGGAATCAAAATTGGTAGGGATTGATCCGATTTAATAAGATTGATCCAACCGAGTTTGACCGATTCCAAGAAAGAAAAACCGATTCAGAATCGATCAGCATCATTTTTTTGTAAAAAGTTCATAAAATCAAGATAAATCTCATAAAAATAGAAAAGTCACCCAAAAATTCTTAAAAAGTAAAAATGTTACATTAGTATGTTTTAATTTCATAACATAGCAAGATAAATTCACTTAACACACGTTTTCATTTCATACCATTGCAATATATTTTCACTTAACATATATAACAATTAACAAGATAAAATTGAGAGTCATTCACATAAAATGTAATTTCATATATTTTTCTTCATTAATATAAATTTGTCTTCATCCTCTTGCTCCTCCTATGTCTCTTGGCCTTAAGTATTCCATTGAGATGTCTTTGTCATTATCGACCCGTATCCATATGAAAAAAATGAATCAGACGTCTCATAAAAATCATACGTAAGATCAAGTTGCTCATACACATGCACTGGTGAAGAGCATGAAATGGGTAACTCGAAATCATGTAGAGAAGTAGATTTTGGATATTGATATTCTACAAACTCATTAATAAAGTCTTGAGTCATCGTCTCCACTAGAATGTAGAGAACTAGAATGTAGCGAAAGAATTGCCATCTCCTCCACTACCTCCTCCACCTGGTTGTATGGTTGGTATGAATTCCTGATCATCATCATCTAAGGAGTGTGAGTGATTGCGTACTGTCAGCTGGACTCACAGGACCTTACTTGATATCTAACTTTCTTTTCTTGACTTCTTATACTGCATCATGTGATGAACTCCCATGTCCCATGCTTTTCTTTAACAGCGCAAATCGTCCAATTTTTCTTACTTTTGTTTTTGTCTCTTGCTTTGTTGGACTAAGCTTTGTTTGTGTAGCTGGGGACAAGGATTGCCGTCTCGGAACTCGACTTCGTCTCGGGGAGGTGAAAAAGAAGAGATCTTGAAAAAATCTCGAGAGAACGGATCTTGGATTCTCATATCAAAATGTATATATGTATGAAACATAACATAATATTTTATAAAGATAGGAGTACATCAATGAATTTATATGAAAATATATAAAAAAATTATACATCAACTGTATGAATGTACAATTACAAAGCACTCTCAATATCAAAAAGATGATCTTTGTGTTTCTAAAAGATTAAAAGTTATATACAATCTTATTTAAATACTAATACGGTATTAAACTTGTAGCACATTTTTTATGTGATAATATAAGTGATAGTGAGATTTATTAATATGTTTACACTATCATAAATAGGGGGACACAGAGTAGTCGCGGGGGTCAAGAGGGCAGCGCCCCTTGTGGGGAGTATTAGGGGGGGCAAAGCCCCCCGAAGAAAAAAAATTTTCGGACCAGATTACATGGGGTGAGATCTCGGCAATCTCGTTTCTCAGCTCCCTTGGCGAGACCAAGATCTCGATGAGATGGCATTCCATGGCTGGGGATGGAGGTGGGGCTGGAACTTCCGTTAGAGCTGGAGCTATAGCTAAGGCTGCAGGGGTAAAAGATGGGACTGGTTGTGGCTAAGGAGTAGTAGTAACTTCCTCTTTCATACCCTCAACGTCAACATCATCTAATTCTCTTTTTTGCACATACACGGTCCTCAGAATCAAATTCAGCCCTGGCTGTTGTCTCTTTCATCCAAGCAGTAAGTGAGTGCCCCTTTTAAAAAATGAAGTCAATGTCAACCTCCTCAGGTGGTTCCTATGTTTTATGTCTCTCTTTGTATGCTCCACTTGCAAATCGTGCAAATCTCTCCTTTGACAATTTTTAGAGGTCTTTAATAATCTTTATGTGCAATCTCATGTTATCGTGGCAAAAAACCAGCTTCACCAACCTATTAGATGTCAACATGCTCCTCCTTTTGATGTGTATGAGATTAAATATGCTCCAGTTCCTCTCACAATAGTAGAAACTGATACTCTAGCGCAAAACCTTGATAGCAACAGATGCAAGTGGATTCCAACCATTTCTTATGTTCACTTGAACCCACCACTCAGCTGAAAAATATAGAAAAAGTAAAAAATAATTAGTCTTTAGAATGAAGACTTGCATAAAGTATTAATATAAAATTTCATATTATTATTAACCATATTAGGAGAAACTTTGTCAAAAAAGTGTCTCAGATTTATATCTGAGTACTCTCTAACTCTCATCTTGTAGTGTTGCATCTGAAAATTGATAAATATGAAAAGACTAAAGTTCCTAAGAAAAATATTAAAAATATTTACAAAATAATTAAATATAACCTATCTCCAACTCAACTAGTGTTCTATCATGTTGAGATTTGGTAAAGCGTTATATCACTGAAAGAATACCCGACAAGACTTCGTTGTTATTAGACACTTATCCTCTATATTTGATGTAGGGATTTAAGAACTATCCTATAATCATACAACCAAATTTCAAGGTCACATATAATACTTAAATTAAAATACAATAAGCACAAACACACTAAAATACCTACTACATGTACAACATAATGCAATGTCCAATCCCATCTCACATCAATTATTTTCCACCATTTTCCGCTAGGATTCTTCTCCTTGATCTGGAGTTTTACACAGTCCATTGCATTTTAAAGAGTCCCCATATAGTTTCTATCATCTAAGTCAACTAATCTCAAGACAACTACCAATGACTCAATAATTGTCACGTAGTAGGAAATCTTCTCCCAAAATCTATTGTTTGTGATCAAATTCTCCATTTTCACAAGAATTTTCAATTAATCCTCTTTATTGTGCAGGTTGTCAACCATGTAATTATAGTAAACTTCAGTATTTACGAACCTGACCAGTGCATGTCTATGCCAATGTAAACTCTTCAACACAATAAAATTTATCGCAAATCTAGTAAACCTAGGCATGATCAGATCATGCCCCTCAATATACTCTCCCATGACATGTAATAAATAGAAGTGTGAATAAATAAAAGATGTGATCACATGGGCCTGCCTGACTAGTGTAGATGCTGAAGCCTCCTTGCCTATGTCCTCCAACATGAGATCAATGGAGAGTGTTGCACATGGTACCCAAAGCCGTCTTTTCTCCATCAAGTCCTCCTTGTTGCCTTGTAGAATGGTTTATTGTCAGTCATAAAATGAACAACATTTTCTTCCCCAATCTACTCTACAATAGTATTCGTTAAGGAAAAGATGTAGTCGACATTCTTGATATGCCTCGAAGCATCAACTAATTTCAAAAAAGTTGTACCCTCTAAACAATAAATCATAAAGTTGATCATGCTCCTCTTGGTGATGCATGTCCATCCATCACACATTACCATGCAGTTTCTCTCTCCACACCAACTTGAAGATATCTATCCATATCTTTAGCTCCTCCACCTCTTGCTCCAAGCCTTCAATATAAAAAAAATCTACTACTTGGGACTTGTAATCCCGATTTAACTTCAACAATGACATCAATCATAGTTTGCAAGTATGAACTAGTGGATACATGTTATGAAATACTTACATTCATGTAAATAGAAAAAATATGATTGCCTTCACCCCCAATTAATTATAGTAAAATAAAGTTGAGAATAGATTAAACTATTTAAGATTTATGCATCCATGCAAAAACCACTTCAACATGTCTCACTGCTCCCTTTGAAGATGTTCCTATTGCTTTCACTCTTTCTATTACTTGCCAAATAGTTCTCCACGACATGGTTCGCCGGGTCGCGACCCGGGTCGCGACCCGGACCCGACCGGGTCGGTTTTGGGGCCGACCGACCCGGTCGCGACCCCAAGACCCCGACCCCATTTTGATTTTATTATTATTATTTTTTGCGACCCGGGCCGACCCCGTCCCGACCCCGGTCGCGACCCCGGCCGACCCGGGTCGGTTTTGCCCCCAACCGACCCGGTCCCGACTCCCGACCCCACGTTCCTTGCTCCACGAGGCACTCTGTTTCCTAAACAAATACCCATCTCCTCCTACGATTGTCGGGCCAGGGCGTGTCAACTCAGATAGACGATATAGCCCATCTTCTACTCTTATACCCACATCCTCACTGAGTGTAGGTCATGTCGAATGTGGTCAACAGAAATATGGGCCAACTCCATACCCTCATTATCCCCCCTCCTCTCCTCATCCTCCTTTTGTGCATGCATGCTTGCATGTCTAGCCTTCCTTAGTTTAAAGTATGTGGATAAGTCGTCACTCTTAGGTTGATTCTTAGGCTCATTCTTATCTTCCTTTTCCCTTTAGAGGTTAGCACCTCTTCCTTCCTCCTCCCTAGATATTCATCGTGCAAATCCTCCTTTTACTCAATCTTAATCTCCCTCCGTGAGGCTCTTCCCGTAAGGTAGCCTCTAATGTCTTCACTCATCTCCTTGGACACCTTAACACATTTTTTAACATTGCCGTCAAATCCGGCAATGTGTTCTTTCAGTCGATACACTCCTCTATTCATCTCCTTCCCAGACCATGGAATGCCATCACGCGAGATCTCGCCGAGATCTCGCGAGATCTCGGTCTCGCCAAGGAGGCCGAGAAACGAGATCGCCGAGATCTCGTCCCATGTAGATTGGTCCATCTGCGACTACTCTGCGCCAAGGAGGCCGAGAAACGAGGTCGATCCGCGACTACTCTGCGCTCCGTTTATGATAGTGTAAACACATTTAATATATTTCACTATCACCTATACTATCACATAAAAATGTGTTACAAGTTTAATACCATATTAAACTTGTATGTAAGATTACATACAAGTTTAAATCTTTTAGAAGCACAAAAATTATCTTTTTGGTATTGAAAGTGCTTGTAATTGTTCATTCACATAGTTGATGTACAAAATGTGTTATATATTTTCATGTAAATTCATTTATGTACTCCTATTTTTATAAGATATTATGTTATGTTTCATACATATATACATTTTGATATGAGAATCCGAGATTCGATCTCCCGAGATTTTTCTTCTCTTTCACCTCCCGAGACGAAGCCGAGATCCGAGATGGCAATCCTTGTCCCAGACCACTTATAATTCACCCTTTTCTTGGCCATATCCACCATGTCCATACTCCCACCTAATATCGCGCAGGCATAGTGTCATAGGAACATCGCCTTCACCATAGTCAACCATTAGTTGTAACTACAAGTAAATAAAAATCAATTAAAAATTAAACAACCAAGTTAAAAAAATAAAATAATTAAATTAAATAGGAATATGAGCTCATTAGGGAGTAGCCGGGAAGAGAACAACCCAAGGGGCTATTCGGCTGTTTAGGGAGTCGACGAAAACCTGACACCTCCTTGAGGAGGCGGTTCGGGCTATTTAAGAAGTTGACAGAAACCGAATAGCACTCTATGGAGCTATTCGGCAATTCAAAAAACCAAACAGCTCCTTAAGAGAGTTGTTCAGCTTTACAACAAAGTGAACGGGTCAGGATAGAGGTAGGGAACCTTAAACACATTTTTAGAGTGTTTCGAGAAAAGAAAACTCACAAAAGTCTTGAAATGATAGATTGTCGAAAAAGAATCACCGTCAAACACACCGCACAATGTCGAAATTATTGTCGGGTGAGATGGGTCACTAGAATCATTGGCATCGCCCACAGAATTATTGGATAGCCCTTGGAATCATTGGATCACCGCCGGAATCTCCTGGATCACCCAAGGATTCACTTGGATCACTATTGGAATCACTTAATGGTCGCCAAAATCACTGGAAATCGGGAGCCCTATGTGTGAATCGACACTGTGGGGACAATATCGGTCTTAAACAGCCAATGTCGGGTCTAGATCAGGCCGATATTGGTCCACCATCGGGACTTAAGTTGTCCCAACGAAAACAATCAAATAGACCGATTCAAGGTAAGAATCGGTCAAATCAGATCGAACCAGGCCGATTCGACAAATTTTAACCGATTTCTCCAAAATTTCTTTTGAAATCATTCCTTCTGCCTAGAATCAAATCGAGGCCAATCCGATTCAAGAATTAGCCGATTCCATAACCAATGGGTGTGTGCGACCTACCAATTTCATTTCATTCCATCATAAGGAAATATGTACATAACGGGGCCTAATATACGTCAATGACAAAAGTCAAATAAACCCAAAAGACCATTTATATCTCTCTATGTTCAATCGCCATGCGTATTAGCATATCAACAATAGTGAGTGTGTATATATGCCCAATCAGACCATAAAATAAATCTCAAAATAATCCAAAATGTGTTATGTGCTAACTAAAATAAAACAAAATACCCAACCCATCTATCCATAGAGATGTTGTCATGTGCCTACATCATCGGTAAACAAAGGCTGGATCAAACTAGACACGTGCAGGTGTCCTCACCACAAGAGGTTGTCTTGCCATTGCCACAGATGCCTCAGGCAAATGCCTAGGTAAATACAGGTATTCTTTATTTTTTGATTTACTTGTTTTATTTCTATAAAGAGGAAGGACAAGAAGGCATAGCAGGGGAGTCACTGGGGATCCAACTGACAGATCTGCTACATGCTCTCCCCCAACGAATGGGGCTCGTCCAAAGGTGCCGCAGTGCCACAGGCCTTTGGTCAGTGCAGTGATTTTGCCATTATCATCAGCCTACAACTAGGCCCTATGGCCACCAAAGGCCTCCAGAAAACTCTTATACATATTCTGTGATGCACTAACCTAAGGCACCTGCGGCACCCACCATCTGTGGCAATGATCAACTAGGTTATTTGGCATGAGTCAAGATGGCAAGAGGCCACCCAATGGCCCCATACTGCCATGTAGCCTAGGCGGTCACCTCAACTGACTTTGATATAGTAGAGGATGATTTGGTTTTAGTCTATAATTATGCAGAAGTGTTGTCCAAAAAGTAATCAGTCAAGGCAAGTAAACATTGCAGCTATGTTGGGAAACAGAAAAAGATGACAAACACAATGCACTGAAAGTTGTTAGCATACTCTAAATATCTCCATTTCCACTATACACCAAACAAAATCACACATATAATGAAAAAATGGCATCTAAAGGCAAACATTCTCAGCACAAGGCATTCAAGACCAACCATTTTCCCATACTGATAAGCTCGATCCAAAAGATAGGAGTATTCCAAGTCCTCAAAGCATTTCTGCAGGGAAGATAGCGGTTCATTGAAGTACACAGGAAGGCAAACCCTAGTGAGATCCTTTCCAACATTATCCTTAATCATTGACCAAAGGCTGACACCTTTCTCTTTCTCAATTGGTTCAGGAAGCTTGGTTCGCCTTCTAGTGTTCTGACAATTATAATCATCAAGCTCTTCATTCATATGTATCGCTGCCGGAATGCCCAGAGAATCACTCAACTCTGAAGTCATTTTGCCCACAGATTCTAATGCAGATCTATTGCGAACAGGAGATTCACTGAAGAACTCTTCTGTATCAAAAAATGATGCTTCATCTTCTGATAGTTCATAAATCTCATGCTTTTCAACGTCATCAGATGACTCTGTTGTGCTATATTCTAAAAGAATAAAGAAGAACAATGATAGTTAGGAAGTCAAAGTACTGTTGAAGAATACCTAAATGATTCAGATGTCAATTACATGCCAGCAACATCAAATAAGCATGAACATAGTGCATGATGTGGTTGGAAACACCTCAGAAACTAATACTGTTATGACATAGAAAGATATTTCAGTGAGAAATGTAATCATGAAATTGACAGGACATTAAATAGTGTAGCATCAAAACAAGGAGGTTTGCAACTCCCACCAATTAGAGCTGCAAACAGGTTGGATTCAGTGTGGAATTACATGTTTCAGATTCCAACTCCATTAGTGGCTCCAATTCCAATTAAGTCAGAATCTTGTAATTCTGATTTCACTCAGATTCGAATCCATTATCGGAAGCAGAACCAAATTGAATAATCTCCAAAATATGTAAAAATGAGCCAATTCGTCTCATGTAACTAGTAAATTTTGATATAATAGCTATAAATTTTATCTTTACATTTATTATAACTTTATATGCCATAATAGCCCCCATCAAAAAGTACAAAATAACAAAATAATAGCATCACAAGGACGTAGTAGACCTAAAGTTAACTTAGAGGAGAGTAATTCAAAGTAATTTAAAGAATTTAAATATCTCATAAAAATTAACTCAAAATCGATGTGCGTGGAGAAAGAGAATCCATATAACCGACCTCAAATAATTTGAGATTAAGACTTAGAGTTAAGTTAAACATTGATTTTGGAGATATATATTAAATATTTCATGCAATCAAAAAACAGATATGGAATAACTGAAACCAATTCTGACACCAATTTTGATTCTAAAAACTCATAAGATACAATAATATATTTGGAATTAATCAAAGTAGAATTTCAAATTTTGTTTGTGGCTTAACAACAATAGAATAGAACTTGTTACATAAGACCTTAATTTTAAGGAAACCCTTTGACCCCCCTCACAATGATTTGCATAATCAGCCAATCCAAACAAAATCGGCTAATTCTTAGATCGGATCAATTATCACTAATCCAATTCTCAGCCGGGACCATCGATCCAATCCAATTCATCACTAATCCAAAATAGATTTCCAGAGAAATTAGTCTAGATTGTAATTCAGGCCAATTCTCCGAAAGTCTATAAGTGACAGATCTTCAATCAAGTCCAATTCTATACTAGATTCTCAATCCGATTCTCTCCCGACCTCTTTCCCCACACCAATTTTCACCCCTCCCGGGCACTTCTAGGGCTCCCCCTTTTATGGATTGTAGAATCGGCCAATCAAGATCAGCCAATTCTCGGATTGGATAGGTCATGGCCAATTTGATCCCCCTAAACAACCAATCCGGCTAAAAGTTCCAACTAGATCAGTTGAAATCAAGAGGATCAGTCCAGATCGACCAATCCTCTAAGATTGAAGCAAATCGGTCGATATCAACCGCTTTGCCGAAAACCAATAAGTTCCGGAATCGGGTCAATCTAGGACTCGATTCCGAACCGGGGGAGGGGGGATTGGACCAATTGTCCCCCCACCACCCAAATTCAAACTCCCCCCAACCCTCCCTCATCCTATGGCTCCCCTCCAACGAATCGGCCACCCCTTCCAATGATCTGGTGATTTCTCTGACGATCCCTCCGAAGAGGTAAACCCCCATCTTCTCTTCCCCCCTCCCTCAAAGAGAACAACCGATCTGACTAGAAGTTCCAACTAGATAAGTCAAAATCAGGAGGATCAGTCCCAGATCGACTGATCGTCTAGGAATGAATTGTGAATTAGTTGATACCGACCGATTTGCCGAAAACAGGTAAGTTCTGGAATCAGGTCAATCCAGAAACCAATTCCGGATCGATCAACCCCCAATTAAAAAAATATCGGATCAATTGTCCCCCTCAACCCCCCCCCAAATTCCAACTTCCCCCGCAACCCTCCCTCATCCTAGGGCATCCCTCTAACAAATCAGCCACCCCCTCCAATGATCCCCCCCTAAAAGGTAAAACTCCCCCCTCCCCCACATCTTCCCTTTACCCCCTCCCCAGGACCCCACTACCTTCGTGGGTTGATACTCAGTCACCCCTCCCCCAAGGGGTGGCTGATCACAGTCACCCTCTTCAATGGTGGTTTTCTCACCCCCGAAGGGATGACTTGTATTGTACTCACTCCCGAAGGGACAAGCCGTAAGACACCCCTTTGGGGGTGTCAATTCTCACCCCCAATGAGTGAATTACCTCTTCGGGTGTGATCAATTGTGCATAGTCACCCCTTTGGGGGTTACTAGTAAGACACCTTTAAAAGTGTCAATTCTCACCCCTTTAGGGTGACAGACATTTTTTTCAAATGTTGATTAAAAACTTTAAATTATTGCATTTGTATGTAAATAAATTGTCGAACGAGGAGCAATATGTTGTTACACATTGCGACATTGAATATCAACATGCATATTTATTGAATGATGAGAAAAAGACTGTAAGATGTAAATAGTGTCAGAAAGGCATGAATAGAGATGTATACCGCTGTAAGTAACATATAGCAAGTGTGGGTGAGAATATGAAAAGTGTGATAAGGTCCCGACTGAGTTTAAAGAAAAACTTAGAGAATATTTAACTAAAAGAATATCACCAAGAGTTTGAATTAGAAAGAGACAACATGTTCATGATAAGTGGCTTGGACAAAGAGACACCAATCTCATGTCCGAGAATGTTAATAAAGGAAAAGGATAAAGTCATGTCCAAGTAGATTCATCAACTTCTAATAATGAAGACGATGATTAGGTGAGGAGAGCCACGGATACTAGTAGGGCTCAGACCCAAAAGGCTGAGAACAAAAGAAAAGGAGCAAAAAGTTCGGATGCCACTGCTAGACAGTCTGATGTGGGGGAAGGCACTCGCCCTGTCTGAGATACTAATTTCTGTCGATCATTGGTCGCATTCAGTTTGGTCAATGACAGACACCACCATATATAGGCAGCCAAAGATCAATAAAACATGCCTTGAAGGGAGTTAAGACTACGACAGGGGCTACGAAGAAAGTAATCAAACACATGATGAAATTCCTTTTACACACAGGTATATGAAAATGATAAGTTTTATTAAATGTATGTTTAAGATGTTTTTAAACTAATTATTAACAATGATATATTTATTTTGGTGATTTAGGTATCCCAACACATGCAACCACCGGTCGTTATTTTCAAATAATGGTAAATATCATTGGGGAGGTTGGGCCAAAATTGAAAGCCCCCACCTTCAAGTATATATACAAGGATGGGTTGGATAAGGAGGTTGATGAGTTGAGATCTACGATAAATGAATTCAAATCTATCTGAAAGGAGAGATGATGCACCGTAATGTGTGATAGGTAGACAGGAATCACAAGGAGGCCATTCATAAATTTCTTTGTCTATTGTTCTAATAGCCATGGATTGCAGAATCGGTCGATCCGGATCGGGATCGACCGATTCTTGGATCGGATCGGTACCTACCGATCCGATTTCTATCGGAATTAGCGATCCGGCCGGGAGTCCCGGCTGGATCGGCCTGAATCGATAGGATCGGTCGATCCCGGACCGATCCACCCGGATCGATCCCAAAATCGGTCGATCCGGACCGATTCGCCGGAAAACCGGAAGACCCGGAATCGAACCGATTCCGGGATCGATCCGGTCCTGTTTTAAGGTCCGATCACCCCCTATTTGGGGTCGATCCGGACCGATTCTCACCCCCACTTGCCCCCTTCGGCTTCTTCTCCTTCCCCCCAAGGCGCCTTGGAGATCTAGGGCTTCAGCATCCGGCGATCCAAAGATTTGGATGGGCGATCCAGCCTATTCAAGGCTTGGGGAGGGGCGATCCACCTTGGGGAGGGGCGATCCACCCTAAACAGCACAAGGTTTGTAAGGGGGGGGGTTTCGATCTCCTTTCCCCTCCCCCCCCGGGCCTTGGCCCCCGGCCCGCTG
This sequence comes from Cryptocoryne crispatula var. balansae, assembly GCA_036172225.1. Lineage (NCBI taxonomy): Eukaryota > Viridiplantae > Streptophyta > Magnoliopsida > Alismatales > Araceae > Cryptocoryne > Cryptocoryne crispatula. Next base: position 12,749,218 of record CM069930.1, read on the forward strand.
CAAGATCGGATCCCCCATCGGGGGGATTATTTCACCCCCAACGGGGGTGGAATCGCACCCCCGAAGGGGTGATTAGCACCCCTTCGGGGTGTTCGACGATCACCCCGAAGGGGTGATCGTGTTTTACGCCCCCCCCCCAGGTGGGGGGGCTGCAAGATAAAATCCCCCCATCGGGGGATTATTTCACCCCCAACGGGGGTGGAATTGCACCCCGAAGGGGTGATTAGCACCCCTTCGGGGGTGTTCACCGACACCCCCGAAGGGGGTGACCGTTTTTACGCCCCCCCCTAGGTGGGGGTGGGGGGGGGGGGGCTGCGATAAAATCCCCCCATTGGGGGGGATTATTTCACCCCCAATAGGGGTGGAATTGCACCCCGAAGGGGTGATTAGCACCCCTTCGGGGGTGTTCAACAGTCACCCCCGAATGGGGGGGGGGGGGGCTGCAGCATAAAATCCCCCCATTGGAGGGAGATTATTTCACCCCCAACGGGGGTGGAATTGCAGTTTACGGTCCCCCCCAGGTGGGGGGGGGGGGGGGGCAAGATAAAATCCCCCCCGTTGGGGGGGGGGGGTTATTTCACCCCCAACGGGGTGGAATTGCACCCCGAAGGGGTGATTAGCACCCCTTCGGGGTGAAAAACGATCACCCCCGAAGGGGTGACCGTTTTTATCCCCCCCTAGGTGGGGGGGGGGGGGCTGGAATTGCTTGGCCTAATATTGTGTATGGTTTTGTGTTGTAGATAAGATGTCGGACGAGGAGCATGGCACCGGACCCGCAGAATTTCGTGACATTGGATGGCAACATGGCCATCTCCTTGATTCAGATAAGAAGAGAGTTAGATGCAAGTGGTGCCAAAAAGAGATGAATGGAGGTGTGTATCGGCTCAAGCAACATATAGCCGGGACGGGTGGCATTGTAAAGAAGTGTGATAAAGTACCGCCGAGCTGAGGGAGGAGATGAGGGCTTATATAACTGGAAGGGCATCACAGAGGGAGGTGAGAATTGGTCAGAGACAAGACCTACACGACGAGTTGCTAGGTCGGAGAGACGCCGATCTTATGGCCGGAAAGAGCAAGAAAGGGAAAGGGCCAGCACATGAAAGGGTCCAAGTTGATTCTTCATCTTCATCAGATGAGGAAGATGCCCAGGTTAGGAGAGTTGTTCATGAGAGTAGGGCTCAGGCCCGTGAGGATGAGGAACGAAGACGAGGAGCAGGAGGTTCGGCTTCTAGACGATCTGATGTGGGGGCGGGGACACGCCCTGTTTGAGAGCCTGAAATTCGGAGGACACATTCTGTTCGACCGATGCCGACAGGAGACACTGCCATGTATAAGGAGAGTGGCAGAGGTCAGAGAGGTATAAGACAAGCATTTAAAGGGGTGAAGGCATCGACCTGGGCGAAAGAAAGCCCTTAAGCATATGGTCAAGTTCTTTCTACATGCAGATAAAGATTTGTTGAAGTTGTGGTTAGCATTTGCTTCTCGATATGAATTTCTTATTAGGTTAGCTATTATTAACAACCCTCTCTTTTCCCTTATCTTGTTTTTGAATTTGTAGGTGTCCCGGCACATGCAGCCACCAGTCCATATTTCCAGACTATGGTTGATGCGATTGGTGAGGCCGGGCCGGGGTTGAAAGCCCCTACATCAAAGTATATATATGAAACAGGCTTGGATGAGCAGGTCGATGAGTTGACCTCGTGGATAGATGGATTCAAAACCATCTGGAAGGAGAGGGGGTGCACTGTAATGTGCGATGGATGGACTGGAATCACAAGGAGGTCACTTATAAACTTCCTTGTGTATTGTTCCGAGGGCACCGTATTTCTGAAGTCGGTTGATGCCTCGGGCCGGAGTGAAAAATGCAGATTACCTATTTGGCTTGATGAACAATGTGGTGGATGAGATAGGGGAGGCCAACATTGTGCAGTTTGTCACAGACAATGAGGCCTCATATAAGGCTGAAGGAAAGAAGCTAATGGAGGCTCGACCTCACTTAGTTTGGGTGCCCTGTGCGGCACATTCTATTGACCTGATGTTAGAAGATATTGGTAGGGATGCTAATGTCAAATCCTTGGTCAACCAAGGACAACTTATCACCTCATTTATCTACGGCCATCCACGACTTTTACATATTATGAGGCAGCACACTGATGGTCATGATTTGATCAGACCGGGTCCCACAAGATTTGCCACTCATTTTATTGCATTAGAGAGCCTATACAGGTACAAGGCTAGTTTAAAAATGTTCATTCTCTCCATCGCTTATCGTAGTACATAGATACATACAGGAGCTCCTTGGATCAGTATGAGATACTGCTAAAGATGGAGCAGCTGATAGAAGATAACAGGTGGTGGGAGAAGGTGCAGTACTATTTGTCTATCATAGAACCTTTGGTGCAGGTACTTAGGGTGGTGGATTCAAATGACAAAAATCGGATGGGGTACTGTATGATGCTATGGATAAAGCTAAGTTGAAAATTAAAGAGAAGCATCCCAAGGGTTACAAAAAGTGGTGGAAGGTGATTGACAACAGATGGGACAAAACCCTACACCACGACATTCATGCTGCAGGTATAATTTAGTAGTGTAATATGCTAATGATTACAAGTTATATTTTGTGTATTACCCCCACTATCTTTAAACTAATGGAGTAATAATGTTGTTACAGGGTACTTCTTGAACCCAAGGATACAGTATGGTGGCCAAGTATGTAATGATGGTGAAGTATTATCGTGCACACTATCCGTAATTAAACGACTATGTAAGACCCAAGAAGACGAACGTGCGCCGAGGTTGAAGTAAGTAATACGTTTCATATTAATTAAACTTTTAACTTTATCTCGAAGAGAAGATAATTGTTTTAGTTTGTGTTTTCGGATGACTTCACACAGCACAAGATTGGGGTGTACGGGGATCCGCATTTGCGGTACTCACATGATAGGGTCCCCCCTAGTAACATGCTTACCCGAGTTAGTGACTCTTTGGTTAATTGATGTTTTTTACATAACGTTAGTGATGCATGTAATTGTCTTCTTTACAATTACTGCTGAGTGGTGGATTATGGTGACAAACGTAATCGGATGGAATCCACTCGCTGCCGTTGTAATTCGGGTGCTAAGTCAGAGCACATCGTCATCCCAGTGCGAGAGAAATTGGAGCACCTTCAACCTTATTCATACGAAGAGGAGAAATAGGTTGAAGACAGAAAGATTGGAGAAGCTTGTCTACTGCCATTACAATATGAGGCTGAGGATAAAGAATATCAAAGATAGGCGAAGACATCGGAGCGAGAGATTTGCACGGTTGCGGGTGGATTGTACCAAGAAAGAGCACAGCCCAAGCTACTCGGGGCTTGTCCCGGGCGGATGTGGACTTGGAATATCTATTCCAAGAAGAACATCCACTTGCGGCATGGGTGGAAGACAAGGATGCCGAGGAGAGCCGAGTTCGACCCGAACGACGGATCACGGGCCGAAGGAGAGCTTGACGGCGTTGTTGGTGAGGATGAAGACATGCAAGAAGTTGAAGAAAGTCAAGTTCCGTGCACAGCTCCACTTCCTGATCCACCCCGGACTACAGCTTCTCCAGAGAGACATCCAGCTCCGCCCCCGGCCGCTACAGCTCCTGCTCGGATTCCAGTTTCGGGTCCTTCTACCACCACCACCACCAAGAAGGCGGTGGATTATTTAGGGCTTTAAAGAAAGCATGCTTACCTTCACAAAGAAGCAAGTCAAGGAGATCCTACATTGAAGAGGAAGAAGATAAGTATCAAACGGCGACATCATCTCCTCGACACCGAGACCACTCGGCCACCTTCATCGATGAGGATGAAGAAGAATTTGTGCCACCCACACAACAACGGCGTACGGGGTGGAGGTGGAGGTGGGGGTGGCGGAGGTGAGGGTGGCTCTACTAGTAGTGCTCGGACGAGTGGAGCGAGTCCGGATGATTTGAGTGATAAAAGACACTCGTATTCGAGTGGCGAGGGCGGCGGACGGTGGACGAGGTTGAATGTTTTCGACGAGTTTGCATCTTCCTATCCGCAGCCCGCCTCGGACAGCCGAGCCCGGCTATCCACCTCCACCATCTTTTTTACCTCCACCTCCGACCGATCGGGGAGTTTATGAGTTTACCGACATGGCCCGCCTTTATTTTCTTATGGATACGGGCCAATTATGACCGACCCTAATCAATGGAGATTTGCGAGAAAATCGAATGACCAGACGGAGATCCGGATCCAGATCCATCCTACTCCGGACATTACCATAGTTGGTGGTGATGCATATGTATAATGTATTTCTTTGTTTATTTCACGCAATGTAATATGAGTGGTAAGAAGAATATGTGTTGTACAATTTGTGGAGTTGGGTATGATTGTTTGTTTGGTAAAAACATGTATCTTATTTGATGCATGATGTGTTCTATTATGTGATTGGATATGATATGTGTTCTATATGATTGATTGTTAATTTGTTATATGAATGAGTGTTCCCTATATTTTTTCACATTTTTCCTGAGTCCTATGTATTTTTATTGATTTTTTGGCGATTTTTCCATATTTTTTCGAAAAGCAAAAAAAAAAAAAAAAACCGATCCAGACCGATTCTGGATCGGTCTGGCTCCATTGGAATCGGCCTGGATCGGTCCGATCCAATCCGATCCGGATCGGATCGGACCCCACCGATCCAGGATCCGATCCCGATCCGGCGATCCTTGCTAATAGCATCACATTCTTGAAATCGATTGATGCGTCAGAGCAAGTGAAAATCACATATTATTTATGGATTACGAAATCGGTGGAATAGGATCGGAATCGGCCAATTCCTCAATTGGATTGGTCGATTTCGATCCGATTCTGGGCAGAAGGACTGATTCCTCCTAGAGTTCTAGAGGAATCAGTCTAAATCGGTGGAAACGGTGAAGATCGATTCGATTCCACCAATTCTAACAGTCAGTCAATCCGACCGATTTCGTCGGAAGGTTTTAAGTTCCAGTATTGGATCGATAACGGGCTCGATGTAGACCCGGTATCGATCCTATTCAGACTATTTTAGGGCTAGATCGATTGATTCTGGCCATCTCCAAGCCTAGTAGGTTGATTCCATGATGAAGCGCAACGATCTGGGCAATTCCGATGTTGATTTTGGGTAGTGCAGCGTCAATCTCGACGATTTAGGGAAGAATCGGTCAATTTTGAGGGTGATCCAGGCGATTCCAAAGATTCCAGGACGATTCCTGCAATCCAAAAGTCGATTCTGGCAATCTAGGTTGGATTCCAGCAATTCAACTCTTGATTCCAGCTCCGTTTAAGCCGTTCCTTCATCTTTTGAATCTTCTTAATAAGATTTCTTCGCCGGAATCCCATACGCTCATTTCTACATGTTTCTGACAACTCCGTAATCATTTAAATATACTGAACAGCCCGTCTCTCTTCCCGAACAGCTCTGATCAAGTCATTTCTTCAACATTCTCATCTTGATAAGATTTCAACATCGGAATGCATATATATTCATTTTTATGAGTTTCTAACAACTCTAAAATAGTTTAAACATATCAAAAACCCTGTCTAATGGGTTGTTCTCTTCCCGAACAACTCCTAAATTAATTTTATGTATGTCTAACAACCGTGATAAATTATTTACGTACATTAAGCAATGACCGATCACAACAACGATGTAGTGTTTGCATGTCCATCTGACGTCAGTTGAGATTACGAACACATAGTAGATATGTCCAAAAAAATGTTTAAATGCAAATGATGTGAAAAGAAAATGAACGCGGGTATATTTCGGTTGAAACAACATCTTGTTGAAGTATGTGACAATGTTAAGAAATGTGATAAGGTGCCTAAGGAGATGAGCAAAGAGATAAGAGGCTACCATTCAGGAAAAGCCTCAACACAAGATTAAGATTGAAGGGAAAATTTGCATGGTGAGTTCCTTGAGAGGAGGAGGAGAGAGGTGCCAACCCACAAAATGAAAGAGAAAGACAAGATGAGCCGAAGCAGAGCCAGAGAGTGAGGACTCATCCACAGACTCTAAACTCAGAAGAGTTAGGCATGCAAGCCACCGTGCAGCAACAATAGAGGGAGAGGGGAGGAAGGGAGTAGTAAGGTCCAGAGCTGACCCTGCTTTTGGCCGATCAGCATCAGCTCTACCTATCCACATTAAAGGAAGAAGATAGGAGCCACTTCGTCAGTCTGGTAGTACGAGATTTACACCGACAGATGAGTATCTTTCTAGAAAGCAGAGTGCCTCGCAGATGAACATTACACAAGCTATGAAAGTGATGAAGGCAATAGGAATTACTGCAAAGAGAATTATGAGACACATTGTAAAGTGGATTTTATATGCAGGTATTAGTCTTAAAATGTGATGTATGTATGTTTTATTTACTTAACATTGTTTATGGCTGATATATTTTTTCACTTTAATGTACGCATCCCAGCACATGCAGTCACCAACCCTTACTTCCAGACCATGATTGATGACGTTGTTGAGGCTGGACCAGGAATGCAAATTCCTATCAGCAGGCATATATATGCTGGTGGGCTAGATGAGGAGGTTCAAAAGTTGAGACAATAGATAGAGGGTTTTAAATTGGTATGGAAGGAGAAAGGCTGCACAGTTATGTGTGATGGATGGACAGGTATCACCAAGAGAAACATGATAAACTTCTTGGTGTATTATTCAGAGGGCACGACATTTCCGAAGTCAGTTGATGCTTCGGGTCAGATAAAGAACGACGACTATATTTTTTTATTGATAGATGTCGTAGTAGAGAAGATTTGGAGGACAATGTGGTTCAGTTTGTAACTGATAATAAACCCTCCTACAATGCGGCAAGGAAGAAATTGATGAAAAAGAGGTAGCATCTATTATGGGTACCTTACGCAACGCACTCCATTGACCTCATGTTACAGGGTATAGGCAGGGAGGTTATAGTTTTTACACTTGTCAGGTAGGTGCAGACTATCACTTCTATTTATTCACATCCCCGTCTACTACACATCATGAGGGACTACACTGGAGGGCATGATTTTGTCAGACTAGGCCCTACTAGGTTTGCCACGAACTTTATTGCACTGGAAGAGTTTGCATCAGCATAGGCATGCATTGGTTAGGTTCACCTAGTCTGAAAAATACTATTAATACATAGTGGACCACCTGCATAACAAGAAGGACCAGTTGGAGATTCTCGTCAAGGCTAAAAGATAAATCACGGACAAGACATTCAAGGAGAGAATTGTCTACTACTTGGCAATTATTGAGTCATTGGTAGTTGTCTTGAGGTTGGTAGACTCAGATGACAGGAACCAGATGGACAACTTGTATGATGCAATGGACAGCACAAAATTGAAAATCAAATAGAAGAATCCCAGAGGGTACAAGAAATGGTAGAAGATTATTAATGACCGATGGGATAAGACATTACATCATGATATATATTGCATGTTAGTTACTAAATATCTTTGTGTTTGTGCTTATTTACTTTGTACTTAGTAAATATTTAGTTTGTTCATAATGTAATATGCTTAAATGATTGCAAGATATTTTTTAAATCCTCAAATCCAATATGGAGCACAAGTGTCTAACGATAATGAGAAGTTGCAAGTACACTTACAATTATTCAATGTCTGTGTTAATCTAAGCAAGATAGAACACAAGCTGAGTTAGAAGTAAGACAAAGTTACATTAATCATGTTTAGTTAATAAATAATTGAAAACAACTAAAAGTTTTGTATCTATTAATTTTAGACACAGCACTATAAGATAAGAGTTGAGATATTGACAAAGTCTCTACTGTGTATTTACATTTTAAGAACATGTTTTTATTACTTTCTTTTATAATTGATAAGTCCATTAATTACATATAGAGCTGATTATTTGCTTCTTTTTTCTTCAGTTAAGTGGTGAGTGCATGTAAATGTGAGGAGTGGATGAAATTCACTAGCTACAATTGTTATCGAGATATTGAGCTAGAGTACTAGTTCCTCTCATTATGAGAAAAAATGAGAGAAACTGGAGTACATTCAACCTGATACATATAAAGAGAAGGAACAAGTTGACCCCTGATAGACTGGAAAAGCTTGTCTTCTACCATTATAACACAAGGCTAGGAATAAAGAACATTAAAGACTAACAAAAGATCTCAGATAATAGATTTGTAAGGTTTGTAGGTGGTCCATATGAGCAGAGACAGAGAGCACAGACATCACCACCTGAGGAGGTTGACACGACCTAGATCTTTCAAGAGGAGCATTCATTTGCTTCTTGGATAGAGGAGAGGGCAGCCAAGAATCATCTAGCTAAATTTAATCCTTATAATCATGCTTGGGCAGAAGAAGAGTTAGATGATGTAAAGGTTGAGAATGGTCCACCTACTCCTCAGACTCAAGCAAGCCCATCTTCTACCCCAACAGCCGTACAACAGCTGCCTCCAGCCTTAGCCACAGCTCTAGTCCTAGCCATAGCTACCCAGCCCATTCGCAATCTAGGGAAGACAAAAACAAAAGTAACATCACAAAAAATGGAACGGTTTGCACTGCTAAAAAAACTGAGTTGTGGGTCATCACATGACATAGCAAAAGAAGCGAAGAAAAAAAAGTTAAATATCAAGCAACGTCTTATCGGCCCAAATGACAGCACATAGGCTCCTTCACACTCCTCAGTTGATGATGATGATGAGTGCATACCCGCCACCCAACCAGAGCCAACAAGAGAGAAAAATGTGTGTAGACCAGATGCAGGTGCAGCAACTCCAAACTCACCTACTTCATGACAGCCAAAGCCATATTTCTGCCTGGAGGAGCAGCCACCGCAATATCATTATGCAGAGTTGCTTTATCTAGAGTTCACTGATCCCCGACAACTGTAGATTCCTCCTCTTGAACCAACTTATGTGCCACAATCCGATGCTTATGACTTGACTGACATGGCAGATGTATTATTTTCATATGGATAAGCGCCCGCATTAACAAGAAGACTAGGGACAATTCAGTCGTGGCAAGAGCAGGAGGAGGATGCAAGCCAATATCATAGATATTAGTGAACATTAAATCATGAAATGTATATTTTTACTATCATCTTACCGTGTAATCATGTTACAACTTATTATACTTTTTGCATCTTATCATGTTATAAATATTTTCTCATGTTTATTAGCATGTTATCATGTTATCATGTTACAATCATTAGCATCTTATTCTTATTATACATAGATAACACTATGCATGATAAATATCACATTTCATTTTTTATAAATTTTTCTAGTTCATTTCCTACTTTTCTAAAAAAAAATTGATTTTTATAAAAATTTCTAGAAAAAATAAAAAAAAGATTCCGAAATTGGCTAAAATCAATTTTTCTTGCCAAGAATCAGTCGATTCCGATTCTAGAATCCTTGATATTACTTGTTTGATTTGATGAACACTATGGTGAAGAAGATTGGAGAGGAGAATATTGTGTAGTTTACAACTAACAATGAAACATTACATAAGATTACAGGGAAGAAAATTATGAAAACTATATCACACTTATTTTGAGTGCCTTGTGCTGCACATTTTATTGATTTGGTGTTGAGGACCTTGGGAGAGATCTATATGTGAGATCATTGGTGAGTCAAGGACAATTGATCACATCTTTCAATTATGGGCACCCCAAACTATTACATATCATGAGGGAGCATCATTGATGGTCATGATCTAATTCAACCGAATTCGACTAGATTTGGTACACATTTCATTGCATTTGAGAGCCTTTATAGGTATAAAAAGGATTTAAAGAGATTCATACGCTCTACAATCTATCACAAGTGCATGGATACATATATAAACACAATATACCAATATTAAGTTGTCCTTTAGTTTATTTTTATAATAATGTGTTAATACATTAAACGTTAGATTGTGTTAAAGGATATTTCTTCAACTCAAAAATATAGTATGGTAAGCAAGAGTGCGACAATGTTGAGATACTCTCGACTCTCGAGCACACTTTATGTGATAAAGTGCTTGTCTAAGACTCCAAAAGACAAAATAAACACCGAGATTAAAGTGAGTAATTCTTAAGACTTCAGAAGATAGAACAAACATTGACATTGAAGTGAATAATTCTTACTTATTTAATAAGCATTAAACTTGGACATAAGCAATAAACTTAAATGTAATGCTTATTGTATTTCAATTGACTTCATTCAAGAATAGAGTTGGAGTGTATGGAGATCCAGATCTTCTATATTCACATAATAAAGTTTCTCCTTGTAAGTTATTATACATTTAGATCTCTAAAAACATTAGTACAAGAACATAACACACTAATTTGCACATTATTTGTGTTTCTACAACTAAGTGGCGAATACGAGTGAACAATAAGAGTGGATGGAATCCACTAATAGTTGTAACAGTTCAAGTGATGAGTCACAACACCAATTCAAATCAATGTAAGAGGATTTGGAGCACCATCAATCTCATACACATGAAGAGAATGAACAGACTGAAGAGTAAGAGATTAAAGAAGTTAATTTGCCACTACAACATCAGGTTAAGAATCAAAAGTATCAAAGAAAAGTAAAAGATATTCAAAGATGGATTATACCAGCAAAAAGGTCAAGTCTATCAGGACTTGTCACAAAATAATGCTAACTTAGAATATATATTCCAAAAAGAATAACCACTTGCAACATAGATAGATGACAAGAACGATGAGAGAATGCCAGAGTTCGAACTGAATGATAGATCATGAGACGAAGGTGAACTTGATAGTATTGTTGGTGAAGAAGAAGAAATAAAAGAAGACCAAGGCACCTAGGTTCTATGCCCAGCTCCAATTCCCTATCCACCACGAACTATAGCTGCCCCAAAGCTAGATATTACTCCAACAACAGTTCCAACTTGACTTTCAAGACCTACCACCAAGAAGTGTGGCTCATTGTTCAAGGCATTGAAGAAATATTTAAGACATTGAAGTAAGTATGCAAGGCAAGGGCAGGGTGCCAAAGTATAGAAGAATAAGAAATTTTAAAGAGAAAAAAGTTAAGTACATAACATCAACATCTTATTGATCCAGAAATTACCCAACCACCTTCATCAGATGATAATGAGGAAGAGTTTATAACCACAAAACAACAAGGTGTGAGAAGTTCAGGTGGAGGTTGATATGGAGATGGAGGTGAAAGTGGTTCTACTAGTAGTGCATGCATGAGTGGAGAAGGTCCAAATGATTTGACTGACAAAAGGCATTCAATTTCAAGTGGAAAGGGTAGTGGGCATTGGAATCAAATGAATGTCTTCAATGAGTACACGGCATCATATCCAGAGTCTACTTCAAACTTTGAGACTTGTTATCCACCCTCTCCTCTAGCTCTAGTTCGAGCCGAGGATGGAGTATATGATTTTAGTGAGATAGCTCAATCATTCTTTGCATATGGTTACGAATTAATCATGAATGATCAAAGTCAATGGAGAATTCAAGAAAGTAAAGAGCAGGAGAAAGATTATAAGGGACAATTTCGCAGTTGGTGCTGATTGAAAGGTATATTTTCTAATACATATGTTATGACTTGCATCATTTCTTTTATTTAATAGAATGTATCGATGTTAATTACATCTATTTGTGTTAAAGTTTCTCGTAAGTCATAACTATATAAAAATGTGGTAAATAACACAATTTTTTTTCATTTTTTCAAAATTTGTTTACTCAATTGTTTGATTTTTTCAAAATTCTTCTTAATTTTTATGCATATTTTTAAATACAAATAATAAAAAATGGACCCGACCCGAACTAACTCCCAATCACCATATGTTATGTTAAATCAGTCAGGATTGGAATGATCTGATCACCGATCTCAATCCCGCGATCCTTGCCCCCTTCCCCCTCTGGCAATTCCCCTCCAACAACCCCTCCAATGATGATTCTTTTTTCCCCTCTTTTCATATATGTTTCCCTTTTCTCTCATTCTTCAACCCCTCACGGCGGGATGCCCCCTCCACCTACGAAAGGGGTGAGGGGGAGCCGAGGTGGAGGTGGAAGGATGCCTCCCACCCCCTAAATAGTCACCCCTTTGGGTGGCTGCACCCCTTTGGATGATTGATACAATCACCTAAAGGCAGGGTGAGGGGAAGCCAATCACCCGAAGGAGGGTGAGGAAGAGCTGGGAGGGGCCTCCCACCACCTAAACAATCACCTGGAGGGGTGACTGTTTTCTTCTATATATTTTTTTAATTCCATTCTATTTTTTGATGTAGGAAAAATGTCGAACGAGTAACGACATGCCCCTACACATAAGGACATTAGATGGCAACACGAGCTTATGCTAGATGTGGACAAGAAGAGAGTTAAATGTAAGTGGTGCGAGAAGGAGACGAATGGATGTGTCTATCACCTCAAACAACACATAGATGAGGTGGGTGAAAATGTGAAGAAATATGACAAGGAACTAGCATAACTTAAAGAAGAAATGAGGACAAATTTAACCGGTCGAGCATCACAAAGAAATATCCAAATTGAGCAAAAATAGGAATTGTATGATGAGTTACTCGGGCGGTGAGTCATCAATCTCGTGAGAGTACGTAAGAAAAAAAAAAGTCAGCCGCACAAGTTGAGATGTCTTCTTCAAGTTCCAATGATGAAAAAACATAGATAAGAAGAGTTATGCGTGCAAGTATCGCTCAGACCTATAAAAATGAGGAGAAGAGAAGAGGATGAGAGAATCTATTGCCAGACATTCAAATGTGGATCTGTCCACTCACCCTGCACCTCAGGTAGAACAAGATAGTGAGTTCTATCGATCGTAGTTAATTCAGCCACCGACGGACACTACCATATATAGGTAGAGTGACCAAGGCCAAAAGGGTATCAAGCAAACCTTGAAATGAGTTATGACTTCAATGGGAATTGTAAAGAAAACTGTGAAGCACATATGAAAATAGTTTTTATGCAAGTGATGTAACTTCAAATTTTAAATTTTGAAATTTTGGAAATCCATTTTTTATTTGACCAAGTATTGACTTTTTAAGAAAATAGGTAATATTTCATAAGAGTATTAGCTAAATCTATGATATGTATAAAAATATATGTTGAGGTTGTTAAGTTCTTTGAAAAGTTTATTTTTTGACCCCTCCCCATCGGATGGTGCGAAGATCCGATGTTAATTACATCGAGAATACTCGAATTCCCTTCATTATCCGCCATAGCAATCTATGGAAATAAAAGAATATGCATCCACAAAAATAAACATATACATAGGAATAACCATGGAAATCCAAATTTGGTTAAAATGGATCTAAGCTTGGCTTGAAAAAGATTAGACCTGACAGTTAAATTTAATTTCGGAGACTGGATTTGGTTATGAATTAAAGAGTTTTATCTATTCAAGTTAATTATCTTTGTTTTAGATCTTAATTAAAATTTGGTTTTAGATGCATATTTCCGTGAATTTAGCTTAATTTTAATTCGTTTGGATTTTTTTTCAACATTTATTTTGAAGTGAAATTAATGTGATCCATGCATGGAATGCCATCTCACCGAGATCTCGGTCTCACCAAGGGGGCCGATAAACGAGATCGCCGAGATCTCACCCCATATAGCCTGGTCGATCCGCGACTACTATGCGCCCCCCGTTTATAATAGTATAAACATATTAATATATCTCACTATAACTTATAAACTCAACTCAACTCAACTAAGGCATTTATCCCAAATTACTTGGGGTTAGCCATATGGATTATCTTTCTCCACTCATGTCGATTTTGTGTTATTTCTTCAGAGATATTTAAACCATCTAAATTATATTGAATTACCCTCCTCCAAGTTAACTTAGGTTTCCCACGTCCCTTTTTTGTTTCTGTCATTTTAATATTTTCTATCTTTCTAACTGGAGCCTCTTTAGGTCTACGTTTAATATGTCCAAACCATCTCAATCTCCCTTCTTTCAATTTGTCTACAATTCTCGTTACTCCTACATTTTCTGTAATATATTCATTCCTTATTTTATCTAGTATAGTGTGACCACTCACACTATACTATCACATAAAAAATGTGCTACAAGTTTAATACCATATTAGTATTTAAATAAGATTGTATACAACTTTTAATCTTTTAGAAACACAGATCATCTTTTTGGTATTAAGAGTGCTTTGTAATTGTTCATTCACACAGTTTATGTATAAATATGTTATATGTTTTTATATAAATTCATTGATGTACTCCTATCTTTATAAGATATTATGTTATATTTCATACATATATACATTTTGATCCAAGAATCCAAGATTCGATCTCTCGAGATTTTTCTGAGATCTCTCCGAAATCTCTTCTCTTTAACCCCCCGAGGTGAAGGCGAGATCCGAGACGGCAATCCTTGAATCCATGTATTGATTTAGAAATCCAAATTGCATTTGATTTGTTTATCTCAACCAGATTTGGAATTCTTCTTTGTGATTATCAAAATTATTTCAGTTTTTTATTTGTTTATGAATTTGATTATGCTGGTGATTTGTGTAAAGATGCTCTAGTTTGGTCTTGACTTGATTTGAGGATTTGGTTTGTAGTTTGATTTATTTATCTTATTTGAACTTGGAGTTCTTCCTTGACAGGTTCATTATCATATTTGGTTTGGTTGAGATTAAACCATGTTTTGTTTGTTGATTTAATTTGTGTTTGTGATTTGTTCAAGACTTGGTTCAAATTTGTATTTGTTCAAAGGATTTCTCAAGACTTCAGTTAGATTGTGAACTTGACTCGATTGAGGTTTGTCATCTTTGGAATTAGCTACTCATTGAATTTAGATATAATGCCTTTCCAACTTGAAGATTTGTTTTAAAACTTGATTGTCTGATGGTTGTGTATTTTGGCTCACGTTTATTTTACTTCGGGCTTGACTTGATTACAGAAGGGTCTCATGATTCCTACTTCTTTTGTTTGGGATTTGGTTTGAGTTTGATTTGAGCAACGTGAGATAAAGGTTGATCACTGATTGATCTTCAGCCGTGAGAATTTAGAAAGTTTCTTGTTTAATTTCTGGTTCAGAACTCTCTTATGCCCAATGTCTTAATTTTCAGATTCATAGCTTTTCCCTGGATCGGGAAAATTACATTCAAAGAGGATTTAGAAGTTAGAACTATCGACTCCCAGAAACTCTGCAGTTAGGAGATTCTGGGACTGAGAAAACTGGAATTTCATGTATTTGATTTGAAAGATTTTATGATTTGATATTTGACATTCCTCTTCATTTTTTATTGAACAGTTCCCTGTTTCTTAATACACTCCAGACTATGATTAACTTAGAAGCCCAGGCTCCTCTCTACACTTCTGTTTACAGATTTCAGGAATAAGTTAAACCACGTGGGACATTTGTTTGGAGATTTTACTGTTGGTTCTGCACAATTAACATGTTTTAGATCTTTGTTGTTCCAAGTCCACGGTCTCTTGGCAGAAATCTCCCATTCACTTTGGTTTTGAACCTGGCATTCTAATCTAACCGTAAGGCCCTCCCTTTCCTTATTTTCTCTCTCTCTCTCTCTCTCTCTCTCTCTCTCTCTCTCTCTCTCTTCTCTTTTTTTATTTACATGCTTGCATTCCACCAATTTCGTTAAGGGCTGTTTATGCTCTAGATGCCATCCACCGTGCACAGATCATGACATCGTATTGTATTGCTTGAGTCAAATCACAAATATATATGAGAAAGGCATAACAGCCATGGTTTCCGAATCAAACTCTAAAACCTTTGATAGGCATTATGACACTTGTCCCATCAATTTGAAATTGAGCATAGTCCGGCCTTTGATAGGCATATGGAGAGATAGCACATGTCGATCATCCATATTTCTTCATCATTTGGTGAATAAATCACCCATCATAGAGAGACAAGACATTGGGATCTTTGAATAGACCGTTTGATGTCTATCTTAAGCATGATTTTCCATCTCGTCGAGATCTTGTGAGAAACTCAGTCTTGCCAAGAGGCCGAGATACGAGATGCCAAGATCTCATCCCATATAGATTGGTCCATAAAAAATTATCTTCGGGATACTTTGCCCCCCTGATACCCCCCACAAGGGGCGCTGCCCCCTTGACCCCTGCAACTACTCTGCACCTTGTTTATGATAGTGTAAACATATTTAATATATTTCACTATCACTTATACTATAACATAAAATTGTGTTACAAGTTTAATACCATATTAATATTTAAATATGATTATATACAAGTTTAAATCTTTTAGAAGCACAAAAATCATCTTTTTGATATTGAAAGTGCTTTATAATTGTTCATTCACACCGTTGATGTACAATATGTGTTATATATTTTCATGTCAATTCACTAATGTACTTCTATTTTTATAAGATATTATGTTATGTTTCATATATATATACACATTTTGATCCGAAAATCTGAGATTCGATCTCCCAAGATTTTTCCGAGATCTCTTCTCTTTCACCACCCCCCCCGACGAAGCCGAGATCCGAGATGACAATTATTGATCTTAAAAAGGGTCAAGGGGTGGGTTTAGAACTGGCCCCTTGGTTACTCATTGTTTTAAATTTCTTTTAAGTGAAGCCAAGACAATGGAGTGGGTTTAGAATCAACCAGATGCTCATCTCTATTTGTGAAATTAATATGATGAATTTTTATTTAGATTTATGTTTATTGTTTATTTTATTTCATTTTGTCTTTTGATTAAGGGTCAAGAGATGGGTTTTTAGCCGACCTCTTAGTTATCTATTTATTTTGGAATACTTTTAGATTATGCCAAGACTATGGGGTGAGTTTTTAGCTGGCCCCATACTCGCCTCGATTTGTTTACATTAAGTTAATTGCTTTTTATTTAATTCCTTGTTAGTTGTACATTTTATTTTTATTTTTATTTTTTTGAACATGAGCAACCTCCTCCAGGTGGCTAATGGTCCAGTTGGCCTGTTGGATGCTGAGTGGACCGTGTGCCCTCGTCAGCCGACTGCATCGACAGCCATCTTCCCCTCTTTTTTAACATCATTTTAAAGTTGACCCCACTCGAAGTTGACCTCGGGTCAACAAGTGCATGAAGGAGGAACTTGGCCGCATTGAGGGTTTTGACCCTCACCCAAACTTGACAAGCTGAGGCCGTTGGAGGGGGTCTTCCAGAGGATGAAATCATGGCTACGCGGTACCCAACCTCTCAATGGCAACTCAAGAGAACAAATCTGGCAGTATTGACGATGGCAACCCACTTCACGAACCTTGTCAACGACGGCAAAGGGGTTGAAGATCCCCATAATAGGGGCAGCTAAAGCCTCTGGCGATGCTCGGGCTCGACGATGCTGCTTGAAGGAGAATCGACTCTGCTCAAAAGAGATAATCGGCTTGCCTACGTCATGGGAAGAAGAAGAAGAAGGGACCGGCGCAACCTAAAAGAAGAAGAGGACTCGCTGGCGTCGTGAATAAGAGAAGAAGGGGGCCGATAGCACGTCTAGAAGAGGGTAAGCAACTCAAAATAACCTTCCGCCTTCTTCCTCCTCTCCTTTCTCTTGTTTTTCTCTTTTTTCGGTGGCCGAGGCTACTCCTTTCTTAGAAGCCTACCCAATTCGATTCCGGGAAAGTTACGGAAAAGAAACTTGAGTTCATGTGAGAGTCGGAGCATGCTACAGCAATCAGAACTTCCGTCAGCAGATCTTTCCATACCTACACCCACCTTCCAAGGCATCTCGACTGGGACTTGGACTACTTACCCGGAGTTGTCCCGGCTCCCATTGAGGTAAGTCCTTCATCCGGCTTCGGTCGTGACTTATTTAGGATACTATGATTCCCCCCCCCATTTTCTTTACTGATCAGGAAGGTCTTTGGGTTTGGTTTGCAACCAAATGATCCCAGCTATTCCAACACTGTCGATCTCATTGGACATCTTTTGAACCCTCCTTTTTTGCATAAACGATAAGCTCTTCATTTCTTCCTCCATTTCCATCTTCTCCTTTTTAGTCTTCCTGCTCCCTCTGACTAACTTTATATCGCCAAGTGATCTGCTCGACCCCTAATTTCATCCGGGACTGTCTATTTAAGACGTCAAGCTATACCAACATTTTTTATTGTCTTGAATGTCCAAGGCCATTAACTGCCATTGTAGTTCAACAAGTTTTTGGACAAATTGACTTTATAAGATGTTTAATTTATCTATTTTTCCCATTGTAATATGATTTGGGTCTGTCTTCGTGTTGTCTCCCTAGCATGTGCACATTTCTTCTTTGCATCACCCAATTGTTGATTCTCATCTTTTTTTAGGTGCCAACATCAGGTATATACAATACTTTATTTATTTAAATGTCCGTAATTGAAATTTAAAGTACAGTGTAAATAACACTATCTTGACTTGATATAGCTATCATTGCACGTATGGCCAAGAATTCATATTTTTAAACAATGATTGATGATATTGGAAAGGCTAGACTAGAATTAAAAGTCGTATAGATAATATCGAAGGAGTGAGATTACACTGTAATGAGCGATAGATAGACCAGAACCACCGAGAGATCAATGATAAATTTTCTCATTTACTATTTTGAGGGCACTTGGTTGTTAAAGATGTATCTGGTCAAATAAAGAATGCAAAATACTTGTTTAGTCTCATAAACAATGTTATCGAGAAAATAAGTAAAGACAACACTGTTCAGTTTGTCACTAACAATGAAACCTCTTAAAAGGTTGTAAAGAAGAAACTTATGGAGGCCAAACCACACTTGTTTTAAATATCCTATGCTACACATTCCATTGATTTAATATTAGAGAACATTGATAAGGAGGTATTTGTCAAGGCCTTAGTGAGCCAATAACAATAGATTACATGATTTATACATATGTACCATATATACTAATGTATCTCATCAGAGAATATACTGATAGAAAGGATCTAATACAACTTGCTCTAACAAGATATATCACGTATTTCCTTGCATTAGAAAACATGCTGAGACATTGAAATGACACGAAGAGATTTATATTTTCATCTGCATACATCGATTACATGACTAAGCTTCATGATAGAATGGACCAATTTGATATATTGGCAAAGATGGAGCACATTATTAAAGATAACAGATGGTCAGAAAGAGTGCAGTATTACTTGTGACAAAACCCCTGGTACGTGTTGAGATTGGTAGATTCAAATAATAAAAACTAAATGAGATACTTATAATAATACAATGGATAGAGTCAAGTTGAAAAACCAAAGAGAAACATCCCAAGAATTATAAAAAATAGTGGAAAACAATAGATAACATATGGGATAAGACACTCTTCCATGACATTCATGTTGCAAGTATTTGTTTTTATATTATATTTCATAAATTTCATGATAGTAAAAATGTCATTAATGGTTGTCTTTCCCTTTTACCCAGACATTTCTTGAATCCAAACATATAATATGGTAAGCAAGTATTCCATGACTAAGAGGTTATATGATATATGTTGTTAATGATACAATATTTAGTTAGGACTTCGCATGACAATAGGAGCTAAAATTGAATTGAGTGATTGCTTACTGACAAGAAAATTTAAGTTTTTAAGGCAAATGTCATTAATTTATATTTTATATCATATTTCAAATGATATCATATAAGCATAAAATTAGAGTCTACAAAGATCATGATCTATGATATTCATATGATAAGGTTTCTCTTAGTATGTTACAAAACATTTGAGTTATGTTTACTGTTTTTTAATGTTATTACACACTGAGTTTATTATTTATCTTTTTGGTAGCTGAGTGGTGGATTCAAGTATCCAACAGAAATGAATGAAAAACACTAGCCGCTATTGCTATATGAGTATTGAATCAAAATACTAGTTCATCCCAGTGTGAGAAGAGCTTGAATATTTTTAGTATGATACACGAAAAAAGGAACAAACTGAAGAGTGATAAATTAAACAAACTAGTGTTTTGCCATTACAACATGTGGCTAAGAATGAAGAAAATCTAGGATCGCAAAAGACTTTCTGAGGAAGGATTTGCAAGTGGTCCTTATAAGCAGAGATACAATACAAATGGTCAGGGCCTATTGCAGGGGGATGTTGGCTTAAAATACCTCTTTCAAGAAGAACATTCACTTTCAACATAAATAAAAGACATTGTCTCTCCAGCTCCAAATTTTGACCCCAACGATCGAGCATGGGCCGAAAGAGAACTCGACAACATGACAGGTGAAGATGAAAATAAACAAACGTAAAAACAAAGAGGTATTTAGGTTCCTTGTACAACACCAGTTTAACAGGACCCACCTTACACCACAACTCCGGGGCCAACTCCAAAGCCTCTAGCCACAGCTCTAGGACCTTCTACTATCCAGAAGAGTACACAGAGGAAAAAAAAAGATTTGGAGGATTTAAATTGTTGAAGATTTACTAACGCGATATTGGACTAGGTAAGAAAGAAAAGGAAGCGGACAAGAGTAGAAAACTAGTTATCAGCCGAACACCTGTGAGTCCCGGTGACAGTACCTAGGCACCCTCAAATGATGAGGGGGAAGAGTTCATTCCACCAATACAAAAACAAAATCAAGATGGTTCAGGTAGAGGAGGAGGAGGTGGTGGTGGTGGTTCAGGATCTAGCAGCACACATACGAGTGGAACACGGACTAATGATCTATGTCACCGTCGACATTTAAGTGGAAGAAGTCAATGTTAAAATCAATTGAATTTCTTTGATGAGCACGTAGGGGCACATTATCTAGAACCCATTTCAAACTTCAAGCTATGTTATCCATCCTCACCTCCACCTCTAGCACCGAACCGCATATATGCCGAGTTAGTATTTTCATATGAGTACAAGCCAATCATAATTGGCCAATCTAAGTGGAGCATTCAAGAAAATCAAGATAATAAAAACAATGAGGGCCAATACCAAAGATGGTCGGTGGATAAGGTATAATTTTTTTACATATGAATTGCACAATTTTCTATATTTATTAGAATTCATATTGGTGATTTTAATATCAACATGTCGTAATATGTCTCGTAGAGATGATAGTCATATGAATGTGTGGATAGGAAGGTAAAAAAAATTTACATATGAATTGCACAATTTTCTATATTTATTAGAATTCATACTGGTGATGTTTAATATCAACATGTCGTAATATGTCTCGTAGAGATGATAGTCATATAAATGTGTGGATAGAAAGGTATAATTTTTTTACATATGAATTGTACAATTTTCTATACTTATTAGAATTCATATTGGTGATGTTTAATATCAACATGTCGTAATATGTCTCATAGAGATGATAGTCATATGAATGTGTTACATATTCACTTTAAAGTTTTATATTTTTTCTAAGTGCTCTCATATTTTTAAAAGATTTATCATAATTTTTATGAATTTCTAGAAAAGAAAAAAATTTACCGATCTAGACTGATTCTGGGTTAATCAAATTCGATCCGAATCGAATCGAATTGGATTGAGCATGACCAAGTCTGATCCGGTTTTCTATGCCCCCCAGCACACAATAATTTTTCACACTTTCCAATTATCCATTATTAATCTTCTAATACTTTAAGGTTGGATTGGAGCATCACTTTTCACTCTCTGTCATGTTCCTTTCCCACTTTGGTCAAATGTTGGTAATATGATTAAAATGAGAACTCAAAACAATGAAGCACATGACCAGTAGGGCAGAATCAATGTTTGACGTGGCAAATTTCCGAAGTAGAAACTGATAATGAAATGATAACAGGGAAAGAGATGGTTTTACATGAAGGTCAAGCCTATGAGTGAAATGTCAATTTCCTATTTCAACTTCCAATTGGTCATAACTCATCATTAAATAAATGTAAAATAAATGCAATTGCACATTGCAGTTATGTTATTTATCTTTAATTAAGAGCAATGTTGCAGTAAAAAGTTAGCTATCAATGATACATGAGTTCATGGATTGTAGAATCAGGCGATCCGGATTGGGATCGGCCAATTCTTGGATCGGATCGGCCATGATTGATCTAATTCTCAGCGGAACTACCGATCTAGATAGAAGATCAGTCCGGATTGGTGTTTCTGGGTGGAATCGGTGCTGGAATCGATCGATTTAGTCGATTCTAGATTGATTCTGGCAATTCCTCGCTGAAATCAACCCAAAGACAGCCAGGGCGGCCGTCCTGCCGTGGCGGCCCTCTTCCCCGCCCTGTAGCAGCAGCGAGTTGCCGCCGTGGCGACGATTCTGGGCCTATTTTGGAACCAAAATCGTCCCAAAATGAGGTAGATTGGATCGGAATCCAATCTAACTCCTAGTTTTTTTTCTGTTTTAGGAACCTTTTAAGGATCAATCTTGATCAATTTTTCTTCTGATGGATTGGTCGGAATTGGTACGATCCGGATCGGATCGGACTTGTCCAATCCAATGACCGATTCTAATACCATGATTCTTGCATGAGCTAGTGATGGGGACCGGTACGGACCGGATCGTCCTTTTGTTTGGAGATAGCGTCTTGCGAGTCCTCAGGAAACAACGTAGTTATTTCTTTTATGTCGTAGTGTTAGGATTTTATTTTTATGCATTTTATTTGAATAATTAAAGTCCTTTGAGTCCTTTTTATTTTAGTCCTTTAGAGGACATATATGTAATTAGGGTTTTTAGAGGCCCATCTTGTAATGTCCAGCTCTATTTAAAGAGCCCAAGTCTTTGAATGAAGAGAGATGGATGTTTTGAAGAAGAGAGAAGCTCTCCCGTTTTCCCCCTTTCCCCTCCGACGTCGGCGTCGTTCCCAAACCTCCGGGTGTTCCCGGTTCTCCCCTCCCCTCCCCGGTGTTCCTCCTCACCTCCGGAGCTAGGTCCGGTGCCTTCTTCCCCCTGTCCCGTCATGTTTCCGACCTCCGTCGACGCCTTCATCGAGATCTTGCCCTAGGTCCGTCCGGACCCTCCCACCTCAGTCCCTCACCTCCCCTCGACCCCTTCAGCAGTCCCCTTCACCCTTACGG
Source organism: Cryptocoryne crispatula var. balansae (assembly GCA_036172225.1). NCBI lineage: Eukaryota > Viridiplantae > Streptophyta > Magnoliopsida > Alismatales > Araceae > Cryptocoryne > Cryptocoryne crispatula. Next base: position 12,772,156 of record CM069930.1, read on the forward strand.
TCCCCCTTCCCCCGCTGGAAGCCCCTGCGACAGACCCCCCCTCCTGTTCCGGTTCCGTCCGCACCCGCGGGGACACCCCGCGAGCCCTAACCGACCACCCCACCCCCGGACACCCCCCCCAACCGAAGCCCCCCCCACAGGTCCTTTGGCCTCCCACAGAGCAACCTCAAAACCCCCTTCCGCCGTCGTCCCCGCCCCCTTCCCCTGCCGGCTACACCCCCCCTGCAGACCCGGCGAAGACGAAGACGAGGAGAAGGGAAGAGGAAGAAGAAGACGAAGCAGCCCCGCCGGCGGAAGGTCCCGGCCGGCCCGCTCCCCTCCGGCGACGTCGACGGCGGTGCTCCCGCCCCCCCTTTCCCCGCGCGGTGGCGCCCCTGCACCACGGAGATCCTCCGCCTTCCCGCCCGCTCGAAGCCGACGCGAAGGCTCGGCCGCCCGCGTTCGATCGAAGCCCCGCGAGGCGGGGTACGCGGCACCGAACCGCGTGGCCACGACTCCCTCGCCGGGCGAGCCCCGCGCGGCCACGACCCCCACCGGGGTTAAGTCGCTCGCGCGAGCGAGCACCGGCCGGCCGGTTCGCCGCGGCCGGCCCGCGCATACGCGGTCCACGAGCCAAACCGGGCCATCGGCCGGTTCAGCCGGGTTCGAGCCCGGTTCACGCCGGTTCAGACCGGTTCCAGCCCGATTCAGGCCGGTTCAGACGTCCAGAAGCCGGTTCAATGCCGGTTCAGCCTTCCTGGACCCGGTTCAGACCGGTTCAGGGCCGGTTCAGTGAGTTTTGACCCCGGTTCAGGCCTTTTAAGGCCGGTTTAAGGTCGTTTTGGACCAGTTCAGCAGTTGTGGGCCCGGTTCAGCGGCCGTGGGAACCGGTTCGGTGGATTTCAGGCCCAGTTCAGCAGTTTCCAGCCCGGTTCGACGCGGTTCAACGCGGTCCAAGGTCGGTTCAGCACCCTTTCGGTCCGATTCAGCGCCCGTCAGCCCCGTTTGGGCAGCCTTCAGCTCGGTACTGCAACCTCGGGCCCGCCGACACGCACCGGGATGGCGGCACCTCCTTTCCTGTCCCGCATCAGTTTGGTATCAGAGCCGGCGCCGACTTGTTTCCACGAGTCGGGATTCTTACATTGCGCGGGACATCGGCACTTCAGTTTTGACGTCACATTACCATTGGAGGTGCACACCACAGCATTTCTGTCCAGCTCTTCACGCAGCGTCATCTCGCAGCCTCTTTTCGAGTTGATCGCTCCAGATTATCAGGTGGTCGAGGACGGTCGAGCTTATATCCAGTTTGCTCGTATTGTCAGAGGCCGACTTAGACCATGGACAGTGCGGTACGTAGAAGATGCATGGTGCGAGATAGTTCCGGACACTGTCTCATCCTAGGTTTAGAGTGGTTAGCTGATCGGCAGGCAGATTTAGACACATTCGCTCGAGAGCTTACCTTGCGGCCCAAGGAGTACAGAGCACTGAGAGAGCCGATCTGCATCGGCAACACTTGTGCCCAGTGGCCTGTGCCTGAGGAGCAGCCTGACACGCTTATCGAGGTAATTTATGAGGCCAGTCCAGAGCTTGCCGCAAAGTATGAGCAGCAGTGCACCATAGATGCCGAGGCAGACAGAGCCATCGAGGTTGAGCTGACTGAGCAGCTTACAGAGTTACTGCTTGAGCTGACAACAGAGCAGCGACACCTTGTCGAGGCCAAGACCGATCGAGCCATCATGACCGAGTTGACAGCACAGGTTATGGAGCTACTGATAGAGCTGACCACCGAGGCTGTTCCAGAGGATCCGCGCATAGTTGACTCGACAGAGTACCCAGATTTGGAGCTTGACAGCACGAACGACACCGTCTGGGTCACCTTCTGCGGTTACCTTAGAGCTTTCCGGTCTCACTTTGTTCTCACCCGGGTCGCACTACCGCCGTCCTCCGTTTTAGTAGTAGCCGTGTTGATCGTACGGCACTACAAAACTCGAGGACGAGTTTTTCGCAACCGGGGGAGAATGATGGGGACCGGTACGGAACGGATCGTCCGTTTGTTCGGAGATAGCGTCTTCCGAGTCCTCAGGAAACGACGTAGTTATTTCTTTTATGTCGTAGTGTTAGGATTTTATTTTTATGCATTTTATTTGAATAATTAAAGTCCTTTGAGTCCTTTTTATTTTAGTCCTTTAGAGGACATATATGTAATTAGGGTTTTTAGAGGCCCATCTTGTAATGTCCAGCTCTATTTAAAGAGCCCAAGTCTTTGAATGAAGAGAGATGGATGTTTTGAAGAAGAGAGAAGCTCTCCCGTTTTCCCCCTTTCCCCTCCGACGTCGGCGTCGTTCCCAAACCTCCGGGTGTTCCCGGTTCTCCCCTCCCCTCCCCGGTGTTCCTCCTCACCTCCGGAGCTAGGTCCGGTGCCTTCTTCCCCATGTCCCGTCATGTTTCCGACCTCCGTCGACGCCTTCGTCGAGATCCTGTCCTAGGTCCGTCCGGACCCTCCCACCTCAGTCCCTCACCTCCCCTCGACCCCTTCAGCAGTCCCCTTCACCCCTACGGTCCCCCTTCCCCCGCTGGAAGCCCCTGCGACAGACCCCCCTGTTCCGGCTCTGTCCGCAGCCGCGGGGACACCCCGCGCGCCCTAACTGACCCCCACCCCCCGGACACCCCCCCTAACCACGAAGCCCCCCACCACAGTCCTTTGGCCTCCCACGGAGCAACCTCTAAACCCCCTTCCACCGTCGTCCCCGTCCCCTTCCCCTGCCGGCTACACCCCCCCCTGCAGACCCGGCGAAGACGAAGACGAGGAGAAGGGAAGAGGAAGAAGAAGACGAAGCAGCCCCGCCGGCGGAAGGTCCCGGCCGGCCCGCTCCCCTCCGGCGACGTCGACGGCGGTGCTTCCGCCCCCCCCCCTTTTCCTGCGCGGTGGCGCCCCTGCACCGCGGAGATCCTCCGCCTTCCCGCCCGCTTGAAGCCGACGCGAAGGCTCAGCTGCCCGCGTTCGATCGAAGCCCCGCGAGGCAGGGTATGCGGCACCGAATTGCGTGGCCACGACTCCCTCGCCCGGGCGAGCCCTGCGCGGCCACGACCCCCACCGGGGTTAAGTCGCTCGTGCGAGCGAGCGACGGCCGGCCGGTTGGCCCCGGCCGGCCCGCGCATACGCGGTCCACGAGCCAGACCGGGCCAGCGGCCGGTTCAGCCGGGTTCGAGCCCGGTTCACGCCGGTTCAGACCGGTTCCAGCCCGATTCAGGCCGGTTCAGACGTCCAGAAGCCGGTTCAATGCCGGTTCAGCCTTCCTGGACCCGGTTCAGACCGGTTCAGGGCCGGTTCAGTGAGTTTTGACCCCGGTTCAGGCCTTTTAAGGCCGGTTTAAGGTCGTTTTGGACCAGTTCAGCAGTTGTGGGCCCGGTTCAGCGGCCGTGGGAACCGGTTCCGTGGATTTCAGGCCCGGTTCAGCAGTTTCCAGCCCGGTTCGACGCGGTTCAACGCGGTCCAAGGTCGGTTCAGCACCCTTTCGGTCCAATTCAGCGCCCGTCAGCCCCGTTTGGGCAGCCTTCAGCTCGGTACTGCAACCTCGGGCCCGCCGACGCGCACCGGGATGGCGGCACCTCCTTTCCCGTCCCGCATCAGCTAGTCTTTAAAGCCATGTACGGTAAAACTATCATTAAAAAATACCCAAAAGCTAGCCCTTTCAGGACTACTGCTGAACACAATGAAACAATTAAAGCACATATCAAAATAATAAAGAAATCAAGCAGCACAAGTATTGGAACAAAAAATGCACACAATCATGGCGCTGTCAATGGGAGAGCAAAAGAACATAGCAATTTCTGCCGTGTTATATAAACTAACGGTAAGCATTAAAATTAAAATAATCACTTAAAATATCTGTATCAGGAAAGTATTTCGAAGATTTTGACAGCAGTAATCCAGTGTCTTTCCATTGGAATACACGGAACCATACCACATTAAACCTTCTGATGCTAAATGTCTGACAAGCCAGGAATATTTTTCCATCTCATATTGGCAGTTGACAGCTAGGAAAGTAAAGAACAAGAACAATGGAGAGGTATTAAGAAACAATTTTCATGAACAAAGGATCAAAGATGTTCTTATCATGCAAAAAAATTGAAGGGCAAACATATGACCACTATATTTTCCATGACCAGAACCAGAAAACTAAATCAAAAATGTTCTTATCATGCAAAAAACATATTACCATTATATTTTCCATGACCAGAACCAGAAAATCTATCTTTCATCAACTGTAATTGACCCTCGTGAATCTGTGTAATTTCAGATTCGCCATTAACTTCCTGAAAAGAGAAGCCAAAATTAGTACTTAAATTATGTAAGTTAAAAGAGCCACATATGGATCAACGAGGAAGCATCATTATATGAATGTCTGGGAAAACTGTTATAGATTGTGTACAGTTTCTCTTTTACTGTCACAAATTATTTTATATTCATAAAGTTATAAATATGTGTATATATGCAAAATTTCTGCAATTTTGCATGGATCACAAATAGATAATAAGAGCATTTCTGCCATTTGCATGTTATCGTAGAACTGAAAACCATGTGTACTTCCCCTTTATAAAGTGGTCTTCTTGTGAGAGGGTAGACAGAAACAGTGGAAGTGGGATGGTCACAAACTGGTTATTTCAAGCTGCATACAGTGCTGATCAACCTGGGCCCTTGTCCCACCTGTAAATGTCAAAAAAACAGAAAAAAAAAGCAAGAGGATGATGGAGATGGATCAAATGGATATGGAAGAACTTCTAAGTCAAGAGATCCATTAGAGGGGGAGGGAGAGGCCAAGAGAAACTCCAAACCTTAATTACCCATCCCCTTACCCACCAATGGTGTGTGTGAACCTACAGGCTTAAGCAACATGGCATAGCCTCCTTGTTGCTGTTAGTGGGGAGCCAAGGATGCTTTTAACCTTCAGGTGCTCATGCTCTAACACTAGAAGAGAAGAGAGAAAAGAGAAAGGACTGAGACCTCTTTCCTGTTGCCGTGGTTGCTGATTTGCTAAAAAAAAGGTAGAACCAAGGATCATGGGTCAGAATCAGTCACCAATCAGCTAATGCCGACTCTAATCCAGAACAGAAAAGTTGGCCAATTTCTTGAGAGAAAAATCAATACAAAAATGGCCCAGATTAGTTCTTCAAAAATAGAAAAAAATTTAAGTGTAAAAAAACACAGATGTTTATTCCTAAGGGGATTCCTATGCAAGGGAGGAGGGGGAGAAGAGTTTGTGTTGAGTCCGAGTCATCGGATCTGGGCATAACATTTGATCATTTAAAATCGTCGAATGTAGCATATGGACCTGATATGCCTGTATCTGATGACTTCCATCGTATCGGGTCCATCTTCTTCCCTCAGGCAGCGAAGAAGATGCCGCAGTGCTGCCATTGGCCACCAATTCCAGCAGGAGTCACCCGATTAGCCGATAATTGGCCAATGCAAACTGAATTGGTTTTGATCCAGGCCAATGCATTCAATTTTGGCTGATTCTAACAGGAAATTCGAGGTGGATCGGTCCCCCACCAAAAAAATTTAAATTGGACATTTCTTTTGTCAAGAAAAATCCATGTTCTTCCTTGTTAGAAAAGGATTTCTTTTTATTTTGTTTGGGTCTAGCATTGACAACTATGAAAATTGATGGTATTCCATAGAAGTATGAGCTAATTCATGGTAGGTATAAAATATGCAGTGAGGTTGTTGAATTATTTGAAATTTTATTTTTTGACTTCTCCTCATCGGACTTGCAAAGTTCCAATGTTCGTTACATCAAATAATCGAACAACTATTTGAACATACTTGATTAACAGTCATAATAATTCATGAATAGAAGACATATATCCGCACAATAAAAAACAGAGAGCGACAGTTCCATGAACTTGATGAAACGTAGCTTAGTTTGATTTGGTTAGATTTGAATTGGGTTTTATTTTTTCGTTAAGATGTGTTTTTTTTGTTCAAGTTTGATGTTTCTTATATTTTAATTTTTTTTGAGTTTTTTTTAATTGTTTAAGGTTCATTTGCAGGGTTTAGTTTAATTTGAATCAGTTGTTTATTTCAATAAATAAAACTTGGTGTCTTTTAAGAATAGGGTTTTAAGTACTGAGTTTGACTTCTAGGTTTGGTTTTCGGATCTGATCTTCTTTTTTCTTTTTTTGGTTTGGGGGAGGGGGCAGCTTCGGATCATTTTCCTTTTTTTAACTTCTGTCACATGATTTGTGGTTCAGAATTCTTGGTTCAGTTTAAATTTCAACTTCAGTTTTGTTTTGACTGAGATTAAGCAGATTTTTGTGGTTTTTGGGTTCTCTGGTTTGGATTCCAGTCTTCTAGTTTTTTTTGGGGGGGGGGACGTTTTGGATTTTAAGATTTAGAGATTTTTTTTCTTTCATTTCTGATTAGGTGGACTTTGGATCTCAGAGTTCAGACTTCTATGTTTCAAATTTGGAAAAAAAATTCTAGAATTTGATGTTTCAGTTTAAAATTTTAGATTTAGGACTTGAAATTTTGAGTTTCAGGCTCAAAATCCAGCATGTCAGATTAGGATTTCAGATTTGGGATTTTTTTTGAAGGTTGATTTGTTATTTAGCTTTTATTCGGTTATATTGAATTTTAAGTTGGCTTACGTTGATAAGAGGTCTTATCGGATTTAGTTAGTCAGAGTGTTTGTGTATTTTTGTTATGGCTGGAAAAGTTGTTTAAAGTTCCATTGAGATCAAATTTGTTTAAATGGTGTTTGTATTAATTCAGTGCATTTGGGTAAGTTTCAGGTTGGATATTGAGCTCTGGTAAATTTTAGATTCAAAGATTTTCAGATCCTGGATTTTGGTTTTCCTCTCTTCTTCTTTTCAATTTCAGAATTCAAATCTAAGACTTAAATTGCATGGATTTTAAGTTTGTTCTTTGAAAGGGTTTGGACTTGAGTTTGGTGTGGGGCTCAATCATTTCAGAATTCTGTTCTATTGTTTGTTCTGGGGTCAGGTCCGAAACCTTCTTATTAGTCGCAATTGGTTTTGGTATAGTTATTCTCAGAGGTCGATGTTTTATCAAGCCTTTGGTTTTGGTTTAGTTTCAGAAATCAATGTTTTATCAAGCCTTTGATTTGAAGTATTCAATTCCCACCTTAGTTTCCTGTCAAATTCTGATTTCAGATTTTTTTTAAATTGTGAAGTGGCGCGGGACAGAATTAATGGACTGTGAGTTTAGGACTTGCGAACTAGCTCACATCAAGAATTTAAATCAGATTTTCATAGCGTCAAATTTAAAGTTACAAAATCAGTAAGAAAATGTTATTATTAGAAATTGGTCCAGTGACTTTTCCTTAAAAGGATATTGAAAGAAATCTTAAAGAAGACCGCTCTCAACCAACAGAGGATTTCAATCCCTCAATTAACAGAGACTGATTTAGAATAGTTTCAAAACGTTAGGATACTCTGATTTAACTCACAATTATGCCAACTTCTTTTTAAAAAAAAAAGAAACGGGCTAGGAACCTACACACGACTAAGCTTGGCTTTCAATGCATAAAAGAAGAACAAAGTAAACATCTAAGGATTAAGGTTAGGAATATGCCTCCACGCCGAAACGTGGGTGTCAACTCGGTTGACTGTGAACACCACTTCCCTTATACAAATAAGGGATTATATGCTTACAGACGTTCAGAAAAATAAAGATCCACGTCTCGCAGGACAGTATAGGATCAACAACACAGATTGGGGGGTGTTCACAGCCAGGTTGACAAACAACCACCCAGAGACAGCTCAATCCCGATCGAATAGTCTGTGGTTGTCTTCAACTTGATTCCACAAATTTCAACCGAAGGAGTAAGCAGAAGAATGGGATCAGAATCCATGTGCTAACAGGGTGGTGCTAGTCCAGACTGTCGAAGCTGGCATCTCCAGGGAGTCGCCCAATAGGACAGATAATGTAAGAACCCGGTATGACAGAAAACACCACCAACCTTCAGGGGACTACGTCCACTCTGAGGGGTGACCACTGGATGTGGACCAGTGTAGCAAGGAACTAGAGATCTGTCATATAAGACGTTCAAAATAGATCATATGCATTTCAAAGGATGAACAGCACCGTTCATCATTTCCCTAGATCGTGGGAGGGACTTGGAATCATCGATCACTCTTAAATCTCAATCAAACTTGATGTCACACCTCCAGGAGCTCATCAAGAAGGTTGAAGCCGAAGAAGAGGGAGGAATCAACCACAAACAGATTCAAGAAGTCGTAGGACTAGTTCTGGGATCGTCTCCGGCCCAATGACAAGGCGGACATTCCACTGAACTAGAATAGCCGATAATTCCATCGAAGTCAACCAAGAACGGGAGGACCAGTTCTGCAATGACACCTTGTCGACAGGGTTATAGTCGAGGCGAGAGTCGTAGATCTGGAGCATAGTAAACCGACGGGATCGGAACCAGAGGAGACTATTCGGAATCACCAAAACAAGCCATCTTTGATCAGGTTACTTATCTGCGCTAGGAACCTCACGGTTTCAGCTGTTGGAGACACCAGATCCGATATGGATCACCACAAGACTTGCCGACGGGAGCATCGAAACCTTCTTCCAGGAGGTAGATTAGGTCCAGAGAACAGCGAACATGGTGTTCGCCTAATCTGGAACTCGGAGGAGAAGATGTAGGAGCTCGGGAAAGGATGCCGCATTCACCAGGCTCCACCGGAATCGTCACCAGGAGCCAAGAAGAGGAAGACATCTCGATGGAGCGAAGGTGTGTGCGCAGAACTTCCAGCAGTCGGACAAAAGCTACCACGTACACTAAACTAGAAGAATAAGAGCTGGAATGGGACTAAGGGAACAACTCTCTAAGCTACAGTGAGGTGAAACGAGCTTGTGGAAGGCGGCCATGGCGGTCGGAAGAGCGCGGCTAGGGTTCGCTCGCGGAGACGGTCGAAGGGGAAACTGATACCGCCGAGAAAGAGAACGCCACTAGCGGAACTAAAAAGGTGAAACTACGACACTAAAGGGCAAAACAGGAATGAAATATAGCAACGGCACTTTCATTTTTTTTCTTCATCCATCTCCCCATCGGTATACATGGCCTTATATAGGCGTGTGTGGAACAAAATAGAAAAAGTTTGTAAAAAAGAAAAAATATGATGTGCGTAATGGGCCGCGGGCAGAAGTTAGCCCACTATGAACTGTGACCCGATTTGTGCAAATAGGGAGATTAAAAACCAGTTCCAATGTCTCCTAGCCATAAATTGTCTTTCCGCCGACTGTAGACTTTACCATAGCGGTATTGAGAACGGGTGTCCCCACCATGAAGCTTCGGACCTCTCTAAGTCACGATAACATTTAGATTGGTATCTTTCTGATATTTTTATTGCATGCCTTCAAACATCCAGATTTCTGACTAATGGACTTTAGATTTCCCTCATCTCGAATGTTAAAAATCAAATTTCAGATTTGTGTGTTTGCAACCCTCCCCTCCGCCCTTTTAATGTTTTACCCCTTCTTTATTCCTATTTTCTTTTTATTTGCGTTCCTTCAAAGCCATAGATCTATTAATGCTCTTTTCAACCTCAATTATGCATCGAATATGACATCTTTGCTGATTGTTCAATCAAGATATGTATACATGGAGAAAAGACACTGAAACCATAATTCCCATGAATTTGAGCAAATAAGGATTAAATCCCCTTCTACACATTAGAAAATTTATCTGTCAATTGATGTGGGATTGTCTCATTTGGCCTTTGATAGGCACTAAGCACCATTCCCAATGGTTCAAGATAAAGTACTGCTAGCCTTTGATAGGCATGGGTGACTCCTCCCATTGATTTGTCACCTCGTTGGCTTGTGGTTTGGCATGTATGCATGTGTATGCTTAGCCTCCCCATAGCCCACCCTTTAAGGGGAATGGTATGACATTGGGGTATTTATTAGACCTTTTTGTGACAATCCTTATAGAGCATACGATGTGCACAAGGCCGGCCACCAATTAGCTCTTTGTTATGATTATTTTATGTTAAGCCAAAGCATAGGCGTACGCAAGACTGGCACACAATTAGCCCAATTAACCTTGGTTGTTTGATTAATTTTCCAAAGACATAAGGCATGCACAAAGCCAGCCCCTAATTAGTCTTGGAATAGATTTTTATCTAATTGGTGCCGCAGCCCCCAATTAGTTTCAATTTTTGGGTGGATTGTGAGTTCTTATTAAGTCAAGATGGCCATAAGGCCCACTCTGTCTTCACCTGTCTGCTGTTCAGTTCTCATCTGAACTGTTGTCCCAGTTATCGGCATATCTCTGAATGTTCATATGCTCTTCATGTTCCAATCATACCGGTTTCCTCCTTGAACAGGGCTTGATTTTGGTTAAAATTTGTGCAATATAGGCTGACGCTGGATGATTACATGACGAGTAGACTTGGTGGCTGGTAGGGCCAAGGATGATATGTCAGTTGCTCAAAGTTTAATTGCAACGTAGCTCTTTAGAGATGTTTGGACAAGCCTAAAAGCTTAGGGGTAACCCCACTCAAAGATATAGGTACCAAGAGGCCCAAAATGTAAACTAGATGGCTGGGCTATCCCATAGGCTCAAGAGGAGGAATCCCGATCACCAGTAGATGTTACAGGTAGACTTTGTTGAAGCCACAAAATAGGGGAGGCCTTTGGGTGAGGACATGAGAGGGTAGATTGGGTTACAACCACGAATCCTCTTATATGTTAAATAGGTCCATCCTCTCGAACCTGCAGTGTCGGCCTACCTCAACTTGTGTAGATTTTTTTTAGTTGACGAGTGGTGGAGCTCCTTTTTTTTCATTGTCTGGGTTCTCCCAGCTCTGTAAGTATTTGGATTACCGTCCTCTCCTTTTTGCCTGTCTATCCGTTAATTGTTTCCATCCTTGGGGGAGGTCATCATTACCAATTTTGTTTGCACTACCGGGCATGCCCTTTTTTCCCTTGTTTCAGTTGTTGTAAGGATCAAGATTGTTAATTCTTCAATTTCTTCAACCACGGGCTGCTGGGGCTTGTCAGTTAAGTGAACTGAAAGGGGCCCCTTCCCCAGGCCACAACATGAGCTAGGCACAATTCTGCCATCAGATTTGCCAACCAAGTAATTTTTCTCATAATTTGGGCATATCTTGTCTGTACTTTTCTTTCCCGGTTCTCGGTTGGCCTTCCACTGGTCCTGCCTTTAGAGCAAGCAATTCTGGACTCAAGAAGGGCTTGCACCCTTAGTATCCTAACCATCAGTTACATTGTGCTTCAATCGGTGAGGAGAAGAAGAGCAGCAGCCAATGTTGCAGCCTTTGTATGAGGACACCTGATGTGCTTGCATGCAGCAGCTACTCTCTCAGGCTGTGGGGATGTTGATGTCTTCCTGCGATTGCAGTGGGTGAAGCCAGCCCGGATAAAGACAACTTCCAGCCACAGTTCCAGGGCACCAGAAGAAAGAGAATGAGAAACCAGCAAAGAAAAGTACAATGCTGCTTCTGGGTCACATGCAAGAGAAGCAGTGGGTCACGGCTGTTTTTTGTTTTTTCTTTTGAAGGTGGCAGAGACACACTTCATTAAAATGCAAAAGAGATGAGTACAAACTTTAAGAGAAACAAGAAGCCAAAGGCAATAAAGATCCACTCTACAAAGACAGTAGAGGGGAGCCTATCTAAACAAAATCTTCCAGCTAAGAGGCAAGGAAAAGAAGACACATACAGGTAGGAAGCCGAAATGAGCAACAAACCAACACACTTTATGCAGAAGGAAGCACTCAATAGGATATCCCCTTGGCTACAGAATTGCTGAGAAAACATCCTACGATTTCTTTCCCTCCAAATGACCCAAAGAATTGCGAAGGACAACCTCTATATTGTATTCTCGATTGTCCAGGAGAGTCAATTTAGGACATTCAACCACCAACATTAAAATAATAATAATGATGATAAAAAATTAAATAAAGGGGAGAGAGAGAGAGAGAATCATGCACTCTCACTCACTCTCATGCAACGAGCCGTGGCTGTGCTGAACGGTAAGGCAGTTGAAAGTCCAATAAGGACTAAGTCACGGCAAGGGAGGAATAAAAGAAGAAAAGCAATAAAAATCAAAGGAAGAGAAGGCAAAAGATAAGATTTTCCCTCCCGAAGAGGAGATACTGTGCAGCCAAGTTTGTGACGAAATAAAAGAAAAGGGAATGATGATAAAAGAAAATGAATAAATGCATGAAAATGAAAATAAATTAAATAAATAAAAACTGACTAAAAATGATGGTGACAAAATAAATATATATAAATAATAGAATATAATTTAATGTAAAAAAATAAAAAATAAAATTGAACAACATTAAAAAATCAGATGTTTTATAAATAATGATAAAGTAAAATAAGAAATAAATTAAAATGGTAAAACAAATAAATTAAAATGAATGACAAAATAAATAAATTAAAAATTAAAAATAAATAAATAAATAAATAAAATTTGAAAAATTTGAAAACAAATGAATGAAGAAAAAAGGGCAACCAATTTTTTGTAACCGGCGAGGTGTCTCGCTAATTGGATGTAACTAGTGGGAGATCCCACCCGTTGAAATTAACGGGTAGGTCTCACTTAGTCCCACCAGCTGGAGATAAAAAGCTATGGAAGTTCCTATCATCAAATGAAAGCAAATAACTGGTGAGGGTAATTCCTAGACAAAAATACCCCCACCTCTTTACAAAGAGAATTCAAGTCTCACCTGAAGGACTTGGTTAACAAAGAGGAACTACCAAGGAGTAGAGCTCTTGCCGAGACTTAATCTCCTTAGGAGAAAGCTCCAGATGCAATTGTGGGACCAAAATGGAGATGTCACCATCCGGATGCACCAGTGGGCCAAAATAAGCTGAAGTGACCCCAATCGGGCCCAAAATAGAATAAACCAAGCTTGAACTGTGTTGATATCATGGAATGCCATCTCGCGAGATCTCGGTCTCGTCAAGGAGGCCGAGAAACGAGATCGCCGAGATCTCACCCCATGTAGACTGGTCCATAAAAAACGTGACCCCCGCGACCTGACCGCGCAGGTCGATCCGCGACTACTCTGCGCCCCGTTTATGATAGTGTAAACACATTTAATATATTTCACTATCGCTTATACTATCACATAAAAATGTGTTACAAGTTTAATACCATATTAGTATTTAAATAAGATTACATACAAGTTTAAATCTTTTAGAAGCACAAAGATTATCTTTTTGGTATTGAAAGTGCTTGTAATTGTTCATTCACATAGTTGATGTACAAAATGTGTTATATATTTTCATGTAAATTCATTTATGTACTCCTATTTTTATAAGATATTACGTTATGTTTCATACATATATACATTTTAATATGAGAATCCGAGATCCGATCTCCCGAGATTTTTCTGAGATCTCTCCGAGATCTCTTCTCTTTCACCCCTCCGAGACGAAGCCAAAACCCGAAATGTATTTACTAAAGGGGCACTGAACCGGCCCCAAAACACTGTAAACCGGGTTGAACCGGTTTGAATCAGACAGAACCAGTAAGAACCAGCAATAGGCTGGTTTGCTGGATCGGCAGGAGGTCACCAAACAGATGGGCTGGGCCAGCTGGTTTTCTTTAACCCCCAGGGGATGTGGCGTCACGGCATTGAACCCCCAGGAGCGTGAAGGCATGCCGCAGAAGGGGAGGCATAGCACCTGTTGGAGATGCCCAGTAATGGGAACCATGGCAAAACAGGGGCGCCCGCACTGAAGGTGATGTGATAACGAGCTCAAAGGGTACATGACCAATCAACAACGCACCTGATGGCATGTGAAGGCTTGCAGTGCATGTAACCGCATGAAAAGGGCACCGCAGACAGGTCCCGACAAATTGGGGCTCTTTCGTCCTCGTCGAGGTTCCTCCATCACCTCGTTTAGTAGGGGCAGAGCAAGAGATGCAGATGGTGGTGATGGATGGCATCTTCATGCATGGCTGGAGGTGGTCGGAAGGGGCCAGGTAGGCCGGTGGTCACCATCGAGCATCGACTCCGTCAACCCTCTTTTCTTTCTCCACCTCTTATTCGTCTTCTCCTTCATTATCATCCAGAGGTAGGGTGAGGGTGGGGCAAGGTAGACGGGGCCGGAGTGGGCAAGTGGAGGATGTCATGGTCTTACGGAGCCACGAATGATCAAGGTGAAGTCGAGGGTGCTTCGAGGTGTTCGAACAGGGGAGGTGAGATCAAAAGAGAGGGAGGCTAGAGAGACAAAGAAGATGGCGGGGTGCTCCATGGGGTGCTCTAATGGATTGAGGAGGGGAAGGTGGCGAAGGGAAAGGCGTGCGAAGTTGTCGTGGATGCCAATGCATCCAGAACAAGAGGGTGGATGCAGCTGAAGAAGAGGGGGCCAATAAATAGAGATGGAGTGTGCAGAAGAAGCAAAGGAGGGGGTGATATGAAAGATCGTGGGGTGCCAGAGCAATTGAACAAAGCTCACGATAGATCCGAGGACTGCCAAATTAAGTGGGCCCTCCGATCAACCAAAATCAAAACACGGAGGCACCATGGAAGGCGATCTCTCGAGAATCTCTCGAGATCTCCTGAGAATCTCTTTCTCTCCACGCATCCAAGAAACGAGATAACTGAAACGAAAACATATATATAATACCTTTGATACCCTGATTTCCTCCGCTTATTGCTATCCATAACTTGTTAGATGGCCTTGTTAAGTTTGCTTCGTATATTTTCAAATTTATTATAGAATCATTCCAAATATTTATCTGCACATTATTGTTTGATAAAATTTTATAACTTAATATTTTTCTAATTATATATGTATAATTGACTTAAGATGTCATCAATCTCCTATCCATATTGTTCAAGGTGAAACTTAAGTCTAACATAAGATCCTTTGCATATCTCTTGTTAACAATAGTTCACCCTCTGTGTATGCATTTCATTTTAATTCTCTCACAACTTATTTTGATGTTTAATAAGTTCCCTTGCCCTTTTTTGAATAGATTATATGACAATTTACACTTACACATGTATATTGATTGATATTTTCGAAATCCAATCTTTTGAGATTTTTCTGAGATTTATTTTTTTCAGACTCTGAGATAAAATCGAGATGTAAGATGATAATCTTTGGGTAAGGTATTCATATACCCAACATAAATGAAATCCGAGATCTGATCTCCCAAAATTTTTTTAAGAATTTCACGAGATCTCTTCTCTTAAAGCCAACCGTTGTCGGGGTGGATAAAGTTGACCGGCCTCTGCTAATGCCTGACAGTTAAGGAGGAAGCTAGGAACAATCCCAAGGGTGACAACCTACTTACTGGAAGGCATCGGGGCTCCAACCTTTGTCTTCCATCGACATCGGAGAAGAGAACTGGGGGGTGGGGGGGAGGGAGAGAGAGACCAAAACAAGAATTGGAATCAACATTTTTCATTTCATCATCATTGTCTTCCACTGTTGAGAGCATGAGACTAATACTCTAATATAGAGCCGGATATTTACAAAACATAACCTCCCAAAAATTAATTACAAGCGAATTTTCTAAAGGATTCAAATGAAAAGAAGACTCAAAAGAACTACAAATATTAAAATAAAATGTAGAAATTAAACACTAACACTACTAGATAAAAGGAAAGAAATACGTCATCTTCTCAAGACCCAGATGACACCCTCCCTAAATAATTGGTCCATTCGGTCCCCATCATGCAAGAAGAAGAAGAAGAAGAAAGTCAATCAACCATACAAGGTCATTGGCTATTCTTACTTACAAAATAATGCATGTATTAAAATCTTAGGGGGCACCCTGAATGCATATATATTGGGAATAAATAAGATTTATTGCATATCTTACAAATAAAATAAGATTTAACCTCATAGCTTATTATGACCCTAAGTTGTTGCATATTGGAGCTATCTAATAGGACTTAGAACTTATAGGGTATATGACGCTAAGCTCTTATTCCAATGTCTCTAAGTTGCACGTTCCAAATAATATATATGAAGTTGATAAGGGGTGTATGACCCTATATGTTTAAAAACACATCAATGATGATGGATCAATGTAAAGCTAAATTATCAGGTGTTAAAGAGGCATATGACCCTTAATCATAGTTGTCAAAGCACCCGTCTAAATGCCAAGGCACTAATCCCTGGCAAAGACACCTGGTCAACTTTTAAGGGGGAATAAAAGGTGCATAAGATGCCCACCTTGGTATCCAAGACGACCAAAGTGCCCCCAATCCTTCTTTGTAGTAAAAACAATCTCTTCCAAGTCAATCCATAATTTATGACCGCCCATTCAATAATAGTAAAATTATATTAAAAACCTTCATTGTCACTTATACAACTAAATTAATTTAATATTTTTAATTATAAGTATATACTTATAATTTAAATCTCTCTCAACCCTCTTTTCTCTCTATCTCTCACTTAGTTTATAAAGATTACCTCTTTTCTAAAAATATAACTCCATACATACATAATTAACTACATAAAACATATTTACAAATACACACACAAAATATACATATTTAATTATAAAATATAAATATGAATATGATTATATGTAAAACTCTTATGCATAAACTTTTTAAAAATCTATTTTATATGTTTCTAGTTCTCTCTCTCTCTCTCTCTCTCTCTCTCTCTCTATATATATATATATATATATATATATATTATATGTATATATAGTATTAACATATATTTTTTACAAACTAAATGGCCGCTTTATCATCTAAGAAAAACTTTCGCCCCTTAATGCCTTGAAGGCTATGTCACCTTAGACAATTATGCCCTTACCCTTCAACATGACTTGGCAAGTTCTAATAGACACTGATTGCAGTGGAAGAGAGGGTATATGGATCATTGTATGCCTCCTCAAACTTACCTCATTCAATTTAGTTTTGGCATTATAAACTCAAGTTAACTCTAATTTTAATCTCAAATTATTTAAAATCAGTCATATGAATTCTAAATTTCTATTTCTTCACTTACATCAATTTTAAGTTATTTCTTCACATGTATTTAAATTATCTAAATCATACTGAATTATTCTCATTTAAGTTAACTTAAATCTATCACAACTTTTTTAGTTTCTACTATTTTTATATTTTTCACTTTTCTAATTGGAGCATCTTCAAGTCTACATTTACTATATCCTTCTTTCAATTTATCTACGATCGTTGCTATTTCTATATTTTTATAATATATTTATTATGTATTTTATCTACTCTAGTACGACCATATATCCAACTTAATATTATCATTTCAACAACACTTACTTAAAAACATACAATATTGCAAGACTTTTATTTGTACAATATACGCTTTCTTTCAACTTCAGTGAAATCTTACAATCATATAATACTCTTGTAAGTTTACGACCAATCTTCACCTTCTCCATTCTGCTTTAATCTTATAGTTAACATTTTCATCACATTTTTTTTCTTTGTGGATGATTGAACCAAGACATTCGAAACAAAGTATTTTGAGATAATATATTTACATCCATACTACCTTCCAAATTCTTTATCCTTTCCCTCTTTGATTCTATAAAATTTGTGTTGCATGTATTTTGTCTTAGTTCTACGGTTCTACCCATCTTAAAATCCAGCCTCTATAGTATTTATCCAAAATTCTAACATCTTAATATCTCTTTCTTGTATCTCATCTATCAATACAACATTGTATGCAAACACCATGTATGTCATCCTCTATATTCCTTGTCATTTCACCCATAACTAACGCAAAAAATAAGTTAATAGAAATCCTTAATGTAAGTTAATTGAAATGTAAAAATCTATTAATTCTCCTCTAATTGTGCAAACTTTTGTGGTTGCTCCATCGTACATGTATTTTATTATTTGTACATATCTAAGAAGCACAACCTTTTTACTCCAACATCCACAACAAAATATCTATTGTAAGTCTATCATAAATCTTGTCATAAAGAAAGGGCCTTGAACAATGTAGTTGAAGACATGAAATAGTTGAGGTGAGTGGCCCCTCGCCTTACCCCAACCACCTCGCCCATCGCCACCGACAACTCACTGCCGCCATCCATGTTCAAGCAAAGAAGAGAAAGAGAAAAGGAGTTTTTAGGGGTATAAACATCTTAAGTGTATAGGAGAGTATTCGGAAGTATACCAATGATAAGAGAGGATTGTCGGAGGGGTAATCCTCGTCAGAGAGCCAACTCATGCCGCATTCTGACAAGGAGGTTTATGATAACAATTCATATCCAGGCATGGATGGAAGAATTGGCCAGCTCAGATCGGAATCGGCTAATTCATGAATTAGATCGTCCATTTCGATCCGATTCCCAACTAAAAGACCGATTCCACGGGGAATTTCCCAGGAATTGATCCGATTCTAACCAATTCCAACTTGGAATCCGTCGATCCGATCGATTCTACCAGAAGCCAGAAGTTCCAGTCCAGTTCGATTCCCGAATAGATTCCGGACCGGGAACCGACCCCTTCCACCCATTTGCACGCATCCTTCGTTCCAGTGCTCGATCCAGCGGCGATTTCAACGAGGAATCGATCAATCCGACGGAGAATGACTCGATCCCAGCTACAGAGGGCAATTCCTAGGGCAATTTCAGCGATTCCAAAATCGATTTCGACAATTCCTAGGGTGATCTGGCGATTCTCCAGCGATTCCAGACCGATTCCGATGATTCCAACAATCCCTTCAAGGGATTCCGGCGATCCAAGCTCCATTCCACCTCCGTTCAACCTGTTCTTCAATCATTTAAAGATTGTTGGTAAGATTTCTTCGTCGGAAACCCTATACGCCCATTTCTACGCGATTCCGACGACTCCGAGCATGATTAAACCCCATGATTTCCTTCCGAACAACTCCGTTCAAGTTGTAAGAACATTGATTGAATGTTCTTTGTACGGTAAAAATTTTGAAAACCCCGTACGCTCATTTCTACGTGTTTTTGACAACTCCGAGTATAATTAAACACGTCGATTTTCTTCCGAACAACTCCGTTCAAGCCATAAGAACATCGATTGATTGTTCTATGTATAGGAAAATTTCTAGAAACCCCATTTGCTAATTTACGACCCTTTCCGGCATAGACGTAACCCTCTAAACATACCGAACAATCTGTTCGACGGGCTGTTTGCTTCCCAAATTGGTCTGATTAACTTTTTTATACGTCGTTAGCATGTTATTAATAACATTTGACCGCCGAAATGGCGGTAAGTTAATTTTTATACCTTCCCGAAGTCTCTGAAATGGTTTTTAAATATCGAAAAACCTGAGTAAGGGGTTGTTCTCTTCCCGAACAACCCCTAAAGCAATTGTATGTGTCTAATAAGCTGTTATGAATTGTTTACAAATATTGCAGGTATAGGCAATGGCCAATCACGATGATGTAGCATCGGCACATCCTTCTGACGTCGGTTGGGAACATGGCCACATGGTAGACGCAGCAAGAAAGAGAGTACAATGCAAGTGGTGTGGCAAGGAGATGAACAGGGAGTGTTATTTCGGTTGAAACAGCGTATTACCGGAACCAGTGAGAATATTAAAAGATGTGATAAGGTGTCTAGAGAAAAGAGTGAAGAGATGAAAAGCTACATGACAGGTAGAGCCTCACAACGGTAGATTAGGATTGAACAGAGAGAAGAGTTGCATGATAAGCTACTTAAGAGGAGGAGGGACCAAGATTTGTCAACTTACAAAGGGAAATGCAAGGGAAAGACACCAGCAGAGCCGGAGCCGGAGAGTGAGGACAACTCCACAGACTTCGAGCTCAGGAGAGCTAGGCATGCTACCAAACGTGCAGCTAATACGGAAGAAGAGAGGAGGAGAGGAGCAGAAGGGTCCAGAGCTAACCCAGTTCTTGGCCAATCATCATCGGCTCACCCTACTCAGGATCAAGAGACTGGGGGAGGGAGACAGGAGCCACATCGTCATTCTTCTATTACTCAATTTACACCGAGTGATGAATACTTATTTAGAAAGCAAAGTGTTGGACAAATGAACATAAACAAGCCATGAAATGAGTGAAGGCAACAGAAACGGCTACAAAGAGAGCAGTTCGCCACATTGTTAAATGATTTTTACATGCAGGTATCACTCTTAAAATGACATTTATGCATGTTTTATTTAGTTAATCTTGTTTATGGCTGATATTGATATCGATATTTTTTTACCTTATTGTAGGCATCTCAACACATGCAGTCACCAGCCCTTACTTCCAGACGATGGTAGATGTCGTAGGTGAGGCTGGACTGGGTCTGCAAGCCCCGAGCAGCAAGCATATATATGGTGGTGGGCTGGAGGAGGAGGTACAGAAGTTGAGGAAGTAGATGGATGGGTTTAGATTGGTATGGAAGGAGAATAGTTGCATAGTGATGTGCGATGGATGGACTGTCATTACAAAGCGGTCCATGATTAATTTCTTAGTTTATTGTTCAAAGGGAAACAACATTCTTGAAATCGGTGGATGCTTCTAAGAAGACAAAAAACACCAACTACCTTTTTCCCTTGATGAATGCTGTAGTGGAGAAGATTAGGGAGGAGAATGTGATTCAGTTTGTAACTGATAATGAACCCTCCTATAAGATGGTTGGAAAGAAGTTGAAGAAGAAGAAGAGGCAACATGTATTCTAGGTGCCCTGCGCGGCACATTCTATTAACCTTATATTGGGGGATATAGGCAAGGAGGAAACAGTTTCTACACTTGTCAGGCAAGCGCAGACCATCACATCTTTTATTTATTCACATCCCCGTCTGCTACATATTATGAGATCATACATTAGAGGGCACAATCTTGTCAGGCCCTGTCCTACACGTTTTGCCACAAACTTCATTGCATTGGAAAGCTTACATCGGCACAAACATACACTTGTCAAGTTCACCCAATCCGAAGAGTATTACAATTATATGATGGACCACCTGCATAACAAGGAAGACCAGCTAGATATTCTTGTCATGTCTGAGAAATAGATCACTGACAAAAGATTTTGAGAGATGATTGCCTACTACTTGACAATTATAGAGCCACTGGTTGTTATACTAAGGTTGGTAGACTCTTATGATATAAATCAGATGGGCACGCTATACGATATAATGGAGCGGGCAAAATTAAAAATAAAAAAGAAGAATCTCAGAAGTTACAAAAAATGGTGGAAGATCATAGACGACCGATAGGACAAAATTTTACACCATGATATACATGCTGTAGGTTAGTTAGTGAAACAATTATTTGTGCTTACCTACTTTCTATTTAGTCAATAATTGCCTTGTTCATAATGTAATATTGATAATTGATTGCAGGATATTTTTTGAACCCCCACATCTAATATGGATGACAGGTGAGGAACGACAATGAGGTGATGTGGGACACACTCTTAGTTATTCAGCGCCTATACCAATCTTAGCAAGATAGGGTAGAAACTGAGTTAGAAATAAGTTGAGGTTGCATTAAGAATTTGGAGTCAATAATTATTTGAGAACTAATCAATTTTTATTTATCATACAAAAGTATAAGATGAGGGTTGGAATATACTCAGATGCCAATCTGAGTTGTTCTTACGACAAAGTGTCTCCTGGTATAGTTATTTAAAATAATGTTTTGACTTCCTTATCTTATAAGTTATAAGTCCACTAATTCACTAAGCGTTGATTGTTTGCTCTCTCTTTTTTAACTAAGTGGTGGGTTCAAGTGAACACTAGGAGTGGATGGAATCCACTTGCTACTATTGGTATCAAGATACTGAGCCAGAGCACTAGTTACTCTTATTGTGATAGGAACATTTAACTTGATACATACAAGATGAGAAACACATTGACCTCAGACAAGCTGAACAAGTTGGTCTTCTATCATTACAGCATGAGACTGTGCATCAAGAGCATTAAAAATCGACAGAAGATTTCAAAGGAAAGATTTACAAAGTTCGCAGGTGGTCCTTATGAGCAAAGATATAGATCAACCATACCACCACCTGAGGAGGTCGACATGGATCAGATATTCCAGGAGGAGCATGCACTTGCCTTCTGGATAGAGGAGATGGTAGCAGGGATCATCCAGTTGGGTTTGATCCCGATGACCATGCATGGACAGAAGGAGAGTTGAAAGGTGTAGAAGCTGAGGAGGATGTTCCATCTACTTCTCAGGATCAAGAAGGCCCATCTTCTGCCCCAACAATTGTACAATAGCCGCCTCTAACATTAGCCCCAACTCCAACCCTAGCCGCAGCTACCTAACTCATTCGCAGTCCAGGCAAGACTAAAATAAAAATTACATCACGGAAAAAAGGCAAATTTTCTCAATTAAAAAATTCTTTGGATTTTGGTGGGACATCAAAGATGGCTGAAGAAGGGAAGAGGAGGAAGTTAGAGATCATACAACATCCTGTGAGCTTAGATGATAGCACGCAGGCTCCTTCTCACTCCTCAGTTGATGATAACGAGGAGTGCATACCAATCACCCAGCCAGTAGGAGGGGGAGAGCCAGAGGAGTCTATGGCAGATGCATGTGCAGGAGCTTCAGATCCAAACTCATCTACTTCACGGCAGCCAAGGCCGTATTACATTCTGGATGAGCACAAGGCACAGTCACATTATATGGAGTCACCTTATCACATATTTTTCAATCCACAACAGTCGTGGTATCCTCCACCTACACCTCAGCCTATATACATGGCACAGTTTGATCTATAAAATTTGAGTGAGATGTCCAAAACTTTCTTTTCCTTTTGGATATGGACTAGCATATATACAAGAAGAACAACTCAGTCATGGCAAGAAGAGCAGCAGGAGCCTAAGAATGAAGGTTAATATTAAGGATATTGGTGATGATGTAATGTATATTTTCCATCTTATCATTTGAACATGTTATATGTTGTTATACTTTTACATCTTACATGTTATTAAATTACATTTTATTCTTATCTAATGGGGTGTTTGGTTGCATGATAATGAAAGTTTTTGTTTTAATTTTTAAAAATTGTAAGAAAACTTGTTAAAAGAGGTGTTTGGTAACCATGACAATTTTATGTTTTAAAAGTGATTTTCTTCTTAAACAAAAAAAGAGGGTCTCACCTCTTTCTTTTTTCTTGTGGCCCCCCACTTTGTTTGGTCATGTGTGGTAGTTACTCTTTTTTTGTAATCACATCCCTCCAAACATGATAATTTTATGTCATGACTTGGTTCACTTTTTATTTTAATACAATTTTTTATCATGAAAGTGTACAACATATTATCATGCAACCAAACACCCCATAAGAACTAAGGCAAAAAAGTTCCACACATCGTTACGAAATCGGCCAATTCCAATCCGATTTGTCTGATTTCGTCATCCATGATATGTAGATGCATGATAAATGTTACATTTGTTTTTTTATATTTTCTAAGTCATTTTCAATTTTTATGGATTTTTAAGAATTTTTGGAATTTTTATGAAGAATGGAAAAAAATGATCTGGATCGATCCGACTTCCCAAGAATCGGATCGGTACCAAAACCAGGTGGAGACAAGCCTCCTGCAGACAGATGGAGACTCGACTAGGCAGTGACTGGAGGATTGCCTAGGTGACCTTGGCCAATCAAGGTAGAGAGGGCAACCCCACCTTTCAATTTTCAAATAATGTATCTCATTAATAAGAAGGCATGCAATTTCTGCATTGGAGATCATAGGAAAAACAAGTTACTGTATTTTGAGCTAACTTGGAAGAATATATCAACACTTAATAGCCTGCACACTACCTCAAGATGTTGAAAGGCTATCAAATTAAGCCTGTCCTTGTAAAATTTCTTCAGCTGTATGAATTCAGATTGCATAATCTGCTCACAGTCTCGGATAAGCACATCATTGATACCCTCCTCACGCAAACGGTTTCTGAGCTTTTCAGTTGAAAATGATATATCAGTTGGAACAAAGGGTATCCTTTCATTCAATGATATCAAGGGTAATGTGCCACTAGTAGCAGCCAATGCTTCAATCCAGGCCAAACGATCTCTCTTTGAATCACTTCTCAGATGGAGAGTCTTTGTAGAAGAGAAGATGTAAAATCGCCTATCATCAGATCTGCTTTCACGAAAAGAAGAGATCTACAACAACATCATACCAAGTTAGATTTAGATGATATAAAGAATAACATTTCCAACAAATGTTTATCAACATGTAGAAAATGGAACAAACTCATTATATTGGTGCACAAATCATCAATTTTCGTAACAGTGAAAGGTAAAGTTCAAGTTCTCAGTGGCTTTTATTTCCTTATTTTAAGCCTGATAGTTTTCAACCAAAATGAGTACCACTAAAATCTTGGTGTAGACACCAAACATAAGCAAGTACCATGACTCAACATAAGCCTACAAAAGGAAACAATGTTTTTATGGCAATCTATCAGGTTCCATATGTCACTTAAGTAGAAAGTTAAGTGAGCCAAAATAAGCAATTATGAGCAGCCCTCCCTTCTTAGGGAAAAGTTGAAACCATTTTGCAGATGCATTGGATAGACATAGAAAATAGATAGACAAGTAAACTAAATACCCTAACTCAGTAAATTAACTGATTCTTGTGTCCGCTTTTAGAACAAGTCTCACTTTCATTTCCTCTTCAATTACTCTTTATTTACTTCTATGCAGGGAACAAGGCCATTTCAAGCTTGTCTAGCAGAAACCTTCCTACTGGATGTTGCAAGCTTGTTCCTTCAACTTATGAGAGATCAGCATTTTTTTCCACAACATCTCATGGTTGGAAAGCACTAGGAATATTATACATGTTTCCCAATGTTTTTGAGAGATATGCTTTTCACGTTGTTCACTAGCAAGATTAAGCCAACAACTTAAATTGCTGGATTAATCTTG
The DNA here is from genome assembly GCA_036172225.1 of Cryptocoryne crispatula var. balansae. Classification (NCBI taxonomy): domain Eukaryota; kingdom Viridiplantae; phylum Streptophyta; class Magnoliopsida; order Alismatales; family Araceae; genus Cryptocoryne; species Cryptocoryne crispatula. The sequence goes on from CM069930.1 coordinate 12,796,968, forward strand.
AATATACAATCATGAAATGGATGGGTCATGGTTGTAGCATTCTGGGAGGTGAATTGTCATGAAATGAATCTCCAATCACGAGATGGATAGATCATGGTTGTAAAATTAATAATCTCATAAAAGATAAAAAACACATTAGGAGATTATTCACTTGAGCACTAAGGAAGCAACCTGAAGTGCCAAGGCAGCAACATAAAAATAATAAATAAATATACCACATTAATATAGCAATTCATGTTAAGGTACGTTATAAATGAATTATTTTATTAAGAATTAAAAATAATAAAATAAAAGTATCTGTATGACTTAATTAACATAAAATAAATTCCAACTAAATAAAATAATTATACAAAAAATAACTGAACAAATATTAAATACTAATTAATTCTGTCAATCTAAGACATCTTGGACTATATAAGTCAGCCAGGCAACACCTTGACCGCCTAGCACACCTCGGAAAGTGTTTTCTTCTTTTCCTTTTACCACAAAAATGAGCTGGCACTTTAAAGTTTTAGGCTGATTGGCGTAGGTGCCACCTGAATGAACACCTTCATAACTATGTTTCTAGTACAGCAATTTGACACCAAAGTTAATTCCTTTTTTTGACACCAAAGTTAATTCCACTCATAGGATTGTGCCATGTCAAGCAGTAGTCAGACAAAGTTTGCTGCATCAAGTGAGTAACTAAATCAACTTCAGAGAAAAAAGTAACTCCAAAATAAGGATGTCACTACGCATGTTCCTGATAGAAACATGTCAGAAAATTATCATCTGACTAGCAAGGTTCCCACATGTAGTATGGTATCAAAATATCACCATTCAATCAGCAAGGTTCCCAGATGATATTATCCTTTTACATCCCTTCATTTCAGAACAAAAAGAAGCACCAAATTGTTATTATAACCAGCTTCAAATCGGAAAAAAAACTTTATCCATGGGATTCACTATATTTCTCCAAGATGAGAGCGTGGTCAACTCACAAGTACTCCAACATAAAAATTATGCGCATAAGCATGACTCTCAGTCGTCTACTTCTATATTCTTTCTTTACGTGACAAATGCACATAGTTCTTGCCCTATTATCCAACACCAGTTTGCTCGCTCTGGTAGGCACGGATAAGCCTCAATCTCCTTCATCTCAACCTCGTGGTTTTATACAAGTAAGGCAATCAAAAACAATCTTCTGGAATCCTGGATCATCACAGACGCAAATCATTGTACGCGATGTAGTAGCCAGTATAAAAGACACAAGAAGAACCCAGCTGCTTAAATCTTTTCAGAGCACAAATCTAAATAAGCCACCTTTTTGTCTCCTCAAAGTTCCACGGACTTCCCAGAAACATCCAGAAAAGGGAAGGCGATGAACGAGAGAAGGAAGACAACTTCCACTACAAATCCAAGCACCCCCCTCCGGGTCCCCACCACCGACCTGAAAGATAACTCTTCACTTACGAACAAAAAAAGGGCAACAGCAAGTAAAGATTGCAGTCGAACATGAAAGATAGCTAACCAGTAACAAGCTATTGCTCTCCGCAGTTAAAGCTGCTCGCTTCATGTACAGACATTTCGTTTCCTTCTCTTGACCTCCTCTTTCTCCCGCGGGGGGCTGAAAAGAGAAACTAAAACCAGGTGCCGACGGGGAGAAGAGAGGAAGGAAGCCTGAAACTGATACCAACACCGGGAGGTGACGTGACTCCTTGGTCCAGCTCGAGGCATGGGATGGGCCATCCCTACGGACCCTACCCGCATCCGAATCAACACAGCGGGTCGGGTCACCGGCACCGGCACAATGGGGAACGAGCCATGAGATAACGGTAGAACTGGTAAAAGCTGGAGCCCCCGAGTTTAAAACAGGGCAGAAATCAAACACACGTTCGAAGAAAGGGGGAAAAAAGGGGATCGACAGGACAGTAAGTGCAGGTTCTACAACCAACCCGCCATGACGAGGAAACATAAGGAAGCAAGTCATCAGAGGCAGCCGTGCGCGAGCAAAAGAGAGAAATAGAGGGAGACGGAGATGGGGGGAAACAGGACGACATACAGAAAAGAACCCTGTTGACCTGTACGGGTGCTGCGGCACTGTGGAGATGACGCCGGGTTGCTGCGGTAACGAGGGATGTTTCTTCCTGTGCGGTATTGAATTCGAGCCCCCATCGAAAAAAATAAAAGTTCTTTTTTATCGAATCGATGATGGTTGATGCGATGTTTCTGAGTCTCGGTCTCCCCAATTTCAGCCAAACATGCGATATTGGCGCGGAAAATGTGCAGATTGATGTAAAGTTTCTGCAGCAAATCGGAAGATCGCTCTCCAAATACAGGTTTGAAGCTCTACCTTGAGGCGAACGATGCCTAAGGGCTTCTGGGGCTTGCGACCGATTGAGGCAGCGCCTTCCGCACGTCGGAGCAGTGCAGACGGGTCGCCGATGAGGCGGACGTCGTCGCCGGCTGGGAGAAGTTGCTCGCGTGGGCGGATCTTGGAGTAGGAGAGCACACCGCCGCGCAGGGAGAACCACCTGGGGCGCCAACCCTTGCCGTAGTTAGTCCACTTGTGCAGCACTCCCGCAACATTTACCTCCGCCGCAGCATTGTGAAGGCGGCATCTTCCGTCGTCCTCCGGCGGCAGCGGCGATCCATCGCCACCCCCGACCCCCGGGCAGTCGACCGAGATGCAGCATAAAGGGTGCAGCTCCCTCGGCCGCATCCCCTGATCACCTTACACACTCCTTACAATTCTTAGCAGCGCATCACTCACCCGTTTCCCGACCTTCTGTTATCGAGCTTCCGGCCGTCAAACAGCAGTAGCTTTTCGTCTGGGCAACCCAAGGGGAAGTCAATGGCGTTCTCGATTACGGACGTAAAGGGATCGTTGCTCGGGGGAATGTAAGATATTGCCGGAGAAAGAGGAAGGGAAGATTGTAGTGCAGGTCAGAGCCAAGCCGATAGCTCCTTCTCCTCTTCGCTTATCTTAGGGGTGTTCTACGGAAAGTCTCAAGGGACATAAATGGAGCGCAAAAGTGAATAGACACGCATACAGAGAGAGAGAACAGCGCCACACTGTTGTTTATATATGACGGTTAAATAAATGAGGGACTGAGAGAGGTGGCCGGAGCGGCGGCGGCGGCAGCGGCGCTGCGAGCGCGCACGGATACTTGTACTGCAGCCTGCGGGGCCTTCGATTTTAACTGTGGCGAGGCCAATGCGACTCCGCGTGACGGCTATGGCGGGCGCTGCCCGCCTCACCCTTTCAACGAGTAGGAAAAAAAAACAATCCCCCTTTGGGCTCCCTGCCGCTCCTCCGGCCTCCTCCAGCCTGCCGGCGCCTGCCGTCCCCCTTCCTCCTGAAGCGCGGGAAGGCAATGGCGACGGGACTGGCCTCTTCTGCTCGCTCCGGGGGGGGGGGGGACCGCGCGGTATGTGAGACGCCGGAGAAGTTCTGCGGGGCGTCGGAGTAGTCCGATGTAACCGTCGTCGTGTCGTCCCCGGGTCACCCGGTGTCGTCACCTGCGGTGACCGTACTCTTCTGCCCTCACCGTCGTCGTCGTCCTCCGCTGCTTTGCCCGCTGGGTCGCCGGCTGCTCGGCTGGTATGGCGTGAATAGGGCTTGCAGTGTTGCGAAAAAATAAAGGAGAATTTAACCAGCGACCCAGTTTACAAATATCAGTTTAGTGATAAGTCCAGATTGAAATGTTCTAATAAAAAATCCAATGTTGCGAAAAAATAAAGGAGAATTTAACCAGAGACCCAGTTTACAAATATCAGTTTAGTGATAAGTCCAGCGACTGAAATGTTCTAATAAAAAACCCAATGTATGAAATTATTATAACTTCTTCCCCAACTTGGATGACAAGTGTTAGATAGAGTATGAAAAAGTCACTTATACCTTGTCCACCGTTTGGATGGTCTGTTTCAGATAAAAATTTAAATAGAAATATATATGACAAAATTAATGTTAGAGTTCTCTGTTAACGTATCGTAAGAGCTGAAAATATCAGATAAAATAAAAATAAATAAATAAATGATGTTATATGGTTCGGACATAATTATATATATAAATGTAAAAAATATATAAAATTTATGAAAAACTTGAAAAATCAAAGGAAAAATTATTTACTGTCCGAAAATGGTCCTGCATATGTAAAAAATTCTTAAAAATTAAGAATAAAAAGTTACACACAATAAAAATTAGAAAATAATTGCCCAAAAATATTACCGATGCCTTCCGTAAACGCTGTATAAATTTTCTTATAATAAAAAATATAAAAATACATTTTGGCGCCGATTCTTCCAAGGAGAACACCAGCCCCCTTCTCTCTATACTTCACTCACCGGATGCAACTGCCGGATAGTCACCGGATGAAGAAGATGCTACCTCCGGATGAAGAAGCCCGTCGTCTCAGGAGAGGGAGAGGGAGAGGAGGAAGCCGCTCAGCCGGGACGCCACCGCGAGGAAGCCGCCGCGATTTCTGTTCGCCGTCCAGTAGGGTTTGCAAGAGAGAGAGAGTTGCAACGGCCAAGAGAAGACCGGTCGAATAAATCGGGCGGATCCTCTGTCGGGTGAGGGGTAGAAGGGGAAAAAAAGAGAGAAGACGGTGACTTAACGGCGGACTCGACGGACAGTGTTTTACATTATAAATTATTTGTTGACTGGGTTTATCACAAAGGATATTCGGTCAATGGGTTTTTGATTAAACTCATATTTATAATTGGGTCTGTAATTAATTTTCCCAAAAATAAATAAAGGAAAAGGGTTTTTTTGCTAAAACGTCTTTAGGGGTTTGATTCGGTATTAAAAAAAAAAGATTCGGTAATAACAGTTGATACAGTTTAAAATAGGGGTGTCAATGGGCCGGACCCGGCTCGGCCCGCTCCAATATATAATGGGCAGGCCCGGCCCGGCCTGTATTACATTTCGGCCCGACCCAGCCCGGCCCAAAAAAAATATAAGTTTGGCCCGGCCCGTTCTTTTTAACATATTATAAGATATATTTCATATTTTTTTTAATTTTTTAAACATCAAACCAAAAAACTTTAATAACTTCTATGATCTTACTAACGATGTGTCTTATTAATGGTGATCTCTGTATTTGTGATAAAAAATAATATCAACTAAAAAATTGTAAATTTAATTAAAATATTTAATTATTACAATAACTGAGTGACTAGAGATATAAATATTACAACACCTGAGTGACTAAGGACATAGTAACGTCAAAACTTTGCTGGAGTTATATATGTAACGTTAACGGATAGGATGCGATCAGAAATTTTCAAAATGTTGATTTGATTTAGATAAAAATAAATAAATGCATAATCTATTAAATAAATCAGAATAAAAATCATATAATCTTGTTTTCATTTTTTAGTTTTAAAATATAATACAATATAAGTATATAATAATAAAATAAAATTATAAAAGTTGCGACATGTGAAATAAGATAAAAAGATTATATTATCATATGTTTGATTTAATCATAATCAACCGTTAATTTATCAACACTTTGTATCATTATACTAACATAAAAAATAAATATAACATAACTTTTTATGTTAGTATAACGAGCATAGTTCTGACGTATCTGAATTTTGTAACTTATCCGAATTCCATTGGAGTTCAGCCCACGTGTAGCCCGTGGGCTGACCCAACAAAACCCGTGGGTGAATATTTTAGGCCCGAAACGTAGCCCAGGACTAGCCCGGCCCGCTGGCCCGCGGGCCAGCCCTACCCATTGACGGCCTAGTTTAAACTCCTTTATTGAACAATCATATGTATGTATACATGAATCCTAACTATATTCATTTATTTTGCTTATCAATTTGCTTTAGTTTAAAAAACTTTAAATCAAATAAAATAGTCTACTAATGTCAAAACTAACAAATTATCTGATTTGATCTCAACTTATTATTTTATTTGAAGGAACAGCTGGGTCTGCAAATAGATCACATTGGATAACGATATTATTTATTTCTTATTCCGTTATAAATCAAGATTATTTTTAAGTATATATTATTTATCTATTTTAATTAAAATTAATAAATAAATTTTATCTTATTATTATTTATGATATAATATCTTTAAAAAGTTTTTATTTAAAATGTATATATTATAATTTAAATAAATCATTTATCTGATTTTTTAATATTAAATTATATATATATTGATTTTTGTATGAATAAATAGATATAGAATTAATTGTTTCCAATTTTAATAAACTATAGAGATATTTACTTCTAATTCTACTAACTTATAAGATATAAAATGATGTTTCCACTCTATTATTTTTTATGAAAATAGAATCAAATTATCATATTTGAATTGCACTCGCTAACACCACCCTATAATGCACCACTCCTAGGACTTGTTTTGCGATGGATAAAATGTGATCAGCGTAAGCTACTTAAATGCTCAGCCAGCAAACATTTATTTCTTTTTATTTATTTTTACAGAAGGTAAACATTTATTTCAAAAACAGGCAGCAGCTTCTGCTTACCTACCTCCCACCGCCTGTCGTGCGTACGTAGTTGTATCAGGGTAGAAAGATCTCGTGGATACTCAGAGGTAACGTACAAGCAGGCAACAAAGGGACACAGGAAGCCAAGTCGTGCCCCTCCCTTTTAACGGCACATCGACCCTACGATCTTTTCGGGGGTTTCGCCCAATGTACACTATTTTTCTCCGGGGAAGTAAAAGGGAAATAGCCCGGGACAGCGGGCGTGGGCCCTTCCTCGTAGCTGGCGGCCCCACGGGGGAGAGAGGGGGGACCCACAGGACGAATACCTGGACAGCTGGTTCGCCGACCACCCCCCCACCCCGCCCCCCGCCACTTGTGCACACGTGGGACCGCGTTAGGCCTCCCGTCTGGTCAGTGTGACTCGGAGGAGGCGTGCTTTCAAAAAAAAAAAAAAGACTCGGAGGAGGCGTGGACGAGTTTATGAGTCGCCAGCTGGCTCCAGTCAGGCTCCTGATTGGATGGATGGACGGGTGGCCTGTCCCGAGCTCCCTGGACCCTCGCCGCAGCGGCAGAGCATCGAATCCGAAGGTGGTCCTGGTCCTGGTCCTGGTCCTGAACCGGATTGGGCCTCAGGGCCCTGCTCCCGGGAACGGAGGCTGGTCTTCTCTCCTGGGGTTGAACAGAACTTGAACCGTGGTCCGCCAACGGGTCTTTAAGGCTGTTACGCGCAGTTTCGTACCGGAATAAAAATAAAAAATAATAATTTTCCATCCATTTTTTATCACAAGATTTACTATAAAAGAAAAATATGCAACAATATTTATACAAAATATAAACCACTCAACCCGGAGGACTTGACGCATTCCAAAACACCTTATCCCCTGACCAAAAAAAAAACACCTGATCCATCAGATCAGGTGGAAACGCCATAAGTGAAGACGACCACGGACTGGAATAACCTGTAGCGAGTTCATCTCGCCAGCCGATGAGCCGCTAAGGGTGTCAAATGGACGGGCCGAGCTCGTTGGCCCGTCAAAAAGCCCTTGGCGGGCTGGGCCCAAGCCCCTCAAAAGGTTAAATTAGCAATGAGCAAGGCCCGTTTCTTTTTTTAAGTAGAACAGACAGGCCCGTTTAACTTGGCCCGCCAACCCGTCAAGAGCCCGTCTTGGCCCGCTTCCCCCTCCCCCCTGCAGCAGGGATTATGGACGCTTTGTTCACGAGAGACCAGTTATATATTTTAACAAATAATTTAGCACCATACAGCCGTACAGGAAGTAAATCTTTGTGCGGCTAATTATCTATTCAGATAAACTTCTAGATACGCTAGTAAGGAAGGTTAAGCACCATATTAGTAGAATTATTGATGAAAAAAGTTATTTATGATAGAGAAAATAAGTCACATCATTTATTTTCTCTTAATCGGCTTAAAATTTTCTACTTCATTAATTATGTAAAAATATGCTTTACATACTTTTATGCCATTAATTAAAACTACATATTATATATACTGACACTATATTTAAGAGCTAAAGCATATGTTGTGCACTATAAACGATAAATTATACTTTCATCGTATCATACTACGTAAATATGTTTAAATTTTTTATATCATAATAGTAAGTGAATATCTTACTATTGTTTGCACTCTATTTATATTATATCTGCATATTAGGGTTGTAAACGGGTCGGATTCGGTAGCGTACACACCTTCATTTGATTCCGAATCCGATAAGGGTTAAAGGGTTCCGATTATGATTCCGATAATTTCGAAATCATTATGTTCCGATTTCAATAATGAAATTGTTCGATCTGATTCTGATTTCGTTATCGAAATTGGATTTGAATCCAAAATTTTTTGAAATACATATTAAATATTAATTTTTATTCAAAACAGATTTAATAATTCAATATAATTACTAAAATTTGATATTATCAGTTTAACATTTTATTTTTATTATTTTATAAATTTTTATAATTTATTTTATAATTTATTTAACTTTGTTTTATTTAATTATATTTTTTATTTATTTATATTGAAATTGGATTAACAAAAACGGAATCAAATAATTCTGATTCCGATTTCGATAAGCTACCAGAATATCCGATTCCGATAGCTTATAGGATATAGGGGTGCAAATGAGTCGAGCAGGGTGTTCGAGCTTGACTCGTTTATTTTACATGAGTTCGAGTACGAGTTCGAGTTGAGCAGGAGTCTGTTCAAGCTCGGCTCGTTCAAGCTCGGCTCGTTTAATGAGTCGAACTTTATTTTTTGTTCAAACTTGTTCATTTAACTTAATAAACGAGCCGAGTCGAGTTTTTATCGAGCTGAGTTTCGAGCTACTTGTCGAGTGTATTGGTTCGTTTGCACCCCTAATAGGATATAAAAACAAGTTCCAAACTCATTAATTTTTATCGAAATCGAATCGAAATATCGGAATATTGGATTCCGTTTTTATAATTTTATCGGATTTATTTAAATAGAATATTTTTCATATCATAGACATAATTTTTAATAATGTAGTTTTATACTATATTCTACTTTTTATAATTTATATTCAATATATTCCTATTTTAATATGTTTTAACCGTCCATAAAGTAAGAAGATATATATATCCACTTTGTTTTATTCGATTGACCATTAATTATTGGAGAAACCAAAGTGTTCAAAAATAAGTGAAATAAATATTTTTTATTCCACTTATTTTATACATAATCGCTTGCCATGCAAACCAAATATTGACTAATGCGAGTACACGAAATTCTAGAATTTTACCAACATGAAATATATCTTGCCATAAGTGAAAATATATTTTTAGTGATTTTTATTTTTTTAAAATTTTATATTTTTTAAAATTATAGAATTAAAACAATTTTGTTCCTAAAAATTTATAATATTTTGACCAGTAAAAAATTCAATTTTTATTATTTTTATTTTTGCAGAATTTTTGTCTTTGAAATTATATTACACAATACAAATCCATTGGGCCAATGGGCTATAGTGGGCTTTGAAGGGCTAAAGCCCATTTACACAACCCAAGCCCGTTGAGCTTTCTACGTGGGCCTGGGCTTGTGTTTCATGGACGTGGGCTAAAGTGGGCTTGGGCCGGGCCAGCCCAAGCCCAACCCATTGACACTCCTATGAGCCGCCTCATTCACCCGCCCAGGGCAAAAGATATCGCCCTACAAAAGATGAAGTTTTCCAAAGATCAGGTCCAAGTTTGTAGATGGCATTGACAACCAACAAGGTGTCACTCTCAATGGTGGAAACACAACGATCAAAAAAACTCCAAGAGCAAGTTTCAAAAATGGCTGCCGCCTTCAACACCTGCGGATCTGTGAAAAGTAAAATACAAGTCTTCCATTAAATAATTCTTCGCTTCTCATCTCGGACTAAAACCTTTATAGCTCATTTTGTAGTATCCGAGACTGCATCAACATTGATCTTAACCTGAGTAAACAGGAATATATGTTTGCTTGAGAAAGAAAGATGCATGACTCTGTGCTCTAGTAAGTATCCGTAATGGGTTTTTTTTAACATCAAGCATAGTTGAGGCACATCGATTTTTTCATAAATGCCAAATAATGGAAACACCGAGAACCCCTAAAAAAAAGATGCTAACTAGATTCCAAGAAAATCCAATCTAGAAAAGTAGTACATATATCATTGAATCCTTGTGAGAATCAACCCTCATTAAAACCTATTTGTGAAGCAAACTAGGTTGCTCTACTTCGAGTACAAGTGAATAAAATATGTTCAAGGTTTTCTTGAGGCTCTTGACATATACGACAACTATGATCAATATATGGGCACCGTTTTGATATAACTTCAATTGTTGGGAGCACCCTGCTCAAACCTTTCCATAAAAATACTATTATTCTTGCCGGAAAAATTTTACTGATTTTAGGATGCCATAACTACCTCCAAATTGCTTGATCTGAAACTCCAGGAAGAAAATTACAATTAGCATAAAAAGTGTAGGCAGACTTAGTAAAAAGACTACCATTTTGTGAGTAGCTCCACATTAATTGGTCCCGACTTTCTTCAGGGTGAATAGGAGTTCTCAATATTCTGGCTACTGAGGCAGAATCGAAATTCCTACACAGAATTTCATAATTCCAATTCCCATATGTAACTAACTCCTTAACATACGTCAAACTGTGTCCTAGCCCAGGTAATGGTGTAGGAGGTCCAGATCCATCTAAAAACCATTGATGATTCCATATATTAACTGATGAACCATCCTTGATCTTCCAAATACTACCTCGGATAACATCCGATCTTGCCTTCAATATGTTTTTCCACACATCAGAACTAGTAGGACTCGCTTTCAGCTCCCAGAAGTTCTTATTTCTAACATACTTGCTATGGAGAATACTAACCCATTTCCTTTGGCCTGTATAAACTCCCATACAAGCTTAAGCAATAAAGCTTTATTAACATTTGTTAAATCTCTGATACCCAACCCTCCTCTCAACTTAGGTACTTTAATGCTTTCCCATCTGCAGAAATGTAATTTCTTCTTTCTACCAACTTGAAGGGCCGACCAAAAGGAATTTTGATAAGATTCCATTTTCTGTATGATAGCCTTAGGGATCCTCTTCAAAGACATAATGTGAATCGATAACTGATTTAGAGTAGACTTGATGCGAGTAGTACGACCTGTTGTAGAAAGTAGTTGCATCTTCCATCCAGCTAAAGTTTGTTGAATTCTATCCAATATATATTTATAATGATTAATTCTATGATCCGAAATACCTAAAGGGATACCCAAATATTTATCAAGAGGGGAAGCCTTGGAAAAGCCAGTAGCTTCACATATCTGCCTAGAAATCTATTTAAGAATATTCTTACTAAAGATAATACTGAATTTAGAAAAATTAATACCATGTCCGGACATCAATTGATACTTGTGCAGGAAATACATTCATATTTCTGACATCTTCCATCGTGGCCTATCCACACAACAGTATATCATCCGGCATACGTAAAATGAGCAACTTTGAGACCTCCTCTGTTTAAAGAGATACCTTTGAACAGCCCTTGTGACACTGATTCCTATTCCTGATCCATTTTAGAACATAGTTTCATCCCTAATTCATTACCCACATTTCTCTCACCTGCAGTTCCTTCGTGAAAGACATCTTGACAAACCATCCATTTTGACTACATCCGGTTGGATGAATTTTTAAAATGTCAAGAGGACCCTTCATCCGTGACATAAATACGTATGCCAAATTATTTATTACAATAAAATTTATAACACGTTAAATATATCTTATTTGTAATTTCAAAATATTATAATATCTAGACATAAAACTATTACAATTAATTTACATACAGATTTAAAAATATATATATAAATTATAAAATATTTATTTATTTTATTTTATTAATTATATCTGATTTCAGATATAGATTACTGTTATATTTAGCGTTAAAACTTAGTATGGCTAAAAACATAAATATTACGCAACTACGAAATATTAACACATTCGAAATAGAAATTACTATACTTTATTTATAAAGAATTAAATATAATCTATTTATTATACTTTGTAAATTATAGTTTATTTATAATTATAAATATTAATAGGTTTGGAACAAAAGTTATTACATCTGATTTATATCATTATTTTAATTTAGCTATGAATTACTCAAATATTATTCTATTTATTATATCATGTTCATTGCATATGATTTATAATTAAAAAATATTATTAATATAATAAAAATATAAAATATTAATACATTGATTACGTCCCAAAATATCATTATGTTTGTAGAAAATTTATTACAATTAATTTACATACAGATTTAAATAAATTATAAAATATAAAATATTTATTTTATTTTATTTTATTAATTATATCTGATTTCAGATATATATTATTGTTATATTTATTGTTAAAGCTTAGTATGGCTAAAAACATATTTATTACGTAACTACGAAATATTAACACAATTGAAATAAAAATTACTATACTTTATTTATAAAAATTTAAATATAATCTATTTATTTTATCTTATTAATTATAGTTTATTTATAATTATAAATATTAATAGGTTTGGAACAAAAATTATTACATCTGATTTATATCAATATTTTAATTTAGCTATGAATTACTTGAATATTATTCTATTTATTATATGATGTTAATTGCATAAAGTTTATAATTAAAAAATATTATTAATATATTTATAAAAATATAAAATATTAATATATTGCTTACGTCACAAAATATTATTATGTTTGTAAAAAAAATATTAAATTTGGTTTTTATCAATATTTAAAGTTAATTTGACCACTTAAATAGTAAGTATAGATATTTAATTATTCTTGGTTTATTTCAACAATAGAAAGAGTACTAGAACTCATTGATAAAATCAAAGAGAAGAATACTTAAGTACATAATTCACACACAATTGAGGGATAATAGAATCTAATTTTAAATGACACCTCTTTACATATTTTAGCTTAATTGAGTAGCTAAAATGAGATGTGTATTGTGTAGAATATAATATGAACAATGACAACTTTTGCAAAGTTCCTCTTTGTCTATTTTTTGTTAGGTACTCAATATAACAACTTTATCTTAATTGGTACCTCCTAAGTCTATTTCGATTATTCCATATAAATTATGGGAAAGGGGTTAAAACTTGACCTTAAACAAGTTAAGATTTCAGAATGTCTGATTAGATGAAGAAGTATAACCCTAATTAGTTGTAATATAAGACTATAAAGTGTTGGCTTGTGAGATATCCTAAAAAAACTTATGGAAATTAAATATACCATTCTTACCTAGAAAGGTGTATATTGCTCAGCTCATCATATTTCTTGAGGAAGAGTTCTTCCTTAAAAAAGTTAGTGGGAGCAAGATATATATAAAACATGTTTCAGTCCCACAACTCAAGGCCACTTTTATTAAGATACTAGTTAAAAATTACGCATGGACAATTCATGGGTCTTTACTTTTATCCATTCAACTTAAAAGATATGTGAGACATACTTTTGACAGAAGAAATGAGTCATAAGATAGAAAGGATATTGATCCTAAGATATTTATCCAAGCAATATGAGATATTTTTAAGGAATCAAACAAATTAGATTGGTGCAGTGGAAGAGTTCTGATTCCTCGTATATCAATATCTTGGTCTCGATCGGAACCGAACGACGTCACTAAAATCGATATTCAAAATGATTTCGAACACATACATTTGTGAGATTCAAATAATCTTTATAGATCAGAGAATATCGAGTGTTTTCATGCTCTCAAAGTCACTCAAACATGCGTCCTCTAGCAGTGTCCACATGAATTGCCTCCAAATTCGGGTTCTCCCCTACGTAGGCATCAACCACTCATCCCAAACGAAGCTCCACCAAGGAGGGGAATACTTAAGTACATAATTCACACACAATTGTGGGATAATAGAATCTAATTTTAAAGGACACCTCTTTACACATTTTAGATTGATTAATTAGTTAAAATGGGATGTGTCTTGTGTAGGACATAATACGAACAATGACAACTTTTGCAAATTTTCTCTTTGTCTATTTTTGGCTAGGTACTCTATATAACCACTTTATCTTAATTGGTACCTCCTAAATCTATTCCGAATATTCCATATAAGTTATGGAAAAGGGGTTAAAACTTGACCTTAAGTAAGTTAAGGTTTTAGAATGTCTAACCAAGCAAAGAAGTATAACCCTAACTAGTTGGAATATAAGACTATGAAGTATTGACTTGTGAGATAAACTAAGTAAACTTATCGATATTAAATACACCATCCTTATGGAGAATAGTGTATATTCTTTAGCTCATCATATTTCTAGAGAAAGAGTTCCTTCTTAAGAAAGATAGTTGGAGCAAGATATATATAGAAGATGTTCCAGTCTCACAACCCAAGGGCACTCCTATTAAGGTACTAGTTAAAAATTACACATAGACAATTCATAGGTCTTTACTTATGCCCATTCAACCTAAGAGATATGTAGGACATACCTTTGATGGAAAAAATGAGTCATAAGATAAAAGGAATACATATCTTAAGATCTTTATAGAAGCAATATGAGATATTTGTAAGGAATTGATCCAATTAGATTAGCGTAGTGGAAGAGTTCTGATTCCTCGTATATCAATGTCTATGTCTCGATCAAAACCGAATGAGATCGCTAAAATCGGTATTCGAAATGATTTCGAACACATTGTGGGATTCAAATAATCCCTATAGATAGGAGAAGATCAAGCATTTTCACGGTCTCCAAGTTGCTCAAGCATGTGGCCTCTAGTAGTATCCACACGAATTGCCTTCAAAGTTGGGTTCTTCTCTGCACTTACGTCTGTAGACATCCCAAATTGGCCTAATTCGGAGCCCCAGACTCTTATTCCATAGGCGATATCTTTTATTTGATGATTATATGATCCGTATTACCTCGTGGAGATGGGCTAAGGACATTGGTGGAGCCCCTTGTGAGTTGAGAATGGACCAATGATTTCTGGAATTATGCCGAAACCTTCAAGCGAGAACCGCGCGTGAACCATAAAAACACGAAGTCTGCTCGATGACCAACCTTGAATGGTCCATAATTGAAGGTCTCGGGAGTCCCGCATGTGTTCCGTAACATTCAGGGTTTCCGAGAAGTCATTTCGGTAGGCGTCGGTCAATGACGGCTTTCGTTACGGCTTTTTCGATCTGTGCTGACACGGCTATCCCGGACCACATGTGAGGCCTTTCCGGTCATCACCGGGTCTTTTCAGGTCATCCGGATCGATTCTAGCCGAAAATTTTCATCAACCGGGGCCATATGGCCATTTCGGTCAATTTTAGGGTTTCCTGGCTTTTCCGAGTTTCGGTTCACGTTTACCGGGTTAATATCGAATTTTTCGATGACTTCGGGTTTTCCGGTTGTACCGGACTTGTTCGGTCATCATTTAAAGTCATCCTGAGTTGACCCGATATTTCTCGATCGGAACCGTGCTCTTTCGGATCTTCGCCCCGGGTTTCGGCTTTCCGCGAGAGGGTAAACCGGTAGAAAGCCCCGTGCGAACATCTTGGGAGTCATGTCGGCTCGTTTACCGACTTGAGGAGGTGCGGTGGAAGGCCCTCTTTCCAACGCGACAAACGGGAGCCGAATCGGACATCCCGTTTGCAGGATACGGCTCACGGAACACGCACACAGGAGAGAGAGTGTACCGCGCCCCCGCTCCCTTTGAAAGAGGAGGGCGTGCCCTGCGCTCCCTCAAACTGGGGGCGCGCCCTGCGCGCCCCCGGTTCCTTTGAAAGGCGGGGGCGCGGTCAGTTTCTTTAAATCGCAAATTACCCCGATTAACACCTTCTAAACCGGATTTTTGGAAGGTTTCCGCGGAGGATTTTCGATTATTTGTACCGCGCCCCCGGTTCGGGGGCGCGTTACGTATGTCAAGTCGATTTTTAGCAATTTCCGGAAGATTCCATCGATTTTTAGCAGTGAGACGCATAACGCGCCCCCGCTCCCTTTGAAACAGGGGGGCGCGCAGACCGCGCCCCCGAACTGGGGGCGCGCCCTGCGAGCCCTTGGTTTGAGGGCGCGCCCTGCGCGCCCTCGTCCCCTTTGAAAAGCGGGGGCGCGGTCGGTCCAGTTTCCAAATTTTGCACCGGCTTCCTTCCCCTATAAATTGAGGGTCATTCTCAATGACCCAAGGTTAATCCCCGGTGCTTAGCTCATCCAGAGGTCATCCAAGCTCTTCTCCAAAGCCGTCCCGACGTCCAAAGGCGATCCGAAGTCAAGAGATCAATCCCGAGGTGAAGGAGAAGGCTCGATCCGGGTGTTCTGCATCAGCCAACTTCATCAACTTCTTCAGAAATTCCAAGACTCCTGCTGAAAAAGTCTTCAACATAGAAGATGTTCATCTCTTCGTCCTCTTTCATCTCCAACTGATGGCACTCAATTCCGACTTGCCGTTTGTTTCTGGCGATTGCTACACTGAGGGCGCGCATCCAGGTTCTATTTTCTATATCCGCCCACTTTCAGAATTTTTACAGACTTCTACAGGAGGATTTCGGAGAAATCATCAACATAGGAACTCTTTCTCTCTGAGTCCTCTGTCTACTCCAACAAACTTCACTCAATTATGACTTCGGGGTCGTCCGTAGCATCCTCTGTACCAAAGTCACGCCAGAAGGGTGCAAAGCTACCCGAACCGGCCTTCTTCAACCAACTCGGCTTCAACTCAAGCCGATCCATTCCATAAGCTTTCTCAACTCATTTAACTCAGTTAATTTACTGTTTTAAAGCATATTTAAATTTATTTGCATCATTTTTACATAATCAAATACACAAAAAAGGGTTAAGGCTCACCCCGAAGCCAGTGAGTCCAATTCCAATTGCTTCTTTCTCATCTTCTTACTACTGTTACTACACTTCCCATAGTTCTAATTATTTTCTTCACTTGATTTATTGTTCTAGTTGCACAGGTTGAACAAGCTAGCATTGATTGGAGACTCTTCTTCATCGGCCGGCCGAAGAAGAAGAAGGTTGAACCCATATCACGATCTCCCACGCTAAGGTACACGGTCAAATCAACTCATATCTTGTTTTTATTCTACAAAGCGGAGCCTGCGGCTCCTGGCGACCACATCTTTCATGTTTTAATTTCATCTCCTTCTCACTCTCCTCCCACATGACCCGAACCATCTCTGGTGCTCGAGCGACGCCGTGAGATGAAAGTTCGGGGATCAATATGAGTGTGTGATCGAGGTAAAGACATTTTACCGCTTTCCGAGTGTTTTCAATTCACTCCCCTTTTTTCCCCTCTTCTATCTTTCACCTTCTTATCTTGAGGTGCCAATCCAGAACCTGTTTTCGGAGTCGACAGCTTTTTGGCGACCACGGTGGGACAACCAATGTCTTCAACCGTGCTAGCTTGATTCAACCGCGCAACTAGTTGTTTTCCAACTTGGTTCCTGCGTGAACCGGCTTGTCTTTTATCTTCCATGTCAATTTACCTTTAAACTTGCTATTTACTCTTTCTTTAAGATTGTCCCCCATGTGGACTTAATTTGCTTGTCTTTCATTACAACCCGGTTCCCGTGTGAACCACATTTCTTCTTATAAACCGGTTCCCGCGTGAACCACCTTTCTTTTCCAACTCGGTTCCCGCGTGAACCAACTCACTTTCAGATCGGTCCCCGCGTGGACCACCTCTTTACAGCACCTTTAGATTGGCCCCACGTGGCCCTCCTTCTATTTTGTCAACTCTTACATCGGTTCCCACGTGAACCACCCCTTTCTTCATTAAAACTGGTTCCTGCGTGAACCAAACCCTTTTTCTAAACCGGTTCCCGCGTGAACCAACCCACTTTTAGATCGGTCCCCGCATGGACCACCCCTTAGCACCACTTTAGATTGGCCCCACGTGGCCCTCTTTTCCTTTTTCCAATCAAACAAACTGGTTCCCGCGTGAACCACCCCTTTTCCTTCAAAAACCGGTTCCCGCGTGAACCACCTACCTTTTCAAAACCCGGCTCCCACGTGAGCCACTTTATTTACAAATCGGTCCCCGCGCGGACCATCCTTTTACCTTCACTTCAGATTTGTCCCCACTTGGACACTCCAACACAAGCCGGTTCCCGCGCGAACCACCTTTTAGTTGCTAGTTGCTAGTTACTTGTTTACTCTATCATTGCTTGTCTTGATTGCATGGTTTGATTTATTTAATAGATTTCATTCATGTTTGCATGTTGATTGCTTCTTCTCCTTCTACCCTCCATTTTTCATTTTTGCATTAACTTTGCATCGGGTACCGGACTTGTTCCGATCCGTAGGGCATTCGAGGCGGGAGCTCTCTCTCCCAACACACCCTCACCCTCCAAACACCTTCTTGGTGGATTCTAACCTATCTTCTGGGATATTCCTTCCTAGTTGATTTGGTGGTTTCCATCAAGGCCTCCGTAAGTCCCCATCCGTGGAGTATTCCTCTCCGCACGATTGAGCCGGTTGTACCACTTTCCCAAAACCCGAAGAACCCAAGTACCTACTCGTGGTGATTGAGTGATAATCTTAGGTCTTGAAGATTGAAGCAATAGGAACCATACCCAATTTGAGTGAACAATTGCTAACAATCTATCTAATCTAAGGTTTCAACCCAATAATTGTCGAGTAGTCATTTTAAAACCTTGTTTGCACAACTTGCTTGCTCACAACAATTGAAAACAATAAAAAAAAATTTCTCTCCTTTCAAAACACCTAAAACAAAAAAAACAAAAAAAATCCCTTTAATTTTTGTGTTCAACTTGCTTGCCAAACAACCAAATTGAAACCAAATCAAATCAAACAAACAATCATAACCAAAAAAAGTCTCTTTACATTTACACCTTTCATTTGCTTTCTTTCAACCATTTTGTAAGAAAATTTGACAGGATGCCCATGACACTAAGGTCCGGAAGACACGTCGGGATGTCGGACTACTACGGCCAAGAAGAGGAGTACGAGACGGGTCACTACGAGCTTCAGCAACCCATGGTCCAACCAGATGGCCATGTTAATGCCGTGATGGAACCTGAGGTCCAAGATTCCGCTCACTGATCCGCCTCACATAGTATAGAACAAGCTCTCAAGGATCTATCTCTTCACCTTGATCCCGAGACCTTTGCATTTATCCAATCTGCCACTAAGGGCAAGATGCCCGCCAATCAAGCTCCGATTGAGGGAAATCAAGCCCCCTCACCACCCCAACCGGCAGTCAGGCCCCTAATCATTTCTTCTCCTGGGTAACCCTGTCGTGTCTCCACTCACCCCGTTGTGGGGCATTCACATAACACTATTCCAGTTCCTGTTTCCAACCTACCTCTTCCAACTCAGTCACCTAAACACTTTGCTCCCGTGGCTCAGGAATCCAGCCTCACCCAGGCATTAATGAACAAACTCAACCAGATGGATGAGCGCTTTGAAGATATGAGGCACCGCCTCGATTCTAAAGCCATCCCTGAAATCTCTATCCCATCCTTCCCAGTTCTACACCTTCCTCCTTCAGAGATACCAGTCTTCCAACGTTACAATGGGACTGGTAATCCTTTCAACCATCTAAAGAGCTTTCTCTACGACTCCGCATTCTGGAAAAATGACCGCAAAGCCCTTGCCTTCCTATTCCGTCGGTCATTGGAGGGATCCGCCCTGGACTTGTTCTATTCTCTTGATTCTATTCAGGCGGCAGATTTCGACATCGTCAAAGCAAAGTTTCTACAGAGGTACAAGGATCGGGTGGGGCCAGCCTGCTCGATAACTGATTTAATTGCCGAAAAGATGAGGCCGGATGAGGACTTTGCCAGCTTTGTTGATCGGTGGAGGGGAATGGCTGAGAGGCTAGTAGATACCATCTCAGAGGGGGAGCAGGTGAGGATGCTCATCGGGAACACCACGCCCAACCTTCACAATCTCCTGATCATGCACCGCCCAACAACCATGAATGAGTTGTGTGATAGCACCCGCTACCTCCAAGCCCACTTTAAGGACGCATCCATGATCAACCCGTTTGACACCAAGCCCCGTAACACTAGAAAGCCTACACCTGTAGGACCCACCACCGAAGGGGTAGTAAACAATGAGAGCATCAATGCCATGGGTAACCAGGGTGGGTATCGCCAAAGCCAATACCATAACCCACCACCCAATCAACAATACCGCCCAGCTCCTCAACTAGCTCCTCAGCCCCAGCAGCAACTTGCATACAACCGAGCACCACCACAGCAACCCACCTACAACCGAGCGCCCCAGCAACCAAATTCCTACAACCGAGCGCCTCAACAACAACATGTCTACAACCGACCCCAACCACAACAACAAGCCTACAACCAAGTGCCACCACCGGCCAACCGACCTAGGAGGGGGGGACCCAAGAGAGAATACTATCTTCAACTGCCATTCCCCCTCACCGATATCTTTAATGCATTGATGGCGGAACAACAGTTGGAGCTTCCAAAGGAGAGAGAAGGATGGCCGTCCAATGTTGACACAACCAAGTACTGCGCTTATCATCGGTATCCTAGGCACACGGTGGATGTATGTTTCCAGTTTAAAGACTACATCCATGACCTTAATGATCAAGGGAACATTGACTGGGCACAGATGGGAGAATCTATTCAAGCAATGAAGGCACGTCAGAATCAACCGCTGAGACAGCAAGTACAACAGCAGCCCGGCCTGGGCATAGTCCAAGATCCGCTCCCGGTACATGCACTCGTATAAGCACCGGCACCAGCACCACCAAACCAACGACTCGGCCTCGTCCACTCCGCCATCGAGGAGTCAACCCACCATTCCCAGGGTTGGCAGGTCGAGGATCAAATCACCTCCATGCCCGCCATACCAACCCCACCTACAAACCGCACCATACTCTCCATACCAAGAGTTGCCCCCAGCCCACAAACTCCCCAAACACCACTGCCCCCAACAGCCATCAACCCTCCACGGTGCCTAATCATTAGATCGCCACCAACATCCCAACCAGCACCGCAACCATCACCTAACCTACCAACCAATCCTCCTCGACGTCTAATCATTAGACCGTCACCAACACCCCAAACGTCACCCAACCCACCAGTCGCCACCACTCCGCGACCCCTCATCATTAGACCATCACCACCAAAACCCCAACCATCACCCAACCCACCAATCGCCACCACTTTGCGACCCCTCATCATTAGACCATCACCACCAACACACCAACCATCACCCAACATACCGACCTCCACCAATCCACGACCCCTCATCATCCGATCCTCACCACCCCTACCTACCATGGGCTCCTCAACCTACCAACCAACCCTACCATCACCATCATCACCACTTCCCCCTACCACGCTGGCGCCGGTACTTCGTAGCGGGAGGATGTTCCAAAGGGTCTTCCCCCAGGCCGGGATGCAACCACAGGAACAGGTAGAAGAGGAGGTAGTGGAAGAACCATTGCCCGGCACAGCATATGACCTATTGAAGCATCTGGACAAAATGCCAGCACAGATTTCAATCCTAGAGTTGATTAAGAGGTCAAAGAACCATCAGGACATCCTACAACAATATCTGTAGCGGGTCATGGTCAATGAGGACCTCCCGCATGAGAAGATTATTACTGTCCTGACCCCGAGGAGTGAACATCCGGCACTCACATTTACATAGGAGGAGTTGGCACGGCCAGAGATCAGAAAGTATGCCTTGCGTGTTGCAGTAGTCATCCGAGGCGTGGAGATTAAATCTTGCTTGATTGACACCAGAGCGTCGATAAATGTCATGCCGCCAGAAACTTTGCAACTTTGCGGCATCTCCGATGAAGAAATCGAGCCTTCTGCCGTCACGGTGACCGCATACGACAACTCCCAGAAGCCGGCACGAGGGGTGGTTAAGTTGGAAGTGGGGCTCGGGCCGTGTGCTGTCACCGCCGAGTTTCATGTTCTAGAACTGGACCCTACGTTTAAAGCTATCTTGGGCTGCCCGTACCTTGAGGCAATGGGAGCTGTTGCCTCCACTAATCATCAGTGTCTGAAGTTCCCATACAAGGGCCAGGTGATCAAAGTAACCAACATCCCCATACTGAATGACGTGGATGACCCCTCTTCTGCACTACCAATATCAAAATCTGTCCAGCCGTTGGTTTCAACTACAGAGCTGCCCAAGGTCATGATGTTAACAACGCCTCCAGATACAGTTGCATGGAGGATGATGAAAAGGATGGGCTATCAGCTAGAAAAGGGGTTGGGAAAGGAGTTGCAGGGGGTTGTGCACCCCATTAAAGCCGTACAAAGACCAAAGAGACACGGGCTTGGCTATGAGCCCAGTTTCACTCCGCGGATGGTCTACCGGCCAAAAAATGCCATGGGACTCCAGAAATTCTTTATCAAAGGGGAGACCATGATGATGGCCGGGGACGAAGAGGAAGAACCGGTCAAGAGAAAGAAGGCACCAGAACAAGAGGAGGAAGTGGACAACCTGAGTTCATCTTTGGCTCGGTTGTTCATAGAGGAGGAAGAACCAGTCGAGGGCAAGTCCATCTCTAAACAACTTGTCCACTCGAACCCACCTCCATACAACATCCCGCGTGAGCCGTATCCTACGGTCACGTATTTCAAAATCCTTACTCTATCCCTCTTGGATTCACTTGATGGACTATCTAGCCCAATTCCCACTTCTGGGCCAAAATGGCCACCTGAACTGATCATTGGGCCTGAGAACCCATTCAAATCTTCTTACTCCACTGGGCTTCTATGCCCATTCCAATCCAACAACCTTGGGCCCGCGTGCCCACCAGTCGGGCCCACGTGCCCTTTAGATTTATTTTCTTGCTTTGGGCCCGCGTGCCCACCATTTGGGCCCACGTGCCCCTTAGATCTTTTCACTAGCTTTGGGCCTATCTGCCCATTTCTTGTCATCATCGGGCCCGCGAGCCCATTTTTCTTCCATTTGCTTAAGCTTTCTATTTCTGCTCGAGCCTCATCGGCTCATTCTCTTTTTGTTATTGAAAATACCCAAAATACCCAAAAAAAACATCCTCTCGCAAACTCAGTTTTCCATTGAGGAGACGTCTCTACTTGTCTCGGAGGGTGCTCCCAACCAGGGACCTCTCTTCTCCAACTCACTGATCGATCTGCTCGATCCTTCACCCATTGTAAATACCACCTTTTCAATTCCGTCTTCTTTAGGAGTAGTTAGGGTAGGAAAGAAGAAAATTCGAGGTAAACGTGTTACAGAGAGATATCTCCAACAAATAGCTCAAAAATGCAAGGAATGTGCAAGGCTGCCAAGGTTTTTGGAAAATTCTATCCAGCTTGATGAAATCCAATATGAGGATGAATTCAATGTAGATCATACACTGGGAGTTTACGAGGTCTTATCAGAAAAAGTTCCTGATTTCGAGGATGGAATTGAGGACTTGGCTGATGCATATGCATCTGGACTTAAAAGATTTGAAGAACCATTAGCCACGGTGGATGAACCGACAAAAGAACCGAATCTTGGAACACCGGAAGATCCCAAGACAATCCTTCTAAGTGCAAACCTCACTCCCACTGAGGAACAGAGTTTAATTAAAATTTTGGAAGAATATAAGGACACGTTCGCATGGACATACGAAGACATGCCGGGGTTAGACAACTCGTTAGTTGAACACTATTTAACTTTGAAACCTGGAGTTACCCTGGTCAAACAAAAATTAAGGAGATTCCACCCTGATGTTGCACTTAAGATGAAAGAAGAGGTCGACAAGTTACATCAAGCAAGATTCATTAAGGTCGTCCTTTATCCGCAATGGGTGGCAAACATAGTCCCTGTCATGAAGAAGGATGGCCGAGTTCGGATCTGTATAGACTTCAGGGACGTAAACCGAGCGTGTCCTAAATATGACTTTCCTCTACCTCATATTGACGTACTGGTTGATAACACTGCTGGATTCGAGATGTTGTCATTCATGGATGGCTATTCTGGATATAATCAAATCCGGTTGGCCGAAGAGGACTAGGAGAAGACCTCGTTCACCACACCTTGGGGAACCTACTGCTATGTCGTCATGCCCTTTGGACTAAAGAATGCTAGTGCTACCTATCAGAGGGCAATGATGGCTATCTTCAATGACATGATGCATACCCTTGTAGAGGTGTACATGGACGACCTGGTCGTTAAGTCCAAAAGCCGAGAAGATCATCCTGAAGTGTTAAGAAAGGTCTTGCAAAGGGCTAGGGAATATAAATTGAAAATGAACCCAAAGAAATGTATGTTTGGAGTATCCTCAGGAAAGTTATTAGGGTTCATAGTGAGTAAAAGGGGCATAGAGATCGACCCAAACAAGGCCAAGGCAAGCATTGGTATGCCTCCTCCAAGAAATATGAAAGAACTTCGAGGATTAATCGGGAGGCTACAGTTTGTCCGCCGGTTCATCTCACAACACTCCCAAAGGTGTAAACCTTTCTATGAGTTGACCAAGGCGGGGGCCGAGTTCAAATGGGATTCGAAGTGCCAGGATGCATTCGATTGTTTGAAAAGATACCTGGCTAGTCCCCCTGTGCTTAGACCACCAGTCCCTGGCAAGCCCTTAGTTTTGTATATCTCGGTTTTGGAGAATTCTCTTGGGGCAGTTCTTGCACAAGTGGATGAAGAAGGGAAAGAGAGGGCAACTTACTATTTGTCAAAGATCTTTGATCCATGTAAGAAGAAGTATACTGTAGTGAAGAAGACCTGTGCTGCACTAGTCTGGGTAGTTCAGAAGCTTAAACACTATTTCTTAGCTCATGAGGTCAACCTTATTGCCAGCATCAATCCCATCAAATTCCTTCGGGAGAAAACTATTCTAACTGATCGTTTAGGTCCTTGGCAGAGCTTCCTCTCCCAGTTTGATATCGCCTATGTCCCCCAGAAGGCGATTAAGGGCTATGCCATTGCCGAACATCTAGCCCATCACCCTATACCCCTCTTTGACCCGGTCCAATTGGAGCTCCCAGATGACGAACTAATGTTAATCCGATCTTCCCACCTTTGGACATTATATTTTGACGGGGCTCTGAATTCTCACGGTAAGGGAATAGGAATCGTCCTTCTATCACCCGAGGGTGTCACCATTCCACAGGCATTTCAGCTTGACTTCCCAGCAACCAACAATATAGCTGAATACGAAGCCTTGCTGGCCGGGCTGGAGGCCGCTCATTTCTATGGTGCCATGAAATTAAGGGTGATAGGTGATAGCCAACTAATTCTTCGCCAAGTCCTAACCAAATACCGAACTTCTTATCCGAACCTCAAACCTTACCAAGAACTCACCTCTTGCTACATCAAACTCTTTTCCAAACTCACTTTTGTCCATGTTCCTCGAGCTCAAAACATCCTTGCTGATGCCCTTGCCTATTTAGCTTCATCTCTATCAGTCCCGCTAGGTAGACAGATGCGGACTATTCATGTCCGAAGAAGGTCGATGCCAGCGATTAAGGATGGTCGATTTCTAAAGATCAAGGAGAGATTTGGCAGGAAGGAATATCTAGAGCATAAAGAGGAGATTTCGCTAATCGAGTTGGAAGAGTTAGATGAGGGTGAGAGGCCTTGGTTTGATGAGATCACAATGTACTGTCAAGATCAGACATATCCACCTTGATCAAATGCAAAATAAAAGAAGGCCATCAGGAGAGTATCCCAGAGGTATACCATCCTAGGAGGGGTGCTCTACAAGAGGAGCCTGAGCGGAATTTTATTGAGATGCGTTGATGAAGAAGAGGCAGAATTGGTGCTTAGGGAAGCACATTCCGGGTCCGTGGGGGCCATGTCAATGCTCAAGCTCTTGCCAAGAAAATTATCGAGCAGGGGTATTATTGGCCAACCCTAGAAGAGGATTGCTCCATCTTTGTCCGGCACTGTCATTCTTGCCAACTTCATGCCGACAAGATCCATTCTCCCGCATCTTCCCTTCATCCGATACATGCCCCATGGCCGTTCGCCATGTGGGCTTTCGATATCATTGGCCCTCTAAGTGATCTTAACTCTGAAATCCATTCCAAATCATTCATCCTGACGGCAACAGAGTACTTCACCAAGTGGGCAGAAGCGGAAGCATTCGTGGAGATCAAGGCATCAACACTGTGCTCCATCATCAAACGCAACATCATCGCCAGGTTCGGGATACCCAGCGACATTATCACCGACAACGGACCGCAATTTCTCTCTCAAGATCTGCGTGATCTTTGCAACAGGTACCGCATCGCATTGCATCATTCATCTCCTTATTACCCGCAAGGCAATGGTCAAGCAGAAGCCACCAACAAAACTTTGATTAAAATCATCAAGAAAACCTGTAAGTCCAGCAAGTTCGCAGACTGGCCAGATAAGCTTGTAGATGCCCTATGGGCTTATCGTACTTCTGTACGGACCCCCACTGGTCAAACCCCGTATGCTCTCGCATATGGGATGGAAGCAGTGGTCCCGTACGAAGTACTCCTTCCATCACTCCGAGTTCAACTCGATAGGGACATCCCTGTCGATGAGAGACGAGAATCTCTCCTTGCACAACTTGAACTCCTAGATGAAAGAAGGTTGGCCGCTTCCGAGCATGCCCGGACTTATCAGAACCGATTGAAAAGGTTTTATCAAAAGAGGGTGGTAGAGAGAAAGTTCGAAATCGGTGAGATGGTAGTTAAACGCATATTCGTTAAGCCGGGTGGTCCCCGCTCCAAGTTGCAACCTAACTGGGAAGGGCCTTTTGTTATAACTGAAAAATATCCAGGTAATGAATATGAGCTAACCAACGCCGATGGAGAAAAATTGAACCATCCATGGAACGGCGTTTACCTCAAAAAATATTTTCCTTAGAAGAGAAAATGGAGAATTTCTGGTGTGATATTAAGTCATCGATCCAAGAGTGTTAGCTAGAAGTCAAGGGTATGCATCACCCTGCACACACAACACCTCCCGATCCCAGAATCTAGATAGCCCAACACTCAAGAGAGGCAAGGCAAAACCCTTAAGGCAGAAAGGAAACCTTAGCCTATTCTCTTCTATTCGGTCCGAAATAGGTGAAGGGGACTAGAGAAGGATAGTATCGAAAATGCCCGCCGCTTTAGTAGGAGGCCGTCTCATAAGGTGCAAAAGGGTGCCAAAAGATGGGCAATGAACCCCACAGGTTTAAACAAATATGGGCCTGTC
Organism: Cryptocoryne crispatula var. balansae; assembly: GCA_036172225.1. NCBI lineage: Eukaryota > Viridiplantae > Streptophyta > Magnoliopsida > Alismatales > Araceae > Cryptocoryne > Cryptocoryne crispatula. The sequence continues at coordinate 12,824,060 of CM069930.1, forward strand.
TGAATGAGTACCCGAAAGAATAGAAAATGAAGAAAAGGCACCAAAAGATGGGCAATGACCCCACAGGTCAAAGACTTGTCTAAATACGTGCCACATGTAGAAAAGACCCGAAGAGGCCGAACCCCAACGGGCAATTTGGGCATGAGTAGAGAAACCCTCCTCAATACCCCCAAATCCTGTCAAAGACTTCCTCTATTATTCTTCCATCTTAAAAACCCCTAGGGTAGGGTAAACTGTCCAAACTCAGGGAGAATCCAAACCGATCAAGAGAAAAGGGCAAGAAGGATTCTGGGTAGGGAACCTTATTTTCACGTGGTGTTCATCACTTGAATCTTGGTTAATACTCAAAGATCGATGAATTGTTTCAATACCGGCACATTCTCCACAAAAATCCGAAAAAATGAATATTTTCAAAAAAAACAAAAAAAAGTTGAATATCTTCAAAAATAAAAAAATCGAATACTTTCCAAAAATCTAAAAAAAATGCATCATCTAACTTGGCATAACCTTGATTTTTTTGCCTTTGCTAGCATTCATGTTTATCTTTATGTCTTGCATGTTTCATTTACGCATTGCATATTTACCTTCATTATCACCCCATTAAGAGGGCTCCTCCCTTTGACCTAAGTCAAAGTTGGCCATAATAGGCAAAGGGATGAGTCGTTGTGAAGATATGATCCTTTTTTATCAAGTATTTTCAAGGACTTTAAAGTAAGAATAGACGCATTCTTCCTTCCTTCGAGACTCGGAAAACCTTCTAGATCCAAGCTTGACTAAGAAAGATCAACTTCAGAAGAAGAGAGAAGGGAAAAAATGTGCTTGGGATGTGCTCCAGCCTTATGGCTTGCTAGGGTTTGACTTCATAAGACATTTATTTATAGAAGATAAAAATTTTCACACAAAACTCAAAACTTCTATAAAATTGCGTCCATACGTTCATCTTATTGATCAGATCTAATGTGTGTGACCCACTAGACCCAAGATTCAATTTGTTTGAAGTCTTGATTAATTTAATAGAACAATTCTTTTAAATTAAATCAAAATTGTTATCTGATAGCAGTTTTTATGGCTTTTGATCATAAAGGGTACAAGTCGCATTCTATAATCTCAAATGACTTTTGGAAGTTAAATAATATCGATTGAGCCTTTCTATCACCAACTACCACATGGATTTAAATCCTCATTTAGACAATGTCTTGGTCAGTTAGGGGTTGGTATCGACTGTCAACCCCTAAATAATCCAACTCTATGAGATCCTATACCAGGATTCGGATCTATTAGAAAATTCATTTTCTAATTATCCTAAGTACCTTGGCCTATGATTTTGGGTACTATCTATAGGACTTTCTCTCTTTCTCTCTCTCTCTCTCTCTCTCTCTCTCTCCTACTGAGTGTGAATGATTCTTTGTTATCCGCTCAATTATCTCTACCAGGTTTCTTTTGCACCCAATACATCAACTTTGCTGGACCATCAAGATGGTGATCCATAAGTAAATAATCAAAGTACAGGATATGTTCAGTATGACATTTTTGGCAACTCTGGTCAAAAATCTAACTATGCTATTGAGATGTAAGAATAACCTAATAGATAGTTCGATAAGATACCAATTAGGGTTTCTAAATTGGTCAGTTCAGTGAACACATTCTATTAATGAGCACTTATTTGTGTATCTCAGTCTTCTCATATTAATGACCAATGAGATTGTCATTCTCATCACATGAGAAAACATCACACACACAAATTAGTATGTCCGTATCATTGATGTCTCATCTAAAAGATCCTAGTGTAAGAAATCGTTCCAATCAGATTGAAGAAGCGAAAAAATTCTGATTCCTCATATATTAATGTCTTGGTCTCGATCGGAACTGAACGACGTCGCCGAAATCGATATTCAAAATGATTTTGAACTCGTACCTTTGTGGGATTCAAACAATCCTTATAGATCAGAGAAGATCGAGTGTTCTCACACTCTCCAAGCAGCTCAAGTGTGTGGCCCCTAGTCGTATGCACACGAATTGCCTTTGAAGTCAGGTTCTCCTCCGTGCCGGCGTCGATCACTCATCCCGAATGGAACTCCACCGTCGAATGGTGGTTGCTGGGGTGGAAGATGGTGAAAGAGGGTGGATGGGGTGCAGAGAGCTCTCTTGGCTTGATAGGGTTTGTGCCCTCATCTCTATTATTTATAGAACTCAGAATTTTTCATAAAAATCTCTCCTTGTTATAGAAATTAGCCCAAGCTCCCAAACTTACAAATTGGTCCTTATGTGTGTGATCTCCTAGGTCCAAGCGGTAGAGGCCTAATTAAAAGAACAACTTCTTTTAAATTAAATCTATCATCTCATAATAGATTTAACGGCCTATCGATCATGAAGGGTACAAGCCACATCCTATGATCACAAACGGCTTCGGGGATAAACTCCTCTCCAAAGAACCTTTCCATCATTGATTACCACACGGATAGAAATCTTCATCCATTCAATGTCCAGGTCAGATAGGAGTACGACATTGACTATCAACTCCTAAATATACCAACACTATAGAATCTTGTACTCATAATTGAATCAATTGGAAAACCTTTTTCCAATTATCCTATTTACCTTGGCTAAGGATTTAGAGTACTATCCATAGGACATTCTTTCTCTCCTACCGAGAGTGGATGATCTCCTATTGTCTGCTCAATTGTCTCCACCGGGTTTCCTATATACCCAATCCATTAACTATACATGACCACAATACTAGGTGATCCATAAGTCAATAGTCAAAGTACATGGTACGGCCGGCAAGACATCTTTAGTGACTCAGGTCAAAGATCCAACCGTGCAACCATGATGATAGAATTCCCTGATCGACAGTTCGGTAAGATACCATTCAAGGATTTTATATTGGTCAGTTCAGTGAACTCATTCCTCTAATGAGCACCTGTATATGTATCTTAGTGTCCCCACACTGATGACCAATGAGATCGGTCATCTTCATCATATTAGAAGATATCATACACAATAGTCTTACCGGATCCTTGATGTCCCGTCTCAAGGATCCTACGACTAGGAACATTTAGAGTACATGCTTCTAAATGATTAATCACATTATCATAATCTCATCATGATTCAAACATCATTGCATGTAATCTTGGACTTCATTACGATAGATGTATCAGGATAGTGCAAGTAATGAAGAAAATGCTATTAATACTGAATAAGATATTACAAGAAATGTAAAATCATATCACAAATGATTGGCTTGTAGGTGTAGACACGCAAATTTTGCCTATTTGAGGAGCTTAAGATTCATGTTTTCTTAGAAGATACTCGAGTTTTCCGATAAACAAACCGGATCTCCGAGAAAACGGCCCAAAAACAAACTCTGGAAGAGAAGATGACCCGTCTGCCGGGCGACCCCGCTGCTGGGTCACCTAGGCGACCCCCCAGTCGACCCATCTGCCGGGTCATTTCCCATTCCCGCCAATTCGTTCGTTCTGACGGTGGTAGGTGGAGGGTCAAGTCCGGTCAGGTACAGGAAGCGACCCGGTCAATGGGTCGCCTGCGGGAACAGTGCACGGACTGAACGAAGTGACCCGCGAGTGGCGGACGCTCGTCCAGACGGTCGGGACCGATTGGACGTAGGTGACCCGTCTGACGGGTTGCTTGCCACTGTAGCAAGCCTCGGACGGCGGCCGACCAGCTTTCGGCGCACGCGCATTTAATGGCATTTATGGTTCCGCAGGTGACCCGCCAGACGGGTCACCTAGGCGACTCGGCAGATGGGTCATCTTCTGTTACGGATGACACCTTTTATGCCAGAAATGCCCCTGTGACCCTTTTGCCTATAAAATGGGACCCCTAACCACTTTTTGAGGGGTTGGAAAGTTGTGGAAAGGTTGTGAACATCCCAAACTCCCAAGAGAGAGCCCTAGAGAGATTCAAATCACCTCCATCCTCCAAGCTTCATTGCCTAAGAGATTGAGAGCTTCCCACTTCCATCCACCTCCGTAAACCGACGTTCTTCATCCCGTTTCTTCATCGGCATCCATTTTGAAGCTTCTCAAGCTCCTACATCCAAGGGGAGATCATCATCCACGTCCTAGGAGCTTTTGGGAGTCATCATTAAGCTTTGAAGGCCATCCGGAGGCATCATGGGAGCATCCGGGAGCGAACCGGGCCTTGGTGCAGGTGGTGACCCGTCTGCCAAGTCGCCCAGGTGACCCCTTTACCGGGTCGCCCAGGTGACCCCCCTACTGGGTCACCCAGGTGACCCATCTGCCAGGTCGCCCAAGTGACCCCCTGCCGGGTCGCCAGGGGCTCCAGATCGCCATTTTTGGACCCGAAACCCGTTTTTCTTTCCCTATCTCCTAGCATTACTTTATTTCTATATTTTCTATCATGGATCATCATGTTTACATGAATATTTAACTTAGTAATATCATATATCATCATCCAAAAACACATAAAAAGGGGGGTTGGGAGCTATTCCCAATCCGGTTAGTCCATTTCCATTTTTTGTTTTAGTTCATTCCCTTTGCAAGATGCTTCACTATCTTATTTCTAATCCACTTTCACTTGTTTTCGTGGCTTACTTATTTTTGTAGGAACAACTAAGGTGCTTCAAGCTCTTTCTTCTCGGCAGGCCGAAAAGGAAGAAGATGAAACCCATAATCTCTCAACACGATCTCTCCGCTTAGGTACGTTTGGTCATTTCCTTTAATACTTACATTGTCTCTTTTATTTTACTCTTGGAACCCGTAGTTCCTGGCGACCACACATCAACATCCACCGGAGTCGGAACCCAAAAAACGAAGGAAGAGGAGTGGCGCTCACCGTTCTAGCCCGAGAAGAAGAGAACGGGGTCCGGATTGGGAGTTCCACAGTAGGGCATACATTTTTATCAATCTCCAACTTGCACTAAAGCCAATCACCCACATGTCTGATCTCCATCAGCGCAAGGTGACCCTCAAACATACTTTGAGTCAGGACTTTAGTTAGTGTATCTGCAATATTTATAGTTTAAGATACTTTATCTTTAATCATATCTCTTTGAGTTGCAACCACTATGATCAAGTAGTATTACCACATAAGTGTTTAAACTTCTGATGAGACAAAGACTTCACTACAAAAGTAATGTTTCATCATTTTCACAAAATAATGATACATTATCAGAGATATTAGAGACAAATCCCTAAAATAAGATGAACTTCTTCATCTAGACTACTTCATAAGCAGTCGGTGACAATTGTAATTTGTAAACTTTATAGTGTCTATAGTATGAAGCTTTTCCAGCTCACTACACCACCATCTAGGTAAACATACCCTAAATTTATCTAACTACCATTCATATGGAACTAGAAGCTTAAGTCTAACTCAAAACTTCCAGTCCTATCCTCCATACTAGAAATGCATCATTGGTACTTCTCAAGTACTTAAGGATATACTTCTCAACTATCCAGTGATTCACCTGGATTTGCCTGGTGATTACTCATAACACTTAGAGTACTCATCACATCTAGTTATGTACATAATATACATGATAAACCCTATGACTAAAGCATAAGAGACTATACTCATGTATTTCATCTCTCTTAAAAAGAGATAAACTTTATATTTTATAGGCAAGACACCAAAATAGGAGTTCCCATGTCAAACCCTTTGACTATGGTGTCTATGTACAACAAATGGGTTAAGCCAACCATCCTTTTAGATCTATCTTCAAAGACCTAAATTCTTAGGAAGCTTCTCCCAGAATATTTATGGAGGATTTATTTTATAGATAGGCTTCACGGATGAGAACATACCTACATCATTCATAACGAGTAGTACGCCATCTATGAAATGTCTAGAATATAATGACACTCACACTCGCATTTTTATACTCACACGGTTCTTCTTCATTCCAAATGAAGTCATAAAATTCAATCTTATCAAATCTTATATTTCAATGTTGATAATGTTGTTTTAGTCCATGAATGGACATTAACAACATGTACACTTTCTGTGGATGTTTTGGGACTCACATCCCTAAAGTTGTATCATGTACAATAGTGGTTGTATCATATACACCTCCCTTTAAATTTCACCATTGGAGAAATGTTACCTTAACATTCTTATTGATATATCTCATAGTCAAAGTGTGCACCAATAAAATCTAAATGGATTGAATTATGGCAATAGTTAAAAGATGTCATCATAGTCAACTCCTTAACTTACATGATGTCTTTTCATTCATCATTACCTTGAAGGTCTCACATTTAAATTCACTCCTTTCCATCCTTTAATTTTCTTTTACACCTAATGGGTACTTTACCCTCAGGTGGATCTACCAAGTTCTAAACTTGGCTAAAATAGATGAATATTATTATAGATTTGATTGTCTCCTCCCATTTTGAAATCAATATCTCAAATTACCTTTCATAGGTCTTTGGTCAACATCCTCACTTTATTGTGCTTATATTCTTCCATCAAAGATATGTCTCATATATCTACAAAGTTGAATTAGCACAATTGAAGACCTATAATGTGTTCTATTATCAATTAGTACCTTAATAGAAGTATCTATGATTGTGGGTCTGGAACCCCTACCAAAATTTTCTTGCTCCCACTATTTTTTTCAAGAAGGAACTCTTCCTCTAAGAATATAGTAAATTGAGCAACACATACCCTTTATCTCTTAAAGTGGTATATCTAAACATCCTTAAGTTTTCTTAGGATATCCCACAAGTCTACACTTTCTATTTTATATTCTAATTATTATGGGTTATACATCTTCATTGTGGTGCGACATTCTGAAATCTTAACTAGCTTAAGATTAAGTGTTAACCCCCTTTTCCATATCATATATGAAATAATCAAAATAATTTTAGAAGGTTCCAATATAAAGTGGTTATATTGAGTGCTTAGCCCTAAATAGACAAGAAAATTTTTACAAAGGTTGTCATTACTTGTGTCATGTCACACATAACACAATCACCCTTGTTTCTACTACTCAAGTAAGCTAAGGGTTATAGGGAAATGTCCATTAAGACGAAGTTGAATTATCCTTCAAATAATGTGTGAATCTAGTATTTGTGTACTTCATTCGTTGATATAATCAAAGAGCTCTAATACTCTTTTCATTTATTCTTTACTTCATTTTTAACCTTACAATTTCTCAAAGCCTCCTATTTGTACTCCATAAGCACACATATCTATGCCTATAGAAATTATCTATTAAAGATGAAGTAAAAATGTCCATCTTCAGCCTTAATTGACACAGACCAACACACATCCAAATTTACGAGTTCTAATAACTCCTTGGTCCACCCTCCATTTCTAGTAAATGGAGAGTTAGTCATTTTTCAATGAGATAAGACTTATATTTGGTTATTGATTCAAAATCATTTGCCTTCATGTTTCCATCCATATGGAACTCCTTATGTCTTTTCTCATTGATATGACCATGTCTATATTAAGCTAAATAAATAGATTGATCTAAATCAACCCACTTCCTCAAGGGGAGCATTCACACATACCATGAGAACTTCCTTATCTCATATGAGTAAATTATTTACTAAGCTCTCACTAGCAAACATTTTGTCATTCATAATCTTAGAAAAATTATCATTTTCATAACTCGAAATAAATCAATATTTATCCAAGTAGGAACTATCGTTAATGTTCATATAGAAGGATAAAACCAATAATCTTCAAGATAAGGACTCTCCCAAATGGATATTAAAGATTTGTACCTCCCACTATCAATGATACAACTCTTGCATCATTTGTATATGTAGGTTAGTCTTTATGCATCAAGCCTTCATTTACTTGTCATTATCAACAACTTTTGCTAATATAAGATGCATATCCAATACCTCATAACAAGAGATGCATATATAACATCTTATAGAAGATATGTATATTTAATATCTCATACAAGATATACACATCTGGTATCTAATACAATAAGATATGTTTAGTATCTTATACTATGATATACATAAATCGTATATTATACTTGATGTGTATATGTGTATGATAAGTAAGTTAATAACTAAGATGCTAGCAGCTTCTTAAGCTCCTCCTTTGCTATATATTCACTATACTTTGCATCATTTCCACCAATCATCATCATGATATTAGAAGACCAATCCTATGTCTTATTTGGGCTTAAAATGCTTGACCAACTTCTTGACTATTAACTATGCCTTCATTTTCTCATCTAATGATCTCACTTCTTTCCATTGGTCTCACCAACTAGAAGTATTGAAGATATATTGTTATTTAATTTTTGTCTTAAATTTGCTCATCACCATGAGCCATGATAGATCTCATATCTATATGTTCATGTTTTCTCTAGACTTCATATAGACACTAACATTTAGTGTAAGACAAATAATACTTCTTTCTAATAAGATAAATATTTCATCTTCTCTTACTACACTAGAAGATTAGTAGGCTCCAACCTCCCAAGTAGGTTAGTTACGTGGTCAACCATGAGAACACTTTTCATTGTTCTAAACCAGTCAAGGAAGTTAATATTAATGAGCCTAATGACTTTTAGTATGCAAGATAACTGGTGGTTAAGGATCTAATTCTATAACGGAGATATAATTCTATTTGGAAATATTGCAAACATTCAAAGTAAATTAAGATATGGTCTTTTATCATAATTTATGCTCCCACTAATTTCAGCCAATTTGCATAAACCTAATTATGCAAAGACGGGATATCACAATGAGATCCTAGTGGGGACTAAGATTCTATTAACCTTATGGTTACGACCTTGTGGAAAAAACAACAAGGCATCCCATACTTAATAGGTAGGCAAGTTTTACCAGTTGCAACTCTTGCAACTCTTAGTCATTTAGCCTTTAGAATCATGACCTTGTGGGAAACACAACAAGTCGTATACTCTAGTTAGATCAAATCCGCTTGTTACATTATGGGTATGAATTCTTAACATAGCTCTTGTGGGAAACACAACAAGGCTATACCAATGGTCCATCCCAAGGTTCGGCTTTAAGCCTTAGCCACAATCATCAATCCCTTGCTAAGTGAGACTTGTGGGAAACACAACAAACTCACCCAATCTAAGATTGGCTTATCGAGACCATAACAATGGAAGGCTATGTGGGTCATTCTCAATGTCCTACGCTTATCAACCTAATTTAAACGAGAAGGAGTTTTATTTTAGCCTAATCATAGTATGCGTTACATATATATGTATATCTTTGCATATCATATATGTAAGGTATCTAGCACACACACAAACATATCAGATATACAAAATTTAAATAGATGATCATGGACTTTCATCTCATTAATGCATGAACGGAACCAGATCGGTATGCATTAAAGGATTCAGCATCCTATGCCAGTGTTGACACGTCATCATGCCTTGAAGAACTTTTTCTCCTTGCATCTCGCTCTCTTCTCCACCTCAATCGGTCTTCTTGTCATTACAAGAGCATTAAAGGTACACAGACCCATAAATATACATAATTAAAATAAGAAACCTTGATCCTAATCAAGGGAAATACATTTTAGAGGGAGGTAGAATATACAATCAGAATTGACAAGAGAGAAGATTAGGCACGCAGGGCCTTAATTGCACGCCAACATCAAATAAGCATCATCACATGACACACATTCTAAGTACATGATCATCCAAGCATTCACGCATGCATACCATCACATGAACATAGTGCGAATACATGATAATAATATGATATAACTATTATATCATAAATTTATACATGATATGTTTTTAATTTATTAATTTCATTCCGTTCGAATTATTCATGAAATAAATAACATGAAATAATCATATAAACAATTTTATATGATGCATGCTAGTAATTCAAAATAATTTGAACAATACATGTATTCCCCAAACTGTACAAAATACCAAATAAATGTCTAAATCATGATTCTGGAAAAATCACATTTTATAGAATTAATTTAGACATTAATTTCGCAAGTTAAGTCATTAAAATAATTTTAAAAACTTAACAATCAATCAATCTTTGACAATGGGGCTTAAAACCACATAAACGATCATCAAACACTTTGATATTCTATTATATGATATTATAAAAAAAATTTAATTTTTTTTGAAATTTTTAAGGCATTTTTTAGATTTTCTATTGATTTAAAAAAATTTAAATCAAAACTAAACAGTTGGGCGCATTGCGCCGCCCCATCTTGTGCCATCCGTGAGCCACAAGCGCCAGCACACGGCGCCGTTCCATGCCCAGCGGGCGTATGCGCCCACGAGCCACCGCGTGAGCGTTGCACACGCACGTTCAAAAATTATTTTTTTATTAATCGTGTGCGCTACGCGTAGCCTGCCAACTGCATGCGGCAACGGCCATGGTCAAACTGCGTTCAAAACACATTGACCGGCGCTAGATCCTGTTATCAGATCCCAATGGGTCGTCTTTCCCACCCGATAAGTCACATGTGAGTAGTATCCGCAGTAGAGAGCTCCAAAACCTTCTTGAAACTGGACTTTCCGGTCTCCGAAAAATCCTAAAAAAATAGTAGGTCATTTATAAATCAAACAAGGATTCTAAAAATGTCATTTTATTTTTATGAAAAAATTCCAATCAACAGAAAAATAGGAAGGAAGCATCACCAGCCCTAGCGCTTCTCCTCGCCAGAAAAATCTCAATCAACCTTTGGCAATGCCATTCGATGCCATAGAACGATGGAAAACTCTTAGTAATCATATTACTTAACTTCTAAGTCATCTATAAGACATCAAATGCCTCTATGGAAGAAAATCTCAAGAAATCCCCAAATCAAACTGGTGATTTCTATAAAACAAAATCACCATATTTCTGACCCTCTCCCGGACTCTCTGGTGGTCCTTAATTCAAACGGTTTGTAGCGTTGGATAGCTCTTTGTCACGAGATTCATCTAGAAGAAACCAATCATCAAAAGGTATCATATATGATTTATGGTTGCTCCATCATGATGGACGTTTGTACAGATTTGGGAAAACAAAAAATATATGAAATGACGTCGAAATGACATCATATTCGAATGAGACTTCAAACTGGCTCTAATACCACTATAAGTAATCATTCCAATCAGATTGGCGTCACGAAAAAATTATGCTTCTTCATATATCAATGTATTGATCTCACTCGAAACTGAACAACGTCGTCGAAACCAGTAGTTGAAACGATTTCGAACACGTACCTTTGTGGGATTCAAACAATCCCTATAGATTGAAGAAGAATGAGCATTCTCACGCTCTCCAAGCCGCTCAAGTGTGCGGCCCCTAGTCGTATACACATGAACTGCCTTCGAAGTTGGGTTCTCCTCTGCGCCAACGTTGACCACTCGTTCTGAATGGAACTCCACCGTTGTATGGTGGCTATTGGGGTGGAAGATGGCAAAGAAAGGTGGCTAGGACATAAAGAGCTCCTTTTGCTTGATAGGGTTTGTGCCCTCATCATTATTATTTAACCTAAGCTTCATAAAAAACCCTCATTGTTCTATAAATTAACCTAAGCTCCCAAACCTACGGATAGGTCCTTATGTGTGTGATCTCCTAGGCCCAAGCGCCCATTTGGTTCAGACCTAATTAAAAGCACAACTTATTTAAAATTTAATCTATTTTCTCATAATAGATTTAACAGTCTACCGATCATGAAGGGTATAAGCCACATCCTATGATCCCAAACGACTTCGGGAATAAACTCCTTTCCAAAAAGCCTTTCTATCATTGATTACCACACGGTTATAAATCTTCATCCATTCAATGTCCTGGTCGGATAGGAGTACAACATTGACTGTCAACTCTTAAATATATCGACAATATGGAATCTTGTACTTGTAGTTGGATCAATTGGAAAACCCTTTTTCCAATTATCCTTTCTATCTTGGCCAAGGATTTAGAGTACTATCCATAGGACATTCTCTCTCTCTCTCTCTCTCTCTCTCTCTCTCTCTCTCTCTCTCTCTCTCCTACTGAGAGTAGACGATCCCCTATTGTCCACTCAATTGTCTCCACCGAATTTCTCATATACCCAATCCATTAACTATAGAAGATCACAATACTAAGTGATATATAAGTCAATAGTTAAAGTACACGATACACCGGGCAAGATATTTTGGTGACTTAGGTAAAAGATCCAACTGTGCAACTGTGATGAAAGAATACCCTAATCGACAATTTGGTAAGATAACATTCAGGAATTATATACTGATCAGTTCAATGAACTCATTCCTCTAATGAGCACCTATACATGTATCTTAGTGTCCCCACATTGATGAATAATGAGATCAGTCATCCTCATCATATGAAAAGATATCATATACATTAGTCTTATTAGATCCTTGATGTCCCATCTCGAAGATCCTACGACTAGGAACATTTAGAGTACATGCTTCTAGATAATTGATCTCATTATCATTATGTGATTCAATCATCATTGCTTGCAATCTAGGACTTCATTATGATAGACGTATCTAGATAGTGCAAGTAATGAAGATAATATCATTAATATTGAATAAGGTATTACAAGAAATGTAAAATCATATCACATATGATTGGCTTGTAGGGCTTAATTTCTATCACCTATGACTATGAATATTTAGACCACATATCTCTAGATGATTGATCTCATTATCATGATCTCATCATAATTCAATTATCATTACATGTGATCAAGGACTCCATTACGATGTACACATCTAATAAAAGCTAGTAATGTACATTTGGCTAATTCATTGAATGAGATATTGAATGAGATATACCTAGAAATGTCGAATCATATCATATATGACTGGCTTGTAGGGCATACATTTCTATACAAGCCTTGGTATGATGAAATTGAAAGGTATTGTTAAGATCATACTTATACATCTAAATCTAGTTCCAGGAAGCAAAAGGAAATCAAAAGAGTTTCTCCGAGATATACAATTCTAAGTGGAGTGTCTTACAAGAAGAGTTCGGATGGCATCCTACTCTGATGTGTTAATGAAGGAGAAGTTGAGTTGGTGCTAAAAGAAGCACATTCCAGAGTCTATGGGGTCACATAAATGTTCAAGCTCTTTCCAAGAAAATCATTTGGCAAGGATTTTATTGGCTGACTATAGAAGAAGATTGCTCCATCTTTGTTCGACACTGTCACTCATGCCAACTTCATACTGACAAAATCCACTCTCCCACATGTTCCCTTCATTCGATCCATGCCCCATGGACTTTGCCATGTAGGCCTTTGATATCATTGGCCCATTGGGCGATCTTAACTCTGAAGTATGCTCCAAATTGCTCATCTTGATGGCTATAGAATACTTCACCAAGTGGGCAGAAGTGGAAACATTTGTGGAGATTAAAGTGTCATCATTGTGTTCCTTCGTTAAGCACAACATCATTAAGTTCAAGATTCCTAGCGACAACATCATCGATAATAGGCCTCAGTTCCTCTCCCAAAAATTGAGTGACCTTCGCAACAAATACTACATAGCATTGCATCATTCATCACCTTATTATCCTTGGTAACAAAAAGAGTGGATACCACATATGACTAAATGGTGGGGGACCACAAGATTAAGAAAAGAGGTGACACCCTCTTTTTTGTTCAAGAATGAATTCTCTTTAAAAACATAAAATTACAATAGTTGTCAAACATCTCTTTTAACAAGTTTTGTTAAAAACATAAAAATAACAAAAACCTAATTTACCATGCAACCAAACACCCCATAAGACTTTGACATTGGCACTCGAGCATAACTACCGAGACAGACACTATGGGATGTCAAAAATAATATTGATTTAGATATTAGATCGCTAAGTTAAGATTGTTGATAAGCTGAGTTATGATGTTTAACTTATGAACTTTTTAAATCAAGTGCAAGCCATGTTCTAGTGTTATAAAGTACTAGAAAGAAAGAGATGTTATCAAAGGCAAAGATAAAAAGTATAAAAACATAATAGTTACTAATATATTTTTAAACATTAAAAACATAGATACAAAAATCTTAAATAATAACTAGTTTACTAAATATCAAGAGTTAGCAACATATAAAACATTGTGGTGACTGCTTGGATCTCATGGGACTAAAGTGGCCATCTTGCCTCAAAGCACTTGCACCACCTCAACCACATTTCACCTTTTAATAACATAGACTTGAATAATTTCTAGAAACATTCAAGAATATCGAAAAAAATAACATAAAAATGAATACTAGTACGTGTGTATATCTTGTATTAGTATAATAAAAGAATTTCATCTTTTTTTCTAGTATAGAATTTATCTTAGAGACTCAACAATGCCTTTAAGGGGACAATCTTTAATATTGGAATCTGCTTGGATGATTTATCAGGGATGCTTCTATTGCCTTGATTATTTGGGTTTCAGAGTAATAATATTTAATGTTTTCAGAGACAGACGAAGAAAGAAATTAATGGGTGAAAAAAACGTCAATTTCTCTTGGATATGTCGGAGCCTTTTGTACTGACCTTCCAATGTTCAGAATTTATTCCTTTGCGATGATGGAATAGCGACTTTTTAGTCAGATGAAGTTGCAGAAATAATCAGTGATCTTACTAAATTAAATAGTGAGAGAAATTAAATATTTGCATAGACAAGAAATATATCCCTACTTGGTAAAATAGGTTTCTTTCGAAAAGGTCAAGTCGTAGTCCACCTTTTCTTTTTTGAGAAACAAATTAATCTTATATGTTGAAATACATGTATCTGCACATTGTGCTTCCTTTGGCTAAGACTATTTCCCATAATTGGATATTTTTAATTTTATATTTAATTTATGGGGGTTGATTAATCATGCTTTTAGCATAACAGGAATCCTGTTTCCACAACCAACCACCTTGGTTTAACCATCTGTACTGAGATGAGCACATTTAGTAAAACTTTTTAATGGTATTACATTGGAAATATGAAATAATTTTTATTTTGAAAAGCAAAGCATAGTTGTAGCAAAATGGAATTGAACCTTGGACCCCTTACCTTTTATACCCTCACCAAGATTTTTTCATTCAATTCAACATCCCTGGGGGGTGTTCGTTCAATACTTGAATATTTTGAGTTTTGTTCTTTTGAGAAAAGAACATGTGGTTCATAGAGATTTGGGGCTATGTTACCAAAAGCAATAAAGGTGACCACATGGGGAAGTCTTCTCCACCCGATTGATGATTTCTATGGTGGATTAACTTCCCTAGCTCTTCCTCTTGCCTCCAATTATAAGAATGTAGGAGTGAAAACTGAATCTAATATCCTGATCTGGTTTCGATAAAATTTAGCAGATTCATAATCTATTTTTATATCCTATAAGTTATCAAAATTGGGAACCAGGATTGGATTCATCGTCTTAACTACAAAATGTTGCCATTTCCAATGAGATGTATTTTTTTAAGCACATTTTGTATGGAAAGTTTACGAGTGTTTGATTTTACCCATGTTTAAGCAAACAGAAACTTTCCAACTCTATCTAGGCACATAAACAAAATTTTGTGATAGGATCTGATTTAATATTGCTATTTCCTTTTCTTCAAGTCTGGAACTTTGTCTGAAGTGGAATCAGACTCTTAATTTATTTGATTCTTTTTTGTGTAAAATTTTGGTGCCAGTAGTGGCATCATATATAGCATGCCATTTCTAATACATGTTTGCGTATACAACCCCCAATGACCTCATATTTAGGGTTCATTTGATTTGATCAAATATCAAGATCAAGGTGATTTGACCAAGTATCCTCTCTCTCTCTCTCTCTCTCTCTCTCTCTCTCTCTCTCTCTTAAGATTTATATAAGGATCCTAACCAAAATGCATATCTTTCTATCTTCTTATTACTTTGGTTCAATTTCTCCACCACGTTTGAGCCATATCAACCCTCCTCACCACCTTCGGGCTATCATGTTCTTCACAGATAGGCCGATTTAATCTGGATTGGTCTATTGCCTTCATTTATTTTTATAAAACATTTGGTGGAAAAATAACTTAGTGATGCTTGAATGTTTAATATGCTAGATGAACATGTTTAGTAAGAGTCAACGAGCATTTAAGCTAGGTGCATTTCAGTCGGATGCATCTCAGTGTCCGTCAAGTAAATCCCAGGGTCACTAGAATGGATCTCAATCTACTCATCAGCCTTCTTCACCACCTCTTGTTGTTGATTCTCAGTGTTCTCCATCAACTCAAATATTCATCAATTAGTAAAAGAATTTGTAAATATTTTTTTACAATTGTTAATTTATTGTTGAGTTCAATTAATATTGTGACATTATTAAATGTTATCTATAGATACAAAATGAAGGATGTCCTCCTACACAACTAGAGATATTTCAAATGACAGACTCGCCGATGGATTTGTTGTCTAAAGCAACCAATATAGCGGTCAAATAATGGTAAGCTATTTAATTTGTTTATCTAAATGATTATATATTATTTATAAGTGTTTATAAATAAAATGTTTAGTTTAAAATGACATGACACAATTGAAGAATGCCAAACATCAAATGAATAAGATGCTCAACATTCGATGAATGTTGAGGAGGAATTCATCACCATCTTCGGCTGAGATTGGGATGGATCAAATGTGAGAGACATGGATAGACTTGTAACACCTAGTATGGTGAACATAATGTAATACTTCCTCCTTGGTTCCACTAGTTCAAGAGTTGTTGGCTAGGGTAGATAAAGTGACCCAAATTGAGATGCAATCAAGACAAATTGAACAACAAAATACTATGATTGATTCTCTCAAGTAGTAAATGTGTGAACACCAGAAGCGTTTTACGGACACAATCAAATGACTAACTCAGTAAATATTAACCAGAATTGATTAAAGGCTCCCCCCACCGATTGATCCAATAAGCTCAATGTCACCTCCAATGGAAGGATGCTGAGGACGAGGATGAGGAGAATGACGAGGATGTGGAGGGTTCATTTGGAAAGGATGGGGATGAATGATTGTGTATATATTTATTCTTTGAATGAACATATGTTGTTTATTGTGATTTCAATTGATATATGTGATTGAATGTGATTAAATGTATG
The DNA here is from genome assembly GCA_036172225.1 of Cryptocoryne crispatula var. balansae. Classification (NCBI taxonomy): domain Eukaryota; kingdom Viridiplantae; phylum Streptophyta; class Magnoliopsida; order Alismatales; family Araceae; genus Cryptocoryne; species Cryptocoryne crispatula. Next base: position 12,841,060 of record CM069930.1, read on the forward strand.
AACATATTAAATGTGATTGAATGTGGCGGAATAAAGATATATAAGTGTGGATTGTATATGAAAGTGTGGATGGAATGAAATTGTATACTCTGTTATTTGTAGGTTTGATAAAAAATTGGATGAAATTGTACATGTTTGTTGCTTGTATGAATGAAATTGTATAATTTTGTATTTGTGAAATGTGATAGGTTTGTTGTATACTCTATGTATGGATGGATTTTAATTTACAATATAAAAATATTTCTTTTTATAAATAACACTTAGTTGCCATGAGTTTTTTTCATCGCCAATATTGCTACTGTCGTTAGCTTAAGTGCAATCACTCCAACACAGCAATTGCAGATGTTAGGAGTGGCTACATTGGCGATGACACTTAATCATTGCTAGTATTTGTTGTAGAGATGGTTGTGAGCCGTTGATATTATTCTCCCTCAATGGCCATGTTATTGGAGATAGTTGCTAAGTTGTCGTTGTCGTTGACATACTTAATAGCGACGGCTTATAGAACACTGTCGCAAATAGTGATTGCAACATCTTTTTTCCAACCGGTTTTTACAATGGATTTTGGGTTTCCTCGTCCTCAGTAATTGTTTTCCTTGTACTGATTAATGATAGGTAAGTGATTATTAATATGTGATAAAGTGTTGTATACGTAAACAAATAATTGAAATAATTTTATGGAAAATTATTCACAAATATTCAAAGGATAGATCATGGACCTCTCCGCTTAATTAAGCTGCTTAAATCCCCAATATGTGACTATTGTAACACGAGGGAGATCACCTCTCCGGCTAAGCTGCATGCTTGGATTTGAAGATCTGCCTGAATCCAGCCTTAGATCCGACTCCCTATCCTTGGATGTCTTTTCTCCATGAACTCGCTCTTTCACTGATCCGGTCCATTTGGCGCTGGCTGTAGAGGGCAGCGCGCCTTAATTTCTCGAGGGAAGAGAAGATAAATTTAGGGTGTGCAACGTACTGCAACCGAATAGCTAGCTAGGGCATAGCTTCGAGTGCGGCGGGGGGGTACCACACCAGTCTTTAGAGCGTGGGTCTCCGGTCGGTGGGGTCTCAGAATATTTCTACATACGTGCATGGCACGGCTTGCACGTGGGGCTGCACCCCCGACGGCCGACGCCGCGTGCACGGGGTTCAGCCGTGTAAAGAAGGGATAAGCCGTACGGACGTGTGAGGTGCGAAGCTTAAAATATTTCAGAGAGAGGGAGGGAGGGAGAGAGATCTACGTCGAGGCTGTTCTTGCTCCCACTCTGAGGAAGACTAGCCATTTAAAAGGGTAAAAAGGTGTGAACGGTGCATCGTGGGTCGTAGGCAGTGATATCAAGAGATCTTCTTCTTCTGGCTTGGGAAGGTACGGTTGGTAGATTCTTAATTTCCGGCATTACTTTTGGGTTTCTTATCTTAGATCTCTCTAAACGTTCATATTTTTGGTTTCTTTATGATTTTTATAAAATATCTCAGATATATATGGAACAAACTGTTTATGGTCAAGCCTGAGACCATGCTTGGAATGTAGTGATTAAAGGGGGAGACATGAAATCCAGGCTTGTCCTGGCTCAACAATTTTTCTTCTCAACACACTAACGCAAATTAATGTAGTGGGCCAACCAAATCATGCCACTAATTTGAAAAGTTGGTCAATAGCCATCAGAAGAAGTCTTGCTTGCATATTTTTTTTTGTAAATTTCGGTGGAAGAACACAGGAGTAACACATCTGGGGCCTGTTTATTTGTGGGTTGAACTATTATGTAATCCCTCTGAATTGGTTGATCACTATTAGGTGTTTCATGGCATTTGGTAAAGTGACCAAATTAACGTTTGAATGTAACAGTAAGACTACACCCTTAACAAATTACTTAATTTTAAGAGATCTACTGTAATATGCTTTTCTTTTCAGTGACGGATAATTAAGATTTTATATTTTTTAAAATTACAGATTAAAGATAAAATTAAAATTTTAGATAAAATTTTAAAAATTACAGTAAAAATGTTCTTTGAAATATATTTGGACAACGTTACAATTTTTATTTTTAAAAAATATACTATCTTATAAGAACTTTAATCTTTAGACTCATGTGCAGAAATTTTATAATTAGCAGAAAAGTATATGTACATATATATTTGATATTGATTCTTGTATTCGAACCTAAACTAGTTCTATTTGTTAGTCAAAACTTGAACACCCATCTAGACCTAGTAAAGGGTTTCAATACCATATTAAAAGTAGGAATGATGTTTATTTATTTTGTTTATTTTACTGAAAAAGGGATGATGGAGGTGTTGTTTATTTATGAAGATCAGTTGTTTCATAGATTGTTTTAGTGAAATATCCGTTTAGGCCTATCTTGACAGAACATGACAAATAACTGTTGCTACTTCCTGACGTTGGCCATATCGCCCTCTATTTTAACTACTGGTTGGTTGTATATATACCTTTTGTATCAAAATTTTGATAGCTTTTTAATAGACACGGAAATGTTAGATTTATTTGCAGGTAGGGTGTTTGGTTGCATGACAAGATATATTTTCACTATAAAATGTATTCTTGTAATAAAACATGTGAAAAGAGGTAGGGAACTTTGCTATGATATTAACAAGGGTAGCTATTATTTTGCTTTTTGTAAGAGTTCTTGGTCATGATGCCGGTGGATTTACCATGTATATAATATTTTAAGTGGCACTCTCTTCTTTGGAGAGATGTAATCATCTCATGGTGGTGATCCCCCCAAGTACACATAGGAGGTCCAACAGAACAGGTCTAGTGCTGAAAAATAAGGTTGCATGAATAACCAAAGTCAAAATGTCATGTTTTATACAATTTTGATAAATCAAAGGCCGAGAATCTTGTGTATATTGCACTGTTTACTTCCATTTTCACTCCAGTGTTGTTTCCTTTAGTTAAAAATTGTCTGACAAGCAAGAGTAGAAGGCAGCTGATCATATTATCACAAATGAAAAAAGGTCGCAGCCACCTACACACTCCAAGACCATTTATCACCTGTTTAAGTTGGGATAAATCTAAAAGTCTCCCAAATTTTAGAGATAAAACAGATCTATTCCCCAAATTAGTTTTGTACCAAATAATATTGTAATTATATGTTACGCATTGTGAATTTTAATTATATATTTTTGAATGGCTGAAGTTTTATATGACAGGAAATTTGTTGTCTTTTATTTGATTCCATGGATTTATAATTTTTTATAACATCAAATTCATGTTTTCTTGTGTTTATAAAGTTGATGAAAAATTTATTTTAAAATGTTATCAAACAATTTGTTATAATTTTTAAAAATTAAAATATTTTTGTCAAACACTATAATTGTTATGTTTTCACTTTTAAAATTTATCATATTTATAATTATAATATAATTTTATCATAAAATTATATAAAAATAAAATAGAACCATCATTTCTACATGTACGTACATCCAAAGATCCCGGGGGATAACTAGCCATGTGGAGACGCCAGTAGGGATTGATGTAATCTTAACTTATGAATAATCTTACAATAATCTGTCCAGTGGTGACTATATATATATATAGAGAGAGAGAGAGAGAGAGAATATATATATATATATATATATATATACACACGATGATATAACACTTCAAAGTATGTTATCTAGTGTTGGGGTTGCAAACGGATTAGATAGTAGAATCACCTATGTTGAGTTCCAATAACGTTAATGTGTTCCGATTCCAATTTAGATAGTTTCGACACATCACTATGTTCCGATTTTGAAATTAAATTTGATAATTTCTTAAATATATATTGTATATTAGTTTGTATTTAAAATAAGATAATCATTTAATGTTGATATAATCTCTTCAAAATTTTATTTTATCATTGTATATATCATATTTTATAATTTAATTAATTTTATTTATTTACAATCATCAAAATTGGATAAACAGAACTTAAATATGAACAATCCATTTTGATTCTGATTCTAATAATTTAAATGATACAAAAATACTTTTAAATGCCGACCGAGCTTGGCTCGGTTGGCACGACGCGGGTGGCGGGGGTTCGAATCCCGGCTTAACACAGCCGGGCCACCCCTGAGGGGGGGCGGGGGTGGTTATTCAGTGGGGTTCGAGTGCTCGCCGGCAGCACTCGAACCCTCGCCAGTGCGCAGAGTGGCGCACACCTAGCCATTGTGCCATGTTGTCCAAAAAAAATAATTTTAAATATTTTAATTTTTATCAGGATCCCATCAAAATTTACACCCCAAACTAGTGTGCGTATGCTAAATTTTCCACGGACACAAAACAACCCATAGAGAGAGGACATAAGGACTGCGTACAACAGTGCAGTCGCTTCTTGTGGTTTACCAGCAGCGGGTTGAGTTGATTCCGAACGAGATGAAAACTTCGGCAGACTGACTCTGTAATATCTGGTCGGCCGCGCGTGGCGCGGTTGGCACGTCGCCACCCCCGGCGGGGGTTCGAATCCCGGCTGTTTCAGCCGGGGCCTTCCCTGCAGGGGGCGGGGGGGGGTCATCCTGTGGGGTTCGGGTGCTCGCCGGAGCACTCGAACCCTCGTCGGTGCGCAGTGCGGCGCACTCCTGGCCACTGTGCCATGTCCAAAAAAAAAAAGACTCTGTAATATCTGGTTAAAAAAAGATTTAATTTTATTATTTTTTTCTCTTCTTCTTCTCCGGTCTCCCCCTCTCACCCCGACTTCTTCCCCCTCCCCCTCCCTCTTGGACTCCCATCTCCCTCTTGGCTACGGAGCCCCCCCTCCTGGTGTATATATTCCCCACGAGAACCCCCCTCCCCCGTCGAGCTCTCTCTCCCTCTCACTCTCCCTCTCTTCCTGTCGTCGACGCCGCCGTCTTCCTCCCCAATGGACCTCCCCCGCCCCCCTTCGCGTCATCGGGTCCCCGCGCACGCACCCGCGGACGTCGCCACCCCACTTGAGCGCTCCACCTTGCTGAGCGTCGCCTGCTCGCACCATCACCGGCTGCCCTCCCGCGCGCGCACGCGCAACGCCGCTGCCGGCCACCCTCCCGCGCGTCCGCCGGCCAGCCACTCTGCACACCAGCAACCAGCTGCCAGCCGCCGAGTTTTTTTTTAAACTAACATTGTTTTTATTATTATTATAAAACTAACACGGTAAAAACTTTTATTGTAAAAGTAACACAATTTGCTCAAAGTCGAAAACTCGACTTTCCCCTTTAACGGTGATCCCGTCAGTTAAGAGTGTTTATTAAAAATTGAATTTAAAAGTCTAGTTTAACAAACTCGACTTTCAAACAGAAAAACAAAAAAATGCGCGCCCACTGTACGCGTTAAGTGCGTACAGTAACCTTAATGTTTTTTATCTTCCACTTAAAAAATCGGATACTCGGATTAAAATTTGTCCAATCCACTCGGACCAATACATTCGGAGCATTCAAAATTATAAGGTTGAATTTTTAAATTTTTGAAAAGTGCAAATTTTATCATTGAACGGTCCAGGATGCTCCGATTTAATAATTTAAAATTTATCGAAATCGGGATATTGAAAAATCTAATCTTAGGCCCTGTTTGGTAACACTATTAGACATCTCTATCACTATCAATTTTAAAATTGATATTCATAACAATCATTAAGAGATGTTTGGCTAATAATATCAATTTTGAAATTGATAGTGAAAACAAAGCATGTTATGTAATACAAGTGTCAACTTGTATCAATTTTGATATTGATACTCTAACTTCTAAAAATATCAATATCAATATTGATATAGTATCAATTTTGAAACTCTAACCAAACAGGCCATTAAGTATTTTGATTTTCTAAATTTATTGGACGGAACGGATCGTCCAAATTCAAACTCGATAAATTATAATTTAAAAATATAGGTAAACACTGTTTGATTTAAAAAAAAATCAATGTGCGCAAAGCGCACAGCATTAAATGCGCTGTAAACTTTTTTACAAAAATCAATTCAATTTTATCTATATTTTTTATTATAATTTATCGGGTTTGAATTTGAACGATCCGTTCCGTCCAATAAATTTAGAAAATCGAAATACTTAAGATTAGATTTTTCAATATTCCGATTTCGATAAATTTTAAATTATTAAATCGGAGCATCATGCACCGTCCAATGATAAAACTTGCACTTTTCAAAAATTTAAAAATTCATCCTTATAGTTTTGAATGCTCCGAATACATTGGTCGGAGTGGATCGGACAAATTTTAATCCGAGTATCCGATTTTTTTAAGTGGAAGATAAAAAAAATTAAAGTTACTGTACGCATGCGTACAGTGCGCGCACGTTTTTTTTGTGTTTGAAAGTCGAGTTATTTAAACTCGACTTTTAAACTCAATTTTTAATAAACACTCTTAACTGACGGGATCACTGTTAAAGGGGAAAGTCGAGTTTTCGAAACTCGACTTTGAGCAAACCGTGTTACTTTTACAATAAAAGTTTTTACCGTGTTAGTTTTATAATAATATAAAAAACAGTGTTAGTTAAAAAAAAAAACTCCGCCAGCCGCCGCCCTCGGCCTTGCCCGCCCTCCTCCTCCACGCCGCCCTGCACAGCAGCGCCGCCCCGTCACCTCGGACGCCAGCGATCGTCGCCGTTTGCCTCCGCATCGCCATCGTCGCCGCGACCCTCCTCTGTTCCATCTAGAACCGCCGCCGTCATCGCTGGCCTTTGCCCTCCCCTCACCGTCACCGTCGTGGCCAGAACCTCCCCTCCTAGTCTCCATCGCCAGAAGCCCCGCTGCGCCTCCCTCATTCCGGGTGCCATCGAACGCGTGCTCGATCGCGCCCCCTGCCGCCACCAGCTCCCCCGTCCTTCCTTCCTCCTCCCCTTCGCCATTGTTTCCCAGCCCCCCTCGACGCCGCCGCGATCCATCGCCATCGCCGGAAGCCTCGCCAGACCTCCCCTGTTCCAGCCTGAACCGCCGCGAGCCTCCTCTCGCCGCCGTCGTTGCCGGCCTTCACCTTCCTCTCGCTGTCGCCACCGTGGCCAGCCCCTCCCCTACCTGTCGCTGTCACCGGAGCCGTCGCCATTGAGCGCCGCCGCGAGCTCTGCCAGCCGCCCCTCCGCCGCGAACGTCACGAGCCTCCGGTCGAGACCGGCCCAGCACCCCGGTCCAGCCGCCGGTTCAGCCGGTCGAACCGCCCGGTTCGGCGCCGGTTCAGCATTTTCTGATTTTCAGAATTATTAAATCTGGAAATTAGATTTAAGGCCAAGAAAAATAGCAGAAAAATTCAGAAAAATCAGGAAAATTCACAGAAGATTCCAGGTAGGTTTATCAAGCTCGTCTATTTATTTGATCCCATTTTGATTAGAAAATATGCATGATTTAACTTATGGACCTTGATTTGACTAGTTTAACCTTTGGACTTAAGATTAGTAATTCTTCTTAAAAATCCTTGAAACCAGAATCTTAAAATTGCTATTTTGTATATTATGGAACATGTTTAGCTTGATTATGGATGGGTAGAAATATTTTTCATATGTTTTGATCTTATATTAGTTATGTATGTGAGTATATGCGAGATTGGACCTAGAATTGAAATATAAATATGTGTAGATTTGGAAAAAATCATGGATCATCAAATCATACCTTTTAGAACCTGTTTAGGTCAGATTGTGGTTGATTACCTCAGAATTTAATTTTTTTAGTTTATGCCAAGCTTGATTTAGGTTAATTGTCTTGCATATGTAATTAAGTATGTCTAGTTCGGCTTGTCATTTCATGTATGTAAGTCATGTAAATTTTGGTTAATTTGGTTTCAGATTATGTATTATGTCATGCATGGTGTGGTTATGTTCATATGGTCAAGTTTGGTATAGGTTTGATTTAGATATGTCAGCCAGGTTGGTTAGTACAAGTCTTGTCTAGTTTGTGGTAAAATAAGTTGTTTTGCATGAAAAATAGTAGAAAGTCATGTTTATGTCTTGTGTGCATCATGTGTGTCATTATTTGAAACTTGTTATTAATTCTTGTTACGACATGTTATGAAGGCCTCACCAGCCTATTTTAGTCAATTTCCCGTGGGCAGCGTCACTTAGTTGAATCCGGCCCTCCCACAGATCCCGGATTACCACGGTTTTTCCCTTAGTGTCACCACTGCCTATGTGCACTTTGGGCTAGCTTAGTATATGTTACTTATATATATATATTAGAGCTGGTGAATGCATTTTGTACATGTGATGTGAAGCAAGATGGCCAATTCCTTGCAATTTGACTATGTGTTGAAAGTAATTTGAATTTGTGTTAATTGCATGTCATGTATATGTGTTAATCCATGTTTAGGTTAGAAAAATCAGATCTATCCTATGTTTGTTTGGTCTTGTTAAGTTAAGTCTTGTGGTCATTTAGATGATAGTTGTCTAGTTTGTATGGTCTTGTGTGTCTTGGTCTAGAAGCGTATTGCATTGGCATAATTGTTTTCTTAAAATTAATTCATGGTTTGGATGTGGGTTTTGAGCTTAATATAGAAGACATTCTATATATTTGTATTTACATCTCAATTTAGATATGTTATCTATCATTGCATGTCTATGTTAGTATTTGATTGGCGGAAAACGGGTGTAAATCCTACGAAGTCCCCGGACTCACCCTGTTGTGGGATAAATTTTTCAGCAGGTACTGGAGATCAAGAGCTTGGCTTGGAGACTCAGGAGGAGCCCGTGGAGGAACCAGCATCCCCTGGAGTTAAGGCATAGAGATCTTTTTCTCTTGATAGGTTGCTTGATTAGGATTTGCTAGTTAATATGTAGTTGAACTATATCTAGTGGTTTCCTTTTCCTTTGAGATAGAATTGGTGAATGAACTTAGATTAGTGTTTGCTTGTTAATTGTTAAAGTGATGTTGAGATCTTGTGATTTTAGGTGTGGACTTAGTGTTTGGAGTTGATTCATGCTTGTTGGGTTATGAAATCCGAGTGAACGATCTCTCCCATTGTCATGACGTTGTGTATTTCCGCTGCATATTTTGAGGTTATATTATTTAAATTTAAAGTCGTGACAGACTCTCTGAGCATTGCTGGTCAAGCGTGGCTCGACTCACGTCGACCCTGCTCCTGGGAGAGCAGGGCGGGGGATCGCCTTCCGGCGGCTACAACCGGGCACCCCGAGGGGTGAACAGTGGGGATCGAGTTACTGGATTCGCGATCACTGGGCCATTGTTCAAGAAAAAGGGAAAATTGACTTGGGGTCCGATTAACAAAGTCGACTTCATACCTAGTACGTTGACGGAATTTGTATGGAAGACGGTCCATTTTCTCTAAAATGTGTAATAGTAGGTCCGATTGAATGGCTTCCGTCCGTCGACTATTGTCAATGCCCAAAATACCCTTCGAGTAGACATCCCCCGACGGTTCGCTGTATGCAGGTGGGTGAGGGCTCGAAGGCGACATCGACGGCGATTGACTACGGCGATGGCGACGACATTTTAGGGCTAGGAGCCGTGCTCGTCTTCCTCCGACTACGCTGTGGAGACACCATAGTCAGCTGGTGAGGGCTACTCCTGATGGTTCTCTGTTTGTTTGCTGGAGAGGGTTCAAAGGCGACTACGGTGATGGCGATGGCGATGTCATCGACAATGTAGGGCTCGGAGCCGTGCTCTTCTTCCTCCGATACAACTATCTACACCGTGGAGACGCCGTATTCAGCTGGTGAGGGGTCGAACACGACTTGGTGTTGGCGATCTAGGGCTCGGAGCTGAGCCCTTCTTCTTTTGATGACGACACTATCGCCGGGTGAGTATTTCAACCATAGTCGGCTTGTGAGGGCACAGATAAGAGGTGAGTCTTCCAAGTAATCTGTACACTATATGATGGTGATGTAGGGCTCGGATTTTCGCCGTCTTCCTTCTTCGATTTCAATTTCTATCCTTGTAAGTAGCTTGATTTACGACTTGTGTGGATGATTTGAGTCTTTGGTCATTTAGCGGAATATTACCGAAGATTTTAATTTCTATCCTTGTAGGTAGTTTGATTTACGGCTCTACTTGTCTAGATGATTTAGGGCTTTGGTCATTTAGCGAAATATTACCGAAAGCTCCATCCCAATTGATTGAACTTCATATTTACAGGTTTCATAACTTGCCAGTTGTCTATTCTATCTTGTATTATCTATAACTGTTGATAGGTTCATACAATGAAGATTTAAGTTCTTATAAACTTCTTTCGGTAATTACTTCATTTCTACCTCATGGGGTTTTAATTGCAGTCGTCAGTGCATATTTCTATGCAGGTCTTACATAACAAGTTTTGAGTTACTACTTGATGGCAGGTGTTAAAGGTGGTTTTGTGAATTAGGCTAAAGCTGTATTGGACAATTTTGATTCAAAAAGGACTGTTTTTTTGTACCCTCTAACAAGTAAGGTGTCTTCGTACTAATTCATGTAATTTAGTTAAATTTTTTGTCCCATGAAAAAATTTCAACCATATTTGTGTGGCAGAGCAAAAGGAAGGTTATTTCACTTTCTTGGATGGAGAACATTTCAATTATTTTCAATTACAATGGGGAAGGTTATCTTGTTCGTTACAATACAAGCATATCAAAAGATGAAATCACAAATGAAGTTTGTAATAGATGGACTTTGGATAGGCAACTTGTGGAGTTTAAGTATGTTATTTCTTAACAAGAGTCATGTTTCATTCGTATCATGAATGATCAAGATCTACATAATGCAATAGATTTATATTCTTCTATGGGGAAGAGAATCATAAATATCCATGTAACAACATCAATAACCAATTGTGAACAAGCTTCTTCCCAGAGGTAAATATTCAACCAATATAGCATCACCGTAGGTGGTTGTTTATTACTCGATTACTTTAACTAAATTTTCTTTTACAGATGCCAAACTAAACATTGTTCAAAAGTTGAACCTTTAGTTAGCACTAACAACTATGCTAGTTGTTCATCAAATATGCATTCTAAGAGCAGTAATGAAAGAAAAAGTGAGCTTTGGAATGATATAATACACTCAAAAGGTCAACTTTTTGATAGTGTAGAACATCTAAGAGAAGACTTGATCAAGTTTGCTATCGCAAGGGGGTTTGATTACTCCTTTGTAAGAAATGAGTTGACAAGACTTTCCGTGAAATGTAGATTTTCTCATTGTCCATGGTTTCTACAAGCTCTTAGAGTGGGTAGTGACCCAAGTTTTGTTATCAAGAAATTAGTAAATGAACATACTTGTGGGGGTCGTCTTAGCACTCAAAAGCATCCTAGAGCATCGAAAAAGTTTGTGAGTTCTTTGATAGTGGATAAACTTGTTGATTCCCCTTTATATAAATCGGTTGATATTAAGAAAGATATTTTTAGAGAATATGGGCTTGACTTACCCTACTATCAAGCATGGCTTGGTAAAGAAGTTGCAAACAAACATGTCTTAGGAGATGAACGTTGTTCATTTGATTCATTACGATGGTATGTTGATACAATCCATGATTCTAACCTAGGGAGCATTATTGATTTAGAATTAACAGATGACTATCGATTCAAAAGATTCTTTGTACGTTTTTATGCATCCCAAGTTGGCTTCAAATATGGATGTAGACCAATGATATTTCTCGATGGTGCATTTCTAAAAGACAAGTATAAGGGAATTCTTTTAGGTGCAACTGCACTAAATGGAGAAAATGAGTTATTCCCACTAGCATATGCTGCTTGTGATATAGAAAATGAAGGTAACTGGACATGGTTTTTGTCATGCTTGAGAAAAGCAATAGCACCATCTCGTCGAGTTACATTTATATCTGATAGATGCAAGGGGTTGATTGAATCTATTGCATCTATATTTTCAGAGTCATACAATTCTTTTTGTTTACGGCACTTAAAGGCAAATTTTGCAAAGCACCTTGTGGGAAAGTTTAGGGGGTCAACAAAAACTGAACTTTTGAGTTTGTTAGATAAAGCGGCATATGCTTACACGGTACAAGAGCATGAGAAGGCAATGTACAATATGGGTGTGATCTCACCGGAAGCAGAGAAATGGGCAAGATATTCAAATCCAAACCATTGGGCTAATGCATACTTCCCAGGTGATAGATTTGAGGAGATGTTTTCCAATCCCGCAGAATCGTTCAATGCATGGGTGTTAGAAGAAAGACATCTCCCTATATTTCATATGGTGGACCGAATACGAATAAAGATAATGAATATGAGCACAAAAAAAGAATGTTAGTTCTTCTTGGTCCACTTTTTTATGCCCTTCAATTGATGCAAAGATTAAGAAATTGATGGACAACTCACGTGATTATGTTGTTAATGCTTCAGACGGAAATTCATTTGAAGTAATGACAAGACCATCAACCATTGTCAATTTACAAAACAACACATGCTCATGTCGAGAATGGCAGGTTTTAAATTTACCATGCAAGCATCTTTGTGCGATAATTCATAAAGTAGAAGGGAATATAGAAAATTTTTGTTCAATGTATTACACAACAGATGCTTACAAGCAATGTTATGAAGTGTGTATTTCTCCAATTTATGATATGAGCAAACCTGATGTTGACTTTGAAGAGATTGTGGTGAGACCTCCTTTGACTAAGAAGAGATCAGGAAGAAGTAAGAAGAAAAGAATTCCTTCACAACAATCTTTGGAACTTGATAGAGTAAGTTACACGTGTTCTAGATGTAAACAATCTGGTCATAACCGTCAATCCTGTAGAAATCCCATAGCCGAATAGGTATACAATTTATCTAATTTCTTTGATATATCAATGTATGTCTATGTATATCAATTTCCTTACACATATCAATTTATTTCATAACTACTTTAAGTTTATAACTTCTTTTAATGTTGTAGATATGGCAAGTAGTTCTCGAGTTCCTAGCATGCATTGCATTAACGGACACGGTTTTTGTCTAGTCAAAGTAAGCCAAACTGAACGGAACCCAAGGAGAAAATTTTACAAGTGCAAGGTAACAATCAATCAATATTTAGAAGAAAATTATTCCTTCACAACTTATTATTGTTTGTTATATGACCAACATATTTTATGTTTTTAGGTTGAAGGGTGTATTTCATGTGGTGCAATGACATGGAAGCTTATTACGGTGGTACAACTTGTTGTTGTGAGAAGGATGATCAGATTCATCAGAAAGATGATCAAATTCGTCATCTCCAGAGCAACATAGATTTGCTTGAAATTGAGCTAAGGCGGCGGAAAGTGCTTATGGAGAAGGCAAAAGTCTTTGCTGCAGGTTGCATTAAAACATTAAGTGATGATGACGAGGATGCAATTGATCTTGCTTCTGCTGAAATTGGAAGTGTATGTTTGGAATGACAAACTTTTCTATTTTGGAAACTTCTATAATTTTGTTTAGTTTGACCTTTAGGTGTAATATGACTTTTTATTACCTTCTTCTATTAGTTTCGGACTTGGGGTGTATTCTGAAATCTTAATGTAGGAACCACATTTCCAATTTGACGTTGCACACCGGTTGATGCTTCTGACTGTATACATATTTCTCCTTGATAAATGTTTTTGAGTGCATACAGGTTGATCAGTCCAAGTTTATGAAGTGTCTATCAGATTGTACATATTTTGAGTGACTTTGATTAGTTGTGTACATGACTGAGTTATGTACAAGTCTGTTTGGTTGTGTACAGGACTGAGTTGAATGTATATATTTCTGCTGAAATTGTAGGTCTGTTTATGATCTGTTTGGTTGTGTACAAGACTAAGTGGAATGTGCATATGTATGCCGTAATTACAGGTCTATTTGCATTGTCTTATACGTACAGGTCTGTTTGGTTGTGTACAGGACTAAGAAGAATGTGTATATGTATGCCGAAATTACAGGTCTATTTGCATTGTCTTATACATAGGGGTGTCAAGTGGGCAGGCTTGGGCTGGCCCGGCCCAAGCCCAACTTAGTCCATTTGCGAAAAGTCCAAGCCTAGCCCACTTTAAATATAATGGATGTAAATAGACTTAAGCCCAATGGGCCACAAAAGCCCATTTCTGGCCCAACAGGCCAAACAATCTAAAAAATAAATTTTAGGTTAAAGTTGGCGAATAGAAATTGGACAAGCTGGCCTCTCTCCCTCTATTCATTATGAGGCACAGCTAGGGGTGTAAATAGAATCCGATATTCTGATATTCTGATTTGATTTCGATAAAAATTAACAAGTTTGGAATTTACTTTTGTATCCTATAAGCTATCAGAATCGGATATTCTGGTAGTTTATCGGAATCGAAATCGGAATTAGTTGATTCCGTTTCCATTAATCCAATTTCAATAAAAATAAGTATATATAAATAAATTAAAGTTAAATAAATTATAAAATATAATATATAAAATGATAAAAATAACATCTTAAAGAGATTATATCAGATTTTAGTAATTATATGTGAATTATTAACTTATTTTGAATAAAAATTAATATTTAATATATATTTTAGAAATTATTGGATTTGATTTCGATTCGATAATGGAATCAGAATCAGAACGAAATCAAAACATAGTGATTTTGAAATTATCGGAATCGAAACCTCTTAACCATTATTGGAATCAAAATCTAATTTTGATGATTCCACTACCGAATCTCACCCGTTTACGGCCCTAGACACATCCAAGATTTTAATGTGCATGTCTGTGCTGGAATGTCATCTGACATTGCACCTAAGATGATTTATATTAATTAATATATTAACTATTCTTAAAAAATAAATGTTATGTAAAATATTAACATTATTTTTAAAAATTGTATTTATACATGATAAAACTTTATAATTACGATATTTAAAATTTAACATATATAAAAATATGAAAAAATAAACAATCAAAATATTTTCAAAATAATTATTTCTAGCGTATGAAATGGGATATTCAGATATCTTTTATCATGAAAACTAAATTCATGTAAAATAATTTTATTTTACATACAACTTTATAGATCCTTAATATGAAGGAAACCAAAATAAATTTCAATATAATAAAATATCAATTATGTTAGAATAAATAAGTTATGATACAATATACAAAATTTATTTACAAATGTAGATATCAATAAAATATATAATTATATTAATTATAGAATTAATTAATTGTGTTGATGACTTTTATAGAAAATTTCAACAATTGAGTTCTAAAATATCTTTTACATTGTGCGTCAGTTGTTCTAGTTGCAACAGATATTGAGGAGGACTAGAATCTTTTTAAATTTTCCTTATGTTTAATATTTTATGAAAATGTATAAAAGTATATTTTAAGTATTTTTATATCATATAAATTTTAGATACTTAAAATTATAACTATAAACAATTAAAATGAACAAATGTTGAAAATATTTTCTATTTTTTAAAAATTTAATCGTAACTTTTATAATTAAATTCAAATTGACTAATCCCAAACTTTTAAGTATATTTAGTGAATAGATTAAATACTATGTCATAATATCTTTTGAAAATGCACTAACACTGTGACACACATAAAAAGAAAAAAGAATGACGAAAGAATAATTCAATATGTTACTTTAATCTAATAATGATTTGTTCGTAAACATTAGTCTAACTAAATTTTAATTTGCAGACTTATTCAGATCTATTTAAATGAAAAAAAAGTTAACAATATTTTAAAAATAATTAATTTTAAATTTAATAAAATTATTTTTAACATTGTGACCATAAAATTTTAAAAAGGCAAATATTCTAAAAATTCTTTTAATATCATGTTGAACCAAATTATGTTTAAAGTTGTTTATAACCTTGTGTATATATTAGTAAACCATCTGTGGCCATGGAGTCAAGTTCACATTTAACTTTCGTTGTTAACCTGTTTTTTCACTCTCTCACCAAACGGCTTACATGGGCCAACCCGCCCAAGTCCGTTCAGTCCAATGGGTTTCTTCATGAGCTGAAAACCAACCCAACGGGCCAAAAGCAACAGCCCATACCTAACCCATCACGAGTTTGCCAATGGGGTCAGAGATAAGCCCGTCCGTTTGACACTCTTGCTTATACGTACAGGTTGCTTCAGCCCATACACGTGCGGGTTGATTTTTGGCGTTCTTTTATGTATGGTGAATGATTTTTATCTTTGTTTACATATGCATTTTGATATTGGGTGATTTTCTTATTCAAACAAGCCTTTCTTTATGTATGCACGTTGATGGTTGATGCGTTTTTTTCTGCATGCTGGTTGTTCTTTTATGATTTTTTATGCAAACAAGTCTATTTTTATGCATACAGGTGATTCTTATACATTTTCGTCAATTATGTTGTATGAAGTAATTTTGATGACTTTTTTTTAGATTTTTATAAATACTTGTCTATGTTTTGGCGAATTTTATCCATACGGTTATGTTTTTTGTCTTCTTGTCAATTTTTTGGTATGCAGGAGATTTTTATAATTTTTTTATATATACAACACCTATTTTTAAGATATTTGTTATGTATATAAGGTGATTGTACACACATAATATCGATTTTTATGATTTTTATATATTCAAAATTTTATGTTTGGTTTACGCTGATGACCCACGATCAATTTTTAGAAATACTGTTAATTTTAATTTTATACACGTTATCATGATTATTTTGATTTTTATATATTACTGATTTACGCTGACCAAGGATCTAATAAACAAACAAAAGGGTAAAAGGGTCTTTTTACATCTTCTTTTAACCTCTCCGTTGTGGAATCCGTATAGAATGGAGTTAAGATGATCGAAAAGTGTAAAAATGGACATGGCGTTAAAGTGACATTTTGACTAGAGTTGCCGTTAAACGGCACCGGTTGAAATGGACCCGCCGTTCATTTACACACAAAAAAAGACTCTCTCAGCATCGTATTAACTTGGGATGGTATCTACCTGAAGCAGTCCGCCAGTCATATACTTGAATGTTGAAGAAGTGTGGAATCAGTCTGAGGCTGGACCCAGATGGACTAATAATCATTCCAAAAAACTAAAAAACCAGTCTTTTTTTTGTATAGTTCTCTAATTAATCAACGTGTTGAAGACAAAACCAACCTTTCATTCCATTTTCATCATGCAGCGAGATCACTTGCAAACTTAGGATGCATTTGAGAACCATTCAAAAGCACTTTTTTTCACTTCTCCTTCTCACTGAAATATTTCTAATTTTTATGATATCACTTCTATTTCTACTTCTCCACCTTATCGAAGGCAGAAGTAATTTTCGATAACCGAAAAGTACTTCCGTGCCCGTCCCCCCACCCCCCTCCCCCCCCAGCTAGTGAGTCACCTTCGCGAGTCCGCCGGCGAACCTTGTCCGCGAGGTCCCCTCCTCCCTGCGTAGCCGGTGTGTCCCCTTAGCAAGGCTGCCCCTTGCTGATGAGCACCCCTTCCCAGTGAGCATCTTCTGCAAGCCCCTAGTCGGCGATAGTCCCTCCCCCATGTGCATCTCGCTGGCGTGCACGAGGCCACTCCCCCATGGGCAAGCTCTCTCACCTTCGCGACCCCCCCTGCCGCTGGCGAGTGTCCCCTTTGTGAGCCCGTGCCCCTGCCGACGACCATCCCTTTGCCCGTGAGTGTCGTCCGCGAGCCCCTTCCTCGGCGACAATCCCTTCCACTTGTGTGCATCTCACCGGCGTGCACAAGCCCCCTCCACACTAGCGAGCCCCCCTCTACTTGGCGAGCCCCCCAACCGCCAACGAGTGTCCCCTTCGCAAGCATCCTCCCTTATGTGCAGTGAGCCCTCTCAGCGAGCCCGCCCTTGCCGGTGAGTCCCCTCCGCAAGCACTGTCCATGACCTCCCCTTCCCATGTCGGCAAGCCCCCCACCCCTCCCCATGCCGGCAACGGAAATGCCTTCTTAGCTTGCAAAATAAATTATCCAAACAACTTTTACTTCCTTACAAAAAAGGCCTTCTAATCAAAGAAACTTCTAGAATAAAGTACTTTTTAGAGAAGAACTCCATTTAATTTGCCAAACACACCCTTAGTGGAAGAGAGAGAGAGAGAGAATATTTAATTATAGTACTTAGCATAAAATTATAAAAGTCTCGTTCTGACTGAGATCTACTGAGTCGTCTTAGGACAGCTTAATTAGATTAGAACCGGTCGATCAGGTCATTTCACTCCTTTGATCCGAACGGTCGACCCTGCGGCTAAAAAATTGTGCATGTTTGCTGTCTTGTCAGTATAATTAAGAAGCATGTTCATCACCACTTGCCATGCCAGGTGATAATGGAGCACGCTTCTGCCGACCGAGCTTAGCTCGGTTGGCGCGAGCCCCTGCTCCCGGGGGAGCAGAGGTGGGTTCGAGTCCCGGCTCTATCCGTCTGGGGGCGGGGTGGATTTAGTGGAGGTCGAGCGGATGCTCAATCCCTCGTCACGCGCTGTGGAGTGCGGTCCGGTGCCGTTGCGCCATTTGTTCTGTTCAAAAAAAAGATAATGGAGCACGCTTCTCACTCAGTCCCATCTCCAGCGTAGCTCAAGAAAGTCGGCTGACCTAAGAGGCATGCTGCAAGGCCAGCTTGCCTTCGTGAGAAAAAAAACCAGGTTTTCAAATATAGGTGTACCCTGTGAACCATCAAAATTAAAATCAATTATATAATTATTTTTTTGGTTTTGATAAATTATAATATAAATATCTAAAATTAATATTATGATTACATACAAATAAATAAATAATAATTATTATGACATGTAACATGATAAGCATGTAAATAAAATCTAGAAGTTACCGTGTCGAATTTTAGTACTTGCGTAAATTTTATCAACTTATTTAAAATATCTATTAAATTTTAAAAATTATAAAATTAAATTATAACAGAATTTGAAAGAAAATAGCATATAATTATTTTAATTTAATCCAAAGTTTAGATCGGTTGACTTGACCTTTTTCAGAATAGATAATCGGCAACTCCAATCCCATCAGTTTTGCAGCCCTGTTAAGTCTGAAGGTCAGGACACCGGGAGCTTTTAAATTAGCCCTCTTTGATAATTGTATTGAGCATTCTATCACTGCCAATTTTGAAATTGATAGTAATAAAAATCATCGATAAATATTCGACAGTATCAATATTGAAACTATAGTTCAAGTAAAACATGACATATGGTACAAGTGTTTATTTATATCAATTTTGACATTGATACCCTACACAAATTAATATTAAAATTGATATAATATCATTTTTGATACTCTAACCAAGCATCTTCTCTCCTACAACAGACTGACAATGTTGATATATAAGATTACCAAGAGCTAGGAGAAAGAAGAATAAAAATGCCCTCTTTACATGGATAGGTACCTGAAAACGTTGTGGCATCATTTACAGGTGGGCTTATGAGTCAGCCGTTGAGCCCAAAGATGTTAACAGCTTGTGCCTTGTAGACTTGTAGAACTCGTTTCTTTATTGTTGAAGTTTCAAAAGAATATGCCAAATCACGATCTCTATCACGCATTCAAACCTAAATCATAGTTTTCAAGACAATCCATATAACATAATATCACTTTGTCACACTAATGCACCCGTTTGACAACACTTTTTTTCATAGTTAAATTGATAGAATGATAAATATTTGAGTGACAAATATTGCATGAAAAAAGATAAATAACTATAACAATTTGTAAAGCAATTAATAATATGTTGAACCAATGAGCTAAATAACATGAATAACTAATTAAAACTATTAATTTTAATACTTATTAGATATTAATTACTAGTAAATATCTACAAAAGTAGTTATTTTTCATTAACATTTTATTAAAATATCTATCTATATTCAAATTAATTATTAAAATTAAATATTTTTATTTTAAAATTATTCAATTAAATGATGTTAATAGTTATTTTTAAATAAAATAAAATAAAATAATAATATGACGCTCACCTACTACCTAAACAGGTGAACTTCAACCTGAACACGACGCCTTGAAAACAATGACCTAAGGACCTGTTTGGTATCGGAATAACTTAGTTTATCCTCAAAATTGAAGAGATAAACTACGTTTATCCCTAAAATTTTATAATGCCAAACAGGCCCTAAAGACATAGCTCTATCTTTAGAATAGAGTACCAGCGTGCCAAAGCATTCCAGAGCTTCTCTACCCTCTTTCAACAATCAAACTTGCCCAAAGATGATAAATGGAGAAAGCATCTAGAACAGAGAGACCCTCCACACCATGTCTTCGCTTGACCCTCTTTCGAGCATATAACGTGATGACTACTACCCGCAGTGGCTATCCACTCGGACGGGCTTCTCAAGCAGTACGAAGAGTATTTTGGTCTCAACTCAATTGATCGGAGGTAAGTATATCTTGTTCGGCATGTAAAATGGTGCAGAAGAGCACGGAAAGAAAAGAAGTCCTTGTTTCATTGAACAAAACTATGCTATAACAGTGCGAGACTGTTCCAATGCACCTTCCCACAGAAAGCCTCTCATCACGATGCCAACCAGGCATGCCCCATCATACCAGGCCAGCTGGGCCAACAGTCGACACTCCCACCGCCAGAGCATGAGAACAAGAATGAAGGAAACACCATGAAAGCAACAGCCAGCCGTGTCCCTCGGCAAGACAAAGGATGGCAGATCTGTCGGTGGCCGATGCACACAACATGGTCGTGCAAACATCATATGGGAGGAAAGAGAATTTAAGCCAGAGATGGTTCAAGTGTCACTTTACCACTTGCCCTTTTCACCCAGAAAGTGACCAGATGGATCTGTATGTTATGTTCACTCGTGAGTCGTGACCGACTACCCATCTGCAAACACGTTGTCCGACTGTAACAACAAAATCAGTTAGGCTAGACTAGCATTCGTTGGTTAACAGTGTCATTACTTTCAATAAAACATACTTCATTCTAAAATATTTTTAACTCAATTATTTTTAAAATAATTAACCAAAAATGTTAATAATTAGCATATTAACATATTATTTATACCATGATATTTCAACCCTTCTTATTGACTTCACATCTTCATCACACACATGCCACATGTCAAACAACCTAAGCAGGCTTCGTATCTATGATAGTAAGTGTAACAGCTAATTCAACTAAATGACTCAACATCCATGAAAAATCTACCATTCTAGAACTACTCCCAATAGAAGCACTCTTAATTTATAAAGTTTTTTAAACTCAACCTTCAAAAAATAATTAACTAGCCAGAGTTGTTAACGATCCACTAGTTTAACCTCTAATATCTTCTTGTACCAAACTATTTACCCGGGCCTCCTATGTTTGCAAATTGCAACACTGCAAAATCTGGCTTATACACCGACAATGAACTTGAATGAACTCTGTGAAAGCATAATAGACCAGAAGCCTGATGGAATGTGATCCAGGATTTTCACTTGGCAGCATCCCCGTCAGACAAGAGCTATTATACAAGAAAGCCAGATCCTATGGCTCACATTTCTAGACCCCACTGTCCACAGCCGAGGCATCTTTCTTGCCTATCCATATGAAGACATTTTCTGCTGGTGAACAGACAGCAGACAGACGAGAAACATCACAGCTTCGGACAGCATCCCTGTTTCAGAATAGTGACTTGGACTCGGTTGCTCCTCTCATGTGTGGCTTTTAGGAACACAGTGTGGGAGAAGCCAAAAACAACGAAGTCCAGTTAAAGAACATACGACATTAACAGCTGTGAATTGTAGAGGTGAAGCTATATGGTTAGCTCGCATACTACTGCATGGCCAGCTGATCATGGCTGTGTCAACTGCTTTGCCTCCGAGAGTGAGCTGAAGTCAAGATCTACTTCTGGCAGAATAGTGAATGCTAGACACCATTGGTCAGAAGGTTGTACCATTCCTCAGCATTCGTCTGATGCATTCTGCTGTCATGCATCTCCCATTAAGTGACAAGCCAGGAGAAGATATGAATGCCATAGGCTGGCATTAGAAAGCTCTGACAGAAAGTATGGCACCTAATGGGGGTGTTTAGTTGCATGATAATTTTTTGTACACTTTCATGATAAAAAAATGTATATTAAAATAAAAAGTAAACCAATTCATGACATAAAATTATCATGTTTGGAGGGATGTGATAACAAAAAAAAGTAACAACCATCCATGACCAAACAAAGTGGGGGACCACAAGAAAAAAGAAAAAGGTGAGACCCTCTTTTTTTGTTTAAGAAGGAAATTACTTTCAAAACATAAATTTGTCATGGTTGCCAAACACCTCTTTTAACAAGTTTTCTTACAATTTTTAAAAATAAAAATAAAAACCTCCATTATCATGCAACCAAACACTCCATAATACTTGATTTGTGTCCAATATCCACATTGATGTTCTAGAAAGATATAAGCAATATATAGACATGCAACAATGATGCAATTAGCAGTAAGTCAGTAATTGCAAGGCCCCTTAGCTTCTGTTTTCTTTGGTTTTAGATGCATGCATGCGTCATGTGATGAGATATACATCATGTGATGACATATTGAAAACGCAAGCAATGAATTCTCTCCTAAAATATCACACAGAGATAGTTAAGCACAAAAGAGTTACGCACTAGCACTGATACATTCAAAATTGTCAGCAAGACGGAGTCCTGAACCAGAATAAGAAAAAAACATTTCTCCAATACTGCCATTCCAAGATACTGAAACTACATGAGCCACTGCATTAAGGTCTTGCATCTTTCCTGATACATGACATAATCCAACATTACAATTATATGCATTTGCTTCCTTAGCACAAGTATCTGTATTACTACCTTAGTTTCATTCTCCCATTCTCATTTTTGTTATTTCAAGTCAACGTTTAAGTTTCTAATAAAATCTCATAAACACATAAGGAAACTTAATACATAAATTTCTTGACTTGTTCAGTCAAAAGAAGTGAGGCAAACAGTGATCAGATGCATTTCTGGACAAGAACGTAATCCGTTAGTGCTCCATAAGATTTTCCAATTATTTTCTTTGATATTCTGTTCCTCCCTGACACGACAAGTTTAAACGAGCAATAGATTCATTTCTGAAAAGCTAGTGATGCCACCATGACGATTCACAAGTTTGTATCACTGCAAACATACAAAAGACTTGGAATGAACTATTTGGCCTCAGACCTTGGATTTTAAGTGTTGATTTATTTTTTAAACTTAAATTGACCCCTCTCAGATGATAAGCACTAATGTTCTTTATATTAAGGGTACTATCAGAGACCCTTAATGAATCACCGCAATGACAGCTTCAAGAGACAAACACAGGAATTCAAACATTAGTCAATGGCATTTTTAGCTATGACCCATGGATAAATAATGTAGACTATGGTCAGCACTTTGTGTTTAGACTTTACTTGAAGTTCCATGTTAGGAATCAAGAAGCTTTTCGCTTCCTTTTAGGTTCTTTAAGAGTTGGTTAAGAGTTTAGAGTTTATTTGACATTTTCATATTAGAATTAGTGTAGAATTTTTGTACTAAGCAGGCCTAGACCAAATTGGGTTGATTGTTTAGGCTTAAGGTTCTTTTGAATGTGGGGTTACAACTCGTAATGAATGGAAGGATTTAAATGCATTTACTGTAACTTGTAGGCTGACCTACAATTTTGAAAGTTTTCCATGATCCTGAAATTGTCAGATTAAGAATGAACATTTTTTTATCTTGATTTCATTTATTGTGTCAAATGATCATTTAAAATATTTTCAGCAATGCTTTCATTTATAGAAATTATTACATGAGTTGCACTTTTACGTACATGAATATACTGCTTTTTCAGATTTTTCTTGAATATTATAATTTATATTGTTGTGTTTACGATTGTTTCCTTTTTTTCGTCATTTAAATATTCCAGCATAAAGTGGAATAAATTTTTAACCTTGGTCAATGTTCTAACCCCATGAAAAATCTTGTTCATAATAGTTCCTAAACCAATTGTTTCATAGTCAATGTTATTACCCATGAACACATCAACTCTATCATGTGACTTGTAAGCATCGAACCAAAATCTATGCAGACAAATTTTGTTAAGAACAACCAAAATCAATAATCCACATCCACATCAACAAAATTTGTACAAGAGGAGATGGTGAGAACATCACCTGAAACAACACCAACTTCAATTGGTATCTTTAATTTATACTTGGATTTTTCCTTCAATGCAGGACAATACATTTTTTAATATCAATTGCAGTAGAAGCATTTGCTATCCATTCCCTCCTGATTTTGTTTTATAACATCTTTTTTTATTGTTTCTCTACTCCTGAAGTCCTCTATCCCCACCTCTATTCTTTACCATCAAACTCATTGCTTGCACAAATTGGCTTGTTTTTTATTTCATTCAATAATAAAATATATTTTACCCATTCCAACTTCAACTTTATTTTTCCACAGGGGGCAGTTGTCACCGAGTGGTTGAAAATTTTCAGCAAAGACAATAAGAATAAGAGTTTATTCTTTCTCTTCCATCTTAATCAATTCTGAAAAGTGTGGAACCAATTTAATGAAAGAATTCATTTGTTTTCAAAGGTCAATCCTATTAGACAGAGAACAGCTATATAATTGTTTTTAAGTAAAGCTTTAATTAGTAAGCAATTTTCACATATACTTTTTTAACTTTTCAAAAAGTAACAGTATCCATTACCCCATTGGCTAAAACATAATCATACATTGTTTATTACTTCGAAATCTAGCCATCTCAGTTGTTATTACTCTTCGCAATTTCCTTTTCTCGAGAAGTGCTTTATACAAATTGCTTTAAATCAAAATAACTTTTATCCTCTTTTGTCACAGTTTCAAAGTGATCTCTGCATCAAACTTCTCCAAACAAAACTTTGTAGTTGACTAATGTAACCTCAAAAATCTCAATTTTAAAAGATTTGGATTTTGGATATTCATTTTCCTTTTTGGATTTGATTAGACCTTAGCATTGACTTTGTAAGAAAATAGATGATATTTCATAAAACTACTAACTAAGGTCAATGATATGTATAAAATTATACATTGAGGTTGTTAGGTTCTTTGATAATTGATTTTGACCTCTCCCCGTCGGATGGTGCAAAGATCCGACGTTAATTACATCGAGATTACTCGAATACCCTTGATTATCGTCATAGCAATCCATGGAAATAGAAGACAATGCATCCACAAAAATAAACATTCACACAAACACATAGGAGAAAACAACCCCATGAACTTGATAGAAGGCAAGCACTTAATGTGTTTTAGATTTAGTTTGAATTTAAGTTGAATTGAATTGATTTGAATTTTGGTTTGATTAGTTTGAATTTGTTTGGGTTGGGTTTGACTTAGATTTGATTTGGAAAGTTTGATTTGTATTTGAGTTAATTTGATTTAGTTTGAATTTGAGTTTTGTTTAAATTGGTTGAAATTTAGATTTGGTGTGTGAGTTTTAATTCGATTTGAATTTGATTTAATTTGAGTTGATTAATTGATTTAAGTTTGTTTGGAATTGATTTATTTGACATCAATTTAATTTGAGAGATTTATTTGGTTAACTTTGATTGATTTGGATTGAATTGAATTTGATTAAAATTGAGTTTGATTTGAGTTTAATTTTTAATTAGGTTGAATTTGAGTCATTTGATTCATTGGTTTAAGTTAGATTTCGGTTAAATCTACGGAGTTTGTGTTTCATGAATTTGACATTCTTTGGGTTTCTTTTATGGAATTTGTAAGTTTCAGATTTATATAAACTGATTTGGGGTTGATTTAGAGTTCGGTTGTCTTGATTTTGTTTATGGATTGTTTATTAGTTCAGTTTGTTTGTTTTGAACTTAACCTGTTTGGTTAAAGTTTGGTTAAAAATTTTTTACTTATGAGATTGGTTTGTTTTGAGTCCTGGTTAGAACATGAGTTGTTGGAACTTGATTTGGTTTATTCATTTGACTTAAATTCTGTTTACTGATTTAAGTGAGCTTGAAGTTTGGCTGAATTTGAGTTATTTAAGGTTCATTTGGAAATTTGATTTTTCACTTGCAGATTCGGCTGAATTTATCATTCAATCTTACTGAAGTTGAGTAGAATCTGTTTTAATGGGTTGTGTTTGGAAAATTTTAGTTCAAACAGGTTGGGGTTTCACAATTTTCAGTTTTTATTCTGATTTCAGAAATTTTACATTTTTTATTTGTTATCTTGGCTTGTTGATCTTCCTAGAACCCTTTTTATTTTTACCCCCGGATATGAAGTTCAGGTTTCAGATTTTGGAGTTCAGGTCTCAAGCTTTCAGATTTCAATTCCAAGCTATATTTCAGATTTCAGGTTGGTGGTTTATTTGATTTTGGTTCAGGAAATGTGGCTTTAAATTTGTCTTGAAAAATGAATCAGTTTGTTGGTTTTAATTTGGTTCAAATTTACTCGGTTTGAATTGATTCGGCTTTGACAAGTTATAGTTTGGATTTTTTTTAGTGAATTGGTTCTTTTCTGATTTGTTTCAATTTGAATTTAGGATGTTCAGATTTATTGAAACTGAGTTCAATGAGTTAATTAGAATTCATTCTTTACTTATTACAATCTGATATCTGTGGATATA
This sequence comes from Cryptocoryne crispatula var. balansae, assembly GCA_036172225.1. NCBI lineage: Eukaryota > Viridiplantae > Streptophyta > Magnoliopsida > Alismatales > Araceae > Cryptocoryne > Cryptocoryne crispatula. The sequence continues at coordinate 12,867,466 of CM069930.1, forward strand.
AAAATTATGCTTTAAGTTTGACTTACAGGTCTCAGATTTCAGATCTCAGATTCTACATGTTTCAGGTTTTTTTTTCTTTTCCAGATTTTCAGATTTGTGCACATTGTCAGATTTTCAGTCTTCGGAGTCCAGATTCTGCACTTCAAAGATTTTCAGATTTTCGGCTTGCAGACTAATGAGCTTCAGATTCTGCACGTTTCCCATTTTTCAGATTGGGAGTTTCCAGATTTCACCCTTTTGGCAGAATTTTTTTACAATTTTGGATCTGCAGGTTTTATGAGATTTTCTCAACTGAAGGCTTCAGGTTTTCAATTTGCTTTACAAGTTCAGATTTTCTTACAATTTAAACTACAGATTTAGATTCACAGATTCTTTTATTTTCAGATTCAGAGGTTCGGCTTGAATTTCAGAATTTCAGATTTTTACAACTTCAGATTTTTAGACTTCAGATTTTTAGACTTTTTTATGTCAATTTTTTTTGTTGTCTTGCCTTCCAATTTATTTCATGTGACTGTTCTCTCCTTGTAACATAAATATGTGCACCGAACATGAACTTTTCCACTTGCTTTCTCAATATGAGATATGATTACAATTTGACCAGAAATTCGGTTCTTTGAATCATTGATAAATTTGTCATTTCATGGGCGGCATGTACCCGGTCTTGATAGACTTATGGGTATCGCCCACTTCCCTTTTTTTTTATCAGCATATAATCGGCTTAGCAGCATGTTGACCATGCACGGCCTCATATAGCTGGATGGTAAGACATTGGGGTCTTTTATAGACCTTTGTATGTCTACCTTAAGGACGTAGGGGCGGACGGTTAGTCGACCCCCCAACTAGTCCGTATTTGGAATTCTTTTAGGTTAAGCCGAGACGTAGGGGTGGATGGTTAGTCGACCCCCCAACTAGTCCGGTTTATTAAATTAAATGTATATTTTTATTTAATTTCATTGGATTGTTTATTTTAATTGATTTTTTTTGTTGAAGGCCCTGTCTGGGCGCATTGTTCCACCGGCGCATTGTTCCACCGAGCAAAGAGGCCGGTTGCACTGTTCTGGACCGGCGGTCCATCTCCGCGGGGGCCGGCTTCACCCGGCCAAGGCTTCTCTGCGGGACCGGCCGGCTTCACCCGGTCGGCGCCCTCCTTTTTTTTGCGTTTTCTCCACCAGGTGGGCCCCACCATTTTCCATGCTAGACATAGGTTCGGAGGGTATTATCCCCCCCCGGCCGCTACAGTGCCCCCCGACGGGCCTTTTCCCCTTCGTCCATCACCTACGGCTACCGCGACGGAGAGGGAGCTGCTGCGACGGAGAGGGAGCTGTTGACAGCCGCTGTGGGCTAGAGGACATTTCTCCAACCTGGTCCAGAGAGGTGGAAAACCTCAACGACAACGGCAGAGGGGACTAACGATCTCGACGGCATCCGTGGCGGCCAGTGGAAGCGGAGCAGAGGTCTGCGACCTTAGCGGCTTCGACGACGACCGGAGGGAAGAAGGAGCTTGATCGATGTGGCCAGAAGAAGGAGACACTCCGCCCGACGATGGAGACAACTCCAACAACACGGCTTAAAGGAGGAGACAGCACGACCGGAAGAAGGGAATCGACTTTGGCGGCACCGCGGGAGGGAGACAAGGGCCTGGCTGCGTTCAGTAACTTCCCTCACTCTCTTCTCAGTCTCTTCTTTCTCTCTAGGCCTTCCAGCCTTTCACTTCTTGCTCTCCCGGTTGCTCCCTGCCTCTGGTTTTCTCTCCCCCGGCCGCACAGTGGCTTGTGTTCGGCCTTTTATAGGCATCGGGGAACTCCTTCCCCCGATCGGAAGTTGGTTCCAGGACCGAGAGGGAATCAGAGCTTCCCCAAAACCGTCGGTCTACCATTCCGGAATGATATGGGACTCCCGGGAAGGTCTCCTTCCGCAATACAGAGTCCTGTTCCGAGATGGACTCGGAACAACTCCGAACTACGCGGGATCGACTTGCCTATGGCATCGGACTCCTTCAGCAACTGGGAACCTTTCATAACAGGGCGCTTATGCTCCAAGATGGACTCGGACAGGTCCTGCTCTGGTCACGATAATCCCCCTTTTTTTGTAAAAATTGTGCGCCAACATTGACATCTTTATATCATTTAAAACTTGAAAGAATCATATAAGGAAAACAAATTAGCTCTAATATCAGATGTTAAAAACATTGCAAAATACCACGAGAGTGGGTAAGCGTGTGACTCAACAAATAACTTATTTGACAAATATAAAGAAAAAATAATTATAAGCTAGACAAGCAAGCCACAGGAAGAGAGTTCATTTATGCGGTCTGAGGAGGTGACATGCCTTGTCATATCCACAAGGAGAACAGAAGAATTTCACTGTGTTGTATTGTAGAAAAAGCAGATAATAGAAATATGATTCTACACCTCTACTTATTATCTGAAATTAAGTAAAACCAGATCTTACAACTTTCCTCTAGGTGTTGATCCTGTAAATAACCTCATAGCACTGGAGAACTTCAAAATCTCCACAATAGAGATTATTAAAAACATGGACAAGAAAGGCCTACCAACGCCAAAAAAAAGACTTGTCAACATCTTTCTTCTTCACACTTTTGCAAATGCATAAAACAACACATGTTGCTTCAAGACCCTTCCCCGACATATGGATGTTGTGGGATGGGCAGAGTCAAGTGGATTCTTATGTAACTAATCCTATTTGTTTCTCACAAGGGACAAAAGTAACCTCTTTTGATCAGTCAAAACACAACTCTTCCTACAGCTAAAAATGGGTGATAGCACCCTTGTTGTACATGTCGGCTCCTTGGGCATCTAAAGCACCGGACAACACTTCTCAACTATCCCCCACCTCAGATGCTCCCAAAGGTAACGCCACACTCAATGAGTAGGGCAAGAGACAGGCCCTTAAATAAAATGCCAAGAAAAGAAGCTATAAAAGTCAAATCCAAGGTCTATGGCAGGGGTTTGGAGAATAGATCAAGTGGCTATCACCTACACTTGTTACCCAAGTAAACTCCACTGACCGTAAATGGCATGACCATCCCAAGTCAAAGGGAGCTGGCAGGTTCCAACCTCCATGGCAAGCATGTACCATCTGTCCCCTAATGGCCAGAGCGTCTGGGCTTGGGACTACCCCCTCATTGTTGACCTCCTCCTAAGCATTGTCCAATGGCAAAGGCAAGATGCTCAAATGAAGACTTAAATGGTTTGGCAACCTCCAACCTATAGTAACATGTAAAGGCCTTTCCAATTATGTAATCAAAAGTGAGGAATACATCATGTCCCACCCCAACCGCATTTGCAGTACCTCCAATGATGGAGATGACCCCAAAAAAGATGCCAAAGAAGTGAAAGGTGGCAGAAGAGAAGAGGCTAGAGGGCATGCATTACTAATGAATGCATTGATCATTTGGTTGTATAGTTAATGATATGACTAAAAGATGGTTACTCGGTCTAGTCAAGAAAGAGAAGGCGTGAATCCATTGAATAAGCAAAGAAATGTGTGGAGTGAATCAAAGTTGGATGAAGTCTAACATGTAGATGGAAATTTTAGAGAAGTGCATTGACCTCCTCAAGTGTGAAGAAGACAATTGCCAAAGGTAGAGAAAGAAGCCAACTAACTAAAGTAGATCAAACAGCTCTTGAAACTCAATCCTCCATAGTTTAGGAGAAAGAGTGGTTCCAATATAACTCACTTTTTGATACAAGAGATTGATAAGATATTAATGGTTATGGATTGTCCTGATCAAGAGAGTTTGAATACCAACTTTTATGTTATAAGATAATGCATATCAATGGTAGACATGAACAAGGTTACACTTTCAATATGTCAACCCAAAGGTTATTAGTTGATATTTTCTTTTTTTGGAAGTATTTAATGAACAATACATACAAGACATTCCAGATAGAAATGAATGTGAATTTATAGATCTTACACGAGGCATGACAATAGAGGAATATGAAAGAAATTAATAAAGCTAAGTAAACATGCATGACGTATGGTAAAGAATCAAACCAAGACAGTGAAAAGATTCAACTTATGGTTGAGAGATATTATACGTAGTGATGTGACCATGAAAATATTCAACTTATGGTTGAGAGATATTATATGCAGTGATGTGACCATCTCAAGAGCATACACATTAGTTGAAGTAGTGCATGTTGTTTGTGACGAATTGCTTCCACTCGGGGAGCTATGGCACATCAAATGCCTAAAAAAAGAAAAGATAGTGGTGCTTAGTAAAATGAATATTCAGCAATGGGGAAAAAAGTAGATTCAGACAACTAGAAGCTATGGATCATTGTTGAAACCTTAAAATTGAATGATTATTTTTTAGAAAAAGAATTATGTTTTTTATGTGATATTATATGTGGGTTATAAAGTTAATATATCAATATGACCTCTTCCCACCGATGGATTGGGTGTCATTACATTGAGTGCACACTCGAAAATCCTTAATTAACCACCATAGCGATGTGTAGTGAATAGCAATATACATAAACATTCTTTGATGCGATCTCTAAGAATTTTATTTTGGAGTCATTTGGTCTTATCCAATGATTCGGCATTTTTTTGAACTTTTATGATGTTATCCATTCATCTTTTACTTTTGTTCTATCTTTTGTTGATTCAATTTACTTTTTATATTGCAGTTAATTTATGTAATTTTCTGATCATCTGTTTGATTTATTCACAACCTTCTTACTTGTTTAATCTCTTATTTGAAATTTATCCATTTTTTATTTAATTTACCAGAATTTTATGATCACTTAGTTAAATTTTAGGGTTATTTATTTGGATTATAAAAATTCACGCCAAGTCACCTTCCGCGCTTGGATTGGTCAACCTCCCTTTGAAACCCTCGCGCCGATTTGTCTTCTGCAACTCGGACTGGTTCAATCTAAAATGACCCTCACGCCAAGTCACCTTCCGCGCTTGGATTAGTCAACCTCCCTTTGAAACCCTCGCGCTGATTTGTCTTCTGCAACTCGGACTAGTTCAATCTAAAATGACCCTCGTGCCAAGTCACCTTCCATGCTTGGATTGGTCATCCCCTTTCGAACCCTCGTGCCGATTTGTCTTTCGCAACTCGGACTGGTTCAATCAAAAGATGACCCCCATGCCAAGCCGTCTTCCGCACTTGGATTGGTCATCCCCTTTCGAACCCTCAAGCCGATTTGTCTTCCGCAACCCGGACTGGTTCAAACCCTTATCGACCCTCACGCCAAGTCGCACCCCGCGCTTGGATTGGCCACCACCATTGGAACCCTCGCGCCAAGTTACCTTTCGCACTTGGATTGGTTCAAACCAAAAATAAGCCTCACGCCAAGTCGCCTTTCGGGCTTGGATTGGTCAACCTTCCTTTGAAACCCTTGTGTCAATTTGTCTTCTGCAACTCGAACTGATTCAATCTAAAATGACCCTCATGCCAAGTCGTCTTCTACGCTTGGATTGGTCATCCCCTTTCGAATCCTCGCGCAGATTTGCCTTTCACAACTCGGAATGGTTCAATCAAAAATGACCCTCATGCCAAGTTGCACTCCGCGCTTGGATTGATCGCTCCCTTTTCGAACCTTCGAGCCGACTTGCCTTCTGCAACTCGGGCTGGTTCAAATCAAAATGACCCTCAGGCCAAGTCGCCTTCCGCGCTTGGATTGGTCAACTTTTCTTTGAAACCCTCGCACCAACTTGCCCTTCGCAACTCGAACTGGTTCAACCAAAAAACGACCCTCATGCCGAGTCGCACCCCGCACTTGGATTGGTTATCCTTTTCAAACCCACGCACTGGTTTGCCTTCTGCAACTCAGACTGGTTCAACCCAAAACGACCATCATGCCAAGTCGCACTCCGCACTTGGATTGGTTGCTCTCTTTTTGAACCCTCGAGCCGACTTGCCTTCTGCAACTCGGACTGGTTCAAACCAAAATGACCCTCCGGCCAAGTCACCTTCCGCGCTTAGATTGGTCAACTTTCTTTTGAAACTCTCGTGCCGACTTACCTTCCGCAACTCGGACTGGTTCAACCCAAAAACGACCCTCATGCCAAGTCGCACCCCGTGCTTGGATTGGTCGTCCTTTTCAAACCCCCATGCCAAGTCGTCTTCTGCACTTGGACTGGTTCAAACCTTGTCGACCCTCACACCAAGCTGCACCTTGCACTTGGATTGGTCATTTTCTACCCGAATCCTCTCGTCAAGTTGCCTTCCGCAGTTGGACTAGTTCAAATCAAATCGACCCTCAGGCCAAGTCACCTTCCGCGCTTGGATTGGTCAACTTTCCTTTCGAACCCTTGAGCCGACTTGCCTTCTGTAACTCGGACTGGTTCAAACCAAAATGACCCTCAGGCCAAGTCGCCTTCCACACTTGGATTTGTCAACTTTCCTTTGGAGCCCGCACGCCAACTTGCCTTCCGCAACTCAGACTGGTTCAACCCAAAATGACCCTCATGTCAAGTCGCACCCCACGCTTGGATTGGTCACCCCTTTTAAAAGAAATCGTCAGCCTGACCATTCCGGTCCTGGCGGTCTACAAAAATTTCACACTGTCTTGACTCTTCAGGACTTTGTAGTTGTCAAACTTCTACAAAAGACCGAATAGACACATAGCCCTGCTCACATGTTCCTTAGGACCTAAACCTCTTCCGAAGAATCGAGTAGACACATAGACTTGCTCACAAGTTCCTTAGAACCCAAACCTCTTCCGAAGGACTAAATGAACACAAAGCTCTGCTCACATGTTCCCTAGGATCAAAACATCAAACTTTATCTGAAGGACCGAGTGGGCACATATCCTCACTCACATGCTCCCTAAGATCTTTCAACTCTTGCTTCATGAGGTGAAATCCAGACTCGGCAAGGGATCCCCATGATTCATAGATCAGGTTGAAATCCACACTTGACCCAAACTTTTTTCGAATGACCGAGCGGACACATAGCCCCGCTCACATGATCCTTAGGATCAAAAACCCATCCAATAGACCTCCATGCCCCTTGATACCCAAACATTTCCTTTGACTATTAACGCTCCTTAGGACTTCAAACTCGCATCAACAATTGATCCTCAGTCAAGTCAAGAAGTCATTCCTGACTTGATCCATCTAAATTCTTCGCATACGGCTTGAGGGAAACCTTAATTCCCTGCAAAAAAAAGAAGAGAAAAAAAAGAAAGGAAAAAAATGAAAGAAGAAAAAATGAAATGAAAAAAAGAAGAAAAATGGTAAAAAAAAGGGGATGAAAAAGAAAAGAAAAGGTTTCATGTTCACGCCATCTTAACCATTCCAATAATGATGGTTCGTAAACTTTTGACCATCCCGGTCTTGGTGGCGTCGCCAGAACTTCATATCGTCTTGATTCCTCCAATCCTGACGATTCACAAAAAACCCTTGCCATCAAAATTTCTTCGCTCTTGACGGCATTCAAAGTCCCCATCGTTCCGACCTTTCAATCTCTACAGTTGTCAAGCCTTACCGTGACGGCCACTCCGGCCCGCCGCGGTCTACAAAAACCTCCTAACCATTGGTCGTATTGAACAAGCCTTGTTTCTTTATAAGCCAGGTCTCTTCGACAAGTTGAACTCATATGTCCATCTGATGGATCGAGTGGACACATAGCCTCACTCGCAAGGTCCTTAAGATGCAAAATCCTCATGCCACTGACCAAGTTGAAATACATACCTAGTCAAACCCACAATGAGACTTTCTTGACTAAGAGTTGAAATTCATGCCCGCAAAAAAAAAATCCATATAGAATGTTCCCTATTTTTGAGTTGAAATCCATACTCGACAGGTCGTTTACCATTAAGTTTCAAAAATCATATTTAGTCAAATTCACCATTAAATTGCTTGACATCAGGTTGAAATCCATACCCACATGAAACCCCACATTCCATGCTGACAACATTGAAATTCATACCTAATCAGACCCAATGATGCATACGGTTGGTGGGAAACCTTAATTCCCCACGAAAAACAAAAAAGGGGCTGAAAAGAAAGGTGCCCGACGGGCTTGGTCGATCGCCCACATAGCGACTAATCAAGAGCAAAAAATGTCAAGAAAAAAAACAAAAAAGAGAAAGAAAAAGTCTTGCTAGAGTGAAAACCTGAAAAGGCGCTCTATGTAGGTAAAATAAACATATAAAGATAGGTAAAATATAATCTATAGATATGTGTACATATATATGTTTTACGGCATGAACACTTCTGACAAGCACGATGGCGACGATACCTCCAGTCTAATTTTTACTATTTTGATATATGTATAGAAAAATATGTGATGAGTTTATAGTGTGGGTTCTTTAAGTTATGGTTGGACCTCTCTCCATCAATCCACGAATAGATCCGATGTTAATTACACTAGGTGACAGCTCGGTAACCCTTGATTAATTGCCATAATAATGTATATACAAGACATAATGAATGCAAGGAATAATTTTGTGTTCATGTAATGAAAAAATTTACATAGTAAATTGAATTCTTTTTACATAACATTTTTCCCTTGGGATTAGGTTTGGGTATTGGAGGTCAGTGTACTCCTGAGTCCGGCCTGGTAGGTTTTATTGTCAACTTTTGTTGTTGTGCTCCCCTTTTTGGGTTTCATATCTATTGAGCAACATCTCCCAATTGAGGTTCAACCAACTTAACGGGGCTTCAATCATCCATCAAGCAACACTTTGATTGGGGTGCAACCGGCTTGATAGGCCTTGGATAATGCCATCCATTGGTCTGTATTTTCACTTCAAGGTGGATAGCCTTTAACTTTTTTGTTACTTCTCCTTCAGGATAGATCGAACTAATGGGCCGAACTCAAAAGTACACCAACCTCCAATATCTAAACCCAATCCCATTAACCCAGTTCACCTCGTAATGGGAAATACCGGATAATGGATGAAAATATTCAAAGCCCATTAACCTAGTTCACCCCGTAATGAGAAATACCGGATAATAATAAAAATATCTAAGGCCCATTAACCTGGTTCATATAAAAACTAGAAAATACCGGATAATAGATGAAAATATTTAAGGCCCATTAATCTGGTTCACCTCTAAATGGGAAGTATTAGGTAGTAGATGAAAATGTCCAAGGCCTATTAACCCGGTTCACCCAAAAAATTTTATTTTCAAGACTCACTAAGTCGATCAAGCCTCACATGGGAAATATCAAGCAATGAATGAAACACCCAAACTAATGAAGATCCATTATCTCCATCATGCCCCAATCAGGAAAGCACCTGTTATTTCAAGGTCCATGTTGGCGTCCATATTTTTCAGGGAAAAAAAAAGAAAAAATTGGGCCAAAGAAAAAATGGGCTTCAGTGTAGGGCGGACAGCCCATAATTGAGTCAAATCAGGCCCAACTGGGTACCCCATTAACTGTTCTGGTCAGCCAGCCCATGAGCCCATGCAAATCAGAAAAAATTCAGCCAACATGGAGGCTGGCGCACAGCCCAGCAGAAGCTGGACCTGGCTGGGCCGCGGCTGCCCACTGCAGGCCCAAATCAGGCCCGGCCCACTTCAGCTCTAGTGTGAACAGGTCACACAGCCTGCCACCTCACCGCCTCCAGCCGTACATGCCACCTCAGCTCACTCCCGGTCAGTTTTTGAAGAGAGAAACTGAAGAGGCCAGGGGTAGTCAGCCAGCCCATTAATCTGAAATTAACTAGTGTAACTTCCATGGGGCAGGCCAAGGGTCATCGAGCATTGAAGCCTGGTCTGACCCTTGATTGGCCATCGGTGCCTATAAGAAGAGGGGGGCGTGCCAGAATCAGAGAGAGAGGAGGGGACGCCGACAAAATGCTGGAGCTCCCACTGCCCCCCTTGCTGCCTGCTGCTGCTGCTGCCACCTCCTGCCCACGTGCATACCTGCCAGCAGAAGAAGGAGAAGGAAAGGGAGCACCATCTGCGCCTCTTCCCCTGGTTGGAAGGGGATTCTTCAACTGCAATCTTCATCCCCATTTCATCCAACACCAAAGAAAAACAGGTGGGTGAAAACAATTACATAGATATGTAGCCCTCTAAGGGTGTCCCCCTCGCCTCTTCTTCTCTCTCCTCAATCCCCCAATGGCCCAATTCGACCTCCATGAGCACCACTAGCCTATGACCCAAGTAAGGCTCCTGGTATACCCAACTTTGGCTGATCCTAGGCAGCCCCCATATGCCCCTTCGGCAGGTCCTTTGCGCAGCCACCCAAACTGGTCACACTCCCCTTTGTTTTGCCATTGGATCGGCCCACTTAGAGGCACCCAATCAGGCCCTGAAATACCCCATTGTGCAGGCCTATCTTGGCCCATCTGAGCCCACCTGAACAGATCCCAATCCGGTCCTAAACCAGGTCCCTGAAATGCCCCTTGTGCAGGCCTGTCTCGACCCGATTGGACTTATTTAAAGCCAACTATTCAGACCCCCTAACCAGGCCTTAAGCTGCCCTCGTTCAGCCCAAGTCAGACCCCAATCTGTCCCAAACCAGGCCCCTGAAATGCCCCTTGTGCAGGCCTGTTTCGGCTCATTCAAGCCCACCTAAGGAGACCCCTAAACAGGTCATCTTTGGACCCATACACGGGTCCTTGTCGGCTCCCTGCAGCCCCATCAAATGTACCCAATCCAGCCCCCTTGTGGCATAACCGACAACCCCAAAACAGGCCCAAAACAGCCCCCTTGCAGCGTACCAAAAAAAAAGGCAAACAGCAGCCCCCTTGTGGCTCAAGATGCAACATACTCGCGGATCAACAGAAGTGCAGAAACCTGCCATTTTTTCAGCATTGGTGGGTAGGGGTGATGTCCTGGACCCTTTCGGAATCCATACGACGGGCTGATCGTTTGTCCGGACGGGCCCTTGCCCTACCAACAAGACCAAATGAAGACGCACAAGCACAAGAATCTAGCAGGCCCTTCCGGTCTAAAACAGTCCAAGACAGGCCCTTCCGGCTCAAGAAGATTGAAGCCCGACTTTGAACGCCGATGGAACTCAAAACCAGCCCAAGTGGCCTTAAAAAAAATAAATAAATAATAGAAAATGCGAAATGCCAAAATTAAACTAAGGAGTGGAACCCTCTCCGGGTACTTTATTTCTTGAATGGCTTCCCCGGGTACGCCCCGGGATGTCGATCCAGACGTCGGCACGGGCATGTTTCCGTATGCTGATGATCCTTCCCCCAACATGGCTAAGTCTTAGACTAGTCATATTGGATGGGTAAATTTCACCGAGTTAGAAACTGACCGGCATGCCATTGTAATGCCAAATTTTTTCTAAATCAGTGAAGAACCTATGTTGGGAGAAGGATCAACTATCATGTACACCATTGTACTCCATCTTCAATGAAATGAAAGGACTTTGATGTCAACTTGAAATGCATGAAACCAGGCACCCAATAGTAGCTCGATGGGTCGGATGCGATGCAAACCACCAAACAAAATAAAATCACCTCAAATCAAATCTGAAAATTCCATATCAAAACAGAAAACCAAATCTGAAAATTCAAACAGAAAATCAGAATTTAAACAAACCTGAAATTCAACTTAATCTCATCCCGATTTAATCAAACAACTGAACTTCAACAAATAGGAAACCGATTTTGAATCAAATCAAAAATCAGATTGCAATCAATCCAAAACACATAAAATTCAGATTTAAGCCAAATCTGTAAGCAAACACTAACTCTCAGATCTAGAAAGATTTTAGACTTGACATTAAAACCTGAACATCTAAATTTTGCTTCATTCATGACAAAATACTAAAATTGATGAAGGGGAGGTCGCTCTCAAGGTAGAATTTCAAATCTGATTGGGAGTATGAAAGCTAGATATGTAGGGCCTAGGTCCTAAAGAATGATGATTTGAAATGATTGAAGAACAAGGCTAGATACTCTGATCTAAGATTACCATAATAAGACGCTGTAAGATTTCAGATCTGAAACCCCCTACCTTAAGGCCCCAATCAGAATATGGAAAGATGTTCGGGGGAACAGGCTGTGAGCATCTTAAGTCTTGAGGTTCCAACCATGCTCAATAGAACCTTAAGATTAAAGATGCCCAGAGACTGGTATTTTGGGGTCTAACGCTCAGAGCTAGGCTGCCAAGACTCAGATTTCAGATGCTCATGTCAATTGCATAATCATGTAGATCCCAAGCAAGTTGATATTAATGGAAGAGTGACCCCCATTCATAAGTATCTAAGATTTTGAGGAGAATGGTAATAGCCCATGGGGCTGAACATGAGCAAAGCCAAGTCTTAAAAACTAATGAATTGTCCGAAGGATGAGAAAGGACATAATTAGATCTAGATGCCACCAGAAATCTAATCCATTAAAAGTCCCAAGTCCAAGGGATGGGCTGATGAATTCTAAGTCTGACATGTTTGATTCCAAGACTTAGAATATGAGATGGTAATCCTAATCAATCCTAAGTCTAGCATACCAAGACTTAAGATAAAGGATGCGATAAATGTGTACATCGGATATCATCATGGAATGTCATCTCGCCGTGATCTTGCGAGATTCCAGTCTCGCCAAAGGGGCCGAGAAACGAGATCGTCGAGATCTCACCCCATGTAGCATGGTCCGAAAAAAAAAATCTTCGGGGGGCTTTGCCCCCTGATACCTCCCACAAGGGGTGCTGCCCCCCTTGACCCCCGTGACCTGACCGCGCAGGTCGATCCGTGACTACTCTGCACCCCCCATTTATAATAGTGTAAACATATTAATTTATCTCACTATCACATAAAAAATGTGCTATAAGTTTAATATCATATTAGTATTTAAATAAGATTGTATACAAGTTTTATCTTTTATAAATACAAAGATCATCTTTTTGATATTGAGAGTGCTTTGTAATTGTTCATTCACACAATTGATGTATAAATGTGTTATATATTTTCATATAAATTCATTGATGTACTCTTATGTTTATAAGATATTATGTTATGTTTCATACATATATACATTTTGATCCGAGAATCCAAGATCCGATCTCTCGAGATTTTTCCGAGATCTCTCCGAGATCTCTTCTCTCTCATCCCTCCGAGATGAAGTCGAGATTCGAGACGGCAATCTTTGGATATCATAAAAGCATGTCCATAAATATGCTTAAAGTATGATGCTAGTGTTCCAGACATGAAATAATGAATCCATCTTTGTCAGACATGATAAGAATCTAAAAGAAATAATAATTCTAAGTACTCAATATAAAAGTTTAGAATAAAAACCAATATAATTGACATAATCATGAACGTGCTTAATCTGATATCATAGAAATCAGATTTAAGCAAACTTGACTAAGTCTAAGATATTAAGACTTAGAATTTAACAAGTCCATAATAAAATTGGGTTTGAATAAACTCTAATAATTCAAAATATGTCTTAATAAAAGACCTTGATTTAAAAGAGTTGACCTCATCTAAAATATGTCAAATACACATTCAATATTCTACTAAGAAACATAAACCTTAAAATGTTGGAATCCTTAAAACACACCTCATAAAAACATAAATCAAACTCAAATCAAACTTAAAACACTAAGTTTGCATTTCATTGAGTTTATGGGGTTATAACTCCCATGTGATTGTGCTTTGTGGATGAATGTTTCCTTTTATGTATGAGTTGTTACGACAGTTAATCAAGGGTGTTCGAGAATCTTGATGTAATTAACGTCGGAAATTCGCACCTTCCGACAGAGAGAGGTCCAAAGACAAATTTCATGAACCCTAACCTCGACATATATATTTTATATGCATACCATATATTTTGGCTAATATTTTCTATGAAATATCATATATTTTCATAGTAGTCAAAGAAAACATAATCAAAGTTCATTTCCCAAATAAATGAAAGTCAAATGAATTTTCAAACCATACTGCTTCACACATATTTTCATGTTAATATTTTTTTATATTTATGATTTTGAGGTTTCACAAGCTGATTCACATTTTGGGAACCTGCAAACAGGGATATAAAAAATGTCAAGCATGGTGTCAAGATATGAAAAATGAATTTCTAGCATTGCTTAGAAATAAGACTTTGGTCTTAGTCCCACCTGAAACAGGGATGCACATCACAGATTCAAAGTGGGTTCATAAAGTTAAGCAAAAGTTTGATGGTTCTATTGACAGTTCAAGCATTTTTTACATAAAAATCATGAAGAAATTATATATATGAGCTAGACACAACACAAGGCTTTGTTAATTCTAGCTTTCTATAGCATATGTCTTATAAAGAAATCTTTACATGGTCTTAGACAAGCTCCAAGGGTATGGTTTAAAAAGTTATATGACAAACTGAATAATCTTCATTTTGAAACTTCAAAAACAGACATCACAGTTTATATACAATCGCAATCGGACAAAAAATCTTCTTAGTTATATATGTTGATGATATTGTCATTACTGGGAGCAGTGCTACTCAACAAATCATAAATGATCTTACATAGACCTTTGTGCTCAATGATCTTGGCACTTTACCATATTCCTTGGCATTCATGTTCACAGAAATGCATTTGGTTTATACTAATCTCAGCAGAGATACCTTACAGAATTGCTTAACAATGCTGGTATGAACAATGCAAAATCTGAAGATACATGAATCGCATTCCAAGAAGATATTCTATAAGTACATTCTTCTCTAAGCTCACTCTTTACCGACAAGTTGTTGGATCTTTACAGTATGCAACTATAACATAATTCTTATATTGTCAACAAAGCATCTCATTTTACGTATCCGCCTACTATTTCTCATTAAAAATTGGTTAAAAGGATACTCTGATACATCAAACATATCCAGAATTTCAAGATATATATTAAGCCCTATGAACATATTGTTTTACATGCTATTAGTGATTAATCAAGCAAGTTAGATCGAAAGTCAGCCAATGACTATCTTATACTGTGGAAATAATTTGTTTTCCTCGAGCTCAAAACTAAACCACTGAAGCAAAATACAAGGCCTTAACAAATGCTACAGCTAAAATAATCTAGTTGTCACCTATTCTTTCTGAATTAAAACTCAGCTTATCATCGTCTCCAATTTAATGATGTGACAATCTCAGCCCAACATAATTGTTATCAAACCAGTCTTTCACCCAAGAACAAAGCATATTGAAGTGCATTAACACTTTGTTTGAGATATGGTAAGCCAAAAGGAAAAACAAAATCAAATTCAGTTCATCACCACTGATTCTCAAACAGTAGATAGTCTGACCAAGACATTAAGGTCATCAAGATTCATTCAGCTCAAGAACAACCTCCAACTGGCTGCTAACTTTGTTGTGTTTGAGAGTGAGAAAAAGTTAAGAACATAGTTGTCAAGATGCCCACTTAGGTGCCAAGATGCTTTTGCAGGACCAAGGCACAAGGGTGTCTTTTTAAGGGCATACTGCATAAAGGTGCCCAAGGTGAGTAAGGTGCCTGCCTTAGCACCCAAGGCTCATGCCTGAGCAGCTTAGGCCCCTCCACATGATTAATAAGAAAAAATTTATTCCGGGGGTTTGCCCCCTATATGGGACACTACTCCCTTGACCCCTATAACCAAACTGTGCAGGTCAATCTGTGGGTAGTAGGCACCCATTTAAAAAGAGTAAATTATATTAAATCTTTCATTATCACCTACACTATGATATATGCTTAAGATTTAATTATACATATCTACTTAATAAAAAATAAAATTCTTTTAACCCCCTTTTTCTATCCCTTTTTCAAAAATGCATGCATACACACAGTACACAGTTACATGCAGAAAACATAGGGCATACAAATATGCATATTCTTATATGTAAAATTCTCTCTTACACCTAAACCTGATGTTATTGTCTAATTCTACTACTTAGGCAACAAGGCGTTCAAAAATGACACATTTGAACATTTGAATGTCTTGTCACTTTGATAACTATGGTTAAGAGACAGTAGTATATTTACTTTTGCACGTACATTATAGATGGGTTTTGCTATTATTTCGTTGTCACTTGGACAACGGTGATTTTCTCATGATCCCATACACAGAATGTTCGTCTGTCATAACATAAGCCATATAAAAAATATGAAAAGGGAAGACACATTGTGTTCGCTCTTGACCTAGTACTGCAGTCTAATAAAGTAATACCATACTATTATTCTTCTACTGCTGCTCTCTGGTTGAATGTCTCTGTTTCAAATCTCGCTGCTTCCTTAACTCCACTCTCAGCTGAGAATGTCTGGAAACAGGGAGCCTTGCTTTCGGACATGAATGGCTGAAAATAAGACATTAATCTCCTTTATAAGCTAAGCCACTACAACGAAGGAAAAAAGTGAAGTCGAAAATATTTTCGTGATGTTTAGCACAACTCCATGATGAAACAATTGGAAGCCACTTATTCCGAAAAAGTGGACATGACCTGGAATTCGGTAAAAATTGAAGACCGGGAAAAGATAACTACTTATCGCATCCAAGAGTAGAAAATGAACACGACCAAGCCTTCGAGCACTCCAACACAAACCCCAGCAGCGACATCCAACACGAAATGCCGCCCGAGCAAAACCCTTGATAATGACGTTGCTGTCGACCATAGGAGTACCAGCACCGGAAGAAGCTCCCCGGCCTTCAACCTTCCAAATCCGATCGCCTCCGTCCACCGTCGCCACAGATCGGATGTCCCCGCAGCAGCGGTGGCAGCCTCGCGGAGCGGCCCGGCAGCAAGTTGGAGGAAGGTAGCGATGAAGAAAACCCTGGACGAGTGGCCGCTGGGGAAGGACCATTGATCGGCAGCAAAACTGACGCGCATGCCCTTGTTGTAGATTGGACGGTTCCGGCGGACGCAGTGCTTGATGAAGCCGACGAAAAGTAGGTCGATGAAGTTGCCGGCTACGAGGGAGAGGAGGAGAGGGGAGAGAAGAGGGGAGGAGCGGAAGGAGAGGAGGAGGGCGATGGGGAGGGGAAGCCAGAGCCAGCCGTCTCCGGAGACCTCAAGGACCTTTAGGATGGAGCGGGGGACGGCACTGCACGCGTCGTGAACATAGAGAGACAAAGCCTCGTCGAGCTCGGCCAGACGGCGGCGGAGGGAAGCGGGGGGCTCGGGTGCTGCCGCAACCTGGGCGACCGCCATGAGGATATCAGGCACGGTGCTTGTGCTTCCAGCGCACAACGGTCAATGAAAGAAGAAACGAGGGAGTGTGATGTGGAGGCAAGAGCTACGATTTAATTTGTGAATCACAATATAAAATTATGAGATACAAAATCGAACACCAGAAGAGAAACGAATTTACTCATTTAATTCGACATGTAAAATTTTTAAAATCATAAATATACAATTCCTGATCAAAATATCATTTAACGTTATATTTAAATTAGACTAACCATAACTTATTTTACAA
This sequence comes from Cryptocoryne crispatula var. balansae, assembly GCA_036172225.1. Lineage (NCBI taxonomy): Eukaryota > Viridiplantae > Streptophyta > Magnoliopsida > Alismatales > Araceae > Cryptocoryne > Cryptocoryne crispatula. Next base: position 12,884,795 of record CM069930.1, read on the forward strand.
GTGAAAGTTTGAGTTTTTCGCACATCACTTTACCGTCTTGTTATTCCAAATTTACTTGGAACGGTTTACCTTCTATGATGAAGTTTTAACGAGTCTATATACGATTTTTAATGATTATTCATCACATAAATTTTTATTAATAAATATAAGTCTACATTATAATCAAAGAGAAAGTCAAACTAGGGTCTTACATGTAAAAATAAAATCAAAAAAATTACAATAACTTTTCCCAAAAAAATAAAACATAATTTATTATTTTTTATCCATAAATTATTTTTAAATGTAATTTTTTATTTTATTATTAATAAAACATTTTATAGAAACATGATTTTTTATTTAGTTTTTTTTTAATCTCAAATAATTTTTTAAAAATTTTAGATTCGTATTTCATTGAGTACATGTATCTATATCTAGTGATATCATCTTAGTTTGATTAAAAATCATATTTTCTAGAAAATGTTTTGCTGATAATCAAATTACAAATTATATTTTTGAAAAAAAATAATTTATGGATAACCTTTTTGAACACACGATGGCCCAGTGGCCCCAGAGGCCTGCTGCACTGCAGGCACTGGCAGCGGAGGTTCTAGCCCCTGCCCGAACCTCACTGGACACCCCCCGGGGTGCCTGGCTTTCACGCCGCCGGGAGGGGTAGCACGTACCTTGCGCTGGGGTGCAAGGTAGGTGCCAACCGAGCTATGCTCGGCCAGCAATTTATGGATAATCAAATAGTAAAGTATGCTTTCAAATTCTTTAAAAAAATTACTGTGAAAGCAATATTTTATTCTTATTTTATTTTTACATGTAAGATCTTTAGTTTGACTTTTTATTTAATTATAATAAAATTTTATATTTATTAATAGAAATTATAAAGTCGATAATCATTAAAAAATAGTATATAGACACCTTAAAAATTCATAGAAATTATTTGAGAAATTATTCGTGGATGTGGAAGCACCATACTCAACCAGAAATGTCATTTATCAGATTATAACAATTGTTTTCATAAAAGGTCAAAACCTACATGTCGTTTCTTTTTTGTAGCATATTTGTCTCTCATGGCTGATTTTACTATGTGAAATAACTAGTTCACTGCAGTGTTGTGATCAAGATTAGTGTTCCGGGAAACACTATCTTCTTTTTCTAGGATTAGCATCTCTTAAATGATTCGGAGCCAAATAACTCTAATCCGCTCTTTACAACTTATAGCATGGCCATGGTCATCTTTTGAATGGGGTCAAAAATCATATAGGTATTGTTATAAGTATTCATGCATGTTTTATTCCTTCAAATCAAGTTGTTCTTTTGATACTTATAAGTGTTGATTGGGTCTATATAATTAGTAGTTGGTGGTTCAAAATATGTGGTTAAGCCTGATAATTAATATTATATTGTTTATTTCTATACATGTATACAATGAGTGTAGGGTTGAGTAATTATTTAATTATTATTTAAGTTTTTATTTTCGAGTTGACAAATGAAAGAATGTTTATTGAGTCATCGTACTCATTCCAATCTCTTAACATTTTTTAGGTAATTAGGTTTAATGTAGTAGGAGCGCGCGTAGTGGATTAGGATTAGAGCAACAAAAGATCATTGAATCGGTATATGAATTGTTTATTTTGAATCATTGTATGATTTATTTTTGATAGAACCATTTGAATTGTGAATTGAGACATGTTATAATTTTCAAATTTTCTAAACGGACATAGTTAAGAGGTTATCCCCCCGTTAGGTTGCCGAATTAATTTCACTATGCATGTTAGAAAATCCAGGGTGTGACAACATATCTCTAGATAATTGAATATTATATGTTGTTTTGAATATGTTTATCTATAGTAAAATATTGTTTATGTTCTATCCATACTTAATTAATTGTATATGCATGTAGTTCATATATCCTATTTCTATTATTTTCAACTACAATAGTGAAGGTCATTTAATTTGTTATAACAAGTGTATACCACTATATTAAATTACTCAAGTGGTTTGCGGTAGATAGAATTTAGACCCTATAAATGTAGAGTTTAGATACACCATCCCGAAGCAACAATCATGTTCTATTTGGATTATGAATGATAATGATATGGTTAGTGCAATACAACATGGGAAATAGAACAATTTCAATAAACATATCAATATCCAGTTGTAAAGAAGGTCTTTCCCAAGCTATTGGTACTTCTTCTGTTGTATCTTCAAGCACTAGCAATGAAAGATGAATCGAAATGTGGACTGATATTATTCATTCAAGTGGTCAAAATTTTGAAAGCATACATCATCTGAGAGAAGACTTGATCAAGTATGTTGTTGCAAGAGTTTGACTGCAACTTTGTGAGAAATGAGTTGGCATGACTTACAGCGACATGTAGGTTTATTCATTGCCTAGTTCTTGCATGCTCTTAGGGTTAGTGAGGTTCCAACCTTTGTCATAAAAAATCTACACAATTAACATACTTGCGGAGGGGTCTTAGCACACAAAAGCATCCTAGAGCATTAAGAAAATTTTGGGTTTATGGTTTAGGGTTTAGGGTTGATACCCTTTTGTATCAACTAATTAAAATTTAAAAAGGATGTCTTCAGAGAGTATGGCTTAGACTTACCATACCATCAAGCATGGCTTGGAAAGAAAATTGCAAATAAAAATATACTTGGAGATGAGCGTTGCTCATTTGACTCATTACATTACGATGTTGATACAATATACAATTCTAACCCAAGTGGTGTTATTGACCTTGAATTGATAGTTAAAAGTCAGTTCAAACACTTTTTTGTAAGTTTTTTGTGTCATAAGTGGGCTTTGAGAACGGATCTAGACCATTACCATTTCTTGATAGTACTTTTTGAAAGATAAGTACAAAGGGATTCTACTAGGTGCAACTGCCTTGAATGGGGAAAATGAACTTTTTTTCTAACTATCTATTAGCATTACAATCTTACCTAACTATCTATTAGCATTTTCTATTATCATAGTTGCATAATTGTAGTTTTGATCTAAGTCACCAAAAGATGTCTTATTTGACATATCTTGTGCTTTGTATAATGACTTTTGGATCACCAATATGATTGTCTAGTATAGTCAATAGATAGAGTACAAAGGAAACTCGATGAAGGCAATTGAAAGGACAATGATAGATCCTTCAATCTCAATAAGTCAGAGACAATGCCCTATAGGATAGTGTAGACACACAAAATCAACCTATTTCAGAGCTTAAGACTTTTATTCTATAAGGAAATACATGTGAGTACACCATTTAAAATCAAAGATTCCCTGAGTCAAGTGGCGAGCTTTTTATTATAGTTTGCAGAACTAAATGCTTTCTAGAGATTTCTGAACAACATCACACCTTTCGAGCAAGAGCCACAAGTTAAGCATAGATGCATGAAACCAACTCGATGACCAATATTCAAAGCTCAATCTTGGAATGTTACAATCACACTGAATGTATTCTTGGGCATAATGCATCTTTTTTATTGTTGTCAAATCGCTCCGGTCATCGCCAAGTCATGCTAGTCAATATTGTGTATTGTTGGTAATCGTTACCAAGCCTATATGGTCCCAACCATTCCTCTTTGATCATTGTCATATCTCTCCAAGTGAAGCAAGGATCTTTTTGAAGCATCTGAAAGTTTTTTTTTGCAAACTATTCACATGCCCTAGAGTGGGGGCATATGCTCACCCCCTTTAGGAGGCATAGACACACACCCAAAAGTGGGGGCACATGCAAGGATTGACGTCTTGGATCTCGGCTTCGTCTCGGGGGGGGGGGGGGTAAAGAGAAGAGATCTCAGAGAGATCTCAGAAAAATCTGAAGAGATTGGATCCTAGATCTCAGATCAAAATGTATATATGTATGAAAATATATAACACATTTATACATCAATTGTGTAAATGAACAATTACAAAGCACTATCAATACCAAAAAGATGATCTTTGTGTTTCTAAAAGATTAAAACTTGTATACAATATTATTTAAATACTAATATGGTATTAAACTTATAGCACATTTTTATGTGATAGTATAAGTGATAGTAAGATATATTAATACGTTTACACTATCATAAACAGGGGGCGCAGAGTAGTTGCAAATCGACTTGTTCAGACCAGGCTACATGGGGTGAGATCTCGGCGATCTCGTTTCTCGGCCCCCTTGGCGAGACCGAGATCTCGCCGAAATCTCGGCGAGATGGCATTCCATGGACACATGCGCCTATTATTTTTTTATTTTGATTTCAGTTCCAATTTCAATCAAATCTTCATTTGATTTGATTTCATTGTCAAAAAATTATGTGCCCTAGGTTGGGGGGCACATGTGCCCTTGTATGTGGGTGCATGTATCCTTCCAATTTTGATGCCTCCAATCGAATCTTCAAAAAAAAAACCTTTTTAAGTTCCATGCACCCCAAGTTGGGGGTGCACCTAGTCTCACTTCAGGCTGCATGTATTCCTCTCTTTCTTTTAAATCCTAGCCGAACATTGCTTTAATTAAAAGGATTTCTTTCTAAGTTACATGTATCCCTACGAGGGGTGCATGTGCCCCCACCTGGTGCATATAGGATTGTATTTCCCATTTTGACACCTTTTCTCTTATTTATAAATTGGGATGACCTCCAGACATCCTAGTGGCTAGAAGCACATCCCTATACCCCATTCTTGAGCCTTGGTAATTTCTAGAAAGAGAATTTAGCAAGTTTTAAAGAGAGGAAGATTAGTTCATGTCTGCCCATCTTGCAATCTGTCTAAAGACACATTCTTCCTTTTCTTGTTCTCATGCATTTTCAACAAATAGGGATCAATTCTGACTTTTGTACTGTTCATGACAAGCTCTATAGTGAAGTTGTGTCATTGTTTTGTGCTTGCCGACATCACCTGTTTTCTTCACTTTCTGCAAAATTCTAGAAGTGCATGATGGCTAAGTAGTCTAAAAATAAAAACTTCATCTTTTTGTTATCTTATATTTGTAACAAACAGAGCTTTAATCTAATTTATGTATTTTCATAGCTGTCTTCGGAGTAAAGATGCACAGTTGTAGTGTCGTGGCCCCCATGGCCCATGGCCATGCATCCTCGACCAAAGACACATGACCATGCATCCCCATTCGAGTACACATGGCTACCAAAATGCATTTTATTCACTATTTTTTCTCAAATTTGATTTCTTTCACTTCTAACTTCATATTTAATTATTCAACTTCATTTCTACTTCACTTTTATTTAGTTTTTACATTGCATCACATCTTAAAATACCAAAAAAGGGGTTAGGGCTAACCCCCGAATCTAGTTAATTTTAACTTGATTGTCATTTTATGTTATTTTCTTTGCATATGACACACTATTTAGTACTAATCAATATTTTCACTTGTTTGGTTGTCTTTCAGTTGTGTAAGAACACAAACAAACCTATTAAGGACTCTTCTTCCTTGGTCGGCTGAAGAAGGAGAAGTTTGAAACCGCATACATGTCTCCCCATGATAAGGTACACATAATCATCTCTAAATCACTCCACACTTCATTTATTTACTTTTGGAGTCTGTAGCTACTGGCAACCATATTCTTTTATTTCCATCCCCTCCCTTATTCTTTTTCTATCTATTTTATTTTCTCTCTTCTTCTCTTCCCATAGTACCCGAACTGTCTCATCAATGCTTGAGTAACGTCGAAGGTCAAATGTTCAGAGATCAATGTGAGTGTGGGGTGGATCCATTTTCATACCTGTGGTGTCGACCTGTTCATAGAGTTGACATATAGTACTCTAAATCTCTGACCATAATATATCATATAATTAGAAAATAAATTTTTAAATTAATTTAATTTTAAATATAAGATCTAAAAGTGTTGGCATACCGAGGGGTAGACGGTTTGTGTTGTACCCCTATCTGACTGGAGCATTAAATAAATTATGGTTTATATATATACGGTAACTAATAATTGAAATACTAAATAGAGATAAGATCATTTCTAAAATCGTTTAGGATCATGGGACATGACCTATATCATACATGATCAGAATGTCGATAAGATCTATTATCAGATAATAAATTTAATTTAAAGATTTTTATTTTAATTATGTATCAACCAAATGGCTATTAGGTTAATGAGTCACACACACTAGAATGATCTGTCTATATAGATGCATGCCTGTAATTTATAAAAAATTGTGAGTTTTATAAAAAATTTCTAATTTATATAAATAATAGTAAATTAAGATCAAGGAAAAGGAGTTAATTTTGTGCTAAGTCTTATCCAGCACCCTCTCTCACCCCAAAGGTCACTATTACTTGGTGGAGCTCCATTCGGGATGAGTCGTCGAGTTCAGTGCATAGAAAATTATATCCACAGAGGAAGTATGTGTAGATACTGCTAGAGACTGTGCACTTGAATGATTTGAGAGGTTAATTACATTTATTCTTCTTCTCTTTTGAAGGATTTGTAGAAGGTATTTTTGATTCCATTTGAATCTCATTTTTCATAATACCGCTCAATTCTAATCGAGACAACAACAATAAAATCAGAAGAACACTTTTGTTGTTCATAAATCAATTCTTAATAATCTAGTGAGAATATGTTGAAGCCTTGTTAGTCTACGAACCTTGGCTTCCAGAAAATGACATTCTAAGATGTTTAGGGATGTCCAAACTAATGATGGAGTCAACATATAATAGTTTCCATTGTTGCAATGGGCATGAAACATGGGTTAGAAACTCAAAGGTTTCCTATATAAGAGGATTTGCAACATAATTGTGAGGCATATTCATGTAGGCTTATAGCCTGGGACTTTCCCCCTTGGGTAGGTCACAACATGTTTTTTAGGGTAGCTGAAATTGATATTGGAGTCAATAGAAGCTTTTAATCACTCCAACCGTTGCGACAATGGTCCCAAAGAGCATGGAACCTAGGTTTGAAATCCATGGGCTCTCCGTAGGGCAAAATTTAATTGTGTGTGTCGGAGAGAGAAAGATATATATATATATATAGAGAACATATTGATATTTTAAAATGGTGTCAAGGGGGGAGAGAGAGAGAGAGAGAGAGAGAGAGAGAATAGTTTTTTTTAATTAATAAAATTTATTAAGATTATAAAAATATATTTAAAATATCAAACGATTATAGGGGGTGAATATGTAAAAAAACTTTTCTTAAAGTCTTATGAGGTGTTTACTTGTATGATAATTTGAGTTTTTGTTACAATTTTATGTTTTTGAAATAAAACTTGTTATAAAATATTTTTGGTGTAAGAAATCATCTATAAAAATTTGATGCAGCAGAACATCGATTCCTATAAGTTCCTTTAGAATCTGTCTCAATCGGAACCGAACGACGAAAATTGAAAACAAAAAACTGATCAAATCGGGTTCAAATATACCTAATAAGGATTCATATAATCACAATAGAGGAAGGAGATGAGCTTATCGAGCTCTTTAAACCATTCAAATGTTCAGTCTCCAGTAGTATCCACACAAACTTCATTCACAACAGGTTCTCCCTTCGCGCGCGGCTTTAAGAACTGTTCCCAAACATAGTTCCATCGCCCATGGACACCTTCTAGAAAGATAAAGAGGTAGAGAGGAGACTGAGGACGTGGTTAACACCCTTAGCTTGATAGGGTTTGGCTGAAACTATTACTATGTATTGAGAAATTTGAAATTTTTTATAAAAGCTCAAAATCTCCATAGATTACGCCCTTGCTCCTATACTTGTGGATAAGTCTTTATGTGTGTGACCCACTAGGCTCAATAACCTATTTGGTTGGGACCTAAATAAAATAGAATGATTCTATTTAATTTAATTAAATTCGTTATCCGATAACAAATTAATCGGCCTATCGATCATGAAGGGTACAAGTCACATCCCATGATCTCAAATGACTATGGGAATAATCTTACCTCCATTGAGCATTTCTATTATTAGTTACCGTATGGATATAAATCCTCGTCCATCCAATATTGTAGTCAGAAAGGAGTACGGCATCGATTGTCAACTCCTTAGTATTTTGACACTATAGGATCTTGCACTCGGAATTTGATAAATTGGAAAACTCATTTTCAATCATTTTATCTACCCTATAGTACTATCCCATAGGACATACACTCTCACTTACCGAGGGTGAATGATCCCTTGTTGTCTGCTCAATTGCCTCAATCAGGTTTTCCTTGTACTCGATCTATCGCTATACTAGACTATCTATACAGTGATCCATAAGACAACGATCAAAGTACAAATTCCACCCAACAAGACATCTTTGGCGACTCAGGTCAAATGTCTAACCATGCAACCAAGATCATAGAAAATCCTGATTGATAGTTCGATAAGATATCATTCAAGATTTTTAATTTAGTCAGTTTAGTGAATTCATTCAACTAATGAGCACGTATGTGTATCTCAGTATCTCCACACTAATGACCAATGAGATCGGTCATTCTCATCATACGAGAAGACATCACACACACTAGTCTATCCGGATCTTTGATGTCCCGTTTCAAGTATCATATGACTAGAAAAATTTAGATCAAATACCTCTAGGTGATTAATCTCATTATCGTGATCTCATCATGATTTAATCACCATTACATTTGATCAAGAATTTCATTATGATATTCATATCTAATAAGAGCTTATAATAAAGAATTTGTCTAATTATTTAAATGAGATATTTTTAGAAATGTCGAATCATATCATATATGATTGACTTGTAAAGCATATATTTCTATCATTTGGCAACCATGACAATTTTATATTTTTAAGTGATTTCTTTCTTAGACAAAAAGAAGGTTTTACCTCTTTTTTTATCTTGTGGTCCCCACTTTGTTTGGTTAGTTACTCTTTTTTGTTATTACATCCCTCCAAACATGATAATTTTTCTCATTACATAGTTCATACTTTAATTTAATATAACTTTTTATCAAGAAAGCGTACAAAAAATTATTGTGCAACTAAACACCTCATTAATGATTTTAGAAGTTGTACGATTAAAAATCTATATAAAACATTGATAATAAATATGGAGTTCTGAAAAAAACATCACCTTATACTTGTTTCAAAAATTATTTATTTTATGTTACATAAAAGTTAAAAGAGGATGCATTATATTTATATGAGATTGTCTTGTGAAAAAGTTTGTGGGATGCTTGTTACATAGAGAAGTAAGATACAATTTTAATTTGTTCTCAAACTTAGAGATAAATCAAAACTATCCTTGATTATGTCAGTGCCAACCCGCGTACAGCTGAAAATATTATAAAAAACAACCTTAAGACCAAAAGAGAAGTATGAAAAGTGATAGCCAACTATAAGTTTTATCACAATTCTAATAAATCTAATAACGTAGTTGGTCGTAAAATGTTTTTTATGATAAAATTATGTATTCAAATAATATTTAAAATATTTAAAAATATAAAAATATTATTTTTGATTAGATACAATGATAAAAAAAGTGGAAGTCATGTAAGACTAAGGAGATCAAAAAAAGAAAAAGTGATATTATCTTTCTTTCTGTTTAAGGCCGCATTTGTTTTGGAATAATTGATGCATAACCTCTGAATTGGTCAAAGGTTATGCATTAAGATTTCTGGTAAACTATTTGAATACAATAGTAACTTCTAGATAATGGTTTAATTTTAAGTAGTTTGCTATACTTTGTTATTTTGAAGGTGGATAAGTAAGATTTTGTGTCCAAGGAAAGATATTATAAGTAAAATTAAGATTTTATGAGGTGTTTGGTTATATGATAAATTACATTTTTTTACATTTTTGTATTTTTTAACAAAACTTCTTAAAAGTAGATCTGTGTTTGTCAAGCATTACAAATTCATATTTTTAAAAATATTTATAAAAAGGTATCACTTCTCTTATTATCTTATGGTCTCTTACTTTGTTTGGTCACATATACTACCCACTCTTTTTTGTTATCACATCTCTCCAGATTTAATAATTTTATGTTAGACTAAGTTCACACTTTATTTCAATACAACTTTTTTTATCATGTAAATGTATAAAAATTTAGTATGCAACCAAACACCCAATTGGATATTTCTTTAAGTCAAATTAAACACCACCTAGGTTGTATTTGTTTTTGTTGAATACATCTTTAATCTTCGTAACTATATTAATATTATTTGATATCATGTCTTAATTAATTTTTAGATATATATATATATTTAATTATTAATAAATATATTAAAATAAATTGTGGTTTAATTTTTATCTTTATGTTTAATTTTTATACAACATAGAAATAATACATATAATATCATCAACAGATATAACCTTCATGGCATACTAAATATCTTAAAAATAAATTCTAAGATTTAATTTTGATTTTTAAGTATAATTATTTATATAACATAGAAGTAATGTATATAATATAACCAATACATATAAAAGTGATTGGTATAAAATTACTTATTTAATACTTAATTTTATCACAAATTAAGAGGTTATGGGTGTTTGGTTGCATGATAATAAAGATTTTTTTTTAATTTTTAAAAATTGTAATAAAATTTGTTAGAAGAGGTGTTTCACAATTATGACAATTTTATGTTTTGAAAGTGATTTTCTTCTTAAACAAAAAAAGAGGATCTCTTCTTTTTCTTTTTTCTTGTAGTCTCTTGGTCATGTATGGTAGTTAGTTATTTTTGTTATCACATCCCTCCAAATATGATAATTTTATGTCATGAGTTGATTCACTTTTTATTTTAATACAATTTTTTATCATGAAAATGTACATAACAATTTATCATGCAACCAAACACCCATAAGTTACTGATTTTATGTCTAATGGAGTGTTTGGTTGTATGATAAATTGTTTTGTACACTTTTATGATACAAATTGTATTTAAATATAAAGTGAATCAACTCATGACATAAAATTATCATGTTTGGAGAAATGTGATTACAAAAAAAAGTAACTACCACACATGACCAAACAAAGTGGGGGACCACAAGAAAAAAGAAAGAGATGAGACCCTCTTTTTTGTTTAAGAAGAAAATCACTTTTAAAACATAAAAATTGTCATGATTACCAAACACCTATTTTAACAAGTTTTCTTATATTTTTTAAAAATTAAAACAAAATTTTTATTATCATGCAACCAAACACCCCATTACATTTTCAGATTAAGCTAATGGGGTGTTTGGTTGTACGATAATGGAAGTTTTTATTTTAAATTTTAAAAATTGTAAGAAAATTTGTCAAAAGAGGTGTTTGACAACCTTGACAATTTTATGTTTTAAAAGTGATTTTCTTCTTAAACAAAAAAAGAGGGTCTCACCTCTTTCTTTTTTCTTGTGGTCCCCCACTTTGTTTGATCATGTGCGATGATTACTTTTTTTTTGCAATCACATTCCTCCAAACATGATAATTTTATGTCATGAGTTACTTCACTTTTTATTTTAATATAATTTTTTATCATAAAAATGTACAAAAAAATATCATGCAACCAAACACCCCATAAACGTATATCATCTTAAAAAGTCTTTATAAAATAATGTTTTTATTCATTGAGCACTTTTTTAATATTTTTTTTGTAAAATCTATTCTTAAGGAAAAAAATTACAATAAACTTATCAATTACTCTTTTTCCGACAAACCGAGGTGCCCTCAAACGATCAGATCACTCCTTTATCAGCACTAGGGGTGTTTATGGTTTGGTTTGGTTTGATTTCTTAGTATTTTTTCTCAAACCAAACCAAACCAAACTATCTCCCAAACCAAACCAAACCAAACCAAACCTGGTTTAGTTCGATTTAAACCATAATTTATCAAGGTAGAATAAATATGTCAATATATAATTTCATTATGTTTGTTTTAAATCATATTCTATTAAATTTAGTGTATTTGTTTATACATTTCATTAATTTGTCTTAAAAATTCTTGAAACAAATTTATTTTTGTAAGAAAAGGCACATAAACATTGTATTATATATAACTTAAAATAAAATATTTAATTTAATTTGGGTTATTCGGTTTAGCGGTTTGGTTTGGTTTGAAGGGCTCTATGAATCAAACCAAACCGATCGGTAGCTCAAACCAAACCGATCCGAACCAAACTCCTGATTTGATTTGATTTTTCGGGTTGAACCAAATAGTGAACAGCCCTAATCAGCACTAACAAAGGCGCGGCTGTAGCTGTGGCGTCGCACGCATGTCCATGAAAAAACATACTAAATTAAAACGCAGCCGGCATCATTCACGAGCACGTACCCAAAGCGGGGGGGCTTTAATTTTTCCCGCCGCGTACTCCCCCCCGTCTTTCCAGCGCCCGGGATCTGATTCCACGTCAGCGTCGGGCATCGTCACATCGCTTACTGGAATGTCCATCTACGGCAGGTCTTCTAGGCCCGGCATACTGAGCCATGCGTATACCGTTGCCACTCGGCGTACTTAGGTTGGCACGGCAAGCTGCGATTGGCTTATAAAGATAGTCAGAATGTCACGTGGTCGTTGCAGGCTGCCGGACCGTCGTGCTGCGCACCTCCACTCTCCTTGTCGTCTTCTTCCTCCGACCTGCGACCGTCATGACAAGACGCTTATGCGGTGCGAAAAACCGAAGATGCCCACGTTCGCCTCCCAGGGTCAGCTTTTGACCGACGGTTTTACTGTTTAATTTTAGTTGATTTCTTAGATCAAATTAAATCATATTTATCTCTTAAGTGAAATTAATTGAGTTGGTTTAAATTCATTTTTATGATTTTATTCATTGATGACAGTAGGTATTAATACGTAAGCAAGTTTTCAGATAAAAAATTTAGCTTATTTTGTATTTAATTTTTCTAAATTATTGACGTATGATCCAAATATAGATATTCATCTCAACTTAATTCCATTGATCCAATTTCATAAATCAGTCAAATTTAAACTTTATAAAAATAAAATATAATTCAACAACGTTTATTTGTTTAATTTTTATCATCATTATTTATTCTATTTAAAAATTAATTTCGTAGTGTAATGATTTTTTCATTCTTATGTATTTTATTATTTATTAAATTTGATATGAGATTAAGAATATTTTAGTAATTTTGTCCATCTCGGCGCGGTCGTCCGCGCGATGAAGTTTTGCCTCGGTCGCCGCGTCGCTCATGTTTCCCGCTCTACCCTTCTTGGGCACCTTATTTTACTCCCTTCGGTAGAAAAACGATTTTCCACAGCCCAGCTGCCCCCCACCGAGGTCGCCACCTTGTTCTTGGCGACGCCTCCCTTCCAGCTCCTCCGCCATCCCTCCGTCTGCTGCCACCTCCTCCCCAAGTCTTCTGCAAAACCCTATCTCGTCAGGACCTCACGAGGCTGACAACGCCATGAGCTGGATCAGGAGAATGGAGCTTCTGGACTCGCCTTCTTCCTCCCTGTTCTATAGCGAGGCTGCCTTCTGCAAGCCGTGGCTCTTCCCCTTCCCCGCCTCCTCCTCCTTCCTGGCCGAGCAGGAGAAACTTGACCTGGCCCTCGACGTCCTCAGTCCCCCCGCTCCCCTAGACCTTCCCCTCCGTTGCCTCCTTTCCTGCCCTACTCCCTCTCCGCTGGACTTCTTCGAGAGCGCCGCCGATCTGATTCAGATCGGCTCGCTCCGACGCCTGCAGGAGCGCTCCGAGACGGAGCTCTGCCTGCGTAGCCTCTGCGATCGCGTTGCCGCCCTGGAGATGAGCTTCGATCGGGCATTACTGGGAGCCGCCGCGGTTCCGGCTCCGCGGGACCGGAAGTATAAGTGGACTGTCGAAGGAGGGAATGACAAGTACAAATGGGTAGCGCAGGCGAAGGCCGGAGGTGAGAAGATGATGACCTGGACGGCGGAAGTCAAAGGGAAGGGGAAAGACGGGGCTGGCTCCCGAACTTACACCTTCCAGGCATCGACATCGCCAGCTGAGGCGGCGAAGAAGGTAGAGGAGGCGAAGAAGGAGAAGAAAGCCAAAAAGGGCGCCACGCGGATCGTCGAGATCACAGATGGTACAGATCAGGGTGCCGTCGTCCTTAGGGAGGTTGGTAGCGTATGTACATCTTTTTTTTTCTTTCCAGAAATTTCTTAACTCGGAATCGTAATGAGTTTGGAGGTCATCTGCTCTCTGCTGTCTTGATAAATCTGTTGACGATTTTATCATCTTTTATCCATGGGTTGCTCTGACAACATTCGGTTCTGTTGCCTTGTCCACGGATGGAGATTCGGGCGCTCCTATCCTTGATTTTGCATATCTTCGTGTATTGCATTGCAATTGTTCTTCGCTCAAGCTGTAGTAGCTGAAGTGTTCCAACAACTATATACTATATGGTTAGGGCGTTGGAATGCTTGAGTGACGTCTAGGTAGATCCGGAGAGAAACAGTTTTTTTTTATTGAATTGCGGGTTGAATCATTGATGGTTTCACGGTGTTTGGAGTGTCAGTTTGTTTCGTAAAAAACTGACCAGGAGGCCAACTCTTTGTATCTCTCTGAAGCTCCAGGCACGTCTGCAATGAAGCTATTGACAGTCTTCGGGGATGTTGATGATTTGTAAGGTTTCACTCCGACTCTTAGTGGAAAATGACGAAACTGATAATGTTAAAGATTGGAATGACACTTTAGGAACTTGATAGAGATAGAAGCTCATCCACAAACAAACCTTTTATCAAGTTCTTTCAATAAGCAACTTAAAACAGGTTATGAAAGAGCACTAAAATGAGATGATGTTCCAAAATGTTTGAGTCACTGAGCCTTGGAAACTGATGGTCAAATATGGGTATATGGCTGCTTGTGCATTCATTTCCTACCATTTTCGAGTTCAATATTGCAGATTACAATAACATCATCCCTGATGTACCTCCAGTTTTGAGACAGTTCTCACTTTGGAAGTTCCAGGTTTATGTAAGATGGTGATCATGCATATTGCATGACAAACATGTTGCTTAGCTGATGTATGGACATTACTGAAGTTCAAATTCAGGATGTTTGTCATAACAATTTTTAATGCAAGGAGTGGCTTATTAAATCTAGATACGGTCTTCATGCTGCTGAATATCCATGGAGGAAATGATTTTTAAGACCTATTATTGCTGTTGATGCTAACCAAGTGAAGATGTTCGAGTTTGTTTTTACCTCTCTTTTCTTTACACATAGGTTCAGAAGTTACAAAACCAAATGTTACTTCTGGACCTATTTGTTGTTGGATTGTAGAAAATTATCGTGTATCTTGCACTCCAACAAATTATTTGTGATCAATTTTACATAATAGTAGTAGGTCATTTACATCTGTCGTTTCTTGATATGCTCAGATTTGTGGGTAATCAAGAAAGGAAAAACTTCACTTGCCAAATATAATGTGTTCCTACAATTGTTTGACACTTTGTCTATATGATATAGTTTCACTTGTAAAGTGTGATCTGCTAATGTTTTATTTAAATAATCTTCTCATTATTTTTAGTTCCACTTTATTGTTCATAATATCATGAAGAATTGCAAAATTAGTTGAAAATTTTAGTTTGACTTCTGGAATCTGCATGTAACTTATGGAGATGATATTTTGAATCGTGGAATTGATGTTGTGGTACTTGTAATTTTCAAAGTTAGGATGTTATTGAACTTCATTCACCGAAGTTGCATGTAGTACCATCTTGATGATCTTGATCTTGTCGGACAGATGTTCCATTCATGACAATAGCACATAGTGGATCCAATGGCTGGACCCCAACAACATTTCTTCCTTTTTGCTTGGTCGGTCCCAGTTAAACCCATGGTCGTCAGATCCCATGATTTGAAGTTCATATTTCCTTCCATGCTTTGGGCTACTAGCGCACAAGGAATAAAATAAATTTTGAAGATCATTTTGAGAACCTAAAGATGATACTGAATGTCATAACTGCCTATGTCAAAAATTGGATGCTGGCTTTTTCTAACCATCAGCCATGGGAGGCTTTTGTCAAGGAGAAAATTTCAAAACTTAAGTTGTTCTTTGCGTAGTCTTGTTACATGCCTACCATCTCACTTGATGAGCTCCTCCTCTCCCATTGTCTTTTCGGCTTTTGTCTTATACTCTTTTTCTTCCATTATCTTCTTCTATGAATTGAATTTAAGGCTACAGCCTTATTTCAAAACAACAAAAAATAGCGCATGGTGGATCATCCTTTACAATTTTTTATTCAAAATTAATGGAGTGGTAGGATCTTTATGTGGATCTAGAAACCTCAATTCTATTGAGGGATAGCAGGGGTTGGCTTGGCTCATATGTGATCTTTCTTAACATCCCTTCCTTTTTTTCAACTTTTTGTTGTCACTTGTTGATTTTTATGTTGAGTGATTTGTTGTATATCTATTCTCATTGTGGATTCCGTTATTTGGATGTGTTCTGTGCCATCACCCATGGATAAAAGAGGGTTGCATTGATGAGAAAGATGATAGAGAGAACTAAGCGGTAAAGGATGTGTAATTGGGGAGATTCAAAATGAATCTTATCAGAGTTGTGTGTTGGGTTGGCTAAGGAAAGTTTTGTACATATAAATTGTAGAAAAGGGTTCTGATGCGGGACTGCTACAAGCACCAAACATATGCTAGCAAACAAAGCATAACCTTGACATGCTAATACATAATCTGAGCTAGGTAGATCGGTAAACAACATTGTCTAAACAGAAACACACCCGAGAAATGACCCCTAAGGTGAGTGTACCTAAGTAGTGTGGATGCTACTGGACTAGGACACTCAAACCAACATAACCAAGGATTTCGGAATCGTAATCGGTTGGGGTTTAGGGACCAATTCCGATTCCTGGGAAGAGAATCGATCCAGGAATCGGCCTGGATCAAATTTTTTTTGATTTTTTTTCATCAAAAAAATTTAAAAAAGTCAGAAAATTTTTTAAAAATAGGAAATGAGTTAGAAAAAAATTTTAAAAGTAAGATTAGCATTCATCCACAGGACCACATCGAATAATTACTAATTAACATGAAATGAAGTTAAGTACATATTCCATTGATTCAAAAACCAATTAATTGATACATCATGAAAATGTAAAAAATAGGAATTTACATGATATCAATCTAATACCAATATCTGGGATATGAATATTGGTCTTTCTCCTCTTCCTACTGCTGTCAACGCTCCCGAGTTGTGCTCAGTCTTGTATATTGTCTTGGACCATATTCGTATGAAAATAATGCCGATATCATGCTATCAAGGTCATAGGGATCAGACTGCGGGATGACCCGGACGCAAGCAGACTCCGGTGGAGTTAGTGGTGGTGGTGGAGGAATCTACTGCTGGTGAGTCTCGCCAAATGCTGGATACTGTGGCTCTATAAAATGATGCAGTGGTGCCTGCTCATCCAGCGTGTAATACGGCTTTGGATGCCGTGAATCAGGTGATTGGGCTGCTGCTGATGGTTGCGTTGTTGGTATGCACTCGTCATCATCAACTGAGGAGTGAGAAGGAGCCTGCGTGCTGTCATCTGGGCTCATAGGACGCCTGACCTCCAGCTTCATTCTCTTCACCTCTTCAGCCATCTCTGAAGTACCAGAACCCAAAGATTTTTTTAGCTTTGCAAATCCGTCCATTTTTCGTGCAGTCACTTTTGTTTTCGTTTTCCTTGGATTACGAATGAGCTAGGTAGCGGCGGCTGGGACTGGAATTGGGGTTAAAGCTGTAGGTGGTTGCTCCATAGTTACTAGGGTAGAAGAAGGCCCTGCCTGAGTTTGAGAAGTAGGTGGAGGTGGAGTTGGAGCATCCTCCTCGGCTTCAACACCATCAAACTCTCCTTTAGCCCATGCACGGTCATCGGGATCAAACCTGCAGTATGCACATCATGGTGCAGAGTCTTGTCCCATTGGTCATTTATAATCTTTCACAACTTTTTGTAACCTCTAAAATTTTTCTCTTTTATTTTCAACTTTGCCCGGTCCATGGCATCGTAGAGCGTGCCCATCTGGTTCCTGTCATTTGAGTCAACCAACCTCAAAACAACTATCGGTGGCTCAATGATTGCCAAGTAGTAGGCAATTCTCTCCCAAAATCTCTTGTCAGTGATCTGTTTCTCAGACCTGACAAGAATTTCTAGCTGATCTTTCTTGTCGTACATGTGATCCACCATATAGTTATAATACTCCTCGAACTGCGTGAACCTAACCAATGCATGCCCGTGCCGATGTAAACTCTCCAATGCAATGAAATTCGTGGCGAAATAAGTCAGACCAGGCCTAATCAGATTATGTCCTCCTATGTGTGATCTCATAATATGTAGCAGACGGGTATGCGAATAAATAAATGACGTGTTTGTCTGCGCCTGCCTGACAAGGGTGGATACACTCCTCTTTGTTTATATCCTCTAATATGAGATCAATAGAATGTGTTGCACAGGGCACGCAGAACATGTGCTTCCTTTTCTCCATCAGTTTTTCCCAGCCGCCTTATATGAAGGTTCGTTGTTAGTGACAACTTGAACCACATTATTCTCCCCGATCTTCTCCACCACCGCATCCATCAAAGAAAAAAATAAAGTTGGCATTTTTAATCTTCCCAGAAGCGTCTACCGACTTCAAGAACGTGGTTCCCTCAGAACAATACACCAAGAAGTTTTTCATACTCCTCTTAGTGATACCTGTCCACCCGTCGCACATAATTGTGCAACCCCTATTCTTCCACTCCAATTTAAATCCATCCATTCACTCCAACTCCTGGACCTCCTCATCCAGCCCAACGTCGTATATATGTCTGCTACCCGGGGCTTGCAAACCCGGTCCAGCCTCACCCACGACATCCACCATCGTCTGGAAGTAGGGGCTGGTGGCTACATATGCTGGGATGCCTACATCAAGTTAAAAAAGAAATTTGGATCAGGCAAAAATTAAGTTTAAGTAAATAAAACACACATAAATGCTATTTTAAAAGTGATACCTACGTGCAAAAACTACTTCATAATGTGGCGAACGGCTCTCTTTGCAGTCGTTTCTATTGCCTTCTATGTAGTCAGAGGCGTGAGGCGACCGAGGCGAGGCACCCCTCGCCTCGCCTCAGGCGCTTGAGGCGGGCGCCTCAGGCGCCCGAGGCGACATTTTTATTTTTTTTGAGATTTAATTTTAATACTTGAAAAATCTATATAAGAAGGTGAAGAAATATAAAAAAAAACAGTAAATGCATCAGAAATGCAGGAAATATATATGAAAATACAAGGAATAAATTTAAATTTGCAGGAAAAATAAAAGTTATGTCCGAAAATGCATATAAAATTATCTAAAAAAGCTGAGCATATCTAAAAAATTCAGAAAAATACAAAAAACAGCAGAAATTACGTTAAACATGTATTAAATGATAATCGCAAAAATAAGTTGAAAGAAGTACCTTTTCTCATTTCATTTCCATAAGCATGCCTAGAAATTGAACACATCACTAAAATCAAAAAATACATGACATCAAGTAGAAGGATGTTGAATAAAAATGATAAAGCAAACATAGAAGTACATAAATAACGATGAGTTCACAACAACAAGATCCAGGTACATTCATCTAACGTCTCCTTAATCAGTTAACACAAATATGAAATATCAATAATCAATCGGAAGAGTGTGGCCATGGATGAAGATACCTCAGAATCGGATGGGGATATTCATGTGTAGATGCGCCTTCTACACATTGCCAATAGCCTAATAAAGATATTGGAATGACATTTACAATGAAAAATATGAAGATTAACAAAAAAAACGTACCTTGTACGTCTAAATCCGGTCTTCTAACAATGTACACCAAGAAAGAAGAAAATAAAACAAAAGATAAGAGTTCTATATTACTAGAAGGATGTTGAATGAAAAAGATAAAAAAATTTGAAGAAAAAAACGTTAAAACCCTAAAACGGACCGGTTGGAGAGCTCCTCCGATGCTCTAGAAGGTTTTGACACCTTCTACAGCTTCTGGCGGCGGCGGAAGAGGCTTCTCCGGCGACTGGCGACGGCGGCGAGGGCTTCTCCGGCTGGAGGCGGCGGGGGCGGGACCTTCTCCGGCGGCGGCGGCGTCGGGGCCGAAGAAGAGGCCCCGCGGGAGAGAGGGGGCAGCGCGCGTCGGGTGCGAGAGAGAGAGAGGGGGCCGCTCGCGATCACTTAAGCCTATCGGATCCGGCCGTTGGGTCCGGATCCGATGGTGAAGGGCGAGGCGCGTCGCCTCGGCCCTCGCCTTCACGCCTCCCCCGCCTAGGCGGTTGAGGCGGGGGAGGCGATCGCCTCAGGCGATCGCCGCAAGAGCGAGGCGGCAGAGGGCCGCCTCGCCTCGCCTCCTCGCCTAGGCGACCGAGGCGTTCGCCTCTGATAACATAGATTGCCTTCACTTTCTTCGTAGCTTGTTTAATCCCCATCTGCCCAACACTCTGTTTTCTAAATAAGTACTCATCACTCAGCGTAAATCGAGTACTGGCAGAATGGCGGTGTGGCTCCTGTCTCCATTCCTCCGTCTCCCGGGTAGGACGAGCCGATACTGATCGGCCAAGAGTTGGGTCAGCTCTGGACCCCAACCCTCTTACTCTTCTCCTCTTGTCCTTGTCCTCGACAAATGCACGCTTGCTAGCGTGCCTAGCATGTCTAAGCTCGGAGTCTGTGGACTCCTCGCTCTCTGGCTCCGGCTCGGCTGATGCCTTTCCTTGCCTTTACCTTTCCAGGTAGGAAAATCTCGGTCCCAACTCTGGAGTTGCTCGTCGTGCAACTCCTCCCTTTGCTCAATCCTAACAGTCCGTTGAGAGGCTCTTCCTGTCATGTAGTCTCTCATCTCCTCACTCTTCTCCCTCGGCACCTTATCACATTTTTTTACATTTCACCTGTTCCGGCAATATGTTGTTTCAGTCGGAACACTCTCCCGTTCATCTCCTTCCCACATCATTTGCATTGCACTCCTTCTCATATCAATCTAATACCAATATCTAGGATATGGATATTGGCCTTCCTCCTCTTCCTGCTGCTGTCGATGCTCCTGAGTTGTGCTCAGTCTTGTATATTGTCCGGGACCATATCCATATAAAAATAATGCCGATGCCATGCTATCAAGGTCGTAGGGATCGGACTGCGGGACGACCGGGACGTAAGTAGACTCTGGTGGAGCTAGTGATGGTGGTGGAGGAATCCACTGTTGGTGAGCCTCGCCAATTGCTGGATACTATGGTTCTATAAAATGATGCTGTGGTGTCTGCTCATCCAGCGTGTAATACGGCTTTGGATGCCGTGAATTAGGTGACTGGGCTACTGCTGATGGCTGCGTTGTTGGTATGCACTCCTCGTCATCATCAACTGAGGAGTGAGAAGGAGCCTGCGTGCTATCATCTGGGCTCACAGGATGCCTGACCTCCAGCTTCCTTCATCTCTTCAGCCATCTCTGAAGTACCAGAACCCAGCTTTGTAAATCCGCCTATTTTTCGTGTAGTCACTTCTGTTTTCGTTTTCCCTAGACTACGAATGGGCTGGGTAGCGGCAGCTGGGACTAGAGCTGGAGCTAAAGCTGGAGGTGGTTTCTCCATAGCTGCTGGGGCAGAAGAAGGCCATGCCTGAGCCTGAGAAGTAGGTGGAGGTGGAGCTGGAGCATCCTCCTCGGCTTCAACACCATCCAACTCTCCTTTAGCCCATGCACGGTCATCGGGATCAAACTTAGCTAGATGATACCTGGCTGCCCTCTCCTCTATCCAAGAGGCAAGTGCATGCTCCTCCTAGAATATCTGATCCATGTCCACCTCCTCAGGTGGTGGTGTGGTGGAGGTATGCCTCTGCTCGTATGGACCACCTGCGAACCGTGCAAATCGCTTCTTGCTGATATTCTGTCGATCTTTGATATTCTTGATGTGCAGCCTCATATTGTAATGATAGAAGATCAGCTTCTCCAGCCGGTCTGAGGTCAACTTGTTTTTCCTTTTTGTTTGTATCAGGTTAAATGTACTCTAGTTCCTCTCACAATGAGAGGAACTGGTGCTCTGGCTGAGTATCATGATACTGATGGTAGCAAGTGGATTCCATCCACTCTTGGTATTCACCTAAACTCACCACTTAGCTGCAAAAAAAGTAAAGGTAAACAATTAGCCCATCATCTTTAATAACTTATATGAAAATAAAATAAAATCTTCATCATAAATTAATATAGCAGGTGACACTTTGTCGCACGAATATCTCAGATCAGCATCTGAGTATACGCTGACCCTCATCTTATATTTCTGCATCTGAAATTTTTTTAAAAAACAATCATTAGTTGTCTAATAATTAGCTACTCCTAAGTATTGAATAAATTCTAACTTACTTCTATCTCAGCCTCTATCCTGTCCTGTTGGGATCGGCAGAGATGCTGAATAACAACTAGTGTACCCCGCATCACCTCGTTGTCGTTCACCGCCTGTTGTCCATATTGGATGCGGGGGTTCAAAAAATATCCTGCAAGAATTTAATAGTTAACATTATGAATAAGACAATCATTGAATAAACTTAAAGTAGGTAAGCGCAAATATTTTTTTAACCTACTAACCTGTAGCATGCACATTGTGGTGCAAAGTCTTGTCCCATCGGTCATCTATAATTTTCCACCACTTTTTGTAACTTTTGGGAATTTTCTCTTTTATTTTCAGCTTTGCCCGGTCCATAACATCATACAGTGTACCCATCTGGTTCCTGTCATCTGAGTCAACCAACCTCAAGACAACTACCAGTGGCTCAATGATTGCCAAGTAGTAGGCAATCCTCTTCCAAAATCTTTTGTCAGTGATCTGCTTCTCAGATCTGACAAGAATTTTTAGCTGATCTTTCTTGTCGTGCAGGTGGTCCACCATATAGTTATAATACTCCTCGGACTGCGTGAACCTAACCATTGTATGCCTGTGCCAGTGTAAACTCTCTAATGCAATGAAATTCATGGTGAAACGAGTCGGACCAGGCCTAACAAGATCATGCCCTCCTGTGTGTGATCTCATAATATGTAGCAGACGAGGATGCGAATAAATAAATGACGTGTTTGTCTGCGCTTGCCTAACAAGGGTGGATACACTACTTGTCTATATCCTCTAATATGAGATCAATAGAATGTGCCGCATAGGGCACTCATAACATGTGCTTCCTCTTCTCCATCAGTTTTTTCCTAGCCGCCTTATATGAAGGTTCGTTGTCAGTGACAACCTGAACTACATTATCCTCCTCGATCTCCTCCACCACCGCATCCATCAAAGAAAAAATGACGTCGGCATTTTTAATCTTTCTAGAAGTGTCTACCGACTTCAAAAATGTGGTTCCCTCAGAACAATACACTAAGAAGTTTATCATACTCCTCTTGGTGATACCTGCCCACCCGTCGCATATAATTGTGCAACCCCTCTCCTTCCACACCAATTTGAATCCATCCATCCACTTCTTCAACTCCTGGACCTCCTCATCCAGCCCAACGTCGTATATATGTCTGCTACCCGGGGCTTGCAAACCCGATCCAGCCTCACCCACGACATCCACCATTGTCTGGAAGTAGGGGCTGGTGGCTACATATGCTGGGATGCCTACATCAAGTTAAAAAAGAAATTTAGATCAGGCAAAAATTAAGTTTAAGTAAATAAAACACACATAAATGCTATTTTAAAAGTGATACTTACGTGCAAAAACTACTTCACAATGTGGCGAACGGCTCTCTTTGCAACCGTTCCTGTTACCTTCACTCCTTTCATATCTTGTTTAATCCCCATCTGCCCAATACTCTGTTTCCTAAATAAATATTCATCACTTGGCGTAAACCGAGTACTGACAGAATGGTGGTGTGGTTCTTGTCTCCATCCCTCCATCTCCCGGGTAGGGCGAGCCGATGCTAATCGGCCAAGAGTTGGGTCAGCTCTGGACCCTGGCCCTCATACTCCTCTCCTCCTGTCCTCGTCCTCGGCAAATGCATGCTTGTTAGCGTGCCTAGCATGTCTAAGTTCAGAGTCTGTTGACTCCTCGCTCTCTGGCTCGGCTCGGCTGATGCCTTTCCTTGCCTTTCCCTTTCCAGGTAGGCAAATCTCGGTCCCTTCTCTGGAGTTGCTCGTCGTGCAACTCCTCCCTTTGTTCAATCTTAACAGTCTGTTAAGAGGCTCTTCCTGTCATGTAGTCTCTCATCTCTTCACTCTTCTCCCTTGGCACCTTATCACATTTTTTTACATTTCCACCTGTTCCGGCAATATGTTGTTTCAGTCGGAACACTCTCCCGTTCATCTCCTTTCCACATCATTTGTATTGCACTCTCTTTCTGACCGGGTCTACCATATCCCCGTGTTTCCAACCCACGTCAGAAGGACGTGCTGGCGCTGCATCACCTTGATCGGCCATTGCTTAAACCTGAAAAAATTGTAAAGAATGCATAAAAAATTATTAGGCAATATAAAAATTGCTTTAAGCGCTGTTCGAGAAGCAAACAACGCATCAAACACACTATTCGGTATGTTTAAAGGGTTACATATTTGTCGGAAATGGTCGTAAATTAACGTACGTGGTATCCAAAATTTTTCCCGTACAAAGAACATCCAATCGATGTTCTTACAACTTGAACGGAGTTGTTCGATCAAAAATCACCGAGTTTAACTATGCTCGGAATCGTCAAAAACGCGTAAAAATAGGCGTACGGGATATCCGAAATTTTTCCTGTACTAAGAACATCCAATCGAATAGTTTAGAACTTAAACGGACTTGTTCGGTCGGAAATCACCGAGTTTAATGACGCTCGGAGTCGTCGGAAACGCGTAAGAATGGACGTACGAAGTTTACGGCGAAGAAATCTTACCGATAACCTTCTAATGATCGAAGAAGAGGTTGAATCGAGGCCAATCGGAGCTTGGATCGGCGGAATCCCTTGAAGAATTAGCTTGGAATCGCCGGAATCGCTGAAATCGCCGGAATCGCACCGGAATCGGCGCACACAGCTGGGATCGACGCCGGAATCCTCGATTTTGAGGTTGAAATCGCCCTGGAATCACCGCTGGATCGCTCGCCGCCGTCCTGGATCGCCGAAATCGACCGCGGCGGTCAGAATCGAAGCGGGAATCAAACCAGACTAGCTAGACCGGCCTTCCGTGGAATCGGTCGGGTCGACCGATTCCAGATGGAATCGCCGGAATCGGATCGATTCGTACCGATTTCGACCGATTCCACGGAATTCCTACTGGAATCGGTCATTCCGCATGGAATCATATCAGAATCTAGAATCGGCCGATTCCGATCCGATTCTGGCGATTTTGCAATCAATGGTGAGGAGTCTTTCTTCACTCGTTTGGTTCATCCTCCTGTCCCGGAATGGTTCCGTGTTGGTACTCTCTGGCGGTGTTCTTCATCGAGCTCATGGCCTGATCTGCTATCGATGATGGAATCGACAGCTTGTTCTTGAGGCTCATAAGCCGATGATGAAAAGATCAGCATGGTCCTCTTCCTTGGTTGGTCTGACGGTATATGCATTCCTCTAAAAGGTTAGTGATGTCATCGATGAACGCTTTCTTGAGAAACTGATCTGGTGACACTATCCTTCATGTGAAGAAACCTCGCGGTGTATCTCTTTCCTCCAGAATGCAAACATCCTAAATTCTGTCCGATCTAGTTCTAAAGTCAACCAAATCGAAGGGTTTTCTCCTTATTAATTCTGTTGAGCTGAGGTTGTGATTGATCTCCTTACGGTTTCCTAATTGAGGACTCCATTCACTTAGATCTGGTTCCTTAGTCTAGTTCGGTTCATTCTTTGAATTTCTGGCGTTTGAATCTCTGGTTGTTTACATTGTTGATAAGCTTCTCCTGAGTTCTATTTTCTTGAAGAGGTTATTTGGTTGACTTACAAGGGAATTCGATCTATGTTCAATTTCCATGTATTTTAATGTTAATGATCATGTCTGAAGAATAGTTTGCGGATGAATTTATTCTTAATCTGAGGACTGGTCCACATCCAATTAAGATTCTGGTTCCTGATATTTGTTTCAGACTGAGGTGTTCTGTGATATTATCTTACTGTCTATTTTAAACTGCTGTGCATACATTGACTGGTCCACTTCCAGTTGTGAACTGATTGGTTGTTCTGGTTATTGTTGAGTCTGAGATGATGATTTGACTTCCGTCTGAATATTGATATGATTTTCTACGAAATACATTGAGTGATTGGAGCCTACAGTAATGGCATCTTCGAGAATTGCCTATATTTTCTATGAAGGGGAAATGATGATGAAAATCAGATACATAGTGCCTTAATAACTTTAATTAATTGCCGGTTACTGTTCTTTGGAAGACTTCTGAATATGATGAATGTTCTGGTTTTCTTGATTCCCTCGTGGCTGTGATGATATTTTTTTGAGCCCTGCTAGTGAGCACAGAAAATATCTGAGATAAATTTCCTGATTGCTGCTGCCGGTGCCTTATTTGTTGAATTGCATAAATCTCTTGGATGACAATACATTGGGTATATTGGGTTCATTAAGATGCTGGGTTCTGGTTGTTAGCATTGCTGTTGGCATCTTCTTTGTTGTTGCATTTTAATTGCTAAAACACATTCCAACTGTTTAATCGCTGTTTGGTATTCTGTTTGTGGTTTGGTACTGTTTTGCTTGCTGTCTGGTGCATTCTACTTGTTGGGATATCCGGCTTGAGCCAGCCCCACTTGTCCCGAACTTTGAAGTCATGGGACCCCCGGTCTCGTCCTGCATTAGTCCTGCAATTCCACTGCAGTTGGAACAGAGGATGGCATAACATGGCTCAACAGGATGCTCCCGTTGGGAAATTGATTGAGGATGAAAGGGAAAAATGGGGCCAATCTATCCAGAGACAATGGAAACAGGTACGTCTGTTGCGGTGGATGGGTGATCTGGATTAGTTCAGATGATGACTACAGAGGCAAAATGTTCTGGCAGATGACTCCATCAGGGAAGGGATTGAGGGTGGATGGTGTGGTGATGGCGATGCTGGAAAAGGTGGGATGAAGACAAGAAATAAATACATTCTAGATGTTGGAGAGTGTCTAACATAGTTTACAGAATTGGCCAATTTGAATTAGGATTGGCCGATTTTTGGATCGCATCGACCTTGCATATCCAATTTTCCTTGGTACTATCAATCTGGAATCGAGTGCTAAGGGAATCAGTTAGGATTGAGAGAATTGCTTTCGGATCAGCCGATTCTCCCAGATCAGATTGTGAATCAACTCATGAAGTTCCGGAATCGGGTCTATCCAGGACCTGATTCTGGTCTAATCTCCCCCCTTCCGATCTCTCCCTATGAGGGGGGAGATTGCACCGATCTTGCCCCCACCACCCAATTCTCTCTTCTTGTCTCTCCCCTTGTCTAGGGCTCCCCTCCAGTGAAGAAACCTCCCCTCTGACGAGACCCCCATCCCCAGAGCCGATCCAGATACCGATCCCCCCTCTCCTTCCCCCGATCCACCCTCCCCTTCCCTTGTCCTTAGACTCTCCATTTCCCAGTCCCAACCTTGAAGGGGAGTTTTCTCCTTTGGGGTGATTGGGATCTCCCCCAAAGGGGTGTTCCCTTTACAGGTCCTTTTTCGGGGGTGTTAGTTACTCACTCCCAAAGGGGTGAACACTTGAGTCTTGAGTTGTACTTATTTTTTTTTGAAAATTTGATTTAATTTTTAATTGTTGTATTTGTAGGTGCAGATAAAATGTTCGACTGAGGAGCAAGCTACCTTTGGACAACTTGGATTGAGAGACATTGTATTGCAAAATGGGTACTTGTTGGATGTGGAGAAGATGGTAAGATATAAATGGTGTATAGGGTCAAGGTGACAAGACGTCCAAGGTGTTGAAGGATGCGAAATAAGTTTAGGTGACTAGACGGCCGCTTAAGTGTTTATATATATATGTAATTATGTATCAACATAAGCTTTTATCTTTCTAATGTCTTCTAACATTGAATCAAGGTAAGATGCCCAAGGTATACCGAATAATTATTTTCTTTTGTCCATCAATAATCTCTCTGTCGAAACATTGTAGGATGCATTGTTTGTCACGATTTGTACCATATTTTTTATCAACTTTATCAATTACTTTGTCAATTAGCTTATATGTAAGGATGACATCGTTCTTATGGTCAGAGACATCAAGAGACTCCATAAAATGTTTTTTGGACAATTCACCAAGAAGTTCATTAACTTTCTCTGTCTTTTATCGGTCCATCCATCACACATGATAGTACAATCATAAAGTTTTCAATATTTTTCGTACGTAGAATGCAAATTCTTTGTGTGTTCCACCATTTTTTTTTAAAAAGGCATTCTGAACATGTGATAGCTTGGAGCTGTCATGATAGATCCAACTTTCGCTACTTGTTCACACATGACATGAAAATTTCTCAATTTAGCAATATTAAAAGAGATATCAACTTCACAAAATCAAGTGACTACATCGAGCTTAAATTTTACTTGTTCTTCATTGTTGAATTTACTCTGCAAAGTACTTTGATATTATTTGTCATTTCTTCTTGCATCTACAAAATCTTCTGTAGATAAATTTACAAGTATATCCACTAGTCATTTCTTACTTTTATCAATAATTAAATCTTTCATGCTTTCTTTGTTGAAGATGAATTTTTTGTTGATATATTTTGAAATTTCTCATCATCTTCACCTTCTTCGTTGAAACATTTAACCACCAAATCTATAATAGAAATAGACTTATTTCTCTTCTTTTTTTTGTTCAGCCAGGTTAGCATTTCATTGACTATTTCTTTTGTAGTTTTTAGACATTTTTTTACGTCACTAAATGCGCCAATTAAATGTTCATTCTGTCTTTGTATTCTGTCATTCATAATTAACTCACAAAGTTCACATTTAATTTTATTTTTGTCACTCTCATTCGGCCAATAAGCATAATTCTACCAAGGATTACTAGAGTTAGCTCTCTTCTTAACCTCTATTTGATTACCCAAACCAGAAGTTGAGTCAGAGGCATTTCCACAACAATCACAATTCACACTACAAACGATAACAAACAATCAAAAGTGTACGAGTTACTCATACCATAAAAGTAAACTTAAAATGATGTCTTTGTTATACGTAGAAGCTAAAACAAATGTTTGAAGAAACAAAAACAACATCGGATGGCATCGATGCACCAGAGACATTCAAACATGTAATATCTAGACATTTAAGCATAAGAAATATGTAAGATTAAAAAACATTTTAATAGATGTGAGAACAAAGAACTCAAATGAAGAAATGAGAAGAATAAAATAAGTCCAAACCTAAGTTTTTACCGGTGATAGAGGATTGTAGGGAGATGCTAGGCACGTTAGGGTTTCTTCTGGAGAAGGAATAGTTGTTGTCAAAGGAGGAGAGCTTTGCGAGGGAGGTGGCAAGAACATCGCCGTCGGTTGTGCTTCGCAGGAGAGGGATGAGCGCGGGTGTCTGTCTGAGTGTCGAAGGCGACGTGCAGTCGGGGATTGCAGTTCGGCAGAGACGAGGTTGTGCAGTTGGGGCTTCAATCCCCATTGATTTTAAGAAAATTGGTTCAGCTGGGTGGTTTAAGAAATCGGTTTGGTTACATTTTTTTTAAACTAACCAGCTTCTCCTGGACTAGATGGTCTAGGCAGCTGGGTGCCCACCATATGCCTTTTGAAAGAAAATTAAGCGATGTTCCTAAATGGTCTAATCAAATAGTCTAGTTGCGTAAGTAGTGCCTAAGCGCCGTTTATGCAACTACCTTGACAACTATAAACGATGTAAGAAGGATATAAATGGAGGTGTTTTTCTCAAATAACATATAGTCGGTGTGGGTGGGAATGTGAAGAAGTGCAATAAGATTTTGGCTGAGTTAAGGGAAGAAATGAGAGGTTATTTAACCAGGAAAGTATTGTAGATAGATATTAAAATTGAGCTGTTGGCACCTGAAATTCTATCAGCGGATAGTTGATATAGCATCAAAATAGAAGAGGGTTTTCAAAGGAGGGAGGAGATCTAATTAAAATCTAGCATATATGCTCAAGGCTAATCATGCATTAGAGAAAATATACCCCTCCCAGATCCATGCATAATCGGATATGATAGGAAGAGAAGCTCAAAGCCTAATCCAATTAGGCACATAGCAAGAAAACAAAAAGCTTTCCAACCCTCGGTTGACCAAAGAAGGGCCAATAGGTGACCCCGAAGCAAGGGAATGGAGAGGGGAATAAGGAAGGCCGGGAGTGTCTTACATCCCACACTCCCGGACCATCATGTAATTTGAAGGAGTTCACCTAGCTAGGAGTTGATAGGCTCCTGTCCAAACAGCAAAAGGCACTCCAAAGGTTTTGATAAAAACCACGGTCAGTGATGGCATATGAAGAAGAGGCTAGGTCATTGCATACAAAACAAAAGAAGAAACAAGAAAATAAGCATGCTTCTTCAATGAGGATACCTCACTACATACGGAGGGGCATTTTGCCAACAGGAAATTGGAAGAAGGAAGGCCGGAAGTAATCTGCAGGAGCCAAACTGGCTCCTGTTTAAAGGTTCCGGATATATATTTAGCCATGCATACACTTATAAGAGAAAAAGAATGCCGCCAACAGATTGCCTACAGCCGGATGTGAATGAAGATTGGGCATAGATTCAGAAATAGAAGAAGAAGAAAGAGGGCAGCCATTAGGCCCAAAAGTTGGAAGAAGACCCAATCCAGCACATAAAGAAGCCGGGTCCTCAAAGACATTCATATACATACATATGCTTGTAAGACATATATCCTATCTAACAAAGAAAGAGAAAGGGGAATGTGATGAAGACCCCGACCAAGGATGATGTATGAAGGAGCCGGACCCTTGCATATAAATCAGGATTAGGGAAACAGGGAGATAAACATATAAGAACATCCCAGTACACCCGGCCACACATATATTTGCAAAAGATTGAAGAAGAGAGCTAGGGCTATAAGCATATCCATGGTGCAAAACAGGAGAAGAAGCATGCGCAGTTGCTGAAAGACAGCAAGAGCCGGAAATGGGATAAGGAAAAGGGTAGATATAAAAGAAGAAGAAAGTGAAGACATGCCTACACAACAATAAAGAAAGCCAAGCATAGCATCACAATGTCCGGTGGAGTGAAAATGAATTACCAATGTATAAAGCAGGTGGAGGGAAATCCACCAAGTATACTCGCCCGGGGATAGCTAAGATGATGTTCACCTCCTCGGCTTGACCCCAAGTGGAAGAAGGAGGCACCCAAGATCTCCAAACAGCAGGTCCGGTAACTCCCCTTGGCAAGAGCAAGCTGTTGCTAAACCTGTTAGGATGAGAAGGTACGATGGAAGGAGGAAGAGGGCCAGCTAAAAAGGGGCTCGCGATTGGAAAAATCTGTCTCCCGATGGGAGACTCAACAGAACCTGCAAAGAAAGAGGGAGAGAAGGCAATCCGCGGAAGAACAGATTGGAGAATTCAAATGAGATTAATTAAAAGGCCAATCTAGGGGCTAAGATTGGTAGTTAATGTGTCAATTGGATCCTAATATTTATGGATCCTCGGCGCATAGCACAGATGGGTCTACCGGATCCTTAATAAGATAATATCCAATGGATCCACTATAATGGGATATCCGATGGATGAACCATAGGCAAGGTTAATTACCAGGTGTCAAGGTCTACCGGATCTTTAATAAGATTAATATCCAATAAGAGGATCAATGGCTTAGATCAATGGACCATTAATCAATCGATGAGCCACATACTCAAGAGAATCCACCAAATAGAGGGGCGGGATGGAAGGATATATGCTCAAAGGCCGAAATTGAATGTTGAACGAGTCAAACGGATTATAATCCTCATAGAGCTTCAACGGTATAGCACAATGGATCAACCGGATCCTTAATGGGATTAATGTCCAATAACAAGATGGAGGGCTATGATTGAATGAAACACCTGTCGACCAGAATGACCCCATCAAATGGAGGGCCGGGAGTTAATGAGAAATGTCTCATTGGATGCCCCCTCGCAAGAGAGAATATCGGAGGTGGGATTGCCACTTGTCCCCCCCATGATCTATCCCAAGGAGACTTGCTCCGGAAGTAATGCATATCATACACCACATTCCCCTCACTTCCGGATATGCGCCCATATCCTTTCCCCATCATCGGAGCAAGGGAAGGATTCCAATCACTATAAAAAGGCTAGCCCGCGGCCTAGGCAAAGGGAGGGTGGAGAGAAAAAAAGGGCTGCGGGAATTCTGATACCAACAAGGTAGTAAGAGGGACAGGAGCTTCATCCAACGGCATCTCCAAGCAGTGTTGGTCACTGCAGATAAGAGAGAAGGTGCTAAAGGTAAGTTTCCATAGGAGTCGGTCCATCCCCCTTTACAAATCATTCATTGCATTTCCCCTTTTTATATTTGATTGTCCCTTTTCTCGGATGGATCCTTCATCAGCTCAGGCCCCCATCATATGCCATTAGAAGCATACTTCTTCTATCCAGACCTGAATAATTGTCCATATGATCAGCAGATAGGGTGCCATAGAGTCTTTTTCCAAGCCTTCCGGGGTGAGCAAAATAATCATTCTTGAAGGCCTACGGATATTCCATTAATATACCATCAATCTGCCAATACTTCCATCTGCAGGCCATGACTAAATACCCCTTCCTTACCCCAGCCCAATCAGCCATAGAAGCTACCAGGGACAAATTCCCCCGACCTCCACCCTTTGCCTCCAATTTCAGTTTATAGTTGGAATCCCTTTGACCCCTTCATCAGTCACCCCCCCATACTTCATGTCGATCCATGGTAGGTTAGAATCATAATGCATAAGGGACTCTGCATATACCATCAGGTCCGGCCTCCATCTGGGTCAAGCCTATGTCACCTATTCAGAGCAAGGGACAGGAGCAAGGCATGGAAATAAGGTTATACCCGGCCTCTTTGGAACCCACATGATGGACCAAAGACCCCCGGGTAGCCTTAGTAAAGCAGAGAGTATGAAGAGAAAGATGGCCAACCGGGCCTTGAAGAATCTATGATAGCTGAGCATGAAGGCCTGCATAATATGTACTCACTGTCCCATGACAGTTTGAAGACCAAGGCCAGGAGGGCTTATGAAGAAACTAATGCCTATTCCGGAGCATAATTGTGTGGAGCATAACTCTACCCATCCATTTTGGACAGGAATTGGAGCAATATGCCCAGTTTTTTTTTAATTCATTCCATAATGGAGAAAGCACCTAAGCCCGGCTCATTGAAGGAGCAAGAATTTCATATCAAAAGGAGGTCAACCATGGACTAAACCTCTATGATAATGAGAAGCAATATTCTGTAATAGAAAGTTTATGCCATTAAAGTTGGGAATATAAATGATATCCAACTGATTAGTGGCTTATGTTTGAGTATGGCTGTGTCCACGTATTCCAGACAAAATTGAAGCCATATACTCATTCCCTTGGTCGATCTCATAATAGAGGGAATGATAGTTTTCATATATATAAATCTGTACCCCCAAAAGGGATAAGGTGACCCCGACATGATGAAGTTATAGTCATATTTAAACTCTATCATATAAGGATATGTTCTGCACCATATGGCACAAATGAACATATATGTTGATATGTTATATATACATATGCATACAACTTATGAGAATTATGAAGCTAATTGGGAGGTTAAATCTGAATATAAGAGAGCAAGGTATATATACAGTCCAACAATAGACGGGACTGAGCTTTAACCCTCGAATTTCAGGCATATTGACCTGATTTCAGACATCTAGGTTCTGATCTACCCATTGAAAATGAATAGAGGGAGATTGACCTCATATCTTGGAGACCGGACATATAAAGTGCATAGGCAGAACCTACCATCCTCAAGTATAGAAGGGGTTTGGATCCGAAAGCCCATGCCTTTAAGATCCCCAATCAGAGTTTGGAAAGAAGTCCATGAACTTAAGCCCGAAGGCATCTCAGGTCTTAGAATGTCAGCCATTCTAAGGAAAGTTTACAAGTTTCAGACCCCCCCCCGGGGGGTAGGGGTGTTCATGGTTTGGTTTGGTTTGGTTTTCAAGTATTTTTTCTCAAACCAAACCAAACCAAATTATCTTCCAAACCAAACCAAATTAGTTCGGTTTGGTTTGGTTTGGTTCGGTTCAAACCATATTTTACTAAGGTGTAGTAGATATATCAATATATAATTTTGTTTTGTTTGTTTTAAATCATATTCTATTAAAATCTTGTGTATATATTTATACATTACATTAATTTTACTTTAAATTTTTTTGAAACAAATTTAGTTTTATATGAAAAGATGCATAAATACTATCTTATATATAACTTAAACTAAAATATTTAATTCAATTCGGGTTATTCGGTTTACCGGTTTGGTTTGGTTTGAAGGGTCATTGAAACCAAACCAAACCGATCAGTAGTTCAAACCAAACCAAACCGAACCAAAGTACTGGTTTGGTTTGGTTTTTCGGGTTGAACCGAACAATGAACAGCCCTACGGGGGGGGATCTGATTAGCAGGGAATCCAATTATGATTTCATGGTGTGATGGCCTTCATGACCAGTGACCTGCTTAGACTGCCTCCGGGTCTGCTATTGGATCCCTATGGTATGTTTTGCCATTACTAAACTAATGGGTCTGGCCTTGGATTCTATCTGTCCAAGAGGTGAGAAAAGATAATTATTAAACTGAAATCCCCGGTCTTAGGTATTGGAATCATAAGATTTCAAATGCCCTTTTCAGATCTAGACAGTCATTTTAAGTCTGACCGAGCTAGGCCTTATTTGATATGGTCCTCATCAAACACATGGTAATGGAGGGATCCAATTCAGGGCCCTTATATGTACTCCGCTTTGAAATTACCTGTTACTCAGACCTGATAATACCCCCTGATTTTCTGTTTCCAATCAAGCTATGAGGAGAGTTATAAGATCATATCCGAGGGATATTGGGTTTGGGCTTAAGATTCCCAACTTTAGCAGTAAGACCTCCCCATGTGCCTCCCGGCCATAGGCCGCCTGGTTTACTAGAGGATTTTCAGCTGACCTCAGATCTGAACATAATCAGATCATTGGAAATATTCCACAGCCCAGGCGAAGGTCTTATATAGCAGACCTACGACTGAGCTGGGGCGGCTCAGGTGATAGATACCTTAGGCTTATGCAAGCCTAGTTTTATATGGTATCTTAGGCTCCATCCAAAGTAGATCTTGTGACTAGCACAAGGCAGGTTTCAATGCATGTTTCGGTAACATCCAGGGCATCATAAGCCTTGAAGCTCAAACTTTATCCAAAGGATATAAAGATCCCCCACCTCGGAGGTCTGTATGGTGAGAATTTCAATCCTGAGCTTGGTAACATAAGTCTCTTGGCCATAGATATAGCTAATCCAGGGGGCAGATAAAGAGAGGGTAGCAAGCCTTAGATCTGGATGTAACCAGATCATGAAAGGGCTTATATAAATATCCCTTGGTATGTGCAAGGATCTTGTAGGACAGGTTGGTAGCTGAGCTCAGGTGGCTCAGGCGACAGACATTTCAGGTTGATACAAGCCTTGCTTTATGTGGTATTTCAGGCTTCATCCGAAGTAAAGCTAGTACTTGTCATTAGATAGATTTCAACACATGGTTTAAGACAGACTTTTGACCATTCCAGGGTCAAATATCAGGGTCAGCTATGGGTCTGAATCCTAGTGATAATCAGGAGCTGGATGCTCAAGTTCAGACTGTCCACTTCCAGATTTTATATGCATTCCCGAGCATACTGGGGTTTTCGTCCATGAGCACCTAAAGGCTTATAGCCCGTATGTGAGCAAAGAGTTGCTTGAACAGATTCCTTTGATGGGTCATTGGAAAGATAAGGGAATATAGTCAAGTCTAGGTGCTAGCGGGGGTTGAAAACCTTAAACCCAAGGGGTGAGTAGTACATCCTGAGTTAGCATGTTTTAACTTAAGGTTCTGAATATGAGATAATAGATCCTAAGTTTGACATATCAAGACTTAAGAAGAGAGAAGCTAGCGGATGTATTTTGAGCACCTTGGGAGCATGCCTTTGGAATGCCTATCTTTGACTAGATTTGACAAAAATCTAGAAGGTGTTTGTACTGAATATTCAACATAAGATAATATAGTGGACATAACCACAAGCATATGTGACCCGATGTCATAGAGGCAGATTTGACAGAGTCTAAGATGTTAAGACTTGGAATTGAAGAGTGTCCAATTACCTAAGCCTAGGATATCCTCATGAACTCCATGGATAGGTAAACACAAAAGAAGAACATGGTCTTTTTCCGAATCCAAACATGTTTATTCTGATCAGTTCTACTTCTCTTGGATTCTCCGAAATTTATGAGTAAGGTTGCATTTTGTTAAGTCAAGGCATAAAGACTTAAATAAAATTCTGTTTTCATCACTAAGCCTAAGATAATAGACTTAAATATGGATAACATAAGAAGGGATTCAGACCATAAAATTGGTATGCGTGGTCAGATTTCATGTCTACTTATATGAAATCAGCATAAAATTTGATCTGGATATGCTCGGATCTAGATTAGCTCTAATAATCCAACATATGTTGAAATAGCTAATCTCATGCAAAGTATGTAGATATGATTGGAATCCTTACCTATATTTCATAAATCAAACTTAGATTCTAAGTTTTACATTTGCCAAACGACATTTTATGGTCACTATGCGTTGGACTTAAATATTAAGTTTGCATTCCATTGATTTTATGGGTATAATTCCCATGTGATTGTGTTTGTGGATGAATGTTGTCTTTCATATACGAGTTGCTACGACAGTTAATCAAGGGTGTTCGAGAATCTCGATGTAATTGATATCGGAAATTCGCAACTTCCGATGGAGAGAGGTCCAAAGACAAACTTTATGAACCCTAACCTCGACAGATATATTTTATATACATATCACATATTTTGGCTAATATTTTCTATGAAATATCATATACTTTCATAGTAGCCAAAGATGAGGAAAGGTCATTTCCCAAATAAACGGAAGTCGAATGAGTTTTCAAAACCATGCCATACAACATATTTTTATATACTACCATATTTTTTTTTTCGAGGTTTCACATGAGCACAAAGCTGAGTTGCATAAGTTGTTTAGACGGAAAGACATCTCATGACTGTAAGGGTAAGAAGGGAAAGCACAAGCTTGTGTGCAGGTTGATTCATCATCTTTAGATGATGAAGAGGCAGGTGAGGTGAGCCATGCATGTTTGTAGAGCTCGGGTCAGAGAGGATGAAGAGATAAGAAGGGGGCAGGGTATTCAGGTGCCAGATGATCAGATGTGGAACACAGCTAGCCTACACAGGTGCCAGGGCGAGATAGTGAGTTCTGTCGGCTGCAGT
Source organism: Cryptocoryne crispatula var. balansae (assembly GCA_036172225.1). NCBI lineage: Eukaryota > Viridiplantae > Streptophyta > Magnoliopsida > Alismatales > Araceae > Cryptocoryne > Cryptocoryne crispatula. The sequence goes on from CM069930.1 coordinate 12,922,003, forward strand.
CAATTTGGCCGACGGACAATGCAATGTATAGGTAGAGTGATAGGGTAGAGGTCGATAGAGCAGACCTTTGAGGGAGTGAATGTTACTATAGAGACTGCAAAGAAGGCAGTCAAGCATATCTGCACATAGTTTCTACATGTTGGTATATGAAAGTTAAGTTTTCTTAATTGTATGTCTTACATGTTTTTCGAAGAAACATTAATAATTGTGTGATCATCTGCTTTCATGTAATTGTCCCAGCGTATGCAATGACCAGCTTATAATTCTAGATCAAATGGTATATGCCATTTGTGAGGTTGGACCAGGGTTAAAATTTTCCACTTCCAAGTATATTTAATAGAGTGGGTTGGTTGTAGAGGTCAATGAGTTGATCTCTTGAATAGATAGATTCAATTCCATATGGAAAGAAGAAGGTTGTATTATGATGTGCGGTGGGTGGACGTAGATTACTTGTTTGGTTTGATAAACACTGTGGTAGATTACATCGGGGAGAACATTGTGCAATCTGTTACAAACAACGAAACTTTATACAAGGTTGTAGGGAAGAAGCTAATGAAGGCGAGACTTCATTTGTTTTGGGTGTCCTCTGTTGCGTACTTAATTAACTTGATGTTTGAGGATATTGGGAATGAGTCATCTGTGAGGTACTTGGTGAGTTAAGAATAGGTTTTGTTATCTTTCATTTATAGGCACTCCAAACTATTGTACGTTATGAGAGAACACATTGATGGTTATGAGCTAGTTTGACTCGGTCTGACCAAATTTGTTATATATTTTATTACATTGGAGAGTCTATAGATACAAACATGATTTGAAGAGGTTCATACTCTCTATACCCTATTAGGAGTATATGAATACAATGTGAGCCACAATATAATAGTACGAGACTTTATTGAAGAGGAAGAGTCTTATTGAGGGTAACAGGTGGTGGAAAAAGTGTAATACTATCGGTTAGTGATAGAATTAGAACCCTTAATAGAAATGTTGAGATTGATTGACTCTAATGACAAAAATCAAATGAGATATTTGTATAATGCAATAGACAAGACCAAGATGAAGATCAAAAAGAAGCATACAAAAAAAAGTGAAGAATTATAGACACTAAATAGGACAAGACACTTACCATGATATTCATGCTGTAGATATAATTTTAATTATTTAGTATCATTTTATTGTTGTAGTGATTTGTTAATGTCTTAATGGTTAGATTGGGTCCATTTTGACAAAATATTTCTTGAATCCAAAAATGCAATATTGTGTCCAAAAATGTAATATTATGGCCAAGATATTGTTCGTGATCAAATGTTTAGTCAAGATTGCACAAAATCGAAGATGTTGAGATTGAAGTATTTGTTACTTATTTATTGATCATTGAGTATTGAAGAAGAGTAATAAACTTAACTGTATTTCATATTGTATTTTAGATAACATCATACAAACATAGAATTGGGGTCTACGAAGATCAAAATTTGTAATAGTCACATCACAAAGTTTCTCTTGGTAGGCTTATTTAGTATACGGTAAACATTCTTAGCTAGGAGTTTACTACACTTACTAATTACTACAATATTTGTCTTTTTATAGTTGAGTGGTGGATATAAGTGAACATGAGTGGATAGAATCCACTGGCAGTTGTGGAAGTTGGATATTGAATTAGAGCACTAGCTCTTCTCAGTGTGCAAGGATTTGGAGCACTTTCAGTCTCATACACACAGAGAGAAATAATAGGTTAAAGACTAAAAAATTGGAGAAACTAATTTTCTGCCATTATAATATAAGGTTGAGAATTAAAAACATTGAGGATAGGTAGAAGATATTTGAGGAGAGATTTGCTAAAATTACGAGTGGCTTGTACCAGAAAAGAGCTAAACTGAAGCTAATAAAGGCTTCACACAGAATGCTGTGGTTTTGGAAGTTTTCTTCCAGAAACACCCACTTGCATCATGGATGGAAGAGAAGGACACTGAGGGAGAGCTATAGTTCGACCCGAATGATAGATCTTGGGTTGAATGTGAGTTTGATAACATCATTTGTGAGGATGAATAGATAGAAGAAAGACAAGAAACTTAGGTTCATTGCACAGCTTTAGTTCCACAGAGTACAGGTACAAGTTCATAGTTACCTTCAGTCACAACTCTAGCTCATATTTTAGATGCATGACCTACCACTAAAAGGAGTGGTGGCTTTAAAGACTTCAAGGCCTTGAAAAAGTAATACAATGCAATGCCGGTATGCATACACAATAAGAAGAAATAGGGAAGAGGAAGAAGTTGAGTATAAGGTGATGACATTTGATTCATATCGATAGTACCTAGACACCTTCCTCGTATGTTGATGACAAGAAAAAATTTATTTTAGTCACAACGAGATGTGGAAGGTTTAGGTGGAGATGAAGGGGAGGGTGATTCCAATTTTTTTTTTCTAAAAATTTCAAAAAAATTAAGAAAAATGATTTTTTTTTTCAAAAAATACAGAAAAATAAGAAAATAAATAAATAAATGACATGATTTAAACAAATAAGTCATAAACTTCATTCCAATGTGGCATTTTTTACATTTTGTAGGTAGTTTATATACTTTTCCCATGTCATTTGGGTTAAGTACAAAGCTTGATACATGTATACATAACGATCATATTCGTCAGTCCCTTGGAAAACCATTCTAAGACTTGATCCAAACGAGTCACCAAATCTATCATAGCCATAGGTCGATTAAATCGAAGTGTCTGATGTCTCCACATAATTCATTCCATAATGCTTTTTCAAGAGCCTTGGGATGAATCATATGCATAGTTGGAGGCATTGTGGTATTGTCCTCCAATTTCATGGGTATGGTGAGCTCCTCCACGTTGCGGTCTTATACCATGATTGATGTCTTGGGTCGCATGGGTGTATTACTCCTCGCCAGTGAAGCATAGAGATGTTATAGGAGATATATGAGGATCTGGGGTCCCTTGTATTTGTGAAGCGATGATGCCCTCGTATCCAACTCTACAGTCGTTGCTACTCTTTGACAAAGAATCCTGAGTGCACTCAAATGTTTGGCTCCGACGTGTCTTCTTGATTGTCTTCAACTGTATCAACATCTGTAATATCAAGAGGATCGGTCATAATTTATTTACCTTTTCTTTTATTTTATGTACCTCGACTAGTTTCTTTTTCGGTCCTTTGTCGCTTTGTTAGGAAGGGAGGGATTTGGAATTCTTCAGCCAAAGGGACACCATCGAGCACTCCTTCAGCCTGACGTAGTTTTTCTCGTAGAAGACTTGATCTAAATCGATGTCCTCTTCTTCAATTGGCGGCTCCTCGACTTGACGTCCTGCTGCCTGTGATATTCAGCTCTTTTGTTCCATCTGGTTCTGTTTCATTCTCTTCAAATTCTTTAACTTTAACCTCATATTGTAGAGACAATACACAAGGTCTTCGTGTCTCTTTGATGTTAACATATTCCTTTGTTTCTTATGAATCAAGCTGAATGTAGATCAATTTCTCTCACAACTCAAAGTCGAAGTGGTTTGGCTTAGGATCTTAATGGCTACATCCGCCTAGTCTTTGTACCCTGATATTTTACCATGGTCCATCCACCAATCAGTTGCATAAATCGAATGTGTTATATTATTATATCGTACATTTTTATTAACTAAGTAACTGTTGAAAAATAATGTTATATACTCAGACTTAGTAGCATCACAGCTCGTTCCACTCTGCTTGTACCAAAGTGAAATGACCACATTCGGTAATCGTACATCTTGTTGCAAGCAATAATAGCCTGGTCGTTGTCACTGATCATCCGTCGGACGACGCTCTTCACGTCATTTAATAGTTTGTTCGTTGCCTTGAAATGTAGACTGTAGTAATACCTTGGGTTGAAAAAGTAACATACGAACCAAATAATATTAGTAAGCAACTTATATGTTTGAACAATGTAAAAAGAGGTTAGTTAATGACTAACGAAATATACCTGCTGCATGCATGGGTTGATGTAACGTACGTTCTCAACAACGATTTATGATGTCCCACTATTTGGCAAAGTCGGACACTGTCTTCGAGATTTCTTCATTCACTTTTTCAATCGCATCATATAAATATCCCATGTCTGCTTTTCTATCTCTGTCAACTATCCTTAGTACTTTAACTATGGGTTGGACAATGTTTAACGTCTTCTTCACAACCTTCCAAAAATTCCCACTCTCTATTGTCTCCTCTACCTTTCTCTATTTTTTCTTATCCGATGTGTTACATCTAACTATCCAACCACCCGAACCTGGTGAAATTACCATTTGAGTTAGAACTCTTCTTTGACTTGACAAACTTTTTAGCGAAATGTAATAAGAGGCGAATCAGGTTGCATCGGGCTGTAGCAACTCTCGGCCTTTGGTATGTTCCCTTATAAGTGTAAGGACAAAGTTATGGTTGTAAATAAAAGAAGAAAATAAACTAAGTTAACTTAACTACCTTGTCTATTTGAGGGTCCTTGCATATATCCTCCAACATTAAGTCTAAGGAGTGGGCGGAACAAGGTGTCCAATACAATTTTGGTCTTTTGACCATCAGCATCTGTTCGGCTAATTTGTATGCGGTCGCGCTGTCTGTGACTACTTGAACTACCCGCTTCTCTCATATTTCTTCTATTACTCCATTTATCAATTGGTAAAGATACTTCACATTTTTTTACCTTTCCCGATGCATCGATCGACTTTCAAAAGACCATGCCAGCTTGACTGTATACTATGAAATTGATCATCGTCTTCTTAGTTATACCTGTTAAGTATAAGATATTAACTAAGTTAATTAAAAGAATATTTATACATGTAATAAAATGGCTATAAACAAATTTACTTACCGGTCCATCCGTCTAATGTGCAACCACTTTTCTCCTAAATGCGTTCAAATGAAGCCACATACTTTATATTTTGCACCTCCATGGGAAGATATACATTGTATATCTCTTTTGGGTTTGGCCCATACACTCCTCTCCTGACGTCTGTAATCGTGTCCATCATGTTCTCGTAGTATGGTCCTCTCGTAGCATTTGCCGGTATGTTATGGTGAAAGAACCACCTTAATGTTGTTTGGTCAATTCTTTCCTTGCAGAACTTGATATTCTTCATTACTGTCGTGATTGTACTTTGACGTTGTCGTGGTCTGGTGATAACGAGATCTACGGGATCTACTATCAGCTCATCATCCTGGGTGAGATCATGAATCTCGTCTTGCGGTTGGTTGTTGGATCCTCTTCCACTTCCTCGACCGCTCTCACTTCTTGACCCTTGACCCATCATTCGGCCGGTGTCTATATAACTCTTCATCGGCGGAAGATTTTCGATTTGCTTCCATTCCTCGTAAGAGGTCATCTATTTAAGAAATATTTAATTACTTAATGATCAATAAAATAAGAGAGTGAACTATTTTTATGAGTAATGCATATATACCGTTGTCGTAGTCTTCGTCTCGGAGATTATCTGGTCTCTCTTGTCCGGTCTCGTAAATGTGCACGAAATGTCTCGTTGATTGTGACAATTCTTTCCGAACAGTCTCCTTATGCCTTTTGCTAGTTTCCTTTGTTTGTTCTATCACTTGTAGGTGCCTACGAAATTGAGTTCTCAGCTCCGGTAGAGTCCGTGTGCAAGGAAGAACATTGCTCTTCATGCCCGCAAGATGAAATTTCAAACGGTAAATATCACTGAAGATAACTGTCATAATATTTACATTGCACTTTTCTCTCTGCCATGGAGATCAAGTTGCAATATAACCAAGTTAGATCACTTTGACTTGCGTCGGTAGTTTGGGTTGTTTGACTTGGAGAACACATTTTTAAGTAACAAAATAAGTAATTAATTAATACTAATTAAGTAACTAATGAAGTAATTAAGTAAGAAATGAACTATTGAGTAAACTACTTAAATATATAATTAACTTGACTAAATAACTATTAACTACTTAAAACTAAAATAATAATGAAATAACTAATTAAGTTACTAAGCAACTTAATTAAACAAATGATGAATTAGTTAATAAATTAGTTGAATATCTAATTAAATAAGTATTAACTAACTATTAACTAATAAGCTAAGTAACTTAAACAAATAAAAGAATCAAATATTTAATGAACTAATAAAATATTTAAAGAAGGAAGAGAGTAAAAATTGAGAGCAAAAAATTTGAGATCAAAGAGCAATTAGTGAGCAAGAGTAAGGTGACCAACTGTGGGGGAGGAAGAGAGCCCCCCCCCTCTTTTGCTCGCAATTATGACTGTTGTAGGCGGGGTCGCGCGCGGGTCTGTGGGTCGCGCAACTCGGCCGACAGGTCGAGCCGACTGGGTCGTAACCAGGCTGGTGGCGACCAAAACCGACTGGGTCTGGCCCGAGTCGCGACCTGGGTCCCGCCCCGGTTTTCCATGGTGCACATGAGTGAAGCAAATTCTAAAAGTTTGACCGAGAGGCAATATTCTAGTGGAAGAAGTCAGAGATAAAATTAAATAGATTTTTTTGATAAATACGTTGTAGCACATTATCCAGAACGTACTTCAGATTTGTCTTGCTATCCACCCACCCGCAGCCTTAGAAGTAGACAGGGTATATGATTTTAGTTAGATGGCCGAGTCACTATTTTCATATGGATATGACTTAATCATGATTGATTAGAGTCGGTGCAGCATCTGGGAGAATGAGCAATATGACATAAATTATGAGGGGCAATTTTTTGTTTGGTGGTAAGAAGATATCTTTTTTTATTGTATGTGAGTTGTACTTGTATTATCTTTTCTAATGTATTTTAATTTTGATTGTTACTTGTACTATTTTTTAATAGAATGAATATTAATTAAATGAGAACCCAAAGAGGTTGGTATCATAAGCGACTTGTATGTGAATTTATTTCATTTACAAATATGTCTATCATGATATCGGTCTTGTTTGACATCATAACAATTTTTAGATTTTTCCTCATTTTATGTATTTTTTTATAAATGTTTTTGAATTTTATGAATTTTTATTGAAAAAAAAGAAAAAAAAACCGATGTGGAGCTCAGAAGGAGTTTTTGATCACCGAGAACCAAGGAGCCCGCTTGAAGGCCATCGTCTCCGGCTGGTCTTTTGGAGCTTCGGAAGCCGGTGAATCCGAACACTGATGACAAAAGGGATAAAGAGCCAGTATTCAATCTCGACAAGTCATTTATTAACCTTAATAAGTCTCATATGTGCACTGTGTGGGCGGCCATGGACAATATAAAAAAAAGAGGAGACTCACAAGTCACAACCCAACCGTATGTTTGTCAAAAAAAGTGTATGATTCAATTAATCTGAAAATAAACTCAAACAAAATATCCCTATGTAAGAGATATTTTACACAAAGAGGCTGCCGGTCTAACCGGACACGGCTATTGGTGTCACCCGGTTCTCTAAGAAGGCTGTACAATGTGGAAACTCAGATAGTTGTCTATTTTAGATATGGAGAGAGACTTGAAATACAACACTAGTAACGATCTTGCACTGTTCATCTGGCTAAATGACCTAGAAATTACAAGTACTGTTTGACTTACAAGCAGTTATGTGCTTGATATTTTAATCAATTAATTATAAGGTCGGTCATGTTAGAGTATGCTGAAAGAGAACCGTGTATACTTCGCCTGTTCACCAGTTTCCCGGATAAGACAGCCATATTATTCACAAGTAGAAAGGAAACAAAACTTGGTGCTTTCCTGCATCAGTATTCATATTCCACTGCTTGCTTGCAGGGACTTTAGATCCTTACTTGAAGATTAATTGTTGCAGAAAATCCATGCATGAAGGTAGTTGGGATTGATTCCAACTTTTATGGGAGTAGGTCGTTATGCAGATATCTTGTCAGATTTTCAAGGTTATACTCACCTTGGCAACATCCATGTCCAAACACAACTGTGTATTGGGATCTCAACAAGTCAAAATGCCTAGATACCATACAAGGGATGCACTTGCCTTTGGGGTCACAGTTCGCCAAAAAAATCCATCCTTGAGATCTTAAGCTTCAAGAGCTGGTGCTCTAGAAGGGGGCGAAGAGCATGACCTCTGACCTTTGATTTTAATTTTAATATCTAGAACTTATCCTTGTTTTCTGTTATTTTTTACTTGTTACTTTTTGTGAGATGCTCCTCCTGATTATATATGCTTGAAGTTTTGGCTCTGCCTCTTCTTTTCTGGGAACACCCGTGGGGAACACAACATTCACATGAAAAACCAATAGTTTATTTGAAGTCCGAGATGTAGAAATGTTAGATGAAGATGAATGGATGCTGCGAAGAAATTGCTTGCTGTTGCAGTTGCACGTGTGTGCCCCTTCTTTACAGGAACCGGAAATAGGTGTTGAAGATTGCAACCTGTTATTTGAAAGTCCAGAATCTGGATAATATGGAAATCACAGTAGCTGGATTGGATTGGCTTCAATAGTGGAGTTGCTCAAGAGCTGAGAGCTAGCTACTAGTCAAATCTCTTTTGCTATAGATGTTGCTAAGAATAAGAGTCTCTAGGCTTTTTTGCCTTCCTGAATTATCACTTATTGGGAGCGGATCCCTCCATATCCAATGGATATGTAATTTTGGCCGTTATGCATCCAACACAGCACTGATATCAGATCCACTCCTAAAATAGCAACTTTTATGCAAAAATTATACAAATAGTAAACAAAATGTAACATATTTATCATCTCTATTAAACAAAGAATGATTTAAATGATACATTGATTATATTTTTATGCTTTTAGGTAGTTGGAGACAAATTCAAGTCTACCTTCCCTTAATGATAATCAAGTTAATTACCTTGAAACTAGAACAAGTCTATCCTTTGAAGCATGGCGTAAATCAAAATACAATGATCTCATATCTTACTTTTTTTTGTATGTTTTTTCAAACTATTTTTCTTTAAAAGGCATACTCATCATTCCCAATTTTCATGGACATCTTTTTATGTTAAAGGCTTTAACAAAGAGGGCTGCTTACAAGGGCAAAAGGAAGGAATTGTCTCCACTGGATGCAGCAGTGCTAATTCAGATGTGTTTCAGAGAGCATTTAGTACGACGTTCACAAGTTCTCCGTTGTTTGCGAGAGTTGGCCATAGCAAAAGCCAAACTGAAGGAGATCAGAGCCTTGTTTTCTAACTTCTCTTATCGTCGCCGTGTGGCAAATGATGCGGAGGAACGTCAAAGGTTTTCTGAGAAGATCATCGTCCTCTTGCTAACAGTTGATGCCATAGAGGTACTTTCTATCACATATTAACAAATTACTTTGCACTCTTTATATCCTTCCAATTTAGCAATCATAGTTGAGTACATCAAAAACACTTTGTGGTCATGATTCATTCATAAGCACCTTCACTCGAGTTTCTTGTGCTGTCTATAATGAATCCCAATTGCTGGCGAAAGTTATTTTGGGATTTTAGATCTTAGGATCTATTTTCACGTACATATTTGATGCTAATTGCGGTCTGCTGAACTTCTAGGGGCCTGACTACATGGTTCGAGCTGCCAGGAAGTCAATGATGGATGAGCTGGAGACAATTCTGGAAATTGTGGATCCTCAGCCACCTGGAAAGCTGGGTTTCTTAAAGAGAAGGAAGTTTGACTTGCCTGAAGGTGGAGCAAGCCGCGAGATGGCACTCGGGGTAGCAGAAGTTGTTCAGATGCTCAACGAAGAAGATGCCTGAGAGATTTCTCTCTCGGTCTCCTGTTTCATGGTTTTGTTCTTTCCAGAGGTGAATCCATTTTATGTGATTGCTGTAGTTTAAGCATTTCAAGAACTGGATTGATCTGCCGTTCTTAGGTTCCGTTGGTGGTACTTTGGTTTTTGGAAAGTGGTACTTCCTGGGAAGGGGGTTCTTGCCAGCACCTTCTTTTGGACCACTTGTCTATTCTGTAGCACGGTTGTATGCTCACTGGATGACTGTAGTTTATCCGAGAGGAGATGGTTGCTCTGCTCATTTGGAACCTCTGTTTGTGTTGTTCAGGATGATTCATGCCTACTATAGCAGTCGGTCCTAGTTGTCCTCTTTTCACGTTGTCTCGGCAAAACCCAGACTTCCTTACACGCGTAGGGTTGGTGCCAAGCTGGTTTAACTCAGCCACTGCCCGTATCCGGCTTGGAGACAGAAGGATTGATTTTGGAGCATTGCATTTTTATGGTTATAACCCATGGTAAGCTGGGTTGGTCTTGGGCCAGACCGGGTCGGGTGACCCGGTCAGATTTGGCCCCGACTGGTTCGTTAGCGACCCGGTTGGATAATTGGTTGACCTTCCCTCCATCCCTTTTACTCTCTCTCTCTCTCTCTAAAAAATTGTCTATATCTTTTTACTCTCTATTTTAAATTTGTGTTAGTTTTCTTATTAAATTTTTTTTGTTATTTCACTTGTTAATCTTATTTTTGACTGTTCTTAGCATGTTAAATTTTATTATTCGATGTCTTTTCAAAGTGTGAGAGATGCTGTTCAAGTTGCAATGACTCGGTATAATATCATTGTAAGTTTAATGTAAGTATTATGATAAATTTTTTTATGATGGAATATATCGATTGAAGTACCATTTTATCGGTATCAAAGAGATTGTGACATTGTGTACGTGGGCTTCACTTGAAGTATGAGTACAATTTTAAATTCATTTACAAGTTTTGAAAAAGTCAAATTAAGTGTTGAAGAGACAAGGATTTAGTTCGCGAAGAAATTGTGAATCGATAAGATGTTCGGTACACATAGTATTAGACAACTACTCTGGAAGTGTATCAATACTCGGAAGTGTATCAATATGAAGGTTTTGATGAAGGTACGTAATAATTAATTTTTAATAATTTATATCAATATATAATAAAGGAACTTAATTATTGTTTTGTAATGTAAATAGATGTTTAGCAAGAGTAATGGAGGCAAGTCGGAGGTCGTTTGTTGACGAATACATGTTTCAACGTAGTGGCCGATTTATGAGATAAGGTTTAGTAAGTGGTAATTGACATGGAAGTGAGAGTGAACACAGAAGTGGAAGAGGATCAAACTCATTAAAAGAACAAAATATCCATGATCTTACACGAGATGATGATCTCGTAGTAGGTCTCGTAGATCCCGTCATCACACAATCGCGACAAAGACAAACAATCATCAACATGGCTATGAAGAATTTAAAATTATGCAAGGAGAAGATTGGGCGAGTGACTTCCAGATAATTCTTCCATGGTAGCATACCAGCCAACGTCGCATAAGGGGGCGTATTGAGTCGATGATCGACATTATAGCCGACGTCAATAGGGGAGTACCAGGATCGACTCCGCAAGAGATACACAGCACATATCTTCCAATGGAGGTGCAAGATATCAATGAATACGTAAAATCATTTGAACATATTTAGGACAATGTGGACGCACATGGATGACAGATGATTGGATAGGTAAGTTTCCTTTAAATTTAACACATCTTAGTCTACACTCTACAAGTCTTTATTACTTTTTAAATTTAGATCTAATCCATAATATATTTTTTAATATGAATAACTAGAAAGATATTGATCTAACTTTCTAGTATATTGTCAAGTTGAGATTGTCTTTTAGAAGCCCATGGATGCATCTAGACATACAAAGAATGGCAACTATCTATTTGAATTAATAGATGGTGTTGTTGAGGAGATATGAGAGGATCGTGTTGTTCAAAGTGGATCGTGTTGTCCATGTAGTGACGAATAATGCCGTGGCCTATAAAATTGTCGGATAAATGTTGATGGTGAAGAGACTAAAATTATATTGGGCACCATATTCCACTCATTCATTAGACCTAATGTTAGAGTATATTTGTAAGGATTCTCAAATAGATCAAGTAGTGAAGGCTGCTCAATACATTTTATTTTTCGTATGCAATCACAACTTCATCATTAACCTAATGAGAGAGGATACAAAGGGTTGAGTGCTTCTACGACTTGGGACAACCCGATTCATTTCTCACTGCATTTCCTTGGAGAGCCTATTTCAACTTAGGCATGCCCTTACACAAATGTTACTTTCACCAAGATGGGGTAGTTGGATTTTTAGGGCTAGTCCTTCATATAAGAAGAAAGGAAGGAAGGTAGAGGAGACCTTAGAAGGTAGAGATTTTTGATAGTTTGTAAAGAAGACACTCGATTTAGTGGAATCATTAGTTAAGATCCTTATGATAGTAGATGGAGATAAGAAGGCTTACATTGGGCTACTTGTATGATGCATTTGAGTGAGCCAAGGAAGATATATCGAAGAAAGTCTCTGACTTCGGCATTTGGTGGGAGATCATTGACCATCGATGGAAGAGAAAATTATATCATTCTATACATGCAGTAGATATGTTCTTTACAATTAAGTGAAATGATATATGTTAATTACAATTCTTATGTTTATGATCAATATTGATATTTTCTTTTTTATTGTCAATTATCATGTCACTTTTTCAACTCAAGATTGTTACAATCCAATTTTCAAGTCCATTAAATAACTTTTAGACAGCATCAAGGAGATGGTTAGGAGGATGTGTGGGGATGATGATTGTACGATTATAGCAACAAACAAGATGCATGACTTTAGAATGATGTTATTTCACATTGGGACAACAATGGTGCAACGGACAGTTATGATCTTTAGTTCTAGTATGTATAATCCAATTACTTTTTAGATTCAAATAATAAATTTATTTCAACTAACTTCTAACATACAATGATATCATGTAGTTGATTGGTGGATAGATCATGAAAGGGGACCGGGATATGAAGACTTGGTCGATATTGCAATCCAAGTCCTAAGTCAAATCACATCGGCTTTGGTTGTGAAAGTAATTAGTTGTCATTCAGACTTATTCATACAAAACAAAGAAATAGGCTGACATCAAAAAGACTAGATGAACTCGTCTACTACCACTACAACCTGAGATTGAAGCTGGAGAACTTACATAACATGATAGATAACCAGAAGGAGGAACAAAGGTTGATAGAAGAAGTAAGTGGAAAATGAAGTAAGACGACCACAGTACAAAAAGCAGAGATCGACTTGGAGGATATCTTCTAAGAATAAAATCTTTTGTAAACTTGGGTCAATGAACGAGAAGGGATGGGTGAACTAAAGTTTAACTCAGAAGATCGAGAATGAGTTCAAGGAGAACTTGTCAATGTTTTTCTATCCATGGAATTTTGAATCCCTTAATTAGTGGCCAAGCGATAGATGATTGGAGAATTTTCTTGTCAACATAAGCAATCAAGGGTAAAGGTAAACAAGTTTTAACTAACCCCTTGATATTGTTGATGCTGAAACAATCAATGAAACTCGAGAAGACACATTTGAACCCAACATTCAAGTGCAATATCGGACATCGGAAGATTCTTCTTAAAAGAACAGTGATGATGGCACCAAAAATGAAGTCGGAGGCACCACCACCAACACTGCTTTTATCGGAAGGACAACCGATTCGGAGACACCCTCTGCAACACTTCATGGAAGAAGAACATTACACACATGCGACACAAGATGCCGACCATGGAGCAAGGCAAGAACATGGACATGGAGGTGTCCGGACACACACAACAAGACTTGTTTTCATAGTACAAGTATGGACACTCCACCTATGGACATGAAACCTCTAAAGATTCTTGGTATCCTATGTTTCACCCTATTGGATATGGGGTAATCCAACCATCATATGGACATATTCTGATAGTTCCATACATTACATGTATGATAGCTATGGTGGATCACTTACTTCTTATTGTAAGGTGATTGCACATGGTAGTGATGAGTATTATCAATTTGTATATATGTTTAATGTCTCATATTCTTCTACAATGACATGGAGGTGTCCGGACACACACAACAAGACTTGTTTTCATAGTACAAGTATGAACACTCCACCTATGGACTTGAAACCTCTAAAGATTCTTGGTATCCTATATATCACCCTACTGGATATGGGGTAATCCAACCATCATATGGACATATTCTGATAGTTTCATACATTACATGTATGATAGCTATGGTGGATCACTTACTTCTTATTGTAAGGTGATTGCACATGGTAGTGATGAGTATTACCAATTTGTATATATGTTTAATGTCTCATGTTCTTCTACAATGTCATGGGGAGAGTACATACTATATGTGGAACAACAATACAATAATATAATATTTTGAATGAAAATTCAATAAAATGTTTTTTGGGTCATATTTCTTATTCTTTCAGAATTTTTAGTTTTTTTTATTTTTCATGCATTTCTTTAATTTTTTTTAAAAAATACCAAATTCGACCTAGATTTGAGGCCAACTGACCTCGGGTCGACCCCCGACCCTAAAAGAAATGTATGCCCTGTAAACTAATCATATTTGTTATGATCATACATTTCATGTAATATCTTATTTAGAAATAACAATGTTATCATCATTACTTACATTATCTAGATGTGACTATCATTGTGAAATCTTAGGTTGTATGCATTAATGATTGGATCATAATGAGATCATGTTAATGAGAACAATCATCTAAAAATATGTGATCTAAATGTTTTTAGTTGTAGGATTCTTGAGATGAGACCTCAAGGATTCGATAAGATTGGTGTAGATATTTTTCCATACGATGAGGATGACCGATCTCATTGGTCACGAGTGTGGAGACATTTAGATACATGTAGAAGTACTCATTAGAGAAATGATTTCACTGAAGTGACTAGTGTAGAATCTCTGAACGGTGTCTTACTGAATTATTTATTAGGGTATTCTATTATCACTGTGGCATGATTGGATCTTTGACACGAATCGCCAAAGATGTCTTGCTAGACAGACCATGTACTTTGACTATTGACTTATGGATCAGTTAAGATTGTGGTCTTGTATAGTTCATGGATTGGGTATATGGAAAACCTGATAGAGGTAATTGAGCGAACAACATGGGATTGTCCACTCTTGGTAGGAGAGAGAGAATGTCAGATGGATAGTATTCTAAATTCTTGACCAGGGTAGATAGGATAATCGGAAAAGAGTTTTCTGATTTATCCAATTCTGAGTAGAAGATTCCATAGTGTCAGAATGACTATGAGTTGACAATCAATGCCGTATTCCTATTTGATTGGAACATTGGATGGATAATGATTTCTATCCATGTGGTAACCAATAATGGAAAGGCTCTTTGTAAAGGATTTTATCTCTAAAGTCATTTGAGATCATGGGATGCGGCTTGTACCCTATATGATCAGTAAGCTATTAAATCTATTATGAGATAATGGATTTAATTTGAAAGATGTTATTCTTTTGATTAGGCTTCAACCAAATAGGTTATTGGGCTCATAGACACGCAATTTTGGTCTAGTTGGAGAGCCTAAATTTTTGTTTTCATGAAGTATATTCGAGTATTCTTCCAAGGGAACCAAAATTTTCAAAAAATCGGAACTTCCCTGCGTGTTTCGGCCAAACTGGGCCTAGTACCCCCTTAACGGGGCGCTTTGCTATAAATAGGGCACTGGGTGCCCTATAAATAGGGCATTAGGCGCCCTGTTAATAGGGCGCCAAGCGCCCCACTGGTGGGGCAACTGCACCTGATCTGACTGATTGGACAAATTGATGGGATAGTTCTACAGATAAAGTTGCCCTTTTCTTGGCTATAAAAGGACCTCCATTTAGAGGGTTTATGACACACCAAGGGTGTCCCCCACACCCTCTCATCTACCACAACACTCCCAAGGCCTTACAACCCCTTTCCAAGCTCTCAAACCGTCTCAAAACCCTCTCCCAATACCTAAAAAAACCATAGTTGCTTCTTGAAGAGATAGTCTAGCAGAATGAAGTTACCATCTTTTGAGCTGTAGAAAGACTCCCATATGGATGTTTAGGAGACCCCAAGTCTGTCTACCACCTCATCTCATCCACCACTACATGTTTAAGCTCTTCCAACACTCTCTCAAGCCCTTAAATCATTTCGAAACCCTCCCCCAAAAATCCAAAAACTCACAGTTTTCTTTTTTAGGAACATGGTTTTTCTCCAACTTTGAGGGCCTCTACACTTCATTTCCGTTACATCTAGTGCCAAACCACTCTCCCATTAGCTTCACTTGAGTATTGGCTGATTGAAGAAGTCCTTATTTCGTCTTGGAGGTCATCCTACACTCTGGGACAACGTCGCGAAGAAGGGAAGAAAATCTGCTGAAACCAGTCCCTAGTACCCCATCAAGGGGGCACTTTGACTTTGGTCAATGCGCCCCACTAATAGGGCACTTGCAACAGGCGCCCCGTATACATGGCACCAGCAGGGCCAGACCCCATTTTTCAATTTTCGAGTTTCTTTTACCCTCCCGCTTGATCCTTTGCTCCCCCCTTTCATTTTAACTTTCGTTAATATGTCATTTAGCATACATTAAGCCACTCATTTGTATTTTTCATGCATCTTTAAACTTTCTAAATATGGGTTGAGATTTAGTCCCAATCTGATTAGTTTCTTTCCTTTTACATGTTTAAATTCAAATTTGAGCACGATATTACGCTTTCATTAGAACTAATGAACCTTTCACTTGTTTCTATGTTTTCTTATGGACATTTTAGATAAATCCAGTTGAGGCAGAGCTTCAACCAGATCGAAGACGAAGGGCTCACTAAGCTCTCTTCTTTTGGTCGGCCGAGAGAGGAGAAGTCGGAACCCAACAATCTCCCATTTCCAAAGGTATGACGGTCATTTTTATTTCTTTTCATTCTTCTATATTTTGGAGTCTTTGGTTCTTGGCGACCACAAACACTAACATCTCATCCACCAAGTCTCCAAAGAAAGCAATAGGGCTGAAAAAGGAGATCTACGGATCCCGTTTCGGGTGTTTACACCTTTTGGCAACCACGGTGGGACCGACTTTGCATTAGTGAGATTCTATTTTCTTTCCTAAGAATGCCCATTTGAAAGCATGTTTATTTTCATTTCCATGTGAGTCATTTTCATTTCCTTGCATTGTTACTTGTTTATGTTGCTTACTAGTTTCTTTGAAGTATCGCTTACTTTTCTTCAAGTTTACTTGCTCTCCGTTTATATTTTTAAAAAAAGCATGGCAATCTGATTTTTAGCTTTGTTTATCATCTTATTTCAACTTAGTGTCTTGAAGATCATCCTATTTCATGCCATGACAAATATGCTTGCCTATTTCCTTCCAAGTCTAGTTCCATTCTAGTAAACTTACTAAGCATCTCTAGTCAAGATTAAGTGCTCTTTTCCATTTTAGTTTGATTTCATATCATTGTCTTGATTACTTGCTTTCTACAACATCCCATTGCTCATTGTATGCTTTTTCTTCTTGCTTGCTTCTTAATTCCTTGACATTTTACCTGCATTTAGTTTGAATTGGGGTTTCGGCTCCTTGGGTAATCAGAGAAGGGAGGCTCTCTCCTCCCAAAGCCACACACATCCAAACACCCCTCTTGGTGGTTGCCAACTCCTCCTCTGGGGATTCCCTCTTGGAAGGACTGAGTAGCTTCCACCAAGGCCTCCGTATGTCCCCAGATGTGAAGGATTCCCTCTTCACTGATCGGGCTGCTTGTACCTTTTTACCCCAAAACCCGGAGAACCCATTACCTATCGTTGTGAAAAGAGTGACAACCTTAGATTGCTCGGCATTGTGAGAGCACAGGGTCCTACCCATTTATATGAGTGGACAATATTTCTCTTAACAAGCCATTAATTCGAGGTTAAAACAAAAAAATTTGCATTAATCATTCCAAAGTCCTTGCTATTACTTGTTTGCAAACAAAAATTGAAAATTTAAAAATTCCAAAATCACCTAAAAAAACAAAACAAAATTTTTTTGAGGTTAATTTACTTGATAACTTGCTTGTTAAAATAAGAAAAAATCAAAACAAAAAAGGTGTCAAAAATCAAAACCAGAAAAAGGAAATTCTTGAACTTTTATTTGTCAAACTTCTTTTCTTGTGGTGTTTATGAATTTAAGGTCAGAATGAGTTATCAGAATGGCGGATCAAAGACATGAGCACCTACAGTTGGAGTATGACCAGTCATATTTCTACCTTGATACTATATGTGCCGTCAATGAACCCGAAATTCTCCCCGAACCTAGTCAAATTTCTCCTCAACCCAATCCAAATTCACTTTGGGAGGCATTCTCTCATGCTAACCCCACCCAACTTCAAGCTATCAAAGCCATTCTTAAGGGCAAGTTGCCCGTCGAATACATCCCTCCCAAAGGTGGTCTTCACATCTCTACCCTTCAGTCGGTAGCACATCAACCCAATATGCCCATTCCTGGCCATTCTTATACCGGGCTCGTAGCCCCAATTTCTCCTCATCTGGTGGCTAATCTAGATCACCCCGATCTGAATGCTGTTGTTCCTTCTAGGCCACTAGTTTATTCTTCTAATCATCTCAACCCTACTCTCACCTTGATTTATCCCCTAATGTACCCTTCTTATCCGGCCACTTTGGCCCATCCAATCCAGGTTCTGGTGCACCAAGCACCCACTCCTCCTCCTCCTCTTAGGGAACCTTCTGTCGATCAGGCTATAATTAACAAAATCAATCGGATGAATGAACAATATAGAGAACTTAGATGTATGATTGACACCAAGGCAGTCCCCTAAATTTCTCTTCCTTCTTTCTCTACTTTTCATCTTCCTCCCTCTGAGATGTCGGTATACCACCATTACAATGGGACCTATAATCCCTTCATTCATATCAAGGACTTTCTTTATGAGTCGATAATGTGGGAAAATGACCCAAGGGCCCTTGCTTTTCTTTTCAGAAGATCATTATAGGGTGTTTGGTAGCGCTTTTAATTTTAAGATAACCTCATTTTTGAAATCAAGATTATTTGACTTCTCAATTTTATTTTTAAAATAAAAACAATCTAATTATTTGGTGTTTGGAAAAATTATAATAAGTTTTAAAAATTAGACAGTAGTATTTGGTTATGACCAGCGACTCTGCGAAACTCTCTTGGGCTCCCTTCGCAGAGAGGACCTGCAGCTCCCCCCGCGCGCACGTCTCGCGTCTCACCTCCCACGTCCTGCCTCCACATCTATCTCAAAAATAAAACAAGACCTGCCTTGTTTTTATTTTAGAAGAGATTATGTACATGGAGTATCTCACTTTTAAAAATGAGACAATAGTTAAAAATTGCAACCAAACACCTTATCTCTTTTATTTTTAAAATTTAGATCAAAAAGATGGAAAAAAACGTAACCAAACACCCTATTAGGGGGTTCAACTTTAGAGTGGTTCTACTCGCTTGACTCTTTGGAGGCGAGTAATTTCGAAACTGTCAAAGCTAAATTCTTGCAGAGATATCAAGATAGGGTCGGACCAACATATTCCATCATCGATCTTATGGCTGATGAATGAGGAATGATGAAGACTTTATCAGATGTGTTGATAGGTGGAGGTCAATGGCAGAAAGGCTTACTGATTCCATTTCAGAACCGGAACATGTGAAGATGATCATCACCAATGCCACTCCAGTTTTAAAGAACATGTTGGCTTTGCACCATCCCACCACCATGAGAGGGCATGGTACATTCAAACATAGCTTAGGGACTCACCTATCATGAACTTGTTTGATCTTAGACCCCGAGCTATCAAGAAAATCACTTTTACCATAACTGGCCCAGTGACTGAGGACGTAGTGACAAACGAAAACCTCAATGTTGTAGGGAACCCACCTAGAAATTATCAACCATTTAAAAACCCTCATCGACCTCAACCTCAACCTCAGTTCCAGCCCGTCAACAACAAGCTCCAATCCCTCATCCCCTAGTTATCCAACCACTGCGGCAACAACTGGCCAACTACAACCAAGCACCCCCTCCCATGGCCTACAAACCCCGAAAGGTTGGACCCAAGAGAAACTATTACTCGCCTTTGCCATACTCTCTTATGGACATCTTTAATGCACTCATGGCGGCAGGGCAAATTGCATTGCCAAGGGAGAAGTTGGAGTGGCCTCAAAATGCCAACATAGAGCGATACTGCTTATTTCACAGATATCTTGGGCACACCATGGAAAATTGTTTTTAGTTCAAAGACTACATCCACGACCTTAGTGAGCAAGGTAGTATTGACTGGGACCAGATGGGGAATACATCAGAATAGTGAAAAATCAACCTCAACGGCAGCACGCACCAGCTCAATAGCAACAAGAACAGAACCCCGACCTAGGGATTATCTAAAATCCTTTACCTCCACATGCACCCATGCTTGGGATCAACATGTTAATCCCATCTTGATCTCTTCCGAGGAGTATCATGATCAGGGCCAGAATTGGTAAGTCGAGGGAGCCACCTCTGCCATGAACATCAACTTACCTCATCGAATCGTCCACTCAATACCCCAAACAACTATGTCACCTAATCCCATCATACTAAATAGACTACCCATCATCCTGCAACATCACAACCCATCATCACACCACCAGCCATTCAACTCCAATCAGGACGGACTCTAATCTGCCCAACTAATCTACCACAAACATCACAACCACTAGGACCTATCATCATCCCGCCCCGTGCAAACATACCTACCTACTCTACTAAGCCTCAAGCCACCATCATTACGCCCGTCCCAAGTGCTCCCACCATTCGACCTAACCCACCACCCGCCACTACCACCCCAACTATAGCTCTTCAACTTGCCATAGTACTCAGGAGTGGGCGCATGTTCCAAAGGGTCTTTCCCCAGGCCGGTCGGTCATGATTGGTACCAGAAGCAGAAGAAGAACACATTGAAAAGCCGTTGACTGGGACATCCTAAGACTTGTTGAAACATCTTGATAAAACTGATAGAAATGTATGCCCTACAATCCAATCATATATGATATGATTCAACATTTCTAAATATACCTTATTCAATTAATTAGGCAAATTTTCATTATAAACTCTTATTAGATGCGAATATCATAATGAAGTCCTTAATCAAATACAATGATGATTAAATCATGATGAGATCATGATAATGAGATTGATCATCTAGAGGTATTTGATCTAAATGTTCCTAGTCATAGCATACTTGAGACGGGACATCAAGGATCCGGATAGACTAGTGTATGTGATATCTTCTTATGTGATGAGGATGACCGATCTCATTGGTCATTAGTGTGGAGACACTGAGATACACATACAGGTGTTCATTAGTTGAATGAGTTCATTAAACTAACTGAATTAGAAACCCAAAATTGTATCTTACCGAACTGTCAATCAGGGTTTTCTATTATCACGGTTGCATGGTTGGACCTTTAACCTGAGTCGCCAAAGATACCTTGTTGGGTGGAACTTGTGCTTTAACCATTGACTTATGGATCACCATTTAGATGGTCCAGTATAGCGATGGATCGGGTACAAGGAAAACCCGATGGAGGCAATTGAGCGGACAATAAGGGATCGTCCACTCTCGGTAAGTGAGAGTGAATGTCCTATGGGATAGTACTCTAAATCCATGGCCAAGGTAGATAGGATAATTAGAAAAGGAGTTTTCCAATTGATTCAATTCCGAGTATAGGATCCTATAGAGTTGGTACACTAAGGAGTTGACAGTCGATGCCATACTCCTTTTCGACCGGGACATTGGATGGACGAAAGTTTATATCCATGCAGTAACTGATGATGGAAAGGTTCAATGGAGATGAGATTATCCTCATAGCCATTTGGGATCATAGGATGTGGCTTGTACCCTTCATGATCAGTAGGCCGATTAATCTGTTATCGGATAACGAATTTAAATAAATAGAATTATTCTATTTTATTTAGGCCTCAACCAAATAGGCTATTAGTCCTAGTGGGTCACACACAAAAGGACTTATACACAAGTACAGGGGCAAGGGCATAATTTATGGAGATTTTGGGTTTTTATGAAAAATTCTAAAATTCTTTATAAATGCTAATGGTTTCAGCCAAACCCCATCAAACCAAGGGTGAAAACCACATCCCTAGCCTCCTCCCTACCTCCTCCTCTCTCTAGAAGGTGTCCATGGTCGATGGAGTTCCGTTCGGGAAGAGTTCTCGAGGCCTGTGCGAAGGGAGAACCTGCTATGGATGAAGTTCATGTGGATACTACTAGAGACCGAACATTTGAATAGTTTGAAGATCTTGAGAATCTCATCTCCTTCCTCTCCATGTTATTATATGAATCCCTATCAGGTATATTCGAACCCGATTTGATCGGTTTTTGGTTTTCGTCATTCGGTTCTAATTGAGACAGATTTAAAAAGAACCCATAGGAATCGTCGCTTTTGCTATACCACATTTTTATGGACGATTTCTTATAGTGGTATCAGAGCCCGGTTCAAGTCTCGGTCGAAACCGACGTCGAATCGACATTATTTCATGTTATTTGTGTTCCCGAATCTATGCAAACATCTATTTTGACGAGGCCACCATAATCTATGTATGACTCAGATAATATATTGGTTGGCTCTGGTAGAATCGCGTGATATAGGGCTTTCCAACTCTGCAAACCGTTTGAAGTTTGGATCTCCGTAGGGTTCGGGAGAAGCTCTAAAAGTTGACCTTTTTGTCATGCCCGAACCATCACCCGGATTTGGGGATTTTGTGAAATATCCATCCACAGACGAAATTGAGGCTTGAAAAAGGTTTAGGAGATAGGTAATATGATTACCTAACTTTTTATCTTGATCTCCAACTTTGAATGGCGGCGGAGGGAGAGAATTTTTTGATTTTTCTGGCGAACTAGGGTTCTGCAGAGTCTGGCGGCGCCGACCTGTTTCTTCCTGATTTCCCATTGCTATAGAATTTTTATCTGAAGGGACATATACATATTTGGAAACATCATTTGATGAGAATTCTAAATTGTAATTTTGAAGTATACTTAGCTTCCGGGATAAGGAGTTATCCTTATTGCAAAATGGAGATTTCTGTTACGGAATCTCGGTGACCGCTGGATCTTCTACCTCATTTTGCGGTCGATTGCAAGTTTTCCTGGATATGAGGCCGGTTGTTTTGGATTTCCTATTCGATAAGGATTCCAACGCATATTTTTTTTGGATTTTTTGGAGTCCGAGATAGGGAGATAAGGACCTGATTTTATGGAAACACTCATCCCAGATGAACAGTGCAACGGCCGCGACCTTATCGGGCGGAGAAGAAGAGTCCGAAGTGGACCCAGAACCGAATCTGGGTCAACTCCCGATTTGACCGGGGGCTCGCGCAAGCAGTCGCGTGTGCGCGGCAAGCACACTTGCAGCACAGATGCCGCGGACGGCGTGGCGCATTACGCCAGACACCATATTTTATGATTTTAAATTGTTAAAATCATAGAAAAATCTGAAAAATTGCTAGAAAATTCCAAAAACATTCTGAAAAACTTCTATAATATTAATTAACATGTTTTAAAGTGTTTAATGACATGTTAGATGATGTTAGGCTCTATTTACATAGATTCACTTGTGGTTAAACTTTAAAATTGTTTTAAAGGTTTAACTTAAATATTTAATATCTTAATTAATTTTGTAAAATGAGATTTTACAGAATATAAATTAGGACATTAATTTATGACTTTGCACAATATTGGGAATGCATGAATGTTCTAAATAGTTTAGATGTGTATGTTTATTTCATATAAATTGTTTATATGTTGTTGTCATGTTATTTTCATGTTATTTATTTCATGAAAATTTGACGTGCATGAAATTGAGAATTTCAAAAATAAAGTATATAATTTTATGCTGATATATATGATATATCTCATATGATTATCACGTATGCACTCTATGTTCATGTGATGAATGTTAGTGTGTATGGAGGTGATCATGGACTTAATTATGCTTGGCTTGTGATTGCTTTTAATTGTGTTGGTTATGTTATTAAATGGGGCCTGCGTGTGCCTCCTCTCTCTCTATACAATCTGATTGTACATTCTACCTCCATCCATTAATGTACTCCCCTTAGTTAAAACCAAGGTTTCTTATTAAGTTATGTACATTTGTGGGTCTGCATACCCTTAAGCCGCTTGTAAGAGTTAGAAGTCGGTTTGTGGAAGGTTGGAGAGCAGGACCACTTAGAGAAGCACCCTTCCGAAGTGGGAGCATACCAACTCAAGCATCTGAAGCAAGGATTTGCACCTATAGGGGTGCCTTAGGTGCATGCTTAGGGTTAAGTCCATGATCACCTATTTTTTATGCATATTTGATATGTGGATATTGTGGGAACCTCGGGAATCATTTTGCTTTGAAAAGACTTCTTGTTCTTGTATGTTTTGAAATATCGACATCCAAATTTTCTAGTAAAGTAGGTGATAGACCATAAAAATACTAGATAGTCCAGGTGATATTAAAAGAGTATAGAACCGAGGTTCGGGTTCTGTGAAAAGTTTTTTGACCTCTCTCCATCGGATGGTGTGAATATCCGATGTTCATTTATATCGAGCAAACACTCGAACACCCTTGATTAACAGCCATAGCGATCTTGTTTGATGAGAGCGTGCACATCCACAACATATAAAGAACACAAAGGGCCCTGGCCTTTTAGGCCCGATGAGATGCAAACAAGTTTGATTAAATTTTGTTTGAAGTTGATTTATGTTTAATTTAAGAATGGATTTTGATGTGGTTTGAAATGTTGATTTTAGATTTTCATTTGACTTGGATTTGAATGTTAAGTGTTTCGAGCTTGTTTGAATTGTTTGGTTTGTTTTACTTCAATTGGTTGAAGTTTATTTTATTTTTTGTTTGAACATGATATTTTAGATGTGTTGATCAATTTTGACTTGTTTAAGTTTAGTTGACATGTGTTAAGTCATTTTCATGTGATTTTCTCATGTCGGTGGGTGTTGTCATGCCAATTCGGGTGTGTTCGGTACGTTTTAGATGTTTTGAAGTTTGGTTCAAATTGATTAAACTTGAACTTCAGATTGTTAATGATCTGAATGTGACATGTTTTAAGATGAATTTCAGATGCATTAATGCTTTCTTTTTGTGTTCTTTTCAATTGGTTGTGAATTATTTGATTTGCACTTGTTTAAGCATTTGAATTCCAATGGATTAAGTGTATTGAATCAATTTTTCCAGATTGTATTAAATCTGATTTTTGTTGAATGTTAAAGCTTTAAAGATCTATTTTAAGCATGTTTTAAGGTTGGTTTGAATGTATTTTTAGATTTCATTAAGTTAACTTCAGATTTGATTAACTCTTGTTCGGTTTGCATCACATCCGGTCTGTCGGGCTAGTGTCGATGCCCGGTCACATGCAATCAGCTCGGCACTTGAAATGTTCATGTTCAAAATATTCCATGTCAATGTACATCAGATGTGGCAGTTCATATGCCATGTTCAATGCTGTCGATGGTGCAAATGTGTGAATGTCCTTCCCTTGGTGTAAAATCCACTTGATTGGGAGAATTTTGGCAGCATGCTGCCTTATTTTCCAATCAGTGTGAAATTTTACCCGTCCTACAAGGCATAGTCATTTGATTTTCCAAGTAGTGGGAAGGGTCCATCTGCAGTGGGAAGCGTGTCCCATGCCTACGCCCGGGTCAGTGTTCCGGTGCATGCCGGATGAGCCGCCCAATGAAGTGTTCAGTTGTGGACTAACTCCTTATTTAATTTTGGCATTTCGCCTTCAGATTTACTTAAGTGTGCTTTTTAAATGTTCAAGGCCCAATAGGCCAGCTTCATATCATGTCTCATGGCCTGAGAAGGCCGGCTTCATATCATGTCGGCCTGGTTGCCCCAATCTTGAGCTTCATGGGCCCTGGCGGCCTGTTTTGAGCTTCATGACCCAATGGGCCTGATTTGCACCTCCATGGCCCAGTTGGCCTGATTTGCACTCCATTTTTGCACCTTGACATCTTGTTGTAGCAGTGGAGTAGGTGAGCCTCAGAGGGGCTAGAATGGGTTGGCTAAGGTGCTGTTTAGGTGGGCTTTTGGTAGGACTGCACAAGGGGCAGGTTTAGGTGTGAACTAGGACTGGTTTAGGAATGCACAAAGGGCATTTTGACATGTAGAAATCAGGGCCACCCGGCTTAACTCTTGGCCCATCCGGCGGATTCCAAGAGGCCCGGGCTGTCACCCCTCCTTCCACACATCAAAGAGGATGTTTGGTTTGTTTGGGGGTGCTGTAGGAGCTGTATTGGGTGTGTTGCACATAGGGCAAACTAGGTGACCATCAAAGGGGCCTGACATGGGTGCTCACAAGGGGGGCAGAACTTGGGCCAGCAAGGGGGCCTGTTTTGGATGCCATTCGGGGCCTGATTGGGGGAGGTAGGAGGTGCATGTTCAAGTGACTATAAGTGGGGTCAAACAAGGTATGATATTAGAAGGTTTAGAGGCCAACATGGAGGGCCAAAAGGGTGCACAAAGGGGCTGGTTCAGAGGCATGTTTTAAGGGGCAGCAAGGGGCTATTTTTTGTGATGGCCAAATAGAGGGTACACTTGGGGCTTTCTGTAGACAAACGTGAAGGGCACTCAAAGGGGTTGAATGGGCATTACTCAGAGGGTATGCCACCATGGAGAGGGGTAGAGAAGAGAAGGGGAAGAGTTGAATTAAAAGGTTATATCGAAACACACTTTTTCAACTCACCATTTTTCTTCTTTCTTGCACTGTAGGTGGTGTTGAAGATGATGAGCTGAAGGTGCCACCAAACCCTTATTCTCTTGCTGTTGGATGAAAAAAGGGGGTCTTCTCCTTGCTGATGTTGATGGATGGAGCAAAGGGGTGAAGAGAGCTTGCTGCACTTGCTGAAGTTGGCACACCAATCAGGTGTGCTGGTTGCACTTGCTGCTGGCACGCCTGCTGGAGGGAGGTCTTTTCTCCTTCTTCTTCTTCACTTGGCACACCACAAAGGGGATGGAGAGGTTTATGACTTGCTGATGAATACATCGAAGCAAGGATAAGATGTCTTGGAGCAGGGTAGACGGAGGAGAGGCAGGGCTTCCGCAGGGTGATCAGCTTGCCTTCCACATGGCCAGCAGGGAGGTTTATATAGGAGTTGATGGCGCCATCTATAGGAGGAGATAAGGCTGGAAATTGTTGAGGGAAGATAAGGATAACTCAAGGTAGGTTGAGGATGATAAGGATAACCCATAGTTGGTTGTTGAGAGGGATAAGGATAAACCATGGGGGTTGTTGAGCTTGTTGAGGTGGTTGAGGGAGATAAGCCAAAGTTGCTAGCTATGCCATCAGATGGAGAGTTCGGCCAGCTCCCTAACTTGTAGAGGATTGTGCGCATGGAAGATGGGGAGGAGTTCGGCCAGCCAAGTGGAGGGAAGAGAGAGAGAGTGATCCAATCTAGACCATTCATCTAACAGACTCCCGATCCGACGGCTATCATTAATTTCGGCCGAAAATTGATTAAACATAGCCAAAATTAAATCAGAAAAATATGGGACAATCATTGATGAACATTGATCTTATGATCCATCCAAATGTGTGGCTGAGATTTCCCAAATTGCCCAGGATCTCTGATTTTACCAATTTCTCTGATCGGTGCGATCTCGGCCGTCGATAATGCCAAAAACTGTAATTGAGTGCAATTACCTTCTCCCATTGGCCAAATTTATTTTTAATGCATCAATATTAATAAGATCAAAGTTTTAGGTCATGAAATTTGAAAATTTCAGCTCATGGGTCGATCCGGAGCTAATCGGACCATTATGCACTTGGTGCGATGACATACGGCTTTTCGTCCAGATTTGCTCTTTCTTGCATATCTCTTCATCCGGGGGTTGGATTTTAGATCCGTTTTAAGCATTGCCTAGCTCTATCCAACCTTGACAATGTGTTAAAGTTGTAATTCTATGCTAGAGTTCCAATTTGTCCCAAAGTGTCAGGGGCAAAATGGTCATTTTGGTCTTCCGGTGTCCGTTTTCCATGTTTTGGGCACCGTTGCGAAGCTCTTGACCGGGGCTATGCAATGAGAACATTATCTTGGTCATTTGTAGCATGTAAATCCATGCCAAGGTATTTCCATAGCCTATTTACATCATCTATTCATGAATTTTCCAAATCTGGGTCAGATTTTCTGCACCGGCTTTGGCACTGCTGAAATTTGTATCAAGCAAGCTAAGTGAAAAAATTTGATGCCAACAGATATGTGCTACATGTTATACCTTAGATATATGATATTTTAAAGGTATTATATACTTAGCATATATTATTGATGAGACTAAAATAAAATCTCTCCTTGTTTTAATTAGGTCGATAAGCGTGTGACATTAAGAATGACTCACGTAGCCTTCCGTTATTATGGTCTTGATGAGCCAATCTTAAATTGGATGGGATAATTGCATGTTCGGTTTGTTGTGTTTCTCACAAGGAGAGATTGTGTTTTAAAGGCCATTCGGTTTGTTGTGTTTCTCACATGACTCATTCAGCAAGGGATTGGTGATCATGACCAAGGCATTTGCTGAACTTTGGGGTGGATCATTGCATGGCCTTGTTGTGTTTCCCACAAGGGCTATGTTAAGAATCTATTCTCATAATATAACAAGCGGATTTGACCTAACTAGAGTATATAGCTTGTTGTGTTTCCCACAAGGTTATAACTCTAGAGGCTGAATGACTAAGAATTGCATGAGTTGCAATTGGTGAAAGTTACCTACCTATTAAGTATGGGATGACTTGTTGTGTTTCCAACAAGGTCATCACCATAAAGTTAATAGGGTCTTAGTCCCCACTAGGATTTCATCGTGATATCCCGTCTTTGCATAATGAGGGTTATGCAAATTCGTCGAAAATTAGTGAGAGCATAAATTAGGATGAAAGATCATATCTTAATTTTAATGAATGTCTGCAATGTTATATTAATAAAATTATACCTCAGTGGTAGAATACGATAATAAACCACCATTAGTGTGGCATACTAGATGACAAATAGCTTAATAGCTCACACTTCTTAGACCGGTTTAGAACTAAGAGAATTGTTCTCATAGTTGACCAATTAACTATCCTACTTGAGAAGTAGGTGTCTCCTAGATTGTCTAATGATGTGAAAAATAGGTAAGATCTTATCTCATAGACAAGATGCATTGTTTGCCTTAAACTAGATGTTAGTCTCTATGAGACATTAATTATAGAGACAACATGGATAGATGGATATGAAATTTATCATGGATCATAGTGATGAGCTAACTATGGGCAAGTTAGAACAATAATACATCTTAATTACTTCTAGTTGGTGAGACCAATAGAAAAAAGTAAAATCATTAGATAGAAATAGGAGATAGTTAATAGTAATAGAAGGTGGTCAAGATAATATAGCCAGAATAAGATAGAATTCTTACACTATCATGATGATAGTAAGTGGAAGAGGAAGTATACAGTGTATTGTATATAATGCAAAGGTGGAGCTTGAGAAGCTTCATGCATCCAAGTCATTGACACTTACTTGTTTTAAATATACACTTAATAGTATTAGATACTATATGTGTATATCATAATATTAGATACTATGGATGCATCTAATGGTATGAGATACTGGATATGCATCTTATATCTACAAGGAGTTGTGGATGATGACAAGTAAATGAAGGCTTAATAAATAAGATGTTGACCTACATATGAAACGGTGCAAAGGTTGCATCATTATTAGTGAGAGGTGCAATTCTTTAATAACCTTATGGAGATGTCTTAATAATTAAGATTGCTATTATATCCTTCTACAAGAACATTATATGATTTTCTGCTTGAATAAATGTTGATTTATTCTAAGCTATGGAATTGATAGATGTTCTAATAGATTGAATGGCAAAGTGTTTTCCAGTGGGAGCTTAATGAATTGTTTAATCATATTTGATATGTTAACTCTCATGTTATGTGTGAATACTCCTTTTAAGAGGAAATGAGTTGATTTAGATCAATCTACACTTTAGCTTTATGTAGACATGGATAATGGGTTAACTCGTACATCTAGATGTATGTTAGCCCATATCTAGTAAGGCTAAATAATAATATTTCTACTTCATTATTTTAAAAATGATGTCTCTAGGTAGCATGGATATATGTACTTTATGAAATACAAATCTAAGATCTTTGAGAAATTATCTGAGATTAAGAATGAAGTAGAGATACTAATGGAATGAGTATTAGAATTCTTTGATGAGATCAATGAGGGGAATACTTAAGTACATAATTTACATATAATTGAAGGATAATAGAATCTAATGGACACCTCTTTACACATTTTAGCTTAATTGAGTAGCTAAAATCAGAAGCCATATTATGTAAGACATAATATGAACAATGACAAGCTTTGCAAAATTCCTCTTTGTCTAATTTTGGCTAAGTACTCATTATAACCACTTGATCTTAAGAGGTACCTTCTAAGTCTATTCTGATTATTCCATATAGGATATGAAAAAGGGGTTAAAACTTGACCGTAAGCAAGTTAAGGTTTCAGAATGTCCGACATGGTGAAGAAGTATAAGCCTAACAAGTTGGAATATAAGACTATGAAGTGTTGGCTTTTGAAATATCCTAAGGAAACTTCTGAATATTAATATACCACCCTTATGTATAAGGGTATGTGTTGCTCAGCTAACTATATTTCTAAAGGAAAAGTTTCTTCTTAAGAAAGATAGTGGGAGCAAGATATATATAGAAGATGTTCCAGTCCTACAACCCAATGACACTTCTTTTAAGGTACTAGTTAATAATTATACAAGGACAGTTCTTAGGTCTTTACTTGTGTCCATTTAACCTAAGAGATACGTGAGACATATCTCTGATGAATGAAATGAGACATAAGATAGAAAGGATATTGATCCTAGGATCTATAAAGAACCAATATGAGATATTGATTCATAAATGGAAAGAGACAATAAAATCCGATACAAACTTTATCTATTCTAATCAAGTTTAGAACTTGATAGTTCCACCTGAGAATATAGTATCCATAAGAAATAAATGGATCATTAAAGAATAGATTGGAGTGGAATAGAAGGTAGATACCTTCAAAGGTGAGAATAGTTGAAAATGATATCATCGAAGTCAAATGGTTGACTATGATAAGATCTTTTACCTATTCCATAGATTAATCTATTCGGATTTTGATTGTTACACACTATGATTATAAGATAAGCTAATTGGATGTTAAGATAGTGTTCCTCTAAGGTATTTTGAGGAACAGGTGTAAATGATACAACTATAGGGAATGAAGTCCCAATAACATCCAAGAAGAGTGTGTATTAAGGTCTATTTATGGACTGAAATAAAGCTTCCCATAAATCATACATAAGGTTTAATGAGTTTAAATCTTATGACTTCGTTAAGAACGAAGAGGAGCCTTGTGTATTCAACAAGATAAGTGAGAGTGCTGTTACTTTCTTGATATTTTATATGAATGATGCACTACTCATTGAGAATGAAGTAGGTGTATTATCATAAGTGAGCCTAGCTATCAAATTAATCCTCCAAACATAATTCAAGTTTCAAGATCTATGTAGATAGATCTAAAAGTAATGCTCAGTTAATGTACGTAGTCACCATAGTCAAAGGGTTTGACATGATAAACTCCAAGATAGGTTTCTTACCTATGTGGTGTGGAGTTGTTTTCTCTAAAGTGATGTCTTTGAAGATTTCTTGAGAGATAACAAGATCACATTAATAGAGCCCTTATGCCTTTGTCATATGGTCTATCATTAATGTGATGCTACGTACATGATGTAATAAATGCTCTAAGTTTTATGAGCATTCATCAGGAAGATCCAGGTGGGAGTCACTGGATAGTTTAGAGATATATCATTTGTACTTGAGAAGCACAAAGAATGTATCTTTATACATTGAAGGATAAGGCTTGAAGTCTTTTGTTTTACAAACACAAGACTCTAATTAAATAAGTTTGATATTAAGTCAGAATAATGGTGGTGCAGTGAGCGGGAAGAGTTCTATGTGATAGAACACTGTAAATTCTACAATATATGTAAACAAGTTTATATAGTGGATTCACACTACTTGAGAAGTAGTCTAGATGAAGATTTTTATCTACATCTTAGATATGGGATTCTTTCAATTTTCTCTAAATGTATACCATTGTTTTGAGAAAACAATGGGGTAGAGATGATGTCTCATCAGAAGTTTAGAACTTCTGTGGCGACACCATACAATTAGAGAGATTACAGCTTATAAAGATATAATTAAAGATAGAGTATCTACCGTTAATAATATTGTAGATCCACTAACTGAAGCAGTTACTCAAAGAGTGTTTGAGCTTCACCTCAAGCTGATACAGATCAGCCATATGGGTGATTGGCTTTATTACAAGTGAGATATTGATAGAAATGTATGCCCTACAAGCCAATCATATATGATATGATTCAACATTTTTAAATATATCTTATTCAATTAATTAAGCAAATCTTCATTATAAGCTCTTATTAGATGCGAATATCATAATGAAGTCCTTGATCAAATACAATTATGGTTAAATCATAATGAGATCACGATAATGAGATTGATCATCTAGAGGTATTTGATCTAAATGTTCCTAGTCATAGCATACTTGAGACGGGACATCAAGGATCTGGATAGACTAGTGTATGTGATATCATCTTATGTGATGAGGATGACCAATCTCATTGCTCATTAGTGTGGAGACACTGAGATACACATACAGGTGCTCATTAGTTGAATGAGTTCATTAAACTGACCGAATTAGAAACCCTAAATTGTATCTTACCGAACTGTCAATCAGGGTTTTCTATTATCACGGATGCATGGTTGGACCTTTAACTTGAGTCGCCAAAGATACCTTGTTGGGTGGAACTTGTGCTTTGACCATTTACTTATGGATCACCATTTAGATGGTCCAGTATAGCGATGGATTGGGTACAAGGAAAACCCGATGGAGGCAATTGAGTGCACAACAAGGGATCGTCCACTCTCGGTAAGTGAGAGTGAATGTCCTATGGGATAGTACTCTAAATCCATGGCCAAGGTAGATAATATAATTGGAAAAGAAGTTTTCCAATTGACCCAATTCCGAGTATAGGATCCTATAGAGTCGGTACACTAAGGAGTTGACAGTCGATGCCGTACTCCTTTTCGACCGGGACATTGGATGGATGAAAGTTTATATCCATGCGGTAACTGATGATGGAAAGGTTCAATGGAGATGAGATTATCCCCATAGCCATTTGGGATCATGGGATGTGGCTTGTACCCTTCATAATCAGTAGGCCGATTAATCTGTTATCGGATAGCAAATTTAAATAAATAAAATTATTCTATTTTATTTAGGCCTCAACCAAATAGGCTATTAGTCCTAGTGGGTCACACACAAAAGGACTTATACACAAGTACACGGGCAAGGGCGTAATTTATGGAGATTTTGGATTTTTATGAAAAATTCTAAAATTCTTTATAAATGCTAATGGTTTCAGCCAAACCCCATCAAGCCAAGGGTGAAAACCACGTCCCTAGCCTCCTCCCTACCTCCTCCTCTCTCTATAATGTTTCCATGGTCGATGGAGCTTCATTCAGGAAGAGTTCTCGAGGCCGGCGCGAAGGAAGAACCTGCTGTGGATGAAGTTCGTGTGGATACTGCTAAAGATCGGACATTTGAACGGTTTGAAGAGCTTGAGAAGCTCATCTTCTTCCTCTCCATAGGATAATATGAATCCCTATCAGGTATATTCGAACCCGATTTGATCGATTTTCGGTTTTCGTCGTTCGGTTTCAATTGTGACAGATTTAAAAGGAACCCATAGGAATCGTCGCTTCCGCTGCACCAAATTTTTATAAACGATTCCTTACAAAAAACCTAGCACAAATCTCTATCTTAGAGTTGATCAAAAGATCCAAAGTCTATCAAGTGGTTCTCCAACAATACTTATAGCGGGTGATGGTGAACGAGTGCCTCTGCCCAGAAAAGATCTCATCAGTTTTGGTCTCGAGAAGTGAGTACCCGGCCCTTACATTCATAAAGGATGAATTGGCTGACCCAGAAATAAGGAAATGTGCCTTATGTATCACAGTCCACATCAATGGAGTTGGCATTAAGTCATGTTTAGTCGATACCAGAGCCTCCATTAATGTTCTGCCACCAGAAACATTACGTCTTTGTGAAATTTCTAAAGTGGACGTCCAGCCATCTCAAATAACAGTGACCGCGTATGACAACTCAAAAAAACCCGCTGACGGCATGATTACATTGGATGTTAAGCTCGGGCCTCGAACAGTCACTGTTGACTTCCACATACTAGAGATGGATCCAACTTTCAAAGCTATTCTGGGATGACCCTATTTGGAAACACTAAAGGCAGTCGCCTCCACCAATCACCAGTGTCTTAAATTTATTTACAAGGGACAAGTGATTAAAGTGATGAGCATGCCCTTAGACCATCCATCATCTCCACCACCACCCCTCGGGTTACCAAACGATTCGATTTTGACAATACTAGATCTTTCAAGAATAAGTAGGCAACCCAGGCAAGTGTGGAGAAGAAAAAGAGAGGAAAATGAAACTATTGGGTGGCTTATAATGAAGAGTTTGGGATACCAGGAGGGTCGAGGACTAGGCAACGAACTGCAAGGCACAACTAAGCCAATCAATCCAATAAGGTTACAACAAAAAAGTGGGGTTGGGTATGACGGAACGACTGCCAATGGTCAGAATCTCAAAAGCAAATACTTTTCTGGATGCTTACAAAAAGTTTTTTATCAAGAAAGAGACCATTCAACTGGCTGAGAACAAGGAAGAGCAAGAGCTGGAACAAGACAAAAGAAGAAGAACTGACGACCCTGAAGATGACTTGTATCCTAAAATATCTTTTTTGTTTTTCACTAATGAAGAAGGGTCAAGCAAATAACTGCTCCAAGCTAAACCACCTGTTAACCCACCTAAGGGTCATGTTACCAAATCGACTCAAGAAAAAGTCCAACCAACTCCAATAGGGCCTTCCCTCATTATCTCATCTTTTGGGGTTGATGCCCCAACTCACTGTGATGCTCTCCCCGGGCTTCTTGGCCCGATCCCTATTTTTGGGTCCCCAGACCCAACTTATGGGTCCACATACCCACTTGTTGCTCTTGGGCCATCAAGCCCCTCTACTAAATCTGGGCCTCTGTGCCCATTTTCTCCAACTCTTGGGCCCTCAAGCCCATCTCTTGAACCCAGGCCCTCGAGCCCACATCCTCCTTTTAGGCCCACGAGCCCACCTTCTTTCATGATCATTCGGCCTACTGGCCCATCACCTCTCTCCGTCAACATTGGGCCTGAGAGCCCCCTCCATCAAACATTGCTTGAAGTTTTTCTCTCTTTATCAATATCTCCGCATACTCTAGCTCCCGTAACCAATCTCACCCCAAATCGGGCACATGAAGCCCATTCTATCTTTATGTTTAGCACTTTTCAAAAAAAACGTCCTGCTTGAAACTTAAATTTCGATCGAGGAAACATCTCAACTTGCCCCAAAAGGGCATTCGCCCCAAGGAGCCACTAGATCCTTCATTGAACTCCTTTGCCCTCCATTCTCTCCAATAAATTACACTCCCTCCACCTCCTTTTTCTCCCCTTATTTACCTTCTTCTTCTATAAGTTTAGTTTCCAATAAAAATAGAACAAAACTCAGAGGTAGGAGAGTTCCAGAAAGACACCTGCATCAATTAGCTCAGAAAAGCATAGAATGTGCCAGGTGTCGACTCTGAAAATCCTCAAGAAAAGGTGAAAGATAGGATAGGGGAAAAGGGAGTGAATTGGAAAACACTCGGAAAGCGGTAAAATCCTCACCTCGGTCCCACACTCACATTGATCCCCAAACATTCATCTCACTATGTCGCTCTAGCACCGAAGATGGTTTGGGCCATGTGGGAGGAGAGTGAAGAATGAATTGAGTTAAAGCATGAATAAAAGAGGTGGTCACCAGGAGCCGCGGGCTCTGCTTTATGGAATTGAATAAAAGATTAAGTTAGATGATCGTGTGTAACTTAGTGAGGGAGATTGAGATGTGAGTTCAACCTTCTTCTTCTTCGGCCGGCCGATGAAGAAGAGTCCAACCAGTGCTAGCTTGATCAATTTGTGCAACTTAAAACAATGAATTAAGTGAAGAGTTTGATTAAACTTGATAGAAGTGTAGAAACTGTAACAAAATATGAGAAATAAGCAATTGAAACCAAACTCACCGGCTTCGGGGTGAGCCTTAACCCTTTTTTTGTATTTTTGGTTATGTAAAAATGATGCAAACTAAACTAAAATATGTTATAACAAATAAATAGACTAAATGAACTGAGTTAAGAAGAAATTATGAAGTGAATTGGCTTGAATTGAAGCCGAGTTGGTTGAAGAAGGCCGGTTCGGGAAGCCATGCACCCTTCTGGTGCGACTTTGGTGAATAAAATTCTACGGACATCCCCGAGGTTGGAATCGAGTTCCGTTTATTTATATAAATGGGGAACTCGGAGAGGAAGGGATCTATTGTTGATGACTTCTCCGGAATCTATTTGTACAAGCCTGTAGAAAATCTGAAAGTGGACAGATATGTAAGAACAGAACCTGGATGCATGCCCTCAGTGCAGCAATTGCCACGGACAAACGGAAAGTCAGAATTGAGTGCCGCTAGTTTTAAATGAAAGAGGACATGGAGAGGAACGATTCTTATGTTAACTATTTTGGTAGAAGAAGCCCCAAATTTTCTGTAGAAGCCGATAAAGTTTTGTGATGTAAAGCACATGGATTGGGCCTTCTTCACTTCGAGATCGATCTCTCGACGTCAAATCGGCTTTGGACATCGGGACAGCCTTGGGAGAGAGCTTGGATGACCTCATGATGAGCTAGGCATGGGGGGGGGTTCTCCTGGTTCGTTGGGAATAACCCTCAATTTGTAGAGATGGAGAAGCAGTTCAAAATATGGAAACTGGCCCGACCGTGCCCCCGCCTTTCAAAGTAGGTGAGGGCACGTAGGGTGCGCCCTGTACCTGAGGTTGCACAGAGCGCGCCCTCACCCTGGGGGTGAGGTCTGCACGCCCTCCTGTTTTAAAGGAGGCGGGGGCACGTTACACGTCTCATTGCTAAAAATCGCCGGAACCTTCCAGAAATTGCTAAACATTGGACTTGACAAGATGAACGTGCCCCCGACCCGGGGGCATGGTCAAAATAAATGATAATTAACGGGGGAAACTTTCTAAAAATTGGTTTAGAAGGTGCTAACCGCAGCTCCTCAAGTTAGTAAACCAGTCGGCATGACTTATGAGATGTTTGCACGGGGCTTTCTACCGGTTTACCCTCTTGCGAAAAGCCAAAAACCGCGGTGGAGATCCGAAAGGCCATGGTTCCGGTCGAGGAATCTCGGGTCAACTCGGAATGACTTAAAATGATGACCGAACAAGTCCAGTATGGTTAGAAAACCTGAAATTATCGAAAAATCTGAGATTAACCCGATAAACGTGAACCGAAGCTTGGAAAAACCGGGAAACCCTAAAATCAACCTAAACGGCCGTATGGCCCCGGTTGTTGAAAATATACGGCTAGGATCAACCCGAATGCCTGAAAAAGCCCGGTGATGACCGTAAAGGCCTAACACATGGTCCGAGATAGCCGTGTCAACACGGATAAAAAAGCCATTATAGACCAACACCTACCGAAATGACTTCTCGGAAACCCTAAATGTTACGGAACACACGCGGGACTTCCAAGACCTTCAAGTATAGACCATTCAAGGTCGATCATTGAGAAGGCTTCGTGTTTTCATGATTCACGCTCTCACTTGAAGGTTATGAGTTTATTCAGGAAATCATCGGTCCATTCCCAACTCACGAGAGGCTCCACCAACGTCCTTAGCTCATCTCCATGAGGTAATCCGGATCAGATAACAGTCAAATAAAGAATATCGCCAATGGAATAGGAGTCTGGAGCTCCAAATCATGCCAATTTGGCGTGTCTACAGCTTGCCTCGCCTTGATGTCAGCTTTGCAATGGAATGGCATGTAGCGGAGTGGAGTGAAATGTAGAGAAAACATAGCGAAGCGAGATGGATCCTAGTGGAATGTAGTGGAGAGAAATGGCGATGGATTGAAAAGGTGGCATCAAGGTGCAGATATAGACATGCTCAATGACCATATTTGGCAAGACGAATCTCCTCAAGTGTCCTGGATGACTGCCATGTTTTATCAAGTCTTCCTTTGTTCAATTGGTAAGGGATGTGCCATGGGCACGAGAAAAGAATTGCCAACCCCCAATGCGGTTGGGAGTCCCCGAAACATGGGTTCGTAGGTTCATCATCAGCTGGTAACCTGATCTTTGCGGTGTTCCTATATTGTGGTGGGCTAAAATTTTAAAAGAGATTTGTTTTGAAAAAGTAAAAGAGTACCAATCGAGCACATTCAGGCTCTCATATTCATTTAAGTCTTCCAAGAGACAAGATTCAATTCGGAATGGAATGATCTCGAATTTCAAAAGGCAAATGTTGAAGCACAGACAGTGAAGATAGTGACGGTGCAAGTTCTGATCGAATAGGAGGCCCTTGGCGGGATGAAGTGACTGCCATGGTGCGATGAATTGCAAGAGAGTGGTAGTGGCCACATGGGGATAGAAATAAAAGATTTGAAAGCACAAGGTGATTACCGAACACGGTGGGATTAACAAACACGGTGGGATTAGAGAACACGGTGGGATATTAGAAAGATCAGAATTGGGGTATACAATGGGAGAATATCCCTGGTAGGGTTTAGAGATATCCCGACGGAGGTAGAAGATCATGAATGGATGTATGCAATGATAATGAAGAATGCAATGCAACTAATACTACATGATGCATGCTGGGCTCAATAAAACAAAAATAAGACTTAACAATTAGTTGAAGATATAGATTGTCTATGAGGTCAAGATACCCATTCAGGAACCATCGTCCCTCATAGCGCAACTTTGGCTTATCCATGAACACGAAAGATGACCCGACCGTCATAGATTTTGATGAAGGGGATCTCGAGTCAAGTCTTCTTCGCATTCACGGTCTTCAACAATAATGCATAAGATAATAATACACGACTAACGACATATATGCTAGTTGACAACTTATAAGAAGTTTCCCATGTCGATCCTTCCATTTTCATGAGCAACTCTTGGCCTCTTCTTTAGAGTGTCATCAGAATGAGGCAGTTGAAGTGGCGTTAGTGGACACGACTTCCGTGCCTCCTCCACGTGGTTGTTCCCATGGAGCCGGCGGTAGCGGACACTAATATATGTAGCAGACTTTAGCTCTTTTGGTGTTGTAGCTGCTTTTCTTCCTTGTTGTAGCACTTGATGGTGTAATCAGGTCCTTATCTGTTTGCTTCAATGTTGTTTGATCTGTTGGCGAGACTTCACCCTCCTTGACTTGTGTTTCTTTTATGAAATACTCAATCAATGTGTTAGATCTACACTATGGCTTACCACCTTACTTATTGTCATCCTACCTTGTTTGTATGTCAAGGGGGGATAACCTTGTTGACCAGGTAGAATGCACAAAATGACTAACAAAATAAACAAGGTAAAAGTTAAGAGAGCTTACCTGCTATGGCGAGAGTCACTCCCTTCTTGATCTCAGAATCCTGAAACACTTAATAAAAGAGATTAAATCTTTACCATGGCTCATCTCTTTGTCTATTGCTGTCTGCCTTGACTTAGGTCAAAGAGAGAAGCCTTCTTATTAAAGTGTAAAAATAACCTAAATGACCGAAATGAAATGGTTAAGATAACTTACCTGTCGTTGAGAAAACATTCCCCTCTTACTTTAAAGTCCCTGAAAATACTTGATAAAAGAGGATTAGATCTTCACAACGACTCATCCCTTTGCCTACTATGGCCAACTTTGACTTAGGTCAAAGGGAGGAGCTCTCTTAACGGGGTGATAATAAAGATAAACATGCAATGCAGAACTGAAACATGCAAGACATAAAAATAAACATGAATGCTAGCAAAGGTAAAAATCAAGGTTATGCCAAGTTAAATGATGCATTTTTTTAGATCTTTGAAAATCATCATTCTTTTGGATTTTTCGAAAACAATCATTTTTTTTAAATTTTCAAATATTCAGGTTTTTTTAAAATTTGAATTTCTTTTGAGATTTTGAAAATATTCAATTTCTTTTTGGATTTCAATTTTTTTTTGAGATTTTGAAAATATTCATTTTTTGAGATTTTTGTGGAGAATGTGTCTTTATCATGACAATTCATCGGTCTTTGAGTGTTAATCAAAATTCAAGCGATAAACACCATGTGAAAATAAGGTTCCCTATCCAGAATCTTTCTTGCCCTCTTCTTTTGATCGGTTTGGATTCCCCCTGAGTTTGGATAGTTTACCCTACCCTAGGGGTTTAAGATGGAAGAATAATAGAAGAAATCTTTGATAGGATTTGGGGGGTGTTGAGGAGGGTTTCTCTACTCATCCCCAAATTGCCTGTTGGGGTTCGGCCTCTTCGGGTCTTTTCTACATGTGGCACTCACTTAGACAAGTTTTTGACCTGTGGGGTCATTGCCCATCTTTTGATGCCTTTTCTTTGTTTTCTACTTTTTCGGGTACTCATTCAGATAGGCCCATATTTGTTTAAAACTGTGGGGTTCATTGCCCATTTTTTGGCACCCTTTTGAACCCTATGAGACGGCCTCCTACTAAGGCGGCAGGCATTTTTGATACTATCCTCCTCCAGTCTCCTTCACCTACCTTGGACCGAATAGAAGAGAATAGGGTAAGGGTCCCTTTTCCGCCTTTAGGGTTCTGCCTTGCCTCCCTCGAGTGTCGGGCTATCTAGATTCTGGGATCAGGAGGTGTTGTGTGTGCAGGGTGATGACTACCCTTGTCCTCTAGTGAACACTCTAGGATCGATGGCTTAATATCATACCAGAAATTCTCCGTCTTTTTCTAAGGAAAATATTTTTTGAGGTAAATGCCGTTCCATGGATGATTCAGTTTTTCTCCATCGACATTGGTTAGCTCATATGTATTGCCTGGATATTTTTCAGTGATAACGAAAGGCCCTTCCCAGTTAGGTTGTAACTTAGAGTGGGGACCACCCAGCTTAACGAATATGTGTTTGACTACCATCTCACCGATTTTGAACTTTCTCTCTACCACCCTCTTTTGAAAAAACCTTTTTAATCTATTCTGATAAGTCTGGGCATGCTCGAAGATAGCCAACCTTCTTTCATCTAGGAGTTCAAGTTGTGCAAGGAGAGATTCTCATCTCTCATCGACAGGATGTCCCTATCGAGTTGAACTCGGAGTGACGGAAAGAGTACTTCGTATGGGACCACCGCTTCCATCCCATATGCGAGAGCATATAGGGTTTGACCAATGGGGGTCCGCACAGAAGTATGATAAGCCCATAGGGCATCTACAAGCTTATCTAGCTAGTCTGCGAAATTGCTAGACTTACAGGTTTTCTTAATAATTTTGATCAAGGTTTTGTTGGTGGCTTCTGCTTGACCATTGCCTTGCAGGTAGTATGGAGATGAATGGTGCAATGCAATGCGGTACCAGTTGCAAAGATCTCGCAGATCTTGAGAGAGAAATTGTGGTCTGTTGTTAGTGATGATGTCATTGTGGATCCCGAACCTGGCGATGATGTTGCGTTTGATGAAGGAGCACAGTGTTGATGCCTTGATCTCCACGAATACTTCTGCTTCTGCCCACTTAGTGAAGTACTCTGTTGTCATCAGGATGAACAATTTAGAATGGATTTTAGAGTTAATATCACTTAGAGGGCCAATTATATCGAAAGCCCACATGATGAAGGGCCATGGGGCATGAATCGAATGAAGGGAAGATGCGGGAGAATGGATCTTGTCGGCATAGAGTTGGAAAGAATGGCAGTGTTAGACAAAGATGGAGCAATTCTCTTCTAGGGTTGGCTAATAATACCCTTTCCTGATGATTTTCTTGGCAAAAGCTTGAGCATTGACATGGTTCCCACAAACCCCATAATGTACTTCCTTAAGCACCAACTCTGCTTCTTCTTCATCAATGCATCTAAGCAATATTCCGCTCAGGCTCCTCTTATTGAGAATCCCTCCTAGGATGGTATACCTCTGGGATACTGTCCTAATGGCCTTCTTTTCTTTTGCATTTGATTGAGGGGGATATGACTGATCTTGACAATACCTTACGATCTCATCAAACCAAGACTTTTCATCCTCATCTAACTCTTCTAACTCGACTAGAGAAATCTCCTCTTTCTGCTCTAGATATTCCTTCCTGCCAAATCTCTCCTTGACCTTCAGAAATCGACAATCCTTAATAGCCAACATCGACCTTCTATGGACATGGATAGTCCGCACCTGTCTACCTAGCGAGACTGATAGAGATGAAGTTAAGGAGGCTAGGGCATCAGCAAGTATGTTCTGAGCTCGAGGAACATGGACAAAAGTGAGTTTGGAAAAGAGCTTGATGTAGTAAAAGGTGAGTTCTTGGTAGGGTTTGAGGTTTGGATGAGAAGTTTGGTATTTGGTTAGGACTTGGAGATGGATTAGTTGGCTATCACCTATCACCCTCAAATTTGTGGCACCATAGAAATGAGCTGCCTCCAGCCCGGCCAGCATGGCTTCGTATTCATCTATGTTATTGGTTGCTGGGAAGTCGAGCTGAAATGCCTATGGAATGGTGACACCCTTGGGTGATAGAAGGACAATTCCTATTCCCTTACTGTGTGAATTCAGAGCCCCGTCAAAATATAATGTACAAAGATGGGAAGATCGGATCAACATTAGTTTGTCATCCGGGAGCTTCGACTGGACTGGGTCAAAAAGGCGTATAGGGTGATGGGCTAGATGTTCGGCAATGGCATAGCCCTTAATCGCCTTCTAGGGGACATAGGTGATATCAAACTGTGAAAGGAAACGCTACCAATGACCTAACCGATCAGTTAGAACAGTTTTCTCAAGGAGGAATTTGATGGGATTAATGCGGGTGATAAGATTGACATCATGAGCTAAGAAATAATGTTTAATGTTCTGAACTACCCAGACTAGTGCAACATAGGTCTTCTCCACTACAATATACTTTTGCTCACATGGATCAAAAATCTTTGATAAATAGTAAGTTTCCCTCTCTTTCCCTTCTTCATCCACTTGTGCAAGGACTGCCCCAAGAGAATTCTCCAAAACTAAGATATATTATACTAAGGGCTTGCCAGGGACTGGTCATCTAAGCACAGGGGGACTAGCCAGGTATCTTTTCAAACCATCGAATGCATCTGGCACTTTGAATCCCATTTAAACTCGGTCCCCACCTTGGTCAACTCATTGAAAGGTTTACACCTTTGGGAATATTGTGAGATGAACCGGCGGACAAATTGTAGCCTCTCGATTAATCCTCGAAGTTCTTTCAT
The DNA here is from genome assembly GCA_036172225.1 of Cryptocoryne crispatula var. balansae. Lineage (NCBI taxonomy): Eukaryota > Viridiplantae > Streptophyta > Magnoliopsida > Alismatales > Araceae > Cryptocoryne > Cryptocoryne crispatula. The sequence goes on from CM069930.1 coordinate 12,965,226, forward strand.
ATTTCTAAGAGGAGGCATACCAATGATTGCTTTGGCCTTGTTTGGGTCGATCTCTATGCCCCTTTTGCTCACTATGAACCACAACAATTTTCTTGAGGATACTTCAAATGTACATTTCTTTGGGTTCATTTTTAATTTATATTCCCTAGCCCTTTGCAAGACCCTTCTTAGCACTTTAGGATGATCTTCTCGGCTTTTGGACTTAATGACCAGGTCATCCACATACACCTCTACAAGGGTATGCATCATGTCATAAAAGATAGCCATTATGGCCCTCTGATATGTAGCACTAGCATTCTTCAGTCCAAAGGGTATGACGACATAGCAGTAGGTTCCCCAAGGTGTGGTGAACGAGGTCTTCTCCTGGTCCTCTTCGGCTAACCGGATCTGATTATACTCGGAATAGCCATCCATGAATGACAGCATTTTGAACCCAACAGTGTTATCAACCAACACGTCAATATGAGGTAGAGGAAAGTCATCTTTAGGACACACTCAGTTCAAGTCCCTGAAGTCTATGCAGATCCGAACTCGTCCATCCTTCTTCATTATAGGGACTATGTTTGCCACCCATTGCAGATAAAGAACGACCTTAATGAATCTTGCTTGATGTAACTTGTCGACCTCTTCTTTCATCTTAAGTACAACATTAGGGTGGAATCTCCTTAATTTTTATTTGACTTTGGTAGCTCCAGGTTTCAAAGTTAAATGATGTTCCATCAACGACCCGACATGTCTTTGTTTGTCTATGTGAACGTGTCCTTATATTCTTCCAAAATTTTAATTAAGCTATGTTTCTTAGTGGTAGTAAGGTTTTCAATTAGGAAGATTGTCTTAGGATCTTCCGGTGTTCCAAGATTTAATTCTTTTGTCGGTTCATCCACCATGGCTGATGGTTCTTCAAACTTTTTAAGTCCAGATGCATACGCATTAGCCAAGTCCTCAATTCCTTCCTCGAAATCAGGATCCTTTTCTGATAAAACCACATAGATTCCCAGTGTATGATCTACATTGAATTCATCCTCATATTGGATTTCGTCAAGCTGGATAGCATTTTCTAAAAAACTTAGCAGCCTTGCACATTCCTTGCACTTCTGATCTAATTGCTGGAGATATCTCTCTGGAACGCACTTACCTCGAGTTTTCTTCTTCCCTAACCTAACTACTCCTAAAGAAGACAGAATTGGAAAAGCGGTATCTACAGTGGGTGAAGGATTGAGCAGATCGATCAATGAGTCGGAGAAGAGGGGTCTCTGGTTGGGAGCACCCTCCGAGATAAGTAGAGACGTCTCCTCAACGAAAAACTCAGTTTCTGAGATGACATTTTTTTGGGTGTTTTCAATAATAGAAATAAAATGAGCCGGTGGGGCTCGAGCATAAGTAGAAAACTTAAGCAAACATAAGAAAAATGGGCTTGTGGGCCTGATAATGACAAGAAATAGGTAGATAGGCCTAAACCTAGTGAAAAGATCCAAGGGGCACGTGGGCCCAAGTGGTGGGCACGTGGGCCCAATGCTAGAAAAGAAATCTAAAGGGCACATGGGCTCGATTGGTGGGCACGCAGGCCCAATGTTGTTGAATTGAAATGGGCATAGAAGCCTAGTGGAGTAAGAAAATTTGAATGGGCTCTTAGGCCCAGTGATTAGTTTGGTTGGCCATTTCGACCCAGAAGTGGGAATCATGCTAGAAAGCCCATCGAGCGAGTTTAGGAGGGAGAGCATGAGGATTTTGAAGTACGTGATCGTAGGATACGGCTCACGTGGGATGTTGATTGGAGGTGAGTTTGAGTGGACGAGTTGTTTAGGGATGGATGCGCCCTTGCCTAGTTCTTCTTTTTCCATGAACAACTGAGCCAAAGATGTACTCAGGTTTTCCACTTCTTCCTCTTGCTCTGGTGCCTTCCTCCTCTTGGTTGGTTCTTCTTCTTTGCCCCCGGCCATCATCATGGTCTCCCCTTTGATGAAGAATCTTTGGAGTCCCATTGCATTTTTGGCCGGTAGACTATCCTCGGAGTGAAACTAGGCTCATAGCCAAGCCCGTGCCTTCTCAGTCTTTGTACAACTTCAACGGGGTGCACGACCCCCTGCAGTTCCTTTCCCAGCCCCTTTCCTGGCTGATAGTCCATTCCTTTCATCATCTGCCAGGCAACTATTTCTGGAGGTGTTGTCAACACCATGATACTGGGCAGTTTGTAGTTGAAACCAACGGTTGGACAAGTTCTGATATCGGCAGTGCAGAAGAGAGATCATCCACGTCATTCAGAATGAGGATGTTGGTTACTTTGATTACTTGGCCCTTGTATGGGAACTTCAGACATTGATGTTTAGTGGAGGCAACAACTCCTATTGCCTCAAGATATGGGCATCCCAAAATAGCTTTGAAAGTGGGGTCCAATTCTAACACATGGAACTCGACGGTGATAGTACATGGCCCGAGCCCTACTTCCAATGTAACCACCCCTCATGCCGGCTTCTAGGAGTTGTCATATGCTGTCACCGTGATGGAAGAAGGCTTGATTTCTTCATCGGAGATGCTGCAAAGTTGCAATGTTTCTGGCGGCATGACATTTATAGATGCACTGGTGTCAATCAAGAAAGACTTAATCTCCACGCCTCTGATGACTACTGTGACGCGTAAGGTGTACTTTCTGATCTTAGGCCGTGCCAACTCCTCCTGTGTAAATGTAAGTGCCAGATGCTCACTCCTCAGGGTCAAGACTGTAATGATTTTCTCAGGCGGGAGGTCCTCATTGACCATGATCCTCTGCAAGTATTGTTGTAGGATGTCTTGATGATTTTTCTACCTCTTTATCAACTCCAAGATTGAAATCCGTGCCGACATTTTGTCCAGGTGCTTCAACAAGTCATATGCTATGCCGGGCAATGGTTCTTCTACCACCTCCTCTTCTGCTTGCTCCTGTGGTTGCATCCCAGCCTGGGGGAAGACCCTTTGGAACATTCTCCCGCTATGAAATACTGGCGCCAGCGTGGTAGGAGGGAGTGGTGATGATGGTGATGGTAGGGTTGGTTGGTATGTTGAGGGGCTTGTGGTAGGTAGGGGTGGTGAGGATTGAATGATGAGGGGTCTTGGAGTGGTGGAGGCCGGTATGTTTGGTGATGGTTGGGGCGTTGGTGGTGATGATTGAATGATTAAGGGTCGCAGAGTGGTGGTGACTAGTAGGTTGGGTGATGGTCGGATAATGAATGGCCGAGGGGTGGTGGAGGCTGGTAGGTTAGGTGATGTTTGGGTGTTGGTAGTGGTCTAGTGATTAGACACCAGGAGGAATGATGGTTGATAGGTTAGGTTTTGGTGACGGTTAAGGTGCTAGTTGGGATGCTGGTGGCGGTCTAATGATTAGGCGCCGTGGAGGGTTAATAGCTGGTGAGGGTAGTGTTGGTGAGATTGGGCTTTCTGGTGTTTGAGTAGTTTGTGGGCTAGGTGCAGCTCTCGGTATGAAGAGTATGGTGCGATTTGTAGGTGAGGTTTGTTTGGCGGGCATGGAGGTGATTTGATCCTCAACCTATCAACCCTGGGAGTGGTGGGTTGACTCCTCGATGGCGGAGTGGATGAGGCCGAGTCACTGGTTTGGTGGTGCTAGTGCCGGTGCTTGAGCAGGTGCATGTATCTGGAGAGGATCTTGGACTATGCCCAGGCCGGGCTGCTGCTGTGGTTGAGGTTGTTGTCACCGTGGTTGATTCTGCCACACCTTCATACCTTGTATGGATTCTCCCATCTGTGAATAAATATTCCCCTGATCGTTGAGGTCATGAATGCCCAGGATACCGATGGTAGGCACAGTACTTTGTCATGTCAGCATTCGCCGGCCATCTTTCTCTCTTCTTTGGAAGCTCTAACTGCTACTTAGCCATCATTGCATTGAAAATATCAGTGAGGGGGAATGGCAGTTAATAATAGTACTCTCTCTTGGGTCCCCCCTCCTAGGTCGGTTGGCTGGTGGTGGCACTTGGTTGAAAACTTGTTGTGGTTGTGGTCGGTTGTAGACAGGTTGTTGTTGAGGCACTCGGTTATAGGCATTTTGCTGCTGGGGTGCTCAGTTGTAGGTGGGTTGCTGTGGTGGTGCTCGGTTATATGCAAATTGCTGTTGGGGTTGAGTAGTTGGCTGAGGAGCTGGTATTGGCTTTGGCGATACCCACCCTGGTTTCCCATGGCGTTGATACTCTTTTTATTGACTACCCCTTTGTTGGTAGGCCCTACAGGTGTAGACTTTCTAGTGTTACGGGGTTTCGGGTCGAATGGGTTGATCATGGAAGCGTCCTTAAAATGGGCTTGGAGGTAACGGGTGCTATCACACAACTCACTCATGGTTGTTGGGTGATGCATGATCAGGAGGTTGCGAAGGTTAGACGTGGTATTCCCAATGAGCATCCTTACCTGCTCCCCCTTTGAGATGGTATCAACTAGCTTCTCAACCATTCCCCTCCACCGATCGACAAACCTGGAAAAATCTTCATCCAGCCTCATATTTTCAGCAATTAAGTTTTTTATCGAATAGGCTGGCCCAACCGGTTCCCGTGTGAGCCTTTCCTTCTTTCCACCTTTCCTAATTTCATGTCATCTCAAAATTTTTGATTTCACCCATCTTTCATCATATCTAGAACTAGAACTAGTTGCAAGAAAACACTAAGCACCCACGGTTAAAGACATTGCTTGTCCCACCGTGGTTGCCATAAAGTTGTCAACTCCGAAAATTTGACGAGGCTCTCCTTTTTAGGGAAGTCTGTGAATCCGGATCGTCACCTCAAGAGGGGATGAGAAAGAAAGGAAGAAAACATGAAAAGCAACTCTCACCTCGGTCCCACACTCACATTGATCCCCAAACTTTCATCCCTTGGCGTTGCTCGATCACCAAAGAGACAGTTTGGGTCATGTGGGAGGAGGATGAGAAGTATAAAATTAAGACATGTGGTCACCAGGAACCGCGGATTCTGATTTATGAAATAAAGATGATTGTGTGTACCTTAGTGTGAAGAGTGTGGGTCAAAGCTTCTCATTTTTCGACCGGCTGATGAAGAAGAGTCCTCAACGCGAGGGTGCTTGATTTCCTATGCAACTAGACAAACAAACAGATGAAAATGATAATTAGAACTAAACAAAGTGGAGTATATGTAAGGAAAACAACATGAAACACACAACTGACTAGAAACTAACCGGATTCGGGTTATCTCTAACCCCTCTTTTTATTTTCGGATTAATAGACTAAACATAATGTAAAAAATGTAAAAAAATGATAGGAGGATGGATAATCATGAAACAAAGATATAGGAAAAAGAACAGAAAGATTCTGATAAGAATAGAGAGAGATATGGCTAAATCTGGGTTGTCGAAAAAGCCGAGCAGCAGTCCAGGAATTGCCAGGCGCGACTTTGTTTCTGCGCTCGTCACGACCAGCCCCAACCTCAGAATCATGTGCCGTAAATTCCAAACTGAAGAAGACTTAGAGAGGAAGAACTTTGATGTTGAGATCCAGGCAGAAGACATCCACACGCTGTTGTAGAAGCCAAATAAGAGAGACCTGGTAGATCACCTATAGACCAGCCATCCTCTCTCCTGAATTGACTTTTCTCTCTCTAAAAACTCAAAATTCTCTCTCTAAAAATCACAAAATTGATAAATGAGGGAGCTTGGACATCTTGAGATGCCTGGGGGGGTCATGAACTAGCCTCTGGAATGATCGGAATTAGAGTCTATTTATAAGAGAAAAATGTCGCGATCTTGGCTAAAAAATAGGGGCCTTACGCCCTGGTGCTGGGTGCATGCGCCCCCTGGAGGGGGCGCATCCTATCCACCCTACAAATTCGGTCTGATCCAGCCAAAAAATTTGATCTGATCTGGTCAGTGGTAGAGTTCGGGTTGAAAACTGGTTACCTTGTACCCTCGATCGGGGGCGCATGGCCTTGTGCCTCAGGGGCAAGGCACATGGCCATGTGCCCTGGGTCTAGGGCACATGTGCCCAGGGACTAGGGCACATGAGACTGGTTCTGTGCATCTTTCTTCTGGAAGCCATTGCGGACACTCCTGGACTCGAAATTCGATGTCTTTTGTTGCGTTGGAAAGATAAAAAAAGCTTTCTATAGCAATGGATCAGTCATAACACCCTCTAAAACTTCAGAAATTTATCCGGAAGTTAGGCCAGTGAACAAAAGATCTAATACTAGCTGGAATGACTTCGATGACCAACCGGAAAGACACAATATAAAACAAAATTTGTCCGGAGCATGAATCTGAACATAACCTTCAATGCATGATCATTAGGAAATGATCATTTAGCCAATTTCCGTGTTTACAAGATTTACGTGTGGCTTTCGCTCAGAAATTACGTCTTTGTGCAGAAAACTTCGGAAAACATCCGATTTCGTTCGGCAAAGCTACAAATCAACATTAAAAGACCTGACATCATTCTAAGATTAATCACACATATTATCCTATACATCATGTGTTTTTTGCTTTGAATTAGGCAAATTTGGCGTGTCTATAGCTTGCCGCGCCTTGATGTCGGCATTGTAAGGGAATGGCATGTAATGAAGCAGAGTGATTCGAAGTGAACTGTAGTGGAATTAAAGTGAGCGTAGATGAATGTAGCGGAATGGAATGATGATGGATTGAAGAGGTGGCATCAAGGTGTAGATATAGACACGCTTATCTACGTGATTCAACAGAATGAATCTCCCTAAGTATTCTAGATCACTTTCATGTTTCATCAAAACCTCATATAATCGATTGGTAAAAGACATGCCATTGGCACGAGAGATGAAAAATAAATGGATAAAGGAGTAGACAACCCTTAACGCGGTGAGGAGTTCTCGAATTCGTAGGTTCATCATCAGGCAGCAACCCGAATTTTGCGGTGTTCTTGTACTGTGATGGGCTAAAGTTTAAAAGAGAAATTTGACTTTAAAATGAAAAAGAATACCAATCCATCATATTTAGAATCTCAAGTTCATTTAAGTTACACAAAAATCCTTATCTTAATTCTGAGTAGAATAACCTCAAATTCTAAAAGGGTTCGTTTAAGCATAACAGAATGGCTCGGGTATCGTGAAAATCGTGAATCATGCTCTGGCAGAAAATTGATTATTCGGACAACGACAAAACAAACTTAAGCCATATAGGGATTGAAAGATAATGGTGGGACTAACATAGAATGATGGAAAAGAAGAAACAATGGCATGGCAAACATGACATGGTGGGATAAAATAAGAAACACGGTGGGATAAAAGAAAGAAAAGAATAAAACATGGTGGGATAAAAGAAAGAAAAGAATAAAACATGGTGGGATAACATTGGTCATGATGAAGAATGAAAAGAGATGGATATGAAAACATAGAAAATTATGTATAAAATAGTTGAAGATATAGATTGTCTATTGGAGGTCAAGACACCTGATTAGAAACCATCATCCCTTCAATGTTCAATTTTGGCTTATCAGTGAGTGTGAAGAAATGACCAAGCCGTCGTGGATTTTGTTGAAGGGGATCTCGGGCCCAGTCATCTTCACGCTCAAGGTCTTTAGCATCAATGCATATAATACATATTAAATGAACCTGACATAGCTAAATGACAGATGGCAGGAGTGATGTAAAGTGCAAAATGGAATGCTGATGATGATGTGAGATTGAAGTGAAGATGATAATGGGGATCTGAGTGAAGTCTTCAAGCATGGTCTATCAACTTATATCGATTGCCTGATTCATCAGCATCTCTGGTCCATCCTTGTCTTGCCTTTTGACAAAATACAACACCACGATAATGTTTAGCCAGGTGGCGCTTCCTTTCTTTTCACCACAGGGTTGGCATGACGTTCCTTCCGGAACACCGATCTCACCAATTCATCTGTTGGACTTAAAAGGTTGTCTGCACATTTCTGGTTAGTACCCAACAGATGAAATTGTTATATGAAGCATATTGTTCTTGAAATGAACAACTAAAGTTTTTCACTATTAAAACCATCATTTGGAGGTCAAAACAATATTTTTGATGATGGTTCCTTTATTAAAAATGTCATTTTCAACATTTTGGACAATTTCTGATTTTTTGAGATTTTTATGAATTTTATGATTTTTTTCCATGTGAGCCCATGCGCCCTGGGCCATTTATTTTTGAAAAAAAATGTACTTGATGACCCTTCTATTTTGCCTCTTCAACACTTAAAAACACTTTACAAAGATGATTAAATTTTCATCATGACTCATCCATTTGCCTGCATATCATTTGCCTTGATTTTGAGTCAAAGGGAGGAGCCTTCTTAATAAGGTGAAATAAAACAAATGACTTAAATGAAATGGTGGTAAGGGTTGAGAGAACTTACCTGTTGTGGCGAGGGTCTTTCTTTCCTACATTGAAATGCCTGAAACACTTGACAAAAGGGGGATTATATCTTCTCCATGACTCATCCCTTTGCCTATTATGGTCAACTTTTGACTTAGGTCAAAGGGAAGAGCCTTCTTAAGAAGGTAATTAAAGCCAAAATGGACATGTAATGCAGCAATAGAAATATGCATGACAGAAAAATAAACATGGATGCAAATAAGGCGATGATCATGACTAAGCTAAAAATGATGCATTTTTTTGGATTTTCTTAAAAATATTTATTTTTTTAGATTTAAAAAATATTCAAAATTATGTTTTGAAATTTTTTTAGATTTTTAGAAAATTCGGATTTTTTGATTTTTTGAAATATGCAATTTTTTGGAATTTTGAGATATACAATTTTTTTGGATGTTTGAAATATGCAATTTTTTTGGATTTTTAAAATATACAAATTTTTTTGGATTTTTGAAATGTGCACTTTTTTTGGATTTTTGGAATGTGCAAATTTTTTTGGATTTTTGGAATATTCTTTTTTTATTGCGGAGAAAATGCTGGTATTTGAGACAGTTCATCAGTCTTTGGGGTTTGTTAAGACTCAAGTGGTAGATACCATGTGTAAAAATAAAGTTCCCTACCTAGAATCCTTCTAACCTTCTTCCTTTGATCGGCTTGGGTTCCACCTAGATTCGATCGGTTTACCCTACCCTAGGGGTTAGAGGAATATTATATAGGAAGTCCTTGCTGGGGTTTGTAGTTGTTGACAGGGATTTCTCTACTCACACTCAAATTTATCGTTGGGGTTGGCTTCTTTGGATCTTTCCTATTTTTTTCTCTTCTATGTGGCACATATTTAGACAGGTTTTTGACCCGTGGGGACATTGCCCGTCTTTTAGTGTCTTTTGCCTTGACTATTATTCTGGGTACTCATTCAGACAGGTTGATCATTTTTCTTTTTCTAACCTGAGGGGTTCATGGCCCATCTTTTGGCACCCTTTTGAACCCTCCAAGATGGCCTTTTTGGGTCTTTCCTATTTTTTGCTCTTCTAATTGGCACATATTTAGACAGGTTTTTGACCCATGGGGACATTGCCCATCTTTTAGTGCCTTTTGCTTTGACTATTATTCTGGGCACTCATTCAAACAGGTTGATCATTTTTATTTTTCTAACCTAAGAGGTTCATCACCCATCTTTGGCACCCTTTTGCACCCTCTGAGATGGCCTCCTACTAGGGTGGCGAGTTTTTTGATACTACCCCTCTCTAATCTTCTCTTCCTACCTTGAACCGAGTAGAAGAGAATATGGTAAGGGTATTCCTTCCATTTCTAGATTTCTGCTTTGCCTTTCGCAAGTGTTAGGTTGTCTGGATTCTAGGATCGGGAGGTGTTGTGTGTGTAGGATGGTACCTACCCTTGACTTCTCACGAACAGCTTAGGATCGATGACTTGAGATTATACCAGTGGTTTCTTCATTCCAAGGATGATTCAATTTTTTTCCATCTGCATTAGTTAATTTATATGCATTGCCTGGATACTTTTCAGTGATTACAAAAGGCCCTTCCTAGTTAGGTTGCAATTTGGAGCGGGGACCCCCCGGCTTAATGAAAATTCTTTTAATAACCATCTCACCGATCTCGAATTTTCTCTCAGCCACCCTCTTTTGATAAAACCTTTTAAGTCTGTTCTGGTAAGTTCGGGCATGCTCGGCGGCGGCTAGCCTTCTTTCATCCAAGAGTTCAAGCTGTGCAAGGAGAGATTCTCGTCTCTCATCAACAGGAATATCCCTATCGAACTGAACTCGGAGAGATAGAAATAATACTTCGTAAGGGACCACTGCTTCCATCCTATATGCCAAAGCGCACGGGGTTTGTTCAGTGGGAGTCCTTATAGAAGTACGATAAGCCCATAAGGCATCTACAAGCTTATCAGGCTAGTCGGCGAACTTACTAGACTTACAAGATTTCTTGATGATCTTAATTAAGGTCTTATTGGTGGCTTCTGCTTGACCATACCTGTTGCAAAGATCACACAAATCTTGAGAGAGAAATTGTGGCCCATTATTAGTGACGATGTCGCTGGGGATCCCGAACCTTGCCATGATGTTGCGCTTGATGAAGGACCACACTGTTGATGCTTTAATCTCCACGAACGCTTCCACTTTAGCCCACTTTGTGAAGTACTCTGTTGCCGTCAGAATGAATGATTTTGAACGCATTTCGGAGTTGAGGTGTAGTATGTCGACCTCTTCTTTCATTTTGAGCACAATATTAAAGTGGAATCTCCTAAGCTTTTGTTTAACTGGGGTAGTTCCTGATTTCAAAGTTAATCTATGTTCAACCAATGAATTATCTAATCTCGGCATATCTTCATATGTCCATGCGAACGTATCTTTATATTATTCCAAAACGTTGATCAAACATTGTTCTTCTGAGGGAGTGAGGTTTGCATTGATGAGGATAGTCTTAGGATCTTCCAGGGTTCCTAAATTCAGTTTCTTGGTTGGTTCATTCCTTGTGGCTGATGGTTCTTCAAATCTTCTAAGTCCAGATGCATATGCATCAGCCAAGTCCTCGATTTCATCCTCAAATTCAGGATCCTTCTCTGATACTACCTCATATACTCCCAAAGTATGATCTATGTTATGCTCATCCTCATATCATATTTCATCTAGCTGGATAGTATTCTCTAAAAAGTTTGGCAGCCTTGCACACTCTACACATTTCTGTGCCAATTGCTGCAAATACCTACTTGGAACTCGTTTACCTCTGACTTTCCTATTTCCTAACCTAACCTGACCTACTGAAGACAAAGATGGAAAGGTGGTATTTACAGTGGAGGGAGGATCGAGTAAATCGATCAATGATTTAGAAGAGAGGGATCCCTAATTGGGGGCACCCTCTGGGATGAGTAGAGACGTCTCCTTGAAGGAAATGTGAGTTTCTGAGAAGACATTTTTTTTTTGGAATTTTCAAGTAAGAAGATATACTGAGCCTGAGTAACTCGAGACTTGCTAGAAACTGACGAAATTAATAGAGAGAAAAATTTAAGAATAAAGGGGAAAAAGGGGCTCATAGTCCCAATGGTAACAGAAAATGGGCACATGGGCCCAAAACTGATGAAAAAAGTGAACGGGTACGTAGACCTGATTCTGGAAATAGATGGGCATATAAGTCCATGTTGAGCAGAGCCCTCAGTCCTGGAGCTGATGAGGGAAGTAAATGGGCAAGCAAACCCAGTAAGAATAGAAGGCTGAATAGGGCACATGGGCCCAAAGTGGGTAAGTGGGCCCGGAAGCCCATCCAAAAGATCTAGAAACAATGGCATGAGGTTTAAACATGGGGTTGTTGTATTTGGGCCTCGTGGAAAAGTTCTGACTTACTTGGTAGCTTGCTTGACAGGATAATCTAAGATTGGTCTGCCCTTGAGTGGTTCTTGGCTCTCTTCCCTACTTGAGAACAAACGAGTCAAAGATAAGCACATATCATCCAAGTCTTCTTCTTCATCTGGCGCCTTCCTTCTCTTGACAGTTATAATGGAACTCTTGTCATCTTCAGCCATCATCATGGTCTCCCCTTTGATAAACAATGTGTGGAGTCCCATGGCATATCCTGGCTGGAAGACCTTCCTTGGGATGGAATTCTCTTTGTATCCCAACCCCTGCCTGCGTGGCCTTCTCACAGTTTCAACCGACCGAGTGATCCCTTGAAGATCCTTGCCCAAACCTTTTCCATACTTATAACCCAATTTCATCATCATTCGCCATCCCACTGTGTCTGGTAGAGAGGCGGTCATGCATCTAACTTCTGGCAATTCTCTCACTGAGATCTGGGGTTGTATTGATAAACCTAGGGGTGATGTAAAAATGGCATCATTCATCTCATCCTTTATAGGCATGCTAGTCACCTTGACAACTTGTCCTTTAAAGGGAAACTTTATGCACTGATGGTTTGTTGAAGCCACAACTCCTATTGCCTCCAGATAAGGCCTCCCAAGTATAGCCCGAAAAGTTGGATCTAGTTCTAGAACATAAAAATTAGTTGTGACCGTACATGGTCCAAGTTTAACCTCTAGAGTGACCACCCCACATGTAGACTTCTTGGAGTTGTCATAGGCTGTCACCATGGCACAAGATGGCTTGATTTCTTGTTCAGAAATGCCACACAACTGCAAAGTTTCTGGTGGCATAACATTGATAGAAGCTCCAGTGTCAACCAAACATGATTTTACTTCAATATTACAAATAACAACAGCCACATGCAAAGCATATCTCCTGACCTCTGGATCTGCTAATTCCTCCGGAGAGAAAGTGAGTGTTGGGTTCTCACTTCTAGGGGCTAACATTGTAGTGATCTTCTCAAGTGGGAGATCTTCATTCACCATTACCCTTTGCAAATATTGTTGTAAAATCTCCTGGTGCACCTTTGATCTTTTAATCAACTCAAGTATAGAGATGCGGGCCAGTGTCTTATCCAAATGTTTCAACAAATCATAGGCCGTGCCCAAAAAGGGTTCTTCCACTTGTTCCTCCTCCACTAGATCCTGTGGTTGAGTCCTGACTTGGAGAAAGAGCCATTGGAACATCCTTCCACTTGAAGCACCGGGGCTATTTGGCAGTCGGGTAGAGGTGATGGGTTAATTGGGGTGGGCTGTGGTGGAGCAAGTGGTGTAGGTGCAGGTATGGTAGGCAATGGGATTGGTGGATCTGGGATAATTGGGTTTGTGGGTAGAGGGGTAGGATTTGGAGGTGGTAGTGATGGTGATGCTAGTGGCCTGATAAGAAGAGTCTAGGGTACAGGAGTGGTTGATGGGTTTAATGAAGGTGTTGGTAATGTGGTAGGTTGTGGGGTTGGTGGTATGATAGGTTGGGGTTTTGGAGTGATAGAGCTCATAGGTTGGGGGTTCAGGTTTGATAGTGATTGTGGTGGCCAGATGAGCAAGGGCCGGTAGCAATGGTTGGGGGAGGTGTAGTTAAGGAGGGGGCTGGCCTAATGATAAGTCGGTGAGAAGAAGTGGCGACCAATGATTGGGTTATTGAGCTTAGTGATGGTTGTGGAGTAGACGGTGCACGAATTATTTGTCTAGGAGGGTTCCTGGCAGGAGGCCTAGCTAGGTTGACTGGCATAGTTGCATTGTAGTTTTCTAGCTGCCAACCTTGAGCACGACTGACATCTTCCTAGACAATGGAGTGTACTATACCAATTCCTGGGTTTGGATGTGTTGGTGCCGATGCCAGAGTGGGAGCATGTAATGGGAGTGGATTCTGAACAATCTGCAAGTCGGGTTGTTGTTGAGGTTGAGCCGGTGGACATTGCCGCTGCTGCTGCTTAGCCTTCATTGCCTGTATGCATTGCCCCTTTTGAGCCCAATGAATGCTGCCTTGATCATTCAGATCGTGGATGTAATCCTTGAATTGAAAACGCACTTCTACGGTGTGACCAGGGTACCGGTAGTAAGCACAGTATTGAGACATATCTGCATTTGCTGGCCAAACCTCTCTTTCCTTGGGCAATTCCAATTGTTTCTCTACCATGAGTACATTGAAGATGTCGGTCAAGGAGTAAGGGAGTTGTTGGTAATTCTCTCTCCTAGGACCTCCCCTTATTGGTGCTTGATTGGGTTGTGGCGGTGCCCTATTGTAGGTAGGTTGATGAGGCTGCTATGGTTGCGCTACAGGTTGAGGGGGTTGTTGTGATTGTCGTAGTTGTTGTGGCCTAACCTGTTGTTGAGGGGGTGGTAAGGAAGGTTCTGTGGTGGATTTATGAACTGGTTTTGACGGTTCCCTCTCTGGTTCCCTACACTGTTTACAACTTCATTGTTGACAACTCCCTCAGCTGTAGGCCTAGCTGGTGTAGAGGGGGTCTTCCTGATGTTCCTAGGTTTGGGATCAAATGGATTTATCATTGTGCCATCTTTGAAGTGGGCTTGCAAGTATCGAGCACTATCATAAAGTTCATTTATGGTGGTAGGACGGTGCATAATCAAAACATTCCTTATAGTTGGTGTAGTGTTTTCAATGAACATCTTCACTTGTTCCCCTTTTGAAATAACATCTGTTAGTTTCTCTGCCATCCCCCTCCAGCGATCGGCAAACTTTATGAAGTCCTCCTCAGGCTTCATCTTCTTAGTAATCAAATCTGTAATGGAGCATGATGGTGCCACCCGGTCTCTGTATCTTTGCAAAAATTTGGTCTTTACAATATCAAAATCTCCTGCCTCAAAGGGGTTAATCGAGTAGAACCATTCCAGTGTAGACCCTTCTAGTGATCGGCAGAACAAGAAAGCAAGAACTCTACGATCATTTTTCTAGAACGAGGACTCGTAGAGAAAATTCTTGAGGTGGAGAAAAGGATTGCTAGTACCATTGTAGCGGCGATAAACTAGTAGTTCAGAAGGTGGCAGGTGAAGAACTGGTAAGGAAGGAATAGAGACCTCAGGAATTGACTTGGAGTACAAGCGACATCTCAGCTCTTCATAACGTTCATTCATCTGGGTGAGCTGATCCATGATTGCCCGGGTGAGAGCAGGCTCTTGGTTTACTAGTGGGGGTATGTGGTTAGATGCGTGATTCTGGAATTGAGGAGCATGACTTGGCAAATTCTTTGAGGATTGTCCCATGATTCGTTGGGCCAAGGGAGCTTCTTGTCTCTCATCAACATGAATATCCCTGTTGAGCTGAACTCAGAGAGATGGAAGTAATACTTCGTAAGGGACCACTGCTTCCATCCCATATGCCAAAGCATACGGGGTTTGTCCAGTGGGAGTTCTTACAGAAGTACGATAAGCCCATAGAGCATCTACAAGCTTATCAGGCCAATCGGCAAACTTGCTAGACTTACAAGATTTCTTGATGATCTTGATTAAGGTCTTATTGGTGGCTTATGCTTGACCATTGCCTTGAGGATAGTATGGTGATGAATGATGCAATGAAATGCGATACCTGTTGCAAAGATCATACAGATCTTGAGAGAGAAATTGTGGCCCATTATCAGTGACGATGTCGCTGGGGATCCCGAACCTTGCCATGATGTTGCGCTTGATGAAGAAGCAGATTGTTGATGCTTTAATCTCCATGAACGCTTTCGCTTCAGCCCATTTTGTGAAGTACTCCGTTGCCATTAGAATGAATGATTTTGAGCGCATTTCGGAGTTTTCGGATGACGAACTAATGTCAGTCCAATCTTCCAATCTTTGAACATTATATTTTGATGGGGCTCTGAACTCTCATGGTAGAGAGATAGGTATTGCTCTTCTGTCACCTGAAGGTGTCACCATTCCATAGGCTTTTCAGCTCGACTTTCCAGCAACAAACAACATACCTGAGTATGAAGCCTTGTTGGCCGGGCTGGAGGTTGCTCACTTCCATGGTGCCACCGAACTGAGGGTGATAGGTGATAGTCAATTGATCCTACGTCAAGTCCTATCCAAACACCGAACTCCTATCCACACCTCAAATCCTACCAGGAGCTAACCACCTGCTACATCAAGCTATTATTCAAACTCACCTTTGTCCATGTCCCCCATTCTCAGAATGTCCTTGTCGATGCCTTAGCTTCACTAGCTTCATCTTTATCTGTCCCGCTAGGCAGGCAAGTGCGGACTATCCACATCTGTAAGAGGTCAATTCCAACAATTGAGGATGGACGTTTTCTAAAGGTTAAGGAGAGGTTCAATATAAAGGAATACTTGGAAAACAAAGAAGAAATCTCCTTAATTGAGCTGGAAGAATTAGAAGAAGGTGAGAAACCTTGGTATGATGAGATTGCAAGGTATTGCCAAGATCAATCGTATCTTCCTGGATCAACCACCAAGGAAAAGAAGGCAATAAGAAGAGTATCCCAGAGGTATACAATCCTAGAAGGAGTGCTCTACAAGAGAAGCTTAAGTAGAATTTTACTCAGATGTCTTGGAAGAAGCTGAGTTGGTGTTAAATGAAGCACATTCTGGAGTTTGTGGCGGTCATGTGAATGCCCAAGCCCTTGCTAAGAAAATAATCCGACAAGGGTATTATTGGCCAACTCTAGAAGAAGACTGCTCCATCTTTCTCCGACACTATCATTCATGTGAACTCCATGCTGACAAGATTCACTCTCCCACATCTTCCCTTCATCCAATCCATGCCCCATGGCCTTTTGCCATGTGGGCTTTTGATATCATTGGCCCCTTGATTGACCTCAACTTCGAAATGCGCTCAAAATCATTCATTCTGACGGCAATGGAGTACTTCACAAAATGGGCTGAAGCAGAAGCATTCATGGAGATCAAAGTATCAACAGTTTTCTCCTTCATCAAGTGCAACATCATGGCAAGGTTCGGGATCCCCAGCGACATCGTCACTGATAATGGGCCACAATTTCTCTCTCAAGATCTATGTGATCTTTGCAACAGGTATCACATTTCATTGCATCATTCATCACCATACTATCCTCAAGGCAATGGTCAAGCAGAAGCCACCAATAAGACCTTAATCAAGATCATTAAGAAATCTTATAAGTTTAGCAAGTTTGCCGACTGGCCTGATAAGCTTGTAGATGCCCTATGAACTTATTGTACTTTTATAAGAACTCCCACTGGACAAACCCCGTATGCTTTGGCATATAGGATGGAAGCAGTGGTCCCCTACGAAGTATTACTTCCATCTCTCCAAGTTCAACTCGATAGGGATATTCTTGTTGATGAGAGACGAGAATCTCTCCTTGCATAGCTTGAACTCTTATATGAAAGAAGGCTAGCCGCCATCGAGAATGCCCGAACTTATCAAAACAGACTTAAAAGGTTTTATCAAAAGAGGGTGGTTGAGAGAAAATTCGAGATCAGTGAGATGGTCATTAAAAGAATTTTCGTTAAGTCGGGGGGTCCCCGCTCCAAATTGCAACCTAACTGGGAAGGGCCTTTTGTAATCACTAAAAAGTATCCAGGCAATGCATATGAGTTAACTAATGTAGATGGAGAAAATTCGAATCATCCTTGGAATGGAGTTTACCTCAAAAAGTATTTTTCATAAAAATGGAGAAACCACTGGTATAATCTCAAGTCATCGATCCTATGCTGTTCGTGAGAAGTCAAGGGTAGGTACCATCCTACACACACAACACCTCCTGATCCTAGAATCCAGACAACCTGACACTTGCGAAAGTCAAGACAGAAATCTAGAAATGGAAGTAATACCCTTACCCTATTTTCTTCTACTCGTTCCAAGATAGGGAGAGAAGATTAGAGAGGGGTAGTATCGAAAACACTCTCCACCCTAGTAGGAGGCCGTCTTAGAGGGTGCAAAAGGGTGCCAAAAGATGGGCAATGAACCTCTTAGGTTAGAAAAAGAAAAATGATCAACTTGTCTGAATGAGTACCCAGAATAATAGTCAAAGCAAAAGGCACTAAAAGATGGGCAATGTCCCCACGGGTCAAAAACCTATTCAAATATGTGCCACATAGAAAAGATCAAAAAAATAAGAAAGACCCAAAGAAATTTGAATATTTCAAAAATCTAAAAAATTATTTTTTCAACAAACTCCCCCGAAAAAAATAATACATCATTTTTAGCTTAGTCATGATCATTGCCTTAGTTGCATCCATGTTTATTCTTCTATCATGCATATTTTTATTCCTGCATCGCATGTCCATTTTGGCTTTAATTACCTTGTTAAGAAGGCTCTTCCCTTTGACCTAAGTCAAAGTTGACCATAATAGGTAAATGGATGAGTCATGGTGAAGATATAATTTTTTTTATCAAGTGTTTCAGGCATTTCAATGTAGGGGAGGAGAGGATTCTCACCACGGCAGGTAAGTTCTCTCAACCCTTGTCCCCATTTCATTTCAGTCATTTATTTTATTCCACCTTGTTGAGAAGGCTCCTCCCTTTGACTCAAAATCAAGGCAAATGATATATAGACAAAGGGATGAGTCATAATGAAAATTTAATCATATTTGATAAGTGTTTTTAGGAGCTGAAGAGGTGAAAAGAGGAAGGTCATTATGTACCATTTTTTTGCAAAAAAAAGGCTCAAGGCGCATGGGCACGTGCCCCCGATCAGGGGCACTTGGACAAAGAAATTTGAAAAATTCAAAAAAATCTCAAAAAATATAAATTATATAGAATGTTAAAAATGACATTTTTGCTAAAGGAACCATCATGAAAAATATTATTTTGACTTCTAAATGATAGTTTTATTATTGAAAACTTTAGTTGTTCATTTCGGGGAAAATATGCTTCATATGACAATTTCGTCTATTGAGTACTAATTAGAAATGTTCAGGCAACCTTTTAAGTCCTAACAAGTGAATTGGTGAGATCAGTGTTCCCAAAGGAACGTCATGCCAACCCTGTGGCGAAAAGAGAAAAAGCGCCACCCAGTTGAACATCATCATGGTGCTGTATTCCAGCAAAAGGCAGGACAAGAATGGACTAGAGATGCTGATGCAAGTTGATAGACCATGCTTGAAGACTTCACTCAGATTCACATTCTCATCCTCACATCATTTGTCATATTCTCACTTCACAACACTCCTACCATTTGTCACTTAGTTATGTTAGGTTCATTTAATATGTAATATATGCATTGATGTTGAAGACCTTGAAGGTGAAGATGACTGTGCCCGAGATCCTCTTCAACAAAATCTACGACGGCTTGGTCATTTCTTCACACTCACGGATAAGAGAAAATTGAACATCGGAGGGACGATGGTTCCTAATCAGGTGTCTTGACCTCCAGTAGACAATCTATATCTTCAACTATTTTCTACATAATTTTATTTGTTTTCACATCCATCTCTTTTTCATTCTTCATCATTACCAATGTTATCCCACCATGTTTTACTCTGTTGTCTCACCATGTTTTACTCTGTTGTCCCACCATGTTTTACTCTGTTGTCTCACCATGTTTTACTCTGTTGTCCCACCATGTTTTACTCTCTTATCCCACCATGTCTTTTATTTTATCCCACCATGTCATTTATTTTTATCCCACCGTGTCTTTTATTCTATCATGTTTGTCATGCCATTGTTTCTTCTTTCCCATCATTCTATGTTAGTCCCACCATTATCTTTCAATCTCACTATGGCTTAAGTCTATTTTATCGTTGTCCGAATAACTAGGCTTTCTGCTAAAGCATGATTCATGGTTTTCACGATACCCAAGCAATTTTGTTGTGCTTAAATGAACCCTTGTAGATCTTGAGGTTATTCCACTCAGAATTAAGCTGAGTATTTTGGTGAAACTTAAATGAACTTGAGATTCTAAATATGATGGATTGGTATTCCTTTCATTTTAAAATCAATTTATCTTTTAAACTTTAGCCCATCACAGTACAAGAACACCGCAAAGTTCAGGTTGTTGACTGATGATG
This sequence comes from Cryptocoryne crispatula var. balansae, assembly GCA_036172225.1. NCBI lineage: Eukaryota > Viridiplantae > Streptophyta > Magnoliopsida > Alismatales > Araceae > Cryptocoryne > Cryptocoryne crispatula. The sequence continues at coordinate 12,984,894 of CM069930.1, forward strand.
AACCTACGAATTCGAGGACTCCTCAACGCGCTGAGGACCCGAAAAGGCCTGGTGATAATCAGAAAGACATAACATGCAGTCTGGGATAACCATGACAGTACGGATCGTAAAGCCATAATAAATGCCGATATAGACCCGTGACCATCGAAATGACTTGCTGGAAACACAAATGTTGTAGAATGCATGTGGAACTTCTAAGACCTTCAATTATGGATCATTAAGAGTCGGTCATTGAGCAAGCTCCATGTTTCCACGATTAATGCGTGGCTCTCACTTGAAGGTTAAGACATTGCTCCGAAAAGCTTCGGTCCATTCTCAACTCACACGGCTCTCCATTGACATCCTTGGTGCATCTCCATAAGGTTATTTGAATCAGATAATGGTCAGATAAAGAGTATTGCCAATGGAATATGAGTTCGGAGCCCCGAATCAGTCCAATTTGGCGTGTCTACACATACTCATTGGATCATACTTCTTGGCTAGTTTAGAACAAATAGATTGTTCTTATGGTTTAAAAAATAACTAACTTACTTAAGAAGTTGTTGCCTTCTAAACCATCTAATGATGTGAAAGAAGATGATGTCTTTGGCTCACAAAAGGATATACATTGTTTGTCCTTTATTACATGTTAGCCTTTATTAACAAATAAGTTGCAGAGGCAAAATGTATAGATGGATATTATATCCATTATGGCTCATCTTTATTTTCTTTTGAGGAAAAAATAGACAACAATGCATTTCCAATACTTCTTGTTGGTGAGACCAATGAAAAGAAAAATTATTAGATGGAATAAAAAGGGCAAAGTTCAAAGTCAAGAAGGTGGTCAAGAAATTAGAGCCCAAATAAAACAAAGAATAATACTTCTACTACCATGTTGTTGGTCATTGGAAGATGAACTAAAAATTATATAGCAGTATAGGCAAAAATGAAATGAAATACTTGATATACATCTTATATATTTGCAAGGAGTTACAGATGATGACAAGTAAATAAAGGTTTGATAAATAAGAAGTAGACCTACTAATGAAAAATGGTGCAAAAGTTGCAACATTATCAATGACCTACTAACTGTAAGTAGCCTTAGAGATATCCTAATCCTAAATATTACTATTATATCCTTTTATAGATAAGAACATTATCTATATTTTCTACTTGAATAAAAGTTGATCTATTATGGGTAATAAAAATGATAATTGTTCTTTGACTTGAATGGTAAAATGTTTGCCAATAAGAGCTTGATAAATAGTTTATACATATTAGATATGGAAGCTCTCATGACATATATGTGAATGCTCCTCTTAAGAGGTAATCGCTTGATGAGGATCAATCCATTATTTAGCATTATAGACATGGTTATGTTAATGAGAAAAGACTTAGGTAGTTCCATAAAGATGAATACATTAAGGTAAATGATTTTGAATTATTAACCACATGTAAGTCTTGTCTCATTGGGAATATGACCACCTCTTCATTTAGTGTATTTGAAAAGAGGGCCAATGAATTACTAGAACTCATACATTTGGATGTATGTTAGCCATGTCAATTAAGGCTGAAGGTACTTTTTCTACTTCATTATTTTCATTGAGGATTTCTCTAGGTATGGATATGAGTTCTTAATGAAGTACAAACTCAAGACATTTCAAAAATTATCAAAGTTTAAGAATGAAGTAACTAATAGAAAGAGTATTAGAACTCTTTTATTAAATCAATGAAGGGAATACTCAAGTACAAAATTCACACATTATGTGAAGAATAATAGAGTCTTACCTTAATGGACTTCTCATTATACTCCCCAACTTAATGAAATAACTTAAAAGAGATATCATACTCTATAAACATGGTATGGGCAATGATGATTTTTGCTAAATCATCTATCTTTTGGGGGCTATGCACTCGACACTATCACTTATTTATTCTCAACTAGGGTATATTCTAAGTCTAATTCATCTATTCCATGCGAGATATGAAAGGGGCTAAAACTTGACCTTAAGCTTGTTAAGGTTTCAAAATGTCCAACCCATGTGAAGAGATATAACCTTAACTAGTTGGAACATATGACTAAGAAGTATTGGCTTGTGGAAAATCTTAAGAAAATTTATGAATATTATTTCTACTACATTTATGGACAAGGGTGTATGTTGCTTAACACGCTGTGTTCCAAGAGGAAGAGTTCTTCCTTAAAAACGATAATGGGAGCAAGGTAAAACTGGAAGAAGTCTAGTCTCACAACCCACAGATACTTTTATAAGGGTACTAGTTGAGAGTTACATAGACAATTCATAGATCATCACTTATGCCCATTTAACCTAATAGATATGTAGGTTATATCTTTGAAGGAAGAAGTGAGGCACAATACAATGAAGATGTTGATCCAAAGACCCATGAAGAAGCAATATGAGATATTGATTTCTAGAGATGAAAAAGACAATAAAATATGAAATAGATTTCATCTATTATGACCATGTTTTGAACTTTGTAGATCCTTCTGAGGATAGAGTACCTATTAGGTGTAAAAGGATCTATGAATGGATAGATTAGAGTGAATTTGAAGGTAGAGACCTTCAGGGCAATGTTAGTTAAAAAGAATATCATCTAAGTTAAGGAGTTGACTATGACAAGACCTTTTACCTATTGCATGATCTATTAAGATTTTGATTGTTGCACACTATGACTTTGAGATAAGTCAATTGGATGTTAAGATGAAATTTCTCAAGAGTTATCATAAGGAAGAGGTGTATATGATACAACATCATGAATATGCATCCCAATAACATCCAAATATAGTGTACAAATAGTTAAGGTCCAGTCATGGATAGGAACAAGCTTTCCATAATTGGAATAAAATATTTAATGAGATTAAATCTTATAAATTCATTAAGAATAAAGAAGAGCCTTGTGTGTACAAGTAGACAAGTTGGAGTGTAATCATTTTCATGACATTTTATGTGGATGACATACTACTCATCAAAAATGACTTAAGTATGCTATTATCACTGAAAGCATGGCTATTTAATCCATCCTCTATGATTGATCTTAGTAAAGCATACTATGTTTTAGATATTAAGGTATATAGAGATAGATCTAGAAGGATGCTTAGCTTAACCCAATTGATGTAAATAGATATCATAGTCAAAGGACTTGACATGGTAAACTCCAAAATAAGTTTATTTTATATGAGATATGAGGTTTATCTCTTTTGGAGAGAGAAAAAGCACATAAATAGAGTCCCCTATACCTAAGCCATATGATTTATCATGTGTTCTATGCTATGTACATGTCCTAATGTGGCACATGTTCAAGTGTCATGAACAGTCATTAGGCAAATCCACATGAGAGTCACTGAATAGTTAAGAAACATATCTTAAGTACTTGAGAAGCATTAAGGATGCATTTCTAACATATGAAAGATAGAACATGAAGTTTTGTGGTTGGACTTAAGCTTCTAATCAAATAAGTATGATAGACAGATGACAGAAAGCTATGTATTTACCCTTAATAGTGTTTAAGTGAATTGAAAGTGTTTCATGCAAGAGAACACTGCGAATGCTACAACTGATGTAAAGTACATATCTACTGCAAAATCACTTAGGAAGCAATGTGAATGAAGAAATTAATCTCTAACATGGGATTGTCCTTTTTGACTTTGATAGTGTCTCGTTGTCTTATAAAATACAATGGACTGTTGCATATGTAATGAAGTCGATGTCTCATTAGAATTTTAAATACTTCCACAACTATAGCAATTGATTAGAGAAGATTCAGCTTATAGAGATATAATCAAAGATAGATGATCTTATGTTAATAACATTACATATCAACAAACTTAGGTGTTAACTCAAAGTGTATTTGAGCGTCACCTCGAGTTGATGGATATTAGATAGATGGGTGATTAACTTTAATACCAGTGGGAAATTGATAAAAATGTATGCCCTACAAGTCAATCATATTTGATATAATTTATCATTTCTTGAAATCTCTTATTCAATTGATCATCAATTCTTCATTACTTACTTTAATTAGATGTGTATATTGTAATGAAGTCCTTGATCACATGCAACAATGATTGGATCATGATGAGATCATGATAACGAGATCGATCATCTAAAAGTTTGTGATATAAATGTTTTCAATTGTAAGATCCTTGAGATGGTACATTAGGAATCTAGATAGACTAGTTATGTGAAGTTTATTAAATAATAAGTATGACTGATCTTATTGGTTATTAGTGTAAAGACACCAAGATACACATATAGGTGCTCATTAGTAGAATGAATTCACAAACCTAACCAAATTAGAAATCCTGAATGGTATCTTATTTAACTATCGATCATCACAATTACACGATTGTACCTTTGACCTAAGTTGCCAAAGATATCTTACCATGTGTAGCTTATGCTTTAACTATTGACTTCTGAATCACTTAGTTTGAAGGTTCAGTTTAGTTAATAGGTCAAGTACAAGAGAAACTTGGTGGAGACAATTGAGTGAACAATAAGGAATTGTTCATTCTTGATAAGTGAGAGAATATCTATGGGATAGTACTCTAAATCTCTATGCAAGGTAGATAGGATAATTGAAAATTGAGTTTTCTAATTGATCTGATTCTAAGTATATAATTCTAGAGTGTCGGTATATTAAGAGATTGATAGTGGATGCAATGTCCCTATTCGACTAGGACATTGGATGAAAAAAGGTTTATATCTGTGTAGTAACTGATGATGGAAAGGCTCAATGGTTATAAGATTATCTTCAAAGTTGTTTAGGGTCATGAGATGTGACTTTGTACCATTCATAATTGGAAAGCCGTTAAATATATTATTAGATAATTAAAATTAATTTAAAATAAGTTGTCATTTTAATTAGGTTTCAACTAAATTGACTATTGATTTTGGTAGGCAATACATATGATGACTGATCTATAAGTATGGGAGCATGGGCATACTTTATAGAAATTGAAGGGTTTTTATAAAAAATCTAATTTTACAAATATACATGAATTTGGCCAAACCATATCAAGTCAAATAAGTCAATTTTGTGGGTAGCCTCCTCTAGCCCCCCTCTCTCTCTCTAGCACACATTTTTCTATAGTAGAGCTCCATATGAGACGAGTCAGAAGGTCCAATGTGTAGGAGAATTTGCATGTGAAACTATTGTTAGAGGTCATGCGATGATTTGAGGACATCAGATCTTTAAGTCTTCTACAATCATGAGGGATTTCTTAAATCCTAATAAAGTAAGACAATTTTGATCAAATCTAGTTTTTGATTTTTGCCATTTGGTTCTGACTGTCTGTGACTACAATCATGAAATCTCAAAAAATCATAATTTCTTTTGCACTAAATTTTATAGAAAAATTCCTAACATGATATAGATGGGATACTAAGGTGAGTCTATTCCTTCATCAGCAACAAACTAATATCCAAACATCTTTTAGGAGCTAAAAGGAAATATGATCCAAGTCTAGAATGGCTGGACATGATAGGGATATTAGGAAAGTGCATGAGATTTATTTACTAAGTTTATCAAAGTCAATTCCGTGTTGACATTTCACATTGAAGATGAGTCACTAGATGGTGAACTTACCACCGTTGATGAAATCATGACAATCCAAAAGGCTCCAACATGACTCTCTAGGAAGGACCAAAAAGTTGTCATGAAAGACAAAATTGTCTTATTGTGGAAAACATTGGAACTTCAAGTTTTGATTCATAGCAAACTTTATGTAGAATAGAAGACATTGACGGCGTCTTAATTTTCTGAGTTGTTAGTTTCACATGAATCTATTTTATCTTTACTAGTATGGCGTATATAGTAAAATCTAGAAATTATTCAAATACAAGAATTGCTTTTTCAAGCAAAAAAATAGACGAAGATACATGTTAATTGTTGTTAAATGTAATGAGGCACTAGTTTCATTGTTGGTACCTCCAGGAGTTCTCCAACAACAGTATCTCATAAAAAGTGATACTCTTTTAGTAAAAAAATTTGATGTACAAATGGGAGCTTCTTGATGGATTTACACTGTTTTGTAAAAGTTTCTTGTAAAAACATAGTTGCGTGTTTTAATTCCTTGATAAGACACTAGTTTTGTAAATTTTGTTGTATCTCGTCTAAAAGTATAATAATGTCGGAAAATATTACATACTTTGTTAATTCATTTATAACTAGTATAAAAAGATAAAAGTCAGTGTAGACCCTCGTTATCGGTTAATTAAAATAAATTGTATTGCTCTTTGTTACATAGGAGGAGAGAAAATCAACTCCAACAGTATATATATATATATATAAATTTTATTTAGATCTATTACAAATGGTCACCCACCACGTTCTACAGGCTTGCCCAGCCATTGGGCCAGGCAGTTTGGTACTTTTGGGTGTTAACTTAGGAAAAGTATTTCAGTTATAAATTAAATTTTGAAGCATAATTTTAAGCCTAAAATTTGAGATATAATGTCTAATATTTTATGGGGTGTTTGTTTGCATGCTTACTTGAGTTCTTGCAACAATTTTATGTTTTTGAAATAAAACTTGTTAAAAGAGATGTTTGACAATCATGACAATTTTATATTTTTAAAGTGATTTTTCTTAGGCAAAAATATGGGTCTCACCTCTTTTTCTTTATCTTGTGGTCCCCCACTTTGTTTGTTCATATATGATAGTTACTTTTTTTAGTTATCACATCCCTCCAAACATGATATTTTTTTGTCATTGATTAGCTCATATTTTATTTTAATATAACCTTTTATCATGAAAGTGTACACAAAATTATTGTGCAACCAAACACCTCATTAGACTTTATAATTAGTAGTTTTCATTTTACCGTTTGTAGATCATCATAATGAAGCAAATGATCAACTAATTTATCTTATAATTCTCAGTGTTAATCATCTCAGCTGTGCAAGCACCTTATTTATCAATTCCAATTATAATTCGTATTGCTATCTTTCCCTAAAGCACTTTACTTTGTACTTCTTATTACTAGTTAATACTTGTACTTAAAGAATTCTTATCGTTATATGGGGTGTTTGGTTGCATCATAATTTTTTGTACATTTTCATGATAAAAAATTATATTAAAATAAAAAGTGATCCAACTCATGGCATAAAATTATCATGTTTGGAGGGATGTGATAACAAAAAAGTAACTACCATTCATGACCAAACAAAGTGGGGGAAAAAAGAAAGAAGTGAGACCCACTTTTTTGTTTAAGAAGAAAATCACTTTCAAAACATAAAATTGTCATGGTTATCAAAGACTTCTCTTAACAAGTTTTTTTATAATTTTTAAAAATTAAAATAAAGACCTCCATTATCATGCAACCAAACACCCCAATAATCATTTATTTTCTAGGTATGTTTGTTAAAAAAATTACATCATATAAAAACTTTTCACATTTTAAATTATTTCTCAAGTTTCTGTGTTTAAATACTTCTTAATTTTCTTGGTGAAAAATGGGATTTTTGGCTGAATCTTCCTCTTAGGGGCGGCAATGGACAGGGCTGGCCCGCGGGCCCTCGGGCCGGGCCAGCCCTGGGCTGTGTTTCGGGGCAGATCAACGGGCCCTCAAGCATTAGCCGGGCCAAGAAAACAGGCCCGCGGGCCTTGTTCCACGGTAATATCTGCTGTCCAGCGGTGGACACTGTATTTGGTCCGCCAGCACACATGAAAATTCTTGTTATTTTATTTCTATAGAACTTTTTGCATGCATGAATTGGAACAAGGAACAAGGTAGGCAGACTATCAGACAATTTTTTTAAAAAAATAATATTTTAAAATAATAAAATATATACTTAGTTTTAACTATAGTTGCATATCTATGATTATTTGGGTGTTAAACAATATGTTTTTATCTATGTATTTATTTTTATTTCTAGATTCAAAATTTCTTTTTGGTAGTTGGTGTGATGTTTAAAAATTTTAAAAATGTGATATGTATTTTATTATATACTAAAAAAATTAAGCGATTCAGTCAAATTTATATACTTTATTATAAATTAAAAATTATGAATGCGTAGTGCATCTACTATTCTTATTTTAATCATGTTTCAAATTTTTTATCAAACTCATCGTACCTTAATATTTTAAAAAAGAATCTTAGTTTTAATTTTGTATGTCATATTAAGACTTTGGTAGGAGATATTTTAAAATTTTAAAAAATTATATATATTTGAAACATCGAGCTGGATCGGGCCAAATCTATATTTTATTATACGGGCTGAGCCGGGTGGACCCAATGATATAAAGTGGGTTGGGCCAGGCCAGCCCATTATATATTAGTAGGGGTGCAGACGAACTAATACACTCGACAAGTAGCTCGAAGCTCGGCTCGATAAAAACTCGACTCGACTCGTTTATTTTGTTAAATGAACAAGCTTGAACAAAAAATAAAGCTCGACTCATTAAACGAGCCCAACATGAACAGACTCTGCTTCGGCTTAGTAGCTCGCGAGCGATTTCGATTAAATATTATATTATATATTTATTTTTAAAAATTAAATTTTAAGTATTAATTTTTATATATTATCACTTAAATATATTAAATAATTCGAATTTTAAGTTTAAACTTAGATTGAGTTTCATGAATGAGCTAAATCTAAAGTTTCACAAATGATTTTTTATTGATTTTGAGTTTATAAACGAGTTTGTATATAGCTTAAGTTTGAATATGAATTGAATTTTAGTCTAACTACCACTCGAGTTCGAGCTCGACTCGGCTCGATTAATAAACGAACCAAGCTTGAACAAGGGTTACACATACTCGCTAAAACTCGAGCTCGAACTCGAACTCGTGTAAAATAAACGAGTCGAGCTTGAACACCATACTACTCGACTGCTACTACTCGTTTGCACCCCTATATATTAGAGCGGACCTTAGTTGGGACATCTCGCAGGCTGCCCAGAATGTTACGTTGATGGATTATAAATGTAGCAAGTTGATGGATTATAAATGCAGCAAGTTAGGACAAATATTTTTTTATTTTCAAATTAAGCAAGTGATAACGGTTGAATGATAACTACTTTTTATTTTCAAATTAAGAGGTGTTGAGTGGTATTTTCATCACATGAACATAAATAATTATGCTATATCATATTATAAATATTTATACAATTTTTGTCATATTTATAAATTTTTATCATATTTTTATTATTTTTTATTTTTAACTTTATATATATTTTTATATTAGAAAGATCGGGTCGGGCCGGGCCAAATTTAATTTTTATGCGGGTCGGGCCGGGCCGGGCAAAAATATAATGCGGGCCCGCCGGGCCGCCCGTTATAATTTGATTTGGGCTTTTATTATCGGCTGGCCCGCCCAACCCGGCCCATTGACACCCCTACGTGCAAGCGAGGTGCAAACTAACCAATACACTTGAAAAATAATTTAAAATTTAACTCGATAAAAATTCGATTTAACTCCTTCATTACATTAAATGAATAAATTTGAACAAAAAATAAAATTCGACTCATTAAACGAGTCAAGTTTGAACATACTTTTACTTGGCTCGATAAACTCGCGAATAATTGAATTAAATACTATATTATATATTTATTTTTAAAAATTAAATTATAATTATTAATAATTATATGTTATCACTCAAATATATTAAATAATTTAAATTTTGAAATATATCTTATAATATGTTAAAAAGAACGGGCCGGGCCGGGTCGGGCCGGGCCAAACTTAAATTTTTTTTGGGCCGGGCCGGGTCGGGCCGGGTCGGGCCGAAATGTAATACGGGCCGGGCCGGGCCGGCCCATTATATATTGGAGCGGGTTTTGTTGGGCCGGCTGCGGGCCGGGCCGGGCCGGGCCCATTGACACCCCTACTTCCTCTTCCTCCTTTCCTGGGATTGATTTTTCTTGCTTAAACAACACCTCGAGGAGCACGTTTTAACATGTGGCCCAAGAACCTGCGAGGGTCTACTTGAAGAATATGAAAGAGACGGTGAGAGAGGTGAGACCCCACATGCAGTAGTGGTGTAAATAGATCTGATATTTCGAAATTCTAATTTTATTTCGATAAAATTAGCCAAACTTATTAGTTTATCTTATAAATTATCAAAATCGGATGACCAGATAACTATCGGAATTATAAGAATCAGAATTGGTTGATTTTATTGATTTTGATAAAAGAATAAGTATATATAATAAAAATTAATTAACATACAAATAAACAAACTATAAAATACAATATAAAGAGATAAAAATAAAATTTTAAATATATTATATCAAATTTTAGTGGTTATATGTAATTATTAAGTTAATTTTAGATAAAAATTAAATATGTTCTGTATTTCAGAAATCATCAAATTCGATTGGTTTGATTCCGATAACAGAATCAATCTGATCGAAATCAGAATCCGAAAATTATCAGAATAGAAATGGTGACACTAAAACGTTTACCGGAATCAGATTGAAGTTATTCTAGAAACGAACCAGACCCGCTCCATGAACGAGGGCGGTGACAGCGACATGGGCGAACGAAGGAACTTCGGCCCACGTCCGCGCCGACGTCTTGTACCAACTGGGCTGGCCCACATAACCCGAGGCGAGGCGACGAAGACATTCATTTCTGTGGAACGTGGTGGGCCACGATGTTTAGCTGGGCCTCCGCAGTCCCTTTCTGGCCCATGTGAGCTGCCGCCCCCGCTGACGGCTCTGTTGCTGTTGCCATCCGGCATATGACGGCGACGGACGGACAGCAAAGCTGATTGAGATGGACAGCCCACCTATCCGTGGAGGAGGGATCTCTCCGTGGGGCTCCGGTGTAAGGTGCTTGGTTGTAAAATATTTTTTATATGTTTTGTGATAAAATATGTATTAAAATAAAATATAGAATCAACAATCTAAATTACTAATTTTAGTGACTTTTAATAATAAAAAGAGTGGAGATCATGATTTGTAAAAGCAGTGGATACCCGCAAAGTTCGAACAAAAAAAAGAGTTTCACCTCTTTTTTAGGTCGGGGGAGATGTTCTATACAAAATAAAAAATTTATTTTGTTGCGCAACCAAACACTACAAACTTTTAGATTTAATAATCCTAAAAGGTTGAACCCAAGTCGGACCGAGCTGGTCAAATCATGGCACACCTGATGAGCTTAAAGTATATACTTTGTTTTTGCAAATTTAAAATAAATACTGGTTTGAACATGTTACAACCTTACATTATCAAGAAAACTGATGTATTCTTAGACACAAGTATATCAGGCCGCTAATGTTGTAGCTGGCCTAATTCCCAACATGATGTGCCGCTTATTTGTGGTGGTAAACCATCATGAAAAGAAGTTTTAAAAAAACAACGCTAGGTGGTGATCTAACCACACAATCATGCAATTAATGCTTTTAGGTGGCACAGAATAGTTAAAAAGTAGAGGTGCAAATGAGCCGAGTCGACCGATTAGTACGGTGTTCAAGCTCAACTCGTTTGTTTTACATGAGTTCAAGTTTGAGCTCGAGTTTTAACGAGTATGTTGAACTCTTGTTCAAGTTTAGCTCGTTTATTAATTGAATCGAGTCGAGTTCAAACTCGAGTAGCAGCTAAAGTAAAATTCAACCCACATTCAAATTTAAGTTATTACAAACTCATTTATAAAACTCAAAATTAATGAAAAATTAATTGTGAAACTCTAGATTTAGCTCTTTTATGAAACTCGATCTATATTTAAACTCAAAATTTGAATTCTTTAATATATTTAAGTGACAATATAAAATATTAATATTCATAATTAAAATTTTAAAAGTAAATATTCAATAGAATATTTAATCAAGCTACTCGTGAGTTTATCAAGACAAGTAAGATTTTGTTCGAGCTCAACTCATTTAATAAGTCGAGTTTTATTTTTGTTCAAGTTTATTTATTTAACATGAAAAATGAATCAAGTCGACTTTTTATCGAGGTGAGCTTCGAGTTACTTGTCGAGTGTATTGGTTCCTTTGCACCCCTATTAAAAAGTGCCATAGACCCATAGGGGAACAATTTTAAAATATTTATGATACAACTCAAAACTAAATACTCATAAGAAAACTTGCACTTCAACATGGATTTGAGACTTGAGAACAGCAATATATTTGTAAAATTTATTTTATGACTTAAAAGCTAAATCTCTATAAGAAAACCTACCGCGTTAGGTGATAAAATGAAATTTTGTTATCAAAATATGTTTTCGCAACAAAATTTATTTAAGGGATACCACCGCCCTCCGGGGCGGCAGCTCGCGGTCTTGAACCGTGCCCGCCCCGTCGAGGGCGGCTCTCTCGCGAGCGCATACCACTGCGCCAATGTCAAAAAAAAAAGACTATCTTTATCTTCATTATGTATAGTTTGAGTTAAAATATATTTAGAGGATAGTATTATCCTATATCTGATATGATATATGATTATGGATTTTTTAATTAATATTGATATATATATAAATTATTTTATTCTTAATATAAAATTTAAATTTTATATCATAAATAATATATAAATGATAATATAAAATATTCTATGTATTAGATGGGATGACTATCCATTGTAAAAAAATTAAAGATAAAATATCCTATGTATTAGATGGGATGACTTATTCTTCATTTTATCCTTATTTTTGGGATAAACTAGGTTGTGTTAATCCAGATTAAGTCTCATTTTATTTGTAAAATTAATAGAGGATTGAGGATAAACCAAATTTATCTATGATTATCTCTGTACCAAACATAGTCTAATCGGTTACACAGAGATAGATTGAATTTTTTTGAACCGCAATAGGACGACATTCAATTTTCATGATAAGATAAGCTTATGTTTTTTGATAAAATTTGTAGAGTATATCTTTAATCCTACGTGGTTTTCGATATCACCATCTTTTCATTGTCGTATCTCATCGGGCATAATAACTTTGTAACCTTTATCCATCGTAGATTAATTCAATTTTAATTAAAATACAATTTCAATTGCAAAAATTCACAAAAAAAATAGTTTTGAAACTTAACACACGCTTTATAAATGTTTGAGTCCATGATAACATAAAATAATGTGTTTAAAAACATCAAGTGATTATGACAAAAATTACTTTTATAGAGTTTATTCTTGGACTAGCTTGTTATATAGTTGTTCACCATCTTTTCATTTGTCAATCTCATCTAACATGATAATTCATAATTTTAGCCACCTTGGATTCTAATTTTTGTTGGAGTTCTGAAATACTTGACGACAAATTGAACTTCAATGCGTTGTGAAAGACGAAGAATGAGGAAGATCGGCCATATAAGAATTGCTTGTCTTCTTTTGACGATCCTCTAATTTTCTCTCTCTAATAAGTATATATAATATAACCATATGGGAAGTCACAGCCCTGCCTGTGCTTGTATAGAGAAGAGGGACCCGTCCGAGTTTGATTAGGATTAAGATCTTGTCCATGTCGGATCTTGGGTTAGATAGAAGATAAGGCCCAGTAAGCCATGTTTCATCTTATAGACCTAACAACGTGTTTAAGTCAAGAACATTAACAAGTGTGGATCACTGATAAATATCTAATTAAACCTGACATTGTCTCACTTTATTCATCTTGTTCCTTATACATAAAATCTTCTCTTTGAACTATACTTATAACACTAATATATATAATTTTGAAAAAGACTCTAAAAGATTTGACATACGAGCTTAGACTTGAAACGAGAAAGATGGTATGCATGCATGCGATAAAATAGAAAACCAATATACTATCTCTAGTAGATGGAACTCAAATTTCCAAATTATAGTAGATCAAATGACAAGGGTCATGATGGTGAATACATTCAATCACACACCACCTTCCATATATCATATGTCACCAACTTTCCCATAACTGAACATTGTATATAGTTGTCTGAATAAACATACACTTAATGTTTATTCGATGGTCACCACTTTAATCTGCATTCTACACACCTGAAGTCCATCACAACTGGATCAAGCATAATATAACAACAATGAAAAATCAAGTTCACAACTGTATAAGTGTTAAACATAATTACAATATATTAATAGAACTGACAAGACCCATATAAATCACATGACTATAAAAGATGTTAGACGATAGTCCTTTAGTGAGAGGGTCTACCACAATGAGACTTGTCTTTAATAGACACTTCTTGATTCCTTACACAATCTTTAAGAGCAAAATATTTTATGTCCAATGCTCTACCACCCTTAGATGTCATGTTGTTCTTAGAAAATAAAATTGTAGCAAAATTGTCGTTGTGGATATGTATAAGTCCCAAAACAAAGTCCATAAAAGGTAAAAAGCCGACCAATTTTGCAACTAATTAGCATGTGCACTAGCTCATAACATGCAATGAACTCTGTCGTCATGGTGGAAGTAATTGTAATGCTTTGCTTCTCATTGCACCAATATATAGCACCACCTACTAGAAGGAAAAGATAACTCGAAATGAACTTTTAGGTATCCAAACAACCATCATAGTCTGCATCAGCATACACAATGACCTCTAACTGGTCAGACCTCCTATATGTGAGCATAATATCTATTGTGCCTTTAAGATATCGCATGACCTTCTTGATAACCTTCTTAATAGCTTTCTGGTGATCCATGTCTGGGTTACTCTGAAACATAATGAGCATACCCATATCGAAAGCTATATTTGGACATGTACAAGTCTACGGGTACATTAGGCTACCAATAGCTGATGCATAAAGAATGGCTTCCATTTTCTTCTTTTTCAGGTCATTACTGGGACACTATAACTTATTAAATTTATCACCATTTACGATGGGTACTCTATCAGATGCACAAGATTGCATATTAAACCTTTCTATAATCTTAAAGATGTAAGATTTCCAAGAAATACCTAAAGTGCCCAATGGTCTATCTCTGGTGATCTCTATGCCCAAGACATATTAAGCTACACCTAAATCCTTCATCTCAAAGTTCTTAGATAGCAAAACCTTAGTTTCATGCGACAAACTGAGATCACTACTAGCAAGTAATACGTCATCCATATACAAAAGTAAGATGATGAATTTACTCCCACTAACCTTTACGTATAAACACTCATCAATAGTGTTCTCCTTAAACCCAAATGACAAAATTATCTCATTAAACTTAAGATACCATTGTTGGGAGGCATGCTAAAGTCCATAAATAGATTTTCTTAACTTGCAAACCAGATGTTCTCTCCCTTCAACATGAAAACTTTAATGCTGCTTTATATACACCTCTTTATTCAAATCCCCATTAAAGAAATATGTCTTTACATCCATTTTATGCAGCTCTAAGTCAAAATGAGTTACTAGGGACATAACTAATCTAAATGAGAGTTTCTTAGAAACTAGAGAGAAAGTCACGTTATAGTCAATGCCCTCTCTCTGAGTGAAACCTTTAGCTACTATACTGACCTTATATCGCTCAACATTACCATTAAAGGTCACCTTAGTTTTAAATATCCATTTGCATTCAACAAGTTTGGACCCTTATGGCAAGTCAACAAGATCCCAGACTTGGTTCTTAACTATTAAGTCAAGCTCATCTTTTATGGCTTTAGATCAATAGTCTGACTTATCACTCTTCATGTCTTGTGGAAACATCATTGGACCTCAATGCGACCCTTGTCTACACAATCCTCTTGTAGATATACAATAAAATCATCATATATAGTAGGTTTCTTAACTTACTCTCTCATAGCATTGCAGTATTGACCCCAGATCCACTTGGACAAGTGGTTGGTCAACTGTTATATCCATCATCACTAGAGCTATATTGGGAACATCATGTGGTAGATCAACTTCAATCCTTCATTCCCCTAAAGTATCATTTTGAGGAATGAACAACGAAACATGGCTGATAGTAGATGTTGGTAATTTATCCTTATCTTGTAACTTCTCAAAAGAAATCTCCTGAAAAGCCCCACTTCCACTAATTCCACCATCTTCAAGAAACTTTGCTTTGTCTATCTCTACTATGATGGGCACATGGAAAGGACAATAAAATTTGCACCGCTTTGACATCTTTGGATAACCAATGAATAAATTATTAGTCATTTTGAGATCAAATACTTTTTCCTATGGAACGTATGAACCTAGCCTCAGTTGGGCATCCCCAATTGCACATATAGCTCATAGAGGGTTTCCTACCACACCACAAGTCATAAGGAGTTTTAGGTGTCGGCTTTGTAGGATCTCTGCAGGCAAGCACTTGAAAGGGTTGGTCCCACACTGATGTGATGTGTGTGGGACCCACCCCAATTAGTGTGGATCTAAGGGAGTCCCCTTAGGCACCTACTAGAGGGGATCCAAACTCCTTTTTTTGATTGGTTTCCCCAACTTGGATCTCCCTGCCCAACACCTATGGCTTAGAAAAGAAGACTGCCAGCGGTGATGACGAACAAGTCGCAAGGGAGCTCTAGTCCGCAGTGCAACACTGCCAGCAGAAACATCACCGCTCAATGTTGCCTTCTATCACCCAAAGTTGTTATAGTGCCCACCGCCACCCAGCCACACTTCACAGAGATGCCCCTTCCCTTGCTACACCAGGTGGCCAACTAGGTCATGGTCAACCTTGTTAGGCACCGTCGGGATGCAAACCCACAACCTAGCAGCCCCTAAGAGCCATCACCATGGTGAACTGGGCACACCGCAAACCATTGTGACACCACAAGTCTTTCCTACCAAATCAAATAGCATTGTTGCACAAGCATGAGCATGATTGAACAACCAAAACTAGGAAGTAGTGCCCAATCAACGGAAGATCTAGCAAGTCACGGTGATGACCTCCTCTGTAGAACCGAGTGGAAAACTTAGTTCTGACAAAGAAATTTTTCCATTACAAATAGAAGAAGACAACATCGAGAAATAGAAACTAAAACAAACAAAATAACCTTGATGCAAATTGATAATCAGATATCAACTTTCATCTTATTTCCTTGTATCAAATCACATGGCATGAAACATAGGATTTGATACCACATGCTGAAGTTTAGAAATACCTAATGACGATCTGAACTCTATTATGTTGCCAAAGACAAAAAATGAGTAAGATCTACCAGATAGGAATCGCTTGCCTCCTTTAAATGAACTTCTAGTTTTCTCTCTCTATTGAACCTGTATCATGTAATCGTATGAGAAGTCACAACCTTACCTATGCTTATATAGAGAGAAGGGACTAGTGTGAGTGAGATTAGGATCTTGCCCATAGTTAGATCCTGGGTCAAACAGGAAATAAGGCCCAATAAGTCATGTTTCATCTTATAAACATAATAGTGTGCTTAAGTCAAGCCCAATAACAAGTGGATCACTAATAATTATAGAATTAAACCCAACAATTTTAATGCATCCTTATAATCGCAGAAAGGCATAAAAGTTAATCAAACATCACTTCATTTAGATGCAACTTGATCATCGGCTATTGGATCAGTCATCGATTCAATGAAGAGAGTTCTATGGGGTGAGAAGAGCTCCCAAATTCGGAATTTTTTCCCAGTTCATATATTTTCTCAGGTTTTCTTTAAATAACATTGTTTATTTAAAAAATTATAAAAGAAGCATAGTAAAAGTTATGTAGCAGATCTAAGACACCTTCATAAAAGTTGGTGTTTGAATGAAAATTTGAAAGTAGTATTTAAAAAATTCAATTGTATTACAAAAAATGTTTAAAGTTGGCAAATATTGCTTTCACTCCATGAACTTAAGTTAAAGTCAATGTCTAGAAATAGGACTTGAACCCAAAGTAATGCAAAGCCGATTATAAGTTAATGTGCCAATCACCAGCTTTAAAGTCATTGATTTGTACACTGACTTAATTTTACATTGCCATTCTTTATCATCATGTCATAATTGCATTCACCAACTTGAAAGTCCAAGATCAGCAATCCAACTTGTAGGAAGAGGACTATAGAGTCCATCATTAATCAGAGTAAGATAAACTGACTTTATAAAGTCGGAGCATACTACTCTGACTTATGATGGACTTTGTGATCATCTAGCTTCAACTCGATGTCTGTCACTCCTAATTTAAAGTCACAAAATAAATCAACAACTTAAGAGTACAAACTCCTTCTTAACACTTATTTTGCCATGCTCTACTTTCAAGTCGGATTGAGGTAATCCGACTTTTATTTTAGTTTTTTAATTAAGTTTAATCTTTGTTTGATTAAAAGTTAAAGTTATTATTTATTTTTAGAACTTATGTAGTATATTTTGACATAATTGTATATATAATTTATAAATTTATATAATAAATATTATTTTATTTTTCTTTTATACATAAGAAATAAAACTTGGTAAACATATTTAGATGTGAATATAGACTAATTCATAGTGAGTAAATCTTAAAATTTCTACACTAACTAGAGATAAACATTGGGTGCATTAAAATGGGATATGAACAAAAAAAGCATTGTATATATATGAACAACAAAAGAAACATGGCATTTCAAACTTATTACAACAAATGCATACAACAAGGATCCCAAGAATACAAGTTAATTCTATCTTTTTTCATTCCTTGGAAAAACTTTCCATCCAATAACTCTTCCTTCTTCATTTTTAGAATGGGTTTTTAATGAATCATCCTACAAAATTTAGTGTAGTGGAATCGACGATTTCTATGAGTTCATTTAGTATCTTAATCTGAACCGAAAGATGAAAACTGAAAACCAATCAAAATGAGTTTGAATATACCTGATAAAGATTCATCTAATCTCATGGAGAATAAAAAAATGAGCTTTTGAAGCTTTACAAACTATTCAAGTGTTCAGTCTCCAACGGTATCCACATGAACTTCATCCACAACAAGTTCTCCTTTCATGTCGACCTTAAGAACTGTTCCTAAACTAGGCTTCATCGACCATGGACACCTTCCATAGAGATGAGGAGGTAGATAGGAGACTGAGGATGTGGTTTTCACCCTTTGCTTGTTAGGGTTTAACTGAAACCATTGGTATTTGTAGAGAATTTTGTAGTTTTCATAAAATCCCAAAATCTTTATAAATTACACCTTACCTCTATACTTCTGGATAAGTCCTTATGTGTGTGACCCACTAGTCCCGATAGCCTATTTGGTTGAGGCCTAATTAAAATAAAATAATTCTATTTAATTAAATTAAATTTATTATCTGATAACAGATTAATCGACATACCGATTATGAAGGGTACAAGCCACATCCTATGATCTCAAATAGTTATGGAGATAATCTTATCTCTATTGAGCATTTTCATCATCAGTTATTATATGGACATAAACCTTTATCCATTCAATGTCGCAGTCGGAAAGGAGTACAGCATCAACTATGAACTCTTTAGCATACTGACTCTATAAGATCTTATACTAGGAATCAAATCAATTGAAAAACTCTTTTCACAATTATCCTCTCTACCCTAGCCATGGATT
This sequence comes from Cryptocoryne crispatula var. balansae, assembly GCA_036172225.1. NCBI lineage: Eukaryota > Viridiplantae > Streptophyta > Magnoliopsida > Alismatales > Araceae > Cryptocoryne > Cryptocoryne crispatula. The sequence continues at coordinate 13,004,258 of CM069930.1, forward strand.
TAGAGTACTATCCGAAAGGGCATTCACTCTCACTTACCAAGAGTGGACGATCCCATATTGTTCGCTCAATTACCTCCATCAAGTTTTTCTTGTACTCAATCCATTGCTATACTAGACCATTTAAATGGTGATCCATAAGTCAATAGTCAAAGCACAAGTTCCACCCAACAAGGCATCTTTAGCAACTTAGGTCAAAGGTTCAACCATGCAACCTTGATGATAGAAATCTTGATTGATAGATCAATAAGATACCATTCGGGGTTTATAATTTGGTTACTTCAGTGGACTCATTCTACTAATGAGCACCTATATGTGTATCTAAGTGTCTCCACACTAATGACCAATGAGATCGATCATCCTCATCACATGAGAAGACATCACATACACTAGTCTATATGTATCTTTGATGTCCGGTCTCAAGAATCACATGACTATAAACATTTAGATCACATACCTCTAGATGATTGATCTTATTATAATGATATTATCATGATTCAATCATTATTTCATGTGATCAATAACTTCATTACAATCTACACATCTAATAAGAACTAGTAATGACAATTTACCTAATTATTTAAATAAGATATTTTTAGAAATGTCAAATCATATCATATATGATTGACTTATAGGGCATACATTTCTATCAATCTCTCACTTGCACTAATATTAATCACCCATATGGCTGATCTCTATCAAGTCAAGGTAATGCACAAATGAGCTTTGATTAACTATTCTACTTAATGGATCTGCAATGTTATTAGTGGTAGATACTATATCTTTAATTATATTTTTATAAGATGCATTCCCTCTGATTATATGGTATTGTCATTGAAGTTATAAACTTCTGATGAGACTTGGCTCTACCCCATTGTTTTCCCAAAAAATAGTACCCTTTCAAAAAAAGTTGGGACAATCTAATATCTTAGATAAACATTTTTATCTAAGCTACTTCTTATGTAGTGTGCAACTATTTTGTAATCTTATTTACATTAGATGTAGAATTTACAGTATTCTATCACATGAAACTTTTCCAACTAACTGGACCACCATTATTTTGACTTATTTGCAAACTTATTTTACTAGAAGCTTGTATTTATAAAACTATAAGACTTTAAGTCTTATCCTCCATTGTATAGAGATACATCTTTGGTGCTTCTCAAGTACTAAATGATACATTTCTATATTGTCCAGTGATTTTTGCATGGATCTGCCTGATGAATGCTCATAAGACTTAGAGCATTAATCATGCCATGTACATAGCATCACATCCATAATAGACCCTATGACAAAGCATAAGGGCTACTCATGTGATCTCTTTATCTCTCAAGAAGTCTACAAAGATATATCTTTAAAGAGATCAACTCCACACTACATAGGTAAGAAGCTTATCTTGGAGTTTACCATATCAAACCCTTTGACTATTGTTACTACGTACATTAACTGTGTAAAGTCATGCAACCTTTCAGATCTATCTCCATAGATCTTAATACCTAAATTAGGTTTGGAGGATTAATTTGATAGCTAGGTTCACTAATGATAAAATACCTACTTCATTCTCAACAAAGTAGTATGTCATTCATATATCATGTCAAAAAGATAATAGTACTCCCACTTATCTTATTTGAATACACAAGACACCTCTTCGTTCCCAATGAAGTCATAAGGTTTAATCTCATTAAATCTTATTTATTAGCTATGGGAAGTTTTACTTTCATTCATAAATGGACCTTATACACACATTATTTGGATGTTTGGAACCTGATTCCCTAAGATTGTATCATATATACCTGTTTCTCTAAGTACTATAGAGAAACACTATCTTAACATCCAATCGACATATCATATAGTCATAATGTGTAACAATCAAAATTCTAATAGATTAATTTATGGCATAGGTAACCATTTGACTTAAATAATATCTTTTTCGTCTATCCTTACCTTGCAGGTCTCTTACCTTCTAATCCACTTCAATCTATTCTTTAGTGATCCATTTATACCTTATGGATACTATATCCTCAGGTGGATCTATCAAGTTCTAAACTTGATTAGAATATGGATTTTATTCTCTTCCTATTTTAAAATTAATATCTTATATTGCTTCTGTATGGATCTTAAGATCAATATCCTTTTTTATCTTGTCTCATTTCTTCCATTAAAGATATGTCCCACATATCTCTTAGGTTGAATGGACATAAGAATTGACCTATGATTTGCCCATGTGTAATTATTAATTAGTACCTTAATAGAAGTGACCTTGGACTGTGGGATTGGAATATCTTCCATTTATACTTTGCTCCCACTATCTTTCTTAAATAAGAACTCTTTCTCTAGAAATATAGTGAGCTGAGCAACATATACCCCTCTTTGTAAAGGTGGTATATTTAATATCCATAAGTTTTCTTAGGATATTTCACAAGACAACATTTCATAGTCTTATATTCTAACTAGTTAGGGTTTCACTTCTTCATATGGATGGACATTCCGAAACCTTAACTTGCTTAAGGTCAAGCTTTAATCCCTTTCCATATCCTATATGGAATAATCAGAATAAACTTAAAAGGTACCAATTAAGATAAAGTGGTTATCTCAAGTACTTAGCCAAAAATAGACAGAGGATTTTATAAAGGTTATCATTGTCCGTATCATGTCTTACATAATATGACTTCTCATTTTAGTTGCTAAATTGAGCTAAAATATGTAAAGAGGTGTCCATTAAAATTAAATTATATTTTTTTAATTATGTGTAAATTATGCACTTAAGTATTTCTCTTATTGATCTTATTAAAGAGTTCTAATACTTTTTCCATTAGTATCCCTGATTCATTCTTAATCTCAAATAATTTCTTAAAGGTCTCGGATTTGTACTTCATAAAGTACATATATCCTTACCTAGAGATATCATCTTTGAAAATAATGAAGTAAAAATATTCTTCTTTAGCCTTAATTGACATGGCAAACATACACTTAGATGTATGAGTTCTAACAACTCATTAGCCCATTCTCCATGTCTACATTAAGCTAAAGAATAAATTGATATAAATCAACTCATTTCCTCTTAAGAGGAGTATTCACACTTATCATTATATCTTACATATCTAATATATTTAAACAATTTATTAAGCTCCCACTAGCAAACACTTTGCCATTTAATGTCTTAGAACATCTATCATTTCCATGACTTAGAATAAATCATCATTTATTCAAGCAGGAAGTAATATAATGTTTCCTTAGAAGGATATGATAGCAATCTTAATTATCAATACCTCTTATTTAGGGTAATAAAGAATTGTATCTCTCACTAATAATTATACAACTTTTGCATCATTTCATATGTAGGTCCACATTTTCTTTATTAAGCTTCATTTACTTGTCATCATCTATGATTTCCTATAGATATAAGATACATATCCAGTATCTCATACCATTAGCTGCATCTCTAGTATCTAATACTATGATATACATATATAGTATCTAATACTATTGAGTATGTATATTAGACAAGTAAATTTCAATGACTTAAATGTATGAAACTTCTCAAGCTCCACTTTTATAAAATGCGTAAAGAGGTGTCCATTAAAATTAGATTCTATTATTCTTCAATTATGTGTGAATTATGTACTCAAGTATTTCTCTCATTGATCTTATCAAAGAGTTCTAATACTTTTTTCATTAGTATCTCTAATTCATTCTTAATCTCAAATAATTTCTCAAAGGTCTCGAATTTGTACTTCATAAAGTACAAGTATCCTTACTTAAAGCAATCATCTTTGAAAATAATGAAGTAAAAATATTCTTCTTTAGCCTTAATAGGCATGGGCTAACATACACCTAGATGTATGAGTTCTAACAACTCATTAGGCCATTCTCCATGTCTATATTAAGCTGAAGAATAGATTGATCTAAATCAACTCCTTTTTTTCTTAAGAGGAGTATTCATATATATCATTAGAGCTTACATATCTATTATGTTTAAGCAATTTATTAAGCTCGCATTGGCAACCACTTTGCCATTTAATGACTTAGAGCATTATATTTCCATGGTTTAGAATAAATCATCATTTATTCAAGCAGAAAGTAATATAATGTTCTTTTAAAAGGATATGATAGCAATCTTAATTATCAGGACCTCTCAATTAGGCTAATAAAGAAAATGTAGAAGACATTTACTTCTCAAGTAGCATAGTTAGTTGGTCAACCATGAGAATAATTCTCATAGTTCTAAACCAGTCTAAGAAGTGTGAGTCATTAAAATTATTTGACATCTAGTATGCATACTAATGGTGATTTATCATCATATTCTAACATTGAGATATAATTTTATTAATTTAACATTGCAGACATTCATTGAAATTAAGATATGATCTTTCATCTTAATTTATACTCCCACTAATTTTTGATGAATTTGCATAACCCTCATTATGCAAAGACAAGATATCACAATGAAATATTAGTGGGGACTAAGACCCTATTAACTTTATTGTGATGACCTTGTGAAAGCAAAACAAATCACCTCATACTTAATAGGTAGACAACTATTAGCAATTTCAACTCTTATTCATTCAACCTCTAGAGTTATGACCTTGTGTTACCACAATAAGCCATTTACTCTAGTTAGGTCAAACTCACTTGTTACATTGTGAGAATGGATTCTTTACACAACCATTTGATAGAAATGTATGCCCTACAAGCCAATCATATATGATATGATTCGACATTTCTAGAAATATCTCATTCAATTAATTAGGCAAATCTTCATTATAAGCTCTTATTAGAAGCGAATATCATAATGAAGTCCTTGATCAAATATAATGATGATTAAATCATGATGAGATCATGATAATGAGATTGATCATCTAGAGGTATTTGATCTAAATGTTCCTAGTCATAGGATACTTGAGACGGGACATCAAGGATCCGGATAGACTAGTGTATGTGATGTCTTCTCATGTGATGAGGACGACCGATCTCATTGGTCATTAGTGTGGAGACACTGAGATACACATACGGGTGCGTATTAGTTGAATGAGTTCACCGAATTGACCGAATTAGAAACCCCGAATGGTATCTTACCGAACCTGTCTATCGGGGTTTTCTATCATCACGGTTGCATGGTTGGACCTTTGACTGAGTCGCCAAAGATGCCTTGTTGGGTGGAACTTGTGCTTTGACCATTGACTTATGGATCACAATTTAGATGGTCCTATATAGCGATGGATCGGGTACAAGGAAAATCCGATGGAGGCAATTGAGCGGACAACAAGGGATCGTCCACTCTCGGTAAGTGAGAGTGAATGTCCTATGGGATAGTACTCTAAATCCCTGGCCAGGGTAGATAGGATAATTGGAAAAGGAGTTTTCCAATTGATCCAATTCCGAGTACAGATCCTATAGAGTCGGTACACTAAGGAGTTGACAGTCGATGCCGTACTCCTTTCCGACCGGGACATTGGATGGATGAGGGTTTATATCCATGTGGTAACTGATGATGGAAAGGCTCAATGGAGATGAGATAATCCCCATAGCCATTTGGGATCATGGGATGTGGCTTGTACCCTTCATGATCGGTAGGCCGATTAATCTGTTATCGGATAACGGATTTAATTAAAATTAAATAGAATTGTTCTATTTTATTTAGGCCTCAACCAAATAGGTTATTGGGCCTAGTAGGTCACACACAAAAGGACTTATCCACAAGTACAGGGGCAAGGACGTAATTTATAGAGATTTTGGGTTTTTATGAAAAAATCCATAATTCTCTATAAATACTAATGGTTTCAGCCAAACCCCATCAAGCCAAGGGTGAAAACCACGTCCCAAGCCTCCTCCCAACCTCCTCCTCTCTCTAGAAGGTGTCCATGGTCGATGGAGCTCCGTTCGGGAAGAGTTCTCGAGGCCGGCGCGAAGGGAGAACCTGCTGTGGATGAAGTTCGTGTGGATACTGCTGGAGACCGGACACTTGAACGGTTTGGAGAGCTTGAGAAGCTCATCTCCTTCCTCTCCATGGGATTATATGAATCCCTATCAGGTATATTCGAACCCGATTTGATCGGTTTTCGATTTTCGTCGTTCGGTTCTGATTGAGACGGATTCTAAAGGAACCCATAGGAATCGTCGGTTCCGCTGCACCAAATTTTAATGGACGATTCCTTACACCATTATGGTAGTACAACAAAGCCATGCAAATGGTCCACACCAAAGTTTGGCAAATGCCTTGGACATGATCACTAATCCCTTTTTAAATGAGCCTTGTGGTAGCACAATAAACCCATCCAATCTAAGATTGGCTCATCAAGACCATAACAACAGAACACTAAGTGAGTTATTCTTAATGTCACACATTTATCAACCTAATTAAAACAAGAAGAAATTTTATTTTAGTCTCATCAATAATATGTGTTATGTAAATATAATACTTTTGAAATATCATATATCTAAGGCATAATTTATAGCACACATCCATATATCAAATATGAATATAAATAGGTGATCATGGACTTAACCCTAAGCATGCACCTAAGGTATCCCTATAGGTGTAAAACCTTGCTTAAAAAGCTTGAGTTGGCATGATACCACTTCAAAAGAGTGATTCTTTAAGTGGTCTTACTCTCCAACTTTTCATGAACTAACTTCTAACTATTACAAGCGGCTTAAGGGTACGTAAACCTGCAAATGTATATAACTTTATAAAAAACCTTAGTTTTAACCTAGGAGAGTACATTAATGGTGAGAGATAAAATTAACAATCAGATTGTACAGAGAGAGAGGAGGCACATGCAGACCACATTTATTAACATGACTAACACAATTAAATAAACAATCACAAGCCAAGCACATTTAAGTCCATGATCATCTCCATACACACATTAACATTTATCATATGAACATAGAGTGCAAACGTGATAGTTATATAAGATATATCATATATATCAGCATAAAATTATATATCATAATTTTGAAATTCTTAATTTCATACATGTTGAATTTTCATGAAATAAATAACATGAAAATAACATGAAAAAAACATATAAATAATTTATATGAAATAAACATTCATATCTAAACTATTTTAAACATTTATGCATTTCCAATACCGTACAAAGTCAGAAATTAACATCTTAATTTATATTTTTCAAAATACTATTTTACAAAACTAATTAAGACACTAATTAATTAAATTAAACCTTTAAAATAATTTTAAAGATTAACCATAAAGAAATCTAGATAAATAGAGCTTAATATCATCTAACAGGCCATTAAACACTTTAAAACCTATCAAATAATATTATATAATTTTTATGAATTTTTATGAATTTTTATGGAACTTTTTGTATTTTTCTATGATTTTAAACTATTTATAATCATAAAAATACAATGAGCGCAATGCTCTACACGTGGCAGCGCAATGCGCTACTCGGCTGTGCACCCATCTGCACTATCGGGTGCACCGGCTAACAACCGATGCTACGCTGCCACTTGTGTGTCGACATATGTGTCGGCCGCCCTTCTCCTTGATGCACTGTTCATCGAGAAGAAGTAGCTCCCATTGAACTGGCCTTATGTCCTTATTCCAAGCTTAGAAAAATCCCAAAAAAAATGTGTTAGAATCATCATTGATTGAGGATTCTGGAACAGTTAGCCTTATCTCCAAAAAAAATGGAAATTGACCGTAATAAGGGAAAGAAGAGGATGCGGTCGTTTGAATTCCGTAGTAGAAATTACCATCTTCCAAATAAGATAACTCCTTATGCCAAAAATTCTCCAAAAATAAAATATAGAATCCTTATCTAAAGAAGTTTCCAAATATGTATATATTCCTTCATACAAAATTTATATATTGATGGAAAATTAGGGAGAATCAGGACAGTGCCAAACCTAGCAGAACCCTAGATCACCGAAAAATCTCAAATTCTCTTCCTTCGTCGCCACTCTATGCAAGAGATCATGAATAAATGTTAGGTAATCTCATTACTCATCTTCTATCACCTTCTCAAGCTTCAATTTCTTCCATGGACAGAGATTTCACAAAATCTCCAAATCCGGGTAACAATTTAGGAATGATAGAAACACCAAATTATGGTGCTTCTCCCAGATTCTACAAAGCTCTAAAATTCTAATAGTTTGTAGCATTGGAAAGCCTTATATCACGAGATTTTAATGAAGCCAACCAATCTCTTTTCTGAGTCACATACAAATTATGGTGGCCTTTACAAAACAAATGTTTGTACAGATTCAAGAATACATAAATTACATGAAATAACATCGATTCAACGTTGGTTTTGACCAAGACTTGAACCGGGCTCTGATAAAATTGTAAGGAATCGTCCTATAAAATTTAGTGCAGTAAAAACGATGATTCCTATGGTTTCATTTAAAACATGTCACAATCAAAATTGAACGACAAAAACCAAAATCGATCAAAACAAATTCAAATATACCTGTTAGGGATTCATCTAATCTCATAGAGAGGAAGAAAATGATATTTTGAAGCTCTAAAAACCATTCAAGCATTTAGTCTTCAGCAACAATCACACAAACTTCATCTATAGTAGATTCTCCCTTCAGGCTGGCCACAAGAACTATTCCCGAATGGAGCTCCATCGACAATGGGCATCTTACAAAGAGATGAGGAGGTGGGGAGAAGACTGAGGACGTGATTTTCACCCTTGACTTGATAGGGTTTAGCTAAAATTATTAGTATTTATAAAGAATTTAAAATTTTTCATAAAACATAAAATCTCTATAAATTACGTCATTGCCCATGTACTTATGGATAAGTCCTTATCTATGTGATGCACTAGGCTTAATAGCATATTTTTTTAAGGCCTATATAAAATAAAAAATTTATATTTATTTAAATTAAATCTGTTATTCGATAACAGATTAATCGGCCTACCAATCATAAAGGGTACAACCCACATCCCATGATTCCAAGTGGAAATAAGAATAATCTTATCTCTATTGAGCCTTTACATCATCAGTTATCATATGGATACAAACCCTCATCTATTTAATGTCCCGGTTGAAAAGGAGTATGACATCAACTATCAACTCTTTAGTATACCGATTCTATAGGATCCTATACTCAAAATTAGATCAATTGGAAAACTCCTTCCTCAATTATTCTCTCTGCCATAGTCAGGGATTTAGAGTACTATCCCAAAGGGCATTCACTCTCACTTACCAAGAGTGGACGATCCCATGTTGTTCGCTCAATTATCTCCATAGGGTTTTTCTTGTACTCAATCCATAGCTATACAAGACCATTTAAATGGTGATCCATAAGTCAATAGTCAAAGCACAAGTTCCACCCAACATGACATCTTTATTGACTCAGGTCAAAGTTTCAACCATGTAACCATGATGATAGAAAACTCTAAGTGATAGTTCAATAAGATACCATTCAGGGTTTATAATTCGATTAGTTTAGTGAATGTATTCTACTTATGAGCACATATATGTGTATCTCAGTGTCTCCACACTAATAACCAATGAGATCGATCATCCTCATCACACAAGAAGACATCATATACACTAGTTTATCTGTATCTTTGATGCCTGGTCTCAAGAATCATATGACTATGAACGTTTAGATCACATACCTCTAGATGATCGATCTTATTATAATGATCTCATCATAATTCAATCATTATTTCATGTGATTAAGAACTTCAATGTAATTTACACATATAATAAGAGCTAGTAATAAAAATTTGCCTAATTATTTGAATGAGATACTTCTAGATATGTCAACATATCATATATGATTGACTTGTAGGGCATACATTTCTATAAGGGGTAATACAAGTCTAGTAGGAACAAAAGGAGATGATGGAGTTGCACCGTGTTTACTAAGTCGAAGAGAAGCATGTAGAGTTCTAGCATCAATAACATCGAATTTTTGAGTCAATCAATGTTGCTTCATCAGAGTCCTTGATGAGGGCTCATGTCTATGTGTGCTTAGCTCCATTGAGATCGATGAAGGTTCTACACCACCCGGTCCACTCTAAGAAAATATGGTTGAAGCCATTGTCCAATAAGAGATTCCATTGGATTTGGAGCTAGTACAAATCTTGACATTCAAAGACAGAGGTGCCTAGACATAGCTCGTCACAACTTTGGAATATCAAATTTTGTTTATTGCAATTGATAGTTGTTCCCTATAATGATAATCTCTATGATATGATGATGTGCATCAAGTTAGCCATATAATATGTTAAAAGAACAATTATATATAACAAATTAAAAAATTAAAAACATCTTAATTCTCACTCTACAAGTCCTCTTGGATAAAGTTTCTCATGACCTTCATAAACATTTTGAACAAATAAGAGCACCAATCATGATGACTCTTTACCATAGGGCATTTATTGGTCACTTTCTCTTCCATACCCAAGATGGAAAAAATGGAATGAAGTGAGCTATGAAAGAAAATGTGAGAGATGAAAACTACATTCTGGGAGACATCAAATTTGAGGTGCAACTCTACCCAAGAGATCAAAAAAAGAAGACTACCAAACATGGGCCTACCTAGGCAAGCTACAAAATGTCTCTCATAAAGAATTTCCAAAACATATAGGGCTATGCGCTTCCTATGCCAAATTCCCCAAATGCAAGGAACAGAGCTAGGAAGAATCCGCCCATCTTCGAAAGGAAAGAGAAATGTTAAAACGGCATAAGTCACTACTCCCTTTAGACCACAAGCCAAATTGTCATATATTCAGCAACCTTGTCTAGAGTTCTAAGAGACCATGACAACAATCCCTCAAAAGAAATATTGTCACCAACAATCAAAGAAGAAGCTTCTACCAGAGTCATAAACTCCTTAAGAAACAAGTGAGTGGAAAGAGGAAAAGGAGAAATAAACATAAGGGATTCTTGGCTGATAGAAGAACACTGGAAGCCTAGCAGAATTTCAACTGCTTCCAACAATATGGTGCATTCAAAAGTATCAAAGACAAATGTTTGAGTATCCGGATGCCAACATTCCACCAAAGCACCTGCCAAAGAAAAATCCCAATAATGCTTGGAAGCATTCTTCACATGGACGAACAAGTTCGCCATCCCTCACTATTGAAGCATGTGTCAGGCCTCCAAATTGATGAAAGGCACGACACAAGAGACATATTTACATGAGCTATAACAACAAACCCTCGGGAAGAAAGGAGGGTCTTGCAAACCAACAAGAAGAAATTACCAAGGAACATCCCCTAGAAAACATAATGTCTCCATCCTAGGGACTCCTGACATCTTGACGACCTAGACATCTGACATCCCTAAAGGTGTGTCAACTAGAAAGAAACCAACTTTGAAAAAATTACAAAAAAGTTGCACACGCTCAACACTGATGAACAACCCATTAAGAAAGTGAAGGGTTGATATGAAAAAAAAAGCTTACCACCCCTACTATAATTCGGCCCCGGATGTGTCCCAAAACCTCTGAAAACTTTCTCACCTTCCTCAAATGAATGAACATTGAAGGAAGCATGATGGAAGATTGGAGAGCAAGGGAAGCAAAGATTGAAGAGCAAGAAAAGAGTCCTCACAAGCTAGAACATTCTAAAGCTTTTCTTATTTAAGACTAAGAAAAGACGGCCAAGGTCTTCTCATCTTGCCCATGATAGGGGCAACATACTATTGACTGGGACGTTTGATGTCTAGGTCGATGGGATGTCAGGATAACAAATACAAAAATATATATATGTGTTGCATTCTTAGCTTGTTAGAATTTAGAAACGTTGAAGACCTCAAGTTTACACGTGATTAAGTTGGAGAACCCCTCAACAAAATCGGTGATGGCTCAATCATCCTTAGACTTGCAGATAAACCAAAGTTATGTATTTGGGGACATGGTTCCCTCAAAAGTATCTTGACCCGTCACACTCGACATATATCAACTATTTACCTATTTTTGTTTGTATTTCTTTTAACCCACATGTATTATTCCATGCATCATTTGCATTCATAAATTCCACACCCTCCATGGGTCACGAGCAAAATAATGAACGGAATGTTTTCTTTTTTATTGAGATGTTTCTCGCCAAATTCGGTTGATTATAGTAGGACATGGAATCATTCTACTATAAACAAAGATGGTACCTTTGTGAGGACCAAATGTACCTGAAGGATTTGAACCAAGATGATTGGATGTTCACCTTAAGTTTGTGTTATTTTAGTTTCAGCCCTTCTTGGGATAGCACACCATACAACTACACCACTGGCCAAGATGAACTCATGAGCAGTGACTCAGAGGTCCACCACACGAGGGGACATGCTTTTCCTTAATTTTTTTTTCTCTTTTTCATTACTGCAGCACATTATCCATCCAATCAGTGAAGGGAAAGATATAGAACGAACAAATGGAAATTGCGAAGGGCTAGCAATGTTTATTCTTTGCCCGATTAGGCAACAATGTGCTTGTCTAAATTTACACCTTAGTATCACTCTTTCAATCCACCGCCATTATACACCACTACACCTCACTTCACTTCGCTCTATTCATCTATGCTACATTCCATGTCACTATCCTATAAAGTCAACATCAAGGTGAGGCAAACTGTAGACATGCAAATTTGGCCTAATTATGGAGCTTGAGATTCATGTTTTCTTAAGAAATACTTGGATTTTTTTATTGGTAAATCAAGTTTTCAAAAAGCAAATAAAACATTCCAAAAAAGGTAACGTCTTGCACTCGGGAATGCCTGATGACCCGTTGACCAAGACATCAGATGACCCACTGCCCATGACATTACCTGATTCCTATGGAAACTTGATAGCTATGACCGTGCTAGGTGGGTATTTATTATCGGTCAGGTACAAAAATGTCCCACTAACCAGGACGTCAAGTATTGTAGTGCACAAACTAATTGAAGTGACCCCCACATTGCATGGGCTTGACCTGTGAATAGTACGATGTCATTCTGTCAACTAGGACATAAGGTACTGTAGCAATGGTGGTCAATGCACTCGCCAGCTTTTGGCACATTGCTCGTTTAAGGGCATTTATTGACTAGTAGACATCTCTGTCTCCAAGACATCAGAGGTCCTAGTCAACGAGACGTTTTGTATCTATTTAACAGTGTCAATTTATGCCTAAAATACCCTTGTCCTTGGGTCCATAAAAAGACACCTTCTAACAATGTGTCAAAGGTTCCGAAAGCTTCAAAAAATGTCCCAAGGCTCCTAAGAGTATTTCAAGAGTTCCCTTACTCCCAAGCTTCATTTCCTAGAGTGTTTTAAGAGCTTCCTAGTCCCTCCACCATCAAGAACACCATCGGTGTTCACACCATTGCTTCATCATCATCATCCACAAAGCTCTTCAAGGCCTCTACATTCAAGGGGGTGCCAACAACCTGACATTCATGAGATCCCTCTTTTGGTCTTAGGTGAACCTCGAAGATCATCTGAAAGGGTTGTGGCCATGTTTGTGTAAGAAATGGTCACTAGAGCACTTGACAATGTTGTCCCAGGGATGTCAAACGATGTGGCCACTTGGATGTCTAATGACATTGAGCAAGGACGTTAGGAGATCCAAAAAAAATAAGCTTTAGGACCCTAATATATTTTCTTTCCTTTCTAGTCTTCCACGTTCCCTCATCTAGAGTTCTTTAAAACATCATGTTTGCATGCATGACTAGCTTAGTAGCATCTCATTTGACATCATAAATATACGAAGGGGGTTGGGAGTCAATCCCAATCTGGTTAGTTCTAATCCTCTTATGGTTTATGATTTATTTATTTTGCAAGGCACTGCACATGTTTTAGTTCTAACTTTCTTTCATTTGTTTGTTTTGCTTACTTGGAATTGTAGCAGCAACCGTACATCACCTCAAGTTACTTCTTCTCAGCCAACTAAGAAAGGAAAAGTTTGAACCCACAATCTCTCAAGCACAATCTCTCTGCTAAGGTATGCTTAGTCAACTTTTAAGCACTTTGCATTTCCTTTCATTTACTTTTGGAGCTCTTAACTCCTATGACCACATACAATGCACACCGGCGAGATGAGCACGGGCTCGTGTGTCTCTAAAGCATTTACATTGGGTCTAGTGGATCACACACAATAAAATTGATCCATTAAAATGGGGGCATGGGTATAATTTATCCAGCACCCTCTCCCATCATGGAGATCGCCATCACTTGGTGGAGCTCCATTAGGGATGAGTCAGAAAGTCTAATGTATAAGAGAACCTGTCTATAAAGAAGTTAGTGTGGATATTACTAGACACCATACACTTAGGTAACTTGGAGAACAAGGATTGTCCTATACTCATTCTTTTATGATCTTAAAGGATTGGCTAAATCTTGTGAAGATAAATATGAAAATATTCGAATTCAATTTTCGGTTACATCATACAGTTCTAATCGAGACAATGATTATAAAATCCAAGGAATCATTACTTCTACTGCTTATGGCACAATTTCTTAAAATAGTCACATCCCATGATGTCAAGCAGCTTTGGGGATGACCTCATCTTCAATAAGCATTTCTATCACCTACTATCACACAAATATAAATTCTTGTCAATCCAATGCCCCAGTCAGATAAGGATATGGCATGGATTGTCAACCCCTTAGTATACAAACTTTTTAAGGTCATGTACTCGAGATTGGATCAATTAAAAAAAAATTCCAATTATCTAATCTACCATGGCCAAGAATTTATAGTAATATCATATAGGACATTCTCTCTCACATATTGAGAATAGACGATTCTTTGTTGTCCACTCAATTACCTCTACCAGATTTCTTTTCATACCCAATCCATTAACTATACTAGACCATCGAATAGGATGATACATAAGATAATAGTTAAAGCATGAGGTGCATTCAACAAGACACTTTTAGTTACTCAGGTCAAAAGTCAAACCATGTAACGTATCATGTGTTATAATATTTTAATAGATAGATAAGATTCTATTCAAGATTTCTAAATTGGTCATTTTAGTAAACTCATTCTTCTAAGAAGTACATGTATGTTTAAGTGTCTTCACACTAATGACCAGTGAGGTTGATTATCATCTTCTTATGAAAAGATATCACACATATTAGTCTATCCAAATCTTTGATATCTTGTTTCAAGGATTTATAAATATGAACATTTAAATCACATACCTCTAAATGATTAATTTCATTATCATATAATATCATTATGATCCAATCATCAATACATGTGATCAAATAATTCATCATGATATTTGCAACTAAATATTGTAGGTGATAAAGAATATGTTATTTATATTGAATAAGTTATTACAAGAAATGTTTTATCATGTTCCATATCATGTTGTATAGCCAAATCTTTGATATCTTGGTTCAAGGATCTATAAATAGGAACATTTAAATTGTATATCTCTAGATGATTAATTTCATTATCATATAATCCCATTATGATCTAATCATCAATACATGTGATCAAATAATTCATCATGATATTCTCAACTAAATAGTGCAGGTAATAAAGAATGTCATTTATATTGAATAAGTTATTATAAGAAATAATTGATCATATTGTATATGATTGACTTGTAAAGCAAACATTTTTATCAAAAAGTCACACTTGCCACCTTCGCATGTTGTTGCCAGCCATAGAGAGAAGCCAACTACCGAACACCCTTGCTAGTCATAGCGAGAATCCCATCATTGGTCATCGCCCACAACTTCTAGCCCTCACTACCTTTGTTTTATGGTGCAACCACCGCCATAAAAAATATAAGGAAGAGGTGAAAGGGAAAAGAGGGGTTCCATATGGGGTGAAATACTCACCAAGTCAGACAACATTTGTCAGACTTTAAAGTTGGACTATTGAGTTAGACCAACTTTAAAGACTCGTGCATGCCTTGACCATCCTTGATCTTCAGATCTATGTGATTATCAAGACATCAAAGTCAGATTGTGTTTATCTTGCTATTATATGTCTTGGTCATTTTTGTGTGCACAATGTTGGGTTTGATCTCCAGAGAGAGAGAGAGAGAGAGAGAGAGAGAGAGAGAGAGAGAGAGAGAGAGAGAGAGAGAGAGAGAGAGAGAGAGAGAGAGAGAGTGATGGGGAGTTGAATTACAACGCCGTTTAGGGGCTCCGATGGAGATTGCACAACCAATTTTCATCTTTCGATAGTTTCCCTGTTTTTGAGGCGCTTCTACCCACACCTCCGTCCCAACCGCTTTCACCTCGATGTTCTCTCGAAAACACCCTTTCGGCAGTTCCGGAATGATGTGGCATTCCCTATTTACTTGGGATGGTGGCCATGCGCTAAGATCTCCCACTTGGCCATCCATACCAAGTGATTCCCGATCATACACTCCACTATTCGTGATAATATAATCAATTCTATATTATGAGATGTTAATAAATTATTTATGTACTCCCACTATCTATGAGATACATATTTATTCATACGTATTTCCACTATCCATGAGTTGTATATAAATTCTTATGTACTCTCACTATCCATGAGATACATATATATTTATATACATTCATTATCTGTGCAATGCATATTTTTTTATATTTTCACTATTCATTGTAGACACACAATTTTGGCCTAGTTGAAGAACTCAAATTCTTGTTTTCATGAAATACATTTGACTATCCTTTCAAAGAAACCAAGTTTTCTGGAAAAATCAAGTTTTTTGGCGCATTTAGAAGAAGATTAATAGGGCATTGACCAAGGTCAAAGCGCCCTATATACAGGGCACCAGGCGCCCTGTATATAGGCCACTAGGGGCCCTATAAACAGGGCACCTGACACCTAGTCAAATTGATCCAACTGGCTGATTTGACCATTCATTGAGACTCATCTTATTGAACTGATGCGGCTCATGATGCTAGCACCCCATATATAGGGCGCTTTGCCGTGCGGAATAGATTTTAGGATTTGACCAAAGTGCCCTCTTTTTTGCTATAAATAGGCACCCATTTGGAGCTTAAAGGGGATTCCAGCTCCTTACCACTCTAGAACTCATCCAATACTACGTTTTCAAGCCCTTAGCACCCTCCATAAGCCTTCAAACCGATCTGAACTTCTCTTTCAAAAAGTCCAAAACCTGCTGTTTCTGTCACCCGTAAACATGATTTTTCTTCAACTTTAAAGGCCTACCCACACGCCATTCCCTTTCCATCCAGCATCTAAACCCCTTACCATTTGCCTCATTTATATATTGGCTACAAGGAGGAGCCTCTACTTCATCCTAGAAGTTGTCCAGCACTCTGAAGTGGTGTCGCAAAGAGAGGAAGAAAGTCTGCCTGAGCCAGCCCTGGTGCCCCATAAACATGACACTTTGACCTTGGTCAACACACCCCATAAAGGGGACAACTACAGTTGGCACCCTACATACAGGGCACTAGCAGGGGTAGAAGCCGATTTTGCATTATCTGGAGTCCGATCGCCCATCCGATCGAATTTTCTCTCCTCTTCTTCATCTTAAACCCCTTCATCATTTCATTTAGCATGCTTAGGCCATTTTGCATCTATTATACATTTTAAAACCTACCAAAAAGGGGTTGGGATTTCATCCCAATCTGGTTAGTTCGTACCCTTTTGCATGTTTAAAACCCAAGCATGATGCTATGCTTTTGCTAGAACTAATTGCCTTCTCATTTGTTTTCGTGTTTTCTTTCGGACATTCCTAGGTAAACTCGACCGAGGTGGAGCTTCGGCTAGATTGAAGGTGAAAGGGTCACTAAAGCTCTCTTCTTTTGGTCGGCTGAAAGAGGAGAAGTCAGAACCTACAATCTCACTGCTTCCCAATGTACGACGGTCATCGCTATTCTCTACTTTATTTCTTTTTCATTCCACTATACTTCGGAGCCTTTGGCTCCTGGCGACGACTAACATTCTCTTCCCAAGCACACTACCACCATCTGCCGAGTTTCCAGATTGGGCATAGGTTCCCGTGGACGTACGAAAAAGGGGGGATCCCTCGAATCTGTTCTGGATGCTTACACCTTTTGGCAACCACGGTGGAACAACTTTGCTTTAGTGAGCTCTTCTCATCTCCTCAAAGAATGTCCGTTTAGAAAACATGCTCACCTTCGCTCTAGTTCTTGCTTGAGTCATTACACCTTCCTTGCATCCCTACTTACTTGCTTCCTTTGAACATCATCTAGTTTCTATCGATTTACTTGCTTTCCGTTGGTCCTTTTAAAAGCATAACAATCTGATTTTTTAAAAACTTGTTTCAACTAATTGTCTTGCTAAGTATACTTGCCTTTTTTTCTCTTCAAAGTCTAGTTTCTTTCCTAAACATCTTTAGTTAAAATTAGTACTTTATTTCATCTAAGTTTGACTTCATATCATTGTCTTGTTTACTTGCTTTCCACAACATCTCATTGTTCATTGTATGCTTTTACTTTCTTCTTGCTTGCTTCTCATTCTTTGATATTTCACTTGCATTTAGTTTGCATTGGGGGTTTTGATTCCTTTATGTCATCCGAGAAGGGAGGCTCTCTCCTCCCAAAACCCCACACATCCAAACATCCCTCTTGGTGGTTGCCAACTCCTCCTCCGGGAATTCCCTCTCAAAAAGACTAGGTAGCTTCCATCAAGGCCTCCATAAGTCCCCAGACGTGAAGGATTCCCTCTTCACTAATCGAGCTGGTTGTAACATTTTGTCCCAAAACCCAAAGTACCTATCACCTATCGTTGAGAAAAGACTGATAACCTTAGATTGCTCGGCATTGTGAGAGCATAGGATCCTACCCATTTATTTGAGTGGACATTATTTCTCTTAACAAGCCACTAAATTAAGGTTGAAACGAAAAAGAATCACAATAATCATTTCAAGTCTCTACTATTACTTGTTTGCAAACCAAAAATTAAAAATAAAAAAATGGAAATTACTTAACAAAAAAATAAAATAAATCTTCTGCTTGAGGTTAATTTGCTTGATAACTTGTTTGCCCAACCAAAAATTCAAAAACCACTAAAAGGGGAAAAGGTCAAAATTTTTAAAAAAAGGAGGTTCTTTGTGCTTTCACTCGTCACCTTTTCTTCATGTTTATGAACTTGAGATCAAGACGAGTCATCGGGATGACGGATCAAGGACACGAGCCATTGCAGCTGGAGTATGGTCAATCCTATCTCCACCTAGATGTCGTATATGCCGTTAACGAACCTGAAGTTCTCCCCGAAACCAGTTCACCCCAACTCCATCTAGATTTTCTATGAGAGGCATTTGCTCATGCCGACCCAACCCAATTACAAGCCATTGAAGCCATCTTGAAGAGAAAATCACCCACCACGCCCATGTTGAAGATGGCCACCGCACCTCTACCCCCCAATTGGCAACTGATCAACCCGGTGCACTAGTACTGGGTCACTCTCACAATGGACCCTGACTCCAAACTCACCCCATCCGTAGCTATATTGAACCACCCTGACCCGAATAATGTCACACCACTTAAGCCACCGATCTACTCTTCCGTCCACTTCAACCAAGCTTGCCCACAAACACATCACCCAACATACCCTCCTTGCCCAACCGCTTCAGCCTATCCGATGGCCGTGCTAGTGAATCAAACATCAATTCTACCCCCTCTGCCTGCTCGTGAATTGTCTGTTGATCAAGCTGTGCTAAACAAGATCAACCGAATAGATGAACAATACAGGAAACTCAAGCGATTGATCGACACAAGGGCTCTCCCCGAAATATCCCTCCCATCTCTCCCCGTATTCCATCCCCCCCCTTCCAAAATGCCCATCTACCGCCAGTACAATGGGAGTGGGAATCCTTTCATTCACATCAAGGACTTTCTTTATGAATCTGTCATGTGGTAAAATGATCAGAAAGCCCTTGCATATCTATTCAAAAGATCACTGGAAGGCTCCGCGTTGGAATGGTTCTATTTACTTGACCCTTTAGAAGCCAGTAACTTCGATACTGTCAAAGCAAAATTCTTGCAAAGGCACCAAGACCAAGTCGGCCCTACATATTCAATCACAGATCTCATGGCTAAAAACATGAGAAATGACGAGGATTTTATAAGGTATACTGACAAATGGAGAACAAAGGCATAGAGGTTGACAAATGCATTGTCAGAATCAGAACAGGCCAAGACGATCATCACTAACGTCACTCCAGCTCTGAAGAACATACTGGCATTGCATCACCCTGCCACCATGAGCGAACTCTACGAGAGAGCACGATACATCTAAACACAACTCTGAGACTCTCTCATCATGAATCTTTTTGACCTTAGGTTTCGAGTCACCAAAAAGACAACCACCACTGCCACTGAGCTTGTAACCGAAGGCGTAGTAACCAACGAACACGTCAACATCATAGGAAACCCACCCAACAACCACCAGCAACAATATAGAAACCCCCAATCAAACCCAACCAGCACCTCGCCCCCCAGATTCAACCCCAACCTTTCCAACACCAGATACCGAATCAATGTCCCCAACAACCAACATAGGTACCAGTCCCCCAGCAACCCTGACAATTGGCCATGCAAAACTTCGCACCTCAACTGCCAC
Source organism: Cryptocoryne crispatula var. balansae (assembly GCA_036172225.1). Taxonomy (NCBI): domain Eukaryota; kingdom Viridiplantae; phylum Streptophyta; class Magnoliopsida; order Alismatales; family Araceae; genus Cryptocoryne; species Cryptocoryne crispatula. The sequence goes on from CM069930.1 coordinate 13,024,734, forward strand.
GTCAACCGACAACCTATAACTAGGCACCTCCCCCCGCCACCTATGCACCACAAAAGACAGGGCCTAGAAGAAGTCGTTATCCACCATTACCATACTCTCTCATAGATATTTTCAATGCTCTTATGGCGGCAGGGCAGATTTCACTACCAAGAGAAAGGTTGGAGTGGCCACAGAATGCCAATACAAATAAATATTGTTTATACCACAGATATCTAGGATACATGGTGGAGAATTGTTTTCAGTTTAAGGATTATATCTATGACCTCCATGAGCAGGGAAGCATTGACTGGGGTCAGATGGGCGAGTACATCAAGGCAGTGAAGAACCAACCTCAACCGCAGTAGGTACCAATCCAACAACAACAACAGCAGGAGTCCGGCCTGGGGATCATCCAAAACCCGTTGATCGTGTATGCGCCTACGATAGTACCAGAAAATCAATGAGTTAATCTCATTCTAACCTCCACCGACGAACCCCGTGACAGAGGCCAAAATTGGCAAATTGAGGGACTTGCTTCCTTCATAAAGATCAGCCCACAGAATCACGTTAACCAAACCGTCTACTCCATACCATGAGCCGTACCCACCAGAAGAAGCCAACCACCCATCATCCGCACCTTATCGCAATCCATCGTAACACCGCCAGCCATACAACTCCAGCCCAGTCGAACCCTAATCCGTCCAGTAGAGCCACCACAAACACCGTCACCATTAGGACCCATCATTGTACCACCCTATACAACTGTGCCATCACAACCTACCTACACCCATACGACCCAAACCATCATCACTACACCCCTACCAAGGCTTCCTATCATCCGACCTAACCTTTCATCCACCTCTACTACACCAACCACAGCCCCTCAGCTTGCCACGGTACTTAGAAGCGGGCGCATGTTTTAGAGGGTTTTTCCCCGAACTGGTCAATCGGGGCAGACACAAGAAGAAGAAGAAGAAGAAGAAGAAGAAGAAGAAGAAGAAGAAGAAGAGGAGGAGGAGCACCTAGAAGAGCCAGTGCCAGGGACATCCTACAATTTGTTGAAGCACCTTGACAAGACCCCTGCACGAATCTCTATCCTAGAACTGATCAAGCAGTCCAAAGCTCACCAGGAAATTCTTCAACAGTACATGCAGCGGGTAATGGTCAACAAAACCCTCCCTCCTGAAAATATCACGTCTATTTTGACTCCAAGAAGTGAACATCCTACCCTTACTTTCACCAAAGAAGAGTTGGCCGAACCAGAAGCAAGAAAGTATGCACTATGCGTCATGGTCAGCATCAATGGAATGAATGTCAAGTCTTGTTTAGTTGATACTGGTACTTCCATCAACGTCCTGCCACCAGAAACACTGCACTTGTGTGGGATCCCTGAAGAGGATCTCCAACCATCACAAATCACTGTAACAGCATATGATAATTCAAAGAGGCCTGCCCATGGTATGGTCACACTCGAGGTGGGATTAGGGCCCCAGACCGTTACTATCGACTTTCACATCCTAGACATGGATCCAACCTACAAGGCTATCTTGGGAAGGCCTTACCTCGAGGCGTTAGAAGCTGTGACCTCAACTAATCATCAGTGTATCAAGTTTTCCTTCAAGGGCCAAGTTATCAAGGTGGCAAGTATGCCCGTAGATTGTCTAGTTACTCCCCCTCTCAGCTTGCCAAATCAACCTGTTTTTACAATCCTCGACCTACCATAGGCCAAAAAGCAGCCTAGGCAAATCTAGAAAAAGGAAAAAAGAAGCTACCAAGACCCTTGGATGGCGTATGATGGAAAGTCTGGGATACCAAAAAGGCCGAGGATTGGGAAAAGAATTGCAAGGCATTGTAGAACCCATCTAGCTAGTGAAGACAATGTCAAGAAGTGGGGTTGGATATGATGGAACAAGTGATAATGGTCAGAAAATTAATCACAAATACTTCAATGGCTATTTGAACAAATTCTTCGTCAAAAGGGAAACAATACAAATGGTGGAAGGCCAAGAACCCCAAGAGCAGACAAATAAAAAGAAGATTGACATCCTTGAGGATGAACTGTGTCTTGATATATCATGGTTATTCTCCGAAGAAGGGTCAAGTAGTGAATAATTCTGCCACGAGCCTTCTGGTAATAAGAATCAAGGGCATTCACCTATTGTCACTCCTACAAACCCACCCTCAACAAATTCACCATCAGAATCACCAGCCATTGAGCATGAACACTCTCTCTGTTCATCTTTGCTCAATTTGTCAATATCCCAACCCACGCCGGAAACTATAACCGGTCCAAGTCAAACGCATTATGTGTTCATGTTTAGCACTCCCCAAAAAAATAAAAAAAATGTCATTTTCTCAACCCAAATTTCAATCGAAGAAACATCCCAACTCGCTCCAAAGAGCGATTCAACCCAGGAGACCACCCGATCTCTGATCGATCTCCTTTGCCCTTCACCTCCATCAGTAAATTCAGCTCCCTCCACTTCTTCTTCCTCATCTCTTTTGTCCTCATCTTCTTCTTTAGGTTTAGTTTCCAAAGCAAAAATCAGAGGTAGAAGAATTCCAGGAAGATACCTGCATCAATTAGCTCGAAAAAGCTTAGAATGTGCCAGGCGACCGGAATATCTAGAAAATGTGGTCCAGTTAGATGAAATCCGATATAAGGACAAGAACAACATTGATCAAACTTTAGGGGTCTATGAGGTTGTGTCAAAAAAAGATCCTGATGTCGAGGACAAAGAAGAGGATTTGGCGGATGCTTATGCATCTAGTTTAAAGCGATTCGAAGAACCATCAGCCATGAACTTAATCTTGGAACACCGAAAGATCCTAAGAACATCCTCATCAGAGCCAACCTCACCCCTTTGGAAGAACAAAATCTAATGGGTGTATTATAGGAATACAAAGACACGCTCGCTTGGACATATGAAGATATGCCAGGGTTAGACAGGTCATTAGTTGAACATCGATTAACTTTAAAATCTGAAGCTACCCCAATCAAGCAAAAGTTAAGGAGATTCCACCCAGAAATAGCTCTAAAGATGAAGGAAGAGGTCGATAAGCTACACCAAGCAAAATTCATTAGAGTCATCCTTTATCTGCAATTGGAGCAAATATAGTCCTGGTCATGAAGAATGATGGAAAGGTTCGAATTTGCATTGACTTCAGGCACTTAAACTGAGCATGTCCATATGATGATTTTCCCCTTCCTCATATCAATGTCCTCGTTGATAACACAGCTAGATATGAAACCCTATCATTCATGAATGGATATTCAGGGTATAATCAAATCCGGTTTGTAGCAGAAGATCAAGAGAAGACCTCATTCACTACACCTTGGGGAACTTATTACTACGTTGTCATGCCCTTTGGATTAAAGAATGCTAGAGTAACTTATCAAAGGGCCATGGTGGTGATATTTCATGACATCATGCATAAATTTATGGAGGTGTATGTGGATGACTTGGTGGTCAAATCACAGACCCGAGATGAGCATGCTGAGGTGTTAAAAAGGGTTTTACAGCGAGCCAGGGAATATAAGCTTAAGATGAACCCCAAGAAGTGTGTGTTTGGAGTATCATTCAGAAAACTACTTGGGTTCATCATTAGCAAAAAAGGCATTTAGATTGATCCCAATAAGGCTAAAGCCATCATTGATATGCCTCCACCAAGGAACTTAAAAGAACTGAGAGGGTTAATTGGTAGGCTACAACTTGTTCGCCGATTTGTCTCACAGTACTCCCAAAGGTGCAAACATTTCTATGAGTTGACCAAGGTGAAGGCTGAATTTAGATGGGATTCAAAATGTCAGAAGGCATTCGATGGTTTAAAGAAATATTTGTCAAGCCCACCTATGCTCAAACCTCCAGTTCATGGCAAACCCTTATCTCAGTTTTGGAAGGATCCCTCGGAGCAGTATTGGCACAGTTAGATGACGAGGGGAAAAAGCGAGCTACCTATTATATGTCAAAAATCTTCGATCCTTATGAGTATAAGTACACAACCATGAAAAAAACCTGTGCCACCCTAGTTTGGGTGTCTAAAAGCTTAAGCACTACTTTCTAGCACACGAGGTTAATCTCATCGCTCGCATGAATCCCATCAAGTTTCTTCTTGAAAAATCTATCTTGACTGACTAGTTGGCACGCTGGCAGAGCTTTCTTTCTCAATTTGAAATCACCTATGTCCAACAAAAAGTGATCAAGGGCTATGCGATTGTTGAACATCTAGCCCATCATCCCATTCCAATCTTTGACTCTATCCAATAAGAGTTCCCCGACGAAGAATTAATATCAATTCGGTATTCCAATCTATAGACTTTATATTTTGACGGGGCATTAAACTCTTAGGGTAGAAAGATAGGGATCGTCCTTTTGTCACCTGAAGGTGTCACCATGCCGCAAGCTTTTCCACTCTATTTTCTAGCAAAAAATAATATAGCCGAGTACGAAGCCTTGTTGGCCATACTGGAGGCCGCTCACTTCTACGGTGCCACTAAACTAAGAGTGATCGATGATAGTCAATTGATTCTCCGCCAAGTGCTTGCTAAATACCGCACATCTCATCCTGGGCTCAGACGGTACCAAGAACTCACCGCTTGTTACATCAAGTTGTTCTCCAAAATCGAATTCATTCATGTTCCTCTTGCTCAAAACATTCTTGCTGATGCACTTGCCTCTCTAGCATCTTCGCTATCTGTCCCGCTAAGTAGACAGGTTAGAACAATTTATGTCCATTGACGTACCATTCTGGCAGTAGAAGATGCCTAATTCTTGAAGGTTAAGGAGGAGTTTGAAAGGAGGAAGTACATCAAGCAAAAGAAAGAAGTATCTTTGGTCGAGTTGGAGGAATTAGAAGAAGGTGAGAAACTGGGGTATCATGAGATTGCGAATTACCATCAGGATCAAACATATCCACCAGGAGTAACTGCTGAAGAAAAGAAAGCCGTCAGAAGAATCTCCCAGAGATACACTATCTTAGGTGGAGAGCTTTACAAAAGGAGCCTGGCTGGCATTTTATTAAGATGCGTAGATGAAGAAGACGCTGAGTTGATACTTAAAGAAGCACATTCCAGAGTATGTGGAGGCCACGTAAATGCTCAAGCCCTCGCCAATAAGATCATTAGGCAAGGATATTATTGGCCTACTCTGGAAGAGGATTGCTCAATCTTTGTCCGACATTGTCATCAATGTCAACTTCACGCCGACAAGATCCATTCCCCCGTAGTCCCAGAATGGACCAGGCCTCCCCCGTAGTCATGAAGCCACGAAGAAAGTCTAGACCAGTAACCGAGCTAGTAGGAATGAACATGGCCTGGCCATAACCAGGCATGGCGCGTAGCCCTAGAAAGAGTTCCACTTTCTCCAAGAGAATAGTACATTCGAAGAAGTCAAAGACAAAGGTGTGTGTGTGTCAGGGTGCCACATTTCAAGAAGAGCACCCGCCAGAGAAAAGTCCTAAAAGTACTTGAGAAAATAGTTAGCATGGAAAAGGATGCCAGAAAAGCCCCACCCACTCAGAATGGATTGAACATGGATGTTGATAGCGGCCATCAACTGGGCAATCCACAACATCTGGCCATAACAATGAGCACCCGAGAAGGAGGGAAGGTCCTGCAGAGTAACCTCTCAATTAGACAAGAAAACTTTGAAAACAAAAGGGAACACTTGATAAGGTCACTACCACCCCCTTGGACACTCGGTTCCAGATATGGCAGGGAACCTCGGAGAAACTCTTCATTTCTGTTGGGCGATTCAGACAAGAGGAGGAAGATGCCATGGAGACTTCAGGAAGAGTTGGGAACTATAGCAAGTGCAAGGAGGAAGAAGGGGGGTCTCCCCTTCTTATAGACCCCCAAGGCCATCTCGAGAAGGAGTAAGAGTAAAGGAGTTACAGGTGTCCTGCTTGTAGGGCACCTGGTGCCCTATGAGTAGGGCACTTGGTGCCCTATAAACAGGGCGCCTGGTGCTCTATAACCAAGGCGCCTGGCGCCCTATAACTAAGGTACCTGACGCCCTATATGTAGACCACCTAATTATAAGCCCCGCGTATATTGTTGAAGACCTCAGGTCTAAGAGGGCTGAGTCTAAGAACCCCTTCAACAAAATTGATGAAGGATTCAACCACATTTTAGGCCTGTGGATAAGCCAAAGTCAAATACACGGGGACGACGGTGTCTTCACGGATGTCCTGACCCGTTGCATTTGACCTATATCTTCAATTATTTTCTTATACTTATTTGCATTTCCTTAAACCCAAGCATGCATCATTTCATACATCATCATGCATCACCCCATCATAACCATTCTAGCCCCACCATGTCTCCCTCCCCTCAAGGAAAAGATGATGGTCCTTTGTAGCTCCTAAAAGAAACTCCGGTCCTCCAAAAAACTGATTTCAGCTATATCCTGACGAGGGTTCCATTGAAACAAGAAGTTATTCCATTCCAAACTGAACCAGTGCTTCTAAGTAAACCCTATAAATTTGAAGAATCCAACTTTGGTTAATTGGTTGTCTCCTCTTTACTTTCGTAATTTACCATATTTCCTATCGAGTCAACACCATGCAGTTCGGGTCCTGGCCGGTGACGACTCCCCCCCCCGTGTAGGATTTTAGTTACTATTTTTCTTCTTCTTAACCAATCAACCAAAAGAAAGGTTCTGACAAGATATAGGGGAGATCTTAAGATCTTGTAAAGTTTTAATTCCGCTCGATTAAACCAATATGGGCGTGTCTAAATATACACCTTGGCATCACCTTTTCAGTCCACTACCATTTCATTCCACTACGCCTCACTACGCCACACTACGCTTCGCCTACGCTCCATTCGTGTCACTCCACTACAAAGTCGACACCAAGGTGAGGCAAACTGTAGACACACAATTTTGGCCTAGTCGGAGAACTCAAATTCTTGTTTTCATGAAATACATCTGACTATCCTTTCAAAGAAACCAAGTTTTCTATAAAAATCAAGTTTTTTGGCGCATTTTGAAGAAGACTAATAAGATGTTGACCAGGGTCAAAGCACCCTATATATAAGGCACAAGGCACCCTGTATATAGGGCACCAGGCGCCCTGCTTATAGGGCACCAAGCGCCCTGCTTATAGGGCACCAAACACCCTATAAATAGAGTGCCTAGCACCTGGTCAAATTGATCCGACCGGCTGATTTGACCATTTACTGAGACTCATCTTATCGAACTGACGCGGCTCATGATGCTAGCGACCCATATATAGCGTGCTTTGCCGCGTGGAACAGATTTTCAAATTTGACCAAAGTGCCCCCTTTTTGGCTATATATAGGCACCCATTTAGAGCTTAATGGGAATTCCAGTTCCGTACAACTCTAGAACTCATCCAATACTACGCTTTAAAGCCCTTAGCACCCTCTATAAGTCTTCAAATTGATCTGAACTTCTCTTTCAAAAAGCCCAAAACTTGTTTCTATCACCCTGAAACATGATTTTTCTTCAACTTTGAAGGCCTACCCCCGCCATTCCCTTTCCATCCAGCATCTAAACCCCATACCATTTGCTTCCTTTACATATTGGCTACAAGGAGGAGCCTCTACTTCATCCTAGAAGCCGTTCAGCACTCTGGAGCGGCATCGCGAAGAGGGAAAGAAAGTCTACCCGAGCCAGCCCTGGTGCCCCATAAACAGGGTGCTTTGACCTTGGTCAACGCACCCCATAAAGGGGACACCTATAGTTGGCGCCCTACATACAGGGGACTAGCAGGGGTAGAGCCGATTTTGCATTTTCCGGAGTCCGATCGCCCATCCGATCGAATTTTCGCTCCTCTTTGTAAGCACCCGAAACGGGATATTCGTAGATCTCCCCTTTTCCGGCCCCTACGCTTGCTTTGGGGACTTGGTGGATGAGATGTTAGTGGGTGTGGTGGCCAGGAGCCAAAGGCTCCAAAATATAGTAGAATGAAAAGAAATGAAATGGAGAAATGACCATCGTACCTTTGGAAGCGGGGAGATTGTTGGGTTCCGACTTCTCCTCTCTTGGCCGGCCGAAAGAAGAGAGCTTAGTGAGTCCTTTGTCTTCGATCCAGTTGAAGCTCCGCCTCAATCGGATTTACCTAAAAATGTCCATAAGAAAACATAGAAACAAGTGAAAGGTTCATTAGTTTTAATGAAAGCATAGTATCGTGCTCAAATTTGAATTCAAACATGCAAAAGGAAAGAGACTAACCGGATTGGGACTAAATCCCAACCCCTATTTAGAAGGTTTAGATATGCATGAAAATGCAAATGAGTGGCTCAATATATGCTAAATGACATGTTAATGAGAGTTAAAATGAGAGGGGAGAGTAAAGGATCGACCGGAAAGGTATATAAACTCAAAAAAATGCAAAAAGGGGTCTGCCCCTGCTAGTGCCCCATATATGGGGCGCCTGCTGCAGGTGTCCCCTTGATGGGGCGCGTTGACCAAAGTCAAAGCGCCCTATATACGGGGCACCAGGGACTGGCTTCAGCAGATTTTCTTCCCTTCTTCGCGGCGTCGCCCCGAAGTGTAGGAAGACCTCCAAGATGTAAAAAGGACTTCTTCAAGCAGCCAATACTCAAGTGAAGCTAATGGAAGAGTGTTTTGGCACTAGATGTAAGAGAAATAGAGGGTAGAGGCTCTCAAAGTCGGAGAAAAATCATATTTCTGAAGAAGGAAACTGCAGGTTTTTTTGGGTTTTTGGGAGAGAGTTTTGAATCGGTTTGAAGGCTTATGGGGGGTAAAAATGGCTTAGAAACGTGGTGTTGGATGAGCTCTAAGGTGACACGAAGTTGGAACCTCCTCCCAGCTCAAAATGGGGGTCTATTTATAGCCCAAAAGAGGGTACTTTGGCCATTTTAGAAAAGCAGTGCCACGCGGCATAGCACCCTATATATAGGGCGCCAGCATCATGAGATATGTCAAATCGATAAGACGAGTCACTGCGTGGGGTCAAATTGGCCGGTCAAGTCGATTTAATTTGGTGCCAGGCGCCCTATATATAGGGTGCCAGGCGCCTTATATACAGGGCGCCAGGCGCCCTATATACAAGGCGCCAGGCGCCCTATATACAAGGCGCCAGGCGCCCTATATAGAGGGCGCCTAGTGGATTGGGTTGAGGAGAAGTTTGACTAGGTTCGGGGAGAACTTCGGGTTCATTGACGGCACATACGGCATCAGGATAGAAATAAGATTGGTCATACTCCAACTGTAGTTGCTCGTATCTTTGATCCGCCATTCCAATAACTCGACATGACCTTAAATTCATAAACACAATAGAAAAAGAAGGTTGACAAATAAAAGCTTAAGGATTTTTTTTAGTTTTGATTTTTGACCCCTTTTTTGTTTTGATTTTCTTTTGTCGGACAAGCAAGTTGTCAAGCAAATTAACCTCAAACAAATTTTTTGTTTTGGTTCTTTTTAGGTGATTTTGGAATTTTTGTTTAATTTTCAGTTTTTGTTTGCAAACAAGTAATAGCAAAGACTTGGAATGATTAACACAATTTTTTTTTGTTTCGACCTCAAATTAATGGCTTGTTAAGAGAAGTAATGTCCACTCAAATAAATGGGTAGGACCCTATGCTCTCACAATGCCGAGCAATCTAAGGTTGTCACTCTTTACACAACGATAGGTAATAGGTACTCCGGGTTTTGGGATAAAATGGTACAACCTGCCCGATCAGTGAAGAGGAAATCTTTCATGTCTGGGGACTTACGGAGGTCTTGATGGAAGCTACCCGGTCCTTCCGAGAGGGAATCCCCGGAGGAGGAGTTGGCAACCACCAAGAGGGGTGTTTGTATGTGTGGAGCTTTGGGAGGAGAGAGCCTCCCTTCTCGAATGTCCTAAGGAGACGGGCGAATTCGAAACTCCAATGCAAACTAAATGCAAGTGAAATGTCAAGGAATAAGAAGCAAGCAAGAAGAAAATAAAAGCATACAATGATTAACAAGATGTTTTAGGAAGCAAGTAAACAAGACAATGATATGAAATTAAACTAGGATGGAAGAAAGCAGTAATTTAGCTAAGCATGCTTTGAAAGATTCGCTAAAGGAAAACTAGGCTTAGAAGGAAATAGACAAGTATACTTAACAAGGGATGAAAGAAGATGGTATCTAAAATGCTAAGGTGAAATAAGTTGATAATCAAAGCTAGAAATCAAATCACTATGCTTTTTAAAAGGACCAATGAAAGGCAAGTAAATCGGAAGAAATAAGATGATGCTTCAAGGAAACAAACAAGCATGTAAGCAAGTAAATAGCAATGCAAGGAAATGTAAATGGCTTAAATGAGAACTAGAGTGAAAATAAGCATGTTTTCAAGTGGACATTCTTAGGAAAGAAGAGAAGAACTCACTAAAGCAAAGTCGGTCCTGTAGACACGCCAAATTCGCCTAATTCAGAGCATAAAACTCATGTTTTATAGAGTAACATGTGTGATTGACCTTATAATGATGTCGGGTCTTTAAAAAGTTGATTTGGAGCTTCGCCGAATGAAATCGAATGTTTTCCGATGTTTTCCACAAAAAGCCGTAATTTCCGAGCGAAAGCCACAGGTAAATCGTGTAAACACGTAAATTGGCTGAATGACCAATGCCTAATGATCATGCATTGAAGGTTATGGTCATATTCACACCCCGGACAAGTTTTTGTTGCATACCATGCCTTTCCGGTTTGTCGTCGGAGTCATTTTGACCTGTATCGGATCTTCTATTCACTTACCTAACTTTCGGACAAAATTCTTAAGTTTTGGAGGGTGTGATGGCTTATCCTATGCTATATAAAGCTTCTTCGTCCTATTATCTTTCCAACGCAACAAACGGCGTCGAATTCCGAGTTCGGGAGTGTTCGCAATGGCTTCCGGAAGAAGGACGCGCAAAAACAGTCCCATGCGCCCGGGTTCCTGGTCACATGCGCCCGGGACCCAGGGCACGTGCCCATGCGCCCTACCAGTGAGGTACGTGACCTTGTGTCCTCACTTGAGGGCACATGCCCCCTACCGTGGAGGCACGAGGGACCCAATTTTTCACCGGGACTCTACCACTGAACTGATCGACTGGATAAGGACAACTTTTCGGGAATAGTGCCATGCACCCCCACTTGGGGGCACATACGCCCTGCACCAGGGCGCATGCGCCCAGGGGTAGGGCTCAAGGTACCCTATTTTTTAGTCTAGATCGCGCCGTTCGTTCTCCTATAAATTGACTCTGATTCTGGTCGTTCCAAAGGCATGAGCATGACCTCCCAGGCATCTCAAGATGTCCAACCACCCTCCTGCATCGATTTTATGATTTTTAGAGAGAGAATTTCGAGTTTTTAGAGAGAGAAAAGTCGGTTCATGAGAGAGGAAGGCTGTTCTGCAGGTGATCAGCCAGGTCTCTCTTATTCGGCATCTACAGAAGTGTGTGGACGTCTTCTGTCCAAACTCTCTTCATCAAAGTTCTTCATCTCCAAGTCTTCTTGAGTTTTCAATCGACGACACTTGATTCTGAGGTTAGGGCTGGTCGTGATAAGCGCAGAAGCAAAGTCGCGCCTGGCAGATCCTGGACTGCTGCTTGGCTATTTCGACAACCCAGATTTGGCTATATCTTTCTCTATTCGACTCAGAATCTTGTTGATCTTTTTTCCTATCTCTTTATTTAGTGATTATACATCCTACTATTATTTTTTTACATTTTTTTGCATTACTTTTAGTCTGTTTATTCGAAAAATAAAAAAAGGGGTTAGAGATAACCCGAATCCGGTCAGTTCCTTGTCAGTTGTGTGCTTCATGTCATTCTCTTTACATATACTCCACTTTGTTTAGTTCTAATAGTCTCTTTCACTTGTTTATTTTTATAGTTGCACAGAAGATCAAGCACCCACCACGTTGAGGACTCTTGTTCATCGGGCCGAAGAAGGAGAAGCTTTAACCCACATTCTTCACGCTAAGGTACACACGGTCATTTTAATTCTAAAAATCGGAACCCACGGTTCCTGGCGACCACATGTCTTAATTTATTTCTTCTTACCCTCCACCCACATGACCCGAACCGTCTCCTTGGTGATCGAGCGACGCCAAGAGATGAAAGTTCGGGGATCAATGTGAGTGTGGGACCGAGGTGAGAGTTACTTTCCGAGTTTTATTCCTTTATTTTCTCATCCCCTCTTGAGGTGACGATCTGGATTCACGGACTTCCCTGAAAAGGAAAGGACCCCGTCTAATTTTCAGAGTCGACAGGTCCCACCGTGGTCGCCAAAAGGTGTAAGCACCCGAAACGGGATATCCGTAGATGTCCCCTTTTCCGGCCCCTACGCTTGCTTTGGGGACTTGGTGGATGAGATGTTAGTGGGTGTGGTGGCCAGGAGCCAAAGGCTCCAAAATATAGTAGAATAAAAAGAAATGAAATGGAGAAATGACCGTCGTACCTTTGGAAGCGGGGAGATTGTTGGGTTCCGACTTCTCCTCTCTCGGCCGGCCGAAAGAAGAGAGCTTAGTGAGTCCTTCATCTTCGATCCAGTTGAAGCTCCGCCTCAATCGGATTTACCTAAAAATGTCCATAAAAAACATAGAAACAAGTGAAAGGTTCATTAGTTATAATGAAAGCATAGTATCGTGCTCAAATTTGAATTCAAACATGCAAAAAGAAAGAGACTAACCGGATTGGGACTAAATCCCAACCACTATTTAGAAGGTTTAGATATGCATGAAAATGCAAATGAGTGGCTCAATATATGCTAAATGACATGTTAATGAAAGTTAAAATGAAAGGGGGGAGTAAAGGATCGACCGGAAAGGTAAATAAACTCAAAAAAATGCAAAACGGGGTCTGCCCCTGCTAGTGCCCCATATATGGGGCGCCTGCTGCAGGTGTCCCCTTGATGGGGAACGTTGACCAAAGTCAAAGCACCCTATATACGGGGCACCAGGGACTGGCTTCAGTAGATTTTCTTCCCTTCTTCGCGGCATCGCCTCGGAGTGTAGGAAGACCTCCAAGACGGAAAAAGGACTTCTTCAAGCAGCCAATACTCAAGTGAAGCTAATGGAAGAGTGTTTTGGCACTAGATGTAAGGGAAATGGAGGGTAGAGGCTCTCAAAGTCAGAGAAAAATCATATTTCTGAAGAAGGAAACTGCAGGTTTTTTTGGGTTTTTGGGAGAGAGTTTTGAATCGGTTTGAAGGCTTATGGGGGGTGAAAATGGCTTAGAAACGTGGTGTTGGATGAGCTCTAGGGTGGCACGAAGTTGGAACCTCCTCCCAGCTCAAAATGGGGGTCTATTTATAGCCCAAAAGTAGGGGTGGGCACGGTTCGGTTTGGTCCGGTTTGGACCGTTTTTTTTCTAAACCAAACGAAACCGAATCACCCTCCCAAACCGAACCAAACCAAACCGAATCAATTCGGTTTGGTTCGGTTTGGTTCGGTTTAAACCAAAAATAAATAAAAATATTTAAATTAATTATTTTTTACATATATATACTGATTTTTATGTTAAAAATAATGAAAATAAATATTATTTTATTATAAAATTTATACAAATATCATTTTTATTAATACTATAATAGTTTTTTATATTTTTTTGAATAAATCAGTTTAAACGGTATGGAGATTTTCCAAACCGAACCAAACCGAAAGGGGGTCCAAACCGAACCAAACCGAACCGAATGGGCTGGTTCGGTTTGGTTTCTCGGTTTGAACCGTTTTGTGCCCACCCCTACCCAAAAGAGGGTACTTCGGCCATTTTCGAAAAGCAGTGCCACGCGGCATAGCGCCCTATATATAGGGTGCCAGCATCATGAGATATGTCAAATCGATAAGACGAGTCACTGCGAGTGATCAAATCGGCCGGTCAAGTCGATTTGATTTGGTGCCAGGTGCCCTATATAGAGGGCGCCTAGTGCCCTATATACAGGGCGCCTGGTGCCCTATACGTAGGGCGCCAGGTGCCCTACATACAGGGCGCCAGGTGCCCTGTATATAGGGCACTTTGACCCTGGTCAACGCCTATCGATCTTCTTCGAAATGCGCCGAAAAAATTTGATTTTTCCGGAAAACTCGGTTCCCTTGAAAGGTTACTCAAATATTACTCATGAAAACAAGAATTTAAGCTCTTCAACTAGGCCAAAATTGCGTGTCTACACTCTTCTTCATCTTAAACCCCTTCATCATTTCATTTAGCATGCATTAGGCCATTTTTCATCTATTATACATTTTAAAACCTACCAAAAAAGGGGTTGGGATTTCATCCCAATTTGGTTAGTTCGTACCCTTTTGCATGTTTAAAACCCATTCCAAGCATGATGCTATGCTTTTGCTAGAACTAATAGCCTTCTCATTTGTTTTCATGTTTTCTTTCGGACATTCCTAGGTAAACTCGACCGAGGTGGAGCTTCGGCCAGATTGAAGGTGAAAGGGTCACTAAAGCTCTCTTCTTTTGGCCGGCTGAAAGAGGAGAGGTCAGAACCTACAATCTCACTGCTTCCCAAGGTACGACGGTCATCCCAATTCTCTACTTTATTTCTTTTTCGTTCCACTATACTTCGGAGCCTTCGGCTCCTGGCAACCACTAACATTCTCTTCCCAAGCACACTACCACCATCCTCCAAGTTTCCGGATCGGGCGTAGGTTCCCGTGGACGTACGAAAAAGAAGGGATCCCTCGGATCCATTCTGGGTGCTTACATTCATGAGATGTATATATTTTCATATGAACTCCCACTTTTTGTGAGATACATATATATTCTTATACCATCTCATTATCCGTGAAAAATCACAAATGACTCATATTTCAGAGTCCCATTAAGCCAACATGCTTAATAAAATTTTCTGCCAAGATACCCTTTGTCAAAGGATCGGCAATCATATCACTAGTAGGGATATAACTCACCTTTATTTTCCCTTTCTGCACAATATCCTTTATATAATGATATTGTACCTCTATATGCTTTCCTCTTGAGCTATTCACTCTACTATTAATCAGGCTAATGGCGGCCAGATTGTCACAACAGATCTCAATTAGCCCATCAACCAAATTGAGACCTAAATCTATCAAAAATCATCTAATCTAGACGGCGTGAGTAGTAGCCATACTATATGTAACATATAGGACAGTAAATGGATTCAGTGAACCCGATAGCCCGACTTGCATCCGAACAACATACCAGGTTTCAAAAACCTAACAGAGAGTTTGATACTATATATTTTCGGGTTCGACAATCGTTGATAACCCGAATTAAAATTTTTAGGATTCAAAATCTGTTTTCGGGTTACCCGAAATAAACTTTGAAGGCAACAAGCCTTCAATCGTCGAGAAACAGGCAAGAAGGAGGATCGAAGGGGCTGAGCATCCGAGGCGGCATTTGATCATGTCGGCGGGGGCCATCAGCTGCCAATGCGTGAGGGCTTCCATGACGAGGACGCGGCGCTACAGGGCGAGGCCGAGCAAGGTGGGGGTGCGAACGGCTGCAACCGGTGGCCGCTGGAGGAGACGCTGGACCTTCTTAGGATCCGCTTGGAGATGGATGCCGCCTTCTGGAATCTGGGATGCAACACTCAAGGGTCCATCTCTCTAGCCTTCCGTGTTTCTCTCTCTACGAATCTGCCATCTCTTAATTGCCTCTTGCGATCTACAACGAGGAGGAGAGGAAGGAGAGAGATGGCCTCAGCCGTCGGTGGCGAAGGAGATGAGCAGCCTAGCAGGAGTTGTGCGAGATGTCACGTAGCGTAGTGGCCTTGTGCAGTGGCATGCTCCTTCTAAAAACTTGGGCACCAAGCCACCAAGTTCAAGGATGCTTTGACGGGTTATCAGATAAATCTAAATCCAAAATACTTTGGATAAATCCGAATCTAAATATCACGACATTAATGGATTTCAGTACAATTTCGGATCAAATTTATCGGATCCGAACTTGGATATTAATGAATCCGACCCGGATCCGACCCATTGACACTTCTAGTAACATACTCAGCTTCCTGTGCGTATCTTGCCACACACCCCTGTTTCTTGCTACTCCAAGAAATAGCAGCACAACAAAAAATGAACAAGTATCCCGAAGTGGATTTTCCATCATCTTTATCTCCTCCGAAATCCGCATCAGAGTAACCAAACACTTCAAGTGTTTCTGCTTGGTATACTAACCTGTGGTGCAATGTACCCTTTAGGTACTTCATAATCCTCTTAACTTTTCAATGTGCTGGTCCAGGATTACTTTGATACCTGCTCACCAAGCTTACTGCAAATGCTATATCAAGCCTGATACAAAGTATTGCAAACATTAAGCTTCCAAAAATTTGAGCATAAGGCATGTTAAGCGAGATTTGACTCTCTTTGGGACATTGCTCATTGCTTAACTTCTTTCCATAAACTAGTGGTGTGTTTGTCGGATTGCAATTCTACATTTCAAATCTTCTAAGCATGAACCGTATGTACTTCTCCTGGTTTATGGACAACAATCTGGACTTCATGTCCCTCTCAATCTGGGCACCAAGGACATATGACGCCTCTCCCATGTTCTTCATCTCAAATTTCTCACTGAGCTCAGACTTTATCTTATTCAACTTTCTAATGTCATTTCCAGCGAGCAATATATCATCAACATATAAGGACAATATAATCACCATGCTCCCACTCTTCATGACATACATAGCCATTCAACTGATTTGGAACAAAGCCGAGTTGAATAATTACATCATGAAATTTGAGATACTATTGTCTAGATGATTGCTTTAATCCATACAAGAATTTTCTTAATTTACATATCTTATTCTCTTTTCTTTCCACTTGAAATCCTTTAGGTTGTCGCATATATATATATATATCTTCCTCCAACTCTATGTTAAAGAATGCAGTTTTGACATCCAGCTAGTATAATTCTAAGTCAAGATATGCGACAATTGTTAGTAGCATCCTTATAGATGCAAACTTAGCAACAGGAGAATAGGTTTCTTAAAAATCAATACATGCTCTCTGATTGAACCCCTTGGCAACTAATCGGGCCATATACTTATTTATAGACCTGTCAACTTGAAGTTTTCTTTTAAATACCCATTTACACCCAATAGCCTTCCTATTCCTGAGCAAATAACATAATTCCCACACTCCATTAATTTCTATGGAGTTCATTTCTTCTTTCATTGTATCTAGCCATAATTCTAATTTGGGTGATTTCAAGGCATTGATGTAATTTATTGGGTCTGTGTGTTTTTCTTCATAAATGTCTACTGTTCGACGTGAAGGCTCACATGAGTATAAATAGAAATTATCCATCTATGCAAGTGGAGTTCTAGTTCTCTTGTTGCCAATTGCTGGTATATCAGATGATCCTTCTATGATAAGTTTATATTGATCCTCAACTACTTCTTGAGATTGTTTTGGTATCCTAGGTTCTTCTTCCATTGGCAGATCATTTCTAAAGTCTTCATTGCAATAATCATCATCTATTACAATTAGAGGTTCCTTCTCAACTTCATGAGATTCCTCTTCCTCTAGATTTTTTAGGAATGTAACATTCGTATATTCAATGATCCCATATCCTTATGGAAGAACCTATAGCCATTTGATTTCTCACAATATCCTATGAACTTACATTTCAACGTTCTTGGTTCCAACTTATTTCTAAGTTGTTCTGGAATGAGAACATGGGCTACTGACCCCTATTTCTAGATATGACATAGATTTGGTTTCCTCCCATTCCACAATTCATAAGGTGTGCATTCGATAGACTTGGTAGGTATTCTATTCAGTATATAACTTGCTTTGAGCAATGCTTCTCCTTAAAATTTCTTAGTATGACCAGAATAGGATAGCATACATCTAACCACATTCATTAAAGTTCTATTTTTTTTTCAGCCACACCATTTTGTTGTGGCATATACGGCATTGTTACATGCCATTTTATTCCATACTCTTAGTAATATGACTCAAACTCCTTTGAGTTATATTCTCAACCTCTATCAGTTCTTAACACTTTAATATCCCTACCCAATTGCCTTTTCACTTCTGCTCTATATCTTTTAAAACAGTTGAGTGCCTCATACTTAACATAAATGAGATACACATAGGCATACCTTGAGTAGTCATCTATCAATGTAATTAAAGAGTCCTTGTTGTCATATGATTTTACACTTAGAGGTTCACAAATATCTGAGTGGATCAACTCTAATAATTTCTATGATCTATGTCCTACTATGAGCGGCTTCTTAGTCATCTTTCCGACTAAGCAATGTTCACAAGGTGATAATTCTATCTTTGACAATGGCAGCATATTCATTCTTGCCATTAATTTCATTTTAGATTTTTTGGGATGACCCAATTTAAAATGTCAAAGATCACATTTTGTCTGATAACATAAGAAATACTCAAAATTAGCATCTGAATTATTTCTTTCAGTGTCAATTATAGGAATATAAAACTAATCATGTTTTAGGGAAAACTTTCCCGTTGCATATATATCCCCATCTTTTCCAATTGACACTCCTTTATTCCAGAATCTAACACCAAGGCCCTTTTTCACCAATCCTGGAATGGAACAGAGATGAGATTCCGCCGGATTTTGGGTGCATAAAACACATTCTTGAGGATCATAATATTATCCTTAAGATCTAGCCTATAAGTACCAACACCTTCCACAGTAATATAAGTGTCATTTCCCATCATTAGTCTCTGTTCATCAGCATTTAATTTCTTTAAGGACACAAGCCCTTTCTTGGTCTTTGCAACATGTCTAATAGCTCCTGATTCGATTCACCACTCATCTGAATTTGTCAAACCTATGCCACATTCAGTAACGCTGACAAATTCTCTTTTTCTAATTCCTTTATCATCCGGGTATAGATTTTTACCCATATTTCTATGCTTACTTGGACAGTTGGCTTTGAAATGACCAAACTTTCTACAACTATAACAAGCATATTCAAGAATCTTCTTGTGGTGTCGATATTGAATAAGTATTTTTTTATTTATTGCATTGGCCTCTATTAGATTCACCTTTAGTCCTTTCCTTCTAGCCATACTATAAAATTTTATTACTAACCTTAAAGACAACTTAATGACAACTAAAACTGAACTAATAATTCTTAATATTGTGGCAATTATGTTCAATGAAGGTAATTTTCTAATACATATAGTGGTGATGAATAATTTTCTTGGAATCTTACTTCGAAAAGTGGCTAAATTTTTGGCTCTAACTATCAATTCATTTTCATGAACCATCACATCTTTCCCCTCTCGCATTCTACAGGCATCATACCTATGTAGCAAGAACTGGATTTTAATTTCCTAGCCTTCTTATCAACCACTATCCATTGCTCAATTCTTTTCTTTTCTACTTCAATGGGAGTTTCTTTAAGTTCCAAAGTAATGCCCTCAATAAGATTTTTTATATTGTCACAAATTAGACAATATCTAATTTTTCTATGCCACGTTTCATGATTTATTCTGTTCAATTTGTCCAGTTTTACCAATATTGTAGCAACTATTCTACTGGCTATTAGGACTAGAGAGTTTCTAAAATGAATGTAATATTGATTTGTAGTAATCTACACTTGCATGATAACAACTAGAAATAATTTAATCATCCAACGAATCAAAATCAACATGTTGTTATATTACTTGAACTATGACAAGTTTAAATTAAATCACTAATAAGATGATGACAATGTATTTATATATGATTTGATCAAACTATGTTCTAATTGAAATCAAAATAATATGCATGAACACGTGGTTAATCAAATAACCAAGTATGTAACTGATTAACTACAAACTTCGATAATATAACATAAGAATTCATGTATTTAACATGAACCACGTAAACAATATTTACTATATAAACAAAGTTTACTATCTAATCACAGAATAATACAATGAATGAGTTTAATATTCTTTGAAATTGCAAAGAGTATATATATGTGATTCTACAATCAAGTATATACTAAATCATGTACAGTTCATCATATGAATAAACATTCATATTTATAACATGATTTATAAAAAAAAGTCATTGTAATAAGTCAATGCTACGATAACTTTTTAAGTCCTCACCCTCTGTCACGATATTTTTTTAAATAATAAAAATAGAACCGGATGCCTGAACCTCGTCAGAGAGAGAGAGATCGTCAATGGTTACTTTATGTCCTATTTGGTAACATTATTAGATAGCTTTATCACTATCAATTTTAAAATTGATATTGATAGAAACTATTAAGAGGTGTTTGGTTAATTGTATCAATTTTAAAATTTGTAATACAAACAAAACATATTATGTAATACAAGTGTCGACTTATATTACTTTTGATATTGATATTCCAAAATTTGAAAATATTAATATCAATATTGATATAATACTAAAAACGGAACTCTACCCAAATATGGCATTAAGGAGGAGACGGAGTTAAGGCAGTGTGCAACGGCCTGGCGACTGTGCAATCAGAATATCTGAGTTTTAATCAAGGTCTAGGGTGGCTGGTGCACCACGGGTGCACGTGGGAGAGATCGCACGGGTTGGTGCACAGCAGCGGTGGCCACGCATGGGAGGGCAACGTCAATGAGAAGAAGCGGTAGCGGCATCAAGTCGAGTAGTATGATGTTCAAACTCGGCTCGTTTATTTTACACGAGTTCGAATTCGAGCTCGAGTTTTAATGAGTACGTGGAATTCTTGTTCAAGCTTGATTCGTTTATTAATCAAGCCGAGTCGAGCTCGAACTCGAGTAGTAGTAAGACAAAATTTCAATTCACATTCAAGCTTAAACTATATACAAATTCATTTATAAAATTCAAAATCAATGAAAAGTCATATGTGAAACTATATATTTAGCTCATTTATGAAATTCAATTTAAGTTTAAACTCAAATTTTAAAATATTTAATATTTTAAGTGATAATATATAATTATTAATACTCATAATTTAGTTTTTAAAAATAAATATATATTATAATATGTAATCGAGCTACTCGCGAACTTATCGAGCTGAGCAGGAGTCTGTTCAAGCTCAACTCGTTTAATGAGTCGAGCTTTATTTTGTGTTCAAGCTTGTTCATTTAACATAATAAATGAGCCGAGTCGAGTTTTTATCGAGCCGAGCTTTGAGCTACTTGTCGAGTGTATTGGTTCGTTTGCACCCCTACGCGTGGTCAGTCGGGGGCGTAGGCAGCCGAGGTGCACGCAGCGGTGGGCGTTCGACGAGCGCAGCAAGCAGCCAGCGATGAGGGGACAGCATGGGCGGCGGGAGGTGCGACAAACTGCCACGAATGCGCGGACACGCACATGTGGAGCTACGGCAGCCTACTTAGAGTGGGTGAAGCCGCGGCAACCTGCGGTGGCCGAGAATGACGGACAAACGGGGACGCGGTGCTAGCGGGCGAACTCTGCGACGAGGTGCCGGATAAACCGAATACTCTGATATCAATGTTGGGTTCGATTTCCAGTGAGAGAGAGAGAGCGAGAGTGATGGGGAGTTGATTTGCAGCGACGTTTAGAGGCTCCGATGGAGACTGCACAACCAGTTTTCATCTTCCGATAGTTTCTCTATTTTTGAGATACTTCCGCCCACACCTCGATGTCAATCACTTCTGTCTCAGTGTTCTCCCGAAAATACTATTTCAACCGTTTCGATGGTGGCTACATGCATACAAGTTGTTGCACACAAGCTTTCGGTGAAGTTTCATGCGACTTCAACTATCTTAGCAGTCGACTTAAGTATCTTTAATGGATTAAAGAGAATTAATGGGATTTCAAACAAAAAGTCGGTGTTAAAATCGGATATGCTGATTCCGACTTTACCCTTTCGGCCCAAAGTCACTTCCACTTCCGAAAATTTTTGTTAAATCTGTAAAGAAAAAAGATCACTGTATTTCTTTTATAATTAAAAAACACTGTTATTTATAAAAAAATTTAAAGTATTCACCTCGCCCGCCCACTCGACCAGCGGTGTGCACCCATCGTCTGAAACGACACATCTTTTGTCGTATCGATCCGTGCATGAATCGAACCTGTGAGGCGGCCTGTATTCGGAATGCCGGAGCCCGGCACGATCCTTTGATGCCGTCGGCGCGCCAAGATTCCGGCTCTCTCTCTCTCTTTCTCTCCCTCCCTGCAACGAGTTGCTGTCAGGATGGCGACCTCGGGGTCTCCTTGCATCCCCGGCTGCATGTCCGGTTCAGAGGATCTTGTCCTCTTTCCTTTCAGCCTCGGCCGCTCCGGGAAGCAACCGCACATGGCGCTCCCCTGTCGGCTACTTCACAGGCGGGATGCCGACGAACGAACGACGGTCGACCCTCCGAGCGGGACCTTCGGAGAAGTACGTCGTGCGGGTGCATTTGGCTGGGGCGCAAAACCGGCTGCATGCTCCGATTTTTCCGAAGAATCAATTCCACAATTTGAAGCCGCTATAAACATAATCCCGCTGAGAATCAAAAAGGTGGGATTTTGGCATCGAAATTCTTTGGTGAATGCCGTTTTGAAGACGTCAGTTGCGTTCGATCGGTTAAAGTACGTCTGATTTTTACTTCTTTTTGAAAACAAGAAACCTTTGCTGTTAGGATAAAGCATTGCATAAATATATAACAGGTAATTTTGGTGTAAGGGTTCTTTTCATTAAAAATTATCCTTAGGATATCTGATCTTATCCGTGATCGATCTTTGAAAGTACATGATTTTTTTATTGTGAAAAGGTAAAACTATTTATGAAATAAGATTTCAATAATTAAAATTAAAAACTCTAAAACAATGTACTGGGACAAGAATTTTGAGAAAACGTTAAAAAAATTTAAGAGATAAATCGGGTTCATCTCCCCCTACTATACATCGGTAGGCTCAATTGACATTGACATTAATAAATGTGTGATTGGTTTTATTTTTTTAAATTTTATTTTTACGTATTACATTTGTTATCAACTATATCAATCAGAATAATTTTAATTAAAATTTCAAATCGAATATCTTCCGATGAATCCGGAGGACAGCCAACTTTTAACATTCGATTTTTATGCGTATCAGACTCCAACTGTTTATGGATTATCCATTTAGCTAATGACAAATGAAGACGTTATATCTGCTCCGTCTGCAGCGTGGTGCGAGTTTCTAACCTGTCTGCTGTTGATCGACCCTAGGTCAATTGTTGTCGACCTCTGCCCACGGGAGCAAAAGCGGGGGATCGAGGACCGGCAGAGTCCGCCACCCCCCCTGGGGTGTAGTTATTTGTGGGGATGGAGCATGACACCGGGTAGCCATGGTGATCAAAAAAAAAAAAAGTTCACGACCTGCGGGTGCCGGAATCTAACTAGCGTCTACGTTTGATCCAACGACGTCACATGCAAATGCTGATTCTCCCCCCAAAAAAAATATAATAGGGTGTTTGGTAACATTTTTTATTTTAAGGCAACTACATTTTTGAAAATAAAATTACTTGACTTTTTAATTTTAAATTTAAAATCAATGAAGTTCAATCATTTTATGTTTGGAAAAATTGTCACAATTTTTAAAATTTATAGAGCAGTGTTTGGTTTCATCTCCCCAAGTGACGTTCAGTCTACTGAAACTGGTTTTACCCCCCTCTCTCGGCCGATGTTCATGTCATCTCCTCTCTGCTCAAACTAGTTTCATCCCGCTGAACCGACTCTCTGCACTAAAATTGGTTTCATCACCCTCCTTCCTGATGGACCCCCCCCGGCCGGTGGCAGTGTAGCCAAACTCCCCCCTGCCGGGCCAATCACCCGACTGGCTCCTCTCCTCTCTGCCCCCGCCCCCCTCCCCTGGACGGTGCCAGACAGTGCCGCATCTCCCCCACCCCGCCGCAGACGGCCAGACGGTTATGCATGATGCATCCCCCCCCTCTACGGCGGACAGCTGCGCATCGCCCTCCCCGGACAGCCGGATGCTGCCGCATCGCCCTGCCGTGCCGCCGACGCTGGCCGGACGCTGCCGCATCCCCCCTCGCGGCAGCCCCCCCCACCCCCCCCCCCCGCGGCAGTGCTCCCCCCGGCGGCCGAAGCCCCCGCCTCGCGGTGGCTGGACGGTGCTGCATCGGCCCCCTCCCACCGGACAGCCGTGGTCGTCCGCCGCGAGAGGCAGAGTCAACAACTTTGCGGTAGTTTTGTTTTCAAAATAGAAATTGCAAAGGAGTGAAACTGATTTCAAAAGAGAAGGAACATTAAAAGAATCTAACCAAACATGACATCTTCCTTATTTTTAAAAACAAGATAGAAGAAAGTTAAAAAATCGTAACCAAACACCATGTAAAGCACCGATTAGTACGTGTATCCACCACCAGTGATATATTCGTAGAATCGCCGAATCGTGACGGCCCGCGATCCGCGGGCGCTGTTGGGCCGAAATCGACCAAACCGATTGGAGCGGTAGCTGTCTGATGCCTAATTTGTGCCTCCTCTTACATCTTACGCTCCCGCCCGCCCGCCGGTCTTCGACAGGCGGCATTTTCTATTTCGGTCGTGGCGCCGTTTGGTTCCAAGGAATCGTCGGAATTCGGCTCGTAAATGCCGAAGTCATGAAGGACAGCAGGCTCTTCCGCGCCGCCACGTGCCTGCCGCCTGCCGCGCAGCGTCTCCGCCTAGTTTCGGGCGGCGGCAGCCGTTGGAGGGCGGCGGTGGCGTGCGGTGGGCGTCAAGCCCCGGCACTCCGGTCCTCCTTGACCGGCGGCGGCGCGAGCAGAAATTTCCCGGGGCCTGCGTTCATGCGACGACCCGTAAAGAGAGAGACAGAGAGACGTGGGGGGGGGGCGGGGGAAGTTGGAGCGAAGGCGAGGAGAAGCCGGCGGGAAGCGACGGCGTCCGCGTCAATGCGGCGTCAGCACGCGGCGGTGGCGGTTGGGGTCGTCGCCCCTCGTCATTGCCACGGCGGGGGCTGATGCGACGCCACCTAACCGCCATGCAGGTCGGCCCGCCGGATGGCGGGCGGCCGGGGGGCGGCGCCCTTTCAGCAATAAAGGGCGTAGAATATTCTGGTGTCTGCGGTGGTGAGCCCATTTCTTTAAAGGGAGTCCTCCCTCCGAGGGTCGTATGTTTGCCATTTTATTAGGTAAAAGAGTGGGGGGCTGACGTGGGTCTGAGGTGGACTCTCTCGGACAAAGTCCCCGCTGTCGGTGCCCGCCAATCGCCGACGACTTGCGAGCCGTGGAACGACCGGCCGAGCTGCCCAACTAGGTGAAACGCTCGCCAAGTTTCTCTAGAGGGAGAAGAGATTTACCCAAGCCTTTTTTAAATCTTAATTTCGAGGTGTTTTGTTGTACCGGGAAGTCAGATCTTATTACAATTTTATATTTTTAAAACAAAACTTGTTTAAAAAATATTTGACAATTATTATAATTTTTGTTTTAAAAAAATTTCTTAAACAAAAGAATAGAGTCTCACCGCTTTTTTATCTAGTGGTCCCCCTCCCCCATCTTATTTAGTCATACGTAGCGCACACATTTTTTTGTTGTTACATCCCTCCCAAACATAACAATTTTATGTTATGGGTTAGCTCACGTTTTATTTTAACACAATTTTTTATCATAGAAGTGTATAAAAATTGTTGTGTAACCAAACACCCCCATTAATATTTAATCTCTTTATCTTGTAAAACACAAAATTATGTGATATTTGGATAGAGTATCAAAAGTAATATTATATCAATTTTGATGTTGAAGAGTATCAATATCAAAATTGATTAAAAAATTTATATTAATATTAATAGTTAGTGGGGTGTTTGGTTGCATGATAATAAGGGTTTTTGTTTTAATTTTTAAAAATTGTAAGAAAACTTGTTAAAAGAGGTGTTTGGTAACTATGACAATTTTATGTTTTAAAAGTGATTTTCTTCTTAAACAAAAAAAGAGGGTCTCACCTCTTTCTATTTTCTTGTGGTCCCCCACTTTGTTTGGTCATGTGTGGTGGTTACTCTTTTTTGTAATCACATCCCTCCAAACATGATAATTTTATGTCATGAGTTGGTTCACTTTTTATTTTAATACAATTTTTTATCATGAAAGTGTACAAAAAATTATCATGCAACCAAACACCCCATAAATATTTATGAATAATTTCTATCATTATCAATTATAAAATTGATAATAATAGAGATGCTCGACAAAGTTACTAAACAAGACTTTTATAAAGTGTTTGGTTGCACACTAAATTTTTATACACTTCCATTATAAAAAGTTAAAATAAAATTTAAACTTGCCAATGACATAAAATTGTCATGTTTGGAGAGATGTGATAACAAAAAAGAGTATGTATCATATATGACTTTTTTTTCTTGTTCAAGAATAAAATTACTTTAAAAATAAAAAATTGTAAGACTTGTCAAACACCTCTTTTAACAAGTTTTCTTACAAAAATATAAAAATATAAAAAAACTCAATTTATCATGTAATCAAATTCCTCATTAATTATTTTTCAATAAACATAAATAAAATGATAGTGAACCACTTATAATTAAGTGACTTAAGACTGTTGTATTCAAAATTTAGTTAAACATGTTTCCAACCAGTTTGAGCTGTCTAACTTTTAATTGAATCATGTCATAATAATAAACAGCTTATAATATTTTTTTCCAAAATTTAGTAATATTTAAATATATAGATAAATATATTATAGAGAATGCTCTCTTAAACGATACGAAAAAGGCAAGACCTTTTCGTGCGTGGTCTCTCACCATTTCAGGTATACAGGATTTCAACTAGTTTTGTTATCATATCTTGTAAAAAATAATAATGTTATGACTGAAGGTATGTTAGGATTTATTTTAATATAAATCTTATCATAAAATGGTATACAAATTACCATGCAACAAAAACCTTATAAAGAGAGTGCACACGGAAGTTAAAATGCCTCAATAATGATTCTTCCAAAGAAAATAAAACCAACCAAAAGCCTTAGTTTGGACCGAGACATACCATCTGTTGATTTTGACTCGAAGAATATCTAACTGATATATATAAGTATTTATATTAACCAAAATATTTTAGTAATATCTGTATATTATTGTTTATACAAAAATCAATAGTCTATGATTATAATCTAAAACTAATTATTCGTCTTGATATGTATTATGTTTAAAATAAATTGAACCAAATCAAATTGCACTAAGTAATTCTGTTCCATTTATTACTTAGAAAGGTAAATTGGCACCGTTGACCGGGATGACATACCCCAGGTTGTCACGTCACCCATGACGCACCTCAATCTTACATCATCAACAGTTGACTTCTTCGTGCGAAGCACATGTACTCCCCGCGACGCATCGACGTTTCAGATTCCCGCACGCAGTCGTGCTCTCTCTGGAATCAACAGGGCACGTACATACGTTTACGTATACGCATCTCTGCGGCTGCGCACGTGGATGAATGGCCGTTGAGCAAGTTTGTCTTCTCCTGGGCACAACTTCACGAGATGAGAGCAGTTGTACGTACGAGTGCAATCGACTCTAGTTGAATAGCGTGGTGTTCAAGTTTGATTCGTTCATTTTACACGTGTGAGTTTGAGTTTGAGTTTGAGTTTGAGTTCGAGTTCGAGTTCGAGTTTTAACGAGTACGTTGAATTCTTGTTCAAACTTAGTTCGTTTATTAATCGAGTTAAATCGAGTTAAATCGAGCTCGAACTCGAGTAGTATATAAACTAAAATTCAATTCACATTTAAACTTAAGTTATATACAAACTCATTTATAAACTCAAAATCAATGAAAAATCATTTGTGAAATTCTAGATTTAACTCATTTATAAAATTCAATCTAAAATTAAATTTATTTTTTGAATTATTTAATATATTTAAGTGACAATATATAATTATTAATACTCATAATTTAATTTTTAAAAATAAATATATAATTCAATATTTAATCAAGTTACTCGTGACTTTATCAAGCCGAGCAGGAGTCTGTTCAAGTTCGACTCGTTTAATGAGTCGAGCTTTATTTTTTGTTCAAACTTGTTCATTTAATGTAATAAACAATTCGAGTCGAGTTTTTATCGAGCCGAGCTTCGAGCTACTTGTCAAGTGTATTGGTTCTTTTGCACCTCTAGTTGTATGCACTAAGGATATCGGCCACTAATATATTATTAATAAGTTTACTAAAAAATATATTTTATAATTATTAATAAGTTTACTAATATATTATTAATTCTATCTTATATTTACAAACAATTTTTATATTTTACAAATTTATTATATTTTATTAAATTTTTTCGATGGTCATGAATAAATTAGTTTGAGTTGAAAATATATTATCTGACGTGATGTCTTTCTATGGATAATAGAGAGAGTTTTTTCTATCTCCCGTAGAACATATTAAGATATTATCAAGATCCGATTCGGATTCATATCCGAATATTCAATTTTTATCTAATTAAATTGTTCCGTCATAGTGAATTAGGATATGGGTAACATCTAAATCTTAAATGAAGTGAATTCAAATTGATCCACTCCATTTAAGATCTGTAATGAATTAGATCATTGGATATGTAAGATCCAAAAGTCAACCTTAAACTTTAGTGTATACATAATATCTTACCCTCTCTCCCCAAACCTACAATCTTGAACTCCTAGTTCTCATGGCCTAGCGTAGCACTAAGAGCCTCTCAGCCTTATCGAGTCTTCACTCCACCTCGATGGCCTCTCCACTGCTCAATCTCGCATTGCTCTCTTCCTCAGTTCACTCTAACTTGATAGAAATATATGTTATACAAGTCAATTATATATGATATAATTTAACATTTTTATGAATATCTTATTCAATTAATTAGGAAAAATTTTATTACTAACTCTTATTAATTGCGTACATCATAATAAAATCTTTAATCACATACAATGATAATTGAATCATGATGAGATCATAATAATAAAATCGATCATGTAGAGGTATGTGATCTAAATGTTCTTGGTTATATGATCTTTAAGATGAAACATCAATAATCCTGATAGATTAGTGTGTGTGATGTCTTATCATGTAATAAAGATGGCCGATCTCATTGATCATTAGTGTGAGGACACTAAGATACACACATAAGTGCTCATTAGTGAAATGAATTCACTGAACTGACCAATTAATAAAACATGATCGATATCTTACCGAACTATCTATCACGTTATTCTTACATCTCAGTAGCACAATTAGATCTTTGACCTGAGTCACCAACGATGTCTTGCCGGATATATCTTGTACTTTGATTATTGACTTATGAATCACCATCTTGATGGTCCAGTATGGTTGATATATTGGGTGCAAGAGAAATTTGGTGGAGGAAATTGAGCAGACAACAAGGGATTATTCACTCTCGGTAAAAGAAAGAATGTCCTATAAGATAGTACTCTAAATCTTTGGCCAAAGTACTTAAGATAATTAAAAAAAAAAATTTCTAATTGATCCAAACCTGAGTGTAAGATCTCGTAGAGTCAGATTATTTAGGGGTTGACAGTCAGTGCCGAACCTCTGACTAACTAGGACATTGTATGAACGAGGATTTAAATCCGTGTGGTAATTGATGATGAAAAAACTCAATAGATGTTATTTAACTCTTCAAAATCATTTAAGATTATAGGATGTGACTTGTACTCTTTATGATCGGAAAGTCATAAAAACTACTATCGGATAATAGTTTTGATTTAATTTGAAGGAATTGTTCTTTTAAATTAATTAATACTTCAACCAACTAGTCTATTGGACCTAGTGAGTCACATACATTAGATCTGATCCATAAGATGAAAACATGAGCGTAATTTAATAGAAGTTTCAAGTTTTTGTGAAAAAATCCATCTTCTATAAATAAATGGCTTATAAAGTCGAACCCTAACAAGTCATAGGGCTGGAACATGTCCCAAGTGTCTTCTTTTACTCCTCTCTTCTTATAAAGGTGATCTCCCATGGTCAAGCTTGGATTTGGAAGATTTTTCAAGACATGAAAGAAAGAAGATTTTGTTTATTGAAGCAGATCGTGTAGATACCACTAGAGACGATTCACTTGAACAGTTTTCAGCAAGGAGGAACATCCTATCTTCATCCATGGTGAGGGATTTTGAAAATTTTATGAGGTACTTTCATTTTACTTCATATTCGGTTCCTAATTTTAGTTGTTTGGCATTGACCAAGACAAAAACCATTATTTTAAGAAATCAAAAAATTTTCTGCTGTCATAGATTGATTCCTTACATAGCTCTTAGAGGCACAACAGCAAGTTGCAGCACAAGGAGTTCTTCACATTGCCTTTCTCTGCTCCAACTTTCACAGGTGTAGCAGTAGGCTGTAGCACAGGGAGCTCTATGATTCGCACTTCTGCGAGCCTCTTTCCCCTCCTGTTGTCATCCTATTGCTTGGCGGAGGGGAGATCTAGACATAGGTGCAACGTAGCTTTGATTAACAAAAGGCTGCAACATATACTGATCTTCTCAATGATTGAAGGAAGAGACTCCGTGACAAACTAGAAAAAGCCAGATGAGGCTCTGTGACTTGGTGACTAGAGAAACATGGTCGATGACAAGCTAGACAACAATTGAAGCCAAACTTCAAACAATTTGACGAGGCTAGGTGATTGTCAAGGGCTCTTCTTCTCCAATCCGAATCTCCTCCACGAACTTTGCAAGATCCAACAAGTTTGGTTCCAAATCATCTTTCCATATCTTCTCCACTATAGATTTTCTCTCCAATCTTCCAACATATTTGGCAAGATACATGCATAATTGTGGCTTGCTGGATGGTAATTTTTTTTGAGTCTGTATTAAGATATGCATAATTGTGTGTTTGTAAGAATATATTGTATTTGAACATATTTGTATGGTTTTGTCTTTTTAGATGTTTGTGACATCAAGTCAAAAGATTGTATCTTTGGATCAATGTTTTGTGGGTCTATTACAATTTTTACACAATTTTATACATATTTTCTAAACAATTTATAGGTTTTCAAAGTTTAATCTAGATTCCTAGATAAAACTAGATTCCTGGATAAAGTTTTTTGTAGTGTAGTCAAAGATTAGACATTGAGATATTTGGTAAAATATTTGAATACAATAGTAACTTATAAACCACTTAATTTTAAATGGTTCACTATAATATTTTATTTATAGTTGTGAATAACTAAGATTTTATGTTTTATGAGAGAAATTAAAACTAAAATTATGACTTTAAACATTTCATTAAGTCAAATCAAATACCACCTATAATCACTTATTAACACCATCAAACATCACACTTGTATAATGCAATTAAGTGATAATTATATGATACAAAACTTATAATACAAAAGTTTTTCTTATAATATTAGAAATTCTCAATTTCATATTTTTGTGTATTCTTATGAATTATTTAGCATGAAATAACATATAAATATTTTATATACATTAGACAAGACAAATTAACTTGTTTAGAGTATTATAGAGTGTAAAATTAGTATTTTGATCACTGCCATGTAAACTCATATTTTATAAAATAAAATCAGACATTAATTTCATTAATTAAAGTTTTCCCATAATTTTAAAATCAAACTAACATTTGATTCTATGGCTACAGAACTTAGAACTATCTAACAATCATCAAATGCTTTAATAATCTGTTAATTAATTTTATAATTCTTTTCTAACTTTTCTAGAATTTTGACACTTTTTTTGATTGTCTTGATTTTTTTAAATATTTAAAAATAAAAAGGACCTACCGGATCTAATACGTGTTCGGCAGTTCTGGATGGCTCTTTTTTTATTTTTGATTTGACTGGCACAATGACTATAGATCCGATCATACCAGGCCCTCGACCGGTTCTGGCAGAAGCTGCCGCTATGAATATAGCTTCGAAAGTAAACATTATTTATTGAAAATAAGCTTAATACTACTGACCTTGTAAGAAGACAGTCATTTAATTTGAAAATTGAGTCAATAAGTAGATTTGATAGTTATACATAAAATAAAGTATTCACCCTTCGAGAATCTTTCCTCCGAGAACAACTAGTCTGTTCTCTGAAACAACTTTTTGACTGGTATAAACATTTGTAAAACCAACCGTACGCAGCGGCAGAGCTCCACCAGGTCGCCGTCGGTGAACGCGTCTCCAGCAGGCGTTTTAAAACTCGCTCCGACGCCTAGCTGCTGACCCCCGTTTTTCACCAAAATAGATCGATATTATAATTCTTTAATCAGGTACCGTTGGCTATGTATCTCAGTGGTTAATTAAAATGTATGGTATTATGTTGAGTAATAAGAGTAAAATTATGATAAATCATAAATGTTACGATTTACGAACAGGTAAAAAAGTAAAATTAAGAATCTACAAATTAGATGAAAACGAAAAGAAAAGTTGTTGGCCCACTGAGATTGATTTGGTCTACTTTTAGGTACCAGGGTGTCCTTGTTTAGAATTTTCTATTTCAAGAGTATATTGGAGAGTCAACTCTATTAGTAATTCAAAGTAGGTCACCGTACCCATCACATTAAAATCTAGAAAGGTTGGAATTGGGAGAATTTGCTGGAGTGTATCTCAATCTATTAAGGACAATTACAACCTCACGACTCCCGTAAAATCGAGCAATTATGAAGTCTTCTCTCATAATGTCTACTCGTACAACCTCAAAATCGATAGAGAACTCATAGACCTTTTCATGTAGAGTTGAACAAAAAAATTGATGAACCGATAAATCAAAGCGAACTGAATTGATTTAGTTCATGATTATAACTATTTATTTTTTGATATGAACAGAACCGGTGTATTTTTTTTGGTTCGGTTAACTTCTTTCGTGACTAAGTTGAACATGTGAATTGGTTGACCTAGTCAACGCAGTTAAGCTCTCCGCTTCTCCAATGTTGTCTTGTCTGGTGGCTCTCTTTTACCTCACCAACGACATCCACCTCCTCTCATTTCCTCACAGTTGAGCTCTCGCCTTCTCCGATGTCGTTTGGTTACCCTCCATTGCCCTTGCAATAGCATCTGCCTCCCATTACTCAACGTCATCTAGTGGCCCTCTATCATTGTTGTTAGTGTCATTATCTCTCCTTCTCCAATGTCATTCGTTGGTCCACATTCCCTTCTCCAACATTGTTTGATGGCACTCCATTGCTCTTGTCGGTGACATTTGCCTCCTCTTCTTCAATGTCATTCTCTAGTCTGCATCCCCTTCTTCGACGTAGTCTGGTGGCCCTTCGTCAAATTGACTCACATCATCCATCTCACCTTCTCCTTACGTTGTTCATTGGTCTGCCTCCCCCTTCTCCAATGTCGTCCGGTGGCATCCACCTCCCTAGCTGAGTACTCCTCTTTGTCAGTACGTGGCCACCCATCCCTAAGAAATAGGGAGTCACGTCTTCCCGGAATAACCGAAAAAGGGTATTTTTAGGAGTATGCGGAGGCGGTTGCAGTTGGGACGGAGGTGTAGGTGGAAACGTCTCAAAACAAGGAATAATTGGGAGAATGGGATTCCCGATTGTACAATCTGCATCGGAGTTCCTAAACGCCGCAGAAACTTCATCTTCTCGCTCTTTCGCTCCTGAGGATCGCTTCCCAACATTGGTATCAGAGCATCAGGTTCTTTTGCCGCTCCGTGTCCAAACGCGGCACCGTTCCCGGCTGTCGCACGCTGCCTCGACTTCGCCCGAAATCTTCACGAGCGTGTGCGTTGTCGCTGCTAACCGCCGCACCCCTCGCCGTCCCGCGCCGTCCCTTCGTCGCCGGCGGCTTTCTGCCCGCATTGGACGCCACTGATTCGTGGCCTCCGCGTCGATGCTTCCTGATCGTCGTGCGTGATCGAGGCCGCCGCCGCCGACTGCTGATTCACCCGCGCGAACGGCGCCCACCGCCGCCCGCGCGAACGCCACCGCCGCACGCGTCTTGGCGGTGCGCCCGCAATTGACGCCACCCCCGCTGCTGCTTCGCCCGCGCGAACGCCCACCGCCGCCCGCGTGAACGCCCACCAGGCACCACCCCATGCGTCTTGTCTCGGCCGTGCGCCCGCGTTGACGCCCACCGTTCCTGCGTTCTCTCTCTCCGCTGCACTCCGGCCGTTCAGACATCAGGTTCTACTTTCATTATAATAATAAAAAAGGGGGATCGAGACAGAGGATGAGAACTTAAAAAATTGTCATAGCATGATTGATTTCAGTGATTTATTTTATAAATCATGTTATAAATCTAAATGTTTATTCGTGTAATTAATTGTACTTAATTTAGATATATACTTGATTATAGAATTGCATATATATATATATATACTGTTTGCAATTTCAAAGAATTTTTAACTCATCCGCATGTTCATGCATACTGTGAATTGATAGTCAACTCTATTTAGATAATAAATTTTGTTTACGTGGTTCATGTTATATACCTGAATTCTTATGTTATATTATCCAAGTTTGTAGTTAATTAGTTATATACTTGGTTATTTGCTTAATCACATGTTCATGCATATAATCTTGATTTAAATTAGAACATAGTTTAATTAAATCATATATAAATAAGTTGTCATCATCTTATTAGTAATTTATTTGATCTTGTCATAGTTCAAATTTCATAATAGCATGTTGAACTTGCTTAACTTAATGATTAGTTTAATCACTTCAGTCATTATGCAAATTTGGTTTATTGTAAATCAATATTACATTTATTTTGAAAACTCTCTAGTCTTTATGGCCAGTATGTTAGTTGTTATAGAATTGGTAAAACTGGGCAAACTGAACAGAATGAATCATGAAATGTGGCATAGAAAAATTAGATATTGTCTAATTTGTGACAATATAGAAAATAAAATTGAGGAACATAATGAAATTCCCACTGAGGCGGAAAAGAAAATGAGTGAGCAATCAATAGTTGGTGATAAGAAGACTAGAAAATTATGGCATACTATCATAGAAAGATATGTTATTATCATGGAAATTAAAACCCAGTTCTTGCTACATAGGTATGATACCTATAGAATGCAAGAGGGAGAAGATGTGATAGTGCATGAAAAAGGAATGATAGTTAGAGCTAAGGATCTAGTCACTTTTAGAAGTAAGATTCTAAAGAAATTATTGATCACCACTGCATGTATTGATAAATTACCCTCATTGAACATAATTGCCACAATCTTAAGAATTATAAGTTCAGTTTTAGTTGTCATTAAGTTGCCTTTAAGGTTAGTAACAGAAATTTTTGGTATGGCTAGAAGGAAAGGACTAGAGGTGAATCTAATAGAGGCCAATGCAATAAATAAGAAGTTAGTTGCTCAATGTCGACACCACAAGAAGATTC
Organism: Cryptocoryne crispatula var. balansae; assembly: GCA_036172225.1. NCBI lineage: Eukaryota > Viridiplantae > Streptophyta > Magnoliopsida > Alismatales > Araceae > Cryptocoryne > Cryptocoryne crispatula. The sequence goes on from CM069930.1 coordinate 13,059,870, forward strand.
CTGAATATGCTTGCTATGGTTATGGAAAGTTTGGTCATTTCAAAGCTAACTGTCCAAGTAAGCATAGAAATGTGGGTGAATATCTACACCCGGAAGATAAAGAAATTAGAATAAGAGAATTTGTCGGCGTTACTAAATGTGGTGCAAGTTTGACAAATTCAGATGAGTGGTGGATCGATTCAGGAGCTACTAGACACGTTGCAAAGACAAAGAAAGGGCTTGTGTCCCTAAAGAAATTGAATGCTGGTGAACAGAGGCTAATGATGGGAAATGTCACCTATATAAATGTGGAAGGTGTTGGTACTTATAAGCTGGATCTTGGGGATAATGTTATGATCCTCAAGGATGTGTTTTATGCACCTAAAATCCGGCGGAATCTCATATTTATTCCAACATTGGTGAAGAAAGGCCTCGATGTTAGATTCTGGAATGAAGGTGTGTCAATTGGAAAGGATGGGGATATATATGCAACGGGGAAGTTTTCCTCAGAACATGATTTGTTTTATATTTCTGTAATTGACACTGAAAGAAATAATTCAGATGACAGTTCTGAGTATTCTTTGTGTTATCAGACCGAATGTGATCTTTGGCATTTTAGATTGGGTCATCCCGGAAAATCTAAAATGGAATTAATGGCAAGAATGAATATGTTGCCATTGTCAAAGATACATTTGTCACCTTGTGAACATTGCTTAGTTGGAAAGATGACTAAGAAACTGTTCACAGTATGACATAGATCACAGGAATTGTTAGAGTTGATTCACTCAGATATTTGTGGACCTCTAAGTGTAAAATCATATGATAACAAGGAATATTTCATTACATTTATAGATGACTACTCTAGGTATGCCTATGTGTATCTTATTTCTGCTAAGTCTGAGGCACTCAGCTGTTTTAAAAGATATAGAGCAGAAGTAGAAAGGCAATTGGGTAGAGATATTAAGGTGTTAAGAACTGATAGAGGTGGAGAATATAACTCAAAGGAGTTTGAGTCATATTGTCAAAAGCATGGAATAAAACGGCATGTAACAATGCCGTATACGCCACAACACAATGGTGTGGCTGAAAGAAAAAATAGAATCTTAATGAATGTGGTTAGATGTATGCTATCCCATTTTGGTTTTCCTAAGAAATTTTGGGGAGAAACATTGCTCACGGCAAGTTATATACTGAATAGAATACCCACCAAGTCTATCGAATTCACACCTTATGAATTGTGGAATGAGAGGAAACCAAATCTGAGTCATCTCAGGAAATGGGGATCCATTGCCCATGTTCTCATTCCAGAACAACTTAGAAATAAGTTGGAACCCAGAACATTGAAATGCAAGTTCATAGGATATTGTGAGAAATCAAATGGCTATAGGTTATTCCATAAGGATAAGGGGATCATTGAATATAGGGATGTTACATTCCTAGAAAATCTAGAGGAAGAGGAACCTTATAAAATTGAGAAGGAACCTCTAATTGTAATAGATGATGATTATTACAATGAAGACTTTAGAAATAATCTGCCAATGGAAGAAGAACCTAGGATAGCAGAACAACCTCAACAAGAAATAGTTGAGGATCAGGATAATCCTATGATAGAAGGACCGTCTCATATACCTGCAATTGGCAACAAGAGAAATAGAACTTCACCTGCTTGGATGGATGATTTCTATTTATACTCATGTGAGCCTTCATGTCTAAATGTAGACATTGATGAGGACAATCACACAGATCCAATAAATTACATCGATGCCATGAAATCGCGCGAATCAGAATTATGGCTAGATGCAATGAAAGAAGAAATGAGCTCCATGGAAATTAATGGAGTGTGGGAATTGTGTGATTTGCCTAAGAATAGGAAGGCTATTGGGTGTAAATGGGTATTTAAAAGAAAGCTTCGAGCTGATGGGTCTATAGATAAGTATAAGGCCCGGTTAGTTGCCAAGGGGTTCAATCAGAAAGCATGTATTGACTTTCAAGAAACCTATTCTCCTGTGGCTAAGTTTGCATCTATAAGAATGCTATTGGCCATTGTTGCATATCTTGATTTAGAATTGTACCAGCTGGATGTTAAGACTGCATTCCTCAACGGAGAGTTGGAGGAAGATATATATATATATATATGTGACAACCTGAAGGGTTTCAGGTGGAAGGAAAGGAGAATATGGTATGTAAGTTAAGAAAATCCTTATATGGATTAAAGCAATCATCTAGACAATGGTATCTCAAATTTCATGATGTAATTATTCAACTCAGCTTTGTTCCAAATCAGTTGGATAGCTGCGTGTATGTCATGAAGAGTGGGAACATGGTGATTATATTGTCCTTGTATGTGGATGATATATTGCTCGCCGGAAATGACATCGGAAAGTTGAATAAGATAAAGTCTGAGCTCAGTGAGAAATTTGAGATGAAGGACATGGGAGAGGCGTCCTATGTCCTTGGTGTCCAGATTGAAAGGGTCAGGAAGTCTAGATTGTTGTCCATAAGCCAGGAGAAGTACATACGGTCCGTACTTAGAAGATTTGGGATGCAGAATTGTAATCCGGCAAATACACCTCTGGTTTATGGAAAAAAGTTAAGCAATGAGCAATGTCCCGAAGAGGGTCAAGGCTCGCTTAACATACCTTATGCTCAAGTTGTTGGAAGCTTAATGTATGTAATGCTTTGTACCAGGCCTGATATAGCATTTGCAGTAAGCTTAGTGAGCATGTATCAAAGTAATCTTGGACCAGCACACTAGGAAGTTGTTAAGAGGATTATGAAGTACCTTAAGGGTACATTGCACCACAGGTTAGTATACCAAGCGGAAACACTTGAAGTGCTTGGTTACTCCGATGCGGATTTCGGAGGGGATAAAGATGATGGAAAGTCCACTTCGGGACACTTGTTCATCTTTGGTGGTGCGGCTGTTTCTTGGGGTAGCAAGAAACAGGGGTGTGTGGCAAGATACACACAAGAAGCTGAGTATATTGCCTGTAGTATGGCTACTACTCATGCCGCCTGGATTAGATGATTTCTGATTGATTTAGGTCTCAATTTGGTTGATGGGCCAGTTGAGATCTGTTGTGACAATCAGGCCGCCATCAGCCTGATTAACAGTGGAGCAAATAGCTCAAGAGGAAAACACATAGAAATACAATATCATTATATATGTGATATTGTGCAGAAAGGGGAAATAAATGTGAGTTATATCCCAACTAGTGATATGATTGCCGATCCTTTGACAAAGGGTATTTCGGCGGAAATTTTCATTAAGCATGTTGGCTTAATGGGACTCAGGAATATATGAGTCAGTCATAATTTTCATGGATAATGAGTTTGTATAAGAATATATATATGTATCTCACAGCTAGTGGGAGTACATAAGAATATATATACAACTTATGGATAGTGAAAATGCATATGAATAAAAGTGTATCTCATGGATAGTGGGAGTACACAGGATTTTAACATCTTAGAATATACAAATGATTATATTCTCATGGACAGTGAGTGTATGATCTAGAATCACTTGGTATGGATGGCCAAGTGGGAGATGTCAGTACGTGGCAACCCATCCCTAAGAAATAGGGAGTCACGTCTTCCCGGAATAACCGAAAAAGGGTATTTTCGGGAGTATGTGGAGGTGGTTGCGGTTGGGACAGAGGTGTAGGCGGAAACATCTCAAAACAAGGAATAATCGGGAGAATGAGATTCCCGGTTGTACGATTTGCATCGGAGTCCCTAAACACCGCAGAAACTTCATCTTCTCGCTCTTTCGCTCCTGAGGATCGCTTCCCAACACTCTTTGTCCCACATCGAGGGTTTTGAAAATGGGCAAGCTAAAGAAGGATTTTTTTAAAACCAGCCAGAGGCCCCAACGATATGTAATCCTTTCTCAAGTTTAATTTGTTAACAAAAATATCTAAGCTGATTTAAGCTTGAGCTTAAAAAATTGACTTTTAATGATAAAATAATAAAAACCTAATAGTTTGAATAGAATTGAACACCATGGTTCATTTTCAATTTGTAGTCTTGTATAATGATTTCACTTCAATTTAATTTTAGTTTGAAAGAAAACAATTTAAAACTGGGCTGACCAGAAATAATTCTTTCTTTTTTTCATTAGTATAAGACGTACAAGACTTGGTCTTGTATATATATGAAGTCAGGCAGTCATGATTCAAGATATTATTGTAGATATATCCTTTTAACAGTGATGTACTCTTTCCAGATAAAATCTGTGAAATTCAAAAAATGCACGTGCGTTAAGGAGACCCAGGTCCATGTTATGATAAAGGCATTAGACTATCCTCCGGTGGCCAATATGGGATAAAACCCTTCAACACTCCCCCTCTTGGCCAGCCATCACCGTCAGAGCCACGATAGGAATACACGGGGCAGGGTCGAGCAAAAACAGGAGTAAATCCACCGGAGGACAGAGCCTACAGCCTGACCAACTCTGATACCATGTGAAATCCCAAAAGCGCATTTACGCTTAGGAGACCTAGGTGCAGACTATGATAAAGGCATGTAATACTCCTCCGGTGGCCAATATAGGATAAAACCCTTCAACACTCCCCCTCTCGGCCAGCTACCACCGTCAGAGCCACGATAGGAATACACGGGGCAGGGCCGAGCGAAAACAGGAGCAAATCTACCGGAGGACAGAGCCTACAGCCTGACCAGCTCTGATACCATGTGAAATTCAAAAAACACATGTGCGTTAAGGAGACCCAAGTCCAGGTTATGATAAAGGCATTGGACTATTCTTCGGTGACCAATATGGGATAAAACCCTTCAACAAAATATTTTTATTTTAATTAGGCAATGTTACGTGATAAGTTTAATCGAGTGTTTGCTGATCAGCCCTGATCTCTCTTGATAAAAAAACACCGTCTGATGTCTTTTCTCTCCGAGATAGACACGGGTTGCCGATGGAGGACATGCTCATCGAAAATAAGCGGTGGCATCGCAACCCTTGGTGGATGGGGTACCACTAGATCTAGAAAGAAGGCTACTTTTTTTTTCTAGTAGGCCAATATATGAGTTATGTCATCATACAAGTTTTCTCTGGAATATTTTAATGTCTTTTTATTACCTTTCTTTGGTCCTTCTGGGGAATTTCTTGAATTTGCTTGAGATTTAACGCGGTAGCAACCGCAAATGCTCCCAACAAGACTAGTGATTGTTCATCTTTTACATAAAAATCTTTTACTTCTCTCAGCATGACCATCCTCCACAACCTTGAAGACATTTGATATAGAATCTTGACATATAATTTTTTGTTATGTTATATTGTATATAAGTAAATGAGTAAATAGACAACTAAATAAATATAAATATAAATAGTTGAAATATTTATTATATTATATATAACAGATGAATAGATAGATAAATAGATGGATAGATGACAAATAGATAACTAAAAAGACAAGTAAATAAATAATTTTGACATTTTATATGACTATTGTGTTGATATATAATATTTTGTTAATGTATTTATATTTTGATATAAACTTTAGTTTAAAAATTAATATAAAATATCACTCTATAAGTTTTAAAAATTGTGACAATTTTTTTGAACATAAAACTTATGTTTATGTAATTTTAAAATTGATTTTACGATGCAAGATCATCTTTATTTTAAAAATAAGATTACCCAAATAAAGAAAGAACAACCAAACACCCTGTAACATTGGAGGCTCTTTTCTGTGCTGTAAAAATGTTGTGAACAGATGTAATTAATTCAGTTGATTAATTTTTCAAGTTTAAGACGTCGGAAATCTCCGTATTTTAAAGGCCAAATAATGCATCTAACGGTATAAATTTCACGGCATTTGGTTTTTCGCCCTCAAACTATTAAAATCAAATATTGACTGTAAGTGCTTAATCTGAATTGGGATATATGAACACAATTCCGTTTTTCGTTGTCCTTTTTATAATCACTGAATCAGATTTCGTCGTCCATCAGAACCAAATCAGAGCTTTGTGCTTTGGACAGCGCTTATATAAGATTATGGCGGTAGAACATTATATATATATTCACTCTAAACGCTATTAAGTTTTTTACATTCATACCCTATATTTTGTGTAACGGTAAAACTCACTTTTTTATCCTATTACTACTCAGTACTCCCTAGTCCCTGACAAAGTACCAACCTCGGTGTAAATTCTTATTTATAATTCCGTTCTAACCCAACTTCTAGAACATCTATTACCTTTGCACTGAATCCAGAAACTGTCAATCAAGATGGGTCGGATTCCATAACAGTTGTGTCCAATTTTGATTCCTACAAGGATTAAGATGTCCACTTATTGTAATTTTGATAATTTAAGAATTGTCATGTTTTGATTTCAATTCCATTTCGATTCTTCCATCAATCCAACAGAATTTGACGATTTTTAAAATTCATATTATAATTTTATTTTAAAATAAGTTAATGATTCAAACATAATTATTAAAATTTTTAATCTTTGTAAAATTTTATTTTTATTATTTTTTACTTTATGAAACATATAATTATAATTAATTTAATTTAATTTTAATTGTTTTTAAAATTAATATATATATAAAATAATTAATTGGGTTCCGATTTGGTTTTAATACATTATCAAAATATTTTTAATTTTGATAATTTATCAAATATAATAACAAATTTTGAATTTATTATTTTTTTCAGCATCGAATAAAAATTTTGTGTCATCAGATTTCATTCATACCTCTAGAAGAAAACCGTACAACGGTCATGGGCCCCACACACCCTCTCTTTTCACCTACTGTTGTCGGCTTTCTGATCCCTTTTAGACCGTCTGATGCGAATCTCTGAATCGTTTCACGAGACCCACCGCTCGCGGCACGGGCTTCAACTCTTCCCCCTCACGTGACATCCGCGGGGCGTACGCCTATGGTTTTTCTCCGCCCCCCGATCGATGCAACGAACCGTGGCCGTCCGGAGGCGGCGACCGGCCCGCCCCCAGCTCCGCCAGCCGTCGATGCCACGTGTGTTGGTGCTACGCACGGTTTGCGGGTCCCCTCCTGATCCACGTTGCCACGTGTACGCGTGGCGCTTGGTCAGTAAGATCTCTGGCAGCCTCTCCAACTGCCGCGCCCTGTCTGACTCACCGTGGGCTCCGCAGCGGCACACGGAATCTCTGCTGACGCGGTTTGGACGCCGACTCGGTTTTCTCCCTGGTCCAGTTGTTAAGGTTAAGGCATCGACGACTGGGGGTATTTCTGTTATTTAATTTTTATTATTTCTGATGCAGCGGCAACGACTTAAATTTAGGGTTTTGGAGTAATTTTTCTTCGGCTTGGTGGCCCCACGTTTTTGCGCGAGGGGAAACGCTATAAGCCTATAAATGCACCGTCCGGCTGCAGCCACATTTCCTTCCCCTCCTCTGCTTCCTTTTCTTTCTCCTTCGTCTTGCCCGGTGTCGTCCCGCAGAAGAGAATCTTCGCGGACTGTTTCTTCTCTTGGTTGCCTATTTCTGCTGCATTCTAAGGAGTGCGGTTGTTCCTTGTCGGCTTTGTTTCAAGGAAGGTGTTCCAGGAGCGCATCACTCGTTCTGCTGATTAGGTAGGCTCTGAAACTTATTGATTTGGCCTTTGTCGACTGTAGGAGGCCCATGGGGGCATTCCCGGACTCATAAGAGGTCACAGATATAAGGTTTTTCTAGAGGTGGTTTCTTTTGGTGAGATCGCTGCGCGACGGTGCTTCTTCCGACTTTTCCAGAAAATTTCCATCCCAGGCATACGCGGTGACGCCTCCGCATCTCCGGTTCTTGCTCTATCGCTGTTGTGTACTTGTCGATTCTGCCTATTGTGGTTACTGTTGGATCTTGAGGATGAGGTGCTCCTTCACCGGTAGGAAGGACGGCAGGTGATCGGGCCTCCACCGTCGCTGTCCATATTCATAAGCTGGACGCCTCTGATTTGACATTTTCTTTTCTGCATCAACGTAATCCCCGTGATGTGATGTGAAGTTTAAACTCTCGCTTTTTGTCTTTCAAGATGAAAGAAGAAATTACCACACATAAAACGAGGAAAAATCGTGATTTTTTTTTTCAGTTTCTAGTCAATCATTTTGCATTCGTTTTCTAAGTTGATGCGGCCGGAAATTCTGAGTAAATTTAGACTGCATCTCGTTCATTAGATGTTCGCACAGAAATAGATAGAAATGGGATTCGGGTTTTTGACACTGGTTGTTCTCGTGGATATTCTAAATTTTAAGGGATCTGTGAACGCCTTCTCGTTGTTTCAAAGGCCCTTGTCAGTTTTCTCCGAATTTTCACAGTTTCTGTATCTTTTTGCCACTGGGTTTCTTTCTTCTTGGATCTCCTTACGAAGCATTGTTACTACCCTTCCGGGGCAGGAGACGTGGTAATAAAGTGGACGAGGTTATGAATCTGGACTCTACCGCGGTCTTGATTTGCCCTTACTCGAGATTGGTGCTTCCATAATAGACGGTCAACATAAAATTGAGTTTGAATGAATTAATCAAATGGGAAGATTGTGCGCGTGTGGTTAATTTAAGGTCGCATGTTCCAGAAACCCAACAATTCTGTGATTAAATATTAGGTTATCAACTCTTAAACTTTTTTTTCTTAATCCCTCCCACGACTGTAGGACCAGAACATGCACGTCTCAGATTACTTTGTCCGTATGCCAATGCTTCGTGACTCTGTGAGCCGTGAATTTATGTTTGATGCTTACTGGGTGTTTGGGTGTACAACAATTTATTATACATTTTTGTGATATAATTCTATTTTAAAATAAAATCTAATCTTGCTAAGGATGTTAAACTATCATGTTTCGGTGAGATGTAGGGGCGTTCATGTTTGATTTTGAGGATTGTTTCTCAAATCATGATTTGGTTCTGTTCAAACTATATTTTATTAAGGTATAATATAGATGTCAATATATAATTTTATTTTATTTATTTTAAATCATATTTTATTAAAATTTAGTGTATATATTTATACATTTTAGTAGTTTTGTCTTACAAGTTTTTGGAACAAGTTTATCTTTACACGAAAATATATTTAAATATTATTTTATATATAACTTAAAATGATATATATACCTAATTTGGTCATTCAGTTTATCAATTTTGTTTGATTTGAAGGACCCTGGAAACTAAATCAAACATATGAATAGTTCAAATCCAACCAAACTGAATAAATTATCAATTTGATTTGATTCTTCAGGTTAAACCGAACAGTCCAAGTGAGATGTTATAGCAAAAAGAGTGTAAATCATGTATAATTTGAATTAAAAAGAAAAGGTCTTATATCTTTTTCTGTCCAAGAAGGAATTGTTATTAAAAAACACTTTTTTTGCAATGATTTCTAAACACCCTTTTGACAAGTTTCGTTACAAAGGCTCAAATTTGTCGAGCAACCCAGCCTTTAGACTTGAGCAGGATTATTCTGAGATTAATTCTTATATTTAGTTTGCAGGGCCTTTATTTGGTAGCTTATTTTTATTTTCTGACAAATGGGTGTCTGCAGAGAATAAATTTTCATTTGCCTGTCCCCTTTTCGTGACCCTGCTTTGTGACATATTTTGAGTGTATTTAGTAGAATTATATTATTTAGAGAAAATTAACATCATCCCCTACTGTATTTGTCTGGTTTATTTTTTTGTCCCATCATTTTAGAAGTTATTTTTTAGTCCCATGTTTCAAATTTATCTAACACCCCGCCCCTATACTACACTCCCGTCGTTAGCTACTGTACCAGCCACCGTTCACTTTCCAACTTTACCCCTTTCTCATATACCTTGCTCAGAATGGTCTGAAATCTATTTGATAATGGTCAAGCCTCATTGTTGCCTGAAAATACAGTAACCATTTGATATGTTGAAAATGGTCCTAAAATCTTCCGATATTCGTTTCTAGAGTTTATCACATTAGATTAATGTTTGAGTTGAATTAAAATACATAAAAAGAAATATAAAAAATTATCATATTCAGTTTTATCTACTTAAGAAAATGGAGGAAATAGATTTGATTACATTTCATTCAATCCCCAGTCACACTATTTTTTCTTAGGTAAAGGAGAATGATGGTGAACGAAAAGAAGTATCTCTATCATGTTGTTTGTTCTTTGACAAAGGAAAACGATGGCAAAAGAGAAAATACCCTCTGTCACGTTATTTCTCTTTGGGGGAAGGAGAAAGACAATTAAAGATATTGGGCGGAGGAGAGTAACAACAAAGGAGATAAGTAGATGATTGCGAAACAACACTTTCTTCAGCAAAGGGAAAGGATGAATGCAGCAGCAGCTGCCGTTGGGTTGGGTATGATCAAGTGCGGTTTATTTTTAAGAAGGGTAATTTGGGGAATTAGATAGGTGGAGTAAGGGAGGTAACGGAGGGGACCATCAAACTTTATTTCTAACGGTATTGGGACTTTTAAATAATTCTGGTAGTGATGGGATTAGAAAAAAATTGGAATTTAAAATCCCTATTATTTATGTATTTTTGTATTTGTCGTCTAGTTTGTTCACTGGACTGTGCATGCATGTTCCCTAACTAGTGTTTTGGTTCCTTTATGCAGGGATCGGCATTTTCTGGAGAAGTAATTCGTAAAAACTTAAGCACGACAGTGGTAGATGCACTGTGTCCTGCAAATGAAAAGGTTTGTTCTTCAGTGCATTTCAGTGTATCTTTTACAAGGTTTTTCTCTTGAAGCTACAAAGTTACTTCTTGACAAGACTCTTTTTTCTTTGATCTAACGCTACTTCCGCTGATCAGCTTTCAGGACGTTTCCGCTTAATGGACTTGACTCACAGTAGCAGCGACAAGAAGACATTAAAGAGGTGGTTTTTCATTGATAAGAGAGTTGGCTAAACAAATTCAGGAGTCACGCATTTCATACAGCTCAGAGCCTGTAAATTAGGATCTGCTGCTTCTTCCTCACAAGCGTCCTGGGTTTCCTATGGATTTGTTCCCCAACCACACTTCTCCCGTCATAGCTGAACCTGTTCCCGCGAGCAAGTCAAAATTAGCCATGCCTTCCAATTTACTCCCATACACGCCACCTGTTACAGCTTTTCCCTCTTCTCTCTACCTTGCAATATCTCGTAAAAAGCCTGCCCCTGGTAAACTCGAAGACGTCAAAGCCGGTGGCTGGTTGGACGCCATGATTTCTTCATCACCTACGAGAAAGAAAGGCATCAAAGCCAATGGTGCTGAATTATCAGATGATGCCAATGTTGCGTATCGCTCTTGGATGGTGAGTATTTGTATAGTTTATCAGACTTGCTCTTGGATCACCTTTCTCTCTACCGTAATGGCTTAATCATTTTCGTTTATTTGTGCAGTTGAAATTTCCATCAGCTATAACTTTCTTCGAGCAAATAACGAATGAAGCGAAAGACAAGCGTATAGTCCTGTTCCTGGACTACGACGGAACACTTTCTCCGATTGTCGATGATCCTGATCGTGCCTTCATGCCTAAAGCGGTAGATAACCCTATTTGGACATTGTTCTGCTCGACATGTTGTCGCTCCAAGCTTGCGTATTCTGGATCTAAATTGAATTGTTTCATTGTGTTTCTAGATGTGCGCTGCTGTACGCCATGCATCGAAGTACTTCCCTACTGCAATTATTAGCGGAAGGAGCCGTGACAAAGTACTATTCTTTACCTCTGCAACGTGTGTATCTTTCTTGTGCAGGATGTGCTGATTTGCTTGGATTCATTCTGCAGGTATATGAATTTGTGGGGCTAACAGAACTCTATTATGCCGGCAGTCACGGAATGGACATTATGTGCCCCGTCCGGGTGTCACAGTCCGTTGACGACCACCACCCATATTGCGCGACGTCCACGGATAAGCAGGTTAGTGTACAACATTTGATGATTGACAAGCAGTCAAGCACCAGGGCTTCCTTGGATGGAAGAAAACTTTCAATCTCATGGTTTTCTTTCTTTCTTTTTGGCTGCAGGGCAAGGAGGTGAATGTGTTCCAACCAGCCAGTGAATTTTTACCTATGATCGACGAGGTAGGAGTTCTGTTGTATTGATCGATGGGGATGTTTTGTCGTCCTTCCGGTGGTGCAGATGAGATGCTGATGTTTGGTTTTCCTTCTCTCCCTGACAAACACAGGTTTTTAGTTCCCTCGTCGAGGGTACAAAGGGAATCGAGGGATCGAAGGCGGAGAGTAACAAGTTTTGTGTTTCTGTACATTACCGCAAGGTAGATCAAAAGGTATTTGATGGAATGGGAGGGCACAGGGATATTTCGAGTTTGGGCACCCCTTATTTTCTGTTTTTTTGACGGCGACTAACGTGCGTCCGCCGCCGTGTGCAGAGTTGGCCCGCGGTGTACCAGCTTGTTCACGATGTGCTGAAGAGGTATCCTCGTCTGCGCCTCACTTACGGCCGGAAGGTACATCTTTCTGTCTTGACCGAGCGAGAGCACGATCGATCTCGCCCATCCCTGTGCTCAATTCTTCCTCTGCTTGCGTTGCGATCAGGTTTTAGAGATCCGTCCCGTTATCGATTGGAACAAGGGAAAGGCAGTTGAATTTTTGCTCGAATCCCTTGGACTGGGCGACTCCGACGACGTGCTCCCCATCTACATCGGCGATGACCGCACCGACGAGGACGCCTTCAAGGTAAAATAGATAATACGCTATACCCCCTTTGCTCAGTCTCCAGTCCAGAGATCTAGTCGCGAGGCTGAGGGGGCGTTCCTTCTACTTGAACACAGGTCCTCAGAGAGGGCAATCGAGGTTTTGGCATCTTGGTGTCTTCTATTCCCAAGGACTCTAAGGCGTTCTACTCTCTCAGAGATCCCAGCGAGGTGAGGAGCTTGCCTGTCTACCTGATTTTTTTAATCAAATCATTTAATAATAAATATCATCATCGGCTGTCTCCCTTTCTACACCAGGTGATGGAGTTCCTCAAGTCCCTGGCGAGGTGGAGAAAATCCCGGCGAGAGGTCGTGTATAGATAGTTCCTCTCTATGTATACAGAAAGATACATCATAATGATACAATAATCCCCTATAAGTAATAAAATGTCCACAGAATCCCTCCTTCCTACGTTTGGTTTGGTTTTGCTGCCAAATACACACCTCCGTCCTTATATTCGCATTCTCTCTCTCTCTCTCTCTCGATGGAGACCCAAGGTATCTCATATCTTGAGCTTGGGCAGTATACTACATATAACGTTGTCGTTTCAGTTTTAAGTGTAACGACGAAGGGTCTGTTCGGGGCATTGTACTCTGTCGATATCAAAATCTGTTCGCAAAATTTTCATATTTTACAAGGAAACCCGGGTCGGGTAGGCCTAGCCCAAATTTGATTCGGATTCCGGACGCATCCGGGTGGCGACCAACATGTGCCCTTCCATTCCATCAATACCTTTTCATCTGCGTTGCGGTAACGTACACATTGTACAAAAAACAAAACTTGCTATTTTCCAACTTCGGTTCCCTTTGTACTCTCGACGTGGGAAGTAAGGCTGCATTTGACAACTTGGCCAGAATATTTCTATTTGAACTATCTTTTTTGTGTAATCACTTCAAGCAGAAGATTTTCTAACAGACAAAAGTCAAAATTGTTTTTGGTTGTATTTTTTTCTTAAAAGTAGTACTTTAGCAAGAAATTTAAGTAAATCAATGTAATTGATAAAAAGTCTTAATTAAAAATTAAATTCTAATCAAATATTTGAATAGTTAAAGAATCTCTGAAAGAACATATTGCTCGTTGTCTTATTCGCAAGGAAATCATCTCGATGTTGTTTGTAACACTGATGTAATTTTTATTTTTTTCATCCCTAAAGTCTTTAAATAGTTTTTCTTAAATCAACTTTTTGAATGAAATTATGTACTGACGTTGAAACAATCACAATCTTTGCCTATTTCTTTAAAGAATAAGAATGCAAACCCCCTTAGAAATCGCCAATGCTTTTTAAGTATTGCAAAACATCATTTAATAACTTGTTTATGTGATGAATGAAGATAATCAAAAACTTCTTTTGCTCGAGGATTTTCACCATGATGATCTTGTGAACAATAGCAAAAGTCACAATATGGTGCAAAATATCCAATTGAATTAGTCAATCCTACATCTACTAAGTAGTACTTTCCTATAAAAATATACAAATTTTAGTATATCGTGTGTAAAAAGTATATTATTTTGTAAATAAGTAGTCTTATTACCTATGGGTGGCTTTGGAAAATCATAGTTTGAATCATAAATGCATACTAATAGAATTTGAATTTCATGACATATTCCTTTGGGTCCAATAATGATGAATGTAAATAACATATTGTAGTCGTAAATAGCAAGAACGTTTTGAGTACATTTTGTCTTCCGTTCACTTATATGTGTCATTTGCTTTACACCTGGTCCAATTGCTTCTATATGAGTTCCATTAATTGCTCAAATACAATCTTTAAAAAATGGCATATATTTCTTACTTTTTATAATGAGCACTAGTGTTTCATCAAAACTTGGTAGAATAATATTCATTCTTGCATTTTTTTGCATTGCACTTAATACTTAGTTGAAATGTCAATTACAAGTTTCCCCTGATCATTGAAAATGTCAGCACATATCTCAAATAGAATAATTCTTACCGTTAATAATAAAAATAGTGCAACTGTCTCTTCAACAACAACATATCTATTATATTTAAACATATTGTGCTTTCTAAATTCATCACATAAATAATCAAACACTACAGGTTCTATTTTTAACATATTATAAGAACACTCCCAATGTCCTCATAATAATTCTCGAACTTTATGAAATCCTCAATGTGGAGATGTATGACATAGCTCTTTACATAAATAAAATTTATTATGAATAATAAGACATATTGTATGAGCAACCTCAAAAAAGTCTTAATCAGAATCACTAGAGTCACTATTATGATTCAAATTTGTTGAATCATTAAAATAAATTGAATCACATAAATTACTTGAACTTATCCTATATAAGGAAAGCAAGAAGAACATCATATTAGATCACAAAGAATTAACAAGAAATAATTTTAACATAAGTGATCAAATTTTATTAATAAATGACAATCTACGTTTAGTAGAGTTAATATCGTAAACTATCTACATCTCTCTTCAATTACACTATCTAGTCAGACAAGTTTCTACTTTGTATCCATCTCAACGAATAGATTGGCATTTATTTCCTCATGCACGCACCATATCCCTTCTCATGCTTTTGCTTCCAATCGCACAGTCACCTTGATACCACCCTCAGCATCACATGGGCACCAAAGGAGTGGTTCAAGTTGTGTGGGAGATGAAGAGAGAAGAAAAGAGTTGAAGAAAGACAGTGAGGCAAAATTGAAATAGGTGTAAAACTATGGAGGGTGTGTGAAGTGTGGTCACCAGGAGCCATAAGCTCCAAATGAGACGAAGAAAATAAAAAGGTTTAGAAGTTTGACTGTGTGTACCTTAATTGATAGGAGATGTGCTTGTGGGTTCCAACTTCCTTCTTTTTGGCTGGCTAAGAAGGAGCTTAAGATGTTCCTTTTGTTCTATCCGATTGAGGCACTACATAGCTTACTCCAATCAACTTTTCTATGTCCGAAGAAAACAAGGAACAAAGTGAAAGTGACATTAGACCTTTAAGGAGTGTAGTAACTGTAAGAGAAATGTACATGAAATGATAAAAAGGAATATACTAACTAGATTGGGACTAAATTCCAATCCCTCTTTTAGACATTTTAAATTGTATGGAGATGCAAATATATGCTCATGTGTATGTAAATGATGCTAAGATGCAAGAAAATAAAAAAAGAAATAATGAAAGATTATAATGTAAGAAGAAACGAGTTGCCAGAGGCAAGATCTACCTTCTGCAATTCTGTCACCCCAATGTAGGGGCACTTGGTGTCCTAAGGAAAGGGGTGTTGGGGTGCCCTTTTGCTGGTGCCTTCTTCCTTGCTTTGCTCCTAGCTTGTGGACAATCGCCGGCGTGTTGATGCAACTCCTTAGGGTTGTCTTGATAATCACAAATGTGTAAAAGGAGGAGAAGATTCTTGAAGAATGGGGGGTTGAGATGGAGGACCTCCAAGAGTTGAAAGGAAAACAAGAGAAAAGTGAAAAAGGATGTTTTCTCTTAGCCTCTTGGAGGGGTTCTTCGGGGGCTGTGAGGGCTTAGGAGTCTCTTGAGGTGAAGTTGTGTAACGACCGATTAAATCAGCTGACTGGCCCAACAATCGTGCTAATTAAGAGCCTTCCCAGGAGGTCACCCATCCTTGGCTTACTCCCAACAGAGCACGCTTAACTTCGGAGTTCTTTCAACTCAACCTCCGAAAAATGGTTAACCGGTGTTGTTGGTAGTCTACTGATTTAATCTTTTAACATATTCACAAATCGGGGTATTACAATCTACCCCCCTTAAAGACTTGACGCCCTCGTCAAGATCACACACATCACATACCCAGGCGAGTCACACCGGACCTTCCGGCTGGGTCATGCTCTGATACCATATGTAACGACCGATTAAATCAGCTGACTGGCCCAACAATCGTTGCTAATTAAGAGCCTTCCCAGGAGGTCACCCATCCTTGGCTTACTCCCAACAGAGCACGCTTAACTTCGGAGTTCTTTCAACTCAACCTCCGAAAAATGGTTAACCGGTGTTGTTGGTAGTCCACTGATTTAATCTTTTAACATATTCACAAATCGGGGTATTACAAGTTGGGAGTATTGTAAAGAGTAGAGAACCTTTAAAATGTTGGAGAAAAGTCTTCTATGTAGCCACGTAGAGGGGCAAACTTCGAAGAAAATAATTTGTTGACTTGACCAAAGTGCCCCATTAATGAGGCACTAGGCGTCTCGTTATGGGGCACCTGCAATGTCCTATTAATGTGGTGTGCGAAAAGGCTGGTTTGTTGGGCCAAAAATAGGCTTTCATACTAAGCGCCTTAATAGGGTGCTTTGATTGGAGAGATGCAATTAATGCTCCGACTATGCCTTTGACTTGTGCATTCCAAGGGTCAAGTTAGCTGAGCATTTCAAACCAAAAAGGTAAGCACTCCATTAAGGGGCGCCTAGTGTCTTGTTGGCAAGGCGCCAGGCACCTACCTAAGGGAGTACCAGGGGCTAGGTCTAGGTGTCCCCTAAGGAGACACTAGGGCCTTTAGGTGCTGAAACACATGAAAAGCTCCATTTTTCTAAACAAACGTGTTCCTTCAATGAGATACTTGAATATACTCTATAAAAATAAGAGTTTTAAGTGTCACAATTAGGTCAAATTTACGTGTTTACATTCATGATATTCACATTTTACGAATCTCGTTAAAACCCATATATGTAGTCATCCTCTAAATTCTAAACAAGGTAATTTATTTAACATGCTTATTACTTTACCAATGCTTGGAATGCTGCTTTTACTTTCTTCTCATCTTTTTTTCTATTGATTAGATACTTGTCACAAGTGTGTCTATTTGAGATGCATCCATGCTTGTTGTTCTAGACATGAAAAATGGCCTAATTTGAAGCTTAAGGCTCTCATTATATAGGTGATATGTATGATCGCATCACTCAAAATCATATCAGGTCACTTTTGAAACAAGCCAAGGATTCTCCAGATCAAGCCACAAGTTTTTCAAATAAGATCATACCCTCTGATCGAGAGCTGCATACTAACTATAAATGTACAAAACTAGCTCAATGATAGACATTTAAAGCTTAATCTTTGAGGGTTATAATCGAGTTTTCAGCACACTGAATGCATTCTGGGCCATGTTGTGTCTTTATAGTTACTACCAGATCCATCCGATTGTTGCTGGGTCATTTCAGTCACTACTGTGTCTTATCGATTATCATTCCTATCATTTTCAGGCATGTTGTGCCTTTCTAGTCATTGTCAAATCTTTTCGATCATTATTGGGTCATTTGTGGACCAAATTAGGAGTTTTCTAAACTTTCCTCATGTGATAATCGAAAACTGGGAGAATGTGCCTTCATATAAGGGTGCATGCACCCCTATATCTAGGCACATCCTTGCATACCCTCAACTAAGGGCATGTGTCCACATGCCCTGGGTTAGGGGCACATGCCCACGTGCCTTGGGTCGAGGGCGTGTGCACCCTTGACTTGGGGCATGTAGACACGTTTTCAATTTCCTCATTCAGATAGACCTAAGGTGATTTCTAGATCTCTTCTTGAATATTTCTTACCATAATTAGGATGTGCCTAGGGATGAAGATGTGTGTGCCTGCAATCAAGGAAATGAGAAACTTCCATAATTCGAAGAAATCAAATTCGAGTCAAAATTGGTTTCCTTGGTTTGGATGTTTCTTTGGTCAATTGTTCTTCTAAAATTACTTAATTTTAGAGTAAGATCTTAGGATGCTTAAGTTTAGGAAGCATTTTTTTGAAAATCTAGGAAGTGCCCTAGGTCGAGGGCACATGCGCCCTTGACCAAGGGTGCACTTGGATGCTCTCCCAGATGAGGGTGGCAATCTCAAAGTTTTATAAGGTTAAAATTTAGCATATGGTAGATGTGCCTTGGGTCAAGGGCATGCGTGCCCATAACTGGGGGCACATCCTCCTAGTTATCCTTTTTGCAAGTTTGATCCAATTTCAAATAGAATTTTCATTCTCCTATATAAGGAGACATCCTCTGAATGTTCAAGAGGTTTGCCAACATGTCCCCACACCCTTTTTATAAGCTTTGATAATTTTTAGAGAGATAACTTAGCGAGGTTTAGAGAGATAAAGTGCTATTTGTGCCCATTTCTATCACTCCACTTGAAGATTCCGTAAAGAAATTCTGACACACCTTATTAAAAGTTGAGAATGGTGGAAATCTCTCTCCCTATTCTTTTTCATTTACAACAAATGAAGGTCAAATCTAATCTCTAGATTGTCAATGGAGAGCTCTGGAGAAAAGTCGTGATGCCAGTATGTGCTCGTCAACACCGCCTCATTTCTTTGCTCTCTACAGACTTCTTGAAGAGCTTTGTGTAAGAACAAGGATGGCATCATTGGGGTAGGATCAAGATACCACTAGGTTTTCTTGCCCATTCTAGACATTCTAGATGTGGGAAAAATCCCTAAAAAATACCGGTTAGAATCCTTGTTCAACAGGGATTCTAAATCATCTGGTCTCATCCCCAAAAATTTTTTGGTTGTTTTCAATTTTTGAAAAGCAATCAAGTTATGCAAACAAGTTTTTAAAATGACTACTCGACAATTTTTGGGTTGAAACCTTATATTAGATAGATTGTTAACAATTGTTCACTCAAATGGGTATGGTTCATATTACTTCAATCTTCAAGACCTAAGGTTGTCACTCAATCACCACGAGTAGGTACTTGGGTTCTTCAGGTTTTAAGAAAGTGGTACAACCGGCCCAATCGTGCAGAGAGGAATACTCCACGGATGGGGACTTACGGATAGAAACCACCAAATCAACTAGGAAGGAATATCCCAGAAGAGAGGTTAGAATCCACTAAGAAGGTGTTTGGAGGGTGAGGGTGTGTTGGGAGAGAGAGCCCTCGTCTCGAATGCCCTATGGATCGGAGCAAGTCCGGTACCCGATGCAAAAGCTAATGCAAAAAATGAAAAATGGAAGGTAGGAGGAGAAGAAGCAATCAATATGCAAACATGAATGAAAGCTATTAAATAAATCAAACAAGTGAATGCAATCAAGACAAGCAATGATAAAGTAAAACAAGTAACTAGCAACTAGCAACTAAAAGGTGGTTCGCGCGGGAACCAGCTTGTGATGGAGTGTCCAAGTGGGCACAAATCTGAAGTAAAGGTAAAAGGATGGTCCACGCGGGGACTGATTTGAAAATAAAGTGGCTCACGCGGGAGCCGAGTTTTGAAAAGGTAGGTGGTTCGCGCGGGAACCGGTTTTTTGAAGAAAAAGGGGTGGTTCACGCGGGAGCCAGTTTGTTTGATTGGAAAAATGAATAAGGGCCACTTGGGGCCAATTTAAAGTGGTGCAAAAGGGTGGTTCATGCGGGGACTGATCTGAAAGTGGGTTGGTTCATGAGGGAACTAGTTTAGAAAAGGGGTTGGTTCACGCGGGAACCGGTTTTAATGAAGAAAGGGGTGGTTCACGCGGGAACCGGTGTAAAAGGTGACAAAATGAAAAGAGGGCCACGTGGGGCCAATTTGAAGGTGCTGTAAAGAGGTGGTCCACATGGGGACCGATTTGAAAATAAGTTAGTTCACGCGGGAATCGAGTTGAAAAAGAAAGGTGGTTCACGCGGGAACCGGTTTATAAGAAGAAAAGAGTGGTTCACGCGGGAACCGGGTTGAAATTAAAGATAAGTAAGTCAAGTCCAGATGGGGGACAATCTTAAAGAAAGAGTAAACAAAAAGTTTAAAGGTAAATTGACATGGAAAAGGTAAAGGACAAGCCGATTCGCGCGGGAACCAAATCGGAAAACAAATAGTTGCACGGATCCATCAAGCTAGCACGGTTGAAGACATTGGTTGTCCCACCGTGGTCGCTAAAAAGCTGTCGACTCCAGAAACGGGTTCCGGATCGGCACCTCAAGAGAAGGTGAAAGATGGAATAGGGGAAAAGGGAGAGTGAATCGGAAAACACTCGGAAAGCGGTAAAAAGTCCTCACCTCGGCCCCACACTCACATTGATCCCCAAACTTTCATCTCACGGCGTCGCTCGAGCACCGGAGACGGTTCGGGTCATGTGGGAGGAGAATGAGGAATAGAATAACTTAGAACATGATAAGAGAAATTGTGGTCGCCAGGAACCGCGGGCTCTGCTTTATGGAATAAAAGACAAGATTAAGTTGATTTGACCATGTACCTTAGCGTGGGAGATTGGGATGTGGGTTCAACCTTCTTCCTCGTCGGCCGGCCGATGAAGAAGAGTCCAACCGGTGTTAGCTTGATAAACCTGTGCAACTTAAGACAATAAAACAAGTGAAGAGTTTGATTAGACTTATGAGAAGTGTATTAACTGTAGAGAGAAGATGAGAAAGATGCAATTGGAATCGGACTGCTTCGGGGTGAGCCTTAACCCCTTTTTTGTGTATTTTTTGTGATATAAAATTATGCAAAAAACTAAATAAAAATGATGCTAAAATGATCCTGGATGAATGACGAAGACATAGAAACTTGAACGGCTCAAATCGAAGCTAAAATGAAGAAGATATCACCAATATGGCCGGACAACGCACTGGATTGAACGTGCCCTGGGTTTAAGGGCGCAGTGGGCGCGCCCTAGGTGTGAGGGCGTGGTCTGTGCGCCCTTGGTTCGGGGGTGCGTTGCACTGTCTAGCGCAACTTCAGTGCAGAGCTCGCCACGGGCAGTCCTGATGTCAGAATTGAGTGACGTTTCTTGTAGTAGATAGAAGACTTAGAGAGGAAGAGTTATTATGTTGATGACCTCTTCATAATCCGCCTGTAAAAGTCTGTAAAAATTCTGAAAGTGGACGGATGTGATAAGTAAAACCTGGATGCGCGCTCTTGGTACAACAATCGCCACGGACAAATGGCAAGTCGAATCGAATGCTGTCAGTTGAAAATGAAAGAGGACGAAGAGAGGAACAATTCCTCTGTTGAAGGCTTTTGCAGAAGGAGCCCCAGATTTTCTACAGAAGCTGATGAAGTCGGTTGATGCAGAACGCATAGATCGGGCTTCTCCTTCACCTTGGGATCGATCTCCCGATGTCGGATCGGCTTTGGGCATCGGGACGGCTTTGAGAGAGAGCTTAGATGACCTCAGGATGAGCTAGGCATGGGTGATTAACCTTGGGTCGTTGAGAATGGCTCTCAATTTATAGAGGAGAGAAACTGATGCAAAAATGGAAACTGGACCGACAACACCCCCGCCTTTCAAAGGAGGCGAGGGTGCGCAGGGCGCGCCCTCAAACCAGGGGCGCGCAGGGCACACCCTCAACTGGGGGGCATGGTCTGCACGCCTTCTATTTCAAAGAAAGCAAGGGCGTGTTACGCGTCTCACTGCTAAAAATCGACGGAATCATCCAAAAATTGCTAAAAAATAAACTTGACAAACGTAACGCGCCCCCGAACCGGGGGTGCGGTACAAATAATCGAAAATCATCGACGATAACCTTCCAAAAATCCGGTTTAGAAGGTGTAAACCAGGGCAATTTTCAATTTTCGAAAACTGAACGCGCCCCCGTTTTTCAAAGGAAGTGGGGGCGCGCAGGCAGTTTGAGGGCGTGCAGGCCATGCCCTCGGGTTGAGGGCGTGCCCTCCCCTTTCAAGGGAAGCGGGGGAACGGTAGACTCTCTCTCCTGTGCGCGTGTTCCGTGAGTCATAACTTGCAAACGGGATGTCCGATTCGGCTCCCGTTTATTGCGTTGAAAAGAGGACCTTAAGACGCACCTCCTCAAGTCAGTAAACTAGCCGGCATGACTCCGGAGAGGTTCACACGGGGCTTTCTACCGGTTTACCCTCTCGCAGAAAGCCAAAACCCGTGGCGAAGATCTGAAAGAGAACGGTTCCGGTCGAGAAATCTCGAGTAAACTCGGAATGACTTAAAATGATGACCGAACAAGTCTGGTACGATCGGAAAACCCGAAGTCATCGAAAAATCTGAGATTAACCTGGTAAACGTGAACCGAAACTCGGAAAAGTCATAAAACCCTAAAATCGACCGAAATGGCCGTATGGCCCCGGTTGATGAAATATACGAATAGGATCGACCCGAACGACTCAAAAAGACCCGGTGATGATCGGAAAGGCCTAACACCTGGTCCGGGATAGCCGTGTCAGTACAGATCGAAAAAGCCATAAGGAAAGCCGTCATTGACCAACGACTACCGAAATGACTTCTTGGAAACCTTAAATGTTACGGAACACATGCGGGACTCCCAAGACCTTCAATTAAGGACTATTCAAGGTTGGTCATCGAGCAAGCTCCGTGTTTTCACAATTCACGTATGGCTCTCGCTTGAAGGTTATGACATTGTTCCGGAAATCATCGGTCCATTCTCAACTAACAAGGGGATCCACTAACGTCCTTAGCTCATGTCCACGACGTAATCCAGATCAGATAACAGTCAAATAATGGATATTGCCAATGTAATAAGAGTCTGGGGCTCCGAATCAGGCCAATTTGGCGTGTCTATAAGGAGGAGGTAGGGAGGAGGATGAGGATGTGGTTCTCACACTTGGCTTGGTAGAGTTTGGCTAAAACTATTAATATTTATAGAGAATTTAGAATTTTTTATAAAAAAATAAAATCTTTATAAATTACACCCTTACACTTGCACTTATTGATAAGTCCATATGTGTGAGAACCACTAGACCCGATAGCCTATTTGGTTGAGGCCAAATTAAAATAGAACAATTCTATTTAATTTAATTTAATTTGTTATCTAATAATGGATTAATAGGCCTATCAATTATGAAGGGTACAAGTCACATCCCATGATTTCAAAAGGCTATAAAGATAATCTTATCTTCATTGAGCCTTTGTATCATTAGTTACCACCTGGATATAAACTTTTTTTTATTCAATGTCTCGATTGAAAAGGAATATGATATCGACTGCCAACTCCTTTGTATACTAATTCTATAGGATCTTGTACTCGAAATTGAATCAATTAAAAAATTTCACTTGATTTTAATTATCTTCACTACCTGAATCAATGATTTAGAGTATTATCTCATAGGACATTCACTCTTGCTTACCAAGAGTGGATGAACTCTTATTGTCTGCTCAATTACCTCCATCAGTTTCCCTTTTACCCAATCCATAGCTATATTGGACTATCTAAATAATGATTCATAAGTCAATGGTCAAAGTATAAGTTCTACCCAACAAGACATCTTTGGTAACTCAAGTCAAAGGTTCAACCATGTAACAGTGATGATAGATCATGCTGATTGACAATTTGTTAATATTCCATACATAGTTTCTAATTTGGCCAGTTAAGTGAATACATTCAACTAATGAGCACCAATATGTGTACCTTAGTGTCTCCACACTAATAAGTAATGAGATTGGTCATCTTCATCACATAAGAAGACACCACATACACTAGTCTATCCGAATCCTTGATGTCCCATCTTAAGGATCCTATGATTATGAACATTTATATCACATACCTCTAAATGATCAATCTTATCATGATTCAATTATTATTACATGTGATCAAGGACTTCATTATAATGTATGCATCTAATAAGAGCAAGTAATGAAGATTTGCCAACTTTAATTAATTGAGATATTTCTAGAAATGTCAAATCATATCACATATGATTGACTTGTAGGGCATACATTGCTATCTATCTCTCACTTGCACTAAAGCCAAGTACCTATCTAGCTGATCTCTATTAGCCCAATGTGAAATTTAAATACTTTTTGAGTAACCACTTTAGTCAGTGGATCTGCAATGCTATTAGTACAAAATACTATAACTTTTATTATATCTCTTTGAGATGTAATCTCATTAATTTTATGGTATAGTCATAGAAGTTTTAAACTTCTGATGTGACATCGACTCTTATAGAAATATATGCTCTACAAGCTAATCATATGTGATATGATTAAACATTTCTTGTATCATCTTATTCAAAATAAAAGATAATTATTCTTTGCCATCTATCTTTAGATACACATATCGTAAGGAAATTCTTGATCACATGTAATGATGATTGAATCATGATGAGATCATAATAATGAAATCAATCATCTAGATGCCAACGATCTAAATGTTCCAAGTCATAGGTCCTTGAGATAGAACATTAATAATATGGATTTGATGGGTTGGTCAATGCTGTACTGGCCGACCATCATTGGATCGGGCCGATTTGCCTATACCTGGTCAGGCAATTTATTTGTTAATATTTTATTTTAATTTTAAAATGTTTAACATTTAAATAAATTATAAAAAAATTAAAAAATTGAAAAGTTTATAAAAAATTTAGAAATTATCTAATGAGTCATTGAAGTGCTAACGCCATATTAAATGATTTTTTAGCATTGTTGTCATATTCTACTCTCTTTTTTATCTTTAAATTGTTTTAAGATCAAAATTAGTGAAAATAATGATTAAATTAATTATAGAAAAATATGATTTAATAGTTTTATATTTAGATCATTATTTGTATGGTTTGTACAAGTTTGGGAATGCCTAGATATGGTTATTTGCATGAATGGGTTATCTAAATGCATGTAAATTGTTTATGCATACTTTTCATGTTATTTATTTCATAAAAAAATATGATAAGCATGAAATTGGAAAATTTAAAACTATATATTATAATTTTATGATATAAAGTTATATTATATAATTACCATGTATGCGCACTTTGGTCATGTGATGATTTCTTTTGTGTGTGTGGATGGTGATCGTGAACTTAGTTTTAATGATCTTACATTAGTTATTGATTTTGGTTATGTAATTAAATGGGGCCTGTGTGTGCCTCCTCTCTCTCTACAATCTGATTGTAAATTCTATCTTTCCCCCAGGTTTGTACTACCCTTGGTTAAAGCCAAGGTTTCTTATAATCAGATGTGTATTCATTAGGTTTGCATACCCCAAACCACTTGTAATGACAAGAAGATGGCTCATGGAAGATAGTGAGGGCGAGGACCACTTGAAGAAGAATTTTCTAAAGTGGAGATATAACAATTCCAGCATCTAATGCAAGTCTGTTAATTTTGCACAATTAAAGGTGTTTATGGTGCATGCTTAGGGATACATCTATGATCACCTATTTGATAGAAATGTATGCCCTACAAGCCAATCATATATGATATGATTCGACATTTCTAGAAATATCTCATTCTATTAGTTAGGCAAATCTTCATTATAAGCTCTTATTAGATGAGAATATAATAATGAAGTCCTTGATCAAATACAATGATGATTAAATCATGATGAGATCATGATAAGGAGATTGATCATCTAGATGTATTTGATCTAAATGTTCCTAGTCATAGGATACTTGAGACGGGACATCAAGGATCCGGATAGACTAGTGTATGTGATATCTTCTCATGTGATGAGGATGACCGATCTCATTGGTCATCAGTGTGGAGACACTGAGATACACATACATGTGCTCATTAGTTGAATGAGTTCACTGAACTGACCGAATTAGAAACCCTGAATGGTATCTTACCGAACTGTCTATCAGGGTTTTCTATCATCACGGTTGCATGGTTGGACCTTTGACCTGAGTCGCCAAAGATGCCTTGTTGGGTGGAACTTGTGCTTTGACCATTGACTTATGGATCACAATTTAGATGGTCCTATATAGCGATGGATTGGGTACAAGGAAAATCCGATGGAGGCAATTGAGCGGACAACAAGGGATCGTCCACTCTCGGTAAGTGAGAGTGAATGTCCTATGGGATAGTACTCTAAATCCTTGGCCAGGGTAGATAGGATAATTGGAAAAGGAGTTTTCCAATTGATCCAATTCCGAGTACATGATCCTATAGAGTCGGTATACTAAGGAGTTGACAGTCGATGCCGTACTCCTTTCCGACCGGGACATTGGATGGATGAGGGTTTATATCCATGTGGTAACTGATGATGGAAAGGCTCAATGGAGATGAGATTATCCCCATAGCCATTTGGGATCATGGGATGTGGCTTGTACCCTTCATGATCAGTAGGCCGATTAATCTATTATCGAATAATGGATTTAATTAAATTAAATAGAATTGTTCTATTTTATTTAGGCCTCAACCAAATAGGCTATTGGGCCTAGTGGGTCACACACAAAAGGACTTATCCACAAGTACAGGGGCAATGGCGTAATTTATAGAGATTTTGGGTTTTTATGAAAAATTCCATAATTCTCTATAAATACTAATGGTTTCAGCCAAACCCCATCAAGCCAAGGGTGAAAACCACGTCCCAAGTCTCCTCACTACCTCCTCCTCTCTTTAGAAGGTGTTCATGGTCGATGGAGCTCCGTTCGGGAAGAGTTCTCGAGGTCGGCGCGAAGGGAGAACCTGCTGTGGATGAAGTTCGTGTGGATACTGCTGGAGACCGGACACTTGAACGGTTTGTAGAGCTTGAGAAGCTCATATCCTTCCTCTCCATGGGATTATATGAATCCCTATTAGGTATATTCGAACCCGATTTGATCGGTTTTCGGTTTTCGTCGTTCGGTTCTGATTGAGACGGATTCTAAAGGAACCCATAGGAATCGTCGCTTCCGCTGCACCAAATTTTAATGGACGATTCCTTACACTATTTTCTTTATACATATTAGATATGTGGATATGTGATATTACTTATACCTTAAATATATGATAATACAAAGGTATACTTATATTTATATGTAGCATGCTGATGAGACTAAAAATAAAATAAATCTTTCTTTATTTCAAATTAGGTTGATTAGCGCAGGACATTAAGAATGAATTATGTAGCCTTCCATTGCTATGGCTTTGGTGAGCCAGTCTTAGGCTGGATAAGTTTGTTGTGCTACCACAAGACTCATTTAGTAAGAGATTGGTGACCATGGCCAAGGCTATTAGCCGAACCTTGAGGTGGATCAGTTATATAGCTTTGTTGTGCTACCATAAGGGCTATGTGAAGAATCCATTCTCATAATGTAGCAAGTGGATTTGACCTATCTAGAGTACATGGTTTGTTGTGCTACAACGAGGTCATGACTCTAGAGTCTAAACATGACAAAGAATTGTAATAGTTGCCTACCAAATAAGTATGGAATGATTTGTTGTGCTATCACAAGGTCATCACCATAAGGTTAATAGGATCTTAGTCCCCACTAGGACATCATCGATATGTCCCGTCTTTGCATATTGAAGGTTATGCAAATTTGTCAAAATTAGTGGGTGCATAAAAGTAAAAGAAAAGACCTTATCATAATTTTAATGAATATTTGCAATGTTATCTCATTTTAAATATATCTCCTTGTAGATTTTCAATGGCGAACCACCCATTGCACAGCATACTCAATGCCAATAGGCTCACTAGTCCTAACTTCTCAGATTGTCTCAGAAATATAAGAATTGTTCTCACTGCTAAGTGCATAGCCTATGTGCTTGAGAAGCCATTGTTAGATGAACCATCTAATGATGCTAGTGACGATGAGATCATCACCTTCCAAAAGGACAAGGAGGATTTATCCCTTGTCTAATGCTACATGTTAGACTCTATGAGCAATGAATTGCAAAGGTAACATGAAAAGATGGATGTCATGTTCATCTTGGCTCATCTTGAGGAGCTATTGGGAGCATATAGTCGGACAGAGATATATGAGATATCTAAGAATTTGTTTAGGACAAGGATGACTGAGGGAACGTCTATGCAGACACATGTTCTCAAAATGATAGAGTGGTGTCGACTTTGAAAATGGGTTTGTCATTATCTGGATCGCCACCTCAAGAGGAGATGAGAAAGATAGAAAGAAAAGTGGAAAAATTTTTCAACTCGGTCCCACACTCACATTGATCCCTGAACTTTCATCCCTCAACGTCACTCGTTCACCGAAGAGATGGTTCAAGTCATGTGGGAGGAGAGTGAGGACAAAAAGAAACTTAATGCATGAAAGAATGAAACTAGGTGGTCGCTAGGAGCCGCGGGCTCCAATTTGAATCAAACAAATTGTAGATTAAAAAAAGATGACCGTGTGTACTAGTGTGGGAAACAAGTGCTCAGGTTCAACCTTCTCCTTCTTCGGCCAGCTGATGAAGAAGAATCCTCAACCACTACTAGCTTGATAAACCTATGCAAATAAAACAATGAACCAAGTGAAAGAAGTTGATTAAAGCTAAGTGAAGTGTAGAAACTGTAAAAAGAAAGATAAGAAAATGAGCAATCTGATTTAAACTCACCGAATTAGGATGAGCGCTAACCCCTTTTTTTCGTATTTTTGATGATAAAAATGATGAAAACTAAATTAAAATGACCTAAAAATTATATAAATGAAATATGAGAGACATAGAGAGTGGAATGGCTCAGATCGAAGCCAAAACGGGCAAAAAAAACCAATTCGGATGGCCTGCACTCGGGTGAGTATAGTACCCTGTCGGTGTGACTTTGGTGCAGAAGCTACTACAGTCGACCCTGATGTCAGAATTGAGTGTTGTTTAATTTTACAGACAGAGAATGAAGAAATAAAGAGATCCTATGTTGATGACTTCTCGGGAATATTTTTGTGTAGACCTGTAGGATTTTTTGAAGTGAACAGATGTAAAAATAGAACCTAATTGTGCACCCTTCATGTAGCAATTGCCACAGAAAAATAACATGTCAGAATCAAGTGTTGTTGGTTTCAAATGAAAGAGGATGTAGAGAGGAAGCTTTCTTCTGTTGACTATTTTTGTAGAATGCATCCTGAGAATTCTATAGAGGTAGATGAATAACATCGGTATCGAGAGCATGAATCGGGCCTCCTTTCTCACGCCGGGGTTGATCTCTCACCAATGGGTCAGAGTAGAACGTGAAGGAGAGCCTGGGGAAGAGCTTGGACAACCACTGGACATGCTAGAGTGTGCGTGGTAACCCTGGATTGTTGAGAATGACCATCAATTTATATAAGAAGCAGACCTAGTGCAACATATAGAAGAAAACCAAATGCGCTCCCAGTCGAGGGCGCTCATAGAGCCCTCACCCCGAGGGCGCATTTGAGGTGACTTACCTAAATCTGATTGAATCAATTCATAAGGTTTCTAAACCAATTTTTCTAAAATAGATGCACCCCCAGGTTGAGGGTGCATTAAAAATAAGCTTTTTTTTAAAAAAAGAAGACTTTCAAAATCAATTTGAAAAGTCTGAAACTGGGGGAAAAATTGGATTTCAAAATTGGACATGCCCTCAAGAGAGGGTGCACATACTGCACCCTCACCATGCTCGCCCTCTCCGAAGGGTGCGTTCACGTCTCTCTCCTACAAGTGTATGGTTCAAAAGCCATAATTCATAAACACAATGTTCGTTTCAACTTCCGATTGTTACGTAGGAAAAATGGCTCACAAATGTAGCTCTCCAAATTGATGAACCAGCTGGTACACATCTTGAGACTTCTATATGGGATTTTAACTTCTAGTTTATGATTTCAAGGATGTCGACGGCCGGAGCGGTGATCCAAAAAGACACAATTTCAATCAAAAAGCCGAGGGTTAGCTCGGGATGACATAAAAAATGATTGAACAAGTAAAGTATGATTGGAAAACTCAGAATCATCAAAAAAGTTCAAAATAACCTGGTAAACATGAAATAAACCTAAGAAAAGTTGGAAATAACAAAAAAACTCTAAAATCGTCTGTAACGACTGTATGACACTTATTGGTGACAATAAATGACCAGGGTTGACCAGAAAGACCCAAAAAGGCGTGGTGATGATCAGAAAGACATAACACAATATGGGATAGCCATGATAGTACATATTAGAAAGTCATGATAGAAGCCAATATGGATGCGTGACTGCCAAAAGGAATTGCCAGAAACCCATATGTTGCATAATTCATGCGGGATTTCCAAGATCTTCAATTGTGGATCATTAAGGGTTGGTCATTGAGCAGGCTTCGTGTTTTCATAATTAACACGTGGCTCTCACTTGAAGGTTAGGACATTGCTTCGAAAATCTTTGGTCCATTCTCAATTCACATGGCTCTCCACTGACGTCCTCGGCTCATCTCCACAAGGTGATTTTGATCAAATAATGGTCAGATAAAAAGTATTGCCAATGGAATAAGAGTCTGGAGCCCCGAATTAGTCCAATTTGACATTTCTACAACATGCCTCGCCTTGATGTCAGCTTTGCATTGGAATGATATGTAATGCAACGGAACGGAGTGTAAAGAAATGTAGCAAAGTGAAATGAATTGTAGTGGAGTGCAATGGAGTAGAATAGTGATGTATTAAAAAGGTGGCATCAAGGTGTAGATATAGACATGCTCAATGACTAGGTTCGGTAAGGCGAATCTCCTCAAGCTTCCTAGATCATCACCATGTTTCATCAAACCTTCCTATGTCCAATTGGTAAGAGATGTGCCACGGGCACGAGAGAAGAATAGCCAACCCCAATGTAGTGAGGAGTCCTTAAATCATGGGTTCGTAGGTTCATCATCAGCCATCAACCCGATCTTTGTGATGTTCCTGTATTGTGATGGGCTAAAGTTTAAAAAGATTTTTGTTTTGTAAAATAAGAGAATACCAATCGAGCACATTCAGGCCCTCAAATTCATTTAAGTTTTCCAAGAGACAAGATTTTATTCATAATGCAATGATCTCAAATTCCAAAAGGTAATTGTTCAAGCTCAATCAATTGACCATGAGGGTAATGATGATGCAAGAATGATGATCAAATAGGTACCCATGGTGGGATGAGGTGACTGTCATGGTGGGATGAATATCAAGAAAGTATTGCAATGGCCACAGTGGGATAGAAATGAAAGATGTTGAAGGACATAAGGTGAATACGATAGGTGACAAACATGGTGGGATTAACGAACATGGTGGGATATTGAAAATATCGGAATTGGGGTAAATAATGAGAGAATGTACCCGGTGGGGTTTATAGATCAAGGTGAAGGTCATGACGAGATGTATGCAATGACAACAAAAAAATACAATGACACTATGCTACATGATTCATGATGCAATGATCTTAAATTCCAAAAGGCAATTGTTCAAGCTCAATCAATTGACCATGAGGGTAACAATGACATAAGAATGATGATTAAATAGGTACCCATGATGGGATGAGGTGACTATCATGGTGAGATGAATAACAAGAAAGTATTGCAACATTCACGTTGGGATAGAAATGAAAGATGTTGAAGCACACAAGGTGATTATGATAGGTGACAGATATGGTGGGATATTGAAAAGATCGAAATTGGGGTAATGATGGGAGAATGTACCCGGTTGGGTTTAGAGATCACAGTGAGGATCATGACGGGATGTATGCAATGACAACAAAAAATGCAATGAGACTAATGATACATGATTCAGAATGCAATTATCTCGAATTGCAAAAGGCAATTGTTCAAGCTTAATCAATTGACTGTGAGGGTAATAGTGACACAAGAATGATGATCAAATAGGTACCCATGGTGGGATGAGGGTAATAGAAAGAAATTATTGCAACGACCATGTTGGGATAGAAATGAAAGATGTTGAAGGACAAGGTGATTATGATAGGTGATGGACATAGTGGGATTAATGAAAATGGTGGGATATTGAAAAGATAAGAATTGGGGTAAATGATGGAAGAATGTGCCCGGTGGGGTTTAGAGATCATAGTGAAGATCATGGCGGGATGTATGCAATGGCAAAAAAAAAAATGCAACGAGACTAAAGTTACATGATGCATGTTGGGCTTAAAAAAACAAAAACAAAACTTGCTTAACAATTAATTGAAGATATAGATTGTTTGTGAGGTCAGGATACCCTAATCGAGAACCATCATTCCATACAACTTTGGCTTATTCGTGAGTTTGAGGAATGACCTGACCATCATAGATTTTGATGAAGGGGATATTGGGCCGGTCTTCTTTGCACTTGTGGTGTTCAAAGTTAATGCTTAGATAAATATATATGACTAGTGGCTTATATGATAGTCAGCACGTCATGTGGGTTTCCTATTTCCATTATTCCGCTTTTGTCTAGCGCCCCTGTCACTTATCAAAGAAATGTTAATTTAAAAAGGACAATGATGACCATTTGGCCTCAAACAAATTTTATATGAATCATCACATCATTTACAATTATTATTATTTTTTAGATTTTATTTTTAGAATTTTTTCGAAAATTGGTTCGCTACGCCCTCGGACTGAGGGCATGACCTGCATGCCCTCAGTCCAAGGGGGTTGTCGACTATGAAAATGGGTTTGTCATTATCCAGATCACCACCTCAAGAGGGTATAAGAAGGATAGAAAGGAATACATAGAAAACTCTCACCTCAGTCCCACATTCACATTGATCCCCGAACTTTCATCTCTCAGCGTCGCTCGAGCACTGAAGAGATGGTTCAGGTCATGTGGGAGGAGAGTGAGGATGGAAAAAATGAACTTAATGCATAAAAAGAATTAGAAGATGTGGTCGCCAGGAGTGGCGGGCTATGCTTTATGTAATGGAAATAAAAAGAAAGTGACTGTGTACCTTAGCGCAGGAAACATGTGTGCAGGTTCAACCTTCTTCTTTTGCCGGCCGATGATGAAGAGTCCTTAACCACTGCTTACTTGATGTAGCTGTGCAACTAGTAGACAAAGAAGAGATAAAAACATGTGAAAGAAGGATTAGAACTGAGTAAAGTGTAGTAACTATAAGAAAGTGGCATAAAAAATGGCAATAAAAAAGAAACATATCAGTTTCAGGGTTATCCCTAACTTTTTTTTGACTTTTTAATGATATAAGAGATGATGCAAAAACTAAATAAAAATGATTTATAAATGATGATGGATGAATGATGAAGAAGTATAAATTTGAATGGCTTAAATAGGGGCTAAAATGGGTGAGATATCACCAATCTAGCCGGACAACACACGTGTGAATGGGCCCTTAACTTGCCTGGGTTCGGGGGCACATTGACACTATCTGGTGCAACTTTTATGTAGAGCTTTCCAAGGATAGTCCCAATGTAGGAATTGAGTGTTGTTTGTTGTAATGGACAGATGACTTGGAGAGAAAGAGTTTCTATATTGATAACTTCTCCTCAATATGTCCGTATAGACTTGTATAAATTTTGGAAGTGGACGAAAATTGGAAACAGTACCAGATTGTGCGACTTTGTTGAAATGATCACCACATACAATATGGAAATCAGAATGGACTCCCATTTGTTTTAAAATAAATAAGACTTACAAATTATTATTTAATTTGAAGACACATTGGATTTAATCTAATGAGAGGTGATCTGAATTTACCTGGTATGTTGGATCTTAGACAGTGAAGTTCTAGAAACCACCGAGGCAACTAGATGCAAGACGTGCCTCAGGAACCATAGATGTTTGAATTGAATGATTCTTATTGAAAATAAAAGATAACTTATAAGGGACTGGTTTATATGAAGGATTTATAGGCTAAATCTTCAAGGGAGTGTAGTAAAATTGACTGAGAAAACGATGACCAAGAAGAGGAGACTCTGGATCTGTCCGCGCAGTGCTGATGTAGAAGCTGGTGTGAGCCATAGAGACATCAGAATTGATCACTGTTTGCTGGAGAATAAAGGTATCTCGATGGTTAACACTTCTTATGAAGACATCTCGACCATAAAACACTTAAAGAATTATGTGGAAGTCTATGATCAGCACAATAGCATGTTAGAGCATAGATCAGCTTCTCTCTTACTGCGGGATGATCTCCGAGCACCGGGATAAAGAAAGATTTGAATCATACCCCAATGGCTAGTATTTATAGAGAATCAAAATCGGTGCAAAATAGGGAAACAAACTGAATGCACCCTCAAGTTGGGGGTACGGTGGCCATGCCCTCAACCTGGGGGCACACAGTCCGTGTCCTCAAACTAAAGGCACGGTGGGTGCATCCTCACTTCTAGGGCGCGTTCAGCGCGTCATTGCTAAAAAAATTTAAAAAATTTCAGAAACCTGCTAAAAATCAGATTGACACAATGAACACATCTTGACCCGAGGGCACGGTAAAAATAATCAGTTTTTAAGAGGGGAAACCTTCCAAAACAGGTTTGGAAAGTTGGAAATTGGGGCAGGTTTCCAATTTTCAGAACTGAACGCATCCTCAGTTTGGGGGTGTGCTGACCATGTCTTGGACTGAGGGTGCGCAGACTATGCCCTCAAGGTGAGGGCCTACAGACTGCACCCCCAGTTTCGGGGTGCGTTCAGTTCTCTCTCCTGTATGCATGTTCATGAGCCGTAACTTGCAAACGGGATGTCCGTTTCGACTCTTGTTTGTTGCGTATGAAAGAGGACTTGCAAACACAGATCCCTGAGTTAATAAACCAGATAGTACACATTTGGAGATTTTTTTAAAATATTGTAACTTTTAGTTTATCCTCCAAGTGGTGCCAAAGGTTGTAATGATGACTCAAAACATGGAAAAGCCGGCGATAACGTGGAAAACTTTGAAATGACCTAGAAAGTTAATGGCAACCCATAAAACTTGGGTTGATGACCATAAATGACAAGAAGAACCTGGAAAACTTGGAAAGGTGCTCGAAAGAATCAGGGATGACCCAAAGAACTTGGAATGACTAAAAAAGCCGGCAACAACCCGTACAACTCCGGTTGATGACCAGAAACGACGGGAGGAACCAAGAAAACTTAGAGAGATGCTTGGAAGGGCCAGGCATGACCTGAAGAACTCGAAATGACAAAAAAAAGCCAACGACAACCCGTACAACATGGGTTGATGACTAGAAATGATGGGAGGAGCACAGAAAACTCAGAGAGATGCTCAGAAGAGCTGAGATGACCCAAAGAACTTGGAATGATCAAAGAAGTCAGCGGCAACCTGTACAACTCGTGTTGCCAATCAAAAATGATGGAAAGAACTCGAAAAACTAAAAAGATACCCAAAATGGCTGGGGACAACCTGGAGAACTTGAAATGATCGGAAAAGCCAACAGCAACCCGTACAACTCTAGTTGATGACAAGAAACAATGAAACAAATCCAGTATGCATGCCACCCTGTTATTGATTAGAATGACCTGATGAAAACTGAGAAACCTTAACGATAAGCAAAAAATGTACAATGACTTGATGAAAGGAGACAACACAATGGTTCTCGCTCGGCAAACCCGAATTCGACTAGGGATCAACAACTCATCCTCAGATTTCCAGTAAGCTCCTCAACTCATTCAAAAAGATGGTTCAACTTGATTTTAATGGTCTAAAAGGAATACTGTCAATGGAATAAGGTTTTAAGCTGTAAGGAATTGTCTATAAAAATATGGTGCAGCGAAAGCGACAATTCCTATGGGTTCCATTAGAAATCTGTCTCAATCGAAACCGAACGACAAAAATCGAAAACCGATCAAATTGGGTTTGAATATACCTGATAGGGATTCATATAATCCCATGGAGAGGAAAGAGATAAGCTTCTCAAACTCTTCAAACCGTTCAAATGTCTGGTCTTTAGCAGTATCCACACGAACTTCATCCTCAGTAGGTTCTCCCTTCGCGCCAGCCTCGAGAACTCTTCTCGAACGGAGCTCCATCGACCATGGACGCCTTCTAGAGAGAGGAGGGGGTAGGAAGGAGGCTAGAGACATGGTTTTCAATCTTGGCTTGATGTGGTTTGGCTGAAACCATTAGTATTTATAGAGAATTATGGAATTTTTTATAAAAATCCAAAATCTCTATAAATTACACCCTTGTCCTTGTACTTGTGGATAAGTCCTTTTGTGTGTGACCCACTAGGCCTAATAGCCTATTTGGTTGAGGCCTAAATAAAATAGAATAATTTTATTTAATTTAATTAAATCCATTATCCGATAACATATTAATCGGCCTATCGATGATGAAAGGTACAAGCCACATCCCATGATCCCAAATGGCTATGAGGATAATCTCATCTCCATTGAGCCTTTCCATCATCAGTTACCACATGGATATAAACCCTCATCCATCCAATGTCCCGGTCGGAAAGGATTACGGCATCGACTGTCAACTCCTTAGTGTACTTACTCTATATGATCCTGTACTCGGAATTGAATCAATTGGAAAACTCCTTTTCCAATTATCCTATCTACCATGGCCAGGGATTTAGAGTACTATCCCATAGGACATTCACTCTCACTTACCGAGAGTGGATGATCCCTTGTTGTCCGCTCAATTACCTCCATTGGGTTTTCCTTGTACCCGATCCATCGCTATACTGGACCATCTAAATGGTGATCCATAAGTCAATGGTCAAAGCACAAGTTCCACCCAATAAGGTATCTTTGGCGACTCAGATCAAAGGTCCAACCATGCAACCGTGATGATAGAAAACCCTAATTGACAGTTTGGTAAGATACCATTCAAGGTTTCTAATTCGGTCAGTTCAGTGAACTCATTCAACTAATGAGAACCTGTATGTGTATCTCAGTGTCTCCACACTAATGACCAATGAGATCGGTCATTCTCATTAAATGAGAAAATATCACATACACTAGTCTATCCGGATCCTTGATGTCCCGTCTCAAGTATCCTATGACTAGGAACATTTAGATCAAATATCTCTAGATGATCAATCTCATTATCATGATCTCATCATGATTTAATTATCATTGTATTTGATCAAGGACTTCATTATGAGTATTCGCTTCTAATAATAGCTTATAATGAAGATTTGCCTAATTAATTGAATGAGATATTTCTAGAAATGTCGAATCATATCATATATGATTGACTTGTAGGGCATACATTTCTATCATAAGCTTCAAATAAAGCCAAATTGGCAAGTCTACAGCTTGCCTTGCCTTGATGTTGGCTTTGCAAAGGAATGGTATGTAGTGAAGCAAAGTGAAATGTAGAGAAATGTAGCGAAGCAAAATGAATTGTAATGAAATGTAGTAGAGCGAAATAGCGATGGACTGAAAAGGTGGCATCAAGGGGTAGATATAGACATGCTAATCGAACAAATTTGGCAAAGAGAATCTTTACAAGTTTCTTGGGTTATTGCCATGTTTCAGCAAGCCTTCTTAGATCCGATTCGTAAAAGATGTGCCATGGACACAAGAGAAGAATAGCCAACCCCCAATGCGGTGGGGAGTCCCCGAATCATGGGTTTGTAGGTTCATCATCAATCAGCAACCCATTCTTTATGGTATTCCTATATTATGATGGGATAAAGTTTAAAAAGAAATTTGCTTTGTAAAATAAAAGAATACCAATCAAGCATATTCAGGCTCTCAGATTTGTTTAGGTTTTCCAAGAAACATGATTTGGTTTGGAATGGAATGTTCTTAGATTCCAAAAGGCAAATGTTTAGGCTCCATCAATAGACTGTGAGGATAATGGTGGTGCAAGAATTATGATCAAAATGTGTGCCCATGGTGGAATAGAAAATGTGTATTACCACGGTGGGATAAGTAGCAAGAAAGTGTTGCAACGGCCACGATGGGATAGAAATGAAAGATGTTGAAGGACACAGGGTGATTATAATAGATGACGAACATAGTGGGATTAACGAACATGGTGGGATATTGAAAAGATTGGGATTGAGGTAAATGATGGGATAATGCACCCGGTGGGATTCAGAGATCATGGTGAGAAGGTGACATGATGTATGCAATGACAACGAAAAATGTAATAAGACAATGTTACATGATGCATGCTGGGCTAAGAAAACAAAAAGCAAAACATGCTTAACAATTAGTTGAAGATATAGATTGTTTGTGAGGTTAGGATACCCAATCGGGAACCATCGTCCCTCACTATACAACTTTGCCTTATCCATGAGTGAGAGGAATGACCCGACCATTATAGATTTTGATGAAGGGGATCTCGGGTCAGTCTTCTTTGCACTCATGGTCTTCAACATCAATGCATATATAAATAGTAATGCACCTAATATATGCTAAGAGAAGAAATGATAATGGTAAGTTTGAAATAAGATGACACACATTCTCACAAAAGTGTTCACGTGTCAGGATGAGGACACCAAGCAAAAGTTCCCCAGCACAGTTGAGAACAAGGTCATGATGACACCTCCTCCTAAAAATCCTCATGGGAGGGAAGTGGCGAGCATCACCTTGTTGAAGTCTTGCAAAGTAAACTCCTCAGCAAAGTTGAGGCATAGGTGATGATGACACCTCCTCCTTAGAATCCTCAAGGGAGGGAAGTGGCGAGCATCGCCTTGTTGTGCATAGTTCTCTATGTTTGTTCTTCATGCCTGAAACACTCAAAAAAAGAGATTAGAATGACAATATGGCTTATCCTCCTTGCAAGCTGTAGTCTGCCTTGACCTTTGTCAAGGGGTGATAACCTTCTTAAGGGTGTAGTAGCAAATATGCAATGAAGTAATTGAAACATGAAAGAATGAAAGTAAATATGAATGTAAGAACAAAAAATTAAACCAAACATAGTAATAAATAATTTTTTTTTAAATTTTTAATTTTTTTGTTGGAGTTTTTAAAAAAGTTTTTTTGGAAATATTCAAAAGTATTTGGGGTTTTAAAAATATTTTATTTTTTTAGATTTTTAAAAATATTTATATTTTTTGAAATTGTGAAGATATTCAATTTTTTGGATTTTTTTTAAAAATAATTATTTTTTTTGGTATTTTTGAAAATATTCTACTTTTTTGGGAGAGAAAAATTAGTATTGACATAAGTCCTCATCACTTTGGTTGTTATTCTAGGTTCGTAGGTAGACACCATGTGCAAAATGGGGTTCCTTACCAAGAATCTTTCTGACCTTCAACCTTTAATTGGCCAGAGTTTAGCATTGATTTGGTTGGTCCACCCCAACCTTGGGGGTTAAGAATGAAGAATTGAGGTAAAGTTCTTGATAGGCTTTGGAGATGTCTAGAGGGATTTCTCTACTTACACCAATTGCCCGTTGGGGTTCGGCCTCTTCGGATCTTTTCTTCTTTATTGTCAAACCTATTTTTGTGGCACACATTCAGATAGGTTCTTTGACCTGTGGGGTCATTGCCCATCTTTTGGTGCCTTTCTTTATCATTTTCTAAGTTTTTTGGGTAGTTGTTTAAATAGGCCTATATTTGTTTAAACTTGTGGGGTTCATTGCCCATCTTTTGGCACCCTTTTTTAGTTTGAGAAATTGGACCTTCTGAGACGGCCTCCTACTAAGACGACATATGCTTTTGATACTCTCCCCCTCTAATCCCCTTCACCTATCTTGGATTGAATAGAAGAGAACAGGATGAGGGTTTTCCTTCCATCTCTAAGCCTTGCCTAGCTTCTCTCGGATGTTGGGTCATCCAGATTCTAGGTTGAAGCCTTAATTAATTTAAAAGAACAATTCCTTTAAATTAAATCAAAACCGTTATCCGATAACAGTTTTTATGGCATTCTGATCATAAAGGGTACAAGCCACATCCTATGATCCCAAATGACTTTGGGGAGTTAAATAACATCCATTGAGCCTTTCCATCATCAATTACCACACGGATTTAAATCCTTGTTCATACAATATCCCAGTCGGTCAAGAGTTTGGCACTGATTGTCAACCCCTAAGTATTCCAACTCTATGAAATCTTGTACTCAGGAATGGATCAACTGGAAAACTCCTTTTCTAATTATCCTATCTACCTTGGCTAAGGATTTAGAGTACTATCCATAGGATATTCTCTCTCTCCTACTGAGAGTGAACGATTCCCTATTGTCCGCTCAATTGCCTCCACCAAGTTTCCCATATACCCAATCCATTAACTATATAGGACCACAATACTAAGTGATCCATCAGTCAATAGTCAAAGTACATAGTACGCCTGGCAAGACATCTTTGGCGACTCAGGTCAAAGATCCAACCATGCTATTGAGATGTATGAATAACTTGATAGACAGTTCGGTACGATACCGATCAGGTTTTTCTAAATTGGTCAGTTCAGTGAACTCATTCCACTAATGAGCACCTGTGTGTGTATCTCAGTGTCCCCACACTGATGACCAATGAGATCGGTCATTCTCATCATATGAGAAGACATCACACACACTATTCTATCCGGATTCTTGATGTCCCGTCTCAAGGATCCTATGACTAGGAACTTTTAGATCACATACCTCTAGATGATCGATCTCATTATCATGATTTTGTCATGATTCAATCATCATTGCATGTGATCAAGGACTTCATTACGATATACGCTTCTGATAAAAGCTAGTAACGAAGTTTTACCTATTTAATTGAATGAGATATTCCTAGAAATGTCGAATCATATCATATATGATTGGCTTGTAGAGCATACATTTCTATCAGTTGTTTATGTAGAATGGTATCCACCCTCAACTCCTAGACAACAATGCAAGACATATGGACTTAAGTCATACTAGTAGTTCTTTCTATTTTTGGAGGTGAATTACATTCCATGGGTGAATCAATTGTTAGCATGCTTTACAATGTAAATAATTCATTTGGATAAAAAAATAGTAGTTATAAATACCGTCAATCACAAGTTTTCTCCTAGTTATGCCTTGCATGTTTGAATAAAAATGTAAGACTTAAAAAAAAATTTAAAAAAAATATTGCCTTGCAAATGACAAGATGATGATGAATGAAAATCAATGTAATACCTGAGAGAAGAAGTTCACTATTGGTGATGACGTTGCTTGTACTGGTCTTGCCTTACCTTGCCTTATTGCTTCCACTTTTGATAAGCTTCATATCACTATTGGATCAAGGATTCAAAGTCATATGATAAAGTGAAAGATGTGGAGCATCCAATTTGGCATCATGAAGTCAAGATTAATGATATAGAAGGCAAATATTGTGATATCACATAGGAAATTTTGCTCCCCTTGATTTTTGTTGAAAGTAAAATTTTAAAAAGGAGAGAGAATTATAAGAAGAAAAAAACATGCTTGAAAATAAAAGTGAATTAAAATGGGTTCTTGGGCTTGAGAGTTGAGAAGGGGCTTGAAGGCCTGAGAATGGGTGGAATCAAGGGGCACGTGGACAAGCAATCAGGCGATAAAACAAACAATCTAGTGATTAAGGGTGGTTCGCACAAGAATGGAATCATAATTAACCTAGTTGCACAAACAAATCAAGTTAGCATGATTAAAGACATTGGTTGTCCCACCGTGGTCACTACAAATCTGTCAACTCCGAAAATGGGTTTGTCATTATCTGGATCGCCACCTCAAGAGGGGATGAGAATAATAAAAAGAAAAACATAGAAAACTTTCACCTTGGTCCCACACTCACATTGATATTTGAACTTTCATTTCTCGGCTTCACTTGAGCAGCGAAGAAACGGTTTGGGTCAAGTGGGAGGAGAGTAAGGATGAAAAAAAACTTAATGCATAAAAAATTAGAAGATGTGATTGCTAGGAGTCGCAGGTTCCGCTTTATGTAATGGAAATAAAAAGAAAGTGACCATGTACCTTAGCGTGGGAAACGGGTGTGCAAGTTCAACCTTCTTCTTCTTTGGCTGGCCGATGAAAAAGAGTCCTTAACCACCACTTGCTTGATGTACCTGTGCAACTAGTACTCAAAGAAGACATGAAAACACGTGAAATAAGAATTAGAACTAAATGAAGTGTAGTAGCTATAAAAAAGTAGCATGAAAAACGTCAATCGAAAAGAAACTCACCGATTTTGGGTTCAGCCCTAACCCCTATTTTTGGCTTTTTTGTGATATATGAGATGATGCAAAAACTAAATAAAAATGATCTGTAAATAATGCTGGATGAATGACGAAGAAGTAGAAACTTGAATGGCTCAAATCGGAGCTCAAATGGGTGAGATATCACTGATTTGGCTGGACAACACATAGGTGTGAACGGGCCCTTGACTTGAGGGCGCGGTGGGTGCGCCCTAGGATTGAGGGTATAGTGGGTGTGTCCTGAGTCCGAGGGTGCGTTGACACTATCTAACGTGGCTTTGATGTATATCTCACCATGGGCAGTCCCGATGTAAGAATTGAGTGAAATTTGTTGCAATGAACAAATGACTTGAAGAGGAAGATTTTCGATGTTAATAACTTCTCCTCAATATGTCCTTACAACCTTGTAGAAATTATGGAAGAAAACAAGAAATTGTACCATATTGCGCAACTTTGTAGAAATGATCACCATAGACAATCCAGAAATTAGAATGGACTCCCATTTGTTTGAAAATAAATAAAATATACAAAAGGTTATTTAAGATGAGGACACTTTGGATTGAATATAATGAGAGGTGATATAAATTTACCTGATAAATTGAATCTTGGATAGTGAAGTTCTGGAAACCACTGGTGCAATGTCGATGCAAGACATGCCTCGGGAACCATAGATGTTGGAATTGTATGATTCTT
This sequence comes from Cryptocoryne crispatula var. balansae, assembly GCA_036172225.1. NCBI lineage: Eukaryota > Viridiplantae > Streptophyta > Magnoliopsida > Alismatales > Araceae > Cryptocoryne > Cryptocoryne crispatula. Next base: position 13,102,663 of record CM069930.1, read on the forward strand.
GTTTAAAATAGAAGATAACTTACAAGGGAACAATTTCTATGAAAGATGTATAGGCTTAATCTACAAGGAAGTGTAGTGAAATTGACTGAGAAAACGATGACTAAGAAGAGGAGACTCCATATCTGTCTGTGCAGTGCTGGTGTAGAAGCTGTCGTAAGTCGTAGAGACATCAAAATTGATAACCGTTTGTTGGAGAAGAAAGGAATCATGATGATGAACACTTCATATGAAAACATCTTAACTAGAAAATGCTTAAAAAATTATGTGTAAGCTGATGATCAGCATAGCAGCACGTTGAAGCATAGATTGGTTTCTCTCTTACTTCAGGATGATCTCCGGGCACCAGAAAAAAGAGAAGACAAATTCTAGAGGTTGGGATGAGCCTATGGTGGCTGGAGGATAATAAGAAGGATCTTGTATCATACCCTAATGGCTAGAATTTATAGAGAATCAAAATTGGTGCAAAATACGGAAACATACAAAATGTGCCCTTGGGTTGGGGGCATGGTGGCCGCGCCCTCCACCTAGGGGCATGCAGTCCACTCCCTCAGACCGAGGGCATGGTGGGCGCACCCTCACTTTGAGGGCGCGTTAAGTATGTCATTGCTAAAAAATCCGAAAAATTTTGGAAACATGCTAAAAATTGGATTCACACAATAAGAGCATCCCCGACCCGAGGGAGTAGTCAAAATAATCAGTTTTTAAGAAGGGAAACCTTTAAAAACATGTTTGAAAAGTCAAAAATCGGGGCAAGTTTCTAGCTTCCAGAACTGAATGCGCCCTTAGCTCAAGGGTGCGCTGACCATGCCCTCAGACTGAGGGTGCGCAGACTGCACCCCCAGTTTGGGGGTGCATTCAGTTCTCTCTCCTGCACGCGCTATGTTTGCGAGCCGTAACTTGCAAATAGGATGTCCGTTTTGACTCTCATTTGTTAAATATGAAAGAGGACTCACAAATATATCTCCCCAAGTTGATAAACTAGCTAGTATACATATGGAGACTTCCGTATGGGATGGTAACTTCTAGTTTATCCTCCCAATGGCGCCGAAGATTGGAACGATGACCCAAAACTCGGAAAAGTCGGTGATAATGCGGAAAACTTCGAAATGACCTAGAAAGTTGGTGGCATCCCATACAACTTGGGTTTATGACCGTAAACAATAGGAGGAACATGTAAAACTCAGAAAGGTGCTAAGAAGAGTCGGGGATGACCCGAAGAACTCGGAATGACTAGAAAAACCGGTGGCAATTCGTACAACTTGGGTTGATGACCAAAAACAAAGGGATGAACCCGAAAAACTCAAAGAGATGCTCAAGAGGGCAGGACATGAACCAATGAACTTGGAATGACCAAGAAAGCCGGTGACAAACCGTACAACTTGGGTTGACAACTGGAAACAACGAGAGGAACGCGAAAAGCTTGAAGAGATGCTCAGAAGAGTCGGGATGACCCGAAGAACTTGAAATGACTGAAAATGTCAGTGACAACCCATACAACTCTGGTTTTTGATTGGAAATGATGGGAGAAACCCAAAAAACTCAAAAATATACATGAAATGGCCGGGGACAACCCAGAGAGCTTGGAATGACTAGAAAAGCAGCAGCAACCCGTACAACTCGGGTTGATGACCAGAAACAATGGGAGAAATCCAATATGCTCTATGCCACCCCGTTAATGATCGGAATGACCTGATGGAAATCGAGAAATCCTAACGGTAAGCAAAAAATGTACAATGACTTGACAAAAGGACATGACATAATGGTCCTTGCTCGGCAAACCCAGATTCGACTAGGGATCAACAACTCGTCCTTAGATTTCCAATAAGCTTCTCAGCTCATTCAAAAGGATGGTTCAACTTAATTTTAATGGTCTAAAAGGAATGTTACCAATGGAATAAGGGTTTAAGCTCTAAATAAAGCGAAATTGGTGTGTCTACAGGTGCTGCCACTGCACCCTTAGTCGTAGATTTTGGAAAGTTTACGATTCCATGTTGAATCTGATTCTGACTTAAACATGGACTATTTTAGCTTATATAAAGTTCATGGAGGACATTCAAAATGTCCTCCCAACCTCCCAGATGGCTCCTCCTTCAATGAAGCAACGTGTTGGTATGGTTAGACCTGTTTTAAGCGTCCCGGGGCATCTAAAAGCTGGAATTTGCACTAACTTGGGAGTTTGTTGCCGATTTTTAGCTTTCTCTCTTTCTTTCCTCCCCTCTTTTCAATGTTAGTCTTTCTTACCTCTTTTTCGGTGCAAGATTACCCGAACTTTTTGGGGCCTCCCCAGTATTGCTCTCCTTCTTGGTTTACCGGTTTGCTTGATGTCCTAAGTTTGTCGGTCAAAGCGACCCTTCTGGATTGGAGCTTGACCGGACTCTTGATTCATGCTAAGCAGTATTCAGGCTATTCCCTCAACTTTGGCTTGATGGGAGCTCTTATTGAGCTGTGGCATTCCGACACTCACACATTCGTGTTCAACAACTTTGAGTGCACAATTCTTCTTGAGGAGGTGGAGCTCCTTCTTGGCTTTCCCTAGACTCAGAAAGGAGAGACTGATGGAATGTTCATTCCTTTTAGGTTATTCTCTAACTTGGAGTTCTTGTAGGATTTCGTTGAGACTGGACAGATTGGTTCCTTGTTGACTGACAAGAAGATCAACATTCCCAAGTTGGTGGCTTGGACGATCTCTCTTATGATGGCTCCTGGCCTGGACGAGGCAGATTCTACATGGTGCAAAGGGATTTGTGGCTTTCCTTGCCATGGTGTTTTTGTTCTATGCAGAGGATGGCTTCCTGGGGTATGATGAGTGTTGGCATCAATTTTTTTTGCTTAGCTTGCTTGATACAAATTTCAGCAATGCCGAAGCCGGTGCAGCAAATCTGACCCAGATTCGGAAAATTCATGAATAGATGATGTAAAAAAGCTCTGTAAATACCTTGGCATGGATTTACATGCTATAAATGACCAATATAATGTGCTCATTGCATAGCCCCGGTCAAGAGCTTCGCAATGGTGCCCAAAACATAGAAAACGGACACCGGAAGACCAAAATGACCATTTTACCCCGACACTTTGGGACAAATTGGGACTCTAGCATAGAATAGCAACTTTATCACATTTTCAAGGTTGGATAGAGCTAGGCAATGCTTGAAACGGATCGAAAATCCGATGCCCAGATGAAGAGATATGCAAGAAAGAGCAAATATGGACGGAAAGCCGTATGTCGTCACACCAAGGGCATAATGGTCTGATTAGCTCCGGATAGACCCATGGGCTGAAAATTTCAAATTTCATGACCTAAAACTTTGATCTCATGAATATTGATGCATGAAAAATAAATTTGACCAATGGGAGAAGGTAATTGCACTCAATTACAGTTTCTGGCATTATCGACGGCCGAGATCGCACCGATAAGAGAAATTGGTAAAATCAGAGATCCTGGGAAATTTGGGAGATATCAGACACACATTTGGATGGATCATAAGATCAATGTTCATCAATGATTGTCCCACATTTTTCTGATTTAATTTTGGCTATGTTTAATCAATTTTTGGCCGAAATTAATGATAGCCGTCGTATTGGTTCCCGCGTGAACCGGCTTATCTTTTATCTTCCATGTCAATTTACCTTTAAACTTGATATTTACTCTTTCTTTAAGATTGTCCCCCATGTGGACTTAATTTGCTTGTCTTTCATTTCAACCCGGTTCCCGCGTGAACCACTTTTCTTCTTATAAACCAGTTCCCGCGTGAACCACCTTTCTTTTCCAACTCGGTTCCCGCGTGAACCAACTTATTTTCAGATCGGTCCCCACGTGGACCACCTCTTTACAACACCTTTAGATTGGCCCCACATGGCCCTCCTTCTATTTTGTCAACTCTTACATCGGTTCCCGCGTGAACCACCCCTTTCTTCATTAAAACCGGTTCCCGCGTGAACCAAACCCTTTTCTAAATCGGTTCCCGCGTGAACCAACTCACTTTCAGATCGGTCCCCGCGTGGACCACCCCTTTGCACCAATTAGATTGGCCCCACGTGGCCCTCCTTTCCTTTTTCCAATCAAACAAACCGGTTCCCGCGTGAACCACCCATTTTTCCTTCAAAAACCGGTTCCCGCGTGAACCACCTACTTTTCCAAAACTCGGCTCCCGCGTGAGCCACTTTATTTTCAATTCGGTCCCCGCGTGGACCATCCTTTTACATTTACTTCAGATTTATCCCCAATTGGACACTCCAACACAAGCCGGTTCCCGCGCGAACCACCTTTTAATTGCTAGTTTCTAGTTACTTGTTTTACTTTCTCATTGCTTATCTTGTTTGCATTCACTTGCTTGGTTTATTTAATAGCTTTCATTCATGTTTGCATATTGATTGCCTTTTCTTCTCCTACCCTCCATTTTTACTTTTGCACTAGCTTTTTGCATCGGGTACCGGACTTGCTCCGATCCGTAGGGCATTCGAGGCGGGGGCTCTCTCTCCCAACACACCCTCACCCTCCAAACACCTTCTTGGTGGATTCTTACCTCTCTTCTGGGATATTCCTTCCTAGTTGATTTGGTGGTTTCCATCAAGACCTCCGTAAGTCCCCATCCGTGGAGTATTCCTCTCCGCACGATTGGGCCGGTTGTACCACTTCCCAAAACCCGAAGAACCCAAGTACCTACTCGTGGTGATTGAGTGACAACCTTAGGTCTTGAAGATTGAAGCAATAGGAACCATACCCATTTGAGTGAACAATTGCTAACAATCTATCTAATCTAAGGTTTCAACCCAAAAATTGTCGAGTAGTCATTTTAAAAACTTGTTTGGATAACTTGCTTGCTCACCAAAAATTGAAAACAACCATTTTTTTTTTCTTCTTTCAAAACACCTAAAAAAACAAAAAAAAACATTTTTAATTTGGTGTTCAACTTTTTTTCCAAACAACCAAATTGAAACAAAAAAATTCTAACAAAACAAAACATAAAAAAAATCTTTAATTGTGTGCTTTGCTTGCTCTCTTTTTTAACCATCTTTGTAGAAAGATCGACATGATGCCCATGATGCTAAGGTCCGGAAGCCATGTTGGGAGGTCGGACTACTACAAGCTGCAACAACCCATGGTCCAACCAGAGGGCCATGTTAATGCCATCAGGGAACCTGAAGTTCAAAATCCTACTCATCCACCTGCATCACTCAGTGTAGAACAAATCCTCCAGGGTCTATCCCTCCATCTAGATCCTGAATCCTTTTCACTTGTGCAATCTTTAACAAAGGGAAAGATGCCCACCAATGAAGATCCAGTCGAGGGAAATCAAGCCCCCTCACCACCCCAATCGACAGTCAGGCCGCTCATCATCTCCTCTCCTAGGCATCCCTGTAGTGCCTCTACTCACCCCGTTGTGGGGCATTCATATAATTCTATGCCAGTTCCTACTTTGAAGCCACCTCTTCCAACCCATTCATCTAAATACCTTGCACCGGTGGCTCAGGAACCCAGCCTTACTCAAGCATTCATGGACAAACTCAACCAAATGGATGAACACTTTGAAGAGCTGAGGCACCGTTTGGACTTGAAGGCCATCCCTAAAATATCTGCTCCATCTTTCCCAGTCCCACATATCCCTCCATCACAAACACCAGCCTACCATCGCTACAATGGCTCAGGTTATCTCTTCACCCATGTCAATGATTTCTTGAGCAAATCGTCTCAATGGCTAAATGATCGAAGAGCTCTTGCTATTCTTTTTAAGCGATCATTGGATGGTGCAGCCCAAGAATGGTTCTTTTCACTAGGGGAAATAGAAATATGGGATTTTGAAATTGTCAAGGTCAAATTCTTGAAACGATATGGGCCAGGCTATTCAATAATTGGGGAAGTAAAATAAGATGTGGAATTAATGCAATATCATGATGAATTGAGCCCCATGGCTGAGAAGAACATTGATGCTATGCACCAACCTAGGAGCCCTCCCCAACCCCATCCAGATCATCATCATCGGCCAACTCCTCGACGCCAGTTGATTAGGCCACCCATGCCCCAACCTCAGCCAGTCATGCAACCCGAGTCAATGGCACAACCAACCATGCTTAATAAAGCTCCTCTTGTTGCTTATGCAAATACTCCATTACTTCAACCGGCTCCCCAGCCTTCGACTCCACCAACATTTCTTAAGGTCCATCAGCCAATCATACGGCCCTTGGCTTCCCAACCTACTCCACCAACAACCCCTCGGCCAATTATCCGGCCCTTGGCTTCCCAACCTATTCCACCAACAACCCCTCGGCCAATTATCCGGCCCTTGGCTTCTCAGCCTATTCCACCAACAACTCCTCAGCCAACCATCCAAGCCATGACTCCTCAACTAATTACATCAATAGCTCCCCAACCTGAACTGACTTCTATGTCAGCACCACTTCAATCAATCCCACTGCATAGGGATCCTCCTCAGTTGGTTGCACAACAACCAATCATTTCTTCTCCTACTATTCTTTCTCCTGCTGTAGTAGATGATTCAGACACTTCGACCCTTCAAACTCCTGCCCTGGCAGAGGAATTAATAACTCCAACTATTTGTGCTCCTACCATGGCAGAAGAATCAACTCCTCAACATATCCTTGCTCTCTCTCAAGATCAAAGTAAGCCAGTAGGGGAGGTCAAACAAAACTCTTCGTCATTCTAGAATCCTCTAAACTAGGCATGCCCTCTTCCCCAGAACAACCTGAGGAGAAGCCTACTATAGGGAGCTTAGATGAGGGGATCGCAAACTTAGTTGATTGTCAATCCAATGATAGACTAGGCAAGGATTTGTCAGGCATTGATCAACTGTTACCATCATTGGAATTGATCAATGAAGATGGAAAGATAAAATTGACCCCTAAACAAAAAAATAAGGGGATAGAATTGGTCAGTGAAATGGAAAATGAATCGACAAGCCTCCAGAAGGGAATAGACAAAGGGATACTGGGACCTCCTCTAGATAAGCGGGCAAATCCCTTAGCATCAATCTTAGGGCCACGACCCTTACCCCATTCTTCTCCTAATCAACAATCCGGCCCATGGGCCCATGATCAATCAATCTTAGGGCCACGACCCTTTCTTTATTCTCCTCCAAATCAACGATTGGGCCCATGGGCCCTCAATTCCTCAATCTTAGGGCCAACACCCTTTATTTATCCTTCTTACAACCATCAATCAGGCCCATGGGTCCAAAATCTGTCAATCTTAGGGCCATGGCCCACACCCCATCCCACTCAATTGGGCCCGTGTGTCCTATTTTTGGGCCCTTATGCCCCATTTTCGGGCACGTATGCCCCTTTTCGTCAATCAGGCTCTTATGCCACTTTTCATCAACTGGGCCCATGTGCCCCTTTCCATCATCCGGGCCCACGTGCCCCCTTTATCCAACCGGGCCCATGTGCCCCTTTTAATCGACCGGGCTCTTATGCCCCTTTTCTTCACCCGGGCCCACGTGCCTCTTTTAATAAATCAGGCTTGCATGCCCCTTTCCTTCAATTGGGTCCATGTGCCCCTTTTCCCCAACTGGGCCTACGTGCCCCTTTCTTTCCATCAGGCCCACGTGCCCATAATTCTCCCCGATCGGGCCCATGTGCCCTTAATTTTTCTAAATCGGGCCCATGTGCCCGCAATTCACCTCAACCGGGCTCACATGCCCATGTTTTTCTACAACCTGGCCCATGTGCCCAAATTTCTTATAAATCGGGCCCACGTGCCCACCTTCCAACAAACTCGGGCACACATGCCCACACTTCAACTTCGGGCCTGTATGCCCCCATTTCTTTACCATCGGGCCCACGTGCCCATACTTCTTCAAAATCGGGCTCCCGTGCCCCAACTTCTTCGAATTCAGGTTTGCGCACCCATACTCTTCAATGGCGCCAGCGAGCCCATCACAAATCACAATCTTACTCCCAACCATTTAAATCGGGTCCATGCGCCCACTCTTTTCATTGGGTCCCTCAGGCTCAACCTCCAATCGGGCCCTCATGCCCATCAACATCAACCGGCCTCTCTAGCCCACATTCAAATCTTGGGCCCACGTGCCCCCTGATTCCGACTACTCCTGGGCCTTCAAGCCCACTTTCAAATCATGGGCCCAAGAGCCCATTTTAACTCACTTTTGTTTCCAAGCATGTTTTTATCCTTTTTGAATTCTCTTTCTTTTTCCAAGTTTTACTTTCAACAAAAAATCAAGGTAGAGAAATTTTCTGGGTGATACCACAATCTTTATCTTTTACATCAATACTTTTGACTCCGCCATGCTAAATAAGATCCTCCACATCTTTCACTTCATCATATGACTCTGAATCTTCAATCCAATGCGATATGGAGCATATCAAAGTGGAAGCAGTTGGGCAAGGAAAAGCAAGACAAGCACAAACAAATTCGTCATCAGCAATGAACTTCTTCTTCTCTCAGGTATTACATTGCATTTATCATCTTTGTGTCATCCACAAAGCAATATTTTTAAAAAATGATTTTAAATTTCACATGACAATTTTAATTGAGAGAAATTCATGACTGACGATATTTGTAGCTACGTTGTTCTTATTAAACAAATTCTTTACATTGCAAGGCATATTTTTAATTGATTCACCTATGGAATGTTATCTACCTCAAAAAATGGAGAGAACTACTAGTATGACTTAAGTCCACATGTTCTAGATTGTTGTCTAGAAGTCGAGGGTAGATACCATTCTACACGCACAACACGTCCTGATCCTGGAATCTGGATGGCCCAACACCTGAGAGAAGCTAGGCAAGGCTCAGAGGTGGAAGAAAAACCCTCACCCTACTCTCTTCTGTTCGGTCCAAGATAGGTGAAGGGGATTTGAGGGGGAGAGTATCGAAAGCCTCCGCCGCCCTAGTGTCGACTCCGAAAACGGGTTCCGGATCGGCACCTCAAGAGAAGGTGAAAGATGGAATTGGGGAAAGGGAGTGAATCGGAAAACACTCGGAAAGCGGTAAAATGTCCTCACCTCGGTCCCACACTCACATTGATCCCCGAACTTTCATCTCACGGCGTTGCTCGAGCATCGGAGATGGTTCGGGTCATGTGGGAGGAGAGTGAGGAGGAGATGAAATTAAAGCATGAGAAATGTGGTCGCCAGGAGCCGCGGGCTCCGATTTATAGGATGTAAATTAAGAAGTTGAGTTGAATTGACCATGTACCTTAGCGTGGGAGATCGGGATATGGGTTCAACCTTCTTCTTCTTCGGCCGGCCGATGAAGAAGAGTCTCCAATCAATGCTATCTTGTTCAACCTGTGCAACTAGGAAAATAAACCAAGTGAATAAAATAATTAGAACTATGGGAGGTGTAGTAACTGTAGTAAAAAGATGAGAAAGAAGCAATCGGAATCGAACTCACCGGATTCGGGGTTAGCCCTAACCCTTTTTTTTGGTTTTTTATGATGTATGAAATGATGTAAAACTGAATAAAAATGATGCTTTAATGTGAACTAAATGATTTGAATGAAGAATTAGCAAATAGAATATAAATGGTTAAAGACAACACAACCCAGGCAAAGTGGCAACCGGGTTGGATAGATTCAATGTAAATTGGCGTGACTCTGATGTAGAGACCGTAATAGACAGCACTGATGTCAGAATTGAGTTCCGTTTGTTTAAAAATAAAGATAACTCACCGAGGGTGGTTTCATATGAAGACAAGTTTGCCTGAATATTATGATAAGTAATCTGAATTTACCTGATAAGCCGGATCTTGGGCAGTGAAGTTCTGGAAACTCCCAGCACAATGTCGATGTAGGACATGCTATGGGCACCACAGATATCCAAATTGAATGATTCTTGTTGGAGATAAAATATAACTCACCGGGTAAAAATTTACATGAAGGATGCATAGGTTTAATCCACCATTAAATGTACTGAAATTGACTAAGAAAACAATGACTTAGAAGAGAAGACTTCGGATCTGTCTGTGCAGCACCGGTGTTGAAGCCATAACAAGCAGAGGAAATGTCAGAATTGATCTCTGTTTGTTGGAGATGAAATATATATTTATGAACCACACTTCGTATGAAGTAAGTCAGGCCAGAAAATGACTATAAAGATCTGTAGAATCCGATGATAAGTAGTGCAGCACGTTGGAGCATAGACCGGCTTCTTCTTCACTTTGGGATGATCTCCGGGCACCGGGACGAAGATAGAACTATTTGGGGAGATTGGGAAGAGCCTAGGGTGTCTGTAGGACGAAGAGAGAAGTGCTGGAGGATGGGTATGCCCTTCTTAGGTCGTTCATATGAGTCTCCCTTTATAGGGGATGAGAACCAGGTCAAAAAATAGCAAGTTTCGATACATCCGACCATAGGTTGGATTTCCTCCATATAATGTTGCTGATTTTCATACTGAGGCATCTAGAAACTTACCTAAATGATTTAGAGAGATTGGAAACCATGGATCACCTTTCCCATGTTCAAAATATGTCTCCACTTGAAGAGGAAACAAATCTAGTCTAAAAATGGCAAGTATTGATATACAAGACAACAAGTTGGATTGCCAACATTTGATGATGCTAATTTCGACCATGAAGCTTCCAGATGCTATAAAAAGTGATATGGATAATAAAAAAGGAAGGTAAGGTCGTGAATTGATCAGATATGTGCCTAATGGGCTGGGCTTGCATGCAATTGGGCTTGATCGGTGCTGCGTGCGGACAGAACTGCGCATCTGACTTCTAAATGGTGCTGCGGACAAATGGGTGATCAGAATTGAATGCCGTTTGTTGCATTGAAAAGAGGACTCATAGGGGAAGATTATTTATGTTGATAACTTCTTCATTGTATATCCACATAATCCTGTGAAAAATTTTCAACTAGATGATATGCTGGGAAAAGCATAATCTGGCACACCACCAAGAGTCTCTTGTTCGGCAAACACGGATTTGATTAGAAATTAGAAAATCATCCTAATATTTCCAATAAGCACCTCAGCTCATCCAAAAGGGTGGTTCATCATGATTTTGATGGTCTAAAAGAGATGTTGCCAATGGAATAATGGTTTAAGCTCTAAATAAGGCCAAATTGGCGTGTCTACAGCTTGCCTCGCCTTGATGTCGGCTTTGCAAGGGAATGGCATGTAGCGTAGCAGAGTGAAATGTATAGGAATGTAGAGAAGCAAAATGAGTTGTAATGGAATGCAGCGGAGCGAAATAGAGATGGACTGAAAAGGTGGCATCAAGGTGTAGATATAGACACGCTCAACGACCAAATTCGGCAAAAAGAATCTCTTCATGTCTCCTGGTTAACTGCCATGTTTCATCAAGTCTTCCTATGTTCGATTGGTAAGAGATGTGCCATTGGCACGAGAGAAGAATAGCCAACCCCCAACGCGGTGGGGAGTCCCCGAAACATGGGTTCGTAGGTTCATCATCAGTCGGTAACCCGATCTTTGCGGTGTTCCTGTACTGTGATGGGCTAAAAATTTTAAAAAGATATTTGTTTTGAAAAAGTAAAAGAATACCAATCGAGCACATTCAGGATCTTAGATTCATTTAAGTCTTCCAAGAGACAAGATTCAATTCGGAATGGAATGATCTCAAATTCCGAAAGGCAAATGTTAAAGCACAGACCGTGAAGACAACATCAATGCAAGATATGATCGAATAGAAGGCCCTTGGCGGGACGAATTGACTGCCACGGTTGGATGAATAGCAAGAAGGGTGTTGCAGTGGTCACAGTGGGGATAGAAATAAAAGATTTGAAGGCACAAGGTGATTACCGAACATGGTGGGATTAACAGACACGGTGGGATATTAGAAAGGTTGGTGGGACTAGAGAACACGGTGGGATTAGAAAACACAGTGGGATTAGAAAACATGATGGGATTTAGAATGATCCAGAAAGTGAGAAGGTGAAGTTTAGGAAATGATGTATGCAATGATAAAACAAAATTGAATGCAATTAATGCTACATGATGCATGTTGGGCTCAAGAAAACAAAACAAAACTTGTATAACAAATAGTTGAAGATATAGATTGTCTATGAGGTCAGGATACCCATTCGGGAACCATCGTCCCTCACTGCACAATTTCTGGCTTATCCGTGAGCACAAAGAATGACCTGACCGTCGTGGATTTTGATGAAGGGGATCTCGGGCCTGGTCTTCTTTGCATTCACGGTCTTCAACATCAATGCATAAAATAAATAGTAATGCACCTAATATATGCTAAGAAAGGAAATGATAACGGTGAGTTTGCGGTGTGATGACATGCATTCTCACAAAAGAGTTCATGTGTCCTAATGAGGACACAGAGTGAAAATTCCTCGGCAAAGTTGAGGCCGAGGTAATGATGACACCTTCTCCTGAGAATCCTCAGGGGAGGGAAGTGGGGAGCATCGCCTGCAAAAGGTTTCTCGGAAAAATTAAGGCCGAGGTTATGGTGACACCTCCTCCTAAGAATCCTCAGGGGAGGGAAGTGGCGAGCATCGCCTTATTGAAATCTTGAAAATGCTCCTCGACGAAGTTGAGGTCGAGGTCATGGTGGCACCTCCTCCTAAGAATCCTTGGGGAGCGAAGTGGCGAGCATCGCCTTGCTATGCAGTTCTCCTCATTTGTTCTTCATGCCTGAAACACTAGAAAAAGGATATTAGAATGCCAATATGGCTTATCCCCCTTGCAAGTTGCAGTATGCCTTGACCTTTGTCAAGGGGTGTAAAGTTTTTCTTGTGCCTGAAACACTTAGAAGAAAGAGATTAGAACAACAATATGGCTTATCCCCCTTGCAAGTTATAGTATGCCTTGACCTTTGTCAAGGGGTGTAAAGTTATTCTTGTGCCTGAAACACTTAGAAGGAAGAGATTAGAACAATAATGCGGCTTATCCCCCTTGCAAGTTGCAGTATGCCTTGACCTTTGTCAAAGGGTATAGCCTTCTTAGGAGTGTAAAAATCAAGTAGCAAATATGCAATGAAGAATTTGAAACATGAGAGTTTGAAATTAAATATGAATGTAAAGACGAAAATTCAAACCAAGCATGGTGATAAAATATTTTCAAAAGTTTGAAAATTTTTGTTGAATTTGAAAAAGAAGTTTTCTTTTTTGTTGAAAAGATTCAATTTTTTTTAAGATTTTTAAAAATTCTAATTTATTTTTTTTGAGTTTTTGAAAATATTTAATTTTTTTGGAGTTTTTGAAGATATTCAACTTTTTTTTTTGTAGTTTTCTTTGAAAATATTTTACTTTTTTTTTGGAGTTTTTGAAATGTTCAACCTTTTTTTTTGAGATTTTTTTTTAAATATTTTTTTTTGGAGAGAAAAATCAGTATTGACACAAGTTCTCATTACTTGGTTGTTTTTTCTAGGTTTGTTGGTAGACATCATATGCAAAATGGGGTTCCTTACCCAAAATATTTTCGACCTTCAACCTTTGATCGGCTAGAGTTTAGCTTTGATTTGGTTGGTTCACCCACACCTTAGGGGTAAGAATGAAGAATTGAGGGAAAGTCCTTGATAGGCTTTGGAGATGTCGAGAGGGATTTCTCTACTCACACCCAATTGCCCGTTGGGGTTCGGCCTCTTCGGGTATTTTCTTCTTTATCGACAAACCTATTTTTGTGGCACACATTCGGACATGTGCTTTGACCTGTGGGGTCATTGCCCATCTTTTGGTGCCTTTTTTCATTTTCTACATTTTTGGGTACTCATTCAGACAGGCCCATATTTGTTTAAACCTGTGGGGTTCATTGCCCATCTTTTGGCACCCTTTTTCTTATTTGAGAAGTTGGACCTTCTGAGACGGCCTCCTACTAGGGCGGCGGATGCTTTCGATACTCTCCCCCTCTAATCCCCTTCACCTATCTTGGACCGAACAGAAGAGAGTAGGGTGAGGGTTTTCCTTCCACCTCTGAGCCTTGCTTAGCTTCTCTCAGGTGTTGGGTCATCCGGATTCTGGGATCAGGACGTGTTGTGTGTGTAGAATGGTATCTACCCTCGACTCCTAGACAACAACCTAGAACATGTTGACTTAAGTCATACTGGTAGGTTCTCTTCATTTTTGAGGTAGATTACATTCCATGGGCGAATCATTTGAAAACATGCCTTGCATTGTAAGGAATTCATTAGGATAAGATAAAAAGTAGTTATCATCAATCAAAACTTTCTCTCAAGTAAGATTGTCATGTGAAATTCAAAATCATTTAAAAAAATATTGCCTTGTGGATGACATAATGATAATGAATGCAATTTCATGTAATACCTGAGAGAAGGAGAAGTTCATTGTTGATGACGGCTTTGCTTGTGCTTGCCTTGCCTTACCTGCCATGCCTTGCCTTGCCTTGCCCAACTGCTTCCACTTTTGATATGCTTTATATCACATTGGATTCAAGTTCAAAGTCATAGGATGAAGTGAAAATGTTGAGGAACTGATTTAGCATGGCGGAGTTAGAATTGATGATGTAGAAGGCAAAGATTGTGGTATCACCCAGGAAATTTCTCTACCTTGATTTTTTGTTGAAAGTAAAACTTGGAAAAAGAAAGAGAATTCAAAAAGGACAAAAACATGCTTGGAAACAAAAGTGAGTTAAAATGGGCTCTTGGGCCCGTGAGTTGAAAGTGGGCTTGAAGGCCCAGGAGTAGTTGGAATCAGGGGGCACGTGGGGCCAATATTTGAATGTGGGCTAGAGAGGCCGGTTGATGTTGATGGGCATGAGGGCCCGATTGGAGGTTGAGCCCGAGGGACCCAATGAAAAGAGCGGGCACATGGACCCGATTTAAATGGTTGGGAGCAAGATTGTGATTTGTGATGGGCTCGCTGGTGCCATTGAAGAGTATGGGTGCGTAATCCCAAAGTTGAAGAAGAGGGGGCACGGGGGCCCGATTTTGAAGAAGTATGGGCACGCGAGCCCGATGGTGAAGAAATGGGGGCATACAGGCCCGAAGTTGAAGGAGTGTGGGCATGTGTTCCCGAGTTTGTTGGAAGGTGGGCACGTGGGCCCGATTTAGAAGAAATTTGGGCACATGGGCCCGGTTATAGAAAAACATGGGTATGTGAACCCGGTTGAGGTGAATTGGGGGCACGTGGGCCCAATTTAGGTGAATTGTGGGCACGTGGGCCCGATTTAGAAAAATTAAGGGCATATGGGCCCGATTGGGGAGAATTATGGGCACGTGGGCCCGATGGAAGGAAAAGAATATGTAGGCCCAATTGGGGAAAAGGGGCATATGGGCCCAGTGGAAGGAAAGGGGCATGCATGCCCGATTGATTAAAAGGGGCACGTGGGCCCGGTTGAAGAAAAGGGACATAAGAGCCCGGTTGATTAAAAGGGGCACATGGGCCCGGTTGGATAAAGGGGGCACATGGGCCCGGATGATGGAAAGGGGCACATGGGCCCAGTTGATGAAAAGGTGCATAAGAGCCCGAAAATGGGGCATAAGGGCTCGATTGAGTGGGATGGGGTGTGGGCCATGGCCCTAAGATTGACAGATTTTGGACCCATGGGCCTGATTGATGGTTGTAAGAAGGATAAAGAAAGGGCAGTGGCCCTAAGATTGAGGAATTGTGGGCCCATGGGCCTGATCGTTGATTTGGAGGAGAATAAAGAAAGGGTCGTTGCCCTAAGATTGATTGATCGTGGGCCCATAGGCTGAATTGTTGCTTAAGAGAAGAATGGGGTAAGGGTCGTGGCCCTAAGATTGATGCTAAAGGATTTACCTTCCTAGTTGGAGGAGGTCCCAGTATCCCCTTGCTAAGGTTTACATCCTTCAGGAGGCTTGTCGATTCATTTTCCATTTCACTGACCAATTCTATCCCCTTATTTTTTTATTTAGGGGTCAATTTTATCTTTCCATCTTCATTGATCAATTCCAATGATGGTAACAGTTGATCAATGCCTGACAAATCCTTGCCTAGTCTATCATTGGATTGACAATCAACTAAGTTTGTGATCCCCTCATCTAAGCTCCCTATAGTAGGCTTCTCCTCAGGTTGTTCTGGGGAAGAGGGCATGCCCAGTTTAGAGGATTCTAGAATGACAGAAGAGTTTTGTTTGACCTCCCCTACTGGCTTAGTTTGATCTTGAGAGAGAGCAAGGATATGTTGAGGAGTTGATTCTTCTGCCATGGCAGGAGCACAAATAGTTGGAGTTATTAATTCCTCTGCCAGGGCAGGAGCTTGAAGGGTCAAAGTGTCTGAATCATCTACTATAGCAGGAGCAAGAATAGTAGGAGAAGAAATGATTGGTTGTTGTGCAACCAACTGAGGAGGATCCCTATGCAGTGGGATTGATTGAAGTGGTGCTGACATAGAAGTCAGTTCGGAGTTGGGGAGCTATTGATGTAATTAGTTGAGGAGTCATAGCTTGGATGGTTGGCTGAGGAGTTGTTGGTGGAATAGGCTGAGAAGCCAAGGGCCGGATAATTGGCCGAGGGGTTGTTGGTGGAATAGGTTGGGAAGCCAAGGGTCGTATGATTGGCTGATGGACCGGGGAGTCGAAGGCTGGGGAGCCGGTTGAAGTAATGGAGTATTTGCATAAGCAACAAGAGGAGCTTTATTAAGCGTGGTTGGTTGTGCCATTGACTCGGGTTGCATGACTGGCTGAGGTTGGGGCATGGGTGGCCTAATCAACTGGCGTCG
Organism: Cryptocoryne crispatula var. balansae; assembly: GCA_036172225.1. NCBI lineage: Eukaryota > Viridiplantae > Streptophyta > Magnoliopsida > Alismatales > Araceae > Cryptocoryne > Cryptocoryne crispatula. Next base: position 13,119,252 of record CM069930.1, read on the forward strand.
AGGAGTTGGCCGATGATGATGATCTGGATGGGGTTGGGGTGGGCTCCTAGGTTATTGCATAGCATCAATGTTCTTCTCAGCCATGGGGCTCAATTCATCATGATATTGCATTAATTCCACATCTTCTTTTACTTCCTCAATTATTGAATAGCCTGGCCCATATCGTTTCAAGAATTTGACCTTGACAATTTCAAAATCCCATATTTCTATTTCCCCTAGTGAAAAGAACCATTCTAGGGCTGCACCATCTAAAGATCTCCTAAAAAGAAAGGCAAGGGTCTTTCTATCATTATGCCATCGAGATGATTTGCTCAGGAAATCATTGAGATGGGTGAAGGGATCACCTGAGCCATTGTAGCAATGGTAGGTTGGCATTTGTGATGGGGGGGATGTAGATAGTATAGAGGGGAAATTCGATGATTTCATTATCCTTGGCAACAGGTGGGGAGGAATTCACCAGGGGGTGTGCATGTGGCACCTGGATGGAAGGGAGGTGGGTTGGTGTGCGAGCTGAAGAATGACCCATAGTGGGGAGAGTAGGTGAAGTAACATGGCAGGGCTGCCCAGGTGGGGTTATGACAAGAGGTCGAACTATCGATTGAGGAGGCAAAGCAGCTCGGTTGACTTTGGCTGGACCTTGATTAGCAGGCATCTTGCCCTTCACTAGAGATTGTATGAATGACAAGGTATTGGGATCAAGATGAAAAGATAGATCCTTAAGAGCTTGTTCTATACTAAATGAAGCGGACTGATGGGCATCCCCTTGCACTTCATATTCCATAGTAGCATTGACATGGCTCTCGGGTTGTTGTTGGAGCTTGTAGAGACCTTCCCCATACTCTTGTTGCTTGTAGTAGTCCGACCTCCCAACGTGGCTTCCGGACTTTAGCATCATGGGCATCATGTCAATCTTTCTAGAAAGACGGTTAGAAAAGAGAGCAATCAAAGCACACAATTGAAGATATATATTTTTTATGTTTTGTTTTGTTTGATTTTTTTTTTCAATTTGGTTGTTTGGAAAACAAGTTGAACACAAAATTAAAAAGGTTTTTGTTTTGTTTTGTTAGGTGTTTTGCAAGAAGAAATTTTTGGTTGTTTTCAATTTTTGGTGAGCAAGCAAGTTGTGCAAACAAGTTTTTAAAATGACTACTCGACAATTTTTGGGTTGAAACCTTAGATTAGATTGATTGTTAGCAATTGTTCACTCAAATGGGTATGGTTCCTGTTGCTTCAATCTTCAAGACCTAAGGTTATCACTCAATCACCACGAGTAGGTACTTGGGTTCTTCGGGTTTTTGGAAAGGGTACAACCGGCCCAATCGTGCGGAGCGGAATACTCCACAGATGGGGACTTACAGAGGTCTTGATGGAAACCACCAAATCAACTAGGAAGGAATATCCCAGAAGAGAGGTAAGAATCCACCAAGAAGGTGTTTGGATGGTGAGGGTGTGTTGGGAGAGAGAGCCCCCGCCTCGAATGCCGTACGGATCGGAGCAAGTCCGGTACCCGATACAAAAAGCTAATGCAAAAGTAAAAATGGAGGGTAAGAGGAGAAGAAGCAATCAATGTGCAAAATCATGAAATGAAATGAAGTAAATAGAGCATGCGATATGCAAACAAGACAAGCAATCATGCAACAAAACAAACAATCTAGTGACTAGAATTGAATTAGAATGAAACTAGTTGCACAAACAAATCAAGCTAGCACGGTTAAAGACATTGGTTGTCCCACCGTGGTCGCCAAAAAGCTGTCGACTCCGAAAACGGGTTCCGGATCGGCACCTCAAGAGAAGGTGAAAGATGGAATTGGGGAAAGGGAGTGAATCAGAAAACACTCGGAAAGCGGTAAAATGTCCTCACCTCGGTCCCACACTCACATTGATCCCCGAACTTTCATCTCACGGCGTTGCTCGAGCATCGGAGATGGTTCGGGTCATGTGGGAGGAGAGTGAGGAGGAGATGAAATTAAAGCATGAGAAATGTGGTCACCAGGAGCCGCTGGCTCCAATTTATAGGATGTAAATTAAGAAGTTGAGTTGAATTGACCGTGTACCTTAGCGTGGGAGATCGGGATATGGGTTCAACCTTCTTCTTCTTCGGCCGGCCGATGAAGAAGAGTCTCCAATCAATGCTAGCTTGTTCAACTTTGTGCAACTAGGAAAATAAACCAAGTGAAGAAAATAATTAGAACTATGGGAGGTGTAGTAACTATAGTAAAAAGATGAGAAAGAAGCAATCGGAATCGAACTCACCGGATTCGGGGTTAGCCCTAACCCTTTTTTTTGGTTTTTTATGATGTATGAAATGATGTAAAACTGAATAAAAATGATGCTTTAATGTGAACTAAATGATTTGAATGAATAATTAGCAAAGAGAATATAAATGGTTAAAGACAACACAACCCAGGCAAAGTGGCAACCGGGTTGGATAGATTCAATGTAAATTGGCGTGACTCTGATGTAGAGACTGTAATAGACAGCACTGATGTCAGAATTGAGTTCCGTTTGTTTAAAAATAAAGATAACTCACCGAGGGTGGTTTCATATGAAGAAAAGTTTGCCTGAATATTATGATAAGTAATCTGAATTTACCTGATAAGCCGGATCTTGGGCAGTGAAGTTCTGGAAACTCCCAGCACAATGTCGATGTAGGACATGCTATGGGCACCACAGATATCCAAATTGAATGATTCTTGTTGGAGATAAAATATAACTCACCGGGTAACAATTTCTATGAAGGATGCATAGGTTGAATCCACCATTAAATGTACTGAAATTGACTAAGAAAACAATGACTTAGAAGAGAAGACTTCGGATCTGTCTGTGCAGCACCGGTGTTGAAGCCATAACAAGCAGAGGAAATGTCAGAATTGATCTCTGTTTGTTGGAGATGAAATATATCTTTATGAACCACACTTAGTATGAAGTAAGTCAGGCCAGAAAATGACTATAAAGATCTGTAGAAGCCGATGATAAGCAGTGCAGCATGTTGGAGCATAGACCGGCTTCTTCTTCACTTTGGGATGATCTCCGGGCACCGGGACGAAGATAGAACTATTTGGGGAGATTGGGAAGAGCCTAGGGTGTCTGTAGGACGAAGAGAGAAGTGCTGGAGGATGGGTATGCCCTTCTTAGGTCGTTCATATGAGTCTCCCTTTATAGGGGATGAGAACCAGGTCAAAAAATAGCAAGTTTCGATACATCCGACCATAGGTTGGATTTCCTCCATATAATGTTGCTGATTTTCATACTGAGGCATCTATAAACTTACCTAAATGATTTAGAGAGATTGGAAACCATGGATCACCTTTCCCATGTTCAAAATATGTCTCCACTTGAAAAGGAAACAAATCTAGTCTAAAAATGGCAAGTATTGATATACAAGACAACAAGTTGGATTGCCAACATTTGATGATGCTAATTTCGACCATGAAGCTTCCAGATGCTATAAAAAGTGATATGTATGAGAAAAAAAGGAAGGTAAGGTCGTGAATTGATCAGATATGTGCCTAATGGGCTGGGCTTGCATGCAATTGGGCTTGATCGGTGCTGCGTGCGGACAGAACTGCGCATCTGACTTCTAAAAGGTGCTGCGGACAAATGGGAGATCAGAATTGAATGCCGTTTGTTGCATTGAAAAGAGGACTCAGAGGGGAAGATTATTGATGTTGATAACTTCTTCATTGTATATCCACATAATCCTGTGAAAATTTTTTAACTAGATGATATGCTGGGAAAAGCATAATCTGGCACACCACCAAGAGTCTCTTGTTCGGCAAATACGGATTTGATTAGAAATTAGAAAATCATCCTCATATTTCCAATAAGCACCTCAGCTCATCCAAAAGGGTGGTTCATCATGATTTTGATGGTCTAAAAGAGATGTTGCCAATGGAATAATGGTTTAAGCTCTAAATAAGGCCAAATTGGCGTGTCTACACCTAGTAGGAGGCCGTCTCAGAAGGTCCAACTTCTCAAATAAGAAAAAGGGTGCCAAAAGATGGGCAATGAACCCCACAGGTTTAAACAAATATGGGCCTGTCTGAATGAGTACCCAAAAATGCAGAAAATGAAAAAAGGCACCAAAAGATGGGCAATGACCCCACAGGTCAAAGCACCTGTCCGAATGTGTGCCACAAAAATAGGTTTGTCGATAAAGAAGAAAAGACCCAAAGAGGCCGAACCCCAACGGGCAATTGGGTGTTAGTAGAGAAATCCCTCTCGACATCTCCAAAGCCTATCAAGGACTTTCCCTCAATTCTTCATTCTTACCCCCAAGGTGTGGGTGAACCAACCAAATCAAAGCTAAACTCTAGCCGATCAAAGGTTGAAGGTCGGAAAGATTTTGGGTAAGGAACCCCATTTTGCATATGATGTCTACCAACGAACCTAGAAAAAATAACCAAGTAATGAGAACTTGTTTCAATACTGAATTTTCTCTCCAAAAAAATATTTTCAAAAAAAATCTCAAAAAAAAAGGTTGAACATTTCAAAAACTCCAAAAAAAAGTTGAATATCTTCAAAAAAAACTACAAAAAAAAGTTGAATATCTTCAAAAACTCCAAAAAAAATAAATATTTTCAAAAACTAAAAAAAGAAAATAGCATTTTCAAAAATCCCAAAAAAAATTGAATCTTTTCAAAAAAAAGAAAACTTCTTTTTCAAATTCAACAAAAATTTTCAAACTTTTAAAAATATTTTATCACCATGCTTGGTTTGAATTTTCGTCTTTACATTCATATTTACTTTCAATCTCTCATGTTTCAAATTCTTCATTGCATATTTGCTACTTGATTTTTACACTCCTAAGAAGGCTATACCCCTTGACAAAGGTCAAGGCATACTGCAACTTGCAAGGGGGACAAGCCGCATTGTTGTTCTAATCTCTTCCTTCTAAGCGTTTCAGGCACAAGAAAAACTTTACACCCCTTGACAAAGGTCAAGGCATACTGCAACTTGCAAGGGGGATAAGCCATATTGGCATTCTAATTTCCTTTTTCTAGTGTTTCAGGCATGAAGAACAAATGAGGAGAACTTCACAACAAGGCGAAGCTCGCCACTTCCCTCCCCAAGGATTCTTAGGAGGAGGTTCCACCATGACCTCGACCTCAACTTCGTCGAGGAGCATTTTCAAGATTTCAATAAGGCGATGCTCGCCACTTCCCTCCCCTGAGGATTCTTAGGAGTGTCGAATCCAGAAACGGGTTCCGGATCGGCACCTCAAGAGAAGGTGAAAGATAGAATGGGGAAAAAGGAGAGTGAATTGAAAAACACTAGGAAAGCAGTAAAAGGTCCTCACCTCGGTCCCACACTCACATTGATCCCCGAACTTTCATCTCACGGCGTCGCTCGAGCACCGGAGATGGTTCGGGTCATGTGGGAGGAGAGTGAGGAGTGAATTAGCTTAGAACATGAATAAAAAGATGTCGAATACAGAAATGGGTTCCGGATCGGCACCTCAAGAGAAGGTGAAAGATAGAATGGGGAAAAAGGAGAGTGAATCGAAAAACACTCGGAAAGCGGTAAAAGGTCCTCACCTCGGTCCCACACTCACATTGATCCCCGAACTTTCATCTCACGGCGTCGCTCGAGCACCGGAGATGGTTCGGGTCATGTGGGAGGAGAGTGAGGAGTGAATTAGCTTAGAACATGAATAAAAAGATGTCGAATACAGAAACGGGTTCCGGATCGGCACCTCAAGAGAAGGTGAAAGATAGAATGGGTAAAAAGGAGAGTGAATCGAAAAACACTCGGAAAGCGGTAAAAGGTCCTCACCTCGGTCCCACACTCACATTGATCCCCGAACTTTCATCTCACGGCGTCGCTCGAGCACCGGAGATGGTTCGGGTCATGTGGGAGGAGAGTGAGGAGTGAATTAGCTTAGAACATGAATAAAAAGAAAGGTGGTCGCCAGGAGCCGCGGGCTCCGCTTTATAGAATAACAACAAGATTGAGTTGTTTTGACCGTGTACCTTAGCGTGGGAGATTGGGATGTGAGTTCAACCTTCTTCTTATTCGGCCAGCCGATGAAGAAGAGTCCAACCAATGCTAGCTTGATGTATTTGTGCAACTAGAAAACAATAAGACAAGAAAACAAGTGAAGAAGGATTAGAACTGAGTGAAATGTAGTAACTTGTAAAAGTAATAACATAAAACGACAATTGGAAACAAACTCACCGGATTCGGGGTTAGCCCTAACCCCTTTTTTTGTTTTTTATGATGTATGAAATGATGCAAGATTGAATAAAAGTGATGCTTAAATATGAACTAAATGATTTGAATGAAGAAAAAAGAATATAAATGGTTAAAGAAAACACAACCCAGGCAAAGTGGCAACCGGGTTGGACAGATTTAATGTAAACTGCGCGGCTCTGATGCAGAGACCGTAGAGGACAGCACCAATGTAAGAATCAAGTGAAATTTATTTCAAAATAAATATAACTCACCGAGGGTGGTTTTATATGAAGACAAGTTTTCCTGAATATTATGATAAGTAATCTGAATTTACCTGATAAGTCGGATCTTGGGCAGTGAAGTTCTGAAAACTCCCAGCACAATGTCGATGTAGGACATGCTATAGGCACCACAGATATCAAAATTGAATGATTCTTGTTGGAGATAAAATATAACTCACCGGGTAACAATTTCTATGAATAATTCATAGGTTGAATCCACCATTAAATGTACTGAAATTGACTGATAAGATGATGACTCAGAAGAGAAGACTTCGGATCTGTCTGTGCAGCTCCGGTGTTGAAGCCATAACAAGCAGAGTAAATGTCAGAATCGATCTCTGTTTGTTGGAGATGAAATATATCTTGATGAACCACACTTAGTATGAAATAATTCAGGCCATAAAATTACTATAAATTTCTGTAGAAGCCGATGATCAGCAATGCAGCACGTTGGAGCATAGACCGGCTTCTTCTTCACTTTGGGATGATCTCCGGGCACCGGGACGAAGATAGAACTATTTGGGGAGATTGGGAAGAGCCTATGGTGTCTGGAGGACGAAGAGAGAAGTGCTGGAGGATGGGTATGCCCTTTTTTGGTCGTTCATATGAGTCTCCCTTTATAGGGGATGAGAACCAGGTCAAAAAATAGCAAGTTTTGATACATCCGACCATAGGTTGGATTTTCTCCATTTAATGTTGCTGATTTTCATCCTGAGGCATCTAGAAACTTACCTAAATGATTTAGAGAGATTGGAAACCGTGGATCACCTTTCCCTTGTTCAAAATATGTCTCCATTTGAAGAGGAAATAAATCTAGTCTAAAAATGGCAAGTCTTGATATACAAGACAACAAGTTGGATTGCCATCATTTGATGATGCTAATATCGACCATGAAGCTTCCAGATGCTATAAAAAGTGATATGGAGGAGGAAAAAGGAAGTTAACGTCGTGAATTGATCAGATATGTGCCCAATGGGCTGGGCTTGCATGCAATTGGGCTTGATCGGTGCTGCGTGCGGACAGAACTGCGCATCTGACTTCCAAAGGGTGCTGCGGATAAATGGGAGATCAGAATTGAATGCCGTTTGTTGCAATGGAAAGAGGACTCAGATAGGAAGATTATTTATGTTTAAGACTTCTTCATTTAATATCCACATAATCCTTTTAAAAATTTTAAAGTAGAGGATATGCTGGGAAAAGCATAATCTGGCACACCACCAAGAGTCTCTTGTTCGGCAAACACGGATTTGATTAGAAATTAGAAAATCATCCTAATATTTCCAATAAGAACCTCAGTTCATCTAAAAGGGTGGTTCATCATGATTTTGATGGTCTAAAAGAGATGTTGCCAATGGAATAATGGTTTAAGCTCTAAATAAGGCCAAATTGGTGTGTCTACAGCTTGCCTCGCCTTGATGTCGGCTTTGCAAGGGAATGGCTTGTAGCGTAGCGGAGTGAAATGTAGATAAATGTAGAGAAGTGAAATGAGTTGTAATGGAATGCAGTGGAGTAAAATAGCGATGGACTGAAAAGGAGACATCAAGGTGTAGATATAGACACGCTCAACAACCAGATTCGGCAAAGAGAATCTCTTCAAGTCTCCTAGTTAACCACCATGTTTTATCAAGTCTTCCTATGTTCGATTGGTAAGAGATGTGCCATTGGCACGAGAGAAGAATAGCCAACCCCCAACGCGGTGGGGAGTCCCCGAAACATGGGTTCGTAGGTTCATCATCAGCTGGTAACCCGATCTTTGCGGTGTTCCTGTACTGTGATGGGCTAAAGTTTAAAAAAGAGATTTGTTTTGAAAATGTAAAAGAATACCAATCGAGCACATTCAGACTCTTAGATTCATTTAAGTCTTCCATGAGACAAGATTCAATTCGGAATGGAATGATCTCAGATTCTGAAAGGCAATCGTTGAAGCATAGACCGTGAAGATAATGACGGTGCAAGTTCTGATCAAAATAGAAGGCCCTTGGCGGGATGAATTGGTTGCCATGGTGGGATGAATAACAAAGAAGTGTTGCCATGGCCATAGTGGTGATGGAGGATTTGGAGGCATAAGGCGATTACCGAACACGGTGGGATTCATAGACACAGTGGGATATTAGAGAGGCTGGTGGGACTAGAAAACATGGTGGGATTAGAGAACACGGTGGGATCGGAATGATCGGGATTAGGATACGAGTTGGTGAGAAGGTGAAGATTATGAAATGATGTATGCAATGACAAAACAAAATATAATGCAACTAATGCTACATGATGCATGTTGGGCTCAAGAAAACAAAACAAAACTTGTATAACAAATAGTTGAAGATATAGATTGTCTATGAGGTCAAGATACCCATTCGGGAACCATCGTCCCTCATTGCACAGCTTTGGCCTATCCGTGAGCACAAAGAATGACCCGACCGTCGTGGATTTTGATGAAGGGGATCTCGGGCCTGGTCTTCTTTGCATTCACGGTCTTCAACATCAATGCATAAAATAAATAGTAATGCACCTAATATATGCTAAGAAAGGAAATGATAACGGTGAGTTTGCAATGTGATGACATGCATTCTCACAAAAGAGTTCATGTGTCCTAATGAGGACACAGAGCAAAAGCTTCTCGGCAAAGTTGAGGCCGAGGTTATGATGACACCTCCTCCTGAGAATCCTCAGGGGAGGGAAGTGGTGAGCATTGACTTATTGAAATTTTGAAAAAAAGGCTCCTCGGCAAAGTTGGGGCCAAGGTCATGGTGACACCTCCTCCTAAGAATCCTTGGGGGAGCGAAGTGGCGAGCATCGCCTTGCTATGCAGTTCTCCTCATTTGTTCTTCGTGCCTGAAACACTCAAAAAAGGAGATTAGAATGACAAGATGGCTTATCCCCCTTGCAAGTTGCAATCTGCGTTGACCTTTGTCAAGTGGTGTAAAGTTTTTCTTGTGCCTGAAACACTTGAAGGAAGAGATTAGAACAACAATGCGGCTTATCCCCTTTGCAAGTTGCAGTATGCCTTGACCTTTGTCAAGGGGTATAAAGTTTTTCTTGTGCCTGAAACACTTTGAAGGAAGAGATTAGAACAACAATGCGGCTTATCCCCTTGCAAGTTGCAGTATGCCTTGACCTTTGTCAAGGGGTAATAGCCTTCTTAAGGGTGTAAAAAAAAGAAAGCAGCAAATACGCAATGAAAAACATGAATGTAAAGACAAGAATTCAAACCAAGCATGGTGAAATATATTATTTTTTTTGTTTTGAAAATTCTATTGGAATTTGACAAAAAAGTTTTATGAATTTTTTTTTTTGGATTTTGAAAATATTCATTTTTTTTTGAGTTTTGAGATTTTTTTTTTGAAGTTTTGAAGATATTCAACTTTTTTTGGAGTATTTTTTTGAAAATATTTTTTTGTTTGGAGAGAAAAATCAGTATTGACACAAGTTCTCATCACTTGATTGTTTTTCTAGGTTCGTTGGTAGACACCATGTGCAAAATGGGGTTCCTTGCCCAGAATCTTTCCGACCTTCAACCTTTGATCGGCTAGAGTTTAGCTTTGATTTGGTTGGTTCACCCACACCTTGGGGGTAAGAATGAAGAATTGAGGGAAAGTCCTTGATAGGCTTTGGAGATGTCGAGAGGGATTTCTCTACTCACACCCAATTGCCCGTTGGGGTTCGGCCTCTTCGGGTCTTTTCTTCTTTATCGACAAACCTATTTTTGTGGCACACATTCGGACAGGTGCTTTGTCCTGTGGGGTCATTGCCCATCTTTTGGTGCCTTTTTTCATTTTCTGCATTTTTGGGTACTCATTCGCATGTGCCCATATTTGTTTAAACCTGTGGGGATCATTGCCCATCTTTTGGCACCCTTTTTTTATTTGAGAAGTTGGACCTTCTGAGACGGCCTCCTACTAGGGCGGCGGATGCTTTCGATACTCTCCCCCTCTAATCCCCTTCACCTATATTGGACCGAATAGAAGAGAGTAGGGTAAGGGTTTTCCTTTCATCTCTAAGCTTTGCCTAGCTTCTCTCGGGTGTCAAGTCATCCAGATTCTGGGATCGGGACGTGTTGTGTGTGTAGAATGGTATCTACCCTCGACTCCTAGACAACAATCTAGAACATGTGGACTTAAGTCATACTAGTAGTTCTCTCCATTTTTTTGAGGTAGATAACATTCCATAGGTGAATCAATTAAAAATATGCCTTGCAATGTAAAGAATTTGTTTAATAAGAACAAGGTAGCTACAAATGTCGTCAGTCATGAATTTCTCTCAATTAAAATTGTCATATGAAATTCAAAATCATTTTTTAAAAAAATATTGCTTTGCAGATGACATAATGATTATGAATGCAATTTCATGTAATACCTGAGAGAAGAAGAAGTTCATTGCTGATGACGACTTTGCTTGTGCTTGCCTTGCCTTGTCTGCCATGCCTTGCCTTGACTTGCCCAACTACTTCCACTTTTGATATGCACCATATTGCATTGGATTGGAGATTCATAGTCATAGGATGAAGTGAAAGATGTGGAGGATCTGATTTAGCATGGTGGAGTCAAAATTAATGATGTAAAAGGCAAAGATTGTGGTATCACCCAGAAAATTTCTCTACCTTGATTTTTTTGTTGAAAGTAGAACTTGTGAAAAGAAAGAGAATTCAAAAAGAAAAGAAACATGCTTGGAAACAAAAGTGAGTTAAAATGGGCTCTTGGGCCCGTGATTTGAAAGTGGGCTTGAAAGCCTGGGAAGGGTTGGAATCAGGGGACACGTGAGCCCAAGATTTGAAGGCGGGCTAGAGGGCCCAGTTGATGTTGATGGGCATGAGGGCCCGATGGGAGTTGATGGGCTCGAAGGCCCGATTGAAGGTTGATCCCGAGGGACCCAACGAAAAGAGTGGGCACACGTGCCCGATTTAGATGGTTGGGAGCAAGATTGTGATTTGTGATGGGCTCGCTGGCGCCATTGAAGAGTATGGGTACGCAAACCCGAATTCTAAGAAGTGGGGGAACGGGGACCCGATTTTGAAGAAGTTTGGGCACGTGGTCCCGTTGGTGAAGAAATGGGGGCATACATGCCCGAAGTTGAAGTGTGGGCATGTGTGCCCGAGTTTGTTGGAAGGTGGGCACGTGGGCCTGATTTAGAAGAAATTTGGGCACATGGGCCCGGTTGTAGAGAAACATGGGCATGTGAGCCCGGTTGAGGTGAATTGCGGGCACGTGGGCCCGATTTAGAAAAATTAAGGGCACATGGGCCCGATCGGGGAGAATTATGGGCACGTGGGCCCGATGGAAGGAAAGGGATATGTAGGCCCAATTGGGGAAAAGGGGCATATGGGCCCAGTGGAAGGAAAGGGGCATGCAAGCCCGATTGATTAAAAGGGGCACGTGGGCCCGGTTGAAGAAAAGGGGCATAAGAGCCCGGTTGATTAAAAGGGGCACATGGGCCCGGTTGGATAAAGGGGGCACATGGGCCCGTATGATGGAAAGGGTCACATGGGCCCAGTTGATGAAAAGGTGCATAAGAGCCCGAAAATGGGGCATAAGGGCTCGATTGAGTGGGATGGGGTGTGGGCCATGGCCCTAACATTGACAGATTTTGGATCCATGGGCCTGATTGATGGTTGTAAGAAGGATAAAGAAAGGGCAGTGGCCCTAAGATTGAGGAATTGTGGGCCCATGGGCCCAATCGTTGATTTAGAGGAGAATAAAGAAAGGGTCGTGGCCCTAAAATTGATTGATCGTGGGCCCATAGGCCAAATTGTTGCTTAAGAGAAGAATGGGGTAAGGGTCGTGGCCCTAAGATTGATGCTAAAGGATTTACCTTCCTAGTTGGAGGAAGTCCCAGTATCCCCTTGCTAAGGTCTACATCCTTCAGGAGGCTTGTCGATTCATTCCCTATTTTATGGACCAATTCGGTCTCCTTACTTCCCAGTTCAGGGGTCAATTCAATCTGACCATCTTCATTGATCAATTCCAATGATGGTAATAGTTGATCAATGCCTGACAAATCCTTGCCTAGTCCACCATTGGATTGACAATCAACTATGTTTATGATTCCTTCGTCTAAGCTCCCTATTGTAGGCTTCTCCTCAGGATGTTCTATAGAAGAGGGCATGCCTAGTCTAGGGGATTCCAAAAAGGTAGAAGGGTTTGGTTCGACCTCCCCTACTAGCTGACTTTGATCTTGATGAGAAGCTGATTCTTCTGCCATGGCAGGAGCACAAATAATTGGAGTTATTAATTCCTCTGCAAGGGCAGGAGCTTGAAGGGTCGAAGTGTCTGAATCATCTACCATGGCAGGAGCATGAATAGTAGGAGAAGAAATGATTGGTTGTTGTGTAACCAACTGAGGAGGATCCCTATGCAGTGGGATTGATTGAAGTGGTGCTGACATAGAAGTCAGTTCAGGCTGGGGAGCTATTGATGTAATTAATTGAGGAGTCATGGCTTGGATGGTTGGCTGAGGAGTTGTTGGTGGAATAGGCTGAGAAGCCAATGTCTGGATGATTGGCCGATGAACCTTAAGAAATGTTGGTGGAGTTGAAGGTTGGGGAGCCGGTTGAAGTAATGGAGTATTTGCACAAGCAACAAGAGGAGCTTTATTAAGCGTGGTTGGTTGTGCCATTGACTTGGGTTGCATAACTGCTTGAGGTTGAGGCATGGGTGGCCTAATCAACTGGCATCGAGGAGTTGGTCGATGAAGATAATCAGGATGGGATTGGGGAGGACTCCTAGGTTGGTTCATAGCATCAATGCTCCTCTTAAGTTTGGGCCTCAATTCATCAGAATATCGCATTAATTTCACATCTTCTTTTGCTTCCCCAATTATTGAATAGCCTGGCCCATATCGTTTCAAGAATTTGGCCTTGACAATTTCGAAATCCCATATCTCTACATCATTCAATGAAAAAAACCAATCTAGGGCTGCACCCTCTAAAGATCTCCTAAAAAGAAAGGCAAGGGTCTTTCTATCATTCTGCCATCGAGATGATTTGATCAGAAAATCATTGACATGAGTGAAGGTATCACCTGAGCCATTGTAGCGATGGTAGGTTGGCATTTGTGATTGGGGGATGTAGATAGTATAGAGGGGAAATTCAAGGGTTTGCTGATCCTTGGCAACAGGTGGGGAGGAATTCACCAGTGGGTGTGCATGTGGCACTCGGATGGGAGGGGGGTGAGTTGGTGTGCAAGCTAAGGAATGACCCACAATGGGGTGAGTAGATGAAGTAACATGGCAGGACAGCTCAGGTGGGGTTATGGTAAGAGGTCGAACTGCCGATTGGGGAAGTGAGGCAGCTCGGTTGACTTTGGCTGGACCTTGATTAGTAGGCATCTTGCCCTTCACTAAAGATTGTATGAATGACAAGGTATTGGGATCAAGATGAAAAGATAGATCCTTAAGAGCTTGTTCTATAGTATGTGAAGCAGACTGATGGGCATCCCCTTGCACTTCAGGTTCCATAGCAACATTGACATGGCTCTCGGGTTGTTGTTGGAGCCTGTAGAGACCTTCCCTGTACTCCTGTTGCTTGTAGTAGTCCGACCTCCCAACGTGGCTTCCGGTCTTTAGCATCGTGGGCATCATGTCGATATTTCTTGAATGATGGTTAAAAAAGAGAGCAAGCAAAGCACACAATTGAAATTTTTTTGTTATGTTTTGTTTTGTTTGAATTTTTTTTGTTTCAATTTGGTTGTTTAGAAAACAACTTGAACACAAAATTAAAAATGTTTTTGTTTTGTTTTTTTAGGTGTTTTGTAAGAAAATTTTTTGTTGTTGTTTTCAATTGTTGTGAGCAAGCAAGTTGTGCAAACAAGTTTTTAAAATGACTACTCGACAAATTTTGGGTTGAAACCTTAGATTAGATAGATTGTTAGCAATTGTTCACTCAAGTAGGTAAGGTTCCTATTGCTTCAATCTTCAAGACCTAAGGTTATCACTCAATCACCACGAGTAGGTACTTGGATTCTTCGGGTTTTGTGAAAGTGGTACAACCGGCCCAATCGTGCAAAGAGGAATACTCCACGGATGGGGACTTACGGAGGTCTTGATGGAAACCACCAAATCAACTAGGAAGGAATATCCCAGAAGAGAGGTTAGAATCCACCAAGAAGGTGTTTGGAGGGTGAGGGTGTGTTGGGAGAGAGAGCCCCCGCCTCGAATGCCCTATGGATCGGAGCAAGTCCGGTACCCGATGCAAAAGCTAATGCAAAAATGAAAAATAGAGGGTAGGAGGAGAAGAAGCAATCAATATGCAAACATGAATGAAAGCTATTTAATAAATCAAACAAGTGAATGCAAGCAAGACAAGCAAGGATAAAGTAAAACAAATAACTAGCAACTAGCAACTAAAGGTGGTTCGCGCGGGAACTGGCTTGTTTGATTGGAAAAAAGGGAAGGAGGGCCACGTGGGGCCAATCTGAAGGTGCTTCAAATGAGTGGTCCACGCGGGGACCAATCTGAAAATAAGTTGGTTCACGTGGGAACCATGTTGGAAAGAAAGGTGGTTCACGCGGGAACCGGTTTACAAGAAGAAAAGAGTGGTTCACGTGGGAACCAAGTTGAAATTAAAAACAAGCAAGTCAAGTCCACATGGGGAACAATCTTAAAGAAAGAGTAAACAGCAATTTTAAAGGTAAATTGACATGGAAGAGGTGAAGGACAACCCGGTTCACGTGGGAACCAAGTTGGAAAACAACTAGTTGCACGAATCAATCAAGCTAGCACGGTTGAAGACATTGGTTGTCCCACCGTGCCAAAAAGCTGTCGACTCCAAAAACGGGTTCCGGATCGGCACCTCAAGAGAAGGTGAAGATGAAATTGGGGAAAAGAGAGTGAATCGAAAACACTCAGAAAGCTGTAAAAGATCCTCACCTCGGTCCCACACTCACATTGATCCCCGAACTTTCATCTCACAGCGTCACTCGAGCACCGGAGATGGTTCGGGTCATGTGGGAGGAGAGTGAGGAGTGAATTAGCTTAGAATATGAATAAAAAGATGTCGAATCCAGAAACGGGTTCCGGATCGGCACCTCAAGAGAAGGTAAAAGATAGAATGGGGAAAAAGGAGAGTGAATCGAAAAACACTCGGAAAGCGGTAAAAGGTCCTCACCTCGGTCCCACACTCACATTGATCCCCGAACTTTCATCTCACGGCGTCGCTCGAGCACCGGAGATGGTTCGGGTCATGTGGGAGGAGAGTGAGGAGTGAATTAGCTTAGAACATGAATAAAAAGAAAGGTGGTCGCCAGGAGCCGCGGGCTCCGCTTTATAGAATAACAACAAGATTGAGTTGTTTTGACAATGTACCTTAGCGTGGGAGATTGGGATGTGAGTTCAACCTTCTTCTTATTCGGCCGGCCGATGAAGAAGAGTCCAACCAATGCTAGCTTGATGTATTTGTGCAACTAGAAAACAATAAGACAAGAAAACAAGTGAAGAAGGATTAGAACTGAGTGAAATGTAGTAACTTGTAAAAGTAATAACATAAAACGACAATTGGAAACAAACTCACCGGATTCGGGGTTAGCCCTAACCCCTTTTTTTTTGTTTTTTATAATGTATGAAATAATGCAAGATTGAATAAAAGTGATGCTTAAATATGAACTAAATGATTTGAATGAAGAAAAAATAATATAAATGGTTAAAGAAAACACAACCCAGGCAAAGTGGCAACCGGGTTGGACAGATTTAATGTAAACTGCGCGGCTCTGATGCAGAGACCGTAGAGGACAGCACCGATGTAAGAATCAAGTGAAATTTATTTCAAAATAAATATAGCTCACCGAGGGTGGTTTTATATGAAGACAAGTTTGCCTGAATATTATGATAAGTAATCTGAATTTACCTGATAAACCGGATCTTGGGCAGTGAAGTTCTGGAAACTCCCAGCACAATGTCGATGTAGGACATGCTATGGGCACCACAGATATCAAAATTGAATGATTATTGTTGGAGATAAAATATAACTCACCGGGTAACAATTTCTATGAAGGATGCATAGGTTGAATCCACCATTAAATGTACTGAAATTGACTGAGAAGATGATGACTTAGAAGAGAAGACTTCGGATCTGTCTGTGCAGCTCCGGTGTTGAAGCCATAACAAGCAGAGTAAATGTCAGAATCGATCTCTGTTTGTTGGATATGAAAGATATCTTGATGAACCACACTTAGTATGAAATAATTCAGGCCATAAAATGACTATAAATATCTTTAGAAGCCGATGATCAGCAGTGCAGCACGTTGGAGCATAGACCGGCTTCTTCTTCACTTTGGGATGATCTCCGGGCACCGGGATGAAGATAGAACTATTTGGGGAGATTGGGAAGAGCCTAGGGTGTCTGGAGGACGAAGAGAGAAGTGCTGGAGGATGGGTATGCCCTTTTTTGGTCGTTCATATGAGTCTCCCTTTATAGGGGATGAGAACCAAGTTTTGATACATCCGACCATAGGTTGGATTTTCTCCATTTAATGTTGCTGATTTTCATCCTGAGGCATCTAGAAACTTACCTAAATGATTTAGAGAGATTTAAAACCGTGGATCACCTTTCCCAGTTGAGAGAGATTGGCAATCCAACTTGTTGTCTTGTATATCAAGACTTTCCATTTTTAGACTAGATTTGTTTCCTCTTCAAGTGGAGACATATTTTGAACATTGGAAAGGTGATCCACGGTTTCCAATCTATCTCAATCATTTGGGTAAGTTTCTATATGCCTCATGATGAAAATCAGCAACATTAATTGAAGGAAATCCAACCTATGGTCGGATGTATCAAAACTTGCTATTTTTTTGACCTGGTTCTCATCCCCTATAAAGGGAGACTCATATGAACGACCTAAGAAGGGCATCCCCATCCTCCAGCACTTCTATCTTCGTCCTCCAGACACCCTAGGCTCTTCCCAATCTCCCCAAATAGTTCTATCTTCGTCCCGGTGCCCGGAGATCATCCCAAAGTGAAGAAGAAGCCGGTCTATGCTCCAACGTGCTGCACTGCTGATCATCGGCTTCTACAGATATTTATAGTTATTTTATTGCCTGAATTCCTTCATACTAAGTGTGGTTCATCAAGATATCTTTCATATAAAACAAACATAGATCAATTCTGACATTTTCTCTGCTTGTTATGGCTTCAACACCAGCGCTGCACAGACAGATCCGAAGTCTTCTCTTCTAAGTCATCATCTTCTCAGTCAATTTCAGTACATTTAATGGTGGATTAAACCTATGCATCCTTCATAGAAATTGTTACATGGTGAGTTATATTTTATCTCCAACAAGAATCATTCAATTTTGATATCTGTGGTGCCCATAGCATGTCCTACATAGACATTGTGCTGGGAGTTTCCAGAACTTCACTGCCCAAGATCCGGCTTATCAGGTAAATTCAGATTACTTATCATAATATTCAGGAAAACTTGTCTTCATATCAAACCACCCTCGGTGAGTTATATTTATTTTTAAATAAATTTCACTTGATTCTTACATCGGTTCTGTCCTCTACGGTCTCTGCATCAGAGCCGCGCAGTTTACATTAAATCTGTCCAACCCGGTTGCCACTTTGCCTGGGTTGTGTTGTATTTAACCATTTATATTCTTTTTTCTTCATTCAAATAATTTAGTTCATATTTAAGAATCATTTTTATTCAATCTTGCATCATTTCATACATCATAAAAAAACCAAAAAAAAGGGATTAGGGCTAACCCCGAATCCGGTGAGTTTGTTTCCAATTGTCGTTTTATGTTATTACTTTTACAAGTTACTACACTTCACTCAGTTCTAATCCTTATTCACTTATTTTATTGTCTTATTGTCTTCTAGTTGCACAAATACATCAAGCTAGCATTGGTTGGACTCTCCCTCATCGGCCGGCCGAAGAGGAAGAAGGTTGAACTCACACACTCTCTCCCACGCTAAGGTACACGGTCAAAACAACTCAATCTTGTTGTTATTCTATAAAGCGGAGCCCGCGGCTCCTGGAGACCACCTTTATTTTTATTCATGTTCTAAGCTAATTCACTCCTCACTCTCCTTCCACATGACCCGAACCGTCTCCGGTGCTCGAGCGACGCCGTGAGATGAAAGTTCGGGGATCAATGTGAGTGTGGGATCGAGGTGAGGAGTCTTTACTGCTTTACGAGTGTTTTCAATTCACTCTCTTATTCCCATATTCCATCTTTCTCCTTATCTTGAGGTGCCGATCCGGAACCCGTTTCTGGAGTCGACATTCCTCTTGGATCATTGGTTCCTCAATTTGACCACCTGAACTGGCTGTCCTCCACCGTTGTTCTTCCCATTGATTTTGCTTCATTCTGTCTAGATTTTTCAACTTGAGCCTCATGTTGTAGTGGCAATACACAAGGTCTTCAAGTCTTTTTGACGTCAACCTATTTCTCTGCTTTGTGTGGATCAGGCTGAACGTCGACCAATTCCTCTCGCAGCCGGATGCCGAAGTCGTTTGGCTAAGCACTCTAATAGCCACATCTGCCAAATCTTCATAACCGGGTGCTTTGCCATGGTCCATCCACCAATCAGCTACAAAAGCAGAACTACGTCAGAGAGATTAATAATCAATGTTAATATAAAGAATTAATGGATAACTACCTGAACTTAGGAGCATAACAGCTCGCTCCACTCTTGCTATCCCAAAATGATTAGACCGCATCCTATAGTGATACATCTTGTTGCATGCAATTATTGACCGATCATCATCATCAAGCATCCTTGTGATAACCTTTTTTACATCATCAAGTAATTCATTTGTTGCCCTGAATTGTTGACTATAACAGTAACGAGGGTTGAAGAAGTAACCTAACAAGATACAAATGTTACTAATCAATCAAATCATATTTTCAAATACAAATGAATGAAGTAAAAGAGAAATGAAATATACCTGCAGCATGTATTGGCTGATGTAATGTTCGCTCCCACCGACTGTAGACACGCCAAATTTGCTTAATTCAGAGCATAAAACTCATGTTTTATAGGGTAACACGCATGATTGATCATATGATAATGCCGGGTCCTTTTAAGTTGATTTGGAACATTGCCGAACGAAATCGGATGTTCTCCGACGTTTTCCGCAGAAGGCCGTAATTTCCGAGCGAAAGCCACACGTAAATCGTGTAAACACGGAAGTTGGCTTAATGACCAATGCCTAATGATCATGCATTGAAGGTTATGGTCATATTCACACTCCGGACAAGTTTTGTTGCATTCCGTGCCTTTCCGGTTTGCCGTCGAAGTCATTTTGACCTATATCGGACCTTCTGTTCACTGCCCTAACTTCCGGATAAAATTATGAAGTTTTGGAGGGTGTGGTGGCTGATACGATGCTCTAGAAAGCTTCTTCGGCCTGTTATCTTTCCAACGCAACAAACGGCGTCGAATTCCGAGTTTGGGAGTGTTCGCAATGGCTTCCGGAAGAAAGACGCGCGAAACCAGTCCCATGCGCCCGGGTTCCTGATCACATGCGCCCGGGACCCAGGGCACATGGCCATGCGCCCTACCAGTGAGGCACCTGACCTCGTGCCCACACTTGAGGGCACATGCGCCCCACCTTTGAGGCACGTGGGAACCAGTTTTTCACCGGGACTCTACCACTCAACCGACGGACCGGATAACGCCGAAATTTTTGAAAAGATAGGATGCGCCCCCACTTGAGGGCACATGTGCCCTGGGGGTAGGGCACATGCGCCCTGGGGTAGGGCACATGCGCCCAGAACCAGGGCGCAATGAGCCTGTTTTTTAGTGCAGATCGCGACAGTTTTCTCCTATAAATTAACTCCGATTCCGGTCGTTCCAAAGGGAGGGGCATGACCCCCCAGGCATCTCAAGACGTCCTATCACCCTCCTGCATCAATTTTATGATTTTTAGAGAGAGAATTTCGAGTTTTTAGAGAGAGAAAAGTCGGTTCAAGAGAGAGGAAGGCTGTTCTGCAGGTGATCTGCCAAGTCTCTATTCTTCGACCTCTACAGCAGTGTGTGGACGTCTTATGCCTGAGCTCTATTCATCAAAGTTCTTCCTCTCCAAGTCTTCTTGAGTTTACAATAGACGGCACTTGATTCAGAGGTCGGGGCTGGTCGTGACGAGCGCAGAAGCAAAGTCGCGCCTGGCAGATCCTGGACTGCTGCTCGGCTTTTTCGACAACACAGATTTGGCTATATCTTCCTCTATTCAACTCAGAATCTTTCAGTTCTTTTTCCTATCTCTTTATTTCGTGATTCTCCATCCTTATATAATTTTTTTACATTTTTTTGCATTACTTTTACTCTGTTAATCCGAATAAGAAAAAAAGGGGGGTTAGAGATAACCCGAATCCGGTCAGTTTCTAGTCAATTGTGTGTTTTATGTCATTCTCTTTACATATACTCCACTTTGTCTAGTTCTAATTGTCTATTTCACTTGTTTATTTGTCTAGGTGCACAGAATATCAAGCACCCACACGTTGAGGACTCTTCTTCATCGGCCGGCCGAAGAAGGAGAAGCTTAAACTCACACTCTTCACGCTAAGGTACACACGGTCAATTTTAATTCTATAAATCGGAACCCACGGTTCCTGGCGACCACGTTTATTTCTTCTCACCCTCCTCCCACATGACCCGAACCATCTCTTTGGTGATCGAGCGACGCCAAGGGATGAAAGTTCGGGGATCAATGTGAGTGTGGGACCGAGGTGAGAATTGCTTTCCGAGCTTTATTCCTTTCTTTTCTCATCCCCTCTTGAGGTGACGATCTGGGTTCACGGACTTCCCTGAAAAGGAGAGGACCCCGTCGAATTTTCAGAGTCGACAGCTTTTGTGGCGACCACGGTGGGACGAGCAATGTCTTCAACCGTGGGTGCTAAGTGTTTTGTTTGCAACTAGTTCTAGTTCTAGACCGGTTCCCACGTGAGCCTTTCCTTCCTTCCACCTTTCTTAACTTCATGCAATCTCATAATTTATGATTTAACCCATATTTCATCAGATCTGAAGAGCCAAGTATGACGTTTATTTTCTGCATTTTATTTAAACCGGTTCCCACGTGAACCACCCTTTTCTTCTTAAACCGGTTCCCACGTGAACCAATCTCTTTCTTTAATTCGGTTCCCACGTGAACCAAACCCCTTTTTTTAGATCTATCCCCACTTGGATCAGATCTTTGTTCACCTTTAATTGGCCCCACGTGGCCCTCTTTTGACCATTCAAACCGGTTCCCACGTGACCCAGCCCCTCCTACCCAGAACCGGTTCCCACGTGAACCACCTTTACTTTCTACCCTGGTTCCCACATCGGTCCCCACGTGGACCACCCTTTTGCTTGGCTATCAGATTTGAACCCTCTTCTTTCCATCACCTTTTCACTATCTCCATTTGGCTCACATAAGAAACAAGTCTAGATTCTAGTTTCTAGTTGCTTATCTAGTTTCTAATTGCTTGTCTAGTGTTGATTGCTTGTTTAAGTTTATGCTTTGCTCATTACTTGCTTTATTACTTGATTGCATTCTCTGCTCCTTCTCTCTACCTCCTTCTTTTACACTTTTTGAGGCGGGAGCTCACTCTCCCATTTATCCCTCCCATCCAAAACACCCTCTTGGTGGATTCTGACCTCTCTTCTGGGATATTCCTTCCTAGTTGACTTGGTTGGCTTTCATCAAGGCCTCCGTAATTCCTCATACGTGGAGTATTCCTCTTCACGATCGGGTTGGTTGTACCACTCCCCAAAACCCGAAGCATCCTACGTTACCTACACGTGGTGAGATTGTGTGAAACCTAGGTCATTGGAGATTGGAGTTAGGATCCTAACCCATTTGTTGAGAGAATAATTCTTAACAAAATTCATAAACCTAAGGTTTAATCAAAATCATTGCGTAATCTTGCTTTCAAGTCTTTGCATAACTTGTTTGTCAAACAAAAATTCAAACCTCTAACTTTTTGCAAGATACTAAAAAAAACCAAAAAAGTTCTTTGTTTACTTTGTCAACTTGTTTTACTTTCTCCTAAGTTCAATGCAACTAAGGTCTGGAAGGCACGTTGGAATGGCGGAACAAGCTGAACATCGAGAGCACGAGATGGGTCACCAACCGATTCAGTCAGAAGTGCAAGAGGTCCCTCAACCATCTGCTCCCCGTGATGTTGAACAACTCTTTAGGGAGTTGTCTCTCTATACTGACCCAGAAACCTATGCCCGTATACAGTCCATGGTGAAGGGAAAAATGGCCTCGGATCAGGCTGAAACCAATCAAGTTGCCCTATCTCCTCGTCCTCTAGTTCAACCACCACTCATGCAGTCACCCTTTGTTCAATCACATGTTGTTCAACAATCAATGATTCAACCTCCTGTTGTTCAACAACCTATGATTCAACCATCTGCAGTTCAACCATCTGTGGTCCAACCCTCATTTGTCCAACCATCTTATTTCAACCATGTTGTTCCCCCAATCCACCAAGCCATGGGACAATCTTCAAATCATGTTCCTCAATTCCAGAACCACGTCTCTAACCACATACCCCAACCAGTAAACCAAGAACCTGCTCTCACCCAAGCAATCATGAATCAGCTCACCCAGATGAATGAACGTTATGAAGAGCTGAAATGTCGCCTGGACTCCAAGTCAGTGCCTGAGATTTCCATCCCTTCTCTGCCAGTCCTACACCTGCCACCTTCTGAGCTACCAGTTTATCGCCGCTACAATGGTACTGGCAATCCTTTTCTTCATCTTAAAGATTTTCTCTACGAGTCCTCATTCTGGAAAGATGATCGTAGGGTTCTTGCCTTCTTGTTCCGCCGATCACTAGAAGGGTCCGCATTGGAATGGTTCTACTCACTCGACTCCTTTGAGGCGGGGAGACTTCGACATTGTCAAGACAAAATTCTTGCAAAGATACGAGAGACCGGGTGGCACCGGCATGCTCCATCACGGATTTGATTGCCGAGAAGATGAAGCCCGAAGAGGACTTCATAAAGTTTGCCGATTCTTTGGAGGGCATTGGCGGAAAACCGACAGATGTGATTTCTGAAGGGGAACAAGTGAAGATGCTCATTGGAAACACTACACCTGCCTTGAGGAATGTCTTGATCATGCACCGTCCTACCACAATGAATGAACTCTATGACAGTGCCCGATACTTGCAAGCCCACTTCAAGGATGCCACAATGATAAACCCTTTTGATCATAAATCAAGAAACCTCAGGAAAACTCCCTCTGCACCAGTTGGGCCTACAACCGAAGGAGTGGTCAACAATGAAGCTGTAAATATTGTGGGGAACCAGGGAGGGAACCGTCAAAATCAGTACAGAAACCCACCACAGAACCCTTCCTATTACCCCCCTCAGCAACAGGTTAGGCCACCACAACCACGACAACCACAACAACCCCCTCAACCAGTAGCACAACCCCAGCAGCCTCGTCAACCTACCTACAATAGGGCACCGCCACCACCCAATCAGGCACCACGAAGGGGAGGTCCTAGGAGAGAGAACTACCAGCAACTCCCTTACTCCTTGACCGACATTTTCAATGTACTCATGGCGGAGAAACAGTTGGAATTGCCCAAGGAAAGAGAGGTTTGGCCTACAAATGTAGATATGTCCCGATACTGTGCTTACCACCGGTGTCCTGGTCACACTGTAGAAGTGTGCTTTCAATTCAAGAATTACATCCACGATCTGAATGACCAAGGAAGCATTGATTGGGCTCAAATGGGGGAATGCATACAAGCTATGAAGGCTAGGCAGCAGCAGCGGCAGCGTCCACCGGCTCAACCTCAACAACAACCTGGCTTGGGGATTGTTCAGAATCCGCTCCCATTACATGCTCCCGCTCCAGCACCGGCACCAGCACATCCAAACCCAGGAATTGGTCTAGTACACTCCATTGTCCAGGGAGAAGCCAGCCGTGCTCAAGGTTGGCAACTAGAAAACCAAAATGCAACCAAGCCTAACAACCCGCCTAGGCCTCCCGCTAGGAACCCTCCTAGACGGATAATCCGTGCACCTACTACTCCACGGCCACCACAAACCCCAATACCCCACCCACTTGCCGCCTCCTCTTCTCCCCGACCCTTCATTAGGTCAGCCCCCTCTCTAACTACACCTCCTTCAACCATTGCCACACACCGGCCCTTGCTCATCCGACCTCCACAATCACCACCATACCTGAACGCCCACCTACGAGCTCTATTACTCCAGGACCTCAACTTATCATACCACCAACACCACAACCAATCCCACAACCTACACCTTCATCAACTACTCCCGCACCCCGGCCTCTTCTTATTAGGCCACCGGTATCACCATCATTACCACCTCCAAATCCTACCCCTCTACCAACTAACCCCATCATCCCGTAACCATCGATCCCATTACCTATCATACTGCACCTACACCACCTGTTCCACCACAACCCACCCCGTTAACCCGTCACCTCTACCCGACCGCCAAATAGCCCCGGTACTTCGGAGTGGGAGGATGTTCCAGCGGCTCTTTCCCCAAGCCGGAACTCAACCGCAGGAGCCAGTGGAGGAGGAACAAGTGGAAGAACCATTGCCAGGCACGGCGTATGATCTGTTAAAACATTTGGATAAGACACCAGCCCGTATTTCTATACTTGAGTTGATCAAAAGATCAAAGGTGCACCAGGAGATTCTACAGCAGTACTTGCAAAGGGTCATGGTGAATGTAGATCTCCCACCTGAGAAGATCACTACAGTGTTAGCCCCTAGAAGTGAGCACCCAACACTCACTTTCTCTCAGGAAGAATTAGCAGATCCAGACTTCAGGAGATATTCTTTGCATGTGGTTGTTATCATCTGCAATGTCGAAGTGAAATCATGTTTGGTTGACACTGGAGCTTCTATCAACGTTATGCCGCCAGAAACTTTGCAGTTGTGTGGCATTTCTGAGCAAGAAATCAAGCCATCATGTGCCATGGTGACAGCCTACGACAACTCCAAGAAGTCTGCACGTGGGGTGGTCACTCTAGAAGTCAAACTTGGACCATGTACGGTCACAACGGATTTTCATGTTCTAGAATTGGATCCAACTTTTCGGGCTATACTTGGGAGGCCATACTTGGAGGCAATAGGAGCTGTGGCTTCAACAAACCACCAGTGCATAAAGTTTCCCTTTAAAGGACAGGTGGTCAAGGTGACTAGCATGCCTATAAGGGATGAGATGAATGATGTTTTTACATCACCCCTAGGTCTGTCAATACAACCCCAGATCTCAGTGGGAGAATTGCCAGAAGTCAGATGCATGACCGCCTCTCTACCAGACACACTGGGATGGCGGATGATGATGAAATTGGGCTATCAGCCTGGAAGAGGTTTAGGCAAGGACCTTAAAGGAATCACTCAGCCAATTGAAAAAGCGAAAAGGCCACGCAGGCAGGGGTTGGGATATGAAGAGGGTTCCATCCCAAGGAGGATCTTCCAGCCAGGATATGCCATGGGACTCCACACCTTCTTTATCAAAGGGGAGACCATGATGATGGCTGAAGATGGCAAAAGTTCCGTGATAGCTGTCAAGAGAAGAAAGGCTCCAGATGAAGAAGAAGAAGACTTGGAAGACATGTGCTTATCTTTGACTCGTCTATTCTCGAGTGGGGAAGAGTATCAAGAACCACCCAAGGTCAGACCAATCTTGGATCATCTTGTTAAGCATACTACCCAAGTCAAAACCATTCCACGAGGCCCAAATATAACAATCCCATGTTTAAACCTCGTACCTTTATTTCTAGATCTTTTGGATGGGCTTCAGGGCCCACTTACCTACATTGGGCCCATGTGCCCTCTTCAACCTTCCACTCTTATTGGGCCAGCTTGCCCATTTGCTTCCCTCATCAACTTCGAGACTGGGGGCTTTTCTCAACATAGGTTCACATGCCCATTTATTTCTAAGATCGGGTCCACGTACCCATTTACTTTTTTCATCAGCTTTGGACCCATGTGTCCACTTTCTGTTACCATTGGGCCCACGAGCCCCTTTTTCCCCTTTATTCTTAAGTTTTTCTCTCTATTAATTCAGTCATCTTCTAGCAAGTCTCGAGTCACTCAGGCTCATTCTATCTTTTTACTTGAAATTTCCAAAACGTCTTCTCTGAAATTCACATTTCCATCGAGGAGACATCTCTACTCATCCCAGAGGGTACTCCCAATGAGGGATCCCCCTTTTCTGAATCATTGATCGATTTGCTCGATCCCCCCTCCACTGTAAATACCACCTTTCCAGCTTTATCTTCAGTAGGTCAAGTTAGGTTAGGAAACAGGAAAGTCAGAGGTAAAGGAGTTCCGAACAGATGTTTGCAACAATTGGCACAGAAATGTGTACAGTCTTGACTGATCGGTTAGGGCGATGGCAGAGTTTCCTATCCCAATTTGATATCACTTAGGTCCCACGAAGGCAATTAAGGGCTATGCTATTGCTGAACACCTTGCCCATCATCCCATACCCGTCTTTGACCCAGTCCGGTCGGAGTTCCCGGATGACGAACTAATGTCAGTCCGAT
Organism: Cryptocoryne crispatula var. balansae; assembly: GCA_036172225.1. Taxonomy (NCBI): domain Eukaryota; kingdom Viridiplantae; phylum Streptophyta; class Magnoliopsida; order Alismatales; family Araceae; genus Cryptocoryne; species Cryptocoryne crispatula. The sequence goes on from CM069930.1 coordinate 13,146,175, forward strand.
CTTCCAATCTTTGGACATTATATTTTGACGGGGCTTTGAACTCTCATGGTAGAGGGATAGGTATTGTCCTTTTGTCACCTGAAGGTGTCACCATTCCACAAGCTTTTCAACTTAACTTTCCAGCAACCAACAACATAGCTGAGTATGAAGCCTTGCTGGCCGGGCTGGAGGCCGCTCATTTCCATGGTGCCACCGAACTGAGGGTGATAGGTGATAGCCAATTGATCCTACGCCAGGTCCTATCCAAGTACCGAACTTCTCATCCAAATCTCAAACCCTATCAGGAGCTCACCACCTGCTACATCAAGCTATTCTTCAAACTCACCTTTGTCCATGTCCCCCGCTCTCAGAATATCCTCGCCGATGCCTTAGCTTCACTAGCTTCATCTCTATCTGTACCGCTAGGCAGGCAAGTGCGGACTATCCACCTTTGTAAGAGGACAATTCCAGCAATTGAGGATGGACGTTTTCTGAAGGTTAAGAAGAGATTCAACAGAAAAGAATACTTGGAACATAAAGAAGAAATCTCCTTGATTGAGTTCGAAGAATTAGAAGAAGGTGAGAGACCTTGGTATGACGAGATTGCGAGGTATTGTCAAGATCAGTCATACCCACCTGGATCAACCACCAAGGAAAAGAAGGCAATCAGAAGAGTATCCCAGAGGTATACAATCCTAGGAGGAGTGCTCTATAAGAAAAGCCTAAGTGGAATCTTACTCAGATGTCTTGATGAAGAAGAAGCTGAGTTGGTACTGAAGGAAGCACATTCTGGAGTTTGTGGTGGTCATGTGAATGACCAAGCCCTTGCTAAGAAAATCATCCGACAAGGGTATTATTGGCCAACTCTAGAAGAAGACTGCTCCATCTTTGTCCGGCATTGTCATTCATGTCAACTCCATGCCGACAAGATTCACTCTCCCGCATCTTCCCTTCATCCAATTCATGCCCCATGGCCATTCGCCATGTGGGCTTTTGATATCATTGGCCCCTTGAGTGACCTCAACTCCGAAATGCGCTCAAAATCATTCATTCTGACGGCAATGGAGTACTTCACAAAGTGGGCTGAAGCGGAAGCATTCGTGGAGATTAAAGCGTCAACAGTTTGCTCCTTCATCAAGCGCAACATTCTGGCAAGGTTCGGGATCCCCAGCGACATTGTCACCGACAACGGGCCACAATTTCTTTCTCAAGATCTGCGTGATCTTGGCAACGTGTATTGCATTTCATTGCATCATTCATCTCCATACTATCCTCAAGGCGGTGGTCAAGCGAGAAGCCACCAACAAAACCTTAATCAAAATCATCAAGAAATCTTGTAAGTCTAGCAAGTTTGCCGGCGGCACGATAAGCTTGTAGATGCTCTATGGGCTTATCGTACTTCGTAAGGACTCCCCTTTGGACAAACCCCGTATGCTTTGGCATATGGGATGGAAACGATGGTCCCTTACGAAGTATTACTTCCATCTCTCCGAGTTCAGCTCAACAGGGATATTCCTGTTGATGAGAGAAGAGAATCTCTCCTTGCACAGCTTGAACTCTTGGATGAAAGAAGGCTAGCTGCCGCCGAGCATGCCCGGACTTATCAGAATAGACTCAAAAGGTTTTATCAAAACAGGGTGGTCGAGAGAAAGTTCGAAATTGGTGAGATGGTAGTCAAACGCATATTCGTTAAGCCAGGGTGTCCCCGCTTCAAGTTGCAACCTAACTCGGAAGGGCCTTTTGTAATCATTGAAAAGTATCCAGGTAATGCATATGAATTGACTAATGCAGATGGAGAAAAATTGAATCATCCTTGGAATGGAGTTTACCTCAAAAAGTACTTTCCATAAAAATGGAGAAACCACTGGTATAATTTCAAGTCATCGATCCTAGGTTGTTCGTGAGAAGTCAAGGGTAGGTACCATCCTACACACACAACACTTCCCGATCCTAGAATCCAGACAACCCGACACTTGCGAAAGGCAAGGCAGAAATCTAGAAATAGAAAGAGTACCCTTACCCTATTCTCTTCTACTCGGTCCAAGATAGGAAGAGAAGATTAGAGAGGGGTAGTATCGAAAACACTCGCCACCCTAGTAGGAGGCCGTCTCAGATGGTACAAAAGGGTGCCAAAAGATGGGCAATGAACCCCTCAGGTTAGAAAAAGAAAAAAAAAATGATCAACCTGTCTGAATGAGTACCCAGAATGATAGTCATGGCAAATGGCAGTAAAAGATGGGCAATGTCCCCACGGGTCAGAAACCTGTCCAAATATGTGCCACATAGAAAAGAGCAAAAAAGGAAGAAAAACCCAAAGAGGCCGAACCCCAATGGGTAATTTGAGTGAGAGTAGAGAAATCCCTCTCAACATCTTCAAACCCTATCAAGGACTTCCTCTATACTCTTCCTCCTTAAACCCTAGGGAAGGGTAAACCGACCAAATCCAGGTGGAATCCAAGCCGATCAAAGGAAGAAGGTTAGAAGGATTCTAGGTAGGGAACTTTGTTTTTGCACGTGGCATCTACCACTTGAGTCTTGACAAACTCCAAAGACCGATGAACTGTCTCAAATACCAGCATTTTCTCCACAAAAAAATGCATATTTCAAAAACCCCAAAAAAATGCATATTTTAAAAATAAAAAAAACACATATTTCAAAAATCCAAAAAAACTTGAATACTTTTGAAAATCCAAAAAAAAATGATTGTTTTCAAGAAAACCCAAAAAGAAATTTTTTTTGCTCAGTCATGATCATTGCCTTAGTTGCATCCATACTTATTTGATTGTCATGCATATTTCCATTTCTGCATTGCATATCCTTCTACTTTAATTACCTTGTTAAGAAGGCTCTCCCCCTTGACCTAAGTCAAAGTTGACCATAATGGGCAAAGGGAGGAGTCCTGATGAAGATCTAATCTCCTTCTGTCAAGTGTTTCAGGCATTTCAATACATGAGAGGAGAGGATTCACACCATGACAGGTAAGTTCTCTCAACCTCCCATTTCATTTTAAGTCATTTGTTTAATTCCACCTTGTTGAGAAGGCTCCTCCCTTTGACTCAAAATCAAGGCATACGATATACAGGCAAAGGGATGAGTAATGATAAAAATTTAATCATTTTCATTAAGTATTTGCAGGAGCTGAAGAAGCAAAAGAGAAGGGTGATCAGGTAGAATTTTTTCTGAAAAAAAAAAAAAATGGCCTCAGGGCGCATGTGCCCTCATATGGGGGCACATGGCCAGGTGCCCCCGATCGGGGGCACATAGACAAAAAAATTCGAAAAATTTAGAAAAATCTCAAAAATTCAAAAATTGTCTATAATGTTAAAAGTGAAATTTTTTGCTAAAGTAACCATCATAAAAAACTTTATTTTGACCTTCAAATGATGGTTCAAATAGTAAAATCCTCCGTTGATCATTTCATGAACAATCTGATTCATATGACAATTCTGTCTGTTGGGTACTAACTAAAAATGTGCGAGCAACCTTTTTAGTCCTAACAGTGAATTGGCGAGATCGATGTTCCCCAAGGAACGTCATGCCAACCTTACGGCGAAAAGAAAGGAAGCACCACCTGAACATTCTCATGGTGTTGTATTCCGTCAGAAGGCAAGACAAGGATGGACCAGAGATGCTGATGAACCAGGCGGTCGATGCAACTTAACTGAAGATTTCATCCTCAGCTTCTCATCAATCTCACATCACATCACCACCATCACTTCATTTTTGCACTTCACATCACTCTTACCATTTGTCACCTAGTTATGTTAGGTTCATTTATATTATATGCATTAATGTTGAAGACCTTGAGAGTGAAGATGACTGGGCCCGAGGTCCCCTTCAACAAAATCTACGATGGCTTGGTCATTTCTTCACACTCACGGATAAGCCAAAATTGAACATTGGAGGGACGATGGTTCCTAATCGGGTGTCTTGACCTCCAATAGACAATCTATATCTTCAACTATTTTCTACATGATTTTCTATGTGTTCACATCCATCTCATTTTCTTTCATCATCGTTACCAATTCTATTTCATTATGTTTTCTCTTTCTTTTATTTCATCATGTTTTCTTCTTTCTTTTATCCCTTCATGTTTTATTCCTTTCTTTTTGTTCCACCATGTTTATTCTGTCCTTTTTTTATCCCATCGTGTCTTTTATCCCACCGTGTCGTGGCAGTTGTCATGCCATTGTTTCTTCTTCCCCATCATTCTATGTTAGTCCCACTATTATCTTTCAATCCCACTATGGCTTAAATCTGTCTTGTCGTTTTCCAAATACTTGATTTTCTGCTAGAGCGTGATTCATGGTTTTCACGATACCCGAGCAATTTTTGTTTTGCTTAAAACGAACCCTTTTAGAACTTGAGGTTCTTCCACTCAGAATTAAACTGAGTATTTTGGTGAACTTGAATGAACTTGAGATTCCAAATATGATGGATTGGTATTATTTTCATTTTAAGATCAACTTCTCTTTTACAAACTTTAGCCCATCACAGTACAAGAACACCGCAAAGTTCGGGTTGCTGGCTGATGATGAACCTACGAATTCGAGGACTCCTCACCACGCTGAGGGTTGGCTACATCCTTTTATCCTTTATACTTTACTTTTTTATCTCTCGTGCCAAGGGCATGTCTTTTACCAATCAATTATGTGAGGTTTTGATAGAACATGAAAGCAATCTAGAATACTCAGAGAGATTCATATTGCTGGATCAGGTAGATAAGCGTGTCTATATCTACACCTTGATGCCACCTTTTCAGTTCATCACCATTCCATTCCTCTACATTCATCTACATTCACTTGCATTCCATTACAGTTCACTCCGAATCACTCCGCTTCATTACATGCCACTCCCTTACAAAGCCGACATCAAGGCGAGGCAAGCTGTAGACACGCCAAATTTGCTTAATTCAGAGCATAAAACTCATGTTTTATAGGGTAACACGCATGATTGATCATATGATGATGCCGGGTCCTTTTAAGTTGATTTGGAACTTCGCCGAACGAAATCGGATGTTCTCCGACGTTTTCCATAGAAAGCCGTAATTTCCGAGCGAAAGCCACACGTAAATCGTGTAAACACTGAAGTTGGCTTAATGACCAATGCCTAATGATCATGCATTGAAGGTTATGGTCATATTCACACTCCGGACAAGTTTTGTTGCATTCCGTGCCTTTCCGGTTTGCCGTCGAAGTCATTTTGACCTATATCGGACCTTCTGTTCACTGCCCTAACTTCCGGATAAAATTCTGAAGTTTTGGAGGGTGTGGTGGCTGATCCGATGCTCTAGAAAGCTTCTTCGGCCTGTTATCTTTCCAACGCAACAAACGGCGTCGAATTCCGAGTTCGGGAGTGTTCGCAATGGCTTCCGGAAGAAAGACGCGCGAAACCAGTCCCATGCGCCCGGGTTCCTGGTCACATGCGCCCGGGACCCAGGGCACATGGCCATGCGCCCTATCAGTGAGGCACCTGACCTCGTGCCCACACTTGAGGGCACATGGGCCCCACCTTTGAGGCACGTGGGAACCAGTTTTTCACCGGGACTCTACCACTCAACCGACGGACCGGATAAGGCCGAAATTTTTGAAAAGATAGGATGCGCCCCCACTTGAGGGCACATGTGCCCTGGGGGTAGGGCACATGCGCCCTGGGGTAGGGCACATGCGCCCAGAACCAGGGCGCAATGAGCCTGTTTTTTAGCGCAGATCGCGACAGTTTTCTCCTATAAATTAACTCCGATTCCGGTCGTTCCAAAGGGAGGGGCACGACCCCCCAGGCATCTCAAGACGTCTTATCACCCTCCTGCATCAATTTTATGATTTTTAGAGAGAGAATTTCGAGTTTTTAGAGAGATAAAAGTCGGTTCAAGAGAGAGGAAGGCTGTTCTGCAGGTGATCTGCCAAGTCTCTCTTCTTCGACCTCTACAGCAGTGTGTGGACGTCTTATGCCTGAGATCTCTTCATAAAAGTTCTTCCTCTCCAAGTCTTCTTGAGTTTACAATAGACGGCACTTGATTCAGAGGTCGGGGCTGGTCGTGACGAGCGCAGAAGCAAAGTCGCGCCTGGCAGATCCTGGACTGCTGCTCGGCTTTTTCGACAACACAGATTTGGCTATATCTTCCTCTATTCAACTCAGAATCTTTCATTTATTTTTCCTATATCTTTATTTAGTGATTCTCCATCCTTATATAATTTTTTTACATTTTTTTGCATTACTTTTACTCTGTTAATCCGAATAATAAAAAAAGGGGGGTTAGAGATAACCCGAATCCGGTCAGTTTCTAGTCAATTGTGTGTTTTATGTCATTCTCTTTACATATACTCCACTTTGTCTAGTTCTAATTGTCTATTTCACTTGTTTATTTGTCTAGGTGCACAGAATATCAAGCACCCACACGTTGAGGACTCTTCTTCATCGGCCGGCCGAAGAAGGAGAAGCTTAAACTCACACTCTTCACGCTAAGGTACACACGGTCAATTTTAATTCTATAAATCGGAACCCACGGTTCCTGGTGACCACGTTTATTTCTTCTCACCCTCCTCCCACATGACCCGAACCGTCTCTTTGGTGATCGAGCGACGCCAAGGGATGAAAGTTCGGGGATCAATGTGAGTGTGGGACCGAGGTGAGAATTGCTTTCCGAGCTTTATTCCTTTCTTTTCTCATCCCCTCTTGAGGTGACGATCTGGGTTCACGGACTTCCCTGAAAAGGAGAGGACCCCGTCGAATTTTCAGAGTCGACACCGACGGTCAATAATGTCCCACCACTTATCGAAGTCAGACACAGTTTTTACAATCTCATCCTTTGCCCTATCTATTGCATCGTATAGATAGCCCATGTCCGCTTCTCTATCACCGTAGACTATCCTTATCACCTTCACTATAGGACTTACAGTGCTCAATGTCTTCTTCACAACTTTCCAGAAATATCCGCTCTCAATTGTTTCCTCAACTTTCCTCCCTTTCCGCTTATCTGACGGGTTACATCTAGCTAACCAAGTACCCCACCCCGGTGAGATGACCATGTGACAAAGAGCCCTCCTATGAGTCAATAGACTCTCTAAGGAGATATAATGGGAGGCGAAGCGGGTGGCACCAGGTCTGATAAGCTCTCTTCCCTTCGTATGTTCCCTTATTAGGTTAAGGATGAAGTTGTGGTTGTAGATGAATGATGAGATAAATTGGTCTAACTTCACAACCCGGTCTATTTGACTATCTTTGCAAATGTCCTCTAACATTAAATCTAGAGAATGTGCAGAACATGGTGTCCAATACAATTTCGATCTCTTGACCATCAACATTTGACCAGCTGCTTTGTATGCAACCGCGTTGTTCGTAACTACTTGGACAACCCTGTCCTCCCCTATCTCCTGGATAACTCCATCTATCAACTCAAAAAGATATTCGGAGTTCTTGACCTTCCCTGATGCATCAACCGACTTCCAAAGCACAGTGCTGGCTTGACAATAAACTAGAAAGTTTATCATCGTCTTTTTAGTTATACCTGTTAAGAATAATATTAACAAATTAGGTATAACGTAAAACAAATTAAGTAAAATCATTTGTAAAGTGAGCTTACCGGTCCAACCATCTGTCATCAACGTACAACCTCTTTCATCCCAAATCCTTTCAAAGGACTTGACGTACTTTCTTGTATCGTCCACCTCCATGGGAAGATATATGTTGTATATCTCTTTTGGGTTAGGTCCAGGCACTCCTTTTCCATCATCACCGATGGTGTCGATCATGTTTTCATAGTACGGTCCCTTGGCAGCATTTGCCGGTATACTATGATAGAAGAACCACCTTGATGTCGCTCGTCCGATCTTTTCTTTGCAAATTTTCAAATTCTTCAATGCCGTCGTTATTGATGTTTGGCGTTGCCGTGGTCGGGTGACAACGGGATCAACAAGACCCACTCTTGGGTCATCATCTCGAGTGAGATCATGAATCTCCTCCTCCACAGATGGGTTAGATCCCCTTCCACTCCCGGATCCTTGACCAATTGATCGGCCGGTGCGGCGCAAATGGTCTTCGTCGGCGAATGACTTCCGACTTGCCTCCATAGCCCGATAAAGATCCTCTAATTTTCAAACATAGAAGTAAAGAAGGTAATAAACTTATTAGGGAAAGAGATAAATAATACATAATACATACCATCTTCGAGGCCTATATCACGATGAATGTTCAAACGCTCTTGTCTGGTTCCATATATGTGTACGGAATGTCTTGCCGGTTCGGCAATTTCTTCCCGAACTGTATCCTTATGCCGCTTTGAAGTTCCCTTCATCGCTTCCAATTCTAGTAGATGCCGTCGGAATTGTGCTCTTACCTCTGGTGGAGCACGAGAGCAAGGGAGCACATTGCCCTTCATTCCGGCAAGGTGGTGTTTTAATCTAAAAATACCCCCGTGCATAACTTTATCACAGTATTTACATTGCACTTTCCTGGCCGTCATGGACAGTAAAGTGCAATGTAGCCAAGCCGGATCATTCTGGGTTGACCCAGTAACTTTGGTGTCACCACTTGGAGAAGCCATGGTGAACCAAAGTAAACAACAAGGAGAAGAACAACTAAACAAGTTAACCTTCACTAAATAAAATAAGGACCTTGGGGGGGTGGGAATTAGCCTTAAAACATAAGGCTTAGAGGGCTTAGAATGAGGGGGGAGGGGTGGGTATGAGAGCCTCCCTTGGGGGCCTTATATAGGCCCCCAAGGGGCGCAAGGGGGGCATCAAGAACCCCCCTTGCTTGCCCCCCATGGGAAGCAATTCATTGCTTCCCGTGGGGGGCAAGGATCCGCTGCAGGATCCTGGGGTTGCGCGACCCAGTCACTGGGTCGCGCGACCCGACGATCGGGTCGCGACCCGAGGGGATCCCCCGCTCGGGTCGGACCAACCGGATCCTGATCGGGCTGGTCGGCCCAAATTCCGACCGGATCGAGATCCGGGTCGCGACCCGGATCCCGATCTAGCATTCCATGATCTCCGGTGCTCGAGCGATGCCGTGAGATGAAAGTTCAGGGATCAATGTGAGTGTGGGACCGAGGTGAGGACTCTTTACCGCTTTCTGAGTGTTTTTTGATTCACTCCCTTTCCCCCATTCCATCATCACCTTCTCTTGAGGTGCCGATCAGGAACCCGTTTCCAGAGTCGACAGCTTTTTGGAGACCAAGATGGGACTACCAATGTCTTTAACCATGCTAGCTTGATTTGTTTGTGCAACTAGTTTCATTCTAATTCAGTTCTAGTCAGTAGATTATTTGTTTGTTGCATGATTGCTTGTCTCGTTTGCATATCACATGCTCAATTTACTTTCTTCATTTCATTTCATGTTTTTGCATATTGATTACTTCTTCTCTTCTTACCCTCCATTTTTACTTTTGCACTAGCTTTTTGCATCGTGTACCGGACTTGTTCCGATCCGTAGGCATTCGAGGCGGGAGCTCTCTCTCCCAACACACCCTCACCCTCCAAACACTCTCTTGGTGGATTCTAACCTCTCTTCTAGGATATTCCTTCCTAGTTGATTTGGTTGTTTCTATCAAGACCTCCGTAAGTTCCCATCCGTGGAGTATTCCTCTCCATACGATTGGGCCGGTTGTACCACTTTCCCAAAACCTGAAGAACCCAAGTACCTACTCGTGGTGATTGTTTGATAACCTTAGGTCTTGAAGATTGAAGCAATAGGAACCATACTTGAGTGAACAATTGCTAACAATCTATCTAATCTAAGGCTGGAACCCAAAAATTGTTGAGTAGTCATTTTAAAACTTTGTTTGCATTACTTGCTTGCTCACCAAAAATTGAAAACAACCAAAAAATTCTTCTTGCAAAACACCTAAAAAACAAAACAAAAAACTCTTTAATTTTGTGTTTAACTTGTTTTCCAAACAACCAAATTGAAACAAAAAAATCAAACAAAACAAAACATAACAAAAAAATTTTTAATTGTGTGCTTGACTTGCCCTTCTTTTTTTAACCATCTTTGAAGAAAGATCGACAGGATGCCCATGATGCTAGACTACTACAAGACGGGTCACTACATGCTACAGCAACCCATGGTCCAACCAGAGGGCCATGTTAATGCCATCAGGGAACCCGAAATTCAAGATCCCACCCATCAGCCTGCTCCGCTCAGCATGGAGCAACTCCTTCAGGGTCTATCTCTCCACCTTAATCCTAAATCCTTCTCAATTGTGCAGTCCCTAGCAAAGGGCAAGACACTTGTCAATCATGGTCCAGCCAAAGTCAACCGAGCTGCCTCACCTCCCTAATTGGCAGTTCAACCTCTTACCATAACCCCACCTGGGCAGTCCTGCCATGCTACTTCATCTACTCACCTTATTGTGGGTCATTCTTTATCTTGCACACCAACCCACTCCTCCCATCCTAGTACCATGGTGATGGCCTACGACAACTCCAAAAAGTTTGCATGTGAGGTGGCCACTCTAGAAGTTAAACTTGGACCATGTACAGTCACAACGGATTTTCATGTTCTAGAATTGGATCCAACTTTTTGGGCTATACTTGGGAGGCCTTATATGGAAGCCATAGGATTTGTGGCTTCAACAAACCATCAGTGCATAAAGTTTCTCTTTAAAGGACAAGTGGTCAAGGTGACTAGCATGCCTATAAGGGACGAGCTGAATGATGCTTCTTCGCCCTTAGGACTATCAATACAACCCCAGATCTCAGTGAGAGAATTGCCAGAAGTCAGATGCATGACCGCCTCTCTACCGGACATAGTGGGATGGCAGATAATGATGAAATTGGGCTATCAACCTGGAAAAGGTTTGGGTAAGGATTTTCAAGGGATCACTCAGCCGCTTCAATCTACGGAAAGGCCATGCAGGCAGGGGTTGGGATACGAAGAGGATTCCATCACAAGGAGAATCTTCCAGCCAGGATATGTCATGGGACTCCACACATTCTTTATCAAAGGGGAGACCATGATGATGGATAAAGATGATAAAGGTTTCATTACAGCTGTTAAGAGAAGGAAGGCTCCAGATGAAGAAGAAGACTTGGAAGATCTGTGCTTATCTTTGACTCGTTTGTTCTCAAGTGGGGAAGAGCACCAAGAACCACTCAAGGGCAGACCAATCTTGGATCATCCTTTTAAGCAAGCTACCATCCAAGTCAGCACCATTCCACGATACCCAAATACAACAATCCCATGTTTAAACCTCGTGCCATTACTTTTAGATCTATTGGAGGGGCTTCCAAGCCCACTCCCTCCCACCAAACTGACAACTCACTTTCAACCTTCTATTCTCACTGTGCCTGCTTGCCCATTTACTTTCCTCATCAACTTTAGAACTGAGGGTTCTTTCTAGCATGGGCTCACAAGCCCATTCATTTTTTAAATCGGGTCCACGTACCTGTTCACGTTTTTCATCAGTTTTAGGCCCATGTGCCCATTTTCTGTTACCATCGGGCCCATGAGCCCCTTTTTCCCCTTTATTCTTAAGTTTTTCTCTCTATTAATTTCGTCAGTTTCTAGCAAGTCTTGAGTCACTTTGACTTATTCTATCTTTTTACTTGAAAATCTCAAAAAAAAATGTCTTCTCTGAAACTCACATTTCCATCGAGGAGACGTCTCTACTCATCCCAGAGGGTACTCCTAATCAGGGATCCCTTTCTTCTAAATCATTGATCGATTTACTCGATCCTCTTTCCACTGTAAATACCACCTTTCCAGCTTTATTAGGTCAGGTTAGGTTAGGAAACAGGAAAGTCAGAGGTAAACAAGTTCCAAGTAGGTATCTGCAACAATTGGCACAGAAATGCATAGAGTGTGCAAGGCTGCCAAACTTTTTAAAGAATACCATCTAGCTAGATGAAATCCGATATGAGGAAGAGCATAACATAGATCATACTTTGGGAGTATATGAGGTGGTATCAGAAAAGGATCCTGAATCTGAGGATGAAATCGAGGACTTGACTGATGCGTATGCATCTGGACTTAGAAGATTTGAAGAACCATCAGCCACAGGGAATGAACCAACCAAGGAACTGAATCTAGCAACCCTGGAAGATCCTAAGACTGTCCTCCTCAGTGCAAACCTCACTCCCTCAGAAGAACAACATTTGATCAATGTTTTAGAAGAATACAAGGACACGTTTGCATGGACATATGAAGACATGCCAGGGTTAGATAATTCATTGGTTGAGCATAGATTAACCTTGAAACCTGGAACTACCTCGGTTAAACAAAAGCTCAGGAGATTCCACCCTGATATTGCACTCAAAATGAAAGAAGAGGTTGACAAACTACACCAAGAAAAATTTATTAAAGTCGTTCTATATCCGCAATGAGTGGCTAACATAGTCTCTGTTACGAAGAATGATGGACGGATTCAGATTTGCATAGATTTCAGAGACTTGAACTGAGCATGTCCTAAGGATGATTTTCCTTTACCTCATATTGATGTTTTGATCGATAACACAGCTGGATTTGAAATGCTTTCATTCATGGATGGCTATTATGGATACAATCAGATCCGATTAGCTAAGGTGGACCAAGAGAAGACCTCGTTCACTACACCTTGAGGAACATATTGCTATGTTGTCATGCCCTTTGTGTTAAAGAATACTGGTGCTACATATCAGAGGGCTATGATGGCTATCTTTCATGACATGATGCACACCCTTGTAGAGGTGTATGTGGATGATTTGGTTATCAAGTCCAAGAGTTGGGAAGATCATTCTGAAGTACTAAGAAAAGTTTTTCAACGAGCTAGAGAATACAAGCTGAAAATGAACCCTGAGAAGTGTACATTTAGAGTTTCATCAGGAAAACTACTAGGGTTCATAGTAAGCAAAAGGGGCATAGATATCGACCCAAACAAGGCCAAAGCAATTATTGGTATGTCTCCCCTGAAGAATATGAAAGAGTTTCGAGGATTTATTGGGAGGCTACAATTTGTCCGCCGATTTATCTCACAACATTCCCAAAGGTGTAAGCCTTTCTATGAGTTAACCAAGGTGGGGGCCGAGTTTAAATGGGATTCGAAGTGCCAAGAGGCATTTGATGGGTTGAAAACATACTTGGAATGTCCCCCTGTATATAGACCACCAATTCCCGACAAGCCCTTGGTCCTCTACATTTCAGTTCTTGAGAACTCTCTTGGGCCAGTCCTTGCACAAGTTGATGAAGAAGGGAAAGAACGAGCTACTTACTACTTGTCCAAGATGTTTGATGCTTGTAAGTTGAAGTACACTGTGGTAGAAAAGACCTGTGCTACTCTTGTTTGGGTGGTTCAGAAACTCAAGCATTATTTTCTTGCTCACCAAGTCAAGCTCATTGCTTGTATCAATCCCATTAAGTTTCTATTAGAGAAGACAATTTTGACTGATCGGTTAGGGCGATGGAAGAGTTTCATATCCCAATTTGATATCACTTATGTCCCATAGATGGCAATCAAGGGCTATGCTATTGCTAAACACCTTGCCCATCATCCCATACCCGTCTTTGACCCAGTCAGGTCGGAGTTCCCGGATGACGAACTAATGTCAGTCCGATCTTCCAATCTTTTGACATTATATTTTGACGGGGCTCTGAACTCTCATGGTAGAGGGATAGGTATTGTTCTTCTGTCACCTGACGGTGTCGCCATTCCATAGACTTTTTAGCTCAACTTTCCAGCAACAAACAACATAGCTGAGTATGAAGCCTTGCTGGCTGGGCTGGAGGTTACTCATTTCCATGGTGCCACTGAACTGAGGGTGATAGGTGATAGTCAATTGATCCTACGCCAAGTCCTATCCAAATACCGAACTACCCATCCAAACCTCAAACCCTACTAGGAGCTCACCACCTGCTACATCAAGTTTTTCTTCAAACTCACCTTTGTCCATGTTCCATATTCTCAGAATATTCTCGCCGATGCCTTAGCTTCATTAGCTTTATCTTTATCTGTCCCGCTAGGCAGGCAAGTGTGAACTATCCACATCTGTAAGAGGTCAATTCTAGCAATTGAGGATGGACATTTTCTAAAGGTTAAGAAGAGGTTCAACAGAAAGGAATACTTGGAACACAAAGAAGAAATCTCCTTATTTGAGTTGGAAGATATAGAAGAAGATGAGAGACCTTGGTATGACGAGATTGCGAGGTATTGCCAAGATCAGTCATATCTGCCTGGATCAACCACAAATGAAAAGAAGGCAATTAGAAGAGTATCCCAGAGGTATACAATCCTAGGAGGAGTGCTCTATAAAAGAAGCCTAAGTGGAATCTTACTCAGGTGTCTTGATGAAGAAGAAGCTGAGTTAGTGCTAAAGGAAGCACATTCTAGAGTTTGTGGTGGTCTTGTGAATGCCCAAGCCCTTGCTAAGAAAATCATCCGACAAAGGTATTATTGGCCAACTCTAGAAGAAGACTGCTTCATCTTTGTCCGGCACTGTCATTCATGTCAACTCCATGCCGACAAGATTCACTCTCCTACATCTTCCCTTCATCCAATTCATACCCCATGGCCTTTCGCCATGTGGGCTTTTGATATCATTGGCCCCTTGAGTGACCTCAACTCCGAAATGCACTTAAAATCATTCATTCTAACGGCAACAGAGTACTTCAAAAAGTGGGCTGAAGCGGAAGCGTTCGTGGAGATTAAAGCATCAACAGTCTGCTCCTTCATGAAGTGCAACATCATTACAAGGTTCGGGATCCCCAGCGACATTGTCACTGATAATGGTGTAAGGAATCGTCCATAAAAATTTGGTGCAGCAGAAGCAACGATTCCTATGGGTTCATTTAGAATCTGTCTTAATCGAACCGAACGACAAAAACCAAAAACTGATTAAATCGGGTTCGAATATACCTGATAGGGATTCATATAATCCCATGGAGAGGAAGAAGATGAGCTTCTTAAGCTCTTCAAACCATTCAAGTGTCCGGTCTCCAGCAGTATCCACATGAACTTCATTCACAGTAGGTTCTCCCTTCGCGCCGGCCTTGAGAACTCTTCCCGAACGTAGCTCCATCGACCATGGACACCTTCTAGAGAGAGGAGGGGGTAGGGAGGAGGCTAGGGACGTGGTTTTCACCATTGGCTTGATGGGGTTTGGCTGAAACCATTAGTATTTATAGAGAATTATAGAATTTTTCATAAAAACCCAAAATCATTATAAATTACGCCCTTGCCCCTGTACTTGTGGATAAGTCCATTTGTGTGTGACCCACTAGGCCCAATAGTCTATTTGGTTGAGACCTAAATAAAATAGAACAATTCTATTTAATTTAATTAAATCCATTATCCAATAACAAATTAATCGGCCTACCGATCATGAAGGGTACAAGCCACATCCCATGATCCCAAATGACTATAGGGATAATCTTATCTTCATTGAGCCTTTCCATCATCGGTTACCGCATAGATATAAACCCTCATCAATCCAATGTCCCTGTCGAAAAGGAGTACGGCATCGACTGTGAACTCCTTAGTGTACCGACTCTATAGGATCTTGTACTCGGAATTGAATCAATTGGAAAACTCCTTTTTCCAATCATCCTATCTACCATGGCCATGTATTTAGAGTACTATCCCATAGGACATTCACTCTCACTTACCGAGAGTGGACGATCCCTTGTTGTTCGCTCAATTACCTCCATCGGGTTTTCCTTGTGCCCGATCCATCGCTATACTGGACCATCTATATGGTGATCCATAAGACAATGGTCAAAGCACAAGTTTCACCCAACAAGGCATCTTTGGCGACTCGTGTCAAAGGTCCAACCATGCAACCATGATGATAGAAAACCCTGATAGACAGTTCGGTAAGATACCATTCAGAGTTTCTAATTCGGTCAGTTCAGTGAACTCATTCAACTAATGAGCACTTGTATGTGTATCTCAATGTCTCCACACTAATGACCAATGAGATCAGTCGTCCTCATCACATGAGAAGACATCGCATACACTAGTATATCCAGATCCTTGATGTCTTGTCTCAAGTATCCTATGACTAGGAACATTTAGATCAAATACCTCTAGATGATCAATCTCATTATCATAATATCATCATGATTTAATCATCATTGTATTTGATCAAGGACTTCATTATGATATTTGCATCTAATAAGAGCTTATAATGAAGATTTACCTAATTAATTGAATAAGATATATCTAGAAATGTCAAATCATATCATATATAATTGGCTTGTAGGGCATACATTTCTATCAATGTCCCACTTGCACTAAAGCCAATCACCCATCTGGCTGATCTGTATCAGCTCGAGGTGAAACTCAAACACTCTTTGAGTAACTGCTTCAGTTAGTGAATCTGTAATGTTATTAGCGGTAGATACTTTATCTTTAATTATATCTCTATAAGCTGCAATCTCTCTGATTGTATGGTATCACCATAGATGTTCTAACTTCTGATGAGACATCGGTTCTACCTCATCGTTTTCTCAAAACAATGATACACTTTCAGAGAAAATTGGGATAATCCCATATCAAATATATAGATTAAAATCTTCATTTAGACTACTTCTTAAGTAGTGTGCAACCTCTATGTAAACTTGTTTATATATGTTGTAGAATTTATAGTGTTCTATCGCATAGAACTCTTCCAACTTACTGCACCACCATTATTCTGACTTAATATCAAACTTATTTGATTAGAAGCCTGTGTTTGTAAAACTACAAGACTTCAAGTCTTATCCTCCAATGTATAGAGATATATTCTTTGTACTTCTCAAGTACCAAATGATATATCTCTAAACTATCCAATGACTCTCACCTGGATCCTCCTGATGAATGCTCATAACACTTAGAGCATTAATCATTTTATGTACGTAGTATCATAAATGTGATAGACCCTATGACAAAAGCATAAGGGCTCTACTCATGTGATTCCTTTATCTCTCAACAAGTCTACAAAGACAACATTTTAGAGAGATCAACTCCACACCACATAGGTAAGAAACCTATCTTGGAGTTTATCATGTCAAACCCTTTGACTATGGTGACTACGTACATTAACTGGGCATTGCTTTTAGATCTATCTCCATAGATCTCAAAACCCAAATTATGTTTGGAGGATTAATTTGATAGCTAGGCTCACTTATGATAGCATACCTACTTCATTCTTAATGAGTAGTATGTCATCAACATAAAATGTCAAGAAAGTAATAGTACTCCCACTTATCTTCTTGAATACACAAGTCTCCTCTTCGTTCTTAATGAAGTCATAAGATTTAATCTCATTAAACCTTATATAGGATCTATAAGAAGTTTTACTTCAGTCCATAAATGAACTAAAAACACACTCTTCTTGGATGTTATTGGGACTTGATTCTCTATAGTTGTATCATATACACCTATTCCTCAAAATACCTTAGAGGAACACTATCTTAACATCCAATTAGCTTATCTCATAATCATAGAGTGTAACAATTAAAATTCAAATGGATTAATTCATAAAATAGGTAAAAGATCTCAACATAGTCAACCATTTGACTTCGATGATATCCGTTTCAACTATTCTCACCTTTGAAGGTATCTACCTTCTAATCCACTCCAATCTATTCTTTAGCGATCCATTTATTCCTTATGGATACTATACCCTTAGGTGGATCTATCAAGTTCTAAACTTGATTAGAATAGATAAAGTTTATATCATATTTTATTGTCTCTTCCCATTTATGAATCAATATCTCATATTGGTTCTATATAGATCTTAGGATCAATATCCTTATTATCTTATTCCTCATTTCATCTATCAAAGATATGTCTCACATATCTCTTAGGTTGAATGGACACAAGTAAAGACCTATGAATTGTCTTTATGTAATTATTAACTAGCACCTTAATAGAAGTGTTATTGGGTTGTGGGACTGAAACATCTTCCATATATACCTTACTCCCACTATCTTTCTTAAGAAAGAACTTTTCCTTTAGAAATATAGTGAGCTGAGCAACACATACCCTTGTTCATAAGGGTGGTATATTAATATCCAGAAGTTTCCTTAGGATATCCCACAAGCCAACACTTCATAGTATTATATTCCAACTTGTTAGAGTTATACTTCTTCACCAGGTCGGACATTCCAAAACCTTAACTTGCTTAAGGTCAAGTTTTAACCCCTTTTCCATATCCTATATGGAATAATCAGAACAGACTTAGAAGGTACCTATTAAGATCAAGTGGTTATAATGAGTACTTAACCAAAAATATACAAAGAGGAAATTTGCAAAGCTTGTCATTGTTCATATTATGTCCTACATAATATGGCTTTTCATTTTAGCTATTCAATTAATCTAAAATGTGTAAAGAGGTGTCCTTTAAAATTAGATTCTATTATCCTTCAAATATATGTGAATTATGTACTTAAGTATTCCCCTCCTTGATCTCATCAAAGAGTTCTAATACTTGTTCCATTAGTATCTCTACTTCATTCTTAATCGTAGATAATTTCTCAAAGGTCTTAGATTTGTACTTCATAAAGTACATGTATCCATACCTAGAGACATCATCTTTGAAATAATGAAGTAGAAATATTCTTCTTAGGCCTTACTAGATATGGGCTAACATATATCTAGATGTACGAGTTCTAATAACTCATTAACCCATTCTCCATGTCTATATAAAGCTAAAGTGTAGATTGATCTAAATCAACCCATTTCCTCTTAAAAGGAGTATTCACACAACATGAGAGCTAACATACCAAATATGATTAAACAATTCATTAAGCTCCCACTGGCAAACACTTTGCAATTCAATCTATTAGAACATCTATCAATTCAATAGCTTAGAATAAATCAACATTTATTTAAGTAGGAAATCATATAATGTTCTTATAGAAGGATATAGTAGCAATCTTAATTATTAAGACATCTCCATAAGGCTATTAAAGATTTGTACCTCCCACTAGTAATGATGCAACTTTTGCACCATTTCATATGTAGGTCAACATCTTCTTTATTAAGCCTTCATTTACTTGTCATCATCTACAACTCCTTGTAGATATAAGATGCATATCTGGTATATCATACTATTAGATGCATCCATAGTATCTAATATTATGATATAGACATATAGTATCTAATACTATTAAGTGTATATTTAAAACAAGTAAGTTGTTGGCATCAAATTTTTCCGCTTAGCTTGCTTGATACAAGTTTCAGCAATGCCGAAGCCGGTGCATAAAATCTGACCCAGATTCAAAAAATTCATGAATAGATGATGTAAACAGGCTTTGGAAATGCCTTGGCATGGCTTTACATGTTACAAATGTCCAAGATAATGTGCTCATTACATAGCTCCGTTCAAGAGCTTCGCAACGGTGCCCAAAACATTGTCAAGGTTAGATATAGCTAGGCAACGCTCGAAACGGATCGAAAATCCGACCCCCGGATGAAGAGATATACAAGAAAGAGCAAATCCGAACGGAAAGTCGTATGTTCTCGCACCAGGGGCATAATGGTCCGATTAGCTCTGGATCGACCCATGGGCTGAAATTTTAAATTTTCATGACCCAAAAACTTTGATCTCATGAATATTGATGCATGAAAAATAAATTTGGCCAATGGGAGGAGGCAATTGCATTCAATTACAGTTTTCGGCATTATCGACGGCCGAGATCGCACCGATCAGAGAAACTAGCTAAATTAAGAGATCCGTTGCAATTCAAGTGATCTCAACCACACATCAAGATGGAGCATAAGATCAATGGCCATCATAGCATGATATAGAATTTTTTAAGTCAATTTGAGATTTATTTAATTGGTTTTGGTCGAAATTAATGCTAGCCGTTGGATCGGGAGCACTCTGATTAAACCAAGGTTAAACCTAACCCAAGATGGGCTAACCCAACCTGTCATGGCCGAATCCCCTCCCTCATCTGATGTGTGTGCAAGAAGCCCTAGAAAATAGGGGAGGGAGGCGCACCCACCTCCTCCTTCCTTGGCTGGTGGGTCCCACTCAACCACTTCCCTCAACCACCTCCCATGGCTTATCCCTATCTCTCCCTTGGTTTATCTTCATCCTAACTAATCCTACAACTAACCAAGCTTATCCTCATCCAAGCCTTGGTCGAACCATCCTTCTTGCCACATGTCATGTGCGCACATCTCCTTGAAAGAAGGAGAGGGTGCGCACCCTTCTCTCCCTCTCTTTCTAGTTGGCGCACAATCATCTCAACAACCTCCCTTGAGTTATCCTTATCTTCCCCAACCTCCCTTGAGTTATACTTATCTCCTCTCAACAACCTCCAGCCTTATCTCCTCCTGGAGATGGCGCCCCTCAGCCTCTATAAAAGCCCCCTCAGCTGGCCATGTGCAAAAGAACCTGATCACCCTGCGGAAGCCCTGCCTCTGCTCCCTCTACCCTGATCCAAGACAGCTTCTCCTTGCTTGGACGTCTTCATCAGCAAGTCAGCAACCTCTCCAGACCTCTTGTGGTGTTCCAAGTGATGAATAAGAAGGAGAAAAGGCCTCCCTCCAGCAGGCACGCCAGCAGCAGGTGCAACCAGCCCACCTGATTGGTGTGCCAACTTCAGCAAGTGCAGCAAGCTCTCTTCATTCCTTTGCTCCATACATAAACATCAGAAAGGAGAAGACCCCCTTTTCTCATCCAATGGCAAGAGAATAAGGGTTTGGTGGCACCTTCAGCCCATCATCTTCAACACCACCTGCAGTGCAAGAGAGAAGAAAAAACCGGTGAGTTGAAAAAGTGTGTTCCAATGTAGCCTTTTAATTCAACTCTTCCCCTTCTCTTCTCTACCCCTCTCCATGGTGGCATACCCTCTGAGTAATGCCCATTCAGACCCCTTTGAGTGCCCTTCACGTTTGTCTACAGAAAGCCCCAAGTGTACCCTCTATTTGGCCATCACAAAAAACAGCCCTTGCTGCCCCTTAAAATAGGCCTCTGAACCAGCCCCTTTGTGCACCCTTTTGGCCCTCCATGTTGCCTCTAAACCTTCTACTATCATTCTTGGTTTGACCCCACTGATGGTCACTTGGACATGCACCTCCTGCCTTTCCCAATCAGGCCCCGAATGGCATGCAAAACAGGCCCCCTTGCTGGCCCAAGTTCTGCCCCCGTTGTGAGCACTCATGTCAGGCCCCTTTGATGGTCACCTAGTTTGCCCTATGTGCAACACACCCAATTAGGCTCCTGAACATGCTCCTAATCAGGCTATGTTCGACCATCCTTTCTGCCCAAGTGGACGAACTTCAGAAAACACTCAAATCAGGCCCCTCTGATGGCTTGGAAACTAGCACCTACTTAACCTCTCTGATGGCC
This sequence comes from Cryptocoryne crispatula var. balansae, assembly GCA_036172225.1. Taxonomy (NCBI): domain Eukaryota; kingdom Viridiplantae; phylum Streptophyta; class Magnoliopsida; order Alismatales; family Araceae; genus Cryptocoryne; species Cryptocoryne crispatula. The sequence goes on from CM069930.1 coordinate 13,167,411, forward strand.
ATCTAAAACAGAGCCCAATCAGCCCTATTCTCTACACAGATCCCTTACCCATTGAGGAGGATGGAGTGATGTCCTGGGCATTCTTGGATCCACAAGATGGGCCAAGTCTCCCCCGGGCGGGCTCTTGATCCCTTGTTTTGGCTGGAGGAGAGGGTGATGTCCTGGGAATTCTTGGAATCCGTACGACTGTTCAAATCTCTCTCAGGCGGATTCTCAACTTCAACCAAGACAGCCCATTTGTGTGGCCTTCCTTATTTCAATACCAAACAGCCCCTTTGAGGCATTGAAATCCTTTCCAACATGCCCTTTGTGCAGCACCTAATCAACCCTTCCAAACTTGCCTTAAACCTGCCCCTTATGCAGTCCCCTTTCCAACTCTTCCAAGCAACACCCCCACAGATCCATTCCAGCCCCTCTGAGGCTTCCTTTGCCCACTGCTACAGCAAGAAGGCAAACACTAGAAATCAAATTCTCGATTGTCAAAGCGTGCCATTCTTGCCCTTGGAGATCAAAACAAAGGTGTTGCGAACAAGTGCAACAAACCGAGACTACAACAGTCCTTGTAAGGACCGGGTTGGGGGTGACGCTGATCCCCCTTGGCTCACAAGATGGGTCAAGGGCTTGAGAAGGTGGCTCTCGATTCTGGTCCAAACAAGGTGTAAAACAGGCCAACCGGGCCATGGAGACATGAAGCTTGAATTGGGCCAACCGGGCCAACATGACATAAAGCCGGCCTTCTCAGGCCATGAGACATGAAGACCAGCCCATTGTGCTGATGAAGCTGGCCCATTGGGCCTTGGACACTTAAAATAAACCTTAATTAAATCTGAAGGCGAAATGCCAAAATTAAATAAGGAGTTAGTCCACAACTCGACGCTTCATTGGGCGGCTCATCTGGCATGCACCGGAACGTTGACCCGGGCGTAGGCATGGGACATGCTTCCCACTGCAGACGGACCCTTCCCACTACTTGGAAAGTCAAATGACTATGCCTTGTAGGACGGGTAAAAATTCCACACCGATCGGAAAATAAGGTGGCATGCTGCCAAAATTTTCCTGGTCAAGTGGGATTTTACAACAAGGGAAGGACATTCACACATTTGCACTTCGACAAGCATTATTCTTGGCATATGAATTGCCACATCTGATGTACACCAGCATGAGCATGAATATTCAATGAACATTTCAAGTGCCGAGTTGATTACATGTGACTGGGCATCGACACTAGCCCGATAGACGGGATGTGATGCAAACCGAACAAGAGTTAACCAAATCTTAAGTTAACTTAATTAAATCTAAAAATACATTCAAACCAACCTTAAAACATGCTTAAAACATATCATTAAAGCTTTAGCATTCAACAAAAATCAGATTTAATACAATCTGAAAAATTGATTCAATACACTTAATTTATTTGAATTCAAATGCTTAAACAAGTGCAAATCAAATAATTCACAACCAACTGAAAAGAACACATAAATAAAATATTAATGCATATGAAATTCATCTTAAAACATGTCAAATTCAGATCATTAAAAATTTGAAGTTCAAGTTTAATTAATTTAAACCAAACTTCAAAACATTTAAAACATACCGAACACACCCGAATTGGTATGAAAACATCAACCGACATGAGAAAACTACATTAAAATGACTTAGCACATGTCAACTAAACTTAAACAAGTCAAATTGATCAACACATCTGAAATATCAAGTTCAAACAAAAAATAAAATAAACTTCAACCAATTAAAGTAAAACAAACCAAACAAATCAAACAAGCTCAAAACACTTAACATTCAAATCCAAGTCAAATGGAAATCAAAATCGACATTTCAAACCACATCAAAATACATTATTAAATCAAACATAAATCAACTTCAAACAAAATCTAATCAAACTTGTTTGCATCTCATCGGGCCTAAAAGGCCAGGGCCCTTTGTGTTCTTTGTATGTTGTGGATGTGCACGCTCTAGTCAAACAAGATCACTATGGCAGTTAATCAAGGGTGTTCGAGTGTTTGCACGATGTAAATGAACATTGGATATTCGCACCATCCAATGGAGAGAGGTCAAAAAATATTTTCACAGAACCCGAACCTCGGTTCTATACTCTTCTTTTTATCACCCGGACTATCTAGTATTTTTATGGTCTATTACCTATTTTACTAGAAAATTCGGATGTCGATATTTCAAAACATACAAAAAAACAAAAAAATATTTTCCAAGAATCAAAAAAGATTCCCGAGGTTCCCACAAATTGGCATGTCTGGTGGGACCTCTCTTTCCCTTCATCTCTCTGCCATAGCAATCTGAGAGGGTGCACATCCACTACCTCTTAGAAACACTCTAATCAAGTCAACATTTTTACAGGTTCAGTGGCGGCTTGTGAAAGAGTCATTTACTTGAAAGCTGATGTCAACAATGCAGCGTCAGCTCAATCACGTTGGTGATCAATTTCAGCAAGTTTGCAAAGATCATGTTGCTCCTGGACTGGCTCAACACTATCTTGGAGTCACCACCTGCTTCTGAGGACATAGCAATGCTACCCCTCACTTTCTACTCCATAATGCATCTCCAAAAGCTTGGCCTGGACACCGCCAAGTTGCTCCCAGAAAATGTTCTGTTGTCTCCCCCACGTGAGACTTTCATGGTGAATCAGATCACCCTTGAATTTGGGCCCGCACCCACACCCACAGTCATAGTACCTACTCAACTTGCTGCCCTGGCACCTACTATGTCTGCCACAACATTTGTGCACCTGCTGCCATGCTGACACCTGCTACAACACCCCTCAACCTGAGGAAGAACATGAGTGAGTGAGGATCCTTTCGGCACCACAACATCAACAACGTGTGTTGCTCGTGGGACCACACCCACCAAGTGATGCCTATCAAGACTCCTTCTAAGCTTATGGAGGAGAAGCGTAGATGACTACAACCTATTATCTTGCCGCTTGTCGATAGTTCTTTACTCTGGACTGGCTAGATTACAACAATGGGACCCTTGTTGTGCCCAATGTTAATGCACCAAATGCAAGGGGGGAAGTGTAGACCTTCTTCCTGCCCCAAGAAATCCAACAAACCAGCAGATAGAAAGGCCATGGAGAGGGGGCAGCCCTCCCTTCTGAACTTAGAAGACTAAAAAAGGACAATACAGGCAAGGGATCAGCCCTTAACCTGCCATACTTCTTTAGACTGAGCAGTGGTCTGAGATGACAAGACCCCACAGCTTATCCAACTGGGGGCAGCCTCTCCATCGGATTTGCCCTTCATCTAGCTAACCGATCAGTGGTTCAATGTACAAGGGCTTGACAGCAACCACCTGCCATAAAAAAGAGAGAGACATCAGTAGTCAGCCATGACACTGAATCACCTTGGCACTCAATTCTGCCAGCTAGGGGAAAATCTCCATATGAGCTAATGCTATGGAGAGCGGGGGAACAATCCTCTCCTCTGAGTTCTGAAAGCAGGGGCTGGACAGCAGTTCCAAAAATGGCAGTGCAGGCAAAGAACCATCCCTCAGCCCGCCTTTCCTCATTCGACCAATCAACGGTCCAAGATGAGGAGAATTGGCAGGTGCCACCACCTACCAGCCAGGAATCACCTGCAGTTGGTCAGCCCATTGGTCAATTTTTTTTCATCTCTCTACTTAGCTGATCAGGGGAAACATTCTTGTCAGATCCTCTCATCATTGGGCTGGCCAATCAGTAGTTGGAGAGGCCAGGAAGAGGGGACAGCCCTCTCCTCTAAATTATGAAGTCATATGCTGATCAGCAGCTCTAAAGACAACAACTCGGGTGAGGGACCAGCCCTCGACCAGCCTTCCTACATCGGATTGACCAGCAGTCCAAGCTGAACAGAACTTGCAGGTGCCACCACCTACCATGGGAAAATTCTTTGTGAATGGTTGGTTCATTGACCACCCTTTCAAGTTCACTACTTAACCGACTGTGGGTAGACTCCCCGTAGGTCATTCCCTTCACCTGGCTGACCGATCAGTGGTTTGGCCCATAAAGACCTGGCCGCAGCCACTTGCCATGATGAAAACATCAATTAGCCCAGCTATTGGCTTACTACTTCGCACCCAGCTCCGCCGATTGGGGGCATGTTCCCCACACAAGTTATTCCTCATGGGGAAGTCCATCCAATGGATCCCCTTGCTGACCAGGGGCAAGGTGCTAGACCCTCTACCATGGTCCCTAACTGAATTTGGCTTCTCTTCAATGGAACCAACCTCTATCAAGGTTTGTTGTTCACCATTCCCAGATGAGGGGCTTACGGGCAGAAATCCTAATAGCTGCCACTACTGAGTACCATGCATGATGCTCCACTACAGTTTAGGCTACCCCAGCTCAGCTGATTAGGGGAAGCTCCTTGTTGGTCCTTTCCTTCTTCATGCCGACTAGCTAGCAGTCCGGCCCACGAGGATTCAACAGCAAATGCCTGCCGTGAAATTAAACACCAGCAGTCTGAGCCTGCGCCTGCAAAACAACAATAGTAGAGTCTCTTCAAGATTCGAGTCAGATATTAGTCTTGCCATCACCTGATGGTTAGCAATGTGCATTGCCCCTGGAATCTCACTCTCCTGGCTGCCTTCATCCAAACACGATGAGCTCAACTCATTGATCTACTACTTGACAACCAGTTTCTTACTTTCGAGTGGTTGGATGACAAAGATAGGGCCCATGCCATGTGCACCATTGTTGCTGCACTAGCTACACAATAGAAGCTCAAGTCTTCTATCCAACTTAAGAAGATCGGCCGACCAATGGCCAAGCAGGACAAGGAGTGGAGGCAGCCCTCTCCTCTGAAACTTGAAAACACGAGCTAGCCTATGGCTCTAAAGGTGGCAGTCCGGGTGAGGGATCAACTCTTAGCCCATATTCCTCAACTAGATTGATCAGCCATCTTACCCAGAGAGAGCCGGTAGGCCCCAACACTTGTCATAAAAAGAAAATTTCCTTACATTTGGTTTGTCTGCCGACCAACTCTTCCAACACTTTGCTCTACTGACTGGTGGCAAGTTCCCCATTCAAGCTACTCCATGCCTAGGGTCCCAGACAGTGGACTCTCATGCCGACCGAGGGCAAGGTTCCAGACCCTCTGCCCAGGTCCTTGTATAAATTGGACCGATCAATGGTCTGATTTGAAGATAGCTAGCAGACAGCAACACCTACCATTAGAAAAATTCCAGCAATTGAGAGGCCAGCTGATCAACATTGTCCATGCTCGGCTCAAGCAACTAAGGGCAGCCTTCTTGTCCAAGCCACTCTCCAACAAGCTGACTGACCAGCGATCTAGTCCTTAGGTCATCCTACTAACTTACCATTGCTGATTGATGGCAAGTTTCCCGCACAAGCTACACCCTGCCGAGAGCCCCGGACAGTGGACTCTCATACCGACCGGGGGCAAGGATCCAAACCCTCTACCCCAGTCCTCAAACAAATGTGGCTGCCAAATACCAATGTTTCCCCAGTGGAGCTTCTACCTTCTAAGCTTGGTCATTTACAACGCTCAGATGCAAGCCCTTCCAGGTTGAAACCCTGTCCTTGATCACACTGAGGGCCATTCTTATATTGTTTCCCTATGTCCTTCTTTCCATAACATTTTTAAGAAAATCATCGCCACTTTAACCATTCTGATTATGGTGCTACAAGCCTCTATCACTCACGCCTGTTCAGACTTAGTGATGCTTTGAACTCCCACCACCTTGATCAATCTGATTTTAGTGGTTTACAAAAATATTCCCCAGCCTTGACTATTCAGCCCACATGGCCCAACAAAAAAAACAAACAAACACATACACACACACACCACTTTTCTCCCATTTCAGATGACTCCCAACACTTTTACCATCTTGGCCATTCTGGCCCGTATGGCCCTAAAACCTCTACTACACTGATCACCATGATCTTGGTAGCCTACTCAACTTGCTACCTTGACCACTCGTTCATGCAGCGAGGCTATTGTAAATGCCTCTTTCGCTTCAATAGTCTCTCTCATTCTTGCCTTTTATGCAAACCTTTAAATCAGCCCCTTTGAGGCTATCTCTCTCATTGGTCCCTCTGTGACCATCTCTTCCCTCTATGCAAGCCTTCCATAAAGTCCATCACATTAAGGCTCCTCTTCGCCCCTTTGTGGCACCTTAGTTCTACCCTTTGTGTAGACCCTTGGGAATACAGCCCCCTTGAGGCTCCCGTTTGCCTCCTTTGTGGCATTTTAGTTCTACCCTTTGTGTAGACCCTTGGGAATCCAGCCTCTTTGAGGCTCCCTTTTGCCTCTTTGTAGCAATTTAGTCATACCTGTCGACTCCGAAAAGGGGTTCCGGATCGGCACCTCAAGAGAAGGTGAAAGATGGAAAATTGGGAAAAGAGAGTGAATTGAAACAACTCGGAAAGCGGTAAAATGTCTTCATCTCGGTCCCACACTCACATTGATCCCCGAACTTTCATCTCACGGCGTTGCTCGAGCACCGGAGATGGTTCCGGTCATGTGGGAGGAGAGTGAGGAGGAGAATAACTTAGAACATGATAAGAGAAATTGTGGTCGCCAGGAGCCGCGGGCTCCACTTTATGGGATGTAAATTAAGAAGTTGAGTTGAATTGACCGTGTACCTTAGCGTGGGAGATCGGGATATGGGTTCAACCTTCTTCTTCTTCGGCCGGCCGAGGAAGAAGAGTCTCCAATCAATGCTAGCTTGTTCAACCTGTGCAACTAGAAAAATAAACCAAGTGAAGAAAATAATTAGAACTATGGGAGGCGTAGTAACTGTAGAGAGAAGATGAGAAAGAAGCAATCGGAATCGAACTCACCGGATTGGGGTGAGCCTTAACCCCTTTTTTTTGTATTTTTGATTATGTAAAAATGATGCAAATAAACTGAAATATGATTTAAAACAGTAAATGAACTGAGTTAAATGAGTTGAGAAAGCTTATGGAATGGATCGGCTTGAGTTGAAGCCGAGTTGGTTGGAAAAGGCCGGTTCGGGTAGCTTTGCACCCTTCTGGCGCGACTTCGGTGTAGAGGATGCTACGGACGACTCCGATGTCAGAATCGAGTTCTGTTTGTTGGAGTAGACGGAGAACTCAGAGAGAAAGAGTTCCTATGTTGATGACATCTCCGAAATCCTCCTGTATAAGTCAGTAAAAATTCTGAAAGTGAGCGGATATCGAAAACAGAACCTGGATGCACGCCCTCAGTGTGGCAATCGCCACTAACAAACGGCAAGTCGGAATTGAGTGACGTCAGTTGGAGATGAAAGAGGACGAAGAGAGGAATAATTTGTATGTTGAAGACTTTTGCAGAAAAAGCCCCGGATTTTCTACAGAAGTCGATGAAGATGGTTGATGAAGAACACCCGGATCGAGCCTTCTCCTTCACCTTGGGATCGATTTCTTGACTTCGGATCGCCTTTGGACGTCAGGACGGCTTTGGAGAAGATCTTGGACGACCTTTGGACGAGCTAGGCACCGGGGGTTTAACCATGGGTCGTTGAGAATGGCCCTCAATTTATAGGGGAAGGGAGCCGGCGCAAAATTTAGAAACTGGACCTAACGCGCCCCCGCGTTTCAAAGGAGACGAGGGCGCGCAGGGCGCGCCCTCAAACCAAGGGCGCGCAGGGCGCGCCCCCAGTTCGGGGGCGCGGTCTGCGCGCCCCCCTGTTTCAAAGGAAGCGGGGTCGAATTACGCGTCTCACTGCTAAAAATCGACGGAAACTTCCGAAAATTGCTAAAAAATGACTTGATATACGTAACGCGCCCCCGAACCGGGGGTGCGGTACAATTGATCGAAAATCCTCCGCGAAAACCTTCCAAAAATCCGGTTTAGAAGGTGCTAATCGGGGTAATTTGCGATTTAAAGCAATTGACCGCACCCCCGCCTTTCAAAGGAACCGGGGGCGTGTAGGGCGCGCCCCCAGTTTGAGGGCGCGCAGGGCGCGCCCCCGGGTTGAGGGCGCTCAGGGTGCGCCCTCCTCTTTCAAAGGGGGCGGGGGCGCAGTACACTCTCTCTCCTGCGCGTGTGTTCCGCGAGCCGTATCTTGCAAACAGGATGTCCGATTCGGCTCCCGTTTGTCGCGTTGGAAAGAGGGCCTTCAACCGCACCTCCTCAAGTCAGTAAAGCATCCGGCATGACTCCTGATGTTCGCACGGGGCTTTCTACCGGTTTACCCTCTCGCGGAAAGCCGAAACCCAGGGCGAAGATCCGAAAAAACATGGTTCCGGTCGAGAAATCTCGGGTCAACTCGGGATGACTTAAAATGATGACCGAACAAGTTTGGTACGATCGGACAACCCGAAGTCATCGAAAATTTGAGATTAACCCGGTAAACGTGAATCGAAAGCCGTAAAAGCCGCGAAACCCTAAAATTGACCGAACCGGATGTATGGCCCAGGTTGATGAAAATATTCGGCTAGAATCGACCCGGATGACCCGAAAAGACCCGGTGATGACCGGAAAGGCCTAACACATGGTTTGGGATAGCCGTGTCAGCACAGATCGAAAAAGCCGTAACAAATGCTGTCATTGACCGACGCCTACCGAAATGACTTCTCGGAAACCCTGAATGTTACGAAACACATGCGGGAATCCCGAGACCTTCAATTATGGACCATTCAAGGTCGGTCATCGAGTAGGCTTCGTGTTTTTACAGTTCACGTGCGGCTCTCGCTTGAAGGTTACGGCAATATTCCGGAAAACGTTGGTCCATTCTCAACTTGCGAGGGGCTCCACCCATGTCCTTATCTCATCTCCACGAGGTAATCCGGATCAGATAACGGTCAAATAAGAATATCGCCTATGGAATAAGAGTCTAGGGCTCCGAATCAAGCCAATTTGGCGTGTCTACAGCTTGCCTCGCCTTGATGTCAGCTTTGCAAGGGAATGGCATGTAGCGGAACGGAGTGAAACGTAGAGGAAGCATAGCGAAGCGAGATGGATCGTAGTGGAATGTAGTGGAGTGAAATGGCGATGGACTGAAAAGGTGGCATCAAGGTGTAGATATAGACACGCTCAACGACCAGATTCGGCAAGATGAATCTCCTCAAGTCTCTTGGTTAACTGCCATGTTTCATCAAGTCTTCCTATGTTCAATTGGTAAGAGATGTGCCATTGGCACGAGAGAAGAATAGCCAACCCCCAACGCGGTGGGGAGTCCCCGAAATATGGGTTCGTAGGTTCATCATCAGTCGGTAACCCGATCTTTGCGGTGTTCCTGTACTGTGATGGGCTAAAGTTTAAAAAGAGATTTGTTTTGAAAAAGTAAGAGAATACCAATCGAGCACATTCAGGCTCTTAGATTCATTTAAGTCTTCCATGAGACAAGATTCAATTCGGAATGGAATGATCTCAGATTCCGAAAGGCAAATGTTTTAAGCATAGACCGTGAAGATAATGACGGTGCAAGTTCTGACCAAATAGAAGGCCCTTGGTAGGATGAATTGGCAGCCATGGTGGGATGAATAGCAAAGAAGTTGCAATGGCCATAGTGGTGAAAAGATTTCAGGGCACAAGGTGGTTACCGAACACGGTGGGATTAATAAACACGGTGGGATATTAGAGAGGTTGGTGGGACTAGAGATCATGGTGGGATTAGAGAACACGATGGGATTAGAAAACACGGTGGGATTTAGAATGAACGAGAGTGAGAAGGAGAAGTTTAGGAAATGATGTATGCAATGAAAAAAAAACAAAATGTAACGCAATTAATGCTACATGATGCATGTTGGGCTCAAGAAAACAAAACAAAATTTGTATAACAAATAGTTGAAGATATAGATTGTCTATGAGGTCAAGATACCCATTCGGGAACTATCGTCCCTCACAAAGACAACTTTGGCTTATCCGTGAACATTAGAGATGACCCGACCGTCGTAGATTTTGATGAAGGGGATCTCGGGTCAAGTCTTCTCCATACTCAAGGTCTTCAACAAATAATGCATAAGATAATAATACACGACTAGCGACATATATGCTAGTCGGCAGGTTATGGGGGTTTCCCATGTTGATTCTTACATTTACGTGAGCAATTCCTATTGGTGATATTTCCCCCTTCTTGACTCGTGTTTCTTTCCTGAAATACTTAATAAAGAGGTTAGATCTGTTCTATGGCTTACCCCCTTGCCTATTGTCATCTTGCCTTGCTTGTATGTCAAGGGGGGTAGCCTTATCAACCAGGTAGAATGCACAAAATGACAGACGAGGTAAAAGTTAAGAGTGCTTACCTGCTATGGCGAGAGTTGCTTCCTTCTTGATCTCAGAATCCTGAAACGCTTAATGAAGGGGATTAAATCTTCACCATGGCTTATCTCTTTGCCTATTGCTGTCTGCCTTGACTTTGGTCAAAGAGAGGAGCCTTCTTAACAAGGTGTAATAACCTAAATGATTGTAATGAAATGGTTAAGAGAACTTACCTGTCGTTGAGAGAACTTTCTCCTCTTATTTTAAAGTCCCTGAAAACACTTGATAAAAGAGGATCAGATCTTCACAACGACTCATCCCTTTGCCTATTATGGCCAACTTTGACTTACGTCAAAGGGAGGAGCCCTCTTAATGGGGTGATAATGAAGGTAAATATGCAATGCGGAAATAAAACATGCAAGACATAAAGATAAACATGAATGCTAGCAAAGGCAAAAATCAAGGTTATGCCACGTTAGATGATGCACTTTTTTAGATTTTTGGAAAGTATTCAAAATTTTGAAGATATTCAACTTTTTTTTTGTTTTTTGTTTTTTTTTGTTTTGAAAATATTTGAATTTTTGAAAATATTTGTATTTTTTTTTGTATTTTTGAAAATGTTTGATTTTTTTGGATTTTTGAAAATATTCATTTTTTTTTGGATTTTTGTGGAGAATGTGCCAGTATTGAGACCATTCATCGATCTTTGAGTGTTGATCAAGATTCAAGCAATAAGCACCACGTGTGAATAAGGTTCCTTACCCAGAATCTTTTTTGCCCTCTTCTCTTGATCGGTTTGGATTCCCCCTGAGTTTGGACAGTTTACCCTACCCTAGGGGTTTTAAGATGGAAGAATAATAGAGGAAGTCTTTGATAGGATTTGGGGGTGTTTAGGAGGGTTTCTCTACTCATGCCCAAATTGCCCGTTGGGGTTCGGCCTCTTCGGGTCTTTTCTACATATGGCACTTATTTAGACAAGTCTTTGACCTGTGGGGTCATTGCCCATCTTTTGGTGCCTTCTTTTCATTTTCTATTCTTTCGGGTACTCATTCAGACATGCCCATATTTGTTTAAACCTGTGGGGTTCATTGCCCATCTTTTGGCACCCTTTTGCACCCTATGAGACGGCCTCCTACTAAGGCGGCGGGCATTTTCGATACTATCCTTCTCTAGTCCCCTTCACCTATCTTGGACCGAATAGAAGAGAATAGGGTAAGGTTTCCTTTCCGCCTTCAGGGTTCTGCCTTGCCTCTCTTGAGTGTTGGGCTATCTAGATTCTGGGATCGGGAGGTGTTGTGTGTGCAAGGTGATGTCTACCCTTGACTTCTAGCTAACACCCTTGGATCGATGACTTAATATCATACTAGAAATTCTCCATATTTTTTTTCTAAGGAAAATATTTTTTGAGGTAAACGCCGTTCCATGGATGGTTCAATTTTTCTCCATCGGCGTTGGTTAGCTCATATGCATTGCCTGGATATTTTTTAGTTATAACAAAAGGCCCTTCCCAGTTAGGTTGCAACTTGGAGCGGAGACCACCCGGCTTAACGAATATACGTTTAACTACCATCTCACCGATTTCGAACTTTCTCTCTACCACCCTCTTTTGATAAAATCTTTTTAATCAGTTCTGATAAGTCCGGGCATGCTCGGAGGCGGCCAACCTTCTTTCATCTAAGTGTTCAAGTTGTGCAAGGAGAGATTTTCGTCTCTCATCGACAGGGATGTCCCTATCGAGTTGAACTCGGAGTGATGGAAGGAGTACTTCGTATGGGACCACCGCTTCCATCCCATATGCGAGAGCATACGGGGTTTGACCAGTGGGGGTCCGTACGCGTACGATAAGCCCATAGGGCATCTACAAGCTTATCTGGCCAGTGTGCGGACTTGCTAGACTTACAGGTTTTCTTGATGATTTTAATCAAAGTTTTGTTGGTGGCTTCTGCTTGACCATTGCCTTGCGGGTAATAAGGAGATGAATGATGCAATACAATGCGGTACCTGTTGCAAAGATCATGCAGATCTTGAGAGAGAAATTGCGGTCCGTTGTCGGTGATAATGTCGCCGGGTATCCCGAACTCCAGCGATGATGTTGCGTTTGATGAAGGAGCACGGTGTTGATGCCTTGATCTCCACGAACGCTTCCGCTTCGCCCACTTGGTGCAGTACTCTGTTGCCGCCAGGATGAACGATTCGGAACGGATTTCAGAGTTAAGATCACTTAGAGGGCCAATGATATCGAAAGCCCACATGGCGAAGGGCCATGGGGCATGAATCGGATGAAGGGAAGATGCGGGAGAATGGATCTTGTCGGCATGAAGTTGGCAAGAATGACAGTGCCGGACAAAGACGGAGCAATCCTCTTCTAGGGTTGGCCAATAATACCCCTGCCTGATGATTTTCTTGGCAAGAGCTTGAGCATTGACATGGCCCCCACAGACACCGGAATGTGCTTCCTTAAGCACCAATTCTGCGTCTTCTTCATCAACGCATCTGAATAAAATTCCGCTCAAGCTCCTCTTGTAGAGCACCCCTCCTAGGATGGTATACCTCTGGGATACTCTCCTGATGGCCTTATTTTCTTTTACATTTGATCCAGGTGGATATGTCTGATCTTGACAATACCTTGCGATCTCATCAAACCAAGGCCTCTCACCCTCATCTAACTCTTCCAACTCGATTAGAGAAACTTCCTCTTTCTGCTCCAAATATTCCTTCCTGCCAAATCTCTCCTTGACTTTTAGAAATCGACCATCCTCAATCGCCGGTATCGACCTCCTACGGACATGGATAGTCCGCACCTATCTACCTAGTGGGACTGATAGAGATGAAGCTAAGGAGGCTAGGGCATCAGCAAGAATGTTCTGAGCTCGAGGAACATGGACAAAAGTGAGTTTGGAAAAGAGTTTGATGTAGCAAGAGGTGAGTTCTTGGTAAGGTTTGAGGTTTGGATGAGAAGTTCGGTATTTGGTTAGGAATTGGCGAAGAATTAGTTGGCTATTACCTATCACCCTTAATTCTGTGGCACCATAGAAATGAGCAGCCTCCAGCCCGGCTAGCAAGGCTTCATATTCAGCTATATTGTTGGTTGCTGGGAAGTCAAGCTGAAATGCATGTGGAATGGTGACACCCTCGGGTGATAGAAGAACGATTCCTATTCCCTTACCGTGTGAATTCAGAGCCCCGTCAAAATATAATGTCCAAAGGTGGGAAGATCGGATCAACATTAGTTCGTCATCCGGGAGCTCCGATTGGACCGGGTCAAAGAGGGGTATAGGGTGATGGGCAAGATGTTCGGCAATGGCATAGCCCTTAATCGCCTTGTGGGGGACATAGGTGATATCAAACTGGGAGAGGAAGCTCTGCCAACGACCTAACCGATCAGTTAGAACAATTTTCTCCAGAAGGAATTTGATGGGATTGATGCGGGCAATAAGATTGACCTCATGAGCTAAGAAATAGTGTTTAAGCTTCTGAACTACCCAGACTAGTGCAGCACAGGTCTTCTCCACTATAGTATAGTTCTGCTCGCATGGGTCAAAGATCTTTGACAAATAGTAAGTTGCCCTCTCTTTCACTTCTTCATCAACTTGTGCAAGGACTGCCCCAAGAGAATTCTCCAAAACCGAGATATATAAAACTAAGGGCTTGCCGAGGGGTGGTGGTCTAAGCACGGGGGACTAGCCGTGTATCTTTTCAAACCATCGAATGCATCCTGGCACTTCGAATCCCATTTGAACTCGGCCCCCGCCTTGGTCAACTCATAGAAAGGTTTACACCTTTGGGAGTGTTGTGAGATGAACCGGCGGACAAACTGTAGCCTCCCGATTAATCCTCGAATTTCTTTCATATTTCTCGGGGGAGGCATACCAATGATTGCTTTGGCCTTGTTTGGGTCGATCTCTATGTCCCTTTTACTCACTATGAACCCCAACAGTTTTCCTGAGGATACTCCAAATGTGCATTTCTTTGAGTTCATCTTCAATTTATATTCCCTAGCCCTTTTCAAGACCTTTCTTAACACTTCAGGATGATCTTCTCGGCTTCTGGACTTAATGACCAGGTCGTCCACGTACACCTCTACAAGGGTATGCATCATGTCATGGAAGATAGCCATCATTGCCCTCTGATAGGTAGCACTGGCATTCTTTAGTCCAAAGGGCATGATGACATAGCAGTAGGTTCCTCAAGGTGTGATGAACGAGGTCTTCTCCTGGTCCTCTTCGGCCAACCGGATTTGATTATATCCGGAATAGCCATCCATGAATGACAACATATCGAATCCAGCAGTGTTATCAACCAGTACGTCAATATGAGGTAGAGGAAAGTCATCTTTAGGACACGCTCGGTTCAAGTCCCTGAAGTCTATACAGATCCGAACTCGGCCATCCTTCTTCATGATAGGGACTATGTTTGCCACCCATTGCGGATAAAGGACGACCTTAATGAATCTTGCTTGATGTAACTTGTCGACCTCTTCTTTCATCTTAAGTGCAACATCAGGGTGGAATCTCCTTAATTTTTGTTTGACCGGGGTAGCTCCAGGTTTCAAAGTTAGACGATGTTCAACTAACGAGTTGTCTAACCCCGGCATGTCCTCGTATGTCCATGCGAACGTGTCCTTATATTCTTCCAAGATTTCAATTAAACTCTGTTCCTCAATGGGAGTGAGGTTTGCGCTTAGGAGGATTGTCTTGGGATCTTCCGGTGTTCCGAGATTCAATTCTTTTGTCGGTTCATCCACCGTGGCTAATGGTTCTTCAAATCTTTTAAGTCCAGATGCATACGCATCAGCCAAGTCCTCAATTCCATCCTCGAAATCAGGATCTTTTTCTGATAAGACCTCGTAAACTCCCAGTGTATGATCTACATTGAATTCATCCTCATATTGGATTTCATTAAGCTGGATAGCATTTTCCAAAAAACTTGGCAGCCTTGCACATTCCTTGCATTTTTGAGCTATTTGTTGGAGATATCTCTCTGGCACACGTTTACCTCGAATTTTCTTCTTTTCTACCCTAACTACTCCTAAAGAAGATGGAATTGAAAAGGTGGTATTAACAATGGGTGAAGGATCAAGCAGATCGATCAGTGAGTTGGAGAAGAGGGGTCCCTGGTTGGGAGCACCCTCCGAGACAAGTAGAGACGTCTCCTCAATGGAAAACTGAGTTTGTGAGAGGACGTTTCTTTTTTGGGTATTTTGGATATTTTCAATAACAAAAAGGGAATGAGCCGATGGGGCTCGAGCAGAAATAGAAAGCTTAAGTAAATGGAAGAAAAATGGGCTCGCGGGCCCGATGATGACAGGAATCGGGGAGATAGGCCCAAAGGCTGGTGAAAAGATCTAAGGGGCACGTGGGCCCAAATGGTGGGCACGCGGGCCCAAAGCAAGAAAATAAATCTAAAGGGCACGTGGGCCCGACTGGTGGGCACGCGGGCCCAAGTTTGTTGGATTGGAATGGGCATAGAAGCCCAGTGGAGTAAGAAGATTTGAATGGGATCTCAGGCCCATTGATCAGTTCAGGTGGCCATTTTGGCCCAGAAGTGGGAATTGGGCTAGATACCCCATCAAGCGAATCCAAGAGGGATAGAGTGAGGATTTTAAAATACGTGACCGTAGGATACGGCTCACGCGGGATGTTGTTTGGAGGTGGGTTCGAGTGGACAAGTTGTTTAGAGATGGACTTGCCCTTGACTGGTTCTTCCTCCTCCATGAACAACCGAGCCAAAGATGAACTCAGGTTGTCCACTTCTTCCTCTTGCTCTGGTGCCTTCTTCCTCTTGACTGGTTCTTCTTCTTTGTCCCCGGCCATCATCATGGTCTCCCCTTTGATAAAGAATTTTTGGAGTCCCATGGCATTTTTTGGCCGGTAGACCATCCGCGGAGTGAGCGGGCTCATAGCCAAGCTTTGTGTCTCTTTGGCCTTTGTACGGCTTCAATGGGGTGCACAACCCCCTGCAGCTCCTTTCCCAGCCCCTTTCCTGGCTAATAGCCCATCCCTTTCATCATCCGCCATGCAACTGAATCTGGAGGCGTCGTCAATACCATGACCTCAGGTAGCTCTGTAGTTGAAACCAACGGCTGGACAGATTTCGATATTGGTAGTGCAGCAGAGGGGTCATCCACATCATTCAGAATGGGGATGTTGGTTACTTTGATCACCTGGCCCTTGTATGGGAACTTCAGACACTGATGATTAGTGGAGGCAACAGCTCCTATTGCCTCAAGGTACGGGCGTCCCAAGATAGCTTTGAATGTAGGGTCCAATTCTAGAACGTGAAACTCGGCGGTGACAGCACATGGCCCGAGCCCTACTTTCAATGTAACCACCCCTCGTGCCGGCTTCCGGGAGTTGTCATATGCGGTCACCGTGACGGCAGAAGGCTCAATTTCTTCATCGGAGATGCCGCAAAGTTGCAATGTTTCTGGCGGCATGACATTTATGGATGCTCCGGTGTCAATCAAGCAGGACTTGATCTCCACGCCTCGGATGACTACTGCAACGCGCAAGGCGTACTTTCTTATCTCTGGCCGTGCCAACTCCTCCTGTGTAAATGTGAGTGCCGGATGTTCACTCCTCGGGGTCAGGACAGTAATGATCTTCTCAGGCGGGAGGTCCTCATTGACCATGACCCGCTGTAGATATTGTTGTAGGATGTCCTGATGGTTCTTTGACCTCTTTATCAGCTCTAGAATTGAAATCCGTGCCGGCATTTTGTCCAAGTGCTTCAATAGGTCATATGCCGTGCCGGGCAATGGTTCTTCTACCACCTCATCTTCTGCCTGTTCCTGTGGTTGTATCCCGACCTGGGGGAAGACCCTTTGGAACATCCTCCCGCTACGAAGTACCGGCGCCAGCGTGGTAGGGGGGAGTGGTGATAATGGTGATGGTAGGGTTGGTTGGTAGGTTGAGGAGCCCATGGTAGGTAGGGGTGGTGAGGATCGGATGATGAGGGGTCGTGGATTGGAGGCCGGTATGTTGGGTGATGGTTGGGGTGTTGGTGGTGATGGTCTAATGATGAGGGGTCGTGGGGTGGCAGTGACTGGTAGGTTAGGTGATGTTTGGGGTGTTGGTGGCGGTCTAATGATTAGACACCGTGGAGGATTAATTGTGGTTGGTGGGTTAGGTTGGGGTGATGGTTGGGGTGTTGGTGGTGATGGTCTAATGATTAAGCGTCGTGGAGGGTTAATGGTTGGTGAGGGTAGTGGTGTTTGGATAGTTTGTGGGCTGGGGGCAGCTCTCGGTATGGAGAGTATGGTGCGGTTTGTAGGTGGGGTTGGCATGGCGGTCATGGAGGTGATTTGATCCTCGACCTGCCAACCCTGGGAATGGTGGGTTGACTCCTCGATGGTGGAGTGGACAAGGCCGAGTCGTTGGTTTGGTGGTGCTGGTGCCGGTGCTTGTACGGGTGCATGTACCGGGAGCGGATCTTGGACTATGCCCAGGCCGGGCTGCTGTTGTGCTTGCTGTCGCCGTGGTTGATTTTGTCGTGCCTTCATTGCTTGAATAGACTCCCCCATCTGTGCCCAGTCAATGTTCCCTTGATCATTAAGGTCATGGATGTAGTCTTTAAACTGGAAACATACATCCACCGTGTGCCCAGGATACCGATGATAAGCGCAGTACTTTGTCATGTCAACATTCACCGGCCATCCTTCTCTCTCCTTTGGAAGCTCTAGCTGCTGTTCAGCCATCAATGCATTAAAGATATCGGTGAGGGGGAATGGCAGTTGAGGATAGTATTCTCTCTTGGGTCCCCCCTCCTAGGTCGGTTGGCTGGTGGTGGCACTTGGTTGTAAGCTTGTTGTTGTGGTTGGGGTCGGTTGTAGACATGTTGTTGTTGAGGCGCTCGATTGTAGGCATTTGGTTGCTGGGGCGCTCGGTTGTAGGTGGGTTGCTGTGGTGGTGCTCGGTTGTATGCAAGTTGTTGTTGTGGCTGAGGAGCTGGTTGAGGAGCTGGGCGGTATTGTTGATTGGGTGGTGGGTTACGGTATTGGCTTTGGCGATACCCACCCTGGTTACCCATGGCATTGATGCTCTCATTGTTTACTACCCCTTCGGTGGTGGGTCCTACAGGTGTAGGCTTTCTAGTGTTACGGGGCTTGGTGTCGAACGGGTTGATCATGGATGCATCCTTAAAGTGGGCTTGGAGGTAGCGGGCGCTATCACACAACTCACTCATGGTTGTTGGGCGGTGCATGATCAGGAGGTTGCGAAGGTTGGGCGTGGTGTTCCCTATGAGCATCCTCACCTGCTCCCCCTCTGAGATGGTATCTACTAGCCTCTCAGCCATTCCCCTCCACCGATCGGCAAATGCGGCAAAGTCTTCATTCGCCCTCATCTTTTCGGCACTCAAATCAGTTCTCGAGTAGGCCGGCCCCACCCGATCCTTGTACCTCTGTAGAAACTTTGCCTTGATGATGTCGAAATCTGCCGCCTCAATGGAATCAAGAGAATAGAACCAGTCCAGGGCGTATCCCTCCAATGACCGACGGAATAGGAAGGCAAGGGCTTTGCGGTCATTTTTCCAGAATGTGGAGTGATAGAGAAAGCTTTTTAGATGGTTGAAAGGATTACCAGTCCCGTTGTAACGTTGGAAGACTGGTATCTCTGAAGGAGGAAGGTGTAGAACTGGGAAGGATGGGACAGAGATTTTAGGGATGGCTTTAGAATCGAGGTGATGACTCATCTCTTCGAAACGCTCATCCATCTGGTTGAGTTTGTTCATTAATGCCTGGGTGAGGCTAGATTCCTAAGCCATGGGAGCAAAGTGTTTAGGTGATTGAGTTGGAAGAGGCAGGTTGGAAACAGGAATTGGAACAGAATTATGTGAATGCCCCATAATAGGGACAGTGGAGACACGACAGGGTTGTCCAGGAGAAGAGATGATTTGGGGCACATCGCCGATTGAGGTGGTGAGGGGGCTTGATTTCCCTCGACCGGATCTTGATTGGCGGGCATCTTGCCCTTTGTCAAGGATTGCACAAGCGAAAAGGATTCGGGGTCTAGATGAAGAGATAGACCCTGGAGGAGTTGCTCCACGCTAAGTGAAGCGGGTTGATGAGTAGGATTTTGAATTTCTGGCTCCCTGACGGCGTTGACATGGCCCTCTGGTTGAACCATGGGTTGTTGCAGCTCGTAGTGGCCCGTCTCGTACTCCTCTTCTTGGCCGTAGTAGTCCGACATCCCGACGTGTCTTCCGGACCTTAGAGTGGGCATCCTGTCAAATTTCCTTACAAAATGGTTGAAAGAAAGCAAATGAAGGGTGTAAATGCAAATAGAGTTTTTGTTTGATTATGGTTGTTTGTTTGATTTGATTTGGTTTCAATTTGGTTGTTTGGCAAGCAAGTTGAACATAAAAGTTAAAAGGGATTTTTTTTTAGGTGTTTTGAAAGAAGAAGAATTTTTTGGTTGTTTTCAATTGTTGTGAGCAAGCAAGTTATGCAAACAAGGTTTTAAAATGACTACTCGACAATTTTTGGGTTGAAACCTTAGATTAGATAGATTGTTAGCAATTGTTCACTCAAGTAGGTATGATTCCTATTGCTTCAATCTTCAAGACCTAAGGTTATCACTCAATCACCACGAGTAGGTACTTGGGTTCTTCGGGTTTTGAGAAGTGGTACAACCGGCCCAATCGTGCGGAGAGGAATACTCCACGGATGGGGACTTACGGAGGTCTTGATGGAAACCACCAAATCAACTAGGAAGGAATATCCCAGAAGAGAGGTTAGAATCCACCAAGAAGGTGTTTGGAGGGTGAGGGTGTGTTGGGAGAGAGAGCCCCCGCCTCGAATGCCCTACGGATCGGAATGAGTCCGGTACCCGATGCAAAAGCTAATGCAAAAATAAAAAATGGAGGGTAGAAGGAGAAGAAGCAATCAATATGCAAACATGAATGAAAGCTATTAAATAAATCAAACAAGTGAATGCAAGCAAGACATGTAATGATAAAGTAAAACAAATAACTAACAATTAGCAACTAAAAGGAGGTTCACGTGGGAACCGGCTTGTGATAGAGTGTCTAAGTGGGAACAAATCTGAAGTAAAGGTAAAAGGATGGTCCACGCGGGGACCGAATTGAAAATAAAGTGGCTCACACGGGAGCCGAGTTTTGGAAAAGTAGGTGGTTCACGCGGGAACCGGTTTTTGAAGGGAAAATGGGTGGTTCACGCGGTAACCGGTTTGTTTGATTGGAAAAAAGGAAAGGAGGGCCACGTGGGGCCAATCTAATTGGTGCAAAGGGGTGGTCCACGCGGGGACCGATCTGAAAGTGAGTCGGTTCATGCGGGAACCGGTTTAGAAAAGGGTTTGGTTCACGCGGGAACCGGTTTTAATGAAGAAAGGGGTGGTTCACGTGGGAACCGATGTAAGAGTGGACAAAATAGAAGGAGGGCCACGTGGGGCCAATCTAAAGGTGCTGTAAAGAGGTAGTCCACGCGGGGACCGATCTGAAAATAAGTTAGTTCACGCGGGAACCGAGTTGGAAAAGAAAGGTGGTTCACGCGGGAACCGGTTTATAAGAAGAAAAGTGGTTCACGCGGTAACCGGGTTGAAATGAAAGACAAGAAAATTAAGTCCACATGGGGGACAATCTTAAAGAAAGAGTAAATAGCAAGTTTAAAGGTAAATTGACATGGAAGATAAAAGATAATCCAGTTCACGCGGGAACCAAGTTGGAAAACAACTAGTTGCACGGTTGAATCAAGCTAGCACGGTTGAAGACATTGGTTGTCCCACCGTGGTCGCCAAAAAGCTGTCGACTCCGAAAAGGGGTTCTGGATCGGCACCTCAAGAGAAGGTGAAAGATGGAAAATTGGGAAAAGAGAGTGAATTGAAAACACTCGGAAAGCGGTAAAATGCCCTCATCTCGGTCCCACACTCACATTGATCCCCGAACTTTCATCTCACGGCGTTGCTCGAGCACCGGAGATGGTTCGGGTCATGTGGGAGGAGAGTGAGGAGGAGAATAACTTAGAACATGATAAGAGAAATTGTGGTCTCCAGGAGCCACGGGCTCCGCTTTATGGGATGTAAATTAAGAAGTTGAGTTGAATTAACCGTGTACCTTAGCGTGGGAGATCGGGATATGGGTTCAACCTTCTTCTTCTTCGGCCGGCCGAGGAAGAAGAGTCTCCAATCAATGCTAGCTTGTTCAACCTGTGCAACTATAAAAATAAACCAAGTGAAGAAAATAATTAGAACTATGGGAGGTGTAGTAACTGTAGAGAGAAGATGAGAAAGAAGCAATCGGAATCGAACTCACCGGATTGGGGTGAGCCTTAACCCCTTTTTTTTGTATTTTTGATTATGTAAAAATGATGCAAATAAACTGAAATATGCTTTAAAACAGTAAATGAACTGAGTTAAATGAGTTTAGAAAGCTTATGGAATGGATCGGCTTGAGTTGAAGCCGAGTTGGTTGGAAAAGGCCGGTTCGGGTAGCTTTGCACCCTTCTGGCGCGACTTCGGTCTAGAGGATTCTTCGGACGACACCGATGTCAGAATCGAGTTCTGTTTGTTGGAGTAGATGGAGGACTAAAAGAGAAAGAGTTCCTATGTTGATGACTTCTTCTAAATCCTCTTGTATAAGTCAGTAAAAATTCTGAAAGTGGGCGGATATCGAAAACAGAACCTGGATGCGCGCCCTCAGTGTGGCAATCGCCACTAACAAACGGCAAGTCGGAATTGAGTGAAGTCATTTGGAGATGAAAGAAGACGAAGAGAGGAATAATTTGTATGTTGAATACTTTTGCAGAAAAAGCCCCTGATTTTCTACAGAAGTCGATGAAGATGGTTGATGAAGAACACCCGGATCGAGCCTTCTCCTTCACCTTGGGATCGATTTCTTGACTTCGGATCGCCTTTGGACGTTGGGACGGCTTTGGAGAAGAGCTTGGACGACCTTTGGACGAGCTAGGCACTGGGGTTTTAACCTTGGGTCATTGAGAATGGCCCTCAATTTATAGGGGAAGGGAGCCAGTGCAAAATTTAGAAACTGGACATAACGCGCCCCCGCGTTTCAAAGGAGACGAGGGCGCGCAGGGCGCGCCCTCAAACCAAGGGCGCGCAGGGCGCGCCCCCCTGTTTCAAAGGAAGCGGGGGCACGTTACGCGTCTCATTGCTAAAAATCGACAGAAACTTCCCGAAATTGCTAAAAAATGACTTGATATACGTAACGCGCCCCCGAACCGGGGACGCGGTACAAATGATCGAAAATCCTCCGCGGAAACCTTCCAAAAATCTGGTTTAGAAGGTGCTAATCGGGGTAATTTGCGATTTAAAGCAACTGACCGCGCCCCCGCCTTTCAAAGGAACCGGGGGCATGCAGGGCGCGCCCCCGGGTTGAGGGCGCGCCCTCCTCTTTCAAAGGGGGCGGGGGCGCAGTACACTCTCTCTCCTGCGCGTGTGTTCCGCGAGCCGTATCTTGCAAACGGGATGTCCGATTCGGCTCCCGTTTGTCGCGTTGGAAAGAGGGCATTTAACCTCACCTCCTCAAGTCGGTAAAGCATCTGGCATGACTCCCGATGTTTGCATGGGGCTTTCTACCGGTTTACCCTCTCGCGGAAAGCCGAAACCCGGGGCGAAGATCCGAAAAAACATGGTTCCGGTCGAGAAATCTCGGGTCAACTCGAAATGACTTAAAATGATGACCGAACAAGTTTGGTACGATCAAACAACCCGAAGTCATCGAAAATTTGAGATTAACCCGGTAAACGTGAATCGAAAGCCGTAAAAGCCGCGAAACCCTAAAATTGACCGAACCGGATGTATGGCCCAGGTTGATGAAAATATTCGGCTAGAATCAACCCGTATGACCCGAAAAGACCCGGTGATGACCGGAAAGGCCTAACACATGGTCCGGGATAGCCGTGTCAGCACAGATTGAAAAAGACGTAACGAATGCCGTCATTGACCGACGCCTACCGAAATGACCTCTCGGAAACCCTGAATGTTACGAAAAACATGCTGGAATCCCGAGACCTTCAATTATGGACCATTCAAGGTTGGTCATCGAGCAGGCTTCGTGTTTTTACAGTTCACGTGCGGTTCTCGCTTGAAGGTTACGGCAATATTCCGGAAAACGTTGGTCCATTCTCAACTTGCGAGGGGCTCCACCCATGTCCTTATCTCATCTCCATGAGGTAATCCGGATCAGATAACGGTCAAATAAGAATATTGCCTATGGAATAAGAGTCTAGGGCTCCGAATCAAGCCAATTTGGCGTGTCTACAATACCCTTTGTGTTGACACTTGGGAATCTCTCCCCTTTGAGGCTCCTTTTCGCCCTTTGTGGCATTTTAGTCTTACCCTTTGTGTAGACACTAGGGAATCAAGCCCCTTGAGGTTTCCTTTTGCTCCTTTGCAGCATTTTAGTTCTACCCTTTGTGTAGACCCTTGGAAATTCAGCCCCTTTGAGGCTTTTGTCCCTTTGTGGCATTTTAGTTTTACCCTTTGTGTAGACCCTTGGGAGTCTAGCCCTTTGAGGCTCCCCTTCACCTCTTTGCGGCACTTTTATCTTATCCTTTGTGTAGACACTTGGGAATCAGCCCCTTGAGGTTTCTATTTACTCCTTTGCAGCATTT
Source organism: Cryptocoryne crispatula var. balansae (assembly GCA_036172225.1). Classification (NCBI taxonomy): domain Eukaryota; kingdom Viridiplantae; phylum Streptophyta; class Magnoliopsida; order Alismatales; family Araceae; genus Cryptocoryne; species Cryptocoryne crispatula. Next base: position 13,191,174 of record CM069930.1, read on the forward strand.
TAGTTTTACCATTTGTGTAGACCCTTGGAAATTCAGCCCCTTTGAGGCTTTTGTCCCTTTGTGGCATTTTAGTTCTACCCTTTGTGTAGACCCTTGGGAGTCTAGCCCTTTGAGGCTCCCCTTCACCTCTTCGCGGCACTTTTGTCCTATCCTGTGTGTAGACACTTGGGAATCAGCCCCTTGAGGTTTCTATTTACTCCTTTGCAGCATTTTAGTTCTACCATTTGTGTAGACCCTTGAAAATTCAGCCCCTTTGAGGCTTTTGTCTCTTTGTGGCATTTTAGTTCTACCATTTGTGTAGACCCTTGGGAGTCTAGCCCTTTGAGACTCCCCTTCACCTCTTTGCGGCACTTTAGTCCTACACTATGTGTAGACACTTGAGAATCCAGCCCCTTGAAGCTCCCATTTGCCCCTTTGTGGCATTTTAATTCTACCCTTTGTGTAGACCCATGGGAATCCAGCCCCTTTGAGGCTCCCTTTCACCCTTTGTGGCATTTTAGTCTTACCTTTTGTGTAGACACTTGGGAATCAGCCCCTTGAGGTTCCCATTTTCTCCTTTACAGCATTTTAGTTCTACCATTTGTGTAGACCTTTGGGAATTCAGCCCCTTTGAGGCTCCCTTTTGCCCTTTTGTGGCATTTTACTTCTACCCTTTGTGTAGACTCTTGGGAATCCAGCCCCTTTGAGGCTCCCCTTTGCCCCTTTGTGGCATTTTAGTCCTACCCTTTGTGTAGACCCTTAGAAATCTAGCCCCTTTGAGGCTCCCTACTTAGCCATTATGAGGCTCTTTATTGGTCCCTCTATGACCTCTTATTGCTACCATTTGTGCTAGCTTTTCTTAAAAATCTAGTCCCTTTGAGACTCCATGCTCACCCCATTGAGACTTTGTTTCTGCCTTTAGTGCAAATGTTTACAAAAGGATAGCTCCTTTGTGGTTCCTTACTAGCCCCATTGTGGCTCTTAAACTTTGCTTTTTAGGCAAGATTGAAGCTCCTTTGTGTTAGCTTCATGAGCCTTCATTAGACCTTCATGCCAAGTTGCCTTCTACACTTGGATCACTCTTACCTCTATTTGAGCCTTCATCAGACCTTCATGATAAGTTTCCTTTTACACTTGGATTGGTCTTATCTTACTAGAAACCCTATTTGAGTCGGTTTCAAATTTTGACCCTCATACCAAGTTGCCTTTTACACTTGGATTGATCTTATCTTACTTGAAACCCCCTTTGTGTAGGTTTCAAATTTTGACCCTCATGCCAAGTTGCCTTTTACACTTGGATTGGTCTTATCTTACTTGAAACCCCTTTTGTGTAGGTTTCAAATTTTGACCCTCATGCCAAGTTGCCTTTCATACTTGGATTGGTCTTATCTTACTTGAAACTCCCTTTGAGTAGGTTTCAAATTCAGACCCTAATGCCAAGTTGCCTTTCATACTTGGATTGGTCTTATCTTTTTTTTCCTTCTCCTTTGAGTAGGTTTCAAATTCTAACCCTCATGCCAAGTTGCCTTTCATACTTGGATTGGTCTTATCTTACTTGAAATCCCCTTTGAGTAGGTTTCAAATTGTGACCCTCAGGCTAGGTTACCTTTCTCACTTGGATTGGCCTTATCCTGCTAAGGAAACACCTTTATGATGGTTTCTCCACTTATCCATTTAAAACCTCCCTTTTGTGTCAGTTTGAAGATTAGACCCACATGCCAAGTTGCCCTCCGCACTTGGATTGGCCTCATCCCCTTGAGAAATCCCCTTTGTGTCAGTTTCTCCATTCACCTAGCTAAAGCCCCCTTGTGTTAAGTATCTCAACTCTTCTCGAACCCCCATGTTGAATTACCTCTAATTTTGACTTGGTTCATTCTTCTAGAATATGGCTTGAGGGAAGCCTTGATTCCCTACAAAAAAAAGAAAAAGAGATGAAAAAAAAAGAGAATGGGCTAAAAATGGAGATGCCTGATGGACTTAGTCAATCAAACACCATGATTGGCTAAGGGTAAAAATGTCAAAATAATCCAGTCAAGGTGAAAACCTGCAAAGGCGCCTTGGGCAAAATTGGATAACCCTGCTGTGTGAAAATCCTACAATGGGATGCACAGGCAAAAGTGAAAAGGGGTCAACCTGGGTGAAAACTCCTCAAAGGAGCAATCAGGTTGATAAGAAAAACAAAATAATCAACTTGGACAAGCCCCCAACCTAACAAGATGGGTGGTTTCATCCCCCTAATTTTATTAGGGAGGAGATCCGAGTTGCCAATGATGAAAAGGCTCTCATAGGCTCATCTACCTTGTAGTAGAAATATGCCAGGGAGACCATACCTGAGGCAACGAGGAACACCATCTCCTGCCTTTAAAATTTGAGGGAAGTTCCCACACTTCATCTTGAAAGGGACGAAGGGTAATATCCTACTCTACTCTCACTCATTCTTACCCCTTCAGTCATTCTTTTGGCTTTAGCAATCCCACCATCTTGATCATTCCGATCCTGATGGTCCATAAATGAAAAAAACTTTCTCCAATCTTGACCCCACACGTCCCATAAAAACTCATACTGTCACGACCCTTCCTAGTCTGAACAATTTTTGAAATTAATTCAAATCCATACCACCCTGACCATTCCGGTCTTGTTGGTCTACAAGCTTTCACGTTGTCATGACCATCCAGTCTTGATGACCTACAAAAAATATGCATTATCTGGACCATCATTCCAGGCAACCTTCAACAAACTAACCATCTTGACGAGGTTGGTCTTGTATGGCTTTAACACTCTCACTACCTTGATCAGCCCGATCTCGGTAGCCTACACAACTAGTTGCCTTGACTACTTGTTCTTGAGGCTCCAAACAAGGCTTCTACAATGCCATTTTGGCTTCCATAGCCCTACTTTAGTCCTACACCATGTGTATACCTATGGGACACCAGCCCCTTTGAGGCTCCCATTCGCCCCTTTGTGGCACGCTATTCCTACACCTTGTGTAGACTCATGGGAGACCAGCCCCTTTGAGGCTCCCATTCGCCCCGTTGTGGCACTCTATTCCTACACCTTGTGTAGACCCATGGGACACCAGCCCCTTTGGGGCTCCCATTCGCCCGTTTGTGGCACTTTAGTCCTACCCTTTGTGTGGACCCTTGGGAAATCAGCCCCTTTGAGGCTCCCATTCACCCCTTTGTGGCACTCTATTCCTACACCTTATGTAGACCCATGGGACACCAGCCCCTTTGAGGCTCCCATTCACCCCTTTGTGGCACTATTAGTCCTACCCTTTGTGTGGACCCCTAGGAAACCAACCCTTTAAGATTTCCTACCAGACCCTTTGTAGTCCACAAACTTTGCCTTGTAGGCAAGCCCGAAATCCCTTTGTGTTGGTTTTACAACCTTATTAGGCCCCCAGGCCAAGTTTCCCCCAGCACTTGGATTGGTCTCACATTCACTCGACCCACATGCCAAGTTGCTTTCCCCTACTTGGATTGGTCTTGCCTTGATTGAAACTCTCTCTATGTCAGTTTCAAAAAATTTTGACCCTCATGCTGAGTTGTCTTAGGCACTTCGATTGGTCATCTTTTTTCTGAAACCCCTTTGAGATAGTTTTAGTATCAGTCCTCCATGCCAAGCAACCTTCAACACTTGGATTGGTCTAATCCTGTTCGGAACCTCCTTTGCGTTGGTTTCGCACCTATTTGATTAATCCCTCATGCCAAGTTGCCTTTTGCACTTGGATTGGTCTTATCCTTGTTAGGAACGCCCTCTGTGTTGGTTTCTCCACTCACTTGTTTGAAGCCCCTTGATTGGTTTCACAACTTTGGTTGGACACCCGTGTTGAGTTATCACTAATCGCAACCTGGTTCATTCTATTTGCATATGGCTTGAGGGAAGCCTTAATTCCCTATACAACAGAGAGAGAGAGAAAGAAAATAAAGTGAAAAAGAAAAAAAAAGAGAGAAAAAAAGAAGAAAAAAAGAAAAAAAAGAAAAAAAATAGAAGAAAAGAAGAGAGAAAACCTGGCTAGAGTGAAAAACTGAAAGGGCACTCTAGGTAAAATTAGGTAACCCCGCTACATGAAAACCTCTCTGGAGGCGTGTAGGAAAAACATCAAGGGGGATGGTCTGAGTGAAAATCTTGCAAGAGGCAGTCAGATCAGTAAGAAAAAAAAATAAAACAAAAAAAACAAAAAAATGAAAGACTAGCTCATTCAGAGAGCTTGCTTGTTGAGGAGCACGCAAGAATTGACACCATCAAATGTGCCTATTGAATGGAGGATGGGCAACCAAACAAAAAAGAAGCCAAGGCTGGTCATGTACAAGGGCCCAAGCCCTTCTCGGTCCTGAAGAAAGCTCATGTAGCAGAAGCAGTGGATAGATTGCCAAGGACAAAGCAGAACAAATATCGGAGGCAAACTTACATGGGTAGTCCCTTCTCGACTCCCATATCCAAGAAACTGCCCATGGGGGGCATTTGTTGGCATCAAATTTTTCCGCTTAGCTTGCTTAATACAAGTTTCAGCAATGCCGAAGCCGGTGCAGAAAATCTGACCCAGATTCAAAAAATTCATGAATAGATGATGTAAACAGGCTTTGGAAATGCCTTAGCATGGTTTTACATGTTACAAATGTCCAAGATAATGTGCTCATTACATAGCCCCGGTCAAGAGCTTCGCAACGGTGCCCAAAACATGAAAAATGGACACAAGAAGGCCGAAATGACCATTTTGCCCCTGATACTTTGGGACAAATTGGGACTCTAACATGGAATTCTAACTTTACCACATTGTCAAGGTTAGATATAGCTAGGAAACGCTCAAAACGGATCGAAAATCCGACCCCCGTATGAAGAGATATGCAAGAAAGAGCAAATCCGGACGGAAAGCCGTATGTTCTCGCACCAGGGGCATAATGGTCCGATTAGCTCTAGATCGACCCATGGGCTGAAAATTTAAATTTTCATGACCCAAAAACTTTTATCTCATGAATATTTATGCATGAAAAATAAATTTGGCCAATGGGAGGAGGCAATTGCATTCAATTACAATTTTCGGCATTATCGACGGCTGAGATCGCACCGATCAGAGAAACTAGCTAAATTAAGAGATCCATTGCAATTCAAGTGATCTCAACCACACATCAAGATGGAGCATAAGATCAATGGCCATCAGGGCATGATCTGGAATTTTTTTAAGTCAATTTGAGATTTATTTATTTGGTTTTGGTCGAAATTAATGCTAGCCGTTGGATCGGGAGCACTCTGATTAAACCAGGGTTAAACCTAACCCAAGATGGGCTAACCCAACCTGTCAGGGCCAAATCCCATCCTCCCTCATCTGATGTGTGCGCAAAAAGCCCTAGAAAATAGGGGAGGGAGGCGCACCCACCTCCTCCTTCCTTGGCTGGTGGGTCCCACTCAACCACTTCTCTCAACCACCTCCCATGGCTTATCCCTATCTCTCCCTTTGTTTATCTTCATCCTAACTAATCCTACAACTAACCAAGCTTATCCTCATCCAAGCCTTGGTCGAACCAGCCTTCTTGTCACATGTCATGTGCGCACATCTCCTTGAAAGAAGGAGAGGATGCGCACCCTTCTCTCCCTCTCTTTCTAGTTGGCGCACAATCACCTCAACAACCTACCTTGAGTTATCCTTATCATCCCCAACCTCCCTTGAGTTATACTTATCTCCTCTCAACAACCTCCAGCCTTATATCCTCCTGGAGATGGCGCCCCTCAGCCTCTATAAAAGCCCCCTCAGCTGGCCATGTGCAAAAGAAGCTGATCACCCTACGGAAGCCCTGCCTTTGCTCCCTCTACCCTGCTCCAAGACAGCTTCTCCTTGCTTGGACGTATTCATCAGCAAGTCAGCAACCTCTCCAGACCCCTTGTGGTGTTCCAAGTGAAGAATAATAAGGAGAAAAGGCCTCCCTCCAGCAGGCGCGCCAGAAGCAGGTGCAACCAGCCCACCTGATTGGTGTGCCAACTTCAGCAAGTGCAGCAAGCTCTCTTCATTCCTTTGCTCCATCCAAAAACATCAGCAAGGAGAAGACCCCCTTTTCTCATCCAACGGCAAGAGAATAAGGGTTTGGTGGCACCTTCAGCCCATCATCTTCAATGCCACCTGCAGTGCAAGAGAGAAGAAAAAACCGGTGAGTTGAAAAAGTGTGTTCCAATGTAGCCTTTTAATTCAACTCTTCCCCTTCTCTTCTCTACCCCTCTCCATGGTGGCATACCCTCTGAGTAATGCCCATTCAGACCCCTTTGAGTGCCCTTCACGTTTGTCTACAGAAAGCCCCAAGTGTACCCTCTATTTGGCCATCACAAAAAACAGCCCCTTGCTGCCCCTTAAAATAGGCCTCTGAACCAGCCCCTTTGTGCACCCTTTTGGCCCTCCATGTTGGCCTATAAACCTTCTACTATCATGCTTGGTTTGACCCCACTGATGGTCACTTGGACATGCACCTCCTGACTTTCCCAATCAGGCCCCGAATGGCATGCAAAACAGGCCCCCTTGCTGGCCCAAGTTCTGCCCCCGTTGTGAGCACTCATGTCAGGCCCCTTTGATGTTCACCTAGTTTGCCCTATGTGCAACACACCCAATTAGGCTCTTGAACATGCTCCTAATCAGGCTATGTTCGACCATCCATGCTGCCCAAGTGGACGAACTTCAGAAAACACCCAAATCAGGCCCCTCTGATGGCTTGGAAACCAGCACCTACTTAACCTCTCTGATGGCCATCTAAAACAGCGCCCAATCAGCCCTATTCTCTACACAGATCCCTTACCCATTGAGGAGGATGGAGTGATGTCCCGGGCATTCTTGGATCCACAAGATGGGCCAAGTCTCCCCCGGGCGGGCTCTTGATCCCTTGTTTTGGCTGGAGGAGAGGGTGATGTCCTCAGAATTCTTGGAATCCGTACGATGGGTCAAGTCTCTCTCAGGCGGATTCTCAACTTCAACCAAGACAGCCCATTTGTGTGGCCTTCCTTATTTCAATACCAAACAGCCCCTTTGAGGCATTGAAATCCTTTCCAACATGCCCTTTGTGCAGCACCTAATCAACCCTTCCAAACTTGCCTTAAACCTGCCCCTTATGCAGTCCCCTTTCCAACTCTTCCAAGCAGCACCCCCACAAATCCATTCCAGCCCCTCTGAGGCTTCCTTTGCCCACTGCTACAGCAAGAAGGCAAACACTAGAAATCAAATTCTGCAGATTGTCAAAGTAGGCCATTCTGGCCCTTGGAGATCAAAATAGGTGTTGCGAACAAGTGCAACAAACCGAGACTACAACAGGTCCTTGTAAGGACCAGGTTGGGGGTGACGGCCTGATCCCCCTTGGCTCACATGATGGGTCAAGGGCTTGAGAAGGTGGCTCTCGATTCTGGTCCAAACAAGGTGTAAAACAGGCCAACCGGGCCATGGAGACATGAAGCTTGAATTGGGCCAACCGGGCCAACATGACATGAAGCCGGCCTTCTCAGGCCATGAGACATGAAGACCAGCCCATTGTGCTGATGAAGCTGGCCCATTGGGCCTTGGACACTTAAAATAAACCTTAATTAAATCTGAAGGTGAAATGCCAAAATTAAATAAGGAGTTAGTCCACAATTGGACGCTACATAGGGCGGCTCATCCGGCATGAACCGGAACGTTGACCCGGGCGTAGGCATGGGACACGCTTCCCACTGCAGATGGACCCTTCCCACTACTTGGAAAGTCAAATGACTATGCCTTGTAGGATGGGTAAAAATTCCACACCGATCGAAAAATAAGGCGGCATGCTGCCAAAATTTTCCTAGTCAAGTGGGATTTTACAACAAGGGAAGGACATTCACACATTTGCACTTCGACAAGCATTATTCTTGGCATATGAACTGCCACATCTGATGTACACCAGCATGAGCATGAATATTCAATGAACATTTCAAGTGCCGAGTTGATTACATATGACTGGGCATCGACACTAGCCCGACAGACCGGATGTGATGCAAACCGAACATGAGTTAACCAAATCTTAAGTTAACTTAATTAAATCTGAAAATACATTCAAACCAACCTTAAAATATGCTTAAAACATATCATTAAAGCTTTAGCATTCAACAAAAATCAGATTTAATACAATCTGGAAAAATTGATTCAATACACTTAATTTATTTGAATTCAAATGCTTAAACAAGTGCAAATCAAATAATTCACAACCAACTGAAAAGAACACATAAAGAAAATATTAATGCATATGAAATTCATCTTAAAACATGTCAAATTCAGATCATTAACAATTTGAAGTTCAAGTTTAATTAATTTAAACCAAACTTCAAAACGTTTAAAGCATACCGAACACACCCGAATTGGTATGAAAACACCAACCGACATGAGAAAACTACATTAAAATGACTCAGCACATGTCAACTAAACTTAAACAAGTCAAATTGATCAACACATCTAAAATATCAAGTTCAAACAAAAAATAAAATAAACTTCAATCAATTAAAGTAAAACAAACCAAACAAATCAAACAAGCTCAAAACACTTAACATTCAAATCCAAGTCAAATGGAAATATGAAATCAACATTTCAAACCACATCAAAATCCATTATTAAATCAAACATAAATCAACTTCAAACAAAATCTAATCAAACTTGTTTGCATCTCATCGGTCCTAAAAGGCCAGGGCCCTTTGTGTTCTTTGTATGTTGTGGATGTGCACGCTCTCGTCAAACAAGATCACAATGGCAGTTAATCAAGGGTGTTCGAGTGTTTGCTCGATGTAAATGAACATTGGATATTCGCACCATCCAATGGAGAGAGGTCAAAAAATATTTTCACAGAACCCGAACCTCGGTTCTATACTCTTCTTTTTATCACCCGGACTATCTAGTATTTTTATGGTCTATTACCTACTTTACTAGAAAATTCGGATGTCGATATTTCAAAACATACAAAAAAACAAAAAAAACTTTTCCAAGAATCAAAAAAGATTCCCGAGGTTCCCACATAAGTGTCAATGACTTGGATACATGAAGCTTCTCAAGCTCCACCTTTGCATTATATACAAAACACTTTGTACTTCCTCTTCCACTTATCATCATCATGATTGTGTAAGAATCCTGTCTTATTCTGGATTTATTATCTTGACCACCTTCTTTTACTATGAACTATCTCCTATTTCTAACTAATGATTTTACTTCTTTCTATTGGTCTCACCAACTAGAAGTAATTAAGATGTATTGTTGTTCTAACTTACCCATAGTTAGCTCATCACTATGTGCTATGATGGATCTCTTATCCATCTATCCATGTTGTCTCTACAATTTATATCTCATAGAGTCTAATACCTAGTTTAAGGCAAATAATGCATCTTGTCTACAAGATAAGATCTTATCTTTCTTTCACATCATTAGATAATTTAGGAGACACCTACTTCTCAAGTAGGATAGTTAATTGGTCAACTATGAGAACAATTCTCTTAGTTCTAAACCGGTCTAAGAAGTGTGAGCCATTAAGCTATTTGGCATCTAGTATGCCATACTAATGGTGGTTTATTATCGTATTCTACAATTGAGATATAATTTTATCAATATAACATTGCAGACATTCATTAAAATTAAGATATGGTCTTTCATCCAAATTTATGCTTTTACTAATTTTCGACGAATTTGCATAACCCTTATTATGCAAAGACGGGATATCACGATGAAATCCTAGTGGGGACTAAGACCCTATTAACTTTATGGTGATGACCTTGTGGTAGCACAACAAATCACCCCATACTTAATAGGTAGGCAACTATTGCCAGTTGCAACTCTTGCAACTCTTAATCATTTAGCCTCTAGAGTTATGACCTTGTGGTAGCACAACAAGCCATATACTCTAGTTAGGTCAAACCCGTTTGTTACGTTATGAGAATGGATCCTTCACACAGCCCTTGTGGTAGCAAAATAAAGCCATGCAAATGGTGCACCCCAAGGTTTGGTAAATGCCTTAGCCATGATCACCAATCCCTTGCTGAATGGGCCTTGTGGTAGCACAACAAACCCATCCAATCTAACATTGGCTCATCAAGACCATAACAACGGAAGGCTACATGAGTCATTCTTAATGTCACACGTTTATCAACCTAATTATGACAAGGAGGGATTTTATTTTAGTCTTATCAATAATATGTGCTAAGTATATATAATACCTTTGGAATATCATATATCTAAGGTATAACTTGTAGCACACATCCACATATCAAATATGCATAAAAATAGGTGATCATGATCTTAACCCTAAGCATGCACCTAAGGCACCCCTATTGGTGCAAATCCTTGCTTCAAATGCTTAAGTTGACATGCTCCCACTTCAGAAGGGTGCTTCTCTAAGTGGTCCCACTCTCCAACCTTCCACGAACCGGCTTCTAACTCTTACAAGTGGCTTAAGGGTACGCAGACCCACAAATGTACATAACTTAATAAGAAACCTTGGTTTTAACCAAGGGGAGTACATTAATGGAGGGAGGTAGAATGTACAATCAGATTGTATAGAGACAGAGGTGGCACACACAGGCCCCATTTAATAACATAACCAACACAATTAAAAGCAATCACAAACCAAGCACAATTAAGTCCATGATCACCTCCATACACACACTAACATTCATAACATGAATATAGAGCACATACGTGATAATTATATAAGATATATCATATATATCAGCATAAAATTATATATATTATTTTTGAAATTCTCAATTTCATGTATGTTGAATTTTCATGAAATAAATAACATGAAAATAACATGACAACAACATATAAACAATTTATATGAAATAAACATACACATCTAAACTATTTAGAACATTTATGCATTCCCAATACTGTGCAAAGTCAGAAATTAATGTCCCAATTTATATTCTATAAAATCTCATTTTACAGAATTAATTAAGACACTAATTATTTAAGTTAAACTTTTAAAACAATTTTAAAATTTAACCATGAATGAATCTATGTAAATAGAGTTTATCATCATCTAACATGTCATTAAACACTATAAAACATGTTAAATAATATTATATAATTTTTAAGAATTTTAATAGAATTTTTTAGAAAATTTTTGGATTTTTATACGATTTTAACAATTTAAAATCATTATAAAAAGAGTTGGCGCATTGCGCTGCTCATGGCGGCGCACTGCGCCTGTCCAGCATGTGCCTGTGTGCGCCACCGTGCGCTGGTGCGTTGCGCTGCCGCTGCCACCGCGGTGTTTGCACCGCCGGTGCACCAGCCTGGCGCGCGCGGTCCTGCGCTCGGGCTCCCGGTCAAACTGGGTGTATCCGGGTCCGGATCAGATCCTCCTTCTCCGCCCGATAAGGTCGCGGCCGGTGCACTATTCATCCGAAGGAAGTCCATCCCATAGAATCGGAATTATCTCCTTAATCAGACCTTCAAAAAATTCGAAAAAATATGTGTTGGAATCCTTATCGAATAGAGAATCCACAAAAATCAGTCTCATATCTAGGAAAAATCGCAAAAGACAGTAAAATGAGGTAGAAGAGCCGGCGGTCACCGAGATTCCGTAGCAGAAATCTCTATTTTGCAACGAGGATAACTCTTTATCCTGAAAGCCAAATATTCTCCAAAAATAAAATTTAGAATCCTAATCAAATTAAATTTCCAAATATGTATATATCCTTACAGATAAAAATTCTCTAATGATGAGAAATCAGGAAGAAACAAGTCGGCACCGCCAGACTCTGCAGAACCCTAGAATGCCGGAAAATTTAAGAATTCTCTCCCTCCGCCGCCGTTCAAAGCTGGAGATCAAGAGAAAATGTTAGGTAATCAAATTTCCCATCTCTTAATGCTTTTCCAAGCTTCAATTTATTCTGTGGACGAAGATTTCACAAAATCCCCAAATCCGGGTGTCGGTTCGGGCATGACAGAAACACCAACTTTTGAGGCATCTCCCGAACACTACAGAGATCGAAACTTCAAACAGTTTGTGGCATTGGAAAGTCCTATATCATAAGATTCTATAAAAGCCAACCAATCTATTATATGAGTCATACACAGATAATGGTGGCCTCGTCAAAATAGATGTTTGCACAGATTTGGGAACACATAAATAACATGAAATAATGTCGATTCGACGTTGGTTTCGACCGAGACCTAAACCGGGCTCTGATACCACTATAAGGAATTGTCCATAAAAATTTGGTACAGCGAAAACGACGATTCCTATGGGTTCATTTGGAATCTATCTCAATCGGAACTGAACGACGAAAACCGAAAACCAATCAAATCAGGTTTGAATATACCTAATAGAGATTCATATAATCCTATGGAGAGGAAGAAGATGAGCTTATTAAGCTTTTAAAACCATTCAAGTGTACGGTCTCCAGCAGTATCCACACGAACTTCATCCACTTCAGGTTCTCCCTTCGCACTGGCCTTGAGAACTCTTCCCGAACGGAGCTCCATAGACCATGGACACCTTCTAGAGAGAGGAGAAGGTAGGGAGGAGGCTAGGGACATGTTTTCACTCTTGGATTTATGGGGTTTGGCTAAAACTATTAGTATTTATAGAGAATTATGTAATTTTTCATGAAAACCCAAAATCTCTATAAATTATGCCTTTGCCTCTGTACTTGTGGATAAGTCCATTTGTGTGTGACCCATTAGGCCCAATAGCCTATTTGGTTGAGACCTAAATAAAATAGAACAATTCTATTTAATTTAAGTAAATCTGTTATCCAATAACAGATTAATCGGCCTACCGATCATAAAGAGTACAAGCCATATCCCATGATCCCAAATGGCTATAAGGATAATCTTATCTCCATTGAGCCTTTCCATCATCGGTTATTGCATGGATATAAACTATCATCCATCCAATGTCCCGGTCGGAAAGGAGTACGGCATCGACTGTCAACTCCTTAGTGTACCGACTCTATAGGATCCTGTACTCAGAATTGAATCAATTGGAAAACTCATTTTTCCAATCATCCTATCTACCCTGGCCAGGGATTTAGAGTACTATCCCATAGGACATTCACTCTCACTTACCGAGAGTGGACGATCCCTTGTTGTCTGCTCAATTTCCTCCATCGGGTTTTCCTTGTGCCCGATCCATCGCTATACTGGACCATCTATATGGTGATCCATAAGACAATGGTCAAAGCACAAGTTTCACCCAACAAGGCATCTTTGGCGACTCGAGTCAAAGATCCAACCATGCAGTCGTGATGATAGAAAACCCTGATAGACAGTTTGGTAGGGTACCATTTAGGGTTTCTAATTCGGTCAGTTCAGTGAACTCATTCAACTAATGAGCACCTATATGTGTATCTTAGTGTCTCCACACTAATGACCAATGAGATCAGTCGTCCTCATCACATGAGAAGAAATCACATACACTAGTCTATCCGGATCCTTGATGTCCCGTCTCAAGTATCCTATGACTAGGAACATTTAGATCAAATACCTCTAGATGATCAATCTCATTATCATGATCTCATGATGATTTAATCATCATTGTATTTGATCAAGGACTTCATTATGATATTCGCATCTAATAAGAGCGTATAATGAAGATTTGCCTAATTAATTGAATAAGATATATCTATAAATGTCAAATCATATCATATATGATTGGCTTGTAGGGCATACATTTCTATCAAATGGGCCGCAATTTCTCTCTCAATTTCATTGCATCATTCATCACCATACTATCCTCAAGGCAATGGTCAAGCAGAAGCCACCAACAAAACCTTAATCAAAATCTTCAAGAAATGTTGTAAGTCTAGCAAGTTTGCCGACTGGCCTGATAAGCTTGTAGAAGCTCTATGGGCTTATCGTACTTCTACAAGGACTCCCCTGGACAAACCCCGTATGCTTTGGCATATGGATGGAAGCAGTGGTCCCCTATGAAGTATTACTTTTGTCTCTCCGAGTTTAGCTCGACAGGGATATTCTTGTTGATGAGAGATGAGAATCTCTCCTTGCACAGCTTGATCTCTTGGATGAAAGAAGGCTAGCTACCGCCGAGCATGCCCGGACTTATCAGAATAGACTTAAAAGGTTTTATCAAAAGAGGGTGGTTGAGAGAAAGTTCGAAATCAGTGAGATGGTAGTCAAACGCATATTCGTTAAGCCGGGGGGTCCCCGCTCCAAATTGCAACCTAATCGGGAAGGGCCTTTTGTGATCGTTGAAAAGTATCCAGGCAATGCATATGAATTGACCAATGCAGATGGAGAAAAATTGAATTATCCTTGGAATAGAGTTTACCTTAAAAAGTATTTTCCATAAAAATGGAGAAACCACTGGTATAATCTCAAGTCATCAATCCTAGGCTGTTCGTGAGAAGTCAAGGGTAGGTACCATCCTACACACACAACACCTCTCGATCCTACAATCTAGACAACCTGACACTTGCGAAAGGCAAGGCAGAAATCTAGAAACGGAAGGAGTACCCTTATCCTATTCTCTTCTACTCGATCCAAGATAGGGAGAGAAGATTAGAGAGGGGTAGTATCGAAAACACTCGCCACCCTAGTAGGAGGCCGTCTCGGAGGGTACAAAAGGGTGCCAAAATATGGACAATGAACCCCTCAAGTTAGAAAAAGAAAAATGATCAACCTGTCTGAATGAGTACCCAAAATGATAGTCAAGGCAAAAGGCACTAAAAGATGGGCAATGTCCCCCACGGGTCAAAAACCTGTCCAAATATGTGCCACATAGAAAAGAACAAAAAGAAAAAAAAAAGACCCAAAGAGGCCGAACCCCAACGGGCAATTTGAGTGTGAGTAAAGAAATCCTTCTCAACATCTCTAAACCCTATCAAGGACTTCCTCTATACTCTTCCTCCTTAAACCCCTTGGGTAGGGTAAACCGACCGAATCCAGGTGGAACCCAAGCCGATCAAAGGAAGAAGGTTAGAAGGATTCTAAGTAGGGAACTTTATTTTTGCATGTGGCATCTACCACTTGAGTCTTAACAAACCCCAATGACTGATGAATTGTCTCAAATATTAGCATTTTCTCCACAAAAAATGAATAATTCAAAAATACAAAAAAATTGCATATTTCAAAAATCTAAAAAAATTGAAAAAATTGAAAATTTTAAAAAATAAATATTTCGAAAATACAAAAAAAATGATTGTTTTCAAGAAAATTCAAAAAAATGCTCAGTCATGATCATTGCCTTAGTTGCATCCATGTTTATTTTTCTGTCATACATATTTCTATTGCTGCATTGCATGTTCATTTTTTTGCTTTGATTACCTTGTTAAGAAGGCTCTTCCCTTTGACTTAAGTCAAAGTTGACCATAATAGGCAAAGGGATGAGTCATGGTGAAGATCTAATCCTCTTCTATCAAGTGTTTCAAGCATTTCAATGTTGGAGAAGGAGAGGAATCACACCACGACAGGTAAGTTCTCTCAACCCTTACCTCCATTTCATTTAAGTCATTTATTTTATTCCACCTTGTTAAGAAGGCTCCTCCCTTTGACTCAAAATCAAGACAAATGATAAACAGGCAGAGGGATGAGTCATGATAAAAATTTAATTATCTTTGTTAAGTGTTTTCAGGAGTTGAAGAAGTGAAAGAGAAGGGCCATCAGGTACATTTTTTTGCAAAAAAAAAAAATGCCTCAGGGTGCATGTACCCTCATCTGGGGGCACATGGCCAGGTGCCCCACCCTAGGGTGCATGGGCACGTGCCCCTGATCAGGGACACATGGGCAAAAAAATTCAAAAAATTCAAAAAAAATCTCAAAAATTCAGAATTTGTCCAAAATGTTGAGAATGACATTTTTTCTAAAGGAACCATCATCATAAACATTGTTTTGACCTACAAATGATGGTTCTAATAGTGAAAACTTCAGTTGTTCATTTCGGGAAAAATATGCTTCATATGACAATTTCTTCTGTTGGGTACTAATTAGAAATATGCAGACAACTTTTTAAGCCCTAACAGGTGAATTGGTGAGATCAGTATTCCTCAAGGAACGTCATGCCAACCTTGTGGCGAAAAGAGAGGAAGCGCCACCCAGCAGAACATTATCATGGTGCTGTATTCCGTCAGAAGGCAAGACAAGGATGGACTAGAGGTGCTGATGAATCAGGCAGTCAATGCAAGTTGATAAATCATGCCTGAGGACTTCACTCAGTTTCACATCAATCTCACATCATCACCATCATTCCATTTTGCACTTCACATCACTCCTACCATTTTTCATTTAGTTATGTTAGGTTCATTTGATATATATTATATACATTGATGTTGAAGACCATAAGCGTGAAGATGACTGGGCCTGAGATCCCCTTTAACAAAATCTACAATGGCTTGGTCATTTCATCACACTCATGGATAAGCCAAAATTGAACATTGGAGGAACGATGGTTCCTAATCAGGTGTGTTGACCTCCAATAGACAATCTATATCTTCAACTATTTTCTACATAATTTCTATGTTTTCATATTCATTCTCTTTTTCATTCTTCATCATTACCAATGTTATCCCATCATGTTTTATTCTTCCCTTTCTTTTATCCCACCATGTTTTACTCTTTTATCCCACCGTGTCATGTTCGTCATGCCATTGTTTCTTCATTCTATGTTAGTCCCCACCATTATCTTTCAATCCCACTATGGCTTAAGTCTGCTTCATCATTTTCCAAATACTCGATTTTCTACTAGAGCGTGATTTACGATTTTTCACAATACCCGAGAAATTTTGTTATGCTTAAATGAACCCTTTTGAACTTGAGGTTATTCCACTTAGAATTAAGTTGAGTACTTTGGTGAAACTTAAATGAGCTTGAGATTCCAAATATAATGGATTGGTATTCTTTTCATTTTAAAATCAATTTCTCTTTTAAACTTTAGCCCATCACAGTACAAGAACACCGCAAAGTTCGGGTAGCTGGCTGATGATGAACCTACAGATTCGAAGACTCCTCACCGCGCTGAGGGTTGGCTACCTCCTTTATCCTTTATTTTTCATCTCTCATGCCAATGGCATGTCTTTTACCAATCAATTATATGAAGTTTTGATGGAACATGAAAGTGATCTAGAATACTCAGCGAGATTCATTTTGTTGGATCGGGTAGATAAGCGTGTCTATATCTACACCTTGATGCCACCTTTTCAGTTCATCACTATTCCATTCTGCTATATTCAACTACACTCACTTGCATTCCATTACAGTTCACTACAAATCACTCTGCTTCATTACATGCCATTCCCTTACAAAGCCGACATCAAGGCGAGGCAAGCTGTAGACATGCCAAATTTGCCTAATTCAGAGTATAAAACTCATGTTTTATAGGGTAACATGTGTGATTAATCTTAGAATAATGCCGGGTCTTTTAAAGTTGATTTGGATCTTCGCTGAATGAAATCGGATGTCTTCTGAAGTTTTCAGCACAAAGCCATAATTTTCAAGCTAAAGCCACACATAAATCGTGTAAACATGGAAATTGGCTGAATGACCAATGCCTAATGATCATGCATTAAAGGTTAAGGTCAGATTCGCACTCTGGATAAGTTTTGTTGCATGACATGTCTTTCTAGTCAGCCGTCGGAGTCATTCCAACCAATATCGGATCTTCTATTTACTATCTTAAATTATAGATAAAATTCTGAAGTTTTGGAGGGTGTTATGTCTTATCCAATGCTATAGAGAGCTTCTTCGGCCTGTTATCTTTCCAACGCAACAAACGGCATCGAATTCCAAGTTTGGGAGTGTCCGCAACGGCTTCAGGAAGAACGGCCCGCAGAAATAGTCCCATGCGCCCTGGTCCCTAGGCACATGTGCCTTGGACCCTGGGCACATGACAATGCACCCTGCCCCTGAGGCACGTGGCCTTGTGCCCTTGATCGAGGGCACAAGGGAACCAATTTTCAACCGGGACTCTACCTCTAACCGGATCGAATCGAATTTTTTGACCGGATCAGACCGAATTTTTCGGGTGGATAGGATGCGCCCCCACTTGGACGCACATGGCCCTAGAACCAGGGTGCATGTGCCCAGAACCAGGGCGCATGCGCCCAGCACCAGGGCGCAAGGTGCCCTATTATTTTAGCTTGGATCGGACTGATTGTTCACTTATAAATTGAGGCCGATTCTGATCATTCCAGAGGTAGGTACGTGATGCCCTGGGCATCTCAACACGTCCAAGCTCCTTCTTGAATCCATTTTGTGATTTTTAGAGAGAGAATTTTGAGTTTTTAGAGAGAAAAAAGTTGGTTTAGGAGAGAGGAAGGCTAGTCTGCAGGTGATCTGCCAAGTCTCTCTTCTTCGGCTTCTAAAGCAGCGTGAGGATGTCTTCTGCCCGATCTCTCAACATAAAAGTTCTTCCTCTCAAAGTCTTCTTCAGTTTGAAATAAACGGCATGTGATTCTGAGGTTAGGGCTGGTCGTGACGAGTGCATAAGAAAAGTCGCGTCTGGCAGATCCGGGACTGCTGCTCGGCTTTTTCGACAACCCAGATTTGGCCATCAGAATCTTTCTGTTCTTTTTCCTATCTCTTTGTTTCGTTATTCTCCATCATCCTATAATTTTGTTAAAATTTTTTGAATTATTTATAGTCTATTAATCTGAAAATAAAAAAGAGGGGTTAGAGATAACCCGAATCCGGTTAGTTTCTAGTCAGTTGTGTGTTTCATGTCATTTTCCTTACATATACTCTACTTTGTCTAGTTCTAATAGTATTTTCACCTATTTTTTTGTATAGTTGCATAGGAAATCAAGCACCCACACGTTGAGGACTCTTCTTCATCGCCCAACCGAAGAAGGAGAAGCTTTGACCCGCACTCTTCACGCTAAGGTACACACGGTCAATCTTATTTCATAAATCAGAACCCACGGTGCCTGGCGACCACATGTCTTAATTTATACTTCTCATCCTCCTCCCACATGACCCAAACCATCTCTTTGGTGATTGAGCGATGCCAAGGGATGAAAGCTCGGGGATGAATGTGAGTGTGGGACCGAGGTGAGAGTTTCCGTGTTTTCTTTCTTTCTTTCTCATCCCCTTCTTGAGGTGACGATCCGGATTCACGAACTTCCCTGAAACGGAGAGGCCCCCGTCAAATTTTTGGAGTCGACACCACCACTGCCACTCTCAGATCGGCTTGCCTCGCCACCAGTTGCCTAAGTTGTCCCACTTGCCACCCATCAAGGGCAGGTAACTTGATTCTGCATACGACGAGGAGGAGGCGATTTTAGAGGTTGCCTTGTGGGAAATGAGTCAGGTATGCTGCCCGGGCCTCCTGATCGAGGAAGACCTCATTTAGAAGTGCCATTACATCTTTGAGCTAAAGCCTTTGCTTTCCTGAGGGTCTTCTTTCCTGTCCTTTTTTGTCAGAAAAATTGTGAATATTTTGAATAACCAATAAATTTTATATAGCAAGTTTGAGTCAAAATTCTATGAAAATTCATTTTGTTTCAGAAAATTAAAAGACAGGTGTTGACAATTATGATGACTATGCCTTGCTATTTTTCAATCATATGGATGTTTATTAATATGAAATGAAGTATTTTTTACATGATTTAAAGTGTCTTTATTCTTTAACTAATTTTTAGAGCAAATCATGAGTTTGATGAATTTTCTTTCGGTGGCTACTTGATTAGCTCAATTTTTTGAACAGTATGGCACCTTCTGAAAATTTTGCCATTTTTGTCAATTTTGGCCCTAAAAAATATCTTTTTAACCAGTTCTGGCTAAGAAATACCTAGAATACTCTCCTGTCATCCAAAAAATGGTAAAATGTATTAATATGTCTAGCTATTTTAGAACCTAAGGTATTTAAAGTTATGTGAAAAGGGGTATTTTTGGTGGAAATTAAAAGAGAATTTTTCTTTACAAAATTTTTCATTGCAAACTGTACGTCGGATTGACATTCTTTCGGTGGCTTTACGATCATCTCTATTTTTTTAACCACGAGTGATTTTTATAATTTTATCTTATTTTCACATTTTTATGCTATATAAATACCCTTCGAGATTGAAAATTCTTCATTTCATCCTACACACCATCTCTCCTCACCTAAAAGCTCTGTTGATTACAGCTCATTCGTGGAGTCCAAGACGCCTTCAAAAGTTAGTGCCCCTATTATAACAAATGTAGATCAGGACTTACTCTTTGATTGAGTTAAAGTTTCACGTGATTCCGAGTTTATTTACTCAAAATATCATGAAAACAAGAAATTTTTGGGTTGAGGAGTCGCGGTCAACACACACTCGACCTGAGGGCGCGGTCACCATGCCCCTAGGTCGGGGATGCCGTGGCCACATCCTTGGACTATGCCCTCTCCCAAAGGGAAGGGTGACGGTGCGGTGATCGCGCCCTTCACCCAAGAGGGAGGCGAGGGTGCGTTGAGTGTGCCCTCACCCTGAGGGCGCATCCAGCACGCTGTCAGGTGAGATTTTTTTAATTTTTTAAATTAATCTATTAGTCAATTAATTAAAAAATTGATTAATTAATTTATTAATGTATATATTTTTAGAATTATTGTGGTGTTGACTTCTCTTATGAATGATGCAGATGTCGAGGGGATTCCATCAATGTGACTCTGATTCCAATGAGTTCGACAAACCTACCCCACATGAGGTAACCTATTATCCCCTGCACTTATGGTTAGTCCCTTTTCCTCATCAATAAAAACAAATGAATTAATGAAGATGATTTTTGTTGCAGACACGGGTGAAATCACGGATTTCATGGGATCTTGTGCATGTGGCATATTTGGGCCCCCTGGACTTCCAGCAGGTTTGGCTGGACGAGATGGGGTTTGGGCCCCTCCTTTGTGTGACCCCCTTTTTGGATGACCAACCTCTGTAGGTCCTTTAAGAGTCATGGGACTCGGAGTCCCACATTTTTCTCTTTCTCTAGGGGCACGTGGTGTTGTCCTTGGAGGATGTCGCACACATTACCGGCCTTCGTGTAGATGGTCAATCAGTAGTATGTGTGACAACTATCGATTACTCATGAGAGTTTTGGGCTCTTCTTACTTATGAGCTTGAGTTTGATCCTGATAAGGGTCTTTGCACCATTGCCTGGCTTGAGGCCAATGAGATGGTTGGCCTAGTTGATGCCATGTGTTTTCACAATGAAGACCTGAGAGCCTCTTTAGTCGCATGGCCAGCCAAGTTTCAGCCGCCATCACTGGTTTACTTGGCATTGTGGAGGCTGATGTAGACCTGTGTCGTTTCCTTCTCTTCTTCTTCGGGAGCTTGCTTTTGGGCTCGAAGTTAGACCACATCCACCTGTAGTTTTTTTCTCTGCTTGCTAACATGGAGTATGTTGGCATGTACGCATGAGGTGCAGCAATGCTCGCCCATCTGTTCTACGGCCTTCAGCCCAAGTCTGACTCTATTTCTATGGTAGGCTTATTTCTCTTCCTTCAAGTAATCTTAGCAGCTTTTGTTCTTTTCCTGCTTTGCTTTATACTTATGTTTGTTGTTTGACGAGTTTTCTTTTGCAGGTCTAGAGCTACTTGTACTTCCCCTTGAGCCACGAGCATCAATCTTTCCCCACTCATCTCCCACTGATGGCCCGTTGGGAGCCTATCTGCCTTGTCGAGAGCCATAGGAGCCAGTTGGCATCCATTCGAGCTTAGATTTTCTGTTTCTTGCACATTGAGGTATATTTAATTAATTCATTGAATTTTCCACTGAGTCAGTGACTTAATCTTTTTTGCTTTTTCAGGTGTGCTGGCAGCCTTATCTCGAGACTGATGATCATCTACATGCCTGGGTTGTTGGCGCTGAACAAATCGTCAGTCATGACCTGCACCTCCTCTGTGTCAATGAACGGATCCTTTTGTAGCTTTGTTTCTTGGCACACTCTCTTGGTCAGGAGTAGGCATGGTTGGAGCCTCCTCCACCTCTTTCGCCAATCAGGGTCAAATGTTTAATTCTTGTAGGGGACTGGACAGAGTGGCACTGTGATTCCATCGAGCTTTGGTACTGGGGCGGCGAGGTGGTCCATAGTTGGGCACATGACATCATAGACTACCTATGCTGCTATGAGGACACGTACGGTCACTTGTTCACCCCAGAGGTACCACCTTCTTCCATTCTAGTTGTACTCCTTTTTTGCTACTACCTTGAAACATGTTATTTTTCAGGAAGCTCGAGCGTTGTTGTTCCATCAAAGGACTGAGATCGTTAGCCTGCGGGAGGAGGTGGCCACTTTTTATGCTACCTTGGAGACTGAGGTAAAAAATGTTTCTCTACTACTTCTCTATTTGTCTTATTTCTTGCCTAGTTATGATATGTCTTCATTTTGGTTTGTAGCATAAGGCTTGTGTCGAAGGTTCCCCTCCTTCCTTGTCGAGGGAAGAAGTAGCTGAGCTTCGTCAGCATTTGAGCGAGGCCAAGGAGGCCCTGGCAGCCAAGGAGACAGAGGTATTCCTGATTGAACTTTTATTTGATCATTATTCTTTTGGCTAATTTAGCTTATTTTCTTCCCCAAGTTGCCGATCTTCATAGTACACTTTTTGCATGCATCTAGACCTTGGAGATAGAGCTAGAGACGTGGCAGTCAGCACTTACTGACTTGAGGTCCTAGATGGTTGTCTCCGATCTTCAACACTAGCATGATAAAGCTATGTGGGAGATGGAGTGCCAGCATTCCCATGCCATCCAATCTTTAGAGCAAATGCACCTGCAGAAACATGTTCACTTAGCTACGATGGAGGCGACGTTGCAGGTTACCACCAGGGTGTTCCCGCTCAGCCGAGCTAGAGCTATACACATCAGAGCAGCTCCCACCGGAGTAGCACACGTAGGAGTGGCAACACCCATCGTAGCCAAAGTCACTGTGGCCAGAGCCAGTAGGGGCAAAGTCAGAGCCACACGAGTGGCACCATTGCATACTTGGCCACTTCTTCTAAGTGTCGCTGGAATGAGGTGGCTACAGTGGCATTAGCGGACATGGCTTCTATGCCTCCTCCATGCGGTCATTCCCCTGGAGAGGGCAGCAATGGGCTCTGATGTTTGTAGAAGTCTTATCTCTTCTATTATTGTAGCTACTCTGTTTCTTCCTTCTGTATCACTTATGATGTATTCAGACCTTTGTTTGCCTCAGAGTTATTTGAACTTCTTTTTCCTGCCCAAGATTACTCAAAAGGCTAGTTAGCATCGCATTCCAGCTTGGCCCCTTGCACATTTGTCAAGGGGTAGAAGCCACTTAAAAAATGATAAATGACAATAAAATAAAATAGCAAGTGTAAGGGTAGGAAACATACCTGTTTGGTGAGACTTCCCACCTTCTTGACTTGTGTATTTTCTAAAATGCTCAATAAAGAGGTTAGATTTGTGCCATGGCTTACCCCTTGCTTATTGTCATCTTGTGTTACGTATATGTCAAGGGGGTAGCCTTATTAAGAAGGTGGAATAAATAAATAACTAAAAGAAATGAAATGTGATAAAGGTTGAGAGGACTTACATGTCACAGTGAGAATTACTTGATAAAAAAGATTAAATCTTTACCATGACTCATCCCTTTTGTCTGTTGTCGTCTGCCTTGACTTAGGTCAAAGGGAAGAACACACTTAACAGGGTGATAACAAAGATAAATATGCAATGCATAAATGGAAACATGCAGGACACAAAAATAAACATGGATGCAAGTAAAGGCAAAAAAATCAAGGTTGAGACAAGTTAAACAATGCATTTTTTAAATTTTTAAAAATATTTAATTTTTTGAGTTTTTAGAAATATTCAAATTTTTTAGATTTTTGAAGATATTCATTTTTTTTGGATTTTTAAAAATATTCAATTGTTTTTTTGATTTTTTGAAAATATTTATTTTTTTTATTTTTTATGGAGAATGTGCTGGTATTGAGACAATTCATCGGTACTTGAATGTTAATCAAGATTCAAGCAGTACACATCACGTGAAAATTAGGTTCCCTACCTAGAATATTTCTTGTCTTCTTCTCTTAATCAGCTTGGGTTCCCCCTGAATTTGGACACCCTACCCTAGGGTTTTGAGAAGGAAGGATAATAGGAAGTCCTTGATAGGATTTGAAGATGTCAAGGAGGGTTTCTTTACTCATCCCAAGTTTCCCGTTGGGGTTTGGCCTCTTCGGGTCTTTTCCATTTTCTACATGTGGCACTTATTTAGACAAGTCTTTGTCCTGTGGTCATTGCCCCTCTTTTGATACCCCTTTTTTCATTTTCTACTTTTTTGGGTATTCATTCAGACATGCCCGTATTTGTTTAAACCTATGGGGTTCATTGCCCATCTTTTGCACTCTTTTGCACCCTATGAGACGGCCTCCTACTAAGGCAGCGAACATTTTTGATACTACCCTTTTCTAATATTCTTCACCTATCTTAGACCAAACAAAAGATAATAGGGTAAGGGTCATTTTTTCGCCTTCAGGGTTCTGCCTTGCCTCTTTCGAGTGTCGGGCTATCTGGATTCTGGGATTAGGAGGTGTTGTGTGTGCAAAGTGATGTCTACCCTTGTCCTTTAGTGAACACTTCAAGATCGATGACTTAATACCATTCTAGAAATTCTCTATTTGTTTAAGAAAAATATTTTTTGAGGTAAACGTCGTTCCACAGATGATCAAATTTTTCTCCATCGGCATTGGTTAGCTCATATGCGTTGCCTGGATATTTTTTAGGGATAACAAAAGGCCCTCTCCAGTTAGGTTGCAACTTTTCTCTCTTTCACCCTCTTTTGATAAAACCTTTTGAGTCTATTCTAAGAAGTCCAGGCATGCTCGAAGGCAGCCAATTTTCTTTCATCTAAGAGTTCAAGTTGTGCAAAGAGAGATTCTCATCTCTCATCGACGGGGATGTCCCTGTCGAGTTCTTCATCAGATATGCCGCATAGCTACAATGTTTCTGGCTGCATAACATTAACAGATGCTCTAATGTCAATGAAGTAAGATTTGATCTCAATGCCTTTGATGACATCTACAATGCATAAGGCGTACTTCCTGATCTCTGGCCGTGCCAATTCCTCTTGTGTGAATGTGAGTGATGGGTGCTCACTCCTTGGGGTAAAGACAGTGATGAACTTTTCGAGTGGGAGGTCCTCCTTGACCATGACCTGTTGCAAGTACTACTACAAAATTTCTTGGTGAGCCTTCGACCTTTTTATGAGCTCTAGAATTGTGCCGGCATTTTACCCAGGTGCTTCAATAAGTCATATGTCGTGTAGGGCAACGGTTCCTCTATCACCTCCTCTTCTGCCTACTCCTACGACTACATCCCTGCATGGGAGAAGAACTATAGGAACATCTTCCCTCTCCTAAGTACCGGCGCTAGTGTGGTAGGGGGGAGTGACAAAAGTGGTGATGGTATGGCTGGTTGGGGTGTTGAGGGGCCTGAGGTAGGTAGGGGTTGTGAGGGTCGGATAATAAGAGCATGTAGAATGGTGGTGGCCAGTAGGTTAGGTGATGGTTGAGGTGTTGGTTGTGATGGTCGGATGATGAGAGGTCGTGGAGTGGTAGTGGTTGGTGGGTTAGGTGATGGTTAGATGATGAGAGGCTGAGGAGTGGTAACGGTTGATGGGTTAGGTGCTGGTTGGCATGTCAGGGGCGGTCTAATTATTAGGTGCCGGGGAGGAATAGTGGTTGGTGATGGTAGTGTTGGTAAGGTTGGGCTTTGGGGTGTTTGGATAAGTTGTTGACCGGGGGTGACTCTTGGTATGGAGAGTATGGTACGTGTTGTGGGTGGAGCTAGTCTTACAGGCATGGTGGTGGTTTGATCCTCCACCTGCCAATCTTGGGAGTGGTTGGTTGACTCTGCAATGGCAAAGTGGACAAGACCTATCCGTGGGTTTGGTGGGGCTAGTGCCGGTGCTTGAGCGGGTGCATGTACTGGTGTCGACTCCAGAAACGGGTTCCGGATCGGCACCTCAAGATAAGAAGGTGAAAGATAGAATTGGGAAAAAGGGAGTGAATTAGAAAACACTCGGAAAGCGGTAAAGACTCCTCACCTCGGTCCCACACTCACATTGATCCCCGAACTTTCATCTCACGGCGTCGCTCGAGCACCGGAGATGGTTCGGGTCATGTGGGAGGAGAGTGAGGAGGAGATGAAATTAAAGCATGAAAAATGTGGTCGCCAGGAGCCGCGGGCTCCGCTTTATAGAATAACAACAAGATTGAGTTGTTTTGACCGTGTACCTTAGCGCGGGAG
This sequence comes from Cryptocoryne crispatula var. balansae, assembly GCA_036172225.1. Lineage (NCBI taxonomy): Eukaryota > Viridiplantae > Streptophyta > Magnoliopsida > Alismatales > Araceae > Cryptocoryne > Cryptocoryne crispatula. The sequence continues at coordinate 13,217,301 of CM069930.1, forward strand.
ATCGGGATATGGGTTCAACCTTCTTCTTCTTCGGCCGGCCGATGAAGAATAGTCTCCCAACCGATGCTAGCTTGATGTATTTGTGCAACTAGAAAATAATAAGACAGGAAAACAAGTGAAGAAGGATTAAAACTGAGTGAAATGTAGTAACTTGTAAAAGTAATAACATAAAACGACAATTGGAAACAAACTCACCGGATTCGGGGTTAGCCCTAACCCCTTTTTTTTGTTTTTTTATGATGTATGAAATGATGCAAGATTGAATAAAAATTATTCTTAAATATGAAATAAATGATTTGAATGAATAAAAAAGAAATGGTTAAAGACAACACAACCCAGGCAAAGTGGCAACCGGGTTGGACAGATTTAATGTAAACTGCGCTGCTCTGATGCAGAGACCGTAGAGGACAGCACCTATGTAAGAATCAAGTGAAATTTATTTCAAAATAAATATAACTCACCTAGGGTGGTTTGATATGAAGACAAGTTTGCATGAATATTATGATACGTAATCTGAATTTACCTGATAAGCCGGATCTTGGGCAGTGAAGTTCTGGAAACTCCCAGCACAATGTCGATGTAGGACATGCTATGGGCACCACAGATATCCAAATTGAATGATTCTTGTTGGAGATAAAAGATAACTCACCGGGTAACAATTTATATGAAGGATTCATAGGTTAAATACACCATTAAATGTACTTAAATTGACTGAGAAAATGATGACTTAGAAGAGAAGACTTCGGATCTGTCTGTGCAGCGCCGGTGTTGAAGTCATAACAAGCAGAGGAAATGTCAGAATTGATCTCTGTTTGTTGGATATGAAAGATATCTTGATGAACCACACTTATTATGAAGTAATTCAGGCCATAAAATGACTATAAATATCTGTAGAAGCCTATGATCATCAGTGCAGCACGTTGGAGCATAGACCGGCTTCTTCTTCACTTTGGGATGATCTCCGGGCACCGGGACGAAGATAGAACTATTTGGGGAGATTGGGAAGAGCCTAGGGTGTCTGGAGAACGAAGAGATAAGTTCTGGAATATGGGGATGCCCTTCTTAGGTCGTTCATATGAGTCTCCCTTTATAGGGGATGAGAACCAGGTCAAAAAATAGCAAGTTTTGATACATCCGACCATAGGTTGGATTTCCTTCAATTAATGTTGCTGATTTTCATCCTGAGGTATCTAGAAACTTACCTAAATGATTGAGAGAGATTGAAAACCGTGGATCACCTTCTCCATGCTCAAAATATGCCTCCACTTGAAGAGGAAACAAATCTAGTCTAAAAATGGCAAGTCTTGATATACAAGACAACAAGTTGGATTGCCATCATTAGATGATGCTAATTTAGACCATGAAGCTTCCAGATACTATAACAAGTGATATGGAGGTGGAAAAAGAAAGGTAAGGTAGTGAATTGGTCAGATATGTGCCCAATGGGCTGGGCTTGCATGCAATTGGGCTTGATAGGTGCTGCGTGCGGACAGAACTGCGCATCTGACTTCCAAAGGGCGCTGCAGACAAATGGAAGATCAGAATTGAATGCCATTTATTGTATTAAAAAGAGGACTCAGAGAGTAAGATTATTTGTGTTGAATATTTCTTCATTGGATGTCCACATAATCCTGTGAAAAATTTTCAAGTAGATGATATGCTGGGAAAAGCATAATCTGGCACACCACCAAGAGTCTCTTGTTCGGCAAACATGGATTTGATTAGAAATTAGAAAATCATCCTCATATTTCCAATAAGCACCTCAGCTCATCCAAAAGGGTGGTTTATCATGATTTTGATGGTCCAAAAGAGATGTTGCCAATGGAATAATGGTTTAAGCTCTAAATAAGGCCAAATTGGCGTGTCTACAGCTTGCCTCGCCTTGATGTCGGCTTTGCAAGGGAATGGCATGTAGCGTAGCGGAGTGAAATGTAGAGGAATGTAGAGAAGCAAAATGAGTTGTAATGGAATGCAGCGGAGCGAAATTGAGATGGACTGAAAAGGTGGCATCAAGGTGTAGATATAGACACGCTCAACGACCAAATTCGGCAAAGAGAATCTCTTCATGTCTCTTGGTTAACTGCCATGTTTCATCAAGTCTTCCTATGTTCGATTGGTAAGAGATGTGCCATTGGCACGAGAGAAGAATAGCCAACCCCCAACGCGGTGGGGAGTCCCCGAAACATGGGTTCGTAGGTTCATCATCAGCCGGTAACCCGATCTTTGCGGTGTTCCTGTACTGTGATGGGCTAAAGTTTAAAAAAAGATTTGTTTGGAAAAGTAAAAGAATACCAATCGAGCACATTCAGGCTCTTAGATTCATTTAAGTCTTCCATGAGACAAGATTCAATTCGGAATGGAATGATCTCAAATTCTGAAAGGCAAATGTTAAAGCACAGACCGTGAAGACAACAGCAATGCAGGATCTGATCGAATAGAAGGCCCTTGGCGGGACGAATTGACTGCCACGGTTGGATGAATAGCAAGAAGTGTGTTGCAGTGGTCACAGTGGGGATAGAAATAAAAGATTTGAAGGCACAAGGTGATTACCAAACATGGTGGGATTAACAGACACGGTGGGATATTAAAAAGGTTGGTGGGACTAGAAAACACGATGGGATTAGAAAACACAGTGGGATTCAGAATGATCGGGATTCAGAATGATCAGAATTATGATACAAGAGGGTGAGAAGGTGAAGATTATGAGATGATGTATGCAATGATAATGAAAAATGCAATGCAACTAATACTATATGATGCATGATGGGCTCAAGAAAACAAAAACAAAACTTGTCTAACAATTAGTTGAAGATATAGATTGTCTATGAGGTCAAGATACCCATTCAGGAACTATCGTCCCTCATAGTACAACTTTGGCTTATCCGTGAGCACAAAGAATGACCTGACCGTCGTGGATTTTGATGAAGGGGATCTCGGGCCCGGTCTTCTTTGCATTCACGGTCTTCAACATCAATGCATAAAATAAATAGTAATGCACCTAATATATGCTAAGAAAGGAAATGATAACGGTGAGTTTGCGGTATGATGACATGCATTCTCACAAAAGAGTTCATGTGTCCTAATGAGGACACAGAACAAAAGCTTCTCGTCAAAGTTGAGGCCGAGGTAATGATGACACCTCCTCCTGAGAATCTTCAGGGGAGGGAAGTGGTGAGCATCGCCTTATTGAAATCTTGAAAATGCTCCTCGACGAAGTTGAGGTCGATGTCATAGTGGCACCTCCTCCTAAGAATCCTTGGGGAGGAAAGTGGCGAGCTTCGCCTTTTTGTGAAGTTCTCCGCATTTGTTCTTCGTGCATGAAACACTAGAAAAAGGAGATTAGAATGCCAATATGGCTTATCCCCTTGCAAGTTGCAGTATGCCTTGACCTTTGTCAAGGGGCGTAAAGTTTTTCTTGTGCCTGAAACACTTAGAAGGAAGAGATTAGAACAACAATGCGGCTTATCCCCCTTGCAAGTTGCAGTATGCCTTGACCTTTGTCAAGGGGTGTAAAGTTTTTCTTGTGCCTGAAACACTTAGAAGGAAGAGATTAGAACAACAATGCGGGTTATCCCCTTGCAAGTTGCAGTATGCCTTGACCTTTGTCAAGGGGTGTAGCCTTCTTAGGAGTGTAAAAATCAAGAAGCAAATATGCAATGAAGAATTTGAAACATGAGAGATAGAAAGTAAATATGAAAGTAAAGACGAAAATTCAAACCAAGCATGGTGATAAAATATTTTAAAAAGTTTGAAAATTTTTGTTGAATTTGAAAAAGAAGTTTTCTTTTTTGTTGAAAAGATTCAATTTTTTTGGGATTTTTGAAAATGCTATTTTATTTTTTTGAGTTTTTGAAAATATTTACTTTTTTGGAGTTTTTGAAGATATTCAACTTTTTTTTTAGTTTTTTTTTTAAATATTTTTTTGGGGAGAGAAAAATCAGTATTGGCACAAGTTTTCATCACTTGATTGTTTTTCTAGGTTCGTTGGTAGACACCATGTGCAAAATGGGGTTCCTTGCCCAGAATCTTTCCGACCTTCAACTTTTGATCGGCTAGAGTTTAGCTTTGATTTGGTTGGTTCACCCACACCTTGGGGGTAAGAATGAAGAATTGAGGGAAAGTCCTTGATAGGCTTTGGAGATGTCGAGAGGGATTTCTCTACTCACACTCAATTGCCCGTTGGGGTTCGGCCTCTTCGGGTCTTTTCTTCTTTATCGACAAACCTATTTTTGTGGCACACATTCAGACAGGTGCTTTGACCTGTGGGGTTATTGCCCATCTTTTGGTGCCTTTTTTCATTTTTTGCATTTTTGGGTACTCATTCAGACAGGCCCATATTTGTTTAAACCTGTGGGGATCATTGCCCATCTTTTAGCACCCTTTTTTTTATTTGAGAAGTTGGACCTTCTGAGACGGCCTCCTACTAGGGCGGCGGATGCTTTCGATACTCTCCCCCTCTAATCCCCTTCACCTATCTTGGACCGAATAGAAGAGAGTAGGGTAAGGGTTTTCCTTCCATCTCTAAGCTTTGCCTAGCTTCTCTCGGGTGTCAAGTCATCCAGATTCTGGGATCGGGACATGTTGTGTGTAGAATGGTATCTACCCTCGACTCCTAGACAACAACCTAGGACATGTGGACTCAAGTCATACTGGTAGTTCTCTCCATTTTTGAGGTAGATTACATTCCATAGGTGAATAAATTGAAAACATGCCTTGCAACGTAAAGAATTTGTTTAATAAGAACAAGGTAGCTACAAATATCGTCAGTCATGAATTTCTCTCAATTAAGATTGTCATGTGAAATTCAAAATCATTTTTTAAAATATTGCTTTGCAAATGACACAAAGATGATAAATGCAATGTAATACCTGAGAGAAGAAGAAGTTCATTGCTTATGACGACTTTGTTTGTGCTTGCCTTGCCTTTCCTTGCCCAACTGCTTCCACTTTAATATGCTCCATATCGCATTGGATTGAAGATTCAGAGTCATATGATGAAGTGAAAGATGTGGAGGATCTTATTTAGCATGGCGGAGTCAAAAAGTATTGATGTAAAAGATAAAGATTGTGGTATCACCCAGGAAATTTCTCTACCTTAATTTTTTGTTGAAAGTAAAACTTGGAAAAAGAAAGAGAATTCAAAAAGGACAAAAACATGCTTGGAAACAAAAGTGAGTTAAAATGGGCTCTTGGGCCCGTGAGTTGAAAGAGGGCTTGAAGGCCCAGGAGTAGTCGGAATCAGGGGGCATGTGGGCCCAAGATTTGAATGTGGGCTAGAGAGGCCGGTTGATGTTGATGGGCATGAGGGCCCGATTGGAGGTTGAGCCCGAGGGACCCAATGAAAAGAGTAGGCACATGGACCCGATTTAAATGGTTGGGAGCAAGATTGTGATTTGTGATGGGCTCGGCCGGCGCCATTGAAGAGTATGGGTGCGCAAACCCGAATTCGAAGAAGTGGGGGCACGGGAGCCCGATTTTGAAGAAGTATGGGCACGTGGGCCCGATGGTGAAGAAATGGGGGCATACAGGCCCGAAGTTGAAGAAGTGTGGGCATGTGTGCCCGAGGTTGATGGAAGGTGGGCACGTGGGCCCGATTTAGAAGAAATTTGGGCACATGGGCCCGGTTGTAGAAAAACATGGGCATGTGAGCCCGGTTGAGGTGAATTGCGGGCACGTGGGCCTGATTTAGAAAAATTAAGGGCACATGGGCCCAATTGTGGAGAATTATGGGCACGTGGGCCCGATTTAGAAAAATTAAGGGCACATGGGCCAGATTGGGAAGAATTATGGGCACGTGGACACGATGGAAGGTAAGGGGCATGTAGGCCCAGTTGGGGAAAAGGAACATATGGGCCCAGTTGAAGTAAAGGGGCATGCAAGCCCGATTGATTAAAAGGGGCACGTGGGCCCGGTTGAAGAAAAGGGGCATAAGAGCCCAATTGATTAAAAGGGGCACATAGGCCCGGTTGGATAAAGGGGGCACGTGGGCCCGACTGATGGAAAGGGGCACATGGGCCCGGTTGGATGAAAGGAGCATAAGAGCCTGATTGACGAAAAGGGGCATAAGTGCCTGAAAATGGGGCATAAGGGCCCAAAAATGGGGCATAAGGGCCCAATTGAGTGAGATGAGGTGTGGACCATGGCCCTAAGATTGACAGATTTTGGATCCATGGGCCTGATTGATGTTTGTAAGAAGGATAAAGAAAGGGCAGTGGCCCTAAGATTGAGGAATTGTGGGCCCATGGGCCCAATTGTTGATTTAGAGGAGAATAAAGAAAGGGTCGTGGCCCTAAGATTGATTGATCATGGGCCCATGGGCCGGATTGTTGCTTAGGAGAAGAATGGCATAAGGGTCGTGGCCCTAAGATCGATTTCGAGGATTTTGCCTGCCTAGCTGGAGGAGGTCCTAGTATCCCTTTGCTAAGGTCTACATCCTTCAGGAGGCTTGTCGATTCATTCCCTATTTCACTGACCAATTCTATTCCTTTATTTTTCATTTCAAGGTTCAATTCTATCTCCCCATCTTCATTGATCAGTTCCAATGATGGCAACAGTTGATCAATGCCTGACAAATCCTTGCCTAGTCCATCATCGGATTGACAATCAACTAAGTTTATGATTCCTTCATCTAAGCTCTCTATAGCAGGCTTCTCCTCAGGATGTTCTATGGAAGAGGGCATGCCTAGTCTAGGGGATTCCGAAAAGGTAGAAGGGTTTGGTTCGACCTTCCCTACTAGCTGACTTTGATCTTGAGATATAGCAATGACATGATGAGAAGCTGATTCTTCTGCCATGGCAGGAGCACAAATGGTTGGAGTTATTAATTCCTCTGCCAGGGTAGGAGCTTGAGCGATCAGAGTGACTAAATCATCTGCCATGGCAGAAGCATGGATGATTGGAGTGACTAGTTCTTCTACTACAGCAGGAGCAAGAATAGTAGGAGTGATTGATTCCTTTGTTGAGGCAAGAGTAATAGAAGAAATGATTGGTTGTTGTGCAACCAACTGAAAAGGATCCCTATGCGGTGGGATTGGTTGAGAAGCCGGGGTTTGCTCGATCGGCTTAGGATGAATGATTGGCCGGGGGACCGTTGGTGAAGTGGGTTGAGGGGCCAAGGCTTGCGTGGCTAGCCGAGGGGTTGTTGGTGAAATAGGCTGAGAATTTGATTTTGATAGTGAGGTGTTGGCACAATTGACATGAGGAGCTTGATTGTGCACAATTGATTGTGCCATTGACACTGGTTGCATGTCCGGCCGAGATTGTGGCATGGGTGGCCTAATCAACTGGCGTCGAGGAGTTGGCTGAAGATGATGATCTGGGTGAGGTTGGAGAGGGCTCCTAGGTTGGTTCATAGCATCAATGCTCCTCTCAAGCCTGGGCCTCAATTCATCAGAATATCGCATTAATTTTACATCTTCTTTTGCTTCCCCAATTATTGAATAGCCTGGCCCATATCGTTTCAAGAATTTGGCCTTGACAATTTCGAAATCCCATATCTCTACTTCATTCAATGAAAAAAACCAATCTAGGGCTGCACCCTCTAAAGATCTCCTAAAAAGAAAAGCAAGGGTCTTTCTATCATTTAGCCATCGAGATGATTTGCTCAGGAAATCATTGATATGGGTGAAGGGATCACCTGAGCCATTGTAGCGATGGTAGGTTGGCATTTGTGATTGGGGGATGTAGATAGTATAGAGGGGGAATTCGATGGTTTCTTTATCCTTGGCAACAGGTGGGGAGGAATTCACCAGGGGGTGTGCATGTGGCACTCGGATGGGAGGGGGGTGGGTTGGTGTGCAAGCTAAAGAATGACCCACAATGGAGTGAGTAGATGAAGTAACATGGCAGGGCTGCCCAGGTGGGGTTATGACAAGAGGTCGAACTGTCGATTGGGGAGGCAAAGCAGCTTGGTTGACTTTGGCTGCACCATGATTAATAGGCATCTTGCCCTTCACTATAGATTTTATGAATGACAAGGTATTGGTATCAATATGAAAAGATAGATCCTTAAGAGCCTGTTCTATACTAAATGAAGTGGACTGATGGGAATCCCCTTGCACTTCAGGTTCCATAGCAGCATTGACATGGCTCTCGGGTTGTTGTTGGAGCTTGTAGAGACCTTCCCCGTACTCTTGTTGCTTGTAGTAGTCCGACATCTTGACGTGTCTTTCGGACCTTAGCATCATGGGCATCATGTCGATCTTTCTATAAGGATGGTTAAAAAAAGAGCAAGCAAAGCACACAATTGAAGATTTTTTGTATGTTTGTTTTGTTTGATTTTTTTTGTTTCAATTTGGTTGTTTGGAAAACAAGTTGAACACAAAATTAAAAATGTTTTTGTTTTGTTTTGTTTAGGTGTTTTGTAAGAAGAAAAAAAAAAATTGGTTGTTTTCAATTGTTGTGAGCAAGCAAGTTGTGCAAACAAGTTTTTAAAATGACTACTCGACAATTTTTGGGTTGAAACCTTAGATTAGATAGATTGTTAACATTTGTTCACTCAAGTGGGTATGGTTCCTATTGCTTCAATCTTCAAGACCTAAGGTTGTCACTCAATCACCACGAGTAGGTACTTGGGTTCTTCGGGATTTGGAAAAGTGGTACAACCGGCCCAATCGTGCGGAGAGGAATACTCCACGGATGGGGACTTACGGAGGTATTGATGGAAACAACCAAATCAACTAGGAAGGAATATCCCAGAAGAGAGGTTAGAATCCACCAAGAAGGTGTTTGGAGGGTGAGGGTGTGTTGGAAGAGAGAGCCCCCGCCTCGAATGCCGTACGGATCGGAACGAGTCCGGTACCCGATGCAAAAGCTAATGCAAAAATGAAAAATGGAGGGTAGAAGGAGAAGAAGCAATCAATATGCAAACATGAATGAAAGCTATTAAATAAATCAAACAAGTGAATGCAAGCAAGACATGCAATGATAAAGTAAAACAAATAACTAGCAACTAGCAACTAAAAGGAGGTTCACGCGGGAACCGGCTTGTGATGGAGTGTCCAAGTGGGGACAAATCTGAAGTGAAGGTAAAAGGATGGTCCACGCGGCGACCGATTTTAAAATAAAGTGGCTCACGCGGGAGCCGAGTTTTGGAAAAGTAGGTGGTTCACGCGGGAACCGGTTTTTGAAGGGAAAATGGGTGGTTCACGCGGGAACCGGTTTGTTTGATTGGAAAAAGGAAAGGAGGGCCACGTGGGGCCAATCTAATTGGTTCAAAGGGGTGGTCCACGCGGGGACCGATCTGAAAGTGAGTTGGTTCACGCGGGAACCGGTTTAGAAAAGGGTTTGGTTCACGCGGGAACCGGTTTTAATGAAGAAAGGGGTGGTTCACGCGGGAACCGATGTAAGAGTTGACAAAATAGAAGGAGGGCCACGTGGGGCCAATCTAAAGGTGTTTTAAAGAGGTGGTCCACGCGGGGACCGATCTGAAAATAAGTTGGTTCACGCGGGAACCGAGTTGGAAAAGAAAGGTGGTTCACGCGGGAACCGGTTTATAAGAAGAAAAGTGGTTCACGCGGGAACCGGGCTGAAATTAAAGACAAGAAATCAAGTCCACATGGGGGACAATCTTAAAGGAAGAGTAATCAGCAAGTTTTTAAAGATAAATTGACATGGAAAAGGGTAAAGGACAAGCCGGTTCATGCGGGAACCAAGTCGGAAAACAACTAGTTGCACGGATCAATCAAGCTAGCACGGTTGAAGACATTGGTTGTCCCACCGTGGTCGCCAAAAAGCTGTCGACTCCAGAAACGGGTTCCGGATCGGCACCTCAAGATAAGAAGGTGAAATATAGAATTGGGAAAAAGGGAGTGAATTAGAAAACACTCGGAAAGCGGTAAAGACTCCTCACCTCGGTCCCACACTCACATTGATCCCCGAACTTTCATCTCACGGCGTCGCTCGAGCACCGGAGATGGTTCGGGTCATGTGGGAGGAGAGTGAGGAGGAGATGAAATTAAAGCATGAAAAATGTGGTCGCCAGGAGCCGCGGGCTCCGCTTTATAGAATAACAACAAGATTGAGTTGTTTTGACCGTGTACCTTAGCGCGGGAGATCGGGATATGGGTTCAACCTTCTTCTTCTTCGGCCGGCCGATGAAGAAGAGTCTCCCAACCGATGCTAGCTTGATGTATTTGTGCAACTAGAAAACAATAAGACAAGAAAACAAGTGAATAAGGATTAAAACTGAGTGAAATGTAGTAACTTGTAAAAGTAATAACATAAAACGACAATTGGAAACAAACTCACCGGATTCGGGGTTAGCCCTAACCCCTTTTTTTTGTTTTTTTATGATGTATGAAATGATGCAAGATTGAATAAAAATTATTCTTAAATATGAACTAAATGATTTGAATGAAGAAAAAAGAATATAAATGGTTAAAGACAACACAACCCAGGCAAAGTGGCAACCGGGTTGGACAGATTTAATGTAAACTGCGCGGCTCTGATGCAGAGACCGTAGAGAACAGGACCGATGTAATAATCAAGTGAAATTTATTTAAAAATAAAGATAACTCACCTAGGGTGGTTTTATATGAAGACAAGTTTGCCTGAATATTATGATACGTAATCTGAATTTACCTGATAAGCCGGATCTTGGGCAGTGAAGTTCTGGAAACTCCCAGCACAATGTCGATTTAGGACATGCTATGGGCACCACAGATATCCAAATTGAATGATTCTTGTTGGATATAAAATATAACTCACCGGGTAACAATTTCTATGAAGGATTCATAGGTTAAATCCACCATTAAATGTACTGAAATTGACTGAGAAGATGATGACTTAGAAGAGAAGACTTCGGATCTGTCTGTGCAGCGCCGGTGTTGAAGCCATAACAAGCAGAGAAAATGTCAGAATTGATCTATGTTTGTTGGATATGAAATATATCTTGATGAACCACACTTAGTATGAAGGAATTAAGGCCATAAAATGACTATAAATATCTGTAGAAGCCGATGATCAGCAGTGCAGCACGTTGGAGCATAGACCGGCTTCTTCTTCACTTTGGGATGATCTCCGGGCACCGGAACGAAGATAGAACTATTTGGGGAGATTGGGAAGATCCTAGGGTGTCTGGAGAACGAAGAGAGAAGTGCTGGAGGATGGGGATGCCCTTCTTAGGTCGTTCATATGAGTCTCCCTTTATAGGGGATGAGAACCAGGTCAAAAAATAGCAAGTTTTGATACATCCGACCATAGGTTGGATTTCCTTCAATTAATGTTGCTGATTTTCATCCTGAGGTATCTAGAAACTTACCTAAATGATTGAGAGAGATTTAAAACTGTGGATCACCTTCTCCATGCTCAAAATATGCCTCCACTTGAAGAGGAAACAAATCTAGTCTAAAAATGGCAAGTCTTGATATACAAGACAACAAGTTGGATTGCCATCATTAGATGATGCTAATTTCGACCATGAAGCTTCCAGATACTATAACAAGTGATATGGAGGTGGAAAAAGGAAGTTAAGGTCGTGAATTGGTCAGATATGTGCCCAATGGGCTGGGCTTGCATGCAATTGGGCTTGATAGGTGCTGTGTGCGGACAGAACTGCGCATCTGACTTCCAAAGGGCGCTGCAGACAAATGGAAGATCAGAATTGAATTCCGTTTGTTGCATTAAAAAGAGGACTCAGAGAGGAAGATTATTTATGTTGAAGATTTCTTCATTGGATGTCCACATAATCCTGTGAAAAATTTTCAAGTAGATGATATGCTGGGAAAAGCATAATCTGGCACACCACCAAGAGTCTCTTGTTCGGCAAACACGAATTTGATTAGAAATTAGAAAATCATCCTCATATTTCCAATAAGCACCTCAGCTCATCCAAAAGGGTGGTGTATCATGATTTTTATGGTCTAAAAGAGATATTGCCAATGGAATAATGGTTTAAGCTCGAAATAAGGCCAAATTGGCGTGTCTACAACTGGGAGTGGGTCTTGAACTATGCCTAGGCCGGGCTGGTGTTGTGCTTGCTGTTGTTGGCACCGTGGTTGATTCTGTTGTGCTTTCATTGCCTGTATAGACTCCCCCATCTGTGCCTCATCGATGTTCTCTTGATCTTTAAGATCATAAATGTAGTCTTTGAACTGGAAGCAAACTTCCACAGTGTGCCCTGGGTACCGATGGTAGGCACGATACTTTGACATATCTAGATTTACTGGCCATGCTTTTCTCTCTTTCAGGAGCTCCAGCTACTATTCAACCATCAAAGCATTGAAAATATCTGTGAGGGAGAATGGCAGCTGAGGGTAGTATTCTCTCTTTAGTCTTCCCCCTTTTAGGTTGGTTGGCTAGCGAGGGCACTTGGTTGTAGGTAGGTTGCTGCCATGGTGCTTGGTTGTAGGAAGGTTGCTGTGGTAGTACTCAATTGTAGGCAGGTTGCTACAGAGGTTGTTGCTAGGCTGGTTGAGGAGCTGGTCAGTATTGCTGGTTCAGTGGGGGGTTTTGGTATTGATTTTGGCGATTCCCGCCCTGGTTCCCTATGGCGTTGACACTCTCATTGTTCACAACCCCCTCGGTGGTAGGCCCTACAGGTGTGGGTTTTCTAGTGTTGTGGGGTTTAAGGTCAAAAGGATTGATCATAGAGGCATCCCTGAAGTGGGCTTGAAGGTATCGAGCACTATCGTAGAGCTCACTAGTGGTGGTTGGGTAGTGCACGACTAAGAGGTTGCGAAGGGCTGGTGTGGTATTCCCAATGAGCATTCTCACTTGTTCCCCCTCTAAAATGGTGTCAACTAATTTTTTTGCTATTCCTCTTCATTGGTAAGCAAATTTGGTGAAGTCTTCATTTAGCTACCTCTTCTCAGCAATTAAGTTGGTGATCAAGTAGGTCGGCCCCACTCGGTCCCTGTATCTCTGCAGAAACTTTGTCTTTACCACATCGAAGTCCAATGCCTCAAAAGAATCAAAAGAGTAGAACCATTCAAGGGAAAATCCTTCCAATGACCGATAGAAGAGAAAGTGAGGGCTTTGAGGTCATTTTTTCATATGGTAGAGTTATATAAGAAGCTCTTAAGGTGTGTGAAGGGATTATTAGTCCCGTTGTAATGTTTGAAGACTGATATCTCTAAAGGAGGAAGGTGTAGAATAGGAAAGGATGGAACATATATCTTTTGAGTGTCTTTGGAATCCAACCGGTGCCTGAGTTCTTCAAAGTGTTCATCCATTTGATTGAGTTTATCTAAGAATGCTTGGGTGAGGTTAGATTCCTGAGCTACCGGTGCTGGCACATGATTTATAGGATGATTAGAAGAATGGGTTGGAAGTGGTGGGTTGGAAGCAGGAATCTACATAGAATTTGATGGGCACCCCACTACTGGGTGAGCGGAGACATGGCAGGGTTGCCCAGGAGAGGAGATGATAAGAGGCCTGCCTACCGATCGGGGTGGTGAAGGGGCCTGTTGCCATCGATTGGACCTTGGTTGGTGGGCATCTTGCCCTTTGCCAGGGACTATGCGATTGCCAAGGATTCAAGATCAAGATGAAGAGACAGATCTTTAAGAAATTGCTTTACACTATGAGAAGTGGATTGAAGGATGGGATCTTGAACAACGGGTTTCATGACGGCATTAACATGGCCCTCTGTTTGAACCATGGGTTGCTAAAGCTCGTAGTGACCCTTCTTGTACTATTCTTCTTGCTCATAATAGTCCAACAAATTGACGTGTCTTCCGGACCTTAGTATAATGGGCATCCTGTCAATCTTTCTAAAAAATGGTCGAAAGAGAGCAAGTGGAATGTACAATTAAAAAGATTGTTATGTTTTGTTTTGTTTAAATTTTTTTGTTTCAATTTTGTTGTTGACAAACTAGTTGTACACAAAATTAAAGAGACCTTTTTTTCTTTAGTGTTTTTGAAAGAAGGAATTTTGTTGTTTTCAATTTTGGTGAGCAAGCAAGTTGTGCAAACAAGGTTTTAGAATGACTACTCGACAATTTTTGGGTTCAAACCTTAGATTAGATAGATTATTAGCAATTGTTCACTCAAGTTTGGGTATGGTCCCAATTGCTACGATATCCAAGACCTAAGGTTGTCACACAATCACCATGAGTAGATACTTGAGTTCTTTGGGATTTTGGGAATGAATGGTACAACCAGCCCAATCGTGCAAAGAGGAATACTCCACGGATAGGGACTCATGAAGGTTTTGATGGAAACAACCAGATCAACTAGGAAGAAATATTCTAGAAGAGAGGTTAGAATCCACTAAGAAACTGTTTGGAGGGTGAGGGTGTTTTGGGAGAGAGAGCGCCCACCTCGAATGTCCTAGGGATCGGAACAAGTCTAGTACCCAATGCAAAAAGGTAATGCAAAAATAAAAATGGAGGGTAAGAAGAAGCAATCAATATGCACAAACATGAAATGAAATTAAGCTATTAAATAAAATCAAACATGAGTCATGCAAGCAAAACAAGCAATCATTAAGCAAAATAAGTAACTAGAGACTAGTAACTGATAGAAATGTATGCCCTACAAGCCAATCATATATGATATGATTCGACATTTCTAGAAATATCTCATTCAATTAATTAGACAAATCTTCATTATAAGCTATTATTAGAAGCGAATATAATAATGAAGTCCTTGATCAAATGCAATGATGATTAAATCATGATGAGATCATGATAATGAGATTGATCATCTAGATGTATTTGATCTAAATGTTCCTAGTCATAGGATACTTGAGACGGGACATCAAGGATCCGGATAGACTAGTGTATGTGATGTCTTCTCATGTGATGAGGATGACCGATCTCATTGGTCATCAGTGTGGAGACACTGAGATACACATACAAGTGCTCATTAGTTGAATGAGTTCACTGAACTGACCGAATTAGAAACCCTGAATGGTATCTTACCGAACTGTCTATCAGGGTTTTCTATCATCACGGTTGCATGGTTGGACCTTTGACCTGAGTCGCCAAAGATGCCTTGTTGGGTGGAACTTATGCTTTGACCATTGACTTATGGATCACAATTTAGATGGTCCTATATAGCGATGGATCGGGTACAAGGAAAATCCGATGGAGGCAATTGAGCGGACAACAAGGGATCATCCACTCTCGGTAAGTGAGAGTGAATGTCCTATGGGATAGTACTCTAAATCTCTGGCCAGGGTAGATAGGATAATTGGAAAAGGAGTTTTCCAATTGATCCAATTCCGAGTACAGGATCCTATAGAGTCGGTACACTAAGGAGTTGACAGTCGATACCGTACTCCTTTCCGACCGGGAAATTGGATGGATGAGGATTTATATCCATGTGGTAACTGATGATGGAAAGGCTAAATGGAGATGAGATTATCCCCATAGCCATTTGGGATCATGGGATGTGGCTTGTACCCTTCATGATCGGTAGGCCGATTAATCTGTTATCGGATAACGGATTTAATTAAATTAAATAGAATTGTTCTATTTTATTTAGGCCTCAACCAAATAGGCTATTGGGCCTAGTGGGTCACACACAAAAGGACTTATCCACAAGTTCAGGGGCAAGGACGTAATTTATAGAGATTTTGGGTTTTTATGAAAAATTCCATAATTCTCTATAAATACTAATGGTTTCAGCCAAACCCCATCAAGCCAAGGGTGAAAACCACGTCCCAAGTCTCCTCCCTACCTCCTCCTCTCTTTAGAAGGTGTCCATGGTCGATGGAGCTCCGTTCGGGAAGAGTTCTCGAGGCCGCGCGAAGGGAGAACCTGCTGTGGATGAAGTTCGTGTGGATACTGCTGGAGACCGGACACTTGAACGGTTTTTAGAGCTTGAGAAGCTCATCTCCTTCCTCTCCATGGGATTATATGAATCCCTATCAGGTATATTCGAACCCGATTTGATCGGTTTTCGGTTTTCATCGTTCGGTTCTGATTGAGACGGATTCTAAAGGAACCCATAGGAATCGTCGCTTCCGCTGTACCAAATTTTAATGGACGATTCCTTACAGTGGTATCAGAGCCCGGTTCAAGTCTCGGTCGAAACCGACGTCGAATCAACATTATTTCATGTTATTTATGTGTTCCCGAATCTGTGCAAACGTCTGTTTTGACGAGGCCACCATATTCTTTGTATGACTCATATAAAATATTTGTTGGTCTTGGTAGAATCTCGTGATATAGGGCTTTCCAACGCCGCAAACCGTTTGAAGTTTGGATCTCTGTAGTGTTCGGGAGAAGCGTCAAAAGTTGGTGTTTCTGTCATGCCCGAACCGACACCCGGATTTGGGGATTTTGTGAAATCTCCGTCCACAGAATAAATTGAGACTTGGAAAAGGTTTAGGAGATGGGTAATATGATTACCTAACCTTTCCCTTTGATCTCCAGCTTTGAACGACGGCGGAGGATGAGAATTTTTGAGTTTTCCGACGAACTAGGGTTCTGCGGAATCTGGCGGCGCCGACTTGTTTCTTCCTGATTTCCCGTTTATAAAGAATTTTTCTCTGAAAGGATATATACATATTTGGAAACGTCATATGATGAGAATTCTAAATTGTATTTTTGGAGAATATTTGGCTTCCTGGATAAGGAGTTATCCTCGTTACAAAATTGATATTTCTGCTACGGAATTTGGGTGACCGCCGCCTCTTCCTCCTCAATTTTCGGTCGACTGAGATTTTTACTGGATAAGAGGCCGACTGTTTTGGATTCCTTATTCGATAAGGATTCCAACGCATATTTTTTCGGATTTTTCGGAGTCCGGGATAAGGAGATAAATCCGATTCTATTGGAGAGATTTTCTCCCGGATGAACAGTGCCTTACGCGCAGTCGGTCGGCGCACGCGCCGGCGCACCGACGGTCGGCGCACACACGCTGGAGGACTGGCGCACGCCAGGGCGCACACCGGCGCACGCCGGACGGGCGCAGTGCGCCGCCATGTGCGGCGCATTGCGCCAGACACTATTTATATGCTTTTAAAGTGTTTAAAATCATAGAAAATTCCGAAAAATTGCCATAAAATTCTAGAAAATTTCTGAAAATTTCTATAATATTATTTAACATGTTTTAAAGTGTTTAATGACATGATTATATGATGTTTAGTTCTATTTACATAGATTCACTCATGGTTAAACTTTAAAATTGTTTTAAAGGTTTAACTTAAATTATTAGTGTCTTAATTAATTCTGTAAAATGAGATTTTACAGAATATAAATTGGGACATTAATTTATGACCTTGCACAGTATTGGGAATACATGAATGTTCTAAATAGTTTAGTTTTGTATGTCCATTTCATATAAATTGTTTATATGTTGTTGTCATGTTATTTTCATGTTATTTATTTCATGAAAAATTCGACATGCATGAAATTGAGAATTTCAAAATAAATTATATAATTTTATGCTGATATATATGATATATCTCATATAATTATCACGTATGCGCTCTATGTTCATGTGATGAATGTTAGTGTGTGTATGGAGGTGATCATGGACTTAATTGTGCTTGGCTTGTGATTGCTTTTAATTATGTTGGTTATGTTATTAAATGGGGCCTGCGTGTGCCTCCTCTCTCTCTATACAATCTGATTGTACATTCTACCTCCCTCCATTAATGTACTCCCCTTGGTTAAAACCAAGGTTTCTTATTGAGTTATGTACATTTGTGGGGTCTGCATACCCTTAAGCCGCTTGTAAGAGTTAGAAGCCGGTTCGTGGAAGGTTGGAGAGTGGGATCACTTGGAGAAGCACCCTTCTGAAGTGGAAGCATACCAACTCAAGCATCTGAAGCAAGGATTTGCACCTATAGGGGTGCCTTAGGTGCATGCTTAGGGTTAAGTCCATGATCACTTGATTTTGTGCATATTTGATATGTGGATGTGTGCTACAGGTTATACCTTAGATATATGATATTCCAAAGGTATTATATATACTTAGCACATATTATTGATGAGACTAAAATAAAATCCCTCCTTGTCATAATTAGGTTGATAAACGTGTGACATTAAGAATGACTCACGTAGCCTTCCGTTGTTATGGTCTTGATGAGCCAATCTTAGATTGGATGGGTTTGTTGTGCTACCACAAGACTCATTCAGCAAGGGATTGGTGATCATGGCTAAGGCATTTGCCGAACCTTGGGGTGGACCATTTGCATGGCTTTGTTGTGCTACCACAAAGGCTGTGTGAAGAATCCATTCTCATAACGTAACAAGCGGATTTGACCTAACTAGAGTATATGGCTTGTTGTGCTACCACAAGGTCATAACTCTAGAGGCTAAATGACTAAGAGTTGCAAGAGTTACAACTGGCAATAGTTGCCTACCTATTAAGTATGGGGTGATTTGTTGTGCTACCACAAGGTCATCACCATAAAGTTAATAGGGTCTTAGTCCCCACTAGGATTTCATCGTGATATCCCGTCTTTGCATAATGAAAGTTATGCAAATTCGTCGAAAATTAGTGGGAGCATAAATTAGGATCAAAGACCATATCTTAATTTTAATGAATGTTTGCAATGTTATTTTGATAAAATTATATCTCAGTTGTAGAATACGATTATAAACCACCATTAGTATGGCATATTAGATGCCATATAGCTTAATGGATCACACTTCTTAGACTGGTTTAGAACTAAGAGAATTGTTCTCATAGTTGACCAATTAACTATTCTACTTGAGAAGTAGGTGTCTCCTAAATTATCTAGTGATATGAATGAAAGATAAGATCTTATCGCATAGACAAGATGCATTGTTTGCCTTAAATTAGATGTTAGTCTCTATAAGACATAATTATAGAGACAACATGGATAGATGGATATGAGATCCATCATGGCTCATATTGATGAGTTAACTAAAGGGCAACTTAGATCAACAATACATCTTAATTACTTCTTGTTGGTGAGACCAATAGTAAGAAGTAAAATCATTAGATAAAAATAGGAGAGAGTTAATAGTAAAAGAAGGTGGTCAAGATAATAAAGCCAGAATAAGACATGATTCTTACACTGTCATGATGATGATAAGTGGAAGAGGAAGTACAAAGTGTTTTGTATATAATGCAAAGGTGGAGCTTGAAAAGCTTCATGTACCCAAGTCATTGGCACTTACTTGTTTTAAATATACACTTAATAGTATTAGATACTATATGTGTATATCATAATATTAGATACTATGGATGCATCTAATGGTATGAGATACTAGATATGCATCTTATATCTACAAGGAGTTGTAGATGATAACAAGTAAATGAAGGCTTAATAAAGAAGATGTTGACCTACATATGAAATGGTGCAAAAGTTGCATCATTATTAGTGGGAGATGCAATTCTTTAATAGCCTTATGGAGATGTCTTAATAATTAATATTGCTATTATATCCTTCTACCAGGACTTTATATGATTTCCTACTTGAATAAATGTTGATTTATTCTAAGCTATGGAAATGATAGATGTTCTAATAGATTGAATGGCAAAGTGTTTGCCAGTGGGAGCTTAATGAATTGTTAATCATATTTGATATGTTAGCTCTCATGTTATGTGTGAATATTCCTTTTAAGAGGAAATGGGTTGATTTAGATCAATCTACACTTTAGCTTTATATAGACATGGAGAATGGGTTAATGAGTTATTAGAACTCGTACATTTAGATGTATGTTAGCCCATATCTATCTAGTAAGGCTAAAGAAGAATATTTCAACTTCATTATTTCAAAGATGATGTCTCTAGGTTTGGATACATGTACTTTATGAAGTACAAATCTAAGACCTTTGAGAAATTATCTGAGATTAAGAATGAAGTAGAGATACTAATAGAACAAGTATTAGAACTCTTTGATGAGATCAAGGAGGGGAATACTTAAGTACATAATTCACATATATTTGAAGGATAATAGAATCTAATTTTAAAAAGGACACCTCTTTACACATTTTAGCTTAATTGAGTAGCTAAAATGAGAAGTCATATTATGTAAGACATAATATGAACAATGACAAGCTTTGCAAATTTCCTCTTTGTCTAATTTTGGTTAAGTACTCATTATAACCACTTGTTCTTAATAGGTACCTTCTAAGTCTGTTCTGATTATTCCATATAGGATATGGAAAAAGGGTTAAAACTTGACCTTAAGCAAGTTAAGGTTTCGGAATGTCCGACCTAGTGAAGAAGTATAACTCTAACAAGTTGGAATATAAGACTATGAAGTGTTGGCTTGTGGAATATCCTAAGGAAACTTTTGGATATTAAATATACGACCCTTATGTATAAGGGTATGTGTTGCTAAGCTCACTATATTTCTAAAGGAAAAGTTCCTTCTTAAGAAAGATAGTGGGAGCAAGGTATATATGGAAGATATTCCAGTCCCACAACCCAATAACACTTCTATTAAGGTGCTAGTTAATAATTACACAAGGACTAATGATAGGTCTTTACTTGTGTCCATTCTACCTAAGAGATATGTGAGACATATCTCTGATAGATGAAATGAGGCATAAGATAATAAGGATATTGATCCTAGGATCTATATAGAACCAATATGAGATATTGATTCATTAATGGGAAGAGACAATAAAATCCGATATAAACTTTATCTATTCTAATCAAGTTTAGAACTTGATAGATCCACCTAAGGATATAGTATCCATAAGGAATAAATGGATCACTAAAGAATAGATTGGAGTGGATTAGAAGGTAGATACCTTCAAAGGTGAGAATAGTTGAAAAGGATATCATTGAAGTCAAATGGTTGACTATGATGAGATCTTTTACCTATTCCATGGATTAATCCATTCGGATTTTGATTGTTACACTCTATGATTATGAGATAAGCTAATTGGATGTTAAGATAGTGTTCCTCTAAAGTATTTTGAGGAATAGGTGTATATGATACAACTATAGGGAATCAAGTCCCAATAACATCCAAGAAGAGTGTGTATTAAGTTCATTTATGGACTGAAGTAAAACTTCCCATAGATCATATATAAGGTTTAATGAGATTAAATCTTATGACTTCGTTAAGAACGAAGAGGAACCTTGTGTATTCAACAAGATAAGTGGGAGTGCTGTTACTTTCTTGACATTTTATGTTGATGACATACTACTCATTGAGAATGAAGTAGGTGTGTTATCATAAGTGAACCTAGCTATCAAATTAATCCTCCAAACACAATTTGGGTTTTGAGATCTATGGAGATAGATCTAAAATCAATACCCAGTTAATGTACGTAGTCATTATAGTCAAAGGGTTTGACATGATAAACTCCAAGATAGGTTTCTTACCTATGTAGTGTGGAGTTGATCTCTGTAAAGTGTTGTCTTTGTAGATTTCTTGAAAGATAAAGAGATCACATAAATGGAGACCTTATGCCTTTGTCATAGGGTCTATCATTTATATGATGCTACGTACATGATGTAATCAATGCTCTAAGTGTTATGAGCATTCATCAGACAGATCCAAGTGAGAGTCACGGATAGTTTAGAGATATATCATTTGGTCCTTGAGAAGCAGTGAGAATGTATCTCTATACACGGGAGGATAAGACTTGAAGTCTTGTAGTTTTACAAACACAAGCTTCTAATCAAATAAGTTTGATATTAAGTCAGAATAATTGTGGTGCAGTGAGTTGAAAGAGTTCTATGTGATAGAACACTGTAAGTTCTACAACATATGTAAACAAGTTTACATGGTGGTTGCACACTACTTGAGAAGTAGTCTAGATGAAGATTCTCATCTAAGGTATGGGATTGTCCCAATTTTCTTTGAAAGTGTATCATTGTTTTGAGAAAACAATGGAGTAGAGCCGATGTCTCATCAGAAGTTTAAAACTTCGTGGCGATACCATACAATCGTAGAGATTGTAACTTATAGAGATATAATTAAAGATAAAGTATCTACCGTTAATAACATTGCGGATCCACTAATCGAAGCGATTTACTCAAAGAGTGTTTGAGCTTCACCTCGAGCCGATATAGATCAGCCAGATGGGTGATTGGCTTTAGTGCAAGTGGGAGATTGATAGAAATGTATGCCCTACAAGCCAATCATATATGATATGATTCGACATTTCTAGAAATATCTCATTCAATTAATTAGGCAAATCTTCATTATAAGCTATTATTAGAAGAGAATATAATAATGAAGTCCTTGATCAAATGCAATGATGATTAAATCATGATGAGATCATGATAATGAGATTGATCATCTAGATGTATTTGATCTAAATGTTCCTAGTCATAGGATACTTGAGACGGGACATCAAGGATCCGGATAGACTAGTGTATGTGATGTCTTCTCATGTGATGAGGATGACCGATCTCATTGGTCATCAGTGTGGAGACACCGAGATACACATACAGTGCTCATTAGTTGAATGAGTTCACCGAATCGACCGAATTAGAAACCCTGAATGGTATCTTACCGAACTGTCTATCAGGGTTTTCTATCATCACGGTTGCATGGTTGGACCTTTGAGCTGAGTCGCCAAAGATGCCTTGTTGGGTGGAACTTATGCTTTGACCATTGACTTATGGATTACAATTTAGATGGTCCTATATAGCGATGGATCGGGTACAAGGAAAATCCGATGGAGGCAATTGAGCGGACAACAAGGGATCATCCACTCTCGGTAAGTGAGAGTGAATGTCCTATGGGATAGTACTCTAAATCCCTGGCCAGGGTAGATAGGATAATTGGAAAAGGAGTTTTCCAATTGATCCAATTCCGAGTACAAGATCCTATAGAGTCGGTACACTAAGGAGTTGACAGTCGATGCCGTACTCCTTTCCGACCGGGACATTGGATGGATGAGGGTTTATATCCATGTGGTAACTGATGATGGAAAGGCTAAATGGAGATGAGATTATCCCCATAGCCATTTGGGATCATGGGATGTGGCTTGTACCCTTCATGATCGGTAGGCCGATTAATCTGTTATCGGATAATGGATTTAATTAAATTAAATAGAATTGTTCTATTTTATTTAGGCCTCAACCAAATAGGTTATTGGGCCTAGTGGGTCACACACAAAAGGACTTATCCACAAGTACAGGGGCAAGGACGTAATTTATAGAGATTTTGGGTTTTTATGAAAAATTCCATAATTCTCTATAAATACTAATGGTTTCAGCCAAACCCCATCAAGCCAAGGGTGAAAACCACGTCCCAAGTCTCCTCCCTACCTCCTCCTCTCTTTAGAAGGTGTCCATGGTCGATGGAGCTCCGTTCGGGAAGAGTTCTCGAGGCCGGCGCGAAGGGAGAACCTGCTGTGGATGAAGTTCGTGTGGATATTGCTGGAGACCGGACACTTAAACGGTTTGTAGAGCTTGAGAAGCTCATCTCCTTCCTCTCCATGGGATTATATGAATCCCTATCAGGTATATTCGAACCCGATTTGATCGGTTTTCGGTTTTCGTCGTTCGGTTCTGATTGAGACGGATTCTAAAGGAACCCATAGAAATCGTCGCTTCCACTGTACCAAATTTTAATGGACGATTCCTTACAGTAACTACAAGGTGGTTCGCGTGGGAACTAGTTTATGGATGAGTATCCACGTGGGGACATATCTGAAGTGTAATGAAAAGGGGTGGTCCACGTAGGGACCGATCTAAAATTAGAGTGGCTCATGCGGGGGCCAAGTTTTGGAAAGGTGGGTGGTTCACGCAAGAACCAGTTTTTGAAGAAAATGGGTGGTTCACGCAGGAACTGGTTTGTTTGGTTGGAAAAGGAAAGGAAGGCCATGTGGGGCCAATCTATAGGTGATGCAAAGGTGTGGTCCACGTGGGGACCAATCTGAAAGTGGGTTGGTTCATGCGGGAACCGATTTTTAAGAAGAAAAAGGTGGTTCACGTGGAAACCGGTGTAAAAGATGAAAAAATGGAATGAGGGCTACATGGGGCCAATCTGAAGGTATTGCAGTGGGGTGGTCCACGCGGGGACCGATTAGAAAGTGGGTTGGTTCACGTGGGAACCAGGTTGAAAAAGAGAGTTGGTTCACGCGGGAACTGGGTTTTAGGAGAAACGGGTAGTTTGTGCAGGAACCAGTTTTGAAATTAAGAGAGAGAAAATTAGATCCACATGAGGACAATCTTAAACGTAAGGTAAACAACAAGCTTTTAAGATAAATGAGCATGGGAAAGGTGAAAGATGAGCCGGTTCACGCGGGAACCAAATAAGAAAACAACTAGTTGCACAGATGAATCAAGCTAGCATGGTTGAAGACATTGGTTGTCACATCATGATCACCACAAAGCTGTCAACTAGGAAAATGGGTTTGTTGTTATCTAGATCGCCACCTCAAGAGAGGATGAGAAAGATAGAAAGGAAAGTGGAAAAGTTCTTAACTTGGTCCCACACTCACATTGATCCCCGAACTTTTATCCCTCGGCGTCGCTCAATCAACGAAGAGATGGTTCGGGTCATGCAGGAAGAGAGTGAGGATAGAAAGAAACTTAATGCATGAAGGAATGAAAGTAGGTGGTTTCCAGGAGCCGTGGGCTCTGCTTTGAATTAAACAAAGTGAAGATTAAGAAAAGATGACCATGTGTACCTTAGTGCGGGAAATAAGTGTTTGGGTTCAACCTTCTCCTTCTTCGGTTGGCCGATGAAGAAGAGTACTCAACCGCTGCTAACTTGTTAAACTTGTGCAACTAGAACAATGAACCATGTGAAAGAAGTTGATTAAAACTAAGTGAAGTGTAGAAATCGTAAAAAGAAAGATAAGAACATAAGCAATTGGATTTGAACTCATCGAATTAGGGTGAGCCCTAACCCCTTTTATTATATTTTTAATGATAAAAATGATGCAAAACTAAATTAAAATGACCTAAAAATGCTCTAAATGAAAGAGGAGAGACTTAGAGAGTGGGATGGCTTGGATCGGAGCCAGAATGAGCAAAAGAAACTAGTTCGGACGACCTGTTCTCTGGTGAGTATAGTACCCTGCCGGCGCGACTTCAGTACAGAAGCTACTACGGTCAACCCCAATGTCAGAATCAAGTTCCGTTTGTTTCTATAAATAGATAACTCAAAGAGGAAGATATCATATGTTGATGAGTTCTCCGTAATATTCTTGTGAAGACTGTAGAATTTTTGAAGTGAACTGATGTAAAAACAGAACTTGATTGCGCACACTTGATGCAGCAATTGCCACAAACAAAAGACACATCAGAATCAAGAGCCATCAGTTGCACATGAAAGAAGACACAGAGTGGATGACCAATTTTTTCAGAATGCATTCCGATAATTTTGTAGAGGCCAATGAAAAATGTTGATGTTGAGAGCATGAATTGGGTCTCCTTTCTCATGCCGGGATAGATCTCTCACCAATGGGTCGGAGTAGAATATGAAAGAGTGCTTGGGGAAGAGCTTGGATGACCTCTGGATGTGCTAGAGGATGCATGGTAACCTTGGATCATTGAGAATGACCCTCAATTTATAGGAGAAGCAGACCCAGTACAGCATATAGAAGGAAACCAAGCGCGCCCCCAGTCGAGGGCGCGCATAAGCGCACCCTCACCTACCACACCCTCACCCCAAGTGCGTGTTCAGCGCGACTTACTGAAATCCGCTTGAACCAATTTGGAATGATTCTAAACTGATTTTTTTTTAAATGGACGTGCCCCCGGGTCAAGGGCACGTTCAAAATAAGCATCTTTAAAAAAAATGAAAACTTCTAAAATCAATTTGCAAAGTCAGAAACATGAGAAAGAAATGGGATTTCAGAATTAGACGTACCCTCGAGAGATGTTGCACATATCGTGCCTTCATGTGAGGGAGCGGTGACTGCCCCCTTGACCTGAGGGAGTGCATACCGCACCCTCGGGTCGAAGGTGTGTTTGCATCTCTCTCCTACATACGTATGGTTCAGAAATCGTAATTCACAAAAGTAGCGTCTGTTTTGACTTCCGCTTGTTGCGTAGGAAAGAGGACTCACAAACACAGCCCCCAAATTGATAAAATAGATGGTACACATCTCGAGACTTCCGTACGGGATTTTAACCTCTAGTTTATGATTATGAGGATGCTGAAGGCCGGAGCGGTGATCCAAAAAGACATGGTTTCAATCAAAAAGCTAAGGGTTAGCTTATGATGACTTAAAACAATAATTGAATAAGTCTAGTATGATCGGAGAACTCAAAATCATTGAAAAAGTCAAGAAAAACTCATTAAACATGAAACGAACCACAGAAATGTTGGAAATAACCGAGAAACCCAAATTTTGACCATAACGACTGTATGGCACCGATTGGTGACGATAAATAGCTAGGGTTGACCCAAAAGACCTAGAAAAGATAGTGATGATTGGAAGGACATAGCACACAGTCCGAGATAGCAGTGATAGTACAGATCGAAAAGTCATGATAAAAGCTGATATAGACATGCAATAGCCAAAAGGACTTGCCAGAAACCCATATTTTGCAGAATTCATGTAGGATTTCTGAGACCTTTAACTGTGGATCACTAAGGGTCAATTTTTGATCAAGCTTTGTGTTTCCACGATCCACACATGGCTCTCGCTTAAAGGTTACGACATTGCTTCAAAAATCTTCGGTCCATTCTCAATTCATGTGGCTCTCCACTAATGTCCTCGGCTCATCTCCACAAGGTGATTTTTATTAGATAATAGTCAAATAAAGAGTATTGCCAATGGAATAAGAGTCTGGAGCCCCGAATCAGTCTAATTTGGTGTGTCTACAAGTAGGTGGAAAGGTTAGCTAAGCTTGGGTTCTCTATGAACAGGGAGTTGACAGTTGACTTTATCCTCCAATCTTCTGGCAGTGCTTCTAAATATGTTGAATATGCTGAAGGCACAATGAACAATGGGAAACCTCCTGTGCTACTTGTTGGTAAGACCAACAAGAAAAGGAAGGCTTATTAGATGGGAAAGAATGGCAAATCTAAAGTCATGAAGGTAGTCAAGAAGACAGATCCCAAAGACAAAAAACAATGCTTTCATTGCCATAAGAATGGCCACTGTAAGAGGAACTGCAAGTTGTACCTTGAAAAGAAGGCAAAAGGAAAGCTTGGAGAAGCTTCAGGTATTTTTGTCATTAATGTCAGTTTGTCTTATAGATCTACATCATGGGTATTAGATACTAGATGTGCATCTCATATCTACAATGACTTGCAATTGTTGACAAGTAGTAGAAGGTTGCAAAGAGGGGGGTTGATCTGCGCATGGGAAATGGTGCAAAGGTTTGCAAAGGTTGCAACATTGACCATGGGACAAGCTCACCTCAAGTTACCTTTAGGAGATGTCCTACTATTCGATAGTTATTATTATGTTCCTTCAATAGTTAAGAACATTGTATATATTTCATGCTTAAATAAATGTGGATTTATTGTGAGCTTTGGAAATGGAAGTTGTTCCATAACTATGAATAGTAAATTGTTTGCCAATGAAAGTTTGATGAATGGTTAGTATATACTAGATATGCATGCTCTAATAATGTGTGTGAATGCACCTCCTAGGAGGAAAAGGGTTGATGTAGATCAAACCTTATCATGGCAACATAGGCTTGGTCATATCAATGATGAAAGACTCAAAAAGCTCCATAAGTATGGAAGCATAAGGATAAATGATTTTGAATCATTGCCCACTTGTGAGTCTTTCCTCATGGGTAAGATGACCAACTCTTCATTTGGTGGGCATGAAAAGAGAGATATTGAGTTGTTAGAACTCATACATTCATATATATGTGGACCTATGTCAACTCAACCCAAAAGTGGATATTCTTACTTTATTACTTTCATTGATGATTTCTCTAGGTATGGGTATGTGTACTTAATGAAGTACAAATCTGAAGCCTTTGAAAAATTTCAAGAATATAAGAATGAAGTAGAGAAGCAACAACGAAAGAGTATTAAGCGGGTGTTTTGTTTTTTTATCTTATTTTTAAAAATAGGGAATAAATGATGTTTGGTTAGATTTTTTTAATACTCTTTCTTTTTTAAAATTTGTTTCACTCCTTTGTGACTTCTATTTCAGAAACAAAACAACTGAAACCTTGTTTTATTTCCGAAAGAGAACCAACTCTCTCGATGTTTCACTTGTCTCCCACGCTCTACTCCGCCTCTCGTGGTGGACGACCATGGCTGTGAGCAGACGGCTTGTGGAGTGGGGGGGGATGCAGCATCGTCCGGCCATTCATGGCGGGGGGCGGGGGCTCCTCCTCTGTCGATGCAACACTGTGCACTCCTTTCCTCCGGTGATGCAGCACCGTCTGGAGGGAGATGAGCTAGGCGAGGGGGAGAGATGCAGCACCGTCTAGCCGTCCAGGGGGAGGGGAGAAATTCGCAATAGAATGCTGGTCGAGCTCATCTCCATTGGCACCGGGAGTTTGGGTGATCGGGAGGGAGTTTGGCTCCACTGGCGCCGGCCAAGGGGTGACATTCTGTCCATCGGGAAGGGGGGATGAAACCAGTTTCAGTAGAGAGGAGAGGACTGAACACCGGTCGGGGAGGGAAGATGAAACCAATTTTAGCAGACTGAACGCTGGTCGAGGGGATGAAATCAAACACTACTCTATAAATTTTAAAAACTGTGACAGTTTTGCCAAACACAAAATAATTGAACTTTATTAATTTTAAATTTAAAACTAAGAAGTCAAGTAATTTATTTTCAAAAATGAAGTTTTCATAAAATTAAAAGTGTTACCAAACACCCTATAAGACTCTTCGATTAGATCAAGAAAGAGAATACTTAAGTACTGAATTCACATAGTTCTTGAAGTAATGAAGATTTGCCTGGTTAATTAAATGAGATATTTTTAGAAATGTCAAATCATATCATATATGATTGGCTTGTAGGGCATACATTTCTATCACTTATCATGTTCAGTCAAGAATTGGAGCAAAGTTTTTCATTACATTGGTTGATGATTTTTCATGTTTCACTTGGAAATTTATGATGACTTTTGAATTTGAAACCACTCAAATTTTGAAGGAGTTCATAGAATACATACATAAATTTTTTTCAAGTTTTATTAAAATGGTTTGGAAAAGGAATTATGCATCAGAGAACATGTGTATACACTTTCCAACAAAATGGGGTGGTAGAGAGAAAATATAGACATCTCTTGGATGTCTCTAGAGCACTCAAAATTTAGTCAAATCTACCAAAATTCTTCTGGGTGATTGTGTGCTTACAACCACTTACTTAATCAACAGACATCCTACCAAGGTGTTAAATAATAGAACACCTTTTGAAGTATTGATTGGTAGAATTTTTTATTACATTTCTCTTAAGGTTTATGGGTGTTTGTGCTATGCGTCAACCCTTCTCACTTACAAAGTGATAAATTTGACAGTAGAGCAAAATTATGTGTGTTCATTGGATGTCCTCCTCAATAGAAGGGATATAAATTGTCTAACATGAATTCTCGAAAGGTGTTTGTGCAAAGAGATGTTGTTTTCCAAGAAAACATCCTTCTATATGCGAATTATAGTGAACAAAATAGTACACCTATTCCCCTTCCTATTCAGGATCCTAATTTTAATTTTTTAGATGAAAACATATGTATCTCTTCACCTATGCCACCAGAAAAGAATAATAATTTGGAAGTTTCTAGAAATGTTCAATGTGATCAAGAGCCAAATGTGTAGAATAGACAACCAAGGGTAAAAAAATTGGTATATCTAGAACTATGTGACAAGCATGAATGTAAGTTCAGGCAAAAAGAAGATTCCTCATTCAATTAACAATTTTCCGTCTTATTAAAGATTCAGTGAAGAACATAAAGACTTCATAACTAGTGTATCATGTAAGTTTGAGCCTCAAACATATGAACTAGCAAAACAAGATAGAAATTGGATATAGTCAATGAAGGAAGAGTTCGATGCTTTAGAGAAAAACAATACATGGAAAATTGTAAAACTACCACAAGGTAGAAAAACAATTGTCTGCAACTGGGTTTACAAGATCAAATACCATTCAAATAGAGGCATTGCTAGATATAAAGCCCAACTAGTTGCAAAAGGATACTCTCAACTTGAGGGCTTAGATTATCATGATACTTTTGCTCTAGCAGCTAAACTTGTAACTGTAAGAATTTTATTGTCAATTACTCCCACAAGAAATTGGCCCTTGAATAAGTTAGACATTAATAATGTTTTTTGCATGGAGATCTTGAAGAAAAAGTTTACATGGCCATTCCATCGAGCTATTCAAGATAGAGAAAGAAAATTAAAAAAAAATTATATGGTCCCAAGCAAGCTTCCTAAAATTGGCATGCAAAGTTAACTAATATTTTGATTACCTTTGGTTTCAAGCAATCTCAAGTTGATTACTCATTATTTGTTCACACAAAAGGTGATCTGTAAACTTACATTCTTGTATATGTGGATGACAAGTTGATTACTGGTGTTTTTTTGGTCTAGGCAAACCCAAATACTTCCTTGGACTGGAAATTGCAAGGAATTCTAGTGGCATTTTTTTAAATCAAAGGAAGTATGCATTAGATATAATTATTGTGTGTGTTACTTAATTGCAAACCAGCTCAAGTGCTATTGGAGACAAAGCACCAATTGTTTGAAGGGTCAAAAAAATTGAAAGATCCGGGGAAGTTTAGAGACTTGTAGGGAAGTTAATGTATCAAACAGTTAGTATACCTAATATTGTTTTTTCCATAAATATTCTCACAAAATTTATGATGGAACCATCCTAGGACCACATGGAGTATGCATTGCAAGTCGTTAAATACATCAAATCATGCCCTAGAGCAAGAAATTTTTTAATGCAAATTTACAGCTTAAACTCATAGCCTATGTTGATGTCGATTGGGGGGCTTGCCCAATCACTAAAAGAGCTACCTGTGGATATGTCATTCTTTTAGGAGATATCCAATCTCTTGCAAGACAAAAAAAAGCCACAGTTTCGAGGTCTTCTGCTGAATTAGAGTATAGATCAATGGCTATGGCTATTTCTAAAATACAATGTCTCAACTACTTGATGAAGGAGTTTAACATTAAGCTCACTAGCACTACTCGTTTTTGTGACAGTCAAGTTGTCATACATATTGTAGCCAATCTAGTCTTTCATGAAAGAACAAAACATATAGAGATAGATTATCACTTCATTCGGGAGAGAATATGCAATGGACTTATATACACATCATATATAAAATTTGAAGATCAATTAGTTGATACGTTTATAAAGGCTCTTGCAAAGGAACTTTTCAAACTACATATAAGCAACAACTTGAGGGTGAGTGTAAATTTTCACCACAAGGACACATTTTTAAATTCACAATTTATACATTATTTATTTATTTTTTTCTTCTTCCCACCTAAATTGAGGCAAGACGATGTACAAGGGACTTCTGTTTGTATATATATATATATATATATATATACAGCTATAACACTACACAGAATAGACAATTGAACATACTTTCTCCCCAGATTTGTTCCTCCGTCTACTCTTCCTTCATATCACACATCGCAACTCCTATGTTCCTCTACGTGACATTGTAGCAGGTTGCTAGGAGAAGCTGTGGCAACACTCCAACAGCTTCCACAACACTACTGGAGAATGGATCTTCACTGTCCATATCTACAGTCTGATTGAACCATTCAATTTTCTTCTCTCTCCCAACCAAAATCATCAAATTCATAAGTGAGATTCAAGTCCTTTCAATAGTTTCATTTGGACGAAATGTAACCAAGTATTACCTGAAATGAGCACAAAAGCAGCATGAAAAACGTATATGAAAAGATTAAAAGTGAAATAAAAAACACAAGCATAAATCAATAGTCATTCTAATCATTTCTTTTATTTCACACCAATCTCCAAACCTACAAGTGAAATATGTGTATTAGGTGAGATTTTAGCAGTTGAAACAAAATTAATACCCAAATGACTACTGATGAAGGTGGAGATAGAGAATGTTTCTCCTTCAATTGAGTTCTACAGAATATAGTATTCAATAGAAGATGATTCAATCATTCACAGATGATGTTGATTTTGTCTCTTCTCACATTAATCTAACTTATATATAGAAACGAGAATGATGTTTTTTCGTCCTCCTACTATGAGCCATCCGATAACTTTAGTTTTTTTGTCAATAAGTACCTAATTTTAACAACTATTCAATGAGCACAAAGCCTCATTCCTCAGCCATTTGCCTGCCTGTCATCCCGTCTCATCCCACCTTCTACGTGACAATCACCCCCTACTTCCCTCTTGATCGACAACTCTCTCTATCTCTCTCATTTGTGCCCCACCTTTACCATCCTTCTCTACTCTATATGATCTGCTGCTTGTATGCCTCGACGTCACGGCCCCCTCCTTCATCCCCTTGCCCACCCTCTATGCCTCCATCATCTAGGGTGGGGTGTTTATGCTGCTCTCCATGGCAACGACATTGGTGGTGGCCCTCCCCTCCATGGTCGTCACATGGATCACCCTTTTGGTGCTACTTGCCATGTCAGCAAGCCTCAGTGGACCCTAGTGCAGGAGGGCTGCCAAGCTACCATCGACATTGCTTGTATTAGTCTCCAGGTCTTGGTGCGGGAGGGCAATGTCGTCGCTGCCATCTATGCCATTGTCAGCTTCACCACCCTCATCCACTATCAGGAATGGAATGAGCCCGCCATCGAATCCTAATAAAATACAAATCCACCCCTGTCAATTTAGGTTTTTCTTTCTTTTTCTTCTTGCATCTAACTAAGGCTGCGTTTGATAACGTTGAATGAAGGTCTGAAATCTGATTCGGTCAGATTTCAGATTTTTTATGTTGTTTGATAATTTATCTTATCTAATGTCTAATAGAATGTCTTATCTCTTAAAAGGCTCTGAGCCATTCAGATCTAAATTTAAGCTTTTTTTCCTTCAGACGTTTCTCATTCAGATATGTGTGTATCACTGCATATATCTATCGCTTCACGTTGATTACAGAAGGTACACAATGCACAATGTTAAAAGTTTATTTTGAGAAAATTTTTTGACTTGTAAATAAAATTAATTTATTTTAAGAAAATAAATAATGATACAATAAATTATATTTTTATTATAAATATATTTTAAAATAAATTTAGTTACAAAATTGTTTAATGATTATTAAAAATAAATATTTTAGTAATATTTTTGTCAAAAAAAGTCACTTATATATTAATCGAGTTAAGTAATTTTATCATTAATTAAGATATTAATCATAAATTAAGAGATTAAATTTTTAGATTAAATCAAACATCACCTAAATAGATGATTCAGATTTTTTATCAAACAACATAATTTACTTATGTCTTAATCAAATTAAGTACTTTTGTACCACTCATTGAGAGATTAGACATGAAATTAAGAGTTAAGATTTTCAGATTAAGTCTAATCAAACGCCACCTAAGCAGTCAACAATGCTGATTGTCTACTTGATGTAATCTAATAGGAAGAATTTTGTTCTTGATTCAATGTATCCCCTTATGTTTTTCGTGTAAAGAGAGAGCGTCTGCAATGTAGATGTTGTTTAGTTTTCTTCAACAATGTTCATCTTTTTTTGTTGGCCTTGGAATTTTTTTTTACATCCAATCAATCGTTATAATTTTAGTTATATTCTCATATTAATCTCACTTACTCCTCAATTTATTTTTCAATAGTTTATATTTTTTGTGCAGAGAGATTGCTTGTTTGGTTAGTGTTTTGAACCTAACAAATGTTACTTCTGTTTTTAATAATAGTAACACATCTATTTTAAACTTCATCTTCTCGATGATATCAGCATGTCAATGAACACAATATATCACCTTCACCTTGGTTCACACAACTTTGGCATCCTTTTTTTTGCATCAAGAAATTCATTCATCTGGATTTGTGCATCACATATTCGCAAGTTCTGGTATGTGCCAACGTACGTAGATTTTTATTTTTGTCCTGGAATATTGTTCAACAGAAGTATGCATATATATGTGTGTTCGAGGACATGGACCTTGACATTTCTACCCTATTTATTTGGGGTATTAAAAGTGATATATAATTATAAAACTACACAGTACCAACAACAAAATTGATGTGGATCAACAGTTGTACTGTATTAATTCGTACTTTATTTATATTACAAAATCTAAGTGGAACAAGAACTGCCATCAAATAGGTCATTTGATTGTTTATGAAATTCTAGATAGAGAACAAAGAACGTGAGCATCATTGTTTCGTTTGGTTGAATTATAAATCTTCTCTTCAATGAAGAAAAAGTGAAAAGGCACTCACGAGCCACGGCATGACATCAAAATGTTATGTTGTTTCATGAAAATTGAATAGTGTCTTTGCACTTGGCAGACATATTTAAATGGCATGGGATTGGTGTCTTTTATTGAAGTGCAAAGGATCATGAAGTTTATTATGTGCCACTCTGATTTATTATCAAATTTTAATAAAGTTCTCTTTTTAATTCTTCACACACTTATGGGGATACACATTCTTTGTATAGTTTGTGCACCACATTTATATCATTTAACATAATAAAGTTCTATTGAAGTCTATACACAAGTTGACCAAGATACTGAAACCAAAAGCTCATATAGCAGTTTCATACTTTTACATCATTAGACTAATTATCACTTCATTTTTTTGTAGAACTTAATGTACCCCAAAATGTAATATGGTTGGTACTACATAATGAATTGTTTCATTTTGATAAGCATTAAAATAATGCATCCATGAGACTGGCACCTAAAGACATTGCTCACTTAGAATAGATTTCGAAGGATGGACAAAGCATAGAAGAGATGCTTCCAATTTTCTTTTTGATCAAGTCCTTTTATAGGGCATAATTCTTATTGGCCAAATAATTAGTCTTCTCAGACAATCTCTCACAATTATTGTTAAGATTTATCTTTCTCCTCCATTTAAAACTAACCATCTTTAATTGTATTTCAAATCAATTTGATTTTCATATGTCGGTCCCTATAGATTATCTCATTTTCAATTTCAAATAATTTTATCTTCATACATGTTCATACTTACATGTTAAGATCTTTTATTCTCTAGTCACTATGCCAAATTCGAGCTTTACCTATGCAATAAAAATGTAGGTAAAGCTAATTTTCCTATAAGTAATGTGATTTACCTACGGAACCCTCTGTAGGAAGGCTCGTCGGGCTAGTACATGTCTGTAAATATTTTACGTATGGTAGATACCTATAGGTATAGTACATGTGCTATACCTATCGATCAACAAACACCCGTAGGTAAAAGTGGTGGCAAAAAACTAAAAAAATTAATATTTTCTGGCAACGTATTATATTTACCTACGAAAAGAATCGTAGATAAAAACATACATTCATACAACCCACATTTGTTCCACCACAATCAACATCCTTCATTTACATATTACAAACATCATTCATCTCTTCATAGTTAATATAACCAAATTCACAATGAATACAAAGTATACAACCAAATTGTTTCACACATATTTTATAAAACTAAATCCACACAAATTTCACAAAAGATGTCTCAAAACATTCACAACTCTTTTAGTTTCATAAAACTGAATATTCAATAAACATCAAAACACATGGTACATCCACTAAAAATTATATACATTATAAATAAAGAATGGTAGAATTCATCAACCCATAATCAATTTTTCTCTTCTTCAGCTAACTTGTAAGTTTATACTCTTCCAAATTAATACCAACCAAATCTGCAACCATAATTGATACCATTAAATAGAAAAAATGTGGAAGCTAAAATATACTGGAATGAATAACTAAGATGTATGCATTTCCCAAAAAAGAAACTAACTTTAGAAAGAGCTTGCTTCTCAAGATGTGCAACTGGAATATTTAAAAGTCTCAAACCTTCCTTGACCATCGGGGTCTTATAACTATAGCATTTCTGCCAAATGAACGTATTTGATCAATGTGAAGGTAAAATTTGGCTAAATACAACACATATCTAGTTGCAAAAGAACACATTTAGATTATATGGAATGAGGTCCTGAGGTAACATTTAACAAGGAGAGATTGAGGGAGAGCAAGTGGATAGTGAGAGGGCACCTGGCAGCAACATTATCCTCGAGGGTCTTCTTCTCCAGCTATGCCCCCATGCGATTCCATTGACGATCGCCCATCAACGGTGGGCACGACGACTGGATAGCCATGGTAGTCCGAGTTCAGTTTCTCTGGCGATAGCAGCGGCTCCATGTCCCCGTAGTGTGGCTGGTGGTAGACTAGGCCATGGTGTTCGATTGGCGAGAGAAGAAGGCAATCAGGCTCGTCAAAGAACGAGTGCAGCTAGAGGACGTGTCGACACTGGATAGGCACATGCTAGACTCTCGGAAAGGGGGAAGAAGC
This sequence comes from Cryptocoryne crispatula var. balansae, assembly GCA_036172225.1. NCBI lineage: Eukaryota > Viridiplantae > Streptophyta > Magnoliopsida > Alismatales > Araceae > Cryptocoryne > Cryptocoryne crispatula. The sequence continues at coordinate 13,253,517 of CM069930.1, forward strand.
TGCTACACCTATGAATGAATGGGGATTCGATGTTGGTAGTGTTGCGATAGGAGCAGAAAGAAAAGACTTGGTTGGGTGGCCCAAGACAAGATATTGCCAGTCCATTGACTCCTCTATGAGGCGTAGAAGGGGGCCACAAGTTGAGCGGGCGAAGCAAACCCCAAGGGAAGGCATAGTGGTTAGGGGTGACAAGGAACTCAATGACGAAAAAGAAGGGGACAATTGGAGCAACTGGCATAGGAACTAGGGTGAACCATGAATGGCCTCTCATCACGGACGAAGGTGGTCGAGGGGAAGAAGACGAAGATGCGGTTGAGTAGCTTCTATGGGAGGCACCTATAAATCCTGCGTGAGGATCTATGCACCGCCACCTGTGCTCTTGCTGCTACCGAAGATGGCCTCCACGAGTCTACTCCTCAGGTTCATGGTGGAGGGAGAAAAAAAGAGCGGGATTAGATTTTGTGAAGGGGAAAAGATGAGCGGGATGGAGAAATATTCTAGGTGTTGGGTTAAGTTTCACGGCAGGGTGGGGAGATGGGAGGAGGTTTGGCAGGAAAGGGGAGGCTTAGAGGAATTCAGCAATATTTTTATTAATATTTTATTAATTATTTAAATATTATATAGTTAAATATATATTACTTAATTATTTTAAACTATTTTGTAATAATTTATTTAAATAATTAAATATTTTTATAATATATTATATTATTATTTTTAAAAATATTATTATATATTAATGTAATATTTATAAAATTGTTATGTATTTTTATATATTTTTATTTAATATATTATGTGTTTATTAATATTAATATATTTATTTACCTACTAACTTTTTACCTACAAGAGGGGTCACGTAACTAAAGCCCAATTTTGGCATAGTGAGGGCATAGATGGAAGAGATTGTAATCTATGGATTTTTTAAATAAATGCCTTGTTTAATTTTTCAAACCATTTGACTTTTTCTATAAGTATGTTTAATTTTATATTATTTTTTAACCGAATTAGGCCCGTTTGCAGCCCTCTAATAATTATCATTTCTCTCAGGTGGCAGGATTTTGTATTGGGTCTCCATCTTCCTTCCATAGCTGGAGGATACCATCAGGTATATTCACGTAGTCTTTGTTTGGTCTTTCTATTACTTCATCTCAAGTTATATACAAAAAATGCAAAAAAAAGGAATAGTCAGCAATGTTGGCTAACGTGCTTAACGATGAACTTGTTCACATTGGGGTCATCTCTTCACTGACAATATAAGAACAAAGTCGCTTTATTTTGTTTTCCCATCAAATTTCATTCCTATTTGAGGTGGAAAACCAACAATAAGACTTGCTTTTCCTCTTTATGCTTTACACATTGTAGCTCATCAAATAGTAATGTAAAATATATGTTATCACTACAGAAATTCTAGTTAATGGCGATGGCTAACAGTCGTAGCAAACAACCAAAAAGCTATCGCCATTTTATATTAGCAACGACTCTTTAGCTATCACGAAAAGTGTATAGCCATCGCTAATAAATATATTAGCGACAACTTTTGGAAGCCAACGCCAATAACTTGCAGTTTAAAAAAAATACAATGCACACAAAATAAAGATTTCATGTAGAAACACATCCATACATGAATATACAAGATTTACAATCACCAAATAAATTGGATAATCATAATTTACATCATCTCTTCCAATTACAACACATATCACCACCACATTGAATTAAAAACACTCCACATCAACACATTCATTCATTTAAAAAGAATCACATTCATTCAATCCTAAACCATTCATTTTAACATAAACAACATAGGTTCACACATTCATCTATAAACATCAATATTTATTTATAAAAATTAAAATTTGCTCAATACATAATGATTAGCAGAAATGAATACAAATGGGTAGAGAGATAACTCTCTCACTCATCCTCCCCCAAATTCACCCTCGTCATCATCGTCATACTCCTCCTCCTCCTCATCCCTCCGTGTGGCTTTATGTGGTGGAGGTGGCCTCGAACTTGACAGACTCACAGGTGGGGGGACTCTACTATCTAATCAAGCTAACATTTCTTGTGTTAATCGTTCCATCGACTTCTCCTCCTCCTCATCCCTCCGTGTGGCTATATGTGGTGGAGGTGGCCTCAAACTCGACAGACCCAAAGGTGGGGGGACTCTACTATCTAATCTGGCTAATATTTCTTGTGTTAGTCATTCCATTGACTCCTAGAATTGTTGTTGTTGAAGCGAGTCAATAAGAAAGTTTTGCTTCTCTATTTCACTAGCTTGAGTGTTAAGTAACTCATTTTGCTTATCCACTCTATCCGCCAACTCCTGATAGTCCAGAGTCGTGGAGGTACTCACACCTCCACCGCTTACACCTTACCAGGTGTTGCGGGTCTGTCCTCTCCCCCCACATTAAATCCATCCCAGCCTGTCCCTACCTAACACGGTGATGAATGCATCCTCGGGAGAGAATGGATGCTCGAAATTATGAGCATCCGATTCCTCTGACTAAGGGGCATTCATCAACTGGCGCATATCATCCTACATAATGTAAATATAAAGTTAGTTGATATATCGACCAAAATTTTTCTAATGATACAAATAAATTATATTATCTACCATTATTTGATGACTTTTCTAGTTGCGCCGAATGAGAGATCCATCCTCCACCTCACGCATCTGGGTCATCTCAAATACCTTTCGACGGGTAGGACGGCGCCCTTCTTTTCATGTCTTTCAGAAAAAATTAATTTAATATATGTATGCAATAGTAAATAAAAAAGATTTTAGAAACTTACAAAATCTATCTCAAGTTGATGAATGTTAGTTCTTCCTCACCTATAAGGCATGCTCAGATGAGTCCCATTTGTTTTATTTCTTTGACTAATTGACTGCAAACAAGTAAAAATAAATTGTTAGTTTTTTAGAAAAAATTTAATTTGTCAGATATAAATAACTTTTAGATTGGTTCGATTCTTTACTTTATTATCGTTTCTCGACCATATTTCACACATATGATGCCACTAGTCGAGGTCGCGTTGTGGGCCAGTGAGCATCCTGTAAAATACTACATGCCAAAATCGTATTATAGTTATATTACACAACAAAAAAAGAAATATTAAAATTTTTACCTTTTTCTCTAGATAACCTCTTTGTTTTCTCTACATCTTCCCCATATGCCTTAAAATCTCTGCATCTATGGATGGAGATCACTCAAATGTAAAATGTTACTGCAAGCATGAAAAATACAATCATTAGTATTTTCAAACTAAAATTAAATAAATTGGAGCCAAACTTCTTTTATTTACCTCGAGATCTCTAAAAATGTCCTCTTTCTTCACATCTGGAAGAGTGATGTAGTCTTGTTGCCATAAATTGCAATGTACCTAGTTGTAGACTCCGAGGTACGAGGTGAACTCCTGGCCATTCGGGCCTACACCTGATTCTCCCACAATCCGAACGTTCATGGTCTACCTAGACGCTAATGTCTGCACATTATATGCCTTGGTAGGACCTCTCCCACATCTAGCAATTGTAGCTACAAGCCAAAATTTTGAACAATTTTAGAACTTGATATTTATAAATCAACAAAAGAAGCAATTAAATATTTACCTGAGGTGGAGGAAGATGGATTGTCTGCAGGAGGTGTCACCGAAGTAGGGTGAGTGCCAACCACCCAAGATGGTCCAACTGATGTCACCACATCCAGAGTAAGCTGAGACGGGCCCTAAGATCCAGCAGACTGATCGATGGATCCACCGAGTGTTTCACTCCTAGATGTACGACGACTCTTGCTAAATTTCTTCATCTACAACATAATAAATTTCATAAATACAACTTGGTTTCCGATTTATATGGCCGGTTTGGCTGATTTAAGCCAAACTCCACCTTGGATCGACCAAACTGATCTACGGATGAGGTTATTTGTCGATTTCGGACTTAAAAGGCTGGTTTGGCCGATCCAAGCCTAAATCTACCTTGGATCGGTCAAACCAGCCGTATAAGTTGGAAATTGGCAAATAACCCCATCCGAAGGTTGGTTTGGCCCATCCAAGCCAAAATCTGCCTTGGATCGGCCAAACTGGTCTTCAGATGGGGTTATTTGCCCATTTTCGACTTAAAAGGCCAGTTTGGCCGATCCAAGTTGAAATCTACCTTGGATCGGCCAAATCGGCTTTTGGATGGGGTTATTTGCTGATTTCCATCTTATATGACCAGTTTGGCCGATCCATGCCAAAATTCTCCTTGGATTTGCCAAACTAGCCTTCGGATGGGGTTATTTTCCAATTTTCGACTTAAAAGGCTGATTTGGTTGTTCCAAGCCGAAGTCTGCCTTGGATCAGCCAAACCGTCCTTTGGATGGGGTTATTTGTCAATTTCCAATTTATACGACCGGTTTGGCCGATCCAAGCCGAGATCCAGCTTGGATCAGCCAAACCGGCCTTAAGATGGGGTTATTTGCTGATTTTCAATTTATATGACCAGTTTGGCCGATCCAAGCCAAAATCTGCCTTGGATCGGCCAAACTGGCCTTAGGATGGGGTTATTTGCCAATTTTTTATTTATACGACTGGTTTGGCCGATCCAAGCCGAAATCCACCTTGGATCGGCCAAACCAGCCTTCAGATGGGGTTATTTGTCGATTTCCTATTTATACGACCGGTTTGGCTTATCCAAGCCGAAATCCACCTTGGATCGGCCAAATTGGCCTTCGGATTGGGTTATTTGCCGATTTCCAATCTATACGACCGGTTTGGCCGATCCAAGCCAAAATCTGCCTTGGATCGACCAAACCCCTGAATTCTGACTTATATTTCCACTTCTATTGGATGTGTTGCTTGAAGTTGTACATTTTTGTTAGTCACACCAAATGCAATCGGTACGCTTACAAGTTCGTCTTGATATAGCTCTACCTCATCATCACTCCCTTCCGCTAAGTTATAATAGTTACAAGGTAGTGATTTCACCGGTATCACCCAACCCTTACTCGTGTTATCTTCCACATAGAAAACCTGTTCCACTTGACTTGCAAGTACAAATTGTTCATCGGTCCCTAATTGCCTTTGTGTATTCAAAGAAATAAATCCGTAATCATTAACCTCAAATCCCCTATCCTTACTATACACATCCCACCATCGACATTCAAACAATACTAAACAACTATTCCTATCAAATGATATCTCAACTATATCCAAAATTTGTCCATAATATCCATCACAACTTGATTGAAGTTCTATATTCAAAATGACACCACACAGCTGAGTCAATTTGGTAGAATCTAAATCTATTGTACGGAATATAAAACCATTGAAAATATATCCAGATAACGAAGATGCAAATCTTGATGGACCAAGGGACAAAATCTCAAGATCCTTAGTGTACCTAGAAGACACTATGTTCTTTAATTCTCTCACGTGTGCTCTAAACCAAACCAAAAAAACTTTGTTGGCAACTTTCTCCATGAATAAGAGCATCACTATACTTATGATGGAATTAATTGATATCATCAATTTGATTTAACACATATGAGTGGATTAAATCTTATTCTCTTTCTGTCAACATTCTAGAGACACAAGTCCATCTTAGTGGATGGCCGACTGGCTTAAACATTAAACTCTCTTCGTGATCATCTTCATAGGGACCACCATCATAGTTTCGATCCCTACTATGATCGTTGTCATGTCGCATGTACAAAAAAATAAATTATGTGCACTCCTCTACCAAATAACCCTGGGCAATGGATCCTTCAACTTTTGCCTTGTTGCCAACATAATCTTTCATTCTCTTCAAATATCTTTCAATAAGATACATCCAACGTTATTGAACTGGTCCAAACATTCTAGCTTCATAAGCTAGATGCACAACAAGGTGGACCATAACATCGAAAAATGATGGTGGAGAAATTTGTTCCAACTTACACATTGTGATTACAATCTTAGATTCTCAATTCCTTAAAATACTAGTGTCTAAAACCTTAGCACATATGACCTTAAAATATTGACATAACTCTATAATGGGGTGGAGTACGTCCTTTGGTATGATCCCTTAAAAAGTTAGAGGAATAATCATATGCATCATGACATGACAATCATGACTTTTTAATCCACTAATGATCCTACTACTTAGATCTACACACCTACTTAAATTGGATGAATACCCTTTCGGCACTCAAATGTTCTTCACAAAATTGAGGATATGAGATTTTTGTGTGTTGCTAAGCCTGTAAATAGCATCTAGAAACCTAGATGAACTCTTTTGTGGATGCAGCTTTAGACGGATTCCTATCTCTACCAAATCTTTTCTTGAGTTCATGTTGTCTTTATCCGATCTTGAGAGGTTGAACATATCTAAAATATTGTCACACATTTTTTTCGATGTGCATGATGTCCAAATGATGATGAACAATAAGTGACACCTAATATGGTAGTCACTTAAAGAAGATACTTCATTTCTTCCAATTCTTGTTTTTTGCCAAATTCTTTCTCAAGTTTTCTAAATCTTTCTTAAACGGTTTTCCAAATCTTAATGGGTCCATCTCCTCTTGTTGTCTCCAAATCTCATATCTGGTTAGCATATTTGGTGTGCCCCTCTCACACTGTCGTCCATCAAATAGATGTCTATAATAATGTTTTTTTCACTGATGTGCTATCGGTAAAAATCACTGATGTCCCAGATAACATTGTTTCTGACTATGAACTAGTCGAACCAAATATGTTTCTCATTACAAATTGGACATGCTAATTTTTCTTTGGTGCTCCATCCAGATAGGTTGGCATAACCCGAAAAATCGTTTATGGTGCCTAGCGAGATGGCTCTCATGAGAGAATTCTTTTTCGTTAAAACATAGTATGTCTCCAATCCAATCTCCCACAAGGACCTTAACTCATCCACCAATGGCTACAGGTAGATATCAATATCATTTTTGGGGACTTTGGGTGTCGGTATTAAACACGAAATCATCGTGTGAGCCACTTTCATACACATCCACAGTGGTAAATTGTAAACCACTGTAATGATAGGCCACACACTGTACTTTGAGGACATGTTGCCGAATAAGTTAAAATCGTCAGTGACCAATCCAAGGCGAACATTACTTTTTTCGACGCAAAATTCAGATAAAGTTCATCCACTCTTTTCCATAAAGGAGAATCAGTAGGATGACACATTTCACCTCTTGATGTATACAATTGTGGCTCGCTATGCCATAACACCCACTTAGTAGTGTTCGTTGATATATACAAACACTGCAACCTATCTCTTAAAAGAAAATAATGTAATGTCTTCCATGCCACCTTCTTATTCATAAGTCTATAATCATCCTTATATATGGGACTCTCACATTGTGGACACGTAATTCTATGTGCATTCTCTTTCCAAAAGAGAATGCAATCGTTCTTACATGCATATATCTTTTTGTAACTAAGTCCTAAGTATTTAATAATATTTTTAAGTTCATACCAAGTGTTAGGAACACTTGCATTGTTGGGCAATACATCCTTAAATAATGATAATATACTATTCATACATTTCCCAGTCAAACCATTTACTAATTTCAATTGAATCAACTTTAAAATAAATTTTAACTTAGATATTTCCATGCAACCTTCTTATAAAGGTGTTTCGTCATCTTTTAATAACAAGAAATGCTTGTGTGTATTTTGATTTGGTTCACCCTCATGGTGTCTAGATGGTTCCTGAAGATTTTGGATATCTTCAATCATTTCTATCGCATCGTCGTTTAAAATCTCAACTTGTGGTTCATCTAATTGGACTTCATGTTCTGAACTTAAACTCTATTCTATTTCCCCGTGACTTATCAACATTCGATAATTTGACCATATACCATCATATATTAAATGTTTTTTAACTATATGTCTTTTTAAAGTGAATGTGTTACAACACCGTTTACAATATCATTGACTAGATAAAAGTTTGATTCAACACAGTTTGATATTCTTATCATTGACTTAGAAGATTACGTCCTACCTATCTTCAATAATGACCGTTTACTTTTATCTAGTCCATGCCTAAATTCTTCTACTCATTGAAGATAGGTAGGACGTAATCTGTTAAGAATATCTATCCAAGACTTGTCTAAATTACTCACCATGTTCCGTAATTAGTCTTTTAATGTTATAAACAAATATATACACAAAAGTGAAAATTATATTACATAAAGTTACAAGTAAACTAAACCTCCTCCAAACGAAGTAAGTCTTGAATTAGAATGTCGTTTGAAACTACCTAAAAATGAAAAGTAGAGCCGACATAAGATAAAAAATTGATAAAAATTTTTTGAAATCCCTAAATTGGTTTCTAATGCCACTGTGGGACAAATGAAACCAAAAACTTAGTTTGAGTTGGTGTCCATAGGATATACAACAATTGAAACTACTTTGAGATTTTAAGTGGTCTCTAACACCACTTTGGAACAAATCAACCGGAAAATTAGGTTGAGTTGGTTTAAACCGTTTCTACACCTCTTTGTTTGGATTCGGTTTAGGATAACGAATTTGATTTCTATTTTTAAATTGGTTATTAATACCGGTTTGACCAATCTAAGTCAAATTCCGGTTTGGATTGGCCAAATTGACCACAAGAAGGTTGATTTTTAAAATTCCAAGTTAATGTCAATTTAAAAATTTCATATCATTATATGCATTTAAATTTATTTATTTATTACAATTGATATGAAATTAGTCTAATTAGACATTCATTTAAATATTTTATCAAAAAAAATTCTTTAAATTGTATGTTAATCAAATAAACTTTTTTTTACCACCAACTAAGAGATTAGAGGTGACATTAAGACATTATATTTTTAGATTAAGCCAAAACTAATAAAAATGATTAACTATAAAGTAATATGCTTAACTACATGAATTAATATGTTTAACGTCATTTAAATAACTTTATGATAGTTAACATATTTTTAACAATGGTTAGCATGCTAAACGATAACATTAAATTCCTAAATAATAACCCTAATCTAAAAAATTAACAACATTAACATTGTTTAACCAAAATAATAAACCCTAAATTTGTTTAAAATAGTTGTTAGGGTATAAATTACCTTGAAGAGCAGGTAATTGGAGTAGGCGGCGGCGGCAGTTGCTCGTAGGCGGTGGTGGCGGCCGTAGCAGCGGCAGTAGCAGCAATGGTGGCGAGAAGCATGGTGGCGACGGCAAGGTCGCGCACGAGAGAGAGAGAGAGAGAGAGAGAGAGAGAGAGAGAGAGAGAGAGAGGGTAGGAGGAGAAGGGGATCGAGGGTTTTAAAAATGGATGAATTATTGGCGATGGCTTCAGCCATCGCCAATGGTACATTAAAGTATAATGGTGACGGCTAAAGCCATTGCTAAATAAATCCGGCCGTTGAATGGTCGAATGAAAAAATTAACGACGGCTTAAGCTGTCGCTATTAACATTATTTAGCGACGGCTTAGTAAGGCCGTTGCTAATTACCGCCGCAGAAGGGGTATCGAAGTTATTTCTAGTTCAGCAACGGCTCAGTCACTTTAATGGCGACGGCTTTAAGTAGCCATCACATATAACTATGTAACGATGACGATTTTATCAGCCATGGCTTAAGCCATCGCTGATATCTCTTTTGGAAACGGCTTTTCTAAGCCATCACCATTAATCCGTCCCCAATAACCTGATTCCTTGTAGTGAATGCTCCCATTGAAATTCTATTTCTTATTTATCTGCTGACCTTAACATTTCAAAAAGAAGAGAACTTGAAGAGGACATCAATGGTGGTTGGTATAGACCAATATAAAAAGGTAATTGCTTTATTCTATCATCGATTCATTTTAAATTCAGTGCTCTCTTCACACCATCGTTCCCTTTGTGCCTTGTCTATGTCATTTATATGTTATGTAAAATACATGTTATGTTCCCGTTGAAATTGTATTTCTTGTTTATCTAGTGTCCTTATCATTTCAAAGCAAAGAGAACTCGAAGAGGACTTCGATGGCAGTTGGCATAGATCGATATTACAAGGTCATTGCTTTCTTCTATCATCGATTCATTTCAATTTCAGTGCTCTTTTCACACCATCGTTCCCTTTGTGCCTTCATCTTTGTCATTTTCAATTCCCACTACAAGAGAGCAGGTTATTGGCGATGAGTTATTAGTGACGGCTTTGTTAAGTCGTCGCCAATAATATTTAAAGCGATGGCTGGTGTAAAGCCGTCGCTAATAAATGGTAAATGGTAAATAGTGACGACTAAAGTTATCCATCGCAAAAAGTACAGTTGGCGATGGTCGAAGCTGTCGCAATACCCATAAAATCGAAATCTGCATGGCTTATTTTCATATTACTGGCGATGGTTTGTGAAGCCATCGCTACTAAGGTTATTGGCCGTTCCAGATTTGAATTGAGCAATCCAGCACCAAATTGGTTAATATAAATCAATTTTTAGATTAGTCGATCTGATTCTGGGTCTTTCTGGAAATTATCGAGAATGATCGGTCTTCCTGATTCGATCCAAAAATCGATCCAATTCGGCCAATCCATTTTTTATTTTTTTTGCAGAAAAAACTTATTGGTGACGGCTTTCTTCAGCCATCGCCAATAAACTTATATGGGATGGCTGAAGTCATCCCAAATAAGGTTTAAAGCCATCGCAAAACCAGAAAACAAAATCTGCAAAATCCCCCGTAGGGTTTTTCTTTACCATTTGCTACAGCCATGCAAGCCATTGCCAATAACATTCGTGATCACGACGGTTTCATAAGCCGTCCCCAATAAGTTAAAACATGTCTTATTAAACTTTAATGCGACGGCTCGCAAGTAAACTTACTTGCGACAACTTACAAATAGCCGTCGCTAATAATATTGGTGACAGCATTATTTGCAACACGTTTGCGACGGCTTGTGAGCCGTCGCTAATACAAATTAGCGTCGCTTTTGAGTCTTTTGGGATGGCTTAACCTATTTTTTGTGGTGTCCCTTCTTCATCTTCTGTTTTGGCATAATAACTGGAAAATTTCTGTTATGTGATAAGTCACTCTGCCAACTTCAAATTTGCCAATGTCTTTAGGTTTCCATCTTTGAAAGAGGTTGTTACATCTTAACATCTAAACATGAAATTTCTGCAGCTCCATTGGTTTCATGTTTGCTAAAAAGAATGTGTTCTCATTGGTTGATTCAATATCCGTAGAGACAGAGAGAGATAATTTTGTAAAATATGCAAGGGAATTATTATTTGGTTAGTCAAATATTATCCTACTTGATTCTCGTACAACTTAATATAATATAAATGTGGCCGATTTCGCGGAAGGACAGTGTCTTCATCTCCTTTTTTGCATGGTTTTTATATTATTGTGCAATATGAGAATGTTGAAATGAATGCCTTGAATGTTGGTAGTGCTGTTATTTTCCAAGAAAGTAACTTTTTAGTAATAGTGCATTCAACTTCTTGATACTTTTTTATTTTTGATTTCTATGATTTTGCTTTATTTAATTTGTAAGCTATTGTCGCTACCCATCTTGCATTCCCAACTTTATTTGTCCAACCTTCAAAATAGACAAATGTATCTTAAGAACAACTTTGACGCACCTTTTTTTTTCAAATAGAAGAAGGTAACTTAAAGTCAATAACACAATGTTTTACCAAAATATATAGTTCAACTTAAACATGTGGTCGCACATAAAAGAGGTCATATCATAGTGAGAAAGCTTCAATAAAATTTTGAGTATTAAACATTAATGATAAAGATGTGGGGAAACAATTGTTTCCAAATGGTGAAGTGTCAAAAAACTAACATTGACAAAAAATGTGGTATGGACTTGAGATCTTCTACTAACCATTTTTTAGGGGATTGGCATACGTCCACACGGTCCAAGGCATTTGTCATTGAGAAATGAAACCATAGAATATCTTGGTATAAATATAATGTTTTTTTCTTTATTTAGCATAAACCAAAGCTGAGCCTTTTGATTTTTCCTTGGTAAAGGTGTTTCTCTTTTAACTTTTTACTTGCTTGGTTCAAGTAGTCTACAATTTGATCCTCTTACTCCTTGAGTGAAGCTCTGTGATTTTGGTAGTACCAAAAAATTTTTAGTATGTGCTTCACTTTCCTTTATCTTGCTCTTCTAGATTTAATACATCAAAAACAGGTGAATTGTGTTCTCGAGTGCTTTGCTGCGAACTAGGCTCTAGAAAATGATAACCTAATTTAATTATAATGAGAACATATATAATAAATAATAAATTAGTTTTTTTTGTTTTTTTATGTTGCATAGTTATAACTTTTATGACAATTGAGTATTCAAATAATTTTGTATTTGACCTATATAAGGACAGCTTGGAGTGCAAGAAGTAATTTTAACAAATATTTTAATATTTATGTCATTGCTTGGAGTTGATAAATTAACTTTTTTGTCAGATTGTGGACTAGACTTTGAAAGTGATTATTTTGCTAATACCTTAGGTAGGCTATGCCTTAAAGAAAGCAAGTTGTCCTTCCAATGGGTTATAAATGGGTACACTCTATCTCGATGCTTCTTTATAGAAGCCAAATAGCAAACTAACTTATGTTGGTTAATGCTTCTTTCTTATTCAACAAACTGAAGGAGGTTTTTTTTGATCCTTTGCTTGCATATTGTTTTGAATCTTCATGAATACTTGGCCTCCATGACTTTGCGTTGTTGTTTCAGTTGATTTTGGAGTCAGCTCCAAGGTTTAGTATTTTCATCATGTTTTAAATTTTTTAAATTTACTATCATTATCACGAAAATGTATCTACTGTATTTATTTTCTTCATGAGTTGGTAACTAGACTTGTATAGCTAGAAAATCATACTCGTGTCTCTGTTACCCCTATTCTTATATACAATTTGATGAACATTTATGAAATGTGCGCATTTCTACTATGTATCCATATATATCTATTTGAATGGCCTATTCTAATATACAAGCCGACAAAATTCATGATATGTGTACAGTTCTACATATTTGAATGGCCTTTTCCAATTTCAATTTTCAACTCCTGTTGTACTTGATTGTTGTGTTAAAATGATGAAATTTGAGAGATAATATGGTTGGTCATGCCTACAAAAATTTCTCGATTTTAATTTTAAGCATTTTGGATGAAAAGTGTGATCGGTAAGCAATCATGTTATGTAATGTGCTACACTTGTGCCTGAGGTGCTTCAGCACGATCAAGTGTTAGTGCTCACATATTTAGGAGAATTAAGTAAGAACAATGATGTCTTGAGCTTTATTCCAACAATATATTGTTGCGTATGATTTTAGGTTCAGAAGCTTAAATGAGTGGAATAGTCAACTTTCATAGGCTACCAGTGTGAGTTAGTTTTAGGCAGTAGCATAGATAATCTTGCACTTTACCATGTATAGTACTCAAGTAGATTTGCAAATATACTGTCTTCCTAGAGCTGGATGACAAGCAGTTCGCAGTTCTTCAAATGGGAATTGAACTATACAAATGTAAGTGTTGCTCTTTTTTTAATGAAGGTGTGTCTCCAAAACAGACGTCGAGAGAAGAAGAAGAGGGGAAGTTCCGGAGGAGAATAGGTTTGGGGCTCCGGCAATGGGCGTCTTCCAGGGTTAGTAACTCCATTGATGAAGTCTCCCTTTTATAGAGGCATTCTGCCTCATCCCCTCCGCCCCAAACTCCAACCGCCTCCGTATTCTCCGGACGGTTCCGCCGGGTGCCAATTACCACCGCCAAAAACGGTTTTGATGGGCACAACCTAACATCTCCCACTTGACCATCAAAATCAAGTGATTTCTAATTACATTCTCACTATTTATGAGAACATAATACAATTTCATATTCTGAGATATTAAAGTATTCCGTATACACTCACTTTCAATGAGATATATACATGTTCCTTTTCATTTTCACTGTCCATGAGATGTATAAACATATTTTCTTATGCACTCCCACTTATCGTGAGATACACATAAATTTCTATACAATCTCATTATCCGTGAAAATCATAAATGACTCACATATTCCTGAGTCCCATTAAGCCAACATGCTTAATGAAAATTTCTGCCGAGATACCTTTTGTCAAAGGATCGGCAATCATATCACTGGTGGGGATATAACTTACATTTATTTCCCCTTTCTGCACAATATCACGTATATAATGATATTGTATTTCTATGTGTTTTCCTCTAGAGCTATTTACTCCACTGTTAATCAAGCTGATGGCGGCCTGATTGTCATAACATATCTCAATTGGCCCATCAACCAAATTGAGACCTAAATCAATCAAAAATCGTCTTATCCAGACGGCATGAGTAGTAGCCATACTACAGGCAATATACTCAGCTTCCTGTGTGTATCTTGCCACACACCCCTGTTTCTTGCTACCCCAAGAAACAACCGCACCACCAAAGATGAACAAGTGTCCCGAAGTGGACTTTCCGTCATCCTTATCCCCTCCGAAATCAGCATCGGAGTAACCAAGCACTTCAAGTGTTTCCGCTTGGTATACTAACCTGTGGTGCAATGTACCCTTAAGGTACTTCATAATCCTCTTAACAGCTTCCCAGTGTGCTGGTCCAGGATTACTTTGATACCTGCTCACTAAGCTTACTGCAAATGCTATATCAGGCCTGGTACAAAGCATTGCATATATTAAGCTTCCAACAGCTTGAGCATAAGGCATGTTAAGCAAGTCTTGACCCTCTTCGGTACATTGCTCCTTGCTTAACTTCTTTCCATAAACCAATGGTGTATTTGCTGGATTGCAATTTTGCATTCCAAACCTTCTAAGTACAGACCGTATGTACTTTTATTGGCTTATGGACAACAATCTAGATTTCCTGTCCCTCTCAATCTGGACACCAAGGACATAGGACGCCTCTCCCATGTCCTTCATCTCAAATTTCTCACTGAGCTTAGACTTTATCTTATTCAACTTTCCGATGTCATTTCCGGCGAGCAATATATCATCCACATACAAGGACAATATAATCACCATGCTCCCACTCTTCATGACATACACACAGCTATCCAACTGATTTGGAACAAAGCCGAGTTGAATAATTACATCATGAAATTTGAGATACCATTGTCTAGATGATTGCTTCAATCCATACAAGGATTTTCTTAACTTACATACCATATTCTCCTTTCCTTCCACCTGAAACCCTTCAGGTTGTCGCATATATATATCTTCCTCCAACTCTCCGTTGAGGAATGCAGTCTTAACATCCAGCTGGTACAATTCTAAATCAAGATATGCGACAATGGCCAATAGCATTCTTATAGATGCAAACTTAGCCACAGGAGAATAGGTTTCTTGAAAGTCAATACCTGCTTTCTGATTGAACCCCTTGGCAACTAACCGGGCCTTATACTTATCTATAGACCCATCAGCTCGAAGCTTTCTTTTAAATACCAACTTACACCCAATAGCCTTCCTATTTTTAGGCAAATCACACAATTCCCACACTCCATTAATTTCCATGGAGCTCATTTCTTCTTTCATTGCATCTAGCAATAATTCTGATTCGCGCGATTTCATGGCATCGATGTAATTTATTGGATCTGTGTGATTTTCCTCATCAATGTCTACATTTAGACATGAAGGCTCACATGAGTATAAATAGAAATCATCCATCCAAGCAGGTGGAGTTCTATTTCTCTTGTTGCCAATTGCAGGTATATCAGACGGTCCTATCATAGGATCATTTGGTTCTTCAACAATTTCTTGTTGAGTTGGTTCTGCTATCCTAGGTTCTTCATCAATTATTGGATCATTTCTAGTATTTTCATTGTAATAGTCATCATCTATCACAATTAGAGGTTCCTTCTCATTTTCATGAGATTCCTCTTCACTACAAGAAATTGAAATTTTTACAGCAACTTTTTTACAGCAACCCAAAATGTTGTTATAAAAAATTAACATAAAATAGCAACTTTAGTTAGTTGCCAAAAAAATAATTTTTTTACCGCAACTCAAAATGTTGTTATAAAAAATTAACTTAAAATAGCAACTTTAGTTAGTTGCCACAAAAAATATATTTATTTACCGCAACTCAAAATGTTGCTATAAAAATTAACTTTAAATAGCAGCTTTAGTTAGTTGCCACAAAAAATATATTTATTTACTGCAACTCAAAATGTTACAATAAAAAATTAACTTAAAATAGTAATTTTAGTTAGTTGCCACAAAAAAGATATTTATTTACTATAAACATATATTTTGTCATAAATAATATAATATAATATAACTGTACAATTTATTATTATTAATATTTCAATGTAATTCAAAATGTATATGTTTATAGTTAAACAATATAAAAATTTATATTTGTCAATAGTAAAGATATTTTTTTGAAGAGAATGGTAAATATATTAAAGTTAAATATTTAATTAGTTCAATTAATTTTTTTAAATATTTTTAATCCTCTTTTATCACTTTAATTGCTAAAGAATATATCTTTATTATATATTGTTAATATATGCTGTGAATATACACTACGCTGCGAACAATTGCTATATCTTTATTGTATGATGTTAATATATGCTGTGAACATACGCTGCGAACAATTGTCGTTAACGTACGCTGCGAACATACACTGTGAACGTTGC
This sequence comes from Cryptocoryne crispatula var. balansae, assembly GCA_036172225.1. NCBI lineage: Eukaryota > Viridiplantae > Streptophyta > Magnoliopsida > Alismatales > Araceae > Cryptocoryne > Cryptocoryne crispatula. The sequence goes on from CM069930.1 coordinate 13,270,089, forward strand.
CCTGTTTAATATGGCGAACACAAGTCTTGACTCTGAGCACGCCGCAGGACGTCGCAATGTGTTCTCTCGTCTCAAGCCTGGAATAGGGCACGCTGCAAGGGACGCTGACGAGGATGACGACGTGAGGCAGCTTGGCGATTGCTCCGCCCTCTATCTGGCACTCCAGGTAAAATCCGCTACCCACACAACCTCATGTTCCTCCTTATCTAGTTCCATCTCTCCGATTGCCCCTTTGTACGATCCCACCTGGATATGATGATCTTTGTCCGCTCCTTTATAGATTCTGCCGTGAAGTCTCCGGAGGAACATCGCAAGGGAGATCGTGACATTCAGTGCAAGGGAGATCATGATTGGTGAAGCCTCCAGGGGAACATCATCCACACAGTTAGGATCATCTCGTCGGTATCGTAGGTATCTTTCGTAAACCTTGCAGTTGGCATCTCGTTCAGCAGTGACTCCCTCGTCTGACGCTAGATCTAGTGTAGGCTTCCTTCATGGGATCTGTTTCTAAGATCAATCGATCGATAGTGGAGTGATCTCAAACACCCTATTCTCAGTGGACGCCTGTGCCGCATAGGGTGTTGGGGTTGGCGGGGGAAGGTGGTGTTGGGGGATGCGGGCAGGAATCCGTCCTGGGGGAAAGCATAGGGTGAGAGAGAAGGGGTTTTTTAGGGTGAGAGAGCTAGGGCTCTCTCGGATTCTGAGCTTCTGATCTCTCTCGATCACCGTTGTAGCCAGCGAGCGGTTTATCAATATCAAAATAAGGGTTTTGAGGCTGCTATTGTAGCAGGTGCAAAAGAAGTTGCAATATTTGCGTCAGTTTCTGAATCATTTTCTCGGTCAAACATAAACTGCAGCATTCAGTAGATGCTATTTGTGTTCTGTTACATGTCTGGCGTTTATCCAAAAAGCAGCAGTGTGATGTTTCCTCTCTTGTTGGTATTTCTAAACGAGGCACTCCAGATGTATTTTGGTCACTTGTTATCTGTTGTTACCCGGGTGTATAAACATTTTCTACAATGATATTGAATTAGTCTCTATATTATTCGTCTTCCATCTTAGTTGCTTAATTATATTTTCTTCTTGGAATTCATCCAGGAATGTGAAAAGCATACATACTTGAATCTAACTCTGATTTGTATTTTTAGACAGCATCTGTATCTGCAGACATGTTTGCCAAAAAGGTAAGTGGCAATATATAGAAACCCAGAACTTCTTCAGCTCTAGAATTCAGAAACCAATCAAAATTGAATACAATTTTAATTGTCATAACAATGATTTTACTGCAACATCAAATCCGTAGTAAATAATATTTTGGTGTAATTTTTAATTAGCAGTAAAAATGATTTTACTGCAACATCAATTATGCGGTGAATATATTTTTGCTGCAACTTTAATTTTGTCATATTAGTTATTTTACTGTAACATCAAATCCATAGTAAATAAGATTTTGGTGCAACTTTTAATTAGTAGTAAAAATGATTTTATTGCAATATCAATTATGCGGTGAATATATTTTTACTGCAACTTTAATTTTGTCATATTAGTTATTTTACTGCAAAATTGTGTTTGCTGCAAATACTACTTTTTATAGCAAAATATATTTGTTGCAGCTAAAAATATATTGTGAGAGAACTTTATACAGCGACATATAGCAAAAATATTTGTCGCTGTAAAAAATAATTTGTTGCAAAATTATCAATTTTTGTGGCATAATTATTTGCAACAAATACTAACTTTTCTAGTAGTTCCTCTAGACTTTCTAAGAATGTAGCATCCCTATATTCAATGATCCCTTTTCCCTTATGAAAGAACCTATAGCCATATGATTTTTCACAATATCCTATGAACTTACACTTCAATGTTTTTGGATCCAACTTATCTCTAAGTTGTTCTGGAATGAGAACATGGGCTGTAGACCCCCATTTCCTAAGATGACTCAAATTTGGTTTCCTCCCATTCCAAAGTTCATAAGGTGTGCATTCAATAGACTTGGTGGGAATTCTATTCAAGACATAATTTGCTGTAAGCAATGCCTCTCCCCATAAATTTCTAGGGAGACCAGAATGGGATAGCATACATCTAACCACATTCATTAAGGTTCTATTTTTTCTTTCTGCCACACCATTCTGTTGTGGTGTATACGGCATTGTCAAATGTCTTTTAATTCCATTTTCTTGACAATACAACTCAAATTCTTTTGAATTGTATTCCCCACCTCTATCTGTTCTTAACACCTTAATGTTCCTTCCAAGTTGCCTTTCTACTTCCATTCTATATATCTTGAAGCAATTTAATGCTTCTGATTTTGCTGCAATTAGGTAGACATAAGCAAATTTAGAATAATCATCTATAAATGTTATAAAATATTCCTTGTTATTATAAGTCTTTGTGCTCAATGGTCCACAAATATCAGAATGGACCAATTCCAGCAATTCCTGTGATCTATGTCCTATCGAGAATGGTTTCTTAGTCATTTTTCCGACTAAACAATGTTCACAAGGTGATAATTCCACCTTAGTCAAACTCTGTAGGAGGTTCATTTTCACCATTTGTTCCATTTTAGATTTACTGGGATGCCCCAATCTAAAATGCCATAGATCACACTCAAACAAAACACACAAGGAATAATCAGAAACTTCTATTTCATTTATTTCACTATCAATAACAGGGATACAAAATAAATCATGTTCGGGAACAAATTTCCCCATAGCAAGAACCCTTTTATCTTTCCCTATTGACACCTTCTGGTTGTAGAATCTCACTTCGAGGCCTTTTTTATCAATGCTGGGACAGATATTAGGTTCCGGCGAATTTTTGGTGCATAGAACACATCCTTGAGGATCATAATGTTATCCCCAAGATCCAGCCTGTATGAACCAACACCTTCTACATCGATGTAGGTGTTATTTCCCATAAATACCCTCTGTTCCCCTGCATTGAATTTTTCAAAGGAAACAAGTCCTTTATTTGTTTTTGCAATGTGACGAGTAGCTCCTGAATCGACCCACCATTCATTTGAATCTATCATAACTGCATTACATTCAGTTATGCCAACAAATTCATGCTTTCCGGTTCCTTTGTTCCCCAGGTGTGGATGTTCGCTCTTGTTTCCCTGCTTGCTAGGACAGTTGGCTTTAAAGTTGCCAAACTTCCCGCATGAGTAGCAAGCACCTTTAGGAACCTTCTTACCTTTATTCTGTGGTTTATTCTTGAATTGCATCTTCTGCGGCTTATGGAGTCGATCTTGAGCATATGACTTCCGATTCACTGCATTTGCCTCTTCTAGATTCGCCTCTAGTCCTTTCCTTCTAGCCAAAATGTCATGTTCTATTGCTAACCTGGAAGGCAAGTCGGTGATAGATAAAACCGAACCACTCATTCTTAAAGTTGTGGCTGCCATGTCAAGGGAAGGTGGCAAACTATTCAATATAGTCGCCACTTGCAACTTTTCTGGAATTTCAGTTCCTGCAGTTGCCAAGTCCTTAGCCATGACAATCATTTTATTCACATGCTCAACCGCACTATCACCTTCCTGCATCTTACATGTGTTGTATCGATGCAAAAGGAGTTGAGTATTCACCTCAGTCTTGGTGTCATACTTCTCCTTGATAGCTTTCCATAGTTCATTTGATGTTTCATATGCTTCAAAGCATTTTATTAAATTATCTTCCATGAACATGAGCATGAATGTCTTAGCCTTTTTATCATCTATAATCCACTGATCCCTTCTTTTCTTTTCCACCGGGGTGAAATTTTCATCAATTTCTGGGATATCGGCATCTAAGACATATTCTATGTTATCATGGATAAGTCCATATCTTATTTTCCGGTGCCACATGTCATAATTTGTTCCGTTTAGTTTGTCCAACTTTGCCAATTCAGTAGCAACTAGTTTGCTAGCCATTAGGACTAAAGTATTTCTGAAATATGAATAACATGATTTAATAATATGCCAAACTAACATGATCACAATATGAACTAACTTAAATTTCATATTATTCAAATATAACATATTTGATATACGAAGAGACTATAATAAGTTAAATCTAATAAGCACCAATATATAGAGTCTAAGCAATGATGTTGATTATATATATTCTATCAATTACAAAGTAAATTTTAATTTAGATCACAACCACGTAAATAGAATCAGTTTATACACACAAAAACAATTTTTTTATGTATATAAAATTAATGGTACCTGTTCGAATTTTGAACGAACAAAAAATAATCTACTTACGTGAGAGATAAAACTAAATGCAATAACTCAAATCAATGAGATTATGGTTATGCTGCTAACAATTCTAAATAATATTTAATGAAATCAAATACAATAGCAGCAATACAATAGATATATTAATTATTTAAATATATCTAAATCAAGATTAACTATGCACCGTATGTTCACGTATGATGCTATATATATATATATATATCACACACGAACGGAGAGCATTCAATGCCCTCGGGTGATGCTCTCATTCAATGCCCTCGGGTGGTTGATCACGAGGCCACTGATCACGAAGGAAGACTTCGTGATAACAAAAAAAACAATAACAAAAAAATAAATGAACGGCACAGAGCAACCGAGGAGGTTCTGTGCCGTACGTCGAGCGCTGCTAACCTGTAGCCCGTGGGAGAGAAGGGGATCCCGCGAAGATAAGAGCGGGAGATGGAAACGACAGCGTCAAGCTATGGCGGTAATAGGGAAGAAGCTTCGTTCGTCGACAGGAGACGCTCTAAATAGACGTTCGCCGACGGAGGTGACCAAATCGGCTGTGCAGATGGCTGCGGTCGACGACGGAGCAGCAGATGATGACAGTTCCACAGAATCTCCAGCGGACGAGGGTTACGATCGGCGACGGAGAACGGTAAAGTGAAAAACCTTCGAAACCTCGCTCTGATACCAATGAAGGTGTCGCCAAAACAGACGTCGAGAGAAGAAGAAGAGGGGAAGTTCCGGAGGAGAATAAGTTTGGGGCTCCGGCAATGGGCATCTTCCAGGGTTAGTAACTCCATCGATGAAGTCTCCTTTTTATAGAGGCATTCTGCCTCATCCCCTCCGCCCCAAACTCCAACCGCCTCCGTATTCTCCCGACGGTTCCGCCGAGTGCCAATCACCACCGCCAAAAACGGTTTTGATGGGCACAACCTAACAGTTAAGCCATCCAGTTTCTTGTTACGTTGAATGCATGCTATATATGCGGAACAAGTAACGCAGAAGCTTTTGTTAAATGAAATATATGATATGTTTTAATATATTAATTGGTATGTACACCTATAGAGTAGGTGAAAGCATGATTATGATGACAAACTAGCGGTTGACAGCCATATCCTATTTTGAACAAGAAACACGGGGTAGCAGGAGGGGGAATGACGGTGGTGGCAACAACAAGTAGGAATTTCAGCTATGGCTGATGACTTTAGACTTGCAATTGGCACCCATTTCATTTGAGGGGTTTAAACTTCATAGATTAGCTTAGTATTTATTTCATTATCTGTAATTGCTTGTCTTCATCTTTCTTTCCACGAGTGATATTAAACTACTTCCTTGGAGAGGTTTAACCTTCATGTAACCTCATTATCTTTTTCATTCCGTAATTGTAATATTTTCTAGCTATTCTTCGTTCTCTAATACTCTCAACTAGTTGTAATCATGCTAAGTCAGATTGTAATCACGGAGAACAAAAGTGTCCAATTTTGTAGATATGTTAACAAAGTAAAAATGGGCTTTGAATACGTATAGCCTAATAAATAATGTATACATATAGTGAAAGGGGTTAACCAGAATAAGACCAGATGTGGATTTAAAAGAAAAGTGTACCTAGACATTTTTGCATTGAGCATTTTGGATAGGAGAGGTACACAGATGGACTATGTTAACCATGTGTGGAATAGCGTCAACTTCCCCAAAATTTAATTATTTGTTGGAAATTTGAGCGGGGACTGCCTACCAGGCTACCAGCAAAAATAGAAAATTTGTTGCTTAGTGCCACTTTTGTTGGACTTGCTCTCTACGAGATCCCCGGGGCAACTCTTCTCAGATTCGATCCCAGGAGTGGCCAGCCCTGGATGTGGGCGATCACTTAATGCGCAGCCGTTGTGCCATTGACCAAAAAAAACTCTCTACAAGTCTACTTAATTCTTCTGGATAATATTACTTCATAAGTTGGAAATACTTTATAATATAGATGAGCATCATCTCTTTGAACTTTTGTTTTTTTAGTGAATATGTTCATGGCAAAAAAATTTTAATATTTTAAAACTAGATGTTGAGAATTATTATATATCTACTCTTAGTTGTGTAGTTCATAATAATAAATTGAACTCATCATAAATATTTGTAGATTACTGTCATATAAAATAAATATGCATATATGAATATATTATTTAACGCCCGTTTTAAACTAAGTGCACACGTGGGAAGCACGTTTCACTTGACTAGTAATTAATGAAAGTGGAGATAAGCTAGGTAACGTCTCCTTCGATTGAGTTGTTGGAACATCAGGTATTAGAATGTAGAGGAGCAGCACCAAGGAGGGAGAGGACAGAGGACTGACCCCGCCAGGTGAGCGCGAGGGGAGCTTTGGTGGGAGCTTTTCATATATTACCTAGATTTTCATCACTAATAAAATATGACAGTACCGTTGCTCTTGTTCTAATATGATAGGGATCGACCGGAGGATAGAAATAAGGAAGAAGTTTTGACAGCAACCTTTTATAAACAAAAGATTTAGCAACCATGCAGCGAACACTACAAACATCAGGTCGCCAGGCGGGAAGCATGAGATCGATATGGGAGGCAGACGGATGCTATGAGAACGGGCAGCTGAAGACGGAATTATATATATATATATGAGATGGGATAGTCTCAAGAGAGTTTTCGAGAGAGTCTTCTCAAAATAATCACATCATATTTTAAATATATTTTTGTTAATGACCCGAAAAGACTCTCAAAAACTTCTCTCAGGCAATCTCATCTCTCTCTCTATATATATATAGCGCTGCCGGCGGGCTGCTGAATCCACGGCAAAGAGTGCACGATCAGGTGAACGGGTAACAGCCGGCAGCTGCAGGCCAGTTGGCACCACCCCTGTCCGGAGGGCGGGTGGGCAGGGATCGAATGGGTGCCGAGTCCTCCTTTCCCGGAGGGGAAGGTCCAGGTGGGGCTCGATCCTCGATCATGTACATGCGCAGCACGTTCTTTGGCCGTTCGGCCATGTGATAAAAAAAAAGTGAACGGGTAACCCGTACTGCACCGACTCTTCTGACATCTTCTCCTTGCTCCCCAAGCTGGAGATAAATTTTTTAATTTTCTCCAGTCCACTTTGGGCGATGCTGGTACGCAAAGGACGCCGTCAGCACGGCAGGAAATGAGCCTTCACCAGGCCAGGTGGGTCGCGGGATGCTCTCGGTTGCATCTTGGTTTTGCAGTTGTGTCTCGTGACTACGGTAACAAAGAGAAATAGAAACAATTTAGTGGCTGTATTTTTAACACCCATAAAGTCCCGACCTTTGAGTGGGTTTTCAAAGATCGAACACGTATTTCTCTTGTGCGTTCACAAGGGTTCTATGTCACGACCCAGATTTAACATGCACAGCATAATGCAATTCCACGACCCAATCGAAAAACTAACTCATAAAATACATCGATTTAAAATAAGAGAAGAATAAATCACAATATAAGTAGATGATTTTATTAATTATATTCAACTATTTTATAAAGTTAATTGAGATATATATGATAATCAAGTTATGAATTTGAATGACAGAGGATATTTGTAAATCGATGAAATTTATAATAAAATTAATATTAGTAGATGATGAACATCATTAGTTAACTTTTTGAAAATGAAACTTTTTGTTAAGAAGATATATCGCAAAGTTAAAATAATTTTAAGTTTAAATATTATCTATTATAATATTAATGATGAGTTAATATATTTATTATATTCTCTCTCTCCCATACCTTTTTTGTTTTTTCTCCACTTCCGGTACCCTAATTCTCATGACTGTTTTGGCCATTTCCTCCCATTTTTTTTCTTTCTGCATTGTTAGATTGTATTTCGCTGTACATGTCATTAATCCGGTCCTGACATTCTAAATGAATTTTAGGGTTTATTTTCATATGAAGCAAGTTTGAGATAGCGTCTATTTGACTCATTGACATTGGCAAATGAACTTGTTTTATTTTTTGTTTGGTTAAGTTACGAAAATACCAAATCAAGATATCTAAACCAGTTGGTATAACCAGTCTTGAGGCTTTAATTTGAGTGTTTTTAATCCAATCAATTCATAATTGTATCCCACCTAGGTACCTATTGTCTTTGCCTCTGACAGTGATGTATACGAGTTTGTCTGGTTATTTACTGTACATTAAAATTTCTTCACAACCCATAACTTTAAATCATGTCACCAACATATGGGATAATCTTCATCCTGATTTGAACCTATCAAATACTGAAATATGCGTTAGTGATTGTTTTATCATGTTTTTTTATCACTTGTATACATTGTAGGCACGTCTCTCTCTCTAACATTTGTCAAAAAACAATATAATTCTATCATAAATATTTTTAACTCAAGAACTATATATTATACATAAATCTTTTTTCATATCGCGTTCTTTCTTTATCAAATTTATAATAGGAAAAAATAACTTTCATTGTAAATTGGCCTAGCACAATCTTATAATTCATCAGCTTGATCTTCCTATAAATAATTTTAGCAATATTATGTTTCTTCCTTTTTCTTAAAAATAAGTGTATGATTCTCCTTTTTCATATATCCGGTATATTCTTAAGAAACAAGTTTTTGTTAAAATATCAAATCAGCCATTCCATCTCTAAAATTTCTAAATATTTATAAATATTCATCATTTTTTTCTTTTCTTCATTATTTAATTAACTTCAAAAATTTTAATTATCTTAATATAATTTATAATAAACTTTGTTACCCTATATATTTCTTCTAAATTTCTAGAAAAATTGTCATTAAAAAGCGTATCAAAATATTTTTTGTTATTATTTACTATTGCCATCTTAAATTTTTTTTATCTTTAATAGATCTGACTTGGTTAAAATTTCGAGATTCCTCTCATTGTTGTTAATCTATGTATTTTTGCTTTATTTAGTTTACCTTCATGTATTTTAAAATCTTCATGCCTGTTTGTTTCTTTTTTGGCTATAATATACTATTCATAAACTCTATTGTCATTCCATTTAGAAAAATTTTACTATCAATTTTTTTTATTATTTATTATCTATTGTATTTCTTCATTCCGTCAATATGCCTCCATTTTAGGTGGAGAATAAAGCATTTTATTCGTTATCTCTCTACTTTGTAGTATGTTCGTTCATATAGCACTAACTTCTACATATAGCTTCCAATTATTTATTTTGATAAATTCGTTTGTAAATGTTTGTTATTTTACACTTTTTAATTCACACTATTTTATTTTAAAATATTCTTTAGATGTGTTAGTTTGTCGTTTACTTTTGACATCTAAAATTTCTAACTTATGGGATGTTTGGTTACATGATAATTTTTTGTACATTTTCATGATAAAAAATTGTATTAAAATAAAAGGTGAACCAACTCATGACATAAAATTATCATGTTTGGAGGGATGTGATTACAAAAAAAGAGTTAACTACCACACATGACCAAACAAAGTGGGGGACCACAAAAAAAAGAAAGAGGTGAGACCCTCTTTTTTTGTTTAAGAAGAAAATCACTTTTAAAACATAAAATTGTCATGGTTACCAAACACCTATTTTAACAAGTTTTCTTACAATTTTTAAAAGTTAAAACAAAAACTTTCATTATTATGCAACCAAACACCCCATTAGAATGGCTAGTTAAAGTTTCATTTAGAATAACTTTATAATTTTGGTAAAGAACATGACTAGCCTTTCTTGTAGCAATGAATTCTAATTTATTTTATTTTTATCACTTTTAAATTTTATGAAATGACATTCTCTTTTAATAAAATAAGTATCCATTAATATAACATAAGATATTTTTTTAATAAAATAAGTGTCCATTAATATAAGATAACAAGTTATAGCAAAATCAATGATACTTTTTCCTTCCTCATTTAGACTTTTATATCCCAAATCTCCATGGGCTTTTTTTTATCCATGGCATTCCATTCCAATATGTCCATTATTTAAAAAAAATTAATTTCATTTCTTAATCTAATTTGTGAAGCTAAGTTAAATTATTTATATCTCTTTCATCATATTTTTCATAATAATCTTATCTTCCACTCTTGTTATTTATACCACCACATCTTTCGACATCTTTTCAACAGTGATTTCTATTCTATTTTTATTTCTCTTTTCCTATTATTTTAGTTTAAAATCTATATTTTTTATTTATTTATATTTTTTTACTCTGGTTTCTTAATGCAAGTAATATTAATCCTTCTTTTTCTTATATGATCGTTTAAGTTTTAGATATAAGACTCAATATTTCAAGTATCTATTTCCATAATATTTTAATTTTTGAGTACCTGTTCTCATACTTTTTCATATTTTTTTAGATTTATTCCTATAATAATGTCTATTTATTTTTAAATTTATTTTAAAACTTTATCTTGGTTATGCACTATGGATTAGCTTCTTCCGATCTTGATGCGAAGAACTCTTACTTATTTAGTATCATATTAAAATACTTACGTGACCCATTACATGTAAAGAATATTCTCATCTTTCATATATTTTTCACTGCGCCCAAGTTGTACAACACGTGGAACACCTCAAGCTACATAAATAAATTTAAGGATAACATATCATATGTTTGATATAACAATGATAAATTTGATGACAGTCTTGTCATAATTATATAAATATTTATTAAATATATATTATAGTCAAATTAATCATATAAAATTTATCTTTTTAATATTACAATTTAATGTATGAAACATGAAATATTTATCTTTTAAAAATAATTTAAATAATCATACAATAAATTTGAAACATAGATACAACAATTAATCTACTTTGTTTTCTATAGTAAAGCAAAATCAGACAATGCGAAACATTTTTAAGATCGACACCATTATGTTACATATCTTCTATTTTTATGTATGACCCACTGTTATATTAAATTGTTAAAATGTTCTTTAACCGTTATTTTTTTCTATGTATATGACCTTACAGAAAAAATTGCATACATAGGTTATAGATAAATCAGGTATACCTTATGGTAAAAATGTGAATATAACCGTCAAAATTCCTTTAGCCGTTGATATCATCATCCATTAAAACTCAAATCTAGCATGAGTATGACCAGTGGGTTTGGCAAACCTAAAATCGTAGACTACTTTGCTAAAATGTCTCAATATTCAAAATATGCATCATTTCTCCTGTTGTTGACAGAAACTTTAATTTGGAGTAGGAACTTGCTGTTGTTTTTCTCTTCTTGCCCTCGTAGTCAATGGAGCTATCAAAGCTGCCCTTTCCACCACCATTGCTATTGTTGCTGGAGCTGCGCAGTGCCACACCATGATGGAGGTTCTAAGGTTACTCAAGGATAGAGTTGGGAGTGATATTGCCATCATCATCATCAGTGGCACTGAGGTTGGATCCATCGACATAGAGGTCTCAAAGAGAGAGAAGAAGTTTGGAGCCCATGAACCTGTACAAGATGTTTGATATGTCTTTTCCTTGAAACACCACATGATCAATATGTGTGAATCATAGATTTACATCACTTATACTTTATGACAGTAAACAATAATCTAATTATTGTACCACCATGATTGCCAATCTACATCAGACAATTCTTCTTTCACACCCATAATTCAAATAACACCTTTTTCATTCTTTATTATATTCTCTTTTCAATGGTACAAAATCAAAGTGAATATCATAATAAGAAAAGCTTAATTTGACTTTTTTGAAACACAACTATCACGTCAGGTGTATGTGAAATAGCAAATAAGACATCTTCTAGAACAAATTTTGTTTAAATAAGCCCTTACTTTGACTATGCAATAAACTTCAGTTAATTTTATGAATATTTAACTATAATCATAACAAGAAACAACTAACAAATGATAGAAATCCTTGATGACTTTTTAAGTATGTTGATGGACTAATAGATGTCTTTCTAGTTGCTCTGCATGAAGTCATGAACATTGGTATCCGTTAACCAAAACCAAAGAACACCAAGTTGAAGCAAGAAAATAGAGAGTAAGGAACACATGGTATAGAGAAATCACAAAGCGACTTGATATTAAGTATTGATCCTACTTCACATTGAGATTAGATTAGTTGGCTTGGCTGATCTAATGGAAGAAAAGACAATCTAGGATGGACCTGGATCATTTCTTCCAAGCATTCAAAAAATAAGCAAACTGGAAGCTTATCCTAATATTTTAAGATTTTATAGAAAAAGAGACTAAACCCTTGTGGTCACACAGTGTCCAAAGATATAATCGAAACCTGAATACTTCCATGTCCTATAAATAAATTCTTTAAACCCAAGTTTGAATATTGCTACATTCTCATCTAGAAGCATAGATTTAGAATGAAATTTTTTCATAAATGCATATTTTCTTGTATTTTGCCACTATAAAGTGGACTAAATAGAAAAAAACAACAACAAAATAATGCAAAGGAAAACCAAACAACGGTCCAGAAATTGCCCAATATGAAGAACCGCTATTTCTCTGACAAAATGCATCTAAACTACACATTCTATTCTAACTCGATATAAAAGAAGCTATAAATGACCAGCTACATTGAGGTTGGTGCTAAGAATATAGAGCTTGGATGTGTTGACTGTAACAAGATTAAGTTAGAACTGACATCGGGCTTTGAACCATTTCATCGAGGTCGACAAAGCAACGACTGCAGTAGCCGCTGCTGCCTCAAGACTGGTAATCATGGGCATAGCCCAATGTGTAGCATTTCCAAGTCTGCTGCTGTGGAGGCTTTGGAGGAGTGTGAAATAGAGGAATTGGGTTAAGCGAAAACATGTTTCTCATATATCTAAGATTATATCTGACGATTCCCCCAAGGAAGGAGAATTTGAAAAGCTCAAGAATCCTACCTGGTGGAGGACAAGGCTACTGTTGGTGGTTGTGGTTGCTAATCTTGTTGAAGCCATCGTTGTGGAGGTTGGTGTTGCTTGGAGTCAACTAGATCAAGGGAAAAGAGACCTTGTCGAAGCCCGCGTAGTGAGCACCACCTTCTATTGTCTTCCTACTAAGCGCTATCGTCTCCACAAGGGAAGGAAGAAGTAAGGGAATAGGGCTTTGTATCCTCCAACGGGCACTATTTCTGCCATCTTTATGAACTCGAGTAGTCGTCGTGTGCTTCGCCTCTAAGTGCAAATAGGATGCAAGAGATAGCCCTTGAGCTTGGGAGCGTGGCCGATGGTCTCGATTGAGTAGGTGTCATCGAAGCTGGCGGTGGAGAAGGGCATCTGTAGGAAGGGCTGGCGAGCTTGAGCTTGGAGGAAGAAGCCCAAGTCGTGGAGGAAGCTGGAGGTAGCTGCCGTCATGGAGAGCCTTGTGTGTCGCCTTGGGGGAGGACCGATCATATCTCTAAAATTTAATCAAACTCAATGTCTATCCCACATATTTCATGGGAAGACTTATCTTTGTCTTTATCCCTATTTTCAAGGGATAACCCTGTTTAAGTTTAACCAGGTTAAAATAAATTTTTTTATGTACCAAATTATAGTTTAGGGATAAACTTGGTTTATCCATCCTTACTTATCCTTTTACCAAACGAGGCCTCAAAGATTATATCATTTGAATTCGTATACGAGAGCTGACCATACTTTTACACTGGTTGTGGTCTGTAGTCTTTCTTTATTCAGATTTTGGACTAACAAAGAATAAGTAAACTTATAGTCATGAGAAATTATATAGTACAAAATAGTAAATATAAATATATAAACTTTATATAATTTTATAAAGCGTATTACAAATACATAAATAATAATAATAATAATAATAATAATAATAATAATAATAATAATAAGAGCATATAAGACATATGTATATTAATTTAAATATACAATATTGAGGACAATAACATAACTCATTCGAGAGACATAACTCGCTCAAGAGAGAACTATTTCCTTATCCAAATCTCTTATAACAGGAACATGCCATATTTATCCTCAACTTAAATATGCGCCATGGGTGGCTGTTTGGTAAAATATTAATTTGGGGATAATCCTGATTTATCTCATGCCCTTATTTTGGCCTTGAGTTGCACTGCCCTTTTGTGTATGTAAGAAATAAAACAAAACAAATCAGCAATTCAATTGTCAAATTATCTTATCAAAATGTCTCTTCTGATGACAACAATTAATAAAGATAAAATGAAAAATGGATATTACTCTATTGCCCTTTCTAACATTTATTATGTTCGTTAAACAAGAAAATTTTCATATTAAAAAACAATTCTCATTAAGCAGAGATTGGGTCGCCTACATGCTACGGGGAAGCTCTCTCAGTTGCCAACGTGTGTATTTGTTGGACCTCCGAAATGTCGCCTTTTTAGTTAATGTGAGTTGTAAAAATTAAATATCTTAAGTCTTAATTTCACTTCATCTATTGTAAAACATAAAATCTTAGTTATTCATTTCAAAAAATTAAAAATTTTAACAAACCACTTAAAATAAGTGACTTTTTGAGGGGTTACTATTATACTAAAACATTTTTATCAAATGAAATGAAAATATAAGCTCAAATATATCTGGGATTAGACATCAAACGGGTTCTAGATAGCTCTCCACTAAGGCGATATGGCATGTTTCTAATTTTTGCTTTAACCCTTTCAACATGAGCATACGCCTTGCTTAGAGCATATTTAACTTTTAGGTACGTAGCCTAAGATCTCCAACATCATACATAACATCTCTAACTAAGTTTAGACGTACCTTGTAGAGGATGCAAAACAGAAATAATAAACACACAAGTTCAAGATTTTACTTCTAACAATCAAGAAGATCATATTAGTATAGTTTAGAATATTCATCAGAATAATAACGCTAGTATAGTTTTGTAAATGGACTAGCTTTAGTTCATAGTCAAAATTAGTGAAAATTAGATTATGAGATATAAAACTTTCTTAATCTTAATATAATATTATCAAGTTTCTTTTAGCATCTTTAATATGATCAAAAAATTATATGTGAATGAGAACTATGAAAATTAATCAATATAAATTTGACATTAATGACAATATGTGATATCAAAGAATATGGTTAAATGAAAATAAAAAAATTAAGATCTATATGTGTGATTTTAAATATATTTACTGCCAGCTATGTGTGAGACATATGTGAAAATTCTCTTTAGCTCATTATATGTGAGGTTTGATATTATCAGTGCATATATGCCGGATATAAGAATGTGGATGTGTCATGCCCTAGAAAAATATTGTGGAAATTTTTTTCCGCAACATGACACAGAAATAAAACCTACGATTAAAGAAGATTTGGCAACAAAACATCAACTATTAGTTCAAAATGATCAACAACAATGAGAGAGTACCAAACGAAGAAGCAATTGTAACAATCAAATGATATAGCATAGTTCAACCAAGACAAAACCCCAAACCTAGATACTACTCCAAAGAAAAACCACAATAAGTTGACCAATCGACTCAACAAAGTCACTTTATTAGAAAGCACACCAAACACCTAAAAGATAAGGTCACTTGTCTCATGGATCTATATAATTCGGTTCTTCCACCAGTTTCTCTGCAAACCCAACTTCTAGATCGTCTTCTTCAAAACCTATAAAAGCATAAAGTCAATGAGTGAGTTATAGCAACTTAGTAGATAGCCAAATAAAGTCTTATCATGATAGATAATAAAGACCCAACCTACATTAGTTCTCAACCATACAACTAGAACCTATCAAATGATCAAAACTAAGAAAGACACATCACTATGAAAATAAATCATGAATGGGCCATGCAATGTAACAATTACAAATGAGACCTGCTATGTATCCAATACAACAACAATCTATTTAGTACAAGCTAATGAACACAACATGAGTATTATCCATAAACACCATGTAACCAATGTATCTATCCTCTAAATGAAGCATACATCTTTTCTTATTCGTAAAGAATGGATCATTCTATGATCTCAACTAGTTTTTGATAGAAATGTATGTCCTATAAGCCAATCATATATGATATAATTCGACATTCTAGAAATATCTCATTCAATTGATTAAGCAAATCTTCATTACTAGCTCTTACTAGAAGCATACATCATAATGAAGTCCTTCAAGTAATAATGATTGAATCATGTTACAGATCATGATAATGAGATCGATCATCTAGAGATATGTGATCTAAATGTTTCTAGTCATTGGATCCTTGAGATGGGACATCAATGATCCGGATAGACTAGTATATGTGATGCCTTCTCATGTGATGGGTATGACCAATCTCATTGGTCATTAGTTTGAGACACTGAAATACACACATAGGTCTCATTAGTGGAATGAGTTCACTAAACTGACCAATTAAGAGAATCTAATCAGTGTCTTACCAAACTATCTATCAGGTTATTTTTACATATCAATAGCACGATTGGATCTTTAATTTGAGTCATCAAAGATGTCTTACCAGATATATCTTGTACTTTAATTATTGACTAATGGACCATCTTGATAGTCTAAAATAGTTGATGTATTGGGTGCAAGAGAAACTTGATAGAGGCAAATGAGCAGGCATTGCACCGGTGCCCCCGCGTGCATGTTCAAATTTTTTTAAATGGACCGGATTCAGCGGGTCTGGTCAACTTATGCTTCATTGGGATAAGGAAGAAAAATCTATCTTTTGGCCCATTTTGGGGGCCTAAACGGAGTCAAAAAGTTCGAAAATGATTGCAAAGCTGCCCAACACTCCCTCTGATGCCCCCGCGTGCAGACAGTGGGAGCAAGGTATATATATGGAAGGTGTTCCATTCTCACAACACAATGACACTTTATTAAGGTACTAGTTTTTAATTACACATAGGTTATTTATAGAACTTCACTTGTGTCCATTCTTCCTAAGATATATGTGGGTCATATCTTTGATAGAAGAAATGAGACATAAAATAAAATGGATATTTATCCTAAGATCTATATTGAAGCAATATGAGATATTAATTCAAAATAGGAAGAGACAATTGTAGACACGCCAAATTCATCTAATTCAGAGCATAAAACTCATGTTTTATAAGGTAATATGTGTGATTGATTTAAAATGATGTCAAGTCTTTTATTGTTGATTTGGAGCTTTGTAGAGTGGAATTAGATATTTTTCGGAGTTTTTCGAACAAAGCCGTAACTTTCGAGCGAAAGCTATGCGTAATTCATGTAAACAAGGAAATCGGCTTGATGATCAAAGCTTTATGATCAAGCATTGAAGGTTATGGTTAGATTCTCAGTTCTGGACATGTTTTGTTTTATCTTGTATCTTTTCAATTACCGTTGGGATCATTTCGATTAGTGTTGGATATTCCGTTCACTATTTCTAATTTTGAATAAAATTCTGAAGTTTTGGAGACTGTAGTGGCTAATGCATTATTGTATAAAGCTTCCTTAGCATGATATCTTTTCAATGCAATAAATGACAATGAATTCTGAGTTTAGGACTGTCCGTAATGGCCTCCGGAACAGAGACGTGCAAATGTATTGCCATGCGCCCTGCCTCAGGGGCACATCCCCATGCGCCCTACCAGGTGTAAGCACCCGGAACGGGACATCCGCGGATCTCCCCCTCCCGGAACCCTTACGCTTGCTTTGGTGACTTGGTGGATGGGATGTTAGTGGGTGTGGTCGCCAGGAGCCAAAGGCTCCAAAATATAGTAGAATGAAAGGAAATGAAATAGAGAGATGAAAGTGACCGTCGTACCTTTGGAAGCGGGGAGATTGTTGGGTTCCGACTTCTCCTCTCTCGGCCGGCCGAAAGAAGAGAGCTTAGTGAGTCCTTCGTCTTCGATCCGGTTGAAGCTCCACCCCAATCGGATTTACCTAAAAATGTCCATATGAAAACATAGAAACAAGTGAGAAGATCATTAGTTCTCGTGACAGTATAGAATCATGCTCAAAATCAAATGTAAACATGAAAGAGGGAAGGAACTGACCGGATTGGGACTAAATCCCAACCCCTATTTGGAAGGTTTAAATATGCATGAAAATGCAAATGAGTGGCTTAATGCATGCTAAATAACATGTTAATGAGGGTTAAAATGAAAGGGGGGAGTAAAAGATCGACCGGAAAGGTAAATAAACTCAAAAAATGCAAAACGGGGTCTGCCTGCTAGTGCCCCATATATGGGGCGCTGCTGCAGGTGCCCCCTTGATGGGGCACGTTGACCAAAGTCAAAGCGCCC
Source organism: Cryptocoryne crispatula var. balansae (assembly GCA_036172225.1). Classification (NCBI taxonomy): domain Eukaryota; kingdom Viridiplantae; phylum Streptophyta; class Magnoliopsida; order Alismatales; family Araceae; genus Cryptocoryne; species Cryptocoryne crispatula. The sequence continues at coordinate 13,288,467 of CM069930.1, forward strand.
TATATACGGGGCACCGGGAACCGGCTTCGCAGATTTTCTTCCCTTCTTCGCGGCGTCGCCCCGGAGTGTAGGGAGACCTCCAAGACGGAAAGAAGACTTCTTCAAGCAGCCAATAGTCAAGTGAAGCTAATGGAAGAGTGTTTTGGAACTAGATGTAAGGGAAATGGAGGGTAGAGGCTCTCAAAGTTGGAGAAAAATCATATTTCTGAAGAAGGAAACTGCAGGTTTTTGGAGTTTTTGGGAGAGAGTTTTGAATCGGTTTGAAGGCTTATGAGGGGTGGAAATGGGTTAGAATCGTGGTGTTGGATGAGCTCTAGGGTGGCACGAAGTTGGAACCTCCTCTTGGTCTCAAATGGGGGTCTATTTATAGCCCAAAAGAGGGCACTTTGGCCATTTTCGAAAAACAGTGCCATGTGGCATAGCGCCCTGTATATGGGGCGCCAGCATCATGAGATATGTCAGATCGACAAGACAAGTCACTGCGGGAAGTCAAATCAACCTATCAAATCAATTTAATTTGGATCCAGGCGCCCTGTATATAGGGCGCCAGGCGCCCTTATACACATGGTATTGTCCTCTTTGAAATGTGCCAAAGACCTTAGTTTTTTCGGAAAACTCGGTTCCCTTGAAAGGTTACTCAAATATTCTTCATGAAAACAAGAATTTGAGCTCTCCAACTAGGCCAAAATTGCGTGTCTACAGCTTGCCTCGCCTTGGCGTCGGCTTTGTAGGGGAGTGACACGAATGAAGCGTAGGCGAATGTAGCGAAGCGTAATGAGGCGTAGCGGAATGAAGTGGTAATGGACTGAAAAGGTGACGCCAAGGTGTAGATTTAGACACGCCCTCATTGGCCTAGTTGAGTGGAATAAAACTTTACCGGACTCCGAGATTACCCTTTGTCTTATCGAAACCTTCCCTCTGGTTGATTGGTTAAAGAGAAGAACAGTACTGAAAGTAAATAACTAAAATCCCACGTGGGGGAGAATTGCTACCGGCCAGGACCCAAACTGCATGGTGTGCTGGACCTGGTAGAAATGCATTGAAAAGTAAATTGCGAAAAGTAAAGAGGAGACAGCCAATCAACAAAGGTTGGGTTCTTCAAATTCATGAGGTTTACTCAGAAATACCGGTTCAGTTTGACATGGAAAAACTTCTTGTTTCGATGAAATCATTGTCAAAACCCGTCGGAAACCAATTCTCTGAAAAATCAAGACCTTCTCTAGGGGCTATAAAAGACCATCTTTAAAAGGGTGCACGATGCGACTGGAAGGAGGTTATAGCATTATTAGGAAGCGGGGAATGGTTATGGTGGGATAACGCATGTGATGATGCATGATGCATGCTGGGTTTAAAGAAATAAAAATAAGTATAAGAAAATAGTTGAAGATATAGGTTGAACATAACGGGTCAGGACATCCATGAAGAAACCGTCGTCCCCGCATATTCAACTTTGGCTTATCCGCAAGCCTAGGGAATGACTGAGCCCTCACTGATTTTGTTGAAGGGGTTCTCAGGCTCAGCCCCCCTCTAGACTTGAGGTCTTCAACATATCAAATATTATTTATTTTGATAGATGCAATACTAAATACAAGTCCTAATAGGGGTCGGAGTAGTCCACTTTTGTTTCAATTTTTTTGATTTTTTTGTTGTTTTTGCTTCCTCGAAGTGCCTGGGGATATGAAGTTGGTATGCCTTTTCTTGTTTCTGCATCCACTTGAGAGAAGATATTAGAACTTTATTTTGGCTTAGTCCCTTGCAAGGAGAGGGCAAAGTTGCCTTGATCTTTTGTCAAGGGACATAGGCCCTATCAAGGTAAAGATAACAGAAAAAACAAAAGTATTCATAAAAGAAAATACGCAAGACTGAAATGAATGCAAAGACAACTGATCAGTCTAGAAAGCAAACTTTTAGATGTTTTGAAGTTTTTGATTTGTTTGGGTTTTGATGGTTTTATAATGTTTTTGGTGTTTTGAGAACTTTTATGATTTTTTGGTGTTTTGAATATTTAATTTTTAAGAGTTTTGACTTTATAGATTTTTTGTGTTTTTGAAGTTTTTAATTTTTTTTGATTTGGTGTGAAAGAAACGACATCTCATCCTTTGCCTTGCTTGCCATAGGTGCCTTTCATTGTCACCTATGGGTTAAGAGTAGGCATCATGTGTAAGAAAGTGCCTAGTCCGAGATCTTCTGACCTTCTGCCTTCGATAGGCTATGACTCTTCTTGGACCTAGTCGGTCAACCCTATCCTTTGAGGTTAAAGAAGGAAGATGATTGGTGGTAAGTCCTTAGTAGAATTCAGGGATGTCGAACTCGTTTCTCTACTAATACCCACACTGCCCGTTCAGGTTTTGACCTCTTCGGGTCCTTCCTTCTAGCCCATTTTCTTTGATGGCCCATATTCAGACAGGTCTTTCTTCTTTTTTGCTTGATTTTGACCTGAGGGGTCATTGCCCATCTTTTGGAGCCTTTTTCTTTTGGGCTATTGTCGGTACACATTCAGACAGGTCTATTCTTTTGCCGACCTGAGGGGTCATTGCCCATCTTTTGGTACCTTTTTCTTTTAATAAGTCAGACCTTCAGAGGCATCCTCCTACTAAGGCAACGGGCACTTTCGATACTCCTCATTCTAACCCCTTTCATCCATTCAGCACCGAAACAAGAAGAGAATAGGTTAGGGTCGACCTTCTTTTGCCAAGCGTTGCCTAGCTTTCTCTCTGACTTCCGATCATCGGATCTCAAAACTAGGTGTGTAGTATGTGCAGTATGATGCCTATTCTTATTTCCCTAAGCGACAAGTTGATGCACCGGGCAAGTAAGCGTTAGATGCTATCATGATACTTCACACCTTTGGATTTTATAGATTTTTTTTTGTGATTTTTGTTCTAAGGGAAATATTTTTTGAGGTATACACCATTCCAGGGATGAGCTAGTTCTTCTCCTTCTGCATTAGTCAGCTTATATGAATTACCGGGATAAACAGCCGAAATTACATAAGGACCCTCCCAATTTGGTTGAAGTTTGGAGCGGGGACCGCCCGGCTTAACAAATATTCTTTTAAGCACAACCTCACCGACTTCAAATTTTCTCTCCACCACCCTCTTCTGATAAAATCTTTTAAGTCTATTTTGGTAAGATCTAGCATGTTCGGCAGCGGCTAGTCTCCTTTCATCCAAGAGTTCGAGTTGCGCGAGAAGCGAATCTCGGCGTTCATCCATCGGGATATCTCGATCGATCTGGACTCGGAGGGATGGAATGATTACTTCGTATGGAACTACCGCCTCCATCCCAAATGCCAAGGCATAGGGGGTTTGACCTGTTGGGGTTCGAATAGAGGTGCGGTAGGCCCATAGAGCATCAACTAACTTATCTGGCCAGTCTGCGAACTTGCTAGACTTACAGGTCTTCTTAATGATTTTTATCAGGGTTTTATTGGTGGCTTCTGCTTGACCGTTGCCTTGAGGATAATATGGAGATGAATGATGCACTCTGATGCAATACCTGTTGCAAAGGTCGCGCAGCTCCTGGGAGATGAACTGTGGTCCGTTGTCAGTGATGATGATTGCCTTCTATTGGATGTAGGTGATGTTGAACTGAGAGAGGAAGAAATCCCCAAAGTTTGATCAATGTTATCCTTCTCCTCATATCGAATTTCACCCAACTGGATCGTATTTTCTAGATATTCTGGTAGCTTGGCATATTCTAAGCTTTTCTGAGCTAACCGATGCAGGTATCTTTCTGGAACTCTCCTTCCTCTGATTTTGTTTGTCCTATTTTTATTGGAAACTAAACCTAAAGAAGAAGAAGGTAAATAAGAGGAGGAAGAGGAGGTGGATGGAGTAAAATTTATTGGAGAGGATGGAGGGCAAAGAAGGTCAATCAAGGATCTGGTGGCTTCTTGGGTCGAATGCCCTTCTGAGGCAAGTTGAGATGTTTCCTCGATCGAAATTTCAATTTCGAGGAGGGCATTGTTTTTTGGGGAGTGCTAAACATAAAGACAGAATGGGCTTCAGGTGCCCGATTTGGGTTGAGATCAACTACGGGGGTCAGAGTAGGCGAAGATATTGATAAGGAGGGGAAGACTTCGAGTAATGTTTGATAGGGCTTTCGGGCCCAATGTTGACAGAAAGAGATGATGTGCCAGTAGGCCGGATGATCATGGAAGAAGGTGGGTTCATGGAACCAATAAGAGGAGGATGTGGGCTCGAAGGCCTGGGTTTAAGAGACAGGCTTGAGGGCCCAAGAGTTGGAGAAAATGGGCACAAAGACCCGGATTCAGTAGAGGGGCTCGATGGCCCAAGAGTTGGAAGAAATGGGCACAAAAGCCCATATTTAGTAGAGGGGCTCGGTGGCCCAAGAGTTGGAGAAAATGGGCACAAAGGCCCAGATTCAATAGAGGGGCTCGATGGCCCAAGAGTTGGAGGAAATGGGCACAAAGGCCCAGATTCAATAGAGGGGCTTGGTGGCCCAAGAGTTGGAGGAAATGGGCACCAAGGCCCAGATTTAGTAGAGGGGCTCGGTGGCCCAAGAGTTGGAGAAAATGGGCACAAAGGCCCAGATTTAGTAGAGGGGCTCGGTGGCCCAAAAGCAACAAGTGGGTTCGTGGACCCATGAGTTGGGCCTGAGGGCCTAGAAATAGGGATCGGGCCAAGGAGCCCGGGGAGAGCATCACGGTGAATTGGGGCATCTGCCCCAAAAGATGACATAATGAGGGATAGCCCTCCTTTTTCTCGAGTCGGTTTGGCAATATGACCCTCAGGTGGGTCAACAGGTGGTTCAGCCTGGAGTGGTTCATTGTTTGACCCTTCTTCATTGGTGGAAAACAAAAGAGATATTTCTGAATACAAGTCATCTTCAGGGTCGTCAGTTCTTCTTCTCTTGTATTGCTCCATCTCTTGTTCTTCCTTGTTCTCAGCCAGTTGAATGGTTTCTTTCTTGATGAAAAACTTTTGTAAGCATCTAGAAAAGTATCTGCTTCTGAGATTCTGACCATTCGCTATCGTTCCATCATATCCAACCCCGCTTTTTGGTTGTAACCTCACTAGATTGATTGGCTCAGCTATGCCTTGCAGTTCTTTGCCTAGTCCTCGGCCCTTCTGGTATCCCAAACTTTTCATTATATGCCACCCAATAGTTTCATTTTCTTCTCTTTTCCTTCTCCACACTTGCCTGGGTTGCCTACTCATTTCTGGAAGATCCAAGATTGTAAAAATTGGCTCATTTGGCAACCCAAGGGGTGGTGGTGGAGAAGATGGATGATCTAGGGGCATGCTAGTTACCTTAATCACCTGTCCCTTGTAAGGGAATTTAAGACACTGGTGATTGGTGGAGGCGACTGCCTCTAGTGCTTCCAAGTAGGGTCGTCCTAAAATAGCTTTGTATGTCGGATCCATTTCTAGTATGTGAAAGTTGACAAGATCGTTCGAGGTCCGAGTTTGACACCCAATGTAATCATGCCGTCTGCGGGCTTCTTGGAATTATCATATGCGGTCACTGTTATTTGAGATGGCCTGATGTCCTCTTCGGAGATTCCACAAAGATGTAATGTTTCTGGTGGCAGAACGTTAATGGATGCTCCGGTATCGACCAAACATGACTTAATGCCTACACCATTGATGTGGACTGTGATGCACAAGGCACATTTCCTTATTTCCGGGTCGGCCAACTCTTCCTTTGTGAATATAAGGGCCGGATACTCACTTCTCGGGACCAGAACTAATGAGATTTTTTCTAGGGGGAGGCTCTCGTTTACCATTACTCGCTGTAAGTACTGTTGGAGAACCTCTTGATGGACTTTGGATCTTTTGATCAACTCTAAGATAGATATCCATGCCGGGGTTTTATCAAGATGTTTCAACAAGTCATAGGATGTCCCAGGCAACGGCTCTTCAATGTGTTCTTCTTCTGCTTCTGGTGCCAACCCTGATTGGCCGGCCTGGGGAAATACCCTTTGGAACATGCGCCCACTCCTAAGTACTGTGGCAAGTTGAGGAGCTATAGTTTGGGTGGTAGTGGTGGGTGGTGGGTTAGGTCAAATGATGGGAGCTCTTGCGATGGGTGTAATGATGGTGGTTTGAGGCATAGTAGGGTAGGTAGGTTGTGAAGGTACAGTTGCTCGGGGCGGGATGATGATGGGTCCTAGTGGTGGTGATGTTTGTAGTGGATTAATCGGGCGGATTAGGGTCCATCCCGATTGGAGTTGTGTGTTTGGTGGTGTTATGATGGGTCGTGATGGTGCTCGGATGATGGGTGGCCGGTTGGGAGTAATGGGGTTGGCTGATGTAGCTTGGGGTATAGAATGGACGGTTCGGTTGACATGCATGGCGGAGGTGGCTCCCTCAATTTGCCAATTCGGCCCCGATCATGATACTCCTCGAAGAAATCATGATGGGATTAACGTGTTGATTCCCGAGCGCGGGTGCATGTAGAGGTAAAGGGTTTTGGATAATCCCCATGCCGGGGTTCTGTTGTTGTTGCTGCTGAGCTGGTGCATGCTGCCGTTGAGGTTGATTTTTCACTGTTCTGATGTATTCCCCCATTTGGTCCCAGTCAATACTGCCTTGCTCATTAAAATCGTGGATATAGTCTTTGAACTAAAAACAATTTTCCACGGTGTGCCCAGGATATCTATGGAACAAGCAGTATCGCTCTGTGTTGGCGTTCTGAGGCCACTCTGACTTCTCCCTTGGCAATGCAATTTGCCCTGCCGCCATGAGTGCATTAAAGATGTCCACGAGAGAGTACGGCAAAGGCGGGTAATCGTTCCTCTTGGGTCCAACCTTTCGGGGTTCATAGGCCATGGGAGGGGGTGCTTGGTTGTAGTTGGCCAGTTGTTGCCGTGGTGGTTGGGGAACTGGGGCTTGCGGTCGCTGAGGGATCGGAGCTTGTTGCTGACGGGGCTGGAACTGAGGTTGATGTTGAGGTTGACGAGGGTTTCTAAATGGTTGATTTTGTTGAGGGTTCCTGAACTGGTGTTGATAATTTATAGGTGGGTTCCCTACAACGTTAAGGTTTTCGTTTGTCACTACGCCCTCGCTCATCGGGCCGGTTGTGGTAAAAGTGGTTTTCTTGACAACTCGGGGTCTAGGATAAAACAAGTTCATGATAGGTGAGTCCCTAAGCCGTGTTCGAATGTACCGTGCCCTCTCATAGAGTTCACTCATGGAGGTGGGGTGATGCAGAGCCGATATATTCTTTAAGGCCGGAGTGGCATTAGTGATGATCATCTTCACTTGCTCCGGCTGAAATGGAATCGCAAGCTTTTCTCGCCATTGACCTCCACCTATCAAAGATATCTCGGTAAAATCTTCATCATTTCTCATTCTTTCGGCCATGAGGTCAGTGATGGAATACGTTGGTCCGACCCTATCTTGATATCTCTGCAAAAATTTAGCTTTAACAATTTCAAAGTTACTCGCCTCCAAAGAGTCAAGCGAGTATAACCACTCTAAAGCTGATCCCTCTAATGATCTTCTAAAAAGAAAAGCAAGGGCCCTTGGATCATTTTGCCACATTACCAACTCATAAAGAAAGTCCTTGATATGAATGAAGGGATTACCGGTTCCGTTGTAGCGACGGTATACCGGCATCTCAGAGGGAGGTAGATGAAAAGTGGGGAGAGAAGGAAGAGAAATTTCGGGGACTGCCTTGGTGTCGATTAAACGTCTAAGCTCTCTATATTGCTCATCCATGCGATTGATCTTGTTAATCATGGCCTGATCGACAGAAGGTTCCCTAAGAGGGGGAGGATAAGTGGGTGCTTGGTGCACCGGAATTGGGACTTGATGGGCCGAAGTGGCCGGATAAGAAGGATACATTGGGGGATGCACCAAAGGGTGAGTAGGGTTGAGATGATTAGAAGAATAAACTGGTGGTCTAGAAGGAACAACAACATTTGGATTGGGATGATTTAGATTAGCCACCGGATGAGGAGAAATTGGGGCCATGAGCCCGGTATGAGAATGGCCATGAGTGGGCACATTGGGTTGATGTGCTCCTGACCGAGGGGTAGAGATGTGAAGACCACCTTCGGGAGGGATGTGGTCGGCGGGCGACTTGCCCTTGAGGATGGCTTTGATAGCCTGGAGTTGGGTAGGGTCGGCATGAGAGAATGCCTCCCAAAGTGAATTGGGATTGAGTCGAGGAGAAGTTTGACTAGGTTCAGGCAGAACTTCAGGTTCGTTGACGGCACACACGGCATCAGGATAGAAATAAGATTGGTCATACTCCAACTGTAGTTGTTCGTATCCTTGATCTGCCATTCCGATAACTCGACCTGACCTTAAATTCATAAACACAATAGAAAAAGAAGGTTGACAAATAAAAGCTTAAGGATTTTTTTTTAGTTTTGATTTTCGACCCCTTTTTTGTTTTGATTTTCTTTTGTTGGACAAGCAAGTTATCAAGCAAATTATCCTCAAGTAAAATTTTTGTTTTGGTTCTTTTTTAGGTGATTTTGGGATTTTTGTTTACTTTTCGGTTTTTGTTTGCAAACAAGTAATAGCAAAGACTTGGAATGATTAACGCAATTTTTTTGTTTCAACCTCAAATTAATGGCTTGTTAAGAGAAATATTGTCCACTCAAATAAATGGGTAGGACCCTATGCTCTCACAACGCCGAGCAATCTAAGGTTGTCACTCTTTTCACAATGATAGGTAATAGGTACTCCGGGTTTTGGGATAAAATGGTACAACCAGCCCGATCAGTGAAGAGGGAATCCTTCACGTATGGGGACTTACGGAGGCCTTGATGGAAGCTACCCAGTCCTTCCGAGAGGGAATCCCCGGAGGAGGAGTTGGCAACCACCAAGAGGGGTGTTTGGATGTGTGGGGCTTTGGGAGGAGAGAGCCTCCCTCCTCGGATGTCCTAAGGAGACGGGCGAACCCGAAACTCCAATGCGAACTAAATGCAAGTGAAATGTCAAGGAATAAGAAGCAACCAAGAAGAAAATAAAAGCATACAATGATTAATGAGATGTTGTAGGAAGCAAGTAAACAAGACAATGATATGAAATTAAACTAAGATGGAAGAAAGCACTAATTTAACTAAGCATGCTTTGAAAGATTTGCTAAAGGAAAACTAGGCCTAGAAGGAAATAGACAAGTATACTTAACAAGAGATGAAACAAGATGATATCTAAAATGCTAAGGTGAAATAAGTTGATAAACCAAGCTAGAAATCAGATTGTATGTTTTTTTAAAAGGACCAACGGAAGGCAAGTAAATCGGAAGGAACAAGATAATGCTTCAAGGAAATAAACAAGCATGTAAGCAAGCAAATAGAAATGCAAAGAAATAGAAATGGCTTAAATGAGAACAAGATTGAAAAGAAGCATGTTTTCAAGTGGACATTCTTAGGCAAGAAGAGAAGAACTCACTAAAGCAAAGTCGGTCCCACCGTGGTCGCCAAAAGGTGTAAGCACCCGGAACGGGACATCCGCGGATCTCCCCCTCCCGAAACCCTTACGCTTACTTTGGTGACTTGGTGGATGGGATGTTAGTGGGTGTGGTCGCCAGGAGCCAAAGGCTCCAAAATATAGTAGAATGAAAGGAAATGAAATAGAGAGATGAAAGTGACCGTCGTACCTTTGGAAGCGGGGAGATTGTTGGGTTCCGACTTCTCCTCTCTCGGCCGGCCGAAAGAAGAGAGCTTAGTGAGTCCTTCGTCTTCGATCCGGTTGAAGCTCCACCCCAATCGGATTTACCTAAAAATGTCCATATGAAAACATAGAAACAAGTGAGAAGATCATTAGTTCTCGTGACAGTGTAGAATCATGCTCAAAATCAAATGTAAACATGAAAGAGGGAAGGAATCGACCGGATTGGGACTAAATCCCAACCCCTATTTGGAAGGTTTAAATATGCATGAAAATGCAAATGAGTGGCTTAATGCATGCTAAATAACATGTTAATGAGGGTTAAAATGAAAGGGGGGAGTAAAAGATCGACCGGAAAGGTAAATAAACTCAAAAAATGCAAAACGGGGTCCGCTCGCTAGTGCCCCATATATGGGGCGCCTGCTGCAGGTGCCCCCTTGATGGGGCACGTTGACCAAAGTCAAAGCGCCCTATATACGGGGCACCAGGAACTGGCTTCAGCAGATTTTCTTCCCTTCTTCGCGGCGTCGCTCCGGAGTGTAGGGAGACCTCCAAGATGGAAAGAAGACTTCTTCAAGCAGCCAATAGTCAAGTGAAGCTAATGGAAGAGTGTTTTGGAACTATATGTAAGGGGAATGGAGGGTAGAGGCTCTCAAAGTTGGAGAAAAATCATGTTTTGGAACTGCAGGTTTTTGGAGTTTTTGGGAGAGAGTTTTGAATCGGTTTGAAGGCTTATGAGGGGTGGAAATGGGTTAGAATCGTGGTGTTGGATGAGCTCTAGGGTGGCACGAAGTTGGAACCTCCTCTTGGTCTCAAATGGGGGTCTATTTATAGCCCAAAAGAGGGCACTTTGGCCATTTTCGAAAAACAGTACCATGTGGCATAGCGCCCTGTATATGGGGCGCTAGCATCATGAGATATGTCAGATCGACAAGACAAGTCACTGCGGGGGGTCAAATCAACCTGTCAAATCAATTTAATTTGGATCCAGGCGCCCTGTATATAGGGCGCCTGGTGCCGTGTATACAGGGCGCCTGGTGCCCTGTATACAGGGCGCCAGGTGCCCTGTTTATAGGGCGCCAGGTGCCCTATAAACAGGGCGCCTGGTGCCCTATTTATAGGGCGCCAGGTGCCCTTATACACATGGTATTGTCCTCTTTGAAATGTGCCAAAGACCTTAGTTTTTCCGGAAAACTCGGTTCCCTTGAAAGGTTACTCAAATATTCTTCATGAAAACAAGAATTTGAGCTCTCCAACTAGGCCAAAATTGCGTGTCTACACCAGGTGGGGCACATTTCCATATGCCCCTGATCAAGGGCACATGTGTAGCAGTTTTCAACTGTGACTCTACTTCTAACCAGATCAAACTAAAGTTTTTGATCAGATCATGACAAATTTTTTGGCCAGATTGGATGCGTCCCAAGAGGGGGGCACATGGCCCAAGGCCAAGGCACATTGGCCCTATTTTCTAGGAACCGATTGACCTTGGCTTCCCTTATAAATTAACTCAAATTATGGTCATTCCAAAGAGAGGTTCATGACCCCCCAGGCTTCCCAAGACGTGCAATCTCCCACCCACTTTGTTCTGGTGATTTTTAGAGAGATAAAATTGAGTTCTTTTAGAGAGATAAAACTCGATTTTGGAGAGAGGAAGGTCAGTCCGCACGTGTTCAGCTAGGTCTTTCTTTTTCAACTTCTACAGAATCATGGGGATATCTACTGCCTGGGTTGTCTTAATCAAAGTTCTTCCACCCCAAGTCCTCTCTCGTTTGCAACTTATGGAATGCAATTCCAAGGTTGGTGCTGGTCGTGGTGGGCTTTCAAGCAAAGTCATGCCTAATAGATCCCAGTTGTTTAGCTTTTTAGAAAACTCAAATTTGGCAATATCTTCTTCAATCGGGCTCAAAATTGATCAGTTATTTTTTATCTCTTTATTTCGTCTTTCTACATACATCTATCTTTTTTCACAATTTTTTTATTAGTTTTAATATGTTAATTCAAAAATCTAAAAAAAGGGTTAAAAGTAACCTGAATCTAGTCAATTTCTTTTCAATTATCTGTTTTATGTCATTTTCTTTACATATACTTTACTTTATTCAGTTCTAATTATATTTTCACTTTTTTTATTGTTTAGTTGCACATGAAACTAAGCACCCACAAGTTGAGGACTCTTCTTTATCAGTCGAACGAGAAAGGAGAAGCTTTAACTCACACTCCTACCGCTAAGGTACACACACGGTCATTTTTTGTTTCTATTGCATAAAGCGTAACCCGCGATTCCTGGTGACCACATCATTTTATACATACTTTAAGTTCTTCTATTTTCTTTTTTACTCTCCTCCCACACGACTCGAATTGTTAGTGATCAAGCGACGCCAAGAGATGAAAGTTCGAGGATCAATGTGAGTGTGGGACCGAGGTGAGAGATTTCCCTTTCCCCTCACACTACTTTTCCAACGTAACGACTCGGGACCCATTTTTTTCAGAGTCGACAACTCTCTTAGCGACCATGGTGGGACAAGCAATGTCTTTGACCATGGGTGCTTAGTGTTTGTGTGCAACTAGTTCTAGTTCTAGACCAGTTCTCATGTGGGCCTTTCTTTATGACTTTCTCAACTCGATTACATCTTAAATTTTATGTTTTCACCTTATTTCATCAGATCTGAAATGCCAAGTCCTTTATTTAATTCCTGTCATTTATTTCAACCAATTCCCGTGTGAACCCACCTTTTCTCTTAAAACCAGTTCCTGAGCAAACCAAATCCCTTGTTTAAACCGGTTCCCATAGAGTGACCCCCTCTTTTATTTCCAATTGCCATTTAAATCGGTTCCCACGCGAACCACCCTTTTTCACTTTAAACTAGTTCCCACGTGAACCAATTTCTTTCTTTACTCCAGTTCCCACATGAACCAAACCTCTTTCCTTCAGATCTATCCCCACATGGATAAGATCATTATTCACCTTAACATTGGCCCTATGTGACCCTCTTTTAATCAATCAAACCGATTCCCGTGTGGACCACCCTTTTCTACCTAAAACTGGTTCCTGCGTAAACCACCTTCACTTTTTTACCTTGGTTCCCACTTGAACCAGCTTATTTTTACATCAGTCACCGTGTGGATCACCTCTTTTGCTTGGCTATCAGATTTGAACCCTTCCTTTTTTCTATCACTTCTTCACCACCTCCATTTGGCTCCCGTGAGAAACAAAGTCTAGATTCTAGATTCTAGTTGCTTGTCTAGTTTATAGTTACTTGTCTTATGTGCTTACTTGTTTATTTAAGTTTATGTTTTGCTTATTATTTGCATTATCACTTGATTGCAGTGTGTTCCTTCTCTCTACCTCTTTCTTTTACACTTTTTTTTGAGGCGGGAGCTCACTCTCCCATATACCCCTCCCATCCAAAACACCCTCTTGGTAGATTTCGAACTCTTTTCTGGGATATTTCTTCCTACTTGACTTGGTTGACTTTCATCAAGGCCTTTGTAATTCCTCATACATGGAGTATTCCGTTTCACGATCGGGTTAGTTGTGCCCCTACCCCATAACCCGAAATATCCCAAGTTACCCATGTGAACCTTAGGTCATTGGAGATTGGGGTTAGGATCTTAGCCCATTTGTTGAGAGAACAATTCTTAACAAATTCATAAATCTAAGGTTTAAACAAAATTCATTACGTAATCTTGTTTTCAAGTCTTTACCTCACTTGCTTGTCAAACAAAAATTGAAAATGCCAAAAAAATGCAAAATACTAAAAAAACAAAAAAATTTGTTCTTTGTTTGCTTTTCCTAATATGTTTGTTTTTACCCTCTTTTTAAGTTGATAAGGTGGCAATGAAATTAAGGTCTAGAAGACACGTTAGAATGGCGAAACATGCTGAACATCAAGAGAATGAGATCGGTCATTAACAACAACTCTTGATTTTGTCTGATGGCCATGTCAATCCCCTATTTGAGTCAGAAGTGCAAGAGGTCCCTCAACCATCTACTCAACGAGATGTTGAACAACTCTTTAGATTGTTATCTCTTTATACTGACCTAGAAACCTTCTCACACATACAAGCCTTGGTGAAGGGCAAACATTCTCTGATCATGCTTTTGTTGAAGCCAATTGAATTACCTGACCTTCTCGATCCATGGTTAGACCATCTATTGTCCAACCATCTGTGATTCAACCATCACTTGCTCAACCATCTGTGATTCAACCATCTCTTGATTAGCCATCTTACTCAAACCTCGTTGCTCTGTTTACCCATCATGTTATGGGACAATCATCAGATAATTTGCCTATTCATATTTCTCATACTCATGTTCAAAATAAAACATCTAACCACATACATGCACCAGTAAATTAGGAACCTTCTCTCACTCAGGCAATCATGGATCAGCTCACCCAAATAAATGAACATTATGAAGAGCTGAGATGTTGATTGGATTCCAAGTCAATTCCTGAGGTTTCTATTCCTTCTTTGCCAGTTCTTCACCTACCACATTCAGAATTGCCAATTTATTACTGTTACAATGGTACCGACAATCCTTTTCTACACCTCAAAAATTTTCTCTACGAGTCTTCATTTTGGGAGAATGATCGTAAGGTCCTTGCTTTTTTGTTCCACTGATCACTAGAAGGGCCTAAATTGGAGTGGTTCTACTCGCTCGATCCATTTAAGGTAGGAGACTTCAACATTGTTAAGACCAAGTTCTTACAAAGATACAGAGACCGGGTAGCACTGTCATGTTCAATCATAGATCTGATTACTAAGAAGATGAAGCTCTAGGAGGACTTCATAAAGTTTGTTGACTAGTGGAGAGGAATGGCAAAGAAATTAATAGATGTCATTTCGGAAGGAGAACAGGTGAAGATGCTTAGTTGGAAATACTACACTAACTCTTAGAAATGTCTTTATCATGCACCATCATATCACTATGAACAAACTTTATGACATTGCCTGATACTTGCAAACCCACTTTAAGAATGTCATAATGATAAATCCTTTTGATCCCAAGCCTAAAACATCAAGAAAACTACTTTTGCACTAGTTAGGCCTATAACTGAGGGAGTAGTCAACAATGAAGCTAAGCACATTGTGGGAAACCAGAGAGAAAACCACTAAAACCAGTATAGGAACCCACCACAGAACCCATCTTACTGCCCCCCTTAACAACAAGTTCAAGTTAGGTCATAACAGCCACAACAACCCCTGTAAGCACCCGAAACGGGACATCCGCAGATCTCCCCCTCCCGGCGACTACGCTCGCTTTGGGGACTTGGTGGATGGGATGATGGTGGGTGTGGTCGCCAGGAGCCAAAGGCTCCAAAATATGGTAGAATGAAAAGAAGTGAAATGAAGAAGTGACCGTCGTACCTTTGGAAGCGAGGATATTGTTGAGTTCCGACTTCTCCTCTCTCGGCCGGCCGAAAGAAGAGAGCTTAGTGAATCCTTCATCTTCGACCCGGTTGAAGCTCCGCCTCAATCGGATTTACCTAAGAATGTCCATAAGAAAACATAGAAACAAGTGAAAGGTTCATTAGCTCTAATGAAATCATGGTATCGTGCTCAAATTTGAATTCGGTCATGCAAATGAAAGGAGACTAACCGGATTGGGACGGAATCCCAACCCCTAGTTTTGGTAGGTTTTTAAACATATATGAGATGCAAAATGTTCTAAGACATGCCAAATAACATGATGATCAATGCTAGTATGAAAGAGGAAGACGAAAACTCGATTAAACGGGCGATCGGAATTCGAAAATGATAAAAATGAGCTTCTGCCCTTCCTGGTGCCCTATATATAGGGCGCCAGGAGCAGGTGCCCCCTTTATGGGGCGCGTTGACCAAGTCAAAGTGCCCTGTATACGGGGCACTAAGTCTGGCCCGAACAGATTTTCTTCCCCTCTTCGCAACGCCGCTCCGGAGTGCTGGATGGCTTCCGGGACGAAGTAGGGGCTCCTCCTTGTAGACAATATGCAACTGAAGCTAATGAAAGGTGGTTTGGATGCTGGTTGTAAGAGGAGAGATGGATAGAGGTTCTCAAAGTTGGAGAAAAATCATGTTTCTGGGTGACAGAAACAGAAGGTTTTTAGGGTTTTTGGTGGACGATTTTGGATCAATTTGAAGGCTTGTGGGGGATGAGAATAGCTTAGAAACGTGGTGTTGGATGAGCTCTAGGGTGGCACGAAGTTGGAACCTCCTCCAAGCTCCAAATGGGGGGCTATTTATAGCCCAAAAGAGGGCACTTTGGCCATTTTCGAAAAACAGTGCCATATGGCATAGCGCCTTGTATATGGGGCGCTAGCATCATGAGGTCTGTCAGGTCGACAAGACGAGTCACTGCGGGGGGTCAAATCAGCCTGTCAAATCAATTTGATACGGTGCCAGGCACCCTGTATATAGGGCGCCTGGAGCCCTATATACAAGGCGCCTGGTGCCCTATATACAGGGCGCCAGGTGCCTTGTTTATAGGGCGCCTGTGCCCTATAAATAGGGCGCCTGGTGCCCTATAAACAGGGCACCACGTACCCCATACACGGGGTGTTTGGCGCGGCTGATCACTCCATTGACCTCCCTTCGGAACGTGCCAGAAACTTGATCGGTCCGGAAAACACGATCCGCTTTGAATATTCTCCATGAAAACAAGAATTTAAACTCTCCAACCGGGCCAAAATTGCGTGTCTACAGCTTGCCTCGCCTTGGCGTCGGCTTTGCAGGGGAATGATACGAATGAAGCGTAGGTGAATATAGCGAAGCGTAATGAGGCGTAGCGGAATGAAGTGGTGATGGACTGAAAAGGTGACGCCAAGGTGTAGATTTAGACACGCCCTCATTGGACTAGTTGAGTGGAATAAAACTTTACCGGACTCCGAGATTACCCTTTGTCTTATCGAAACCTTCCCTCTGGTTGATTGGTTAAAGAGAAGAACAGTAGTGAAAGTAAATAACTAAAATCCCACGTGGGGGAGAATTGTTACCGGCCAGGACCCGAATTGCATGGTGTGCTGAACTTGGTAGAAATGCAGTAAATTGCGGAAAGTAAAGAGGAGACAGCCAATCAACCAAGGTTGGGTTCTTCAAATTCATAAGGTTTCACTCAACAATACTGGCTCAGTTCGGCATGGAAAAACTTCTTGTTTTGATAAAATCATCGAGACACGGTTAAAATTGGGTCTTCCGGGCAAGCCAAAAACCTCCTTGAAAAGTCATGGAAAAGACAGTGACGGAAAGATGATGCATGAGATTATGTGTGATGATGCATGATGTATGCTACGTTTTAAAGAAATACAAATAAATATAGGAAAATAGTTGAAGATATAGGTCAAATGCAACGGGTCAGGATATCCGTGAAGACACCGTCGTCCCCGTTTATTTGACTTTGGCTTATCCGCGGTCCTAAAAGGTGACTGAATCCTTCATCGATTTTGTTGAAGGGGTTCTCCGACTCAGCCCTTTCAGACCCGAGGTCTTCAACGATATATATGCAAAATTATGCTAGGAAAATGACACACGCAAGGGTCCAGGCGTCCCGTTTATAGGGCGCCTGGTGCCCCGTTTACAGGGCGCCAGGCGCCCTGATTACAGGGCGCTAGGCGCACTGGTTACAGGGCGCCTGATGCCCTATTTATAGGGCGCCAGGCGCCTTATAAGTGGGGCACCTGCGCAGAATTCAAGTTTGCTCCTTCCTGAGGCAGCCTTTTGAGCTCTATAAGAAGGGGGGACCTCCCCCTCTTTCCCCCACACCAGCTACAGTGCTCTTTGCTCTCCCTTTGCTCCGATGGCTTCCTCCTCTTCCCGTCCAACCGGCTTGACCGAGATGAAAAGTTTTTCTGAAGTGCCGTGCCATATTCAGAACCGAGTGTCCATGGGAGTGGTAGTGACTTTATTAGGCACCCCTCTTTGTTTTGTTTCAAAACCTTTTTTCTGATCGAGCGGTTATTTTGCAGGACCTTCCAAACTTCCCCGGTGCTCACCGTTACGGTCAAGTGCTATGGATAGCCCGCTTAATGGCTGCTATTAATATCCATGTTCGGACTATCCTGAGCGGGTGGGGCTTCACCGGCATTCTCGTTCACGCCAACCACCTCCTCAAATATTTCTGGGACTTTTCCCTGGCGGGTGCGCTTCTCGAGATGTGGCATCCCGATACACACACTTTTGTTTTTGACTCTTTTGAATGTACCGTCCTCTTAGAAGAGGTGGAGCTGTTCCTGGGGCTTCGTGCCATGCCTGGGTACGGCCAGCCATGTTTATTCCCATTGGACCGGTCACCGGTTTGGACTTCCTCCGTGGCTTCATGACCACCGGAGAGGCCCGGTCCATTATGGTAGGTGGCCATATTTACACCGAGGCACTGGCGGATTGGTCCATTGGCGTGATTCAAGGTGCCGGTGACAATGAGGACCTATTGTTGCCCGGTGCCAAAGGTGTTGCCGCTTGCCTTGCCTCGGTGCTCCTTTACCCGTGTGAGGACGGGTGGCTTGATCCTACATGTCTTCCTTGTATCCAGGGTATCTGGTCCAACGAGTGCATAGCCCACTCGGTGTTGGGCTACCTTTATGATGGCCTGACTTCTGCTAGCGTTGGTAGGCCTATGTACGGCAGCTTCCTTCTGTTCATGTGCTGGGCTAACTGGCACTTCAAGTTTGACGTGTGCTTCGGACCGGCCACGGCTTCCCGGCTTTTCGCTCGGAGCCCCCTCCAGCCTCTCACCAACCGTCTCTGCATGGAATACAAGGTGATGAACAAGTGCCCTTCAGTAAAGACCTGCGCTGACTGGCACTTGTACTTTTCAGCTATGAGTAGCGGCGGCTTTGTCTGTCCCACAGAGGCGGTTATGTGCCAGAATGTCCGTGCCTCTCCCACCCCAGGGGTGGATCTTTGGTTGATTACCGGTACCTCCTTCATTATCTACAACCCACATCGGTGTCCTCTTCAGTTGGGCCAACCGCGTCTCAAGGTCCCTCGTCTCTCTCATATTCCGTCTGTTAAGGATCGTCAGATGGGCACGGCGGCTGATGTTGAGGAATGCCAGAGCATCCTCGCCATCTGGGGAATCTGCAAGAGTTTCTCGCCGAGTGCCTACATGGACGAACACGAGGTCTGGAAGAGCCGGTACGTGGCGAAGCTGAGGAAGCTGCGCGATGGGTGACTTGTATCTGCCTTTGATTGTGTCCAGTTGTACTCTGTTTGCTTTTGTTGTGTCTAGGACTTGATCAGTGTAGGTCTAGGGTTTGCTTGATGCAGTTTCTTTTCAGTTGTGTCATTGTCCTGTCAATGTCAGAAAAACAGCAAAAATATGCAAAAAGGGAATTGAATATCAATGTTTTGCTGATAAATTTGTGTTTTTCATGAAGAATATTGCTTTCAGACATGTTCTAAAAATTTTGAAAATTTTGACCATGGCACTTTATATTTCCACCCCTGCACCGTTCTTCATTTCACCATCAACTTTTTCTAGTTTTCTACTGAGCGGAACCTTCTCGGGGAGTGTAGCACATCGTGCGGATTCCACAGTAAGTTTCTTCCAACTGCAAACTTGTAATTTACTTCATTATCTTCATTTTTGCAGAAGGGACCGAACCGATCCGGAGTCATTCCGGATCGGAACGGGAAGAGAGAAGGGGGCCAAGCCCCCTCACGCCCCCTTGATGGGGCGCTAGGCTCTATCAATGGGGCGCCAGGCACCCTATCAAGGGGGCGCCTGGTCCAGGCCCCGGTCTTCTTTGTTTTGCCATTTTTGGCCTGTTCTAACACTTTTTGAAATGATGCAGATGACGAAGAGGTCCCGTGTTGAGCGTGGTGGTGCCTCTGATGCTGCCGGAGCCTCTTCTTCCGCCGGCGCTTCTTCCTCCGCTGGGGCTTCTAGTTTGGCCGACCCTGGCTCATCGAAGCTGCCTTCCCTCCATCCTCCTCCGACCATCTCGGTAACTGGATCTTGACTTCTTCCCTATTTGAATTATTCATGATTGTTTGTTTCTAACATGATCGTTTGTTTGTGCAGGGGAAGATCAAGTCCCGGATATCCTGGGAGATGGTCTTCCATGCCTACAAGGGGTTGAAGGATTTCCAGAAGGCACGGTTGGATGCGATGGGTTTCGGCCCATTGCTCCGCTGCTCCGCCTTCTGGGAAGACCTCCCCCTGATCCAGGCTTTGAGGGAGAGATGGGATTCCACTACCCATTCCTTCCTTTTCCCCTGGGGGCATATGGTCCCTACCTTGGAGGATGTTTCCTAGATCACGGGTCTTCGTGTCCATGGTCGTGCCATCACCAGCAAGACCTACCGCGATTACTCGGCCATGGTCCGAGACTTTCTGGGTCATCCAGTCCCACACTGCCCCGGCGGACTGCGCGTTATGAAGCGCACAGTTGTCGGGAACTTGCTCGGTCTGGGCAACGCCAGTATGGGTAAGGATGACCTAGTGGCGGATGTACTCGACGTATTGACGAAACGCGTCGAGCGCTACTTGGTCGGTGAGGAGGGCACTGTCGAGGCCGACCAGGATCTCCGTCGGTTCCTTCTCTTCTTCCTCACCCGCCTTCTTCTAGCCTCGAAGACAGACAGGGTGCACTTGCGGTTCCTCCCCTTTCTTGCTGACCTGTCGAAGGTCGGTGAGTATGCGTGGGGTGCCGCCATGTTGGCCCATCTGTTCTCCTCTCTGGCGATGGAGAGCGGTCCGGTTTCAGTAGCCGGCTTCACTCCGTTCCTTCAGGTATGCCTTGCTCCTTTGTCCATCATTAATTTTGCCTTATCTTTTGGTGACTAACTGAGCTTTCATTGACAGGTATGGAGTTACTACCACATCCCCCTGGGTCATGCCTTGCTGAAGGCTGACCCTGAGTACCCTCTTATCAGCAGCTGGATCGCCACTCGGTCTGCTTCTTCCCATCCTTACCAGGAGGAGAACCTGAGGAGGCAACTGCTCTGCTTCCCTCACCATGAGGTATTCTGTTACTTTTCTCCTTCTTAGCTTTTGGTTCTTCTTGTTTACTGTCTTGCCTTGCTTTTTCAGGTGATATGGTGCCCATATTCAGATCTTCACTTGGATCGACAGCCGTGGGTATCGGAGGGTCGTCCGGCTTTTGGCCGTGACATCTTCTTGATCTGCCTGAACGAGATGGAGCCACTGTGGGTGCGCCTCATGATGCGCTCATTGGGGCTTCACCAAGAGTGGGTGGATCTCCCACCTTACCCACGACTGGGTCGTTCTACCCGCGGTCTGATCCAGGAGATCGACTGGAAGAAGGAGGGCCAATTTGCTGTTCGGATCTGGAAGAGGGGTGGCACCCCAGTGACTTCCAGTGCTTCTGACAGTGACGACTATCTATGTCGCTACATGGCGACATTTGCCCACCTTTTTACTGAGGGTGGAGAGGTACGTACTTGTTATTTTTACCACTGTTCTTCCTTTGCTTTGATGTCTAACTGTATGTTGCTTTCAGAGTATTCAGGCGGAGCTGTCTCGCTTGAGGGCGGGGACAACATCTTTGGAGGCCGAGTTGGAGCGACAGGTACTTTCTTTGCTTTGTACACCTCTATTGCTTGTCAACTGATCTTTCTCTTTTCTTTCTTTTAGCGATGTCGCTACCGAGGTGCCCGTCGACAGCTGCGCGGGCATGATGATGAGGTAACACTCGTTATTTTTCTTTAATTCCTTGAGTGAATGTTGTTAATTGTTTCCTCTGCTTCTTTTCAAATTTCTCGGCTTCGCGAGCGCGTGGCCGAGCTGGAGTTGGGTTCCCATCCAGCTGCCCCTGAGCTGACGATTTTTGACGAGCCTTCAGAGCCTCCCTTTGAGCCGTTCGACTTCGGCCACCCACGGGTCCCGAGCTACCTCTTCACCACTTGCCGGTCGACCCTCCTTCCTTCATTCCTACCGATCCCGGGAGCAGTTCTTCAGAGACGTGTTTTCTTCTTGAGGTGATTACTGTTTCTTCCTTATGCTGTCTTCCTCCTTTATTTGTCTTGCTAATCTTCTTTTCTTTTCTTGCAGATTGCCCAGCTGAAGGAACGGGTGGAGGCCCTTACTACTGAGGTGAATTTCCTTGACTTTCTTCTGTTTCACTTTGCTTGATTCTAACATTTTCCCTTTTGTAGAACAAAGATCTTTGGGCGACGATCTCTGACCTTTCTGCAGGGGGTGTTCCGCCTTCTACTGGTGATCCCTCGGGTTTTCAGGACAAGGTATATAACTTTCTGCTTTGCTTGTCATCATTTTCTTTCTTTCCTGACATTTTTCCGGTAGGTGATGGAGCTACAGAGGGAGCTCGGGCTTGAGCCCCTCGTAGGCATTCTGGATCCTGGTCCTTCTACTTCCAAGGTGCGATGTTTTTATTATGATTTTAAACTGGGAATTCTTAGACTGACGCTTCTTTTGGTTTTCACAGACTGCTCAGAGGATAGAGGAGTTGACACAGGAGGTACTTGTTTGATTCTTTTCCTTAAACTGCTTTTTTGTGTAGCTGATGCATTTCTTTGTCACCTTGTAGGTTGGGAGACTGGAGGCTCGCGTGGTCGAGTTGTCACGACCAGAGTCCGAGCAGCTTCTTCTTCTTCGCCTTGAGCACTCCAGAGAGCTCAATCGGGTAGAGGCAGAGCATCGTCAGCTGATGATGCAGGCGTTGCAGTCTCGATCTCGGAGCCACTCCCACCGCTCCGACTCCCGTGGGACCACGCTGAGGGGACCTACCCACTCGGGTTCCTCTCAGACCAGTAGTCATAGGAGGAGAGGTGAGGAGAGACTTGCCATGCCACCTCCGGGTGATCAGGCTCCAGCAGAGGGAGGCAGCGATTTGTGATGTGCCGGCCCCTTCTATCTTTGATGTACTTTCCTTTTCATAGTGATAGTTGTTGACTTCTTTTCCTGACTCCCTGTGTTTACTCAAAAGGCGATTAGAACTTTATTTAGGCTTAGTCCCTTGCGAGAAAAGGGCGAAACTGCCTTAATCTTTTGTCAAGGGACATAGGCCTTATCAAGGTAAAATAACGGAAAAATATAAGCATGCACAAAAGGAAACATGCAAGACTGAAATTAAATATAAATGCAAAGGCAACTAGTCAATTAGGAAGCAAATTTTTAGGTGTTTTTGGAATTTTTGATTTGTTTGGGTTTTGTTAGTTTTATAATGTTTTTGATGTTTTTGGAATTTTTATGATTTTTTGGTGTTTTGCATATTCTCTTTTTAGGATTTTTGACTTCATAGATTTGTTTGGTACTTTTTGAAATATTTTATTTTTTGTTTGGTGTGGGGGACACGATTATCTCATCCTTTGCTTTGCTTGTTATAGGTGCCTTTCATTGTTACCTAAGGGTTAAGAGTAGGCATCACGTGTAAGAGAGTGCCTAGTCCGAGTTCTTCTGACCTTCTGCCTTCGATAGGCTATGGCTTTTCTTGGACCTAGTCGGTCAACCCTATCCTTTGAGGTTAAAGAAGGAAGATGATTGGTGGTAAGTCCTTAGTAGAATTCAGGGATGTCGAACTTGTTTCTCTACTAATACCCACATTACCCGTTCGGGTTTTGGCCTCTTTGGGTCTTTCCTTCTAGCCCATTTTCTTTGATGGCCCACATTCAGACAGGTCTCTCTTCTTTTTTTTGCTTGATTTTGACCTGAGGGGTCATTGCCCATCATTTGGAGCCTTTTTCTTTTTGGACTTTTGTGGGTACACATTCAGACAGGTCTATTCTTTTGCTGACCTGAGGGCTCATTGCCCATCTTTTGGCACCTTTTCTTTTAATAAGAAGTCAGACCTTCAGAGTCATTTTCCAACTAAGGCAATGGGCATTTTCGATACTCCTCATTCTAACCCCTTTTATCTATTCTGGACCGAAACAAGAAGAGAATGGGATTAGGTTGACCTTCCGTTGCCAAGCGTTGCCTAGCTTTCTCTCTGACTTCCGATCATCGGATCTCAAGACTAGACGTGTAGTGTGTGCAGTATGATGCCTATCCTTATTTCCCTAAGTGACAAGTTGGTGCACCGAACAAGCAAGCGTTAGATGTTATCATTATCCTTCACACCTTGGATTTTATAGATTTTTTTGTGACTTTTGTTTTTAAGGGAAATATTTTTTGAGGTATACACCATTCCAGGGATGAGCTAGTTCTTCTCCTTCTGCATTAGTCAGCTTATATGAATTACCGGGATAAACAGCCGAAATTACGTATGGACCCTCCCAATTAGGTTGAAGTTTGGAGCGGGGACCGCCTGGCTTAATGAATATTCTTTTAAGCACAACCTCACCGATTTCAAATTTTCTCTCCACCACCCTCTTCTGATAAAATCTTTTAAGTCTATTCTGGTAAGATCTAGCATGTTCGGCAGCGGCCAGCCTCCTTTCATCCAAGAGTTCGAGTTGCGCAAGAAGCGAATCTCGGCGTTCATCCATCGGGATATCTCGATCGATATGGACTCGGAGGGATGGAATGATTACTTCGTATGGAACTACCGCCTCCATCCCAAATGCCAAGGCATAGGGGGTCTGACCCGTTGGGGTTCGAATAGAAGTGCGGTAGGCCCATAGAGCATCAACTAACTTATCTGGCCAGTCTGCGAACTTGCTAGACTTACAAGTCTTCTTAATGATTTTTATCAGGGTTTTATTGGTGGCTTCTGCTTGACCGTTGCCTTGAGGATAATATGGAGATGAATGATGCAATCTGATGCAATACCTGTTGCAAAGGTCACGCAGCTCCTGGGAGATGAATTGCGGTCCATTGTCGGTGATGATGTCGCCTGGGATCCCGAACCTGGCAATGATGTTGCGTTTGATGAAGGTGCAGACTGTTGATGCCATGATTTCCACGTATGCTTCCGCTTCCGCCCACTTGGTGAAGTACTCCGTTGCAGTTAGAATGAAGGATTTGGTTTTGTTTGTGGAGTTTGGGTCACCGAGGGGTCCGATAACATCAAAAGCCCACATAGCGAAGGGCCATGGTGCGTGAATCGGGTGAAGGGAAGATGCGGGAGAGTGAATCTTGTTGGCGTGAAGTTGACATTGATGACAGTGCCGGACAAAGATCGAGCAATCTTCTTCCACAGTAGGCCAGTAATACCCTTGCCTGATGATTTTCTTGGCGAGGGCTTGAGCATTTACATGGCCTCCACATACTCCGGAGTGTGCTTCTTTAAGCACCAATTCGGCCTCTTCTTCATCTACGCATCTTAACAGAACATCGGCCTCTTCTTCTTCCTCTGGGAGACCCTTCTTATGGCTCTTTTCTCTTCGGCGGTTGATCCTGGTGGATATATCTGATCGTAACAGTAATTCGCAATCTCATAATACCATGGTTTCTCACCCTCTTCTAATTCTTCCAATTCAATTAGAGATACTTCCTCCTTTTACTCAATGTACTCTTTCCTTTCAAACTCTTCTTTAACCTTCAAGAATCGTGCATTCTCTACTGCCGGAATGGTACATCGGCGGACATAGATCGTCCTAACTTGTCTGCCTAGCGGGACAGATAGTGAAGATGCCAGGGAAGCGAGAGCATCGGCAAGAATATTTTGAGCACGAGGGACATGAATGAATTCGAGTTTGGAGAATAGCTTGATGTAACAGGTGGTGAGTTCTTGATATGGTCTGAGCCCGGGGTGAGATGTGCGGTATTTGGCCAGCACTTGGCGGAGAATCAATTGACTATCATCGATCACCCTTAGTTTAGTGACACCATAAAAGTGGGCGGCCTCCAGTCCGGCCAGCAAGGCTTCATACTCAGCTATATTGTTTGTTGCTGGAAAATGGAGCTGAAAAGCCTGTGGAATGGTGACACCTTCGGGTGACAGAAGAACAATCCCTATCCCTCTACCCTGGGAGTTTAATGCCCCGTCGAAATATAAACTCCATAGATTGGAAGATCGAATGGACATCAATTCTTCATCAGGAAAATCCGATTGGATAGGGTCAAAGATTGGGATAGGATGATGGGCAAGATGTTCAGCGATTGCGTAGGCCTTGATTGCCTTCTGTTGGATGTAGGTGATGTCAAATTGGGAGAGAAAGCTTTGCCAGCGTGCCAAATGGTCAGTCAGGACAGATTTTTCAAGAAGAAATTTGATGGGATTCATGCGAGCAATGAGATTAACCTCATGGGCCAGAAAGTAGTGTTTAAGCTTCTGGACCACCCAAACCAGGGCGGCACAGGTTTTCTCCATGGTTGTATACTTTTGTTCACAAGGATCAAAGATTTTGGACAGATAGTATGTTGCTCGCTCTTTCCCTTCATCATCTATTTGTGCCAATACTGCTCCCAGGGATCCTTCCAAGACTGAGATGTATAAGATCAAGGGTTTACCGGGAACCGGAGGTTTGAGCACAGGTGGGCTTGACAAATATTTCTTTAAACCATCGAATGCCTCTTAACATCTCGAATCCCATCTAAATTTGTCCTTCGCCTTGGTTAACTCATAGAAAGGTTTGCACCTTTGGGAGTGCTGTGAGATAAACCGGCGAACAAACTGTAACCTACCAATCAACCCTCTCAGCTCTTTTAGGTTCTTTGGTGGAGGCATGTCAATAATGGCTTTGGCCTTGTTGGAATCGATTTCGATGCCCCTTTTACTGATGATGAACCCAAGTAACTTTCCAGATGATACTCCAAACACACACTTCTTGGGGTTCATTTTGAACTTGTATTCCCTGGCTCTTTGCAAAACCCTTTTCAAAACCTCAGCATGCTCATCTTGGGTTCGAGATTTGACCACTAAATCATCCACGTACACCTCTACAAATTTATGCATCATATCATGAAATATTGCCACCATGGACCTTTGATAAGTTGCTCCGGCATTCTTTAATCCGAAGGGCATGACGACATAGCAGTAGGTTCCCCAAGGTGTAGTGAACGAGGTCTTCTCTTGATCCTCTTCTGCTAACCGGATTTGATTATACCCCGAGTATCCGTCCATGAATGACAGGGTTTCATATCCAGCTGTGTTGTCAACAAGAACATCGATATGAGGAAGGGGGAAATCATCCTTTGGACACGCTCGGTTCAAGTCCCTGAAGTCAATGCAAATTCGAACCTTTCCATCCTTCTTCATGACTGGGACTATATTTGCCACCCATTGCGGATAGAGGACCACTCTAATGAATTTTGCTTGGTGTAACTTATCAACCTCTTCCTTCATCTTTAATGCTATGTTTGGGTGGAATCTCCTTAACTTTTGCTTGACCGGGATAGCCTCAGGCTTGTAAAGTCAGTCGATGCTCTACCAATGATTTATCTAACCCCGGCATATCTTCGTATGTCCAAGCGAACGTGTCTTTGTATTCTTGTAACACCCCCATTAGATTCTGCTCTTCTGAAGGGGCGAGGTTGGCACTGATGAGGATATTCTTAGGATCTTCCGGTGTTCCAAGATTAAGTTCCTTGGTCGGTTCATCCACCGTGGCTGATGGTTCTTCGAATCTTCTCAAACCGGACGCATAAGCATCAGCCAAATCCTCCTCTTCATCCTCAGTATCAAGATCTTTTTCCGATACAACCTCATAGACCCCTAAAGTCGGATCAATATTGTTTCTTTCCTCATATCGAATTTCTCCTATCTGGATTGCATTTTCTAGATACTCCAGTAGCTTGGCACATTCTAAGCCTTTTTGAGCTAACTGATGCAGATATCTTCCCGGAACTCTCCTACCTCTGATTTTTGTTTTGCTTTTACTGGAAACTAAACCTAAAGAAGAAGAAGGTAAATAAGGAGAGGAAGAGGAGGTGGATGGAGTGGAATTTATTGATGAAGGGCAAAGGAGATCGATTAGAGACCGGGTGGCCTCCTGATTCGAGTCATCCTTCGGAGCGAGTTGGGATGTTTCTTTGAGCGAAATTTGGGTTGAAAAGAGGATGTTTTTTTATCCTTTTGAGAAGTACTAAACATGAATACAGAGGGGGTTTGGTTGGTTGTAGTTTCCAACATGGGTTGAGATATTGACAGAGAGGGGAACAGATCAAGCAAAGATGGGTATCCGTCTTTGTTATCTGGTGGATCTGATGGTGAACTTATTGGAAACGGGTTTGAAGAGGCGACATGGGGTGAATGCCCTGGATTCTGACTGCCAGAAGGCTCGTTGAGGAATGATTCATCACTTGTCCCTTCTTCATAAAATAACCATGACACGTCGGGATATGGCTCATCCTCCAGGTTGTCCACCTTCTTCCTCTTTGCTTGTTCTTGCGGCTGCTCTTCAATCATTTGTATTGTTTCTCTCTTGTCGAAGAACTTGTGTAAACACCCCTGGAAGTATTTTTGGCTGGTATTTTGGCCATTATCACGTGTCCCATCGTATCCAATCCCGTTCCTTGATGTTGTCTTTACTAGCTGGATGGGTTCTGTGATACCCTGCAGTTCTTTTCCCAGCCCTCGGCCTTCCTGATATCCTAAATTCTCCATCATACGCCACCCAAGGGTTTTGGCGTCATCCTTCTTCTTTCTCCAAACTTGCCTGTGCCGCCTTCCATCCCTTGGCAGATCGAGGATTGTGAAGACCGGTTGATTTGGCAAGCCAGGAGGGAGAGTATTCAGGCAATCCATGGGCATACTTACCACCTTGACAACTTGTCCCTTGAAGGGAAACTTAATGCATTGGTGGTTGGTCGAAGCTACGGCCTCCATTGCCTCAAGGTAAGGCCTTCCCAAGATAGCTTTGTAAGTTGGGTCCATATCCAAGATGTGGAAGTCGACAGTAACAACCCGGGGTCCGAGTTTGACTTCAAGTGTGACCATGCCATGGGCGGGCCTCTTGGAATTGTCATATATTGTTACAGTGATTTGTGATGGCCGAATATCCTCTTCTGGAATTCCACACAACTGCAGCGTTTCT
Source organism: Cryptocoryne crispatula var. balansae (assembly GCA_036172225.1). Taxonomy (NCBI): domain Eukaryota; kingdom Viridiplantae; phylum Streptophyta; class Magnoliopsida; order Alismatales; family Araceae; genus Cryptocoryne; species Cryptocoryne crispatula. The sequence goes on from CM069930.1 coordinate 13,316,876, forward strand.
GGCGGCAAGACATTGATGGATGCACCGGTATCGATTAGACAAGACTCAACATCTGTTTTGTTAATACTGACAGTGATACAAAGTGCATATTTTCTCGCTTCTGGTTTGGCCAATTCTTCTTTGGTGAAAGTGAGAGCGGGGTGTTCACTTTTTAGGGTTAAGACTGATGCAATCTTCTCGGGGGGAAGAGTTTCATTGACCATCACTCTTTGTAGATATTGTTGAAGAACTTCCTGATGAACTTTGGACTTTTTAATTAGCTCCAGAATGGAAATCCGTGCAGGGGTTTTGTCAAGGTGCTTTAGCAAATCATAGGATGTCCCTGGCACTGGTTCTTCCGGGTGCTCTTCTTCTTCTTCTTGTGACCGTCCTGGTTGACCGGTCTGGGAAAAAATTCTTTGAAACATGCGCCCGCTTCTAAGCACTGTGGCGAGCTGAGGGGCTATGGTCGATGTAGCGGAGGTAGACGGAGGACTAGGTCGGATGATGGGAGGCCTAGGTAGGGGTGTGGTGATGATAGTTCGGGTTGTAGGGATGCGGGTAGGTTGTGGTGGCATGGTTGTATGAGGCAGTACGATGATGGGTCCCAATGGCGATGGTATTTGCGGAGGTTCGACCGGGCGGATCAAGGTCCTACCCGGTTGGAGTTGTATGGCTGGTGGCGTTATGGTTGGCTGTGATAGGGTGCGGATAATCGGTGGTTGGCTTCTTCTGGCGGGGATAACTCGTGGTATGGAGTGAACGGTTCGGTTATTGTGGTTTGGAGGGTTAATGCTCATGAAGGAAGCTGGTCCCTCAATTTGCCAATTCTGGCCTCTATTGCGGGGTTCATCGGTGGAGGTTAGAATAGGGTTAACCCTCTGGTTTTCTGGTGCTGTTGCGGGTGCGTGCGCGGGTAGCGGGTTCTGAATAATCCCTAGACCGGATTCTTGTTGTTGTTGTCGGACTGGTGCCTGCTGCTGCTGCTGAGGCTGGTTCTTTACCGCCTTGATGTACTCGCCCATTTGACCCCCGTCAATACTTCCCTACTCGTGGAGATCATGGATATAATCTTTAAACTGAAAGCAATTCTCCATTGTATGCCCCGGGTATCTGTGGTACAAACAATACTTGTCCGTGTTGGCATTTTGCGGCCACTCCAGCTTTTCTCTCGGTAATGAAATCTGCCCTGCTGCCATAAGAGTATTAAAAATGTCCATGAGAGAGTACGGTAAAGGCGGGTAGTGGTTTCTTCTAGGCCCTGGTCTTCGTGGCACGTAGGCGGCGGGGGGAGGTGCCTGGTTATAGGTGGTTGGTTGGCATGGTGGTTGAGGTGCAAAGTTTTGTATGGCCAGTTGTCGGGGTTGCTGGGGGACTGGTGTTTGCACTGGTCGTTGGGGATACTGGTTTGGTGTTTGGTGGCGAAAAGGTTGGGGCTGAATCTGAGGGCGAGGTGCTAGCTGGGTTTGGCGGGGATTTCTGTACTGAGGGTTTCTGTACTACTGTTGGTGATTGTTGGGCGGGTTCCCTATGATATTGACATGTTCATTAGTTACCACGCCTTCGGTCACAGGCCTAGCGGTGGTGGTGGTTGTCTTTTTGGTGGTTCGGGGCCTAGGGTCGAAGAGGTTCATGATGGGAGAATCTCGGAGTTGGGTTTGGATGTACCGTGCTCTCTCATAGAGTTCGCTCATCGTGGCAGGGTGATGTAATGCCAATACATTCTTCAGTGCTGGAGTGGCATTGGTGATGATCATCTTTACTTGTTCTGATTCTGACAGTGCATTTGTCAACCTCTCTGCCATTGCCCTCCATCTATCAGCATATCTTATAAAGTCCTCATCGTTCCTCATTTTTTCAGCCATATGATCTGTGATTGAATAGGTAGGATCGACTCGATCTTGATATCTTTGCAGGAATTTTGCTTTGACGGTGTCAAAATTGCTAGCTTCCAAGGGGTCAAGTGAATAAAACCATTCCAACGCAGAGCCCTCTAGTGATCTCCTAAATAGGTATGCAAGGGCCCTCGGATCGTTCTGCCACATGACAGACTCATAGAGAAAGTATTTGATGTGGATGAAAGGGTTCCCATTTCCATTATATCGGCGGTAAATGGGCATTTCAGAAGGAGGAAGATGGAACATGGGGAGAGAGGGAAGGGATATTTTGGGGAGAGCTCGTGTGTCGATCAATCGTTTGAGCTCCCGATATTGTTCATCCATCCTATTGATTTTGTTGAGCACAGCTTGATCAACGGAGGATTCTCGGACAAGAGGAGGGGGGAGGACAGATGCTTTATTTGCCGGCATGGCCATCGGATAGGCTGAAGCGGCCGGGCAAGGAGGGTATATTGGGTGGTGTACTTGAGGACGTGCTTGATTGAAATGTGCGGAAGAATAGACCGGTGGCCTAAGTGGTGTGGTGTTGTTTGGGTCCGGGTGGTTCAAGATGGCCACCGGATGGGGTGAGTTCGGAATCAAGGGGCCGTTGTGAGAATGGCCCGGTACTGGTGCGCCGGGTTGGTCAGTTGCTAACTGGGGGGTAGAAGTATGGTGACCACCCTCAGCATGGGTGTGACTAACAGGAGATTTCCATTTCAGGATGGTCTCAATGGCTTGTAATTGAATTGGGTCGGCATGAGCGAATGCCTCCCATAGAGCATCTGAGCGGGGTTGAGGTGAACTGGTTTCAGGGAGCATCTCGGGTTCGTTAACGGCGCATACGGCATCCGGCTGGAGGTAGGATTGGTCATACTCCAACTGCAACGGCTCGTACCCTTGGTCCGTCATCCCGATGACTCGCCATGATCTCAAGTTCATAAATAGAAGGGAAATGTGACGAAAAACACAAGAATCCTTTTTTTTAGTTTTAAAATTTTTCTCCTTTTTTTGGCTTTTGATTTTTGTTTGAACAAACAGGTTACCAAGCAAATTAACCTCAAACAAAGATTTCTTTTGGGTTTTTGTTAAGTGTTTTCAAAAATTTTGATTTTTGGTTTTCAATTTTTGACTTGCAAACAAGTGACGGCAGAGACTTAGAATGATTACCGCCATTTTTTTGTGTTTCAACCTTGAATTAGTGGCTTGTTAAGAGAAATAATGTCCACTCAAATAAATGGGTAGGACCCTATGCTCTCACAACGCCGAGCACTCTAAGGTTGTCACTCTTTTCACAACGATAGGTAGTAGGCACTCTGGGTTTTGGGATAGAATGGTACAACCAGCCCGATCAGTGAAGAGGGAATCCTTCACGTCTGGGGACTTACGGAGGCCTTGATGGAAGCTACCCGGTCCTTCCGAGAGGGAATCCCCGGAGGAGGAGTTGGCAACCACCAAGTGGAATGTTTTGGGTGTGTAGGGCTTTGAGAGGAGAGAGCCTCCCTTCTTGAATGTCCTAAGGAGACAGGCGAACCCGAAACTCCAATGCAAACTAAATACAAGTGAAATGTCAAGGAATAAGAAGCAACCAAGAAGAAAATAAAAGCATACAATAATTAATGAGATGCTGTAGGAAGCAAGTAAACAAGACAATGATATGATATAAAGTAAAATGAAAAGGAACACTTAACCTTCACTAGAAATGCTTAGCAAATTTACTAGAACGGAATTAGACATGGAAGGAAATAGGCAAGCATATTTGTTAAGGCATGAAATAAGATGATCTTCAAGATACTAAATTGAGATAAGATGATAAACAAAGCTAAAAATCAGATTGCCATGCTTTTTTTAAAAAAAAAAGATAAAGGGAGGGCAAGTAAACTTGAAGAAAAGTAGATGATACTTCAAGGAAAGTAGTAAGCAACGTAAACAAGCAACAATGTAGGGAAATAGAAATGACTCACGTGGAAATGAAAGTAAACATGCTTTTCAAATGGACATTCTTAGGAAAGAAAATAGAATCTCACTAAAGCAAAGTCGGTCCCACCGTGGTCGCCAAAAGGTGTAAGCACCCGAAACGGGACATCCGCGGATCTCCCCCTCCCGGCGACTACGCTCGCTTTGGGGACTTGGTGGATGGGATGATGGTGGGTGTGGTCGCCAGGAGCCAAAGGCTCCAAAATATGGTAGAATGAAAAGAAGTGAAATGAAGAAGTGACCGTCGTACCTTTGGAAGCGGGGAGATTGTTGAGTTCCGACTTCTCCTCTCTCGGCCGGCCGAAAGAAGAGAGCTTAGTGAATCCTTCCTCTTCAACCCGGTTGAAGCTCCGCCTCAATCGTATTTACCTAAGAATGTCCATAAGAAAACATAGAAACAAGTGAAAGGTTCATTAGCTCTAATGAAAGCATGGTATCGTGCTCAAATTTGAATTCGGTCATGCAAATGAAAGGAGACTAACCGGATTGGGACGGAATCCCAACCCCTATTTTTGGTAGGTTTTTAAACATATATGAGATGCAAAATGTTCTAAGACATGCCAAATAACATGATAATCAATGCTAGGATGAAAGAGGAAGACGAAAACTCAATTAAACGGGCAATCAAAATTCGAAAATGATAAAAATGAGCTTCTGCCTTTCCTGGTGCCCTATATATAGGGTGCCAGGAGCAGGTGCCCCCTTTATGGGGCGCGTTGACCAAGTCAAAGCGCCCTGTATACGGGGCACTAAGTCTGGCCCGAACAGATTTTCTTCCCCTCTTCGCAACGCCACTCCGGAGTGCTGGATGGCTTCCGGGACGAAGTAGGGGCTCCTCCTTGTAGACAATATGCAAATGAAGCTAATGAAAGGTGGTTTGGATGCTGGATGTAAGAGGAGAGACGGATAGAGGTTCTCAAAGTTGGAGAAAAATCATGTTTCTGGGTGACAGAAACAGAAGGTTTTTAAGGTTTTTGGTGGACGATTTTGGATTAATTTGAAGGCTTGTGGGGGATGAGAATGGCTTAGAAACGTGGTGTTGGATGAGCTCTAGGGTGGCACGATGTTGGAACCTCCTCCAAGCTCCAAATGGGGGGCTATTTATAGCCCAAAAGAGGGCACTTTGGCCATTTTCGAAAAATAGTGCCATGTGGCATAGTGCCCTGTATATGGGGCGCTAGCATCATGAGGTCTATCAGGTCGACAAGACGAGTCACTGCGGGGGGTCAAATCAGCCTGTCAAATCGATTTGATACGGTGCCAGGCGCCCTGTATACAGGGCGCCTGGTGCCCTATATACAGGGTGCCAGGTGCCTTGTTTATAGGGCGCCTGGTGCCCTATAAATAGGGCGCCAGGTGCCCTATATATAGGGCGCCTGGTACCCTATACACGGGGTGTTTGGTGCGGCTGATCGCTCCATTGACCTCCCTTCAGAACGTTCCAGAAACTTGATCGGTCCGGAAAACACAATCCGCTTTGAATATTCTCCATGAAAACAAGAATTTAAACTCTCCAACCGGGCCAAAATTGCGTGTCTACAATGATAAATCCTTTTGATCCCAAGCCTAAAACATCAAGAAAACTACTTTTGCACTAGCTAGGCCTATAACTGAAGGAGTAGTCAACAATGAAGCTATGCACATTGTGGGAAACCAGAGAGAAAACCGCTAAAACCAGTATAGGAACCCACCACAGAACCCATCTTACTGCCCCCCTTAACAGCAAGTTCAAGTTAGGTCATAACAGCCACAACAACCCCCTCAACCAGTAGTGCAACCCCAGCAACCTTATCAACCCACCTATAATAGGACACCGCCACCACCCAATAAAACACCACAGAGGGGAGGTCCTAAGAGAGAGAACTGCCAGTAACTACCTTACTCTTTGACAGACATCTTCAATGTACTCATGGTAGAGAAACAATTGGAATTGCCCAAGGAAAGGGAGGTTTGACCAGTTAATGCAAATATGTCCCGATACTGTGCTTACCACCGGTACCCTGGTCACACTATTGAAGTGTGTTTTCAATTCAAAGATTACATCCATGATCTCAATGACCAAGGCAGCATTGATTTGGCCTAGATGGGGGAATGCATACAAGCAATGAAGGCTAGACAACAATAGTGACAGCATCCACTAGCTCAACCTCAACAGCAACCTAGCTTGGGGATTGTACAGAATCTGCTTCCATTGCATGCTCCCGCTTTGGCACCAACACCAGCACCTAGGAGGTTGCAAGTCATGCCCAAGGTTGGTAGCTAGAAAATCATGACACAACCATGCCGGTCAACCCAATCATGCCTTTTGCTAGGACCACTACTAGACAACTAATCAATGCACCATCTATTCCAAACACCCACCCACCACCATCTAGCTCAATACCCCAGCCATTCGCTGCTACTAGGGGTGAGCATTATTCAGTTCAAACCGAAAAACCAAACCGAACCGATGGATTCGGTTCGGTTCGGTTTGGGTTGGGAGACGTAAGTAAACGGTTTGCCAAACCAAACCGAACCATTTAAGTTAAATGGTTTGGTTCGGTTTGCATTCATGTGGAGACTGAACCAATCCGTCAAACCGAATGTCTACAATACCCCCATCATCTTTCTCATCTTTCCTTTAATATCTTAAATAATAAATCAAAATAACTAAGGGTAAAAGTGGTAAGAAAAAGTTAACATATAACCCTCTCCTCTTTGTATCAAGTATGCCTCATCACCTCCTCAATACCCTTGCACCCCACCCCCGAGAATCCCTAAATCTGAACCCCCTGGCAGCCGGCGCGGTGGGGCTTGCGGCCCCTGCTCCCCCCTGAGAATCCCTAAATCTGAAACCCCTCGGCAGCCAGTGTGGTGGTGCTTGCAGCGTTCGATCTCTCTCTCCAATGTGGCCATCTCCTAGAACAGCAGCTGGTTTGGCGAAGGTCCACTATCTGCAGTCCACTGTCCACCTACGCTCATCTGGGCTCTGGCATCTCCATCTGGCGTATGTGACTCACCATCTCCGTCGCATCTGCTTCTCTCCCTCCCGACATCTCAAAGGGGTGCAGCTGACAGCCGCACAGTAGCTACCAGTGGTCCAACATCTCTCAATGTCGCAGTGAACTGAGGTCCGAGGAGCGCCTACCAGCATCTACGTCTCTCCCTCCCGACGTCACGGTGAGTTCGGTGACTTCCTACTAGCATCTCTCTCTCTCTCTCTCTCTCAACTCTCTCCCTCCCAATGTTGCACAGCGTTGAGCGCCTCTTCTTTGTTTGGACCAGCACCCAACCCGCCGCAGCTGCACAGCACCTTCTGTTCTATCTCCCAGCAGTCACCAACTGGCCTTCGGAGTTCGTCCTGCGTTGGAAGTCTTCAACAACACAGTGCCTACGGTCAACCTCCTAGCACCCTACACCAGCATACAACATACTCATTCCGCTATCCAGTAAGCCAACAACAACAAGCCCCATCCGAGAAATATATACTAATATACGTGAATTATTTGTGCTTTTGTTTGATTTGTAAGTTTGATAGATTTAGATTGTTATTGATCTATTTTGTTGGATCATTTATGATTTATTTAGCATTTGATTTGATGAATCTTTCTATTTAGCATTTGATTTATTTGTGATTTTGTTCGATTTTATTTTAAATTTTGATTCAATTTTTTTTTGCCAGTGATCAACCTTTGACAGAGTGCAATTTGATATTTGCTCTTTAAAAATTTATGTTTACAAATGATTTACAAGTAGTTTTGTTTAGAATTAGAAAATGCCCATGAAATAAAGTAGATCATGCCCATTAAAGGCCCAAATCATAGACCAAACCGAACCAAACCGAATCTAGTTTGGCTTGGTCTGGTTCGGTTTGGATATTTTGCAGTTTGGTTCGGTTCGGTTTCAAAACCCAATTTGGTTTGGTTTGGTTTCTGAAAAAAGCTCAATAAACCAAACCAAACCAGACCATGCTCACCCCTAGCTGCTACTTCTTTTCACCAACTTATCATTATGTCAGCCCCCACATCAGCTACACCTCCATCAAACCCTTCAACCATTACTACACCCCCATCCCTTCTTCTCATCCAACAACCACCATCACCATCACCATCATCTTCAAACCTAAACTCCCAGCCTATGAGCTCCATTACCCTAAAATCCCAACCTACCACAACCACCTATACCAGCACCTCTATTAAACCAACCAACCATTCTTGCACCCCGCCCCCTTCTCATCAGATCGCCATTATCACCACCATCCCTAAATTCCAATCCTCAGCCTACAAACCCAATCACCATAGAGCCTTTAGCCGTCCTGCAAATCCCATTGCCTCATACCAGCACCAACACCACTTGTTCCATCACATTCCACCCCAGTTAACCCACCACATTTACTTGACCGTTAAATAGTCCTGGTGCTTCGAAGCGGGAGAATGTTCTAGTGGCTTTTTCCTCAAACCAAGACACCTATTCTCGCGACTAGTCGGTGAAAGGGAACTCACGGCCTTAATCATCTACTCACAATAGTGTAGACTTCGAACGCTTTGCATACACCTGCGTCGAGGCCTTCGGCGACAGGGTGACATACTGGATCACCTTCAACGAGCCCCATAACTTCGCCGTGTAGGGTTACGACATGGGCGTTCAAGCTCCTGGGAGGTGCTCCATCCTCTCGCATATGTTCTGCAGAGAGGGCAAGTCCTCGACTAAACCCTATCTAGTAGCACACAACATCCTCCTTGCGCATGCGGCCACCTTTCGGACATACTGTCGACTCTGAAAATAGGTTCCGGATCGGCACCTCAAGAAAAGGTGAAAGATAGAATGGGGGAAAAGGGGGGAGTGAATCAGAACACACTCGAAAAGCGGTAAAAAGTCCTCACCTCGGGCCCACACTCACATTGATTCCCGAACTTTCATCTTACGGTGTTGCTCGAGCACCGGAGATGGTTCGGGTCATGTGGGAGGAGAGTGAGGAGGAGATGAAATTAGAACATGAATAAAAAGGTGGTCACCAGGAGCCGCGGGCTCTGCTTTATGGAATAGAAACCAGATTAAGTTGAATTTGACCGTGTGTATCTTAGCGTGGGAGATTGGGATGTGGGTTCAACCTTCTTCTTCTTCGGCCGGCCGATGAAGAAGAGTCCAACCAGTGCTAGCTTGATGTATTTGTGCAACTAGAAGACAATAAGACAAGAAAACAAGTGAAGAAGGATTAGAACTGAGTGAAGTGTAGTAACTTGTAAAAACAATAACATAAACGACAACTGGAAACAAACTCACCGGATTCGGGGTTAGCCCTAACCCCTTTTTCTTGGTTTTCTATGATATATGAAATGATGCAAAACTGAATAAAAATTATGCTTAAATATGAACTAAATGATTTTAATGAAGAGTTAGCAAAGATATTATGAATGGTTAAAGACAACACAACTCAGGCAAAGTGGCAACCGGGTTGGACAGATTCAATGTAAACTGCGCGACTCTGATGCAGAGACCGCAGTGGACAACACCAATGTCAGAATCAAGTTTCATTTGTTTGAAAATAAAGAGGACTCACCGAGGGTGGTTTTTTATTAACACAACTTTACATGAATCTTATGATAAATCATCTTAATTTACCTGATAAGCCGGATCTTGAACAGTGAAGTTATGGAAACTCCCAGCACAATGTTGATGTAGAATGTGCTATAGACACCACAGATATCTTAATTGAATGATTCTTGTTGGAGATAAAATAAAACTCACCGGGGAACAATTTTTATGAAGGATGTATAGGCTTAATCCACCATTAAATATACTGAAATTGACTGAGAAAATGATGACTTAAAAGAGAAGACTTCGGATCTGTCTGTGCAGCGCCGGTGTTGAAGCCGTAACAAGACAAGGGAATGTCAGAATTGATCTCAGTTTGTTGGACACGAAATATATCTTGACGAATCGTACTTATTTTGAAGGAAGTCAGGCCGGAAAATGACTATAAAGATCTGTAGAAGCCAATGATCAGCAGTGCAGCACGTTGGAGCATAGACCGGCTTCTTCTTCACTTTGGAATGATCTCCGGGCACCGGGATGAAGAGAGGATGATTTGGGAAGGTTGGGATGATCCAAGGGTGGCTGGAAGACGAGGATAAGAGTGTTGGATGATGGGTATGCCCTTCTTAGGTCGTTCATATGAGTCTCCCTTTATAGGGGATGAAAAACAGGTCAAAAAATAGCAAGTTTTGATACATCCGACCATAGGTTGGATTTCCTTCAATTAATGTTGCTAATTTTCATCCTGAGGCATCTAGAAACTTACCCAAATGATTGAGAGTGATTGGAAATCGTGGATCACCTTTCCTATGTTCAAAATATGTCTCCACTTGAAGAGGAAACAAATCTGGTCCAAAAATAGCAAGTTTTGATGTATAAGACAACAAGTTGGATTGCCATCATTTGATGATGCTAATTTCAACCATGAAGCTTGAAAATACTTTACCAAGTGATATTGAGGTGGAAAAAGGAAGGTAAGGTCATGAATTTATCATAAATGTGCCTAATGGGCTGGGCTTGCATGCAATTGGGCTTGATCGGTGCTGCGTGAGGATAGAACTGCGTATCTTACTTCCAAAGGGCACTGCAGACAAATGGGAGATCAGAATTGAATGCCGTTTGTTGCAATGGAAAGATAACTCAGAGAATAAGATTATTAATGTTGAATAATTTTTAAATAGACGTCCATATAATCCTTTGAAAAATTTCCAAATAGAGGATATGTTGGGAAAAGCATAATTTGGCACACCACCAAGAGTTTCTTGTTCGGCAAACACGGATTTGATTAGAAATTAGCAAATAATCCTCATATTTACAATAAGCACCTCGGCTCATCCAAAAGGGTGGTTCATCATGATTTTGATGGTCTAAAAGAGATGTTGCAAATGGAATAATGGTTTAAGCTACAAATAAGGCCAAATTGGCGTGTCTACACGTACCAGCGCCATTTCAAGGTGAGCCATCCACAAAGCCTGAGGTACAAGGTTTGGATCCGTGACAAAAGATAAAGTAAAATGATAGGTTGGTTCTTGTGTAGAAGTCTCAAGGGGGGTTCGTCGGCATAGCTCTAGACTCCAAATGGTATGAACCAGCGAGCGGGAATCACAGAGATATCGCTGCCGCACACAGAGCCATGGACTTCAAGCTGGGATGGTAACTACCCTAGCTATGACGTTAACACTAGATGATAATACAAGAGGAAAATAACTAGCTGGGGGCGCAAACAGAGTCTAAAAATTTGAATTTCTTATGGTTATTCCGATAGTTTATTAAAAATAGAATAGGATTCAGTCAACGTTATATTCATTTTATTTCTTTGATAAAATTTTAATATGGTTCTTTGAAGTTAATTTTATCATAAAACAAAAGTAGATAAATTATAAAAATTGTGGTATATAAAGTGTTAATAAAAGTACAAATAAAATCTTAAAGTTAGTATATCAGTTGTTTATAGTTAATAATATTAATTAACTTATTTTTATTTATTTTTAAAATTGACAAATTTTTATTCTGGTAGTAGAAGTAAAATTAGAGTGAAATGGAAATTACATAATTTTAATTTAATTAATCACTTAAACTCTTTTGAAATCAAAGTAACAAATAGTTCTAGCACCAAATCCAGTGCCCCGGCCCTTTGCAACCCTAAATTAATCCAAGGTGGCACTTGTTTTGGCTTAAATTACAAATTATTTAAAATTTATGTCTAACTTGGAGGAGGAACAAGTAGAAGAACCATTGTCAGGTATGACTTATGACTTATTGAATCATTTAGATAAGATGCCAACCCATATTTCTATACTTGAATTGATTAAGAGATTAAAGGTACACCAGGAGATTCTACATCAGTATATGCAAAAGGTTATGGTGAATGAAGATCTCCCACCTGAGAAAATCACCATTGTGTTGACCCATACAAGGGAACACCTAATGCTCACTTTCTCTCATGAAGAATTGGCAGATCCAGAAGTCAGGAGATATGCTTTACATATGGTTGTTATCATCTCTAATGTTGAAGTAAAATCTTGTTTAGTTTACACTAGAGCTTCCATCAACATTATGCTGCCAGAGACCTTGCAGTTATGTGGCATTTATGAATAAGAAAACAAGCCATCTTGTAAAATGGTGACAACCTATGATAACTCCAAGAAGTTTGCATGTGGGGTGGTCACCTTAGAGGTAAGACATGGGTCATGTACTGCTACTACTAATTTTCATATACTAGAGTTGGATCCAACTTTTCAGGCTATACTTGGAAGGCCATACCTAGAAGCAATAGGGGTTGTGGCTTCAACAAATTGCCAATGCATAAAGTTTTCTTTTAAAGGACAAGTGGTTAAAGTGACTAACATGCCTATAAGGGACGAAGTAAACAATGCTTCATTTACATCGCCCCTAGGATTACCCATACAGCCCCGGATCTCAATGTGAGAATTCTAAAAGTTAAATGTATGAATGTCTCTCTGCCAGACACTGTGGAATGGCGGATGATGATGAAAATTGTGCTATTACCCTAGAAAAGGTTTGGGCAAGGATTTTCAAGGAATTACTCAACCGATTGAAACTGTGAAAAGGCCATGTAGGTAGGGGTTGGGATATGAAGAGAACTTCATCCTGAGGAGGATCATCTAGCCAAGATATGCCATGGGACTTCAAGCATTCTTCATCAAAGGGGAGACCATGATGATGGCTGAGGGTGACAAAGAACCAACCATAGCTATCAAGAGGAGGAAAGCTTTAGATGAAAAAGAAAACCTAAAAGATTTATACTTGTCATTGACTCGTCTATTCTCAACCGAGGAAGAGCACCAAAAACCACTCAAGGGTAGAGCAATCTTAGATCATCCTATTAAGCAAAACACTACCCAAGTCAAAACTATTCCACAAGGCCCTTATCCAACAATTACATATTTTAAAGACCTCATGCCATTGTTCTTAGATCTTTTGGATGGGCTTCCTAGCACACTTTCTTTCACTAAACCATCATGGCCAACAACTCACTTTGGGCCCATTCAATTTTCAATCCATCCTGGGTTCATAGGCCCATTCGAGCCTTCTATTCTTACTGGTTATGTTTGCCCATTTAATTCCCTTGTTAGCTTTAGGACTAAGGGTCCTTTCTAGCATAACCACTATGGACCCACATGCCCATCCATATCTAGAACTAGGTCCACGTACCCATTCACATTTATCATCGATTTTGAGCCCTTATGTCCATTTTTATCATCATTGGGCCTATGAGCCCTTTTTTTACTTTATTTTTTAAAAAAATTCTTTATTTATTTTGTCGACATTAGGTAAGTCTCAAGTCATTTTGACTCATCCTGTCTTTTTGCTCAAAAATCTCAAAAAAATGTCTTCACTGAAACTCACATTTCCATCGAGGAGACATCTTTACTTATCCCAGATGGTGCTCCCAATCAGGGATCCCTCTTCTCTGAATCATTGATCTATTTACTCGATCCTCCCTCCACTATAAATACCATCTTTCCAGCTTTGTCTTCAGTAGGTCAGGTTAGGTTAGGAAATAGGAAAGTCAGAGATAAACGAGTTCCGACCAAATATTTGCAACAAATGGCACAGAAATGCAAAGAGTGTGCAAGGCTGCCTAACTTTCTAAAGAATGCTATCCAGCTGGATGAAATCCGATATGAGGATGAGGATAACATTAGATCATACCTTGGGAGTATATGACGTTGTATCAGAGAAGGATCCTGAATCTGAGAAGAAATTGAGGACTTGGCTGATGTATATGCATCTAGACTTAGCAGATTTGAAGAACCATCAACCACAGGGAATGAACTAACCAATGAACTAAATTTAGGAACCTTGGAAGATCCTAAGATTGTTCTCATTAGTGCAAACCACACTCCCTTAGAGAAACAATGTTTGATCAAAGTTTTGAAGGAATATAAGGACACATTCGCATGGATGTATGAAGACATGTCGGGATTAGATAATTCATTGGTTGAACATAGATTGACTCTAAAACCTGGAACTACCCTAGTTAAGCAAAAGCTTAGGAGATTCCACCCTAACATTGCACTCAAAATGAAAGAAGAGGTGGACAAATTACACCAAGAAAAATTTATTAGAGTCGTCCTTTATCTGTAATGGGTGTCTAACATAGTCCCTATTATGAAGAAGGGTGGACGAGTTTGGATTTGCATAGATTTCAGGGACTTGAACCGAACGTGTCCTAAAGATGATTTTTCTTTGCCTCATATTGATGTATTGGTTGATAACACATCCGGGTATGAAATGCTCTCATTCATGGATGGTTATTATGGATACATTCAGATCTAGTTAGTCAAAGAGGATCAAGAGAAGACCTCATTCACTACACCTTAGAGAACATATTGCTATGTTGTTATGCCTTTTGGGTTGAAGAATGCTGGTGCTACATATCAGAGGGCTATGATCACTATCTTCGATGATAAGATGCACACCCTTGTAGAGTGTCGAGTCTGAAAATTCGACGGGGGCCTCTACTTTTCAGGAAAGTCTGTGAATCCGGATCGTCACCTCAAGAGGGGATGAGAAAGAAAGGAAGAAAGGACGGAAAGCAACTCTCACCTCGGTCCCACACTCACATTGATCCCCAAACTTTCATCCCTTAACGTCGCTCGATCACCAAAGAGACGGTTCGGGTCATGTGGGAGGAGGATAAGAAGTAGAATATTAAGACATGTGGTCGCCAGGAACCGTGGGTTCTGATTTATGAAATAAAGATTGACCATGTGTACCTTAGCGTGAAGAGTGTGGGTCAAAGCTTCTCCTTCTTTGGCTGACCGATGAGGAAGAGTCCTCAACGTGTAGGTGCTTGATTTTCTATGCAAATAGACAAAAAAATAAGTAAAAAGGACAATTAGAACTAAACAAAGTGGAGTATATGTAAGAAAAATGACATAAAATACACAACTGACTAGAAACTGACCGGATTTGGGTTATCTCTAACCCCTCTTTTTTTATTTTTAGGATTAACAGACTAAAAATATTGAAAAAAATGTAAAAAACTAATAGGAGGATGGAGAATCAAGAAACAAAGATATAGGAAAAAGAACAGAAAGATTATGATTAGAATAGAGAGAGATATGGCCAAATTTGGGTTGTCGAAAAAGCCAAGCAACAGTCCAGGATCAGCCAGGCACGACTTTGCTTCTGCACTCGCCACGAACAACCCTGACCACGGAATCATGTGCCGTCTATTGAAAACTGAAGAAGACTTGGAGATGAAGAATTTTTATGTTGAGAGCTCGGGCAGAATACGTCCACACACAACTGTAGAAGCCGAAGAAGAGAGACCTAGCAGATCACCTGCAGACTAGCCTTCCCCTCTTTTGAACCGACTTTTCTCTCTCTAAAAACTTGAAATTCTCATTCTAAAAATCACAAAATGGATTCAGGAGGGAGCTTAGACATCTTGAGATGCCCGGGGGGATGTGTACATGCCTCTGGAATGATCAAAATCGGCCTCAATTTATAGGAGAACGACCGTCGCAATCCAAGCTAAAAAATAAAGTACCTTGCGCCCTACCCCAGGGCGCATGCACCCTGGTGCAGGGTGCATGCACCCCACTTAGGGGTGCATGTGCCTCCCAGTGGGGATGCATCCTATCCACTCAAAAATTTTGGTCTGATTCGGTCGAAAAATTTGATCCGATCCGTTCAGAGGTAGAGTCCCGATTGAAAACTGGTTCCCTCGTGCCCTCGATCGGGGGCACAAGGCCACGTGCCTCGGGGGCAGGGTGCATGGCCACGTGCCCTGGGTCCAGGGCGCATGGCCACGTGCCATGGGGTGCCCTGGGACCAGGGTGCATAGGACTATTTCTGTGCGTCATTCTTTCGGAAGCCATTGCGAACACTCCCGAACTCGGAATTTAACACCGTTTGTTGCGTTGGAAAGATAACAGGCCAAAGAAGCTCTATATAGCATTGGATCAGCCATAAAACCTTCCAAAACTTCATAATTTTATCCGGAAGTTAGGACAGTGAACAAAAGATCTGATACTGGTCGAAATGACTCCGACGACCAATCAGAAAGACACGGCATGAATCAAAACTTGTTCCGTGTGTGAATCTGACCATAACCTTCAATGCATGATCATTAGGCATTGGTCATTCAACCAATTTCCGTGTTTACACGATTTACATGTGGCTTTCGCTCGAAAATTATGGCTTTGTACGAAAAACTTCAGAAAACACCTGATTTCACTCGGCGAAGCTCCAAAGGAACTTTAAAGGCCCGATATTATTCTAAGATTAATCACACATGTTACCCTATAAAACATTAATGCATAAAATACATATTAAATGAACTTAACATAACTAGGTGACAGATGGTAGGAGTGATGTGAAGTGCAAAATGGAATGTTGGTGATGATGTGAGATTGATGTGAAACTGAGTGAAGTCTCAGGCATGGTTTATCAACTTGCATCGACTGCCTGATTCATCAGCATCTCTGGTCCATCCTTGTCTTGCCTTTTGACAGAATACAACATCATGATAATGTTCAACTGGGTGGCGCTTCCTCTCTTTTCACCACAGGGTTGGCATGACATTCCTTTGGGAACATTCACCTGTTAGGACTTAAAAGGTTGCCTGCACTTTTTTGATTAGTACCCAATAGACGAAATTGTCATATGAAGCATATTTTTCCGGAAATGGATAATTGAAGTTTTTACTATTAGAACCATCATTTGGAGGTCAAAAACAATGTTTTTGATGATGGTTCCTTTAGCAAAAATGTCATTTTAAACATCATGAACAATTTCTGATTTTTTTGAGATTTCTCTGAAATTTTTTTTTGTCTATGTGCCCCCGATCGGGACACGTGCCCATGCGCCCTGGGGTGGGGCACCTGGACATGTGCCCCCAAATGAGGGCACATGCGCCCTGAGGCTTTTTTTTGCAAAATATTGTACCTGATGGCCCTTCTCTTTCGCTTCTCCAGCTCCTAAAAACACTTAATAAAGATGATTAAATATTCATCATAATTCATCCCTTTGCCTGTATATCGTTTGCCTTGATTTTAAGTCAAAGGAAGGAGCCTTCTTAACTAGGTAGAATAAAATAAATGACTTAAATGAAATGGTGGTAAGGGTTGAGAGAACTTACCTACCATGGTGAGAATCCTCTCCTCTCTAGCATTGAAATAACTGAAACACTTGATAGAAGGAGATTAGATCTTCACCATGACTCATCCCTTTACCTATTACGGTCAAATTTTGACTTAGGTCAAAGGGACGAGCCTTCTTAACAAGGTAATTAAAGTCAGAAATGAAAATGCATGCAGTAACAGAAATATGCAAGATAGAAAAATAAACATGGATGCAACTAAGGCAATGATCATGACTGAGCCAAAATGCATTTTTTTGGGTTTTCTTTGAAATGAATTTTTTTTGGATTTTCAAAATGTTTAATTTTTTTTGGAGTTTTGAAATATGCAATATTTTTTTGATTTTTTGAAATATTCATTTTTTGGGTTTTTTGAAATATTCATTTTTTTGTTTTTTAAAATTCGTTTTTTTGGGTTTTTGAAATATTCATTTTTTTGGGTTTTTTGAAATATTCACCTTCTTTTGGATTTTTGAAATATTCACTTTTTGATTTTTGAAATATTCACTTTTTTGTGGAGAAAATGCTTATATTTGAGATAGTTCATCGGTATTTGAAGTTTGTTAAGACTCAAGTGGTAGATACCATGTGCAAAATCAAGTTCCCTACCTAGAATCCTTTTAACCTTTTTTCTTTGATCGGCTTGGATTCCACCTGGATTTGGTCGGTTTACCCTACCCAAGGGGTTTAAGGAGGAAGAGTATAGAGGAAGTCCTTGATAGGGTTTGGAGATGTTGAAAGGGATTTCTCTACTCTCACTCAAATTGCCCATTGGGGTTCGGCCTCTTTGGGTCTTTCCTATTTTTTTGCTCTTTACTATGTGGCACATATTTAGACAGGTTTTTGACTCATGGGGACATTGCCCATCTTTTAATACCTTTTGCCTTGACTATCATTCTGGGTACTCATTCAGATAGGTTGATCATTTTTCTTTTTTCTAACCTAAGGTGTTCATTGCCGATCTTTTGGCACCCTTTTGCACCCTCCAAGACGGCCTCCTACTAGGGTGGCGAGTGTTTTCGATACTACCCCTCTCTAATCTTCTCACCCTATCTTGGACCGAGTAGAAGAGAATAGGGTAAGGGTACTTCTTCCATTTCTAGATTTCTGCCTTGCCTTTCGCAAGTGTCAGGTTGTCTGGATTCTAGGATCGGGAGGTGTTGTGTGTGTAGGATGGTACCTACCCTTGACTTCTCACGAACAACCTAGGATCGATGACTTGATATTATACCAATGGTTTCTCCATTTTTATGAAAAGTACTTTTTGAGGTAAACTCCATTCCAAGGATGATTCAATTTTTCTCTATCTGCATTAGTCAATTCATATGCATTGCCTGGATACTTTTTAGTGATTACAAAAGGCCCTTCCCAGTTAGGTTGCAATTTGAAGCGGGGACCCCCTGGCTTAACGAATATGCGTTTGACTACCATCTCACTGATTTCGAACTTTCTCTCGACCACCCTCTTTCGATAAAACCTTTTAAGTCTATTCTGATAAGTCCGAGCATGCTCGGCAGCGGCTAGCCTTCTTTCATCCAAGAGTTCAAGCTGTGCAAGGAGAGATTCTCTTCTCTCATCAACAGGAATATCCCTGTTGAGCTGAACTCGGAGAGATGGAAGTAATACTTCGTAGGGGACCACTGCTTCCATCCCATATGCCAAAGTATACGGGGTTTGTCCAATGGGAGTCCTTTAGAAGTACGATAAGCCTATAGAGCATCTACAAGCTTATCAGGCCAGCCGGCAAACTTGCTAGACTTACAAGATTTCTTGATGATTTTGATTAAGGTTTTGTTGGTGGCTTCTGCTTGACCATTGCCTTGAGGATAGTATGGTGATGAATGATGCAATGAAATGCGATACCTGTTGCAAAGATCACACAGATCTCGAGAGAGAAATTGTGGTCCACTATCGGTGACAATGTCGCTGGGGATCCCGAACCTTACAACGATGTTGCGCTTGATGAAGGAGCAAACTGTTGTCGCTTTAATCTCCACGAACGCTTCTACTTCAGCCCACTTTGTGAAGTACTCCATTGCCTTCAGAATGAATGATTTTGAGCGCATTTCAGATTTGAGGTCACTCAAGGGGCCAATGATATCAAAAGCCTACATGGCGAAGGGCCATGGGGCATGAATTGGATGAAGGGAAGATGAGGGAGAGTGAATCTTGTCGGCATGGAGTTAACATGAATGATAGTGTCGGACAAAGATGGAGCAGTCTTCTTCTAGAGTTGGCCAAAAATACCTTTATCGGATGATTTTCTTAGCAAGGGCTTAGGCATTCACATGACCACCACAAACTCCAGAATGTGCTTCCTTTAGCACCAACTCTGCTTCATCTTCATCAAGACATCTAAGTAAGATTCCACTTAGGCTTATTTTGTAGAGCACTCCTCCTAGGATTGTATACCTCTGGGATACTCTTCTAATTGCCTTCTTTTCTTTGGTGGTTGATCCAGGCTGATATGACTGATCTTGGAAATACCTTGCAATCTCGTCATACCAAGGTTTCTCACCTTCTTCTAATTCTTCCAACTAAAATTAAGGAGATTTCTTTTTTGTGTTCCAAGTATTCCTTTCTGTTAAACTTCTCCTTAACCTTCAAAAAATATCCATCCTCAATTGCTGGAATTGACCTCATACAGATGTGAATAGTTCGCACTTGCCTACCTAGCGGGACAGATAAAGATGAAGCTAGTGAAGCTTGTCGACTCCAGAAACGTGTTCCAGGTCGGCACCTCAAGAGAAGGTGAAAGATGGAATAGGGAAAAAAGGAGTGATTCAGAAAACACTCGGAAAGCGGTAAAAACTCATCACCTTGGTCCCACACTCACATTGATCCCCGAACTTTCATCTCACGGCATCGCTCGAGCATCGGAGACAGTTTGGGTCATGTGGGAGGACAGTGAGGAGGAGAATAACTTAGAACATGATAAGAGAAATTGTGGTCGCCAGGAGCTGCGGGCTCCGCTTTATGTAATGGAAATAGAAAGAAATTGACCGTGTGTACCTTAGCGTGGGAGAAAGGGATGTGAGTTCAACCTTCTTCTTCTTCGGCCGGCTGATGAAGAAGAGTCCACAACCAATGCTAGCTTGATCAACCTGTGCAACTATAAAAATAAACCAAGTGAAAGAAATTGATTAGAACTATGGGAAGTGTAGAAACTATAGAAGAAGAGATGAAACAAAGGAGCAATTGGAATAGAACTCACCGGATTGGGGCAAGCCCTAATCCCTTTTTTGTATTTTTTAATTATGTAAAAATGATGAAAATGAAGTAAAAAATGTTCTAATACAGTAAATAAACTGAATGAAACTAGTTAAGAAGGACTTATGAAGTGTGTGGCTTAAGTTGAAGCCAAGTTGTTTGAAGAAGGCCGGTTCAAGTAGCTTTGCACCCTTCTGGCGCGACTTTGGTGCAGAGAATGTAATAGACAGCACCAATGTCAGAATTGAGTGCCATTTGTCTTAAAATAAAGATAACTTACCAAGGGATATTTTATATGAAGACAAGTTTTCTTTAATCTTATGATAAGTAATCTGAATTTTCCTGATAATCCGGATCTTGGACAATGAAGTTCTGGAAACTTCCAGCACAATGTCGATGTAAGACATGCTATGGGCACCACAGATATCCGAATTGAATAATTATTATTTTAAATAAAAGAGGACTCACAGAGTAACAATTTATATGAATAATGTATAGGCTGAATACACCATTAAATGTACTTAAATTGACTGAGAAGATGATGACTTAGAAGAGAAGACTTCGGATCCGTACGTACAAGACCGGTGTTGAAGCCATAACAAGCTGAGGGAATGTCAGAATTGATCTATGTTTGTTGGATATGAAATATATCTTGATGAAACACACTTATTATGAAGTAAGGGAGGCTGTAAAATGACTATAAAGATCTGTAGAAGCCTATGATCAGAAGTGCAGCATGTCGGAGCATAGACCGGCTTCTTTTTCACTTTGGGATGATCTCCGGGCACCGGGACAAAGAGAGGACGATTTGGGGAGGTTGGGATGAGACAAGGGTGGATGGAGGGTGAGGATAAGAGTGCTGGAGGATGGGTATGCCCTTCTTAGGTCGTTCATATGAGTCTCCCTTTATAGGGGATGAGAACAGGTCAAAAAAATAGCAAGTTTTGATACATCCGACCATAGGTTGGATTTCCTCCATTTAATGTTGCTAATTTTCATCCTGAGGCATATAGAAACTTACCCAAATGATTGAGAGAGATTGGAAACCGTGGATCACCTTCCCCATGTTCAAAATATGTCTCCACTTGAAGAGGAAACAAATCTAGTCTAAAAATGGCAAGTTTTGATGTATAAGACAACAAGTTGGATTGCCATCATTTGATGATGGTAATTTTGACCATGAAGCTTCCAGATGATATAAAAAGTGATATGGAGGAGGAAAAAATAAGGTAAGGTCATGAATTGATCAGATATGTGCCCAATGGGATGGGCTTGCATGCAATTGGGCTTGATCGGTACTGCGTGCGGACAGAACTGCGCATCTGACTTCCAAAAAATGCTGCAGACAAATGGGAGATCAGAATTGAATACCGTTTGTTTCAATGGAAAGATAACTCAGAGAATAAGATTATTCATGTTGAATACTTTTTCATTATACGTTCATATAATCCTGTGAAAAATTTCCAAATAGAGGATATGCTGGGAAAAGCATAATATGGCACACCACCAAGAGTCTCTTGTTCGGTAAACACGGATTTGATTAGAAATTAGAAAATCATCCTCATATTTCCAATTAGCACCTCAGCTCATCCAAAAGGGTGGTTCATCATGATTTTGATGGTCTAAAAGAGATGTTTCCAATGGAATAATGGTTTAAGCTCTAAATAAGGCCAAATTGGCGTGTCTATAGCTTGCCTCGCCTTGATGTCAGCTTTGCAAGGGAATGGCATGTAGCGTAACGAAGTAAAATGTAGAGAAAGCATAGCAAAGAGAGATGGATTTTAGTGGAATGTAGTGGAGAAAAATGGTGATGGACTAAAAAGGTGGCATCAAGGTGTAGATATAGACACGCTCAACGACCAGATTCAGCAAGACGAATCTCCTCAAGTCTCCTAGTTAACCGCCATGTTTCATCAAGTCTTCCTTTGTTCGATTGGTAAGAGATGTACCGTTGGCACGAGAGAAGAATAGCCAACCCCCAACGCGGTGGGGAGTCCCCGAAACATGGGTTCGTAGGTTCATCATCAGTCGGTAACCCGATCTTTGCGGTGTTCCTGTACTGTGATGGGCTAAAAATTTTTAAAAGGAGATTTGTTTTGAAAAAGTAAAAGAATATCAATCGAGCACATTCAGGCTCTTAGATTCATTTAAGTCTTCCAAGAGACAAGATTTGATTCAGAATGGAATAATCTCAGAATCAGAAAGGCAAATGTTGAAGCACAGACCGTGAAGATAGTGACGATGCAAGTTTTGATCAAATAGAAGACCCTTGGCGGGATAAGTTGACTGCCATGGTGGGATAAATAGCAAGAAGGTTGTTGCAGTGGCCACAATGGTGAAAGAAATGAAGGAGTTGAAGGCACAAGGTGATTACCGAACATGATGGGATTAACAGACACGGTGGGATATTAGAAGGGTCGGTGGGACTAGAGAACACAGTGGGATTAGAAAACACGGTGGGGTTTAGAATGATCAAAATTAGGATAAAATATTTAGAGACTAAGGTGAGAAGGTGAAGATTTTAAGAGAATGTATGCAATGATCATGAAAAATGCAATGCAACTAATACTATATGATGCATGCTGGGCTCAAGAAAATAAAAAAAAACTTGTCTAACAATTAGTTGAAGATATAGATTGTCTATGAGGTCAGGATACCCATTCGGGAACCATCGTCCCTCACTGCACAATTTTGGCTTATCCGTGAGCACAAAGAATGACCCGACCGTCGTGGATTTTGATGAAGGGGATCTCGGGCCTGGTCTTCTTTGCATTCACGGTCTTCAACATCAATGCATAAAATAAATAGTAATGCACCTAATATATGCTAAGAAAGGAAATGATAACGGTGAGTTTGCAATGTGATGACATGCATTCTCACAAAAGAGTTCATGTGTCCTAATGAGGACACAGAGCAAAAGCTTCTCGGCAAAGTTGAGGCCGAGGTTATGATGACACCTCCTCCTGAGAATCCTCAGGGGAGGGAAGTGGTGAGCATTGACTTATTGAAATTTTGAAAAAAAGGCTCCTCGGCAAAGTTGGGGCCAAGGTCATGGTGACACCTCCTCCTAAGAATCCTTGGGGGAGCGAAGTGGCGAGCATCGCCTTGCTATGCAGTTCTCCTCATTTGTTCTTCGTGCCTGAAACACTCAAAAAAGGAGATTAGAATGACAAGATGGCTTATCCCCCTTGCAAGTTGCAATCTGCGTTGACCTTTGTCAAGTGGTGTAAAGTTTTTCTTGTGCCTGAAACACTTAGAAGGAAGAGATTAGAACAACAATGCGGCTTATCCCCTTTGCAAGTTGCAGTATGCCTTGACCTTTGTCAAGGGGTATAAAGTTTTTCTTGTGCCTGAAACACTTAGAAGGAAGAGATTAGAACAACAATGCGGCTTATCCCCTTGCAAGTTGCAGTATGCCTTGACCTTTGTCAAGGGGTAATAGCCTTCTTAAGGGTGTAAAAAAAGAAAGCAGCAAATACGCAATGAAAAACATGAATGTAAAGACAAGAATTCAAACCAAGCATGGTGAAATATATTATTTTTTTTGTTTTGAAAATTCTATTGGAATTTGACAAAAAAGTTTTATGAAATTTTTTTTTTGGATTTTGAAAATATTCATTTTTTTTTGTTTTGAGATTTTTTTTTGAAGTTTTGAAGATATTCAACTTTTTTTGGAGTATTTTTTTGAAAATATTATTTTGTTTGGAGAGAAAAATCAGTATTGACACAAGTTCTCATCACTTGATTGTTTTTTTAGGTTCGTTGGTAGACACCATGTGCAAAATGGGGTTCTTGCCCAGAATCTTTCCAACCTTCAACCTTTGATCGGCTAGAGTTTAGCTTTGATTTGGTTGGTTCACCCACACCTTGGGGGTAAGAATGAAGAATTGAGGGAAAGTCCTTGATAGGCTTTGGAGATGTCGAGAGGGATTTCTCTACTCACACCCAATTGCCCATTGGGGTTCGGCCTCTTCGGGTCTTTTCTTCTTTATCGACAAACCTATTTTTGTGGCACACATTCGAACATGTGCTTTGTCCTGTGGGGTCATTGCCCATCTTTTGGTGCCTTTTTTCATTTTCTGCATTTTTGGGTACTCATTCAGACAGGCCCATATTTGTTTAAACCTATGGGGATCATTGCCCATCTTTTGGCACCCTTTTTTTTATTTGAGAAGTTGGACCTTCTGAGACGGCCTCCTACTAGGGCGGCGGATGCTTTCGATACTCTCCCCCTCTAATTCCCTTCACCTATCTTGGACCGAACAGAAGAGAGTAGGGTGAGGGTTTTCCTTCCACCTCTAAGCCTTGCCTAGCTTCTCTCAGGTGTTGGGTCATCCGGATTCCGGGATCGGGATGTGTTGTGTGTAGAATGGTATCTACCCTCGACTCCTAGACAACAACCTAGGACATGTTGACTCAAGTCATACTGGTAGTTCTCTCCATTTTCGAGGTAGATTATATTCCATAGGTGAATCAATTGTTTGCATGCCTTGCAATGTAAAGAATTTGTTTAATAAAAACAAGGTAGCTACAAATATCATCAATCATGAATTTCTCTCAATTAAAATTGTCATGTGAAATTCAAAATCATTTTTTTTAAAATATTGCTTTGCAGATGACATAATGATGATGAATGCAATTTCATGTAATACCTGAGAGAAGAAGAAGTTCATTGCTGATGACCGCTTTGCTTGTGCTTGCTTTGCCTTGTCTGCCATGCCTTGCCTTGCCTTGCCTTGCCCAACTGCTTCCATTGTTGATATGCATCGTATTGCATTGGATTGAAGATCCATAGTCATATGATGAAGTGAAAGATGTGGAGGATCTGATTTAGCATGGCGGAGTCAAAATTAATGATGTAAAAGGCAAAGATTGTGGTATCACCCAGAAAATTTCTCTACCCTTGATTTTTATTGAAAGTAAAACTTGGAAAAAGAAAGAGAATTCAAAAAGGAAAGAAACATGCTTGGAAACAAAAGTGAGTTAAAATGGGCTTTTGGGCCCGTGAGTTGAAAGTGGGCTTGAAGGCCCAGGAGTAGTCAGAATCAAGAGGCACGTGAGCCCAAGATTTGAATGTGGGCTAGAGAGGCCGGTTGATGTTGATGGGCATAAGGGCCCGATTGGAGGTTGAGCCCGAGGGACCCAATGAAAAGAGTGGGCACATGGACCCGATTTAAATGGTTGGGAGCAAGATTGTGATTTGTGATGGGCTCGCTGGCGCCATTGAAGAGTATGGGTGCGTAATCCCAAAGTTGAAGAAGTGGGGGCACGGGGGCCCGATTTCGAAGAAGTTTCGGCATGCAGGCCTGATTGTGAAGAAATGAGGGCATACAGGCCCGAAGTTGAAGAAGTGTGGGCATGTGTGCCCGAGTTTGTTGGAAGGTGGGCACGTGGGCCCGATTTAGAAGAAATTTGGGCACATGGGCTCGGTTGTAGAAAAACATGGGCATGTGAGCCAGGTTGAGGTGAATTGCGGGCACATGGGCCCGATTTAGAAAAATTAAGGGCACATGGGCTCAATTGGGAAGAATTATGGGCACGTGGGCCCGATGGAAGGAAAGGGGCAGATAGGCCCAGTTGGGGAAAAGGGGCATATGGGCCCAGTTGATGGAAAGGGGCATGCAAGCCCGATTGATTAAAAGGGGCACGTGGGCCCAGTTGAAGAAAAGGGGCATAAAATCCAGTTGATGAAGAGGGGCACATGGGCCCAGTTGGATAAAGGGGGTGTGTGGGCCCGGCTGATGGAAAGGGGCACATGGGCCTAGTTGATGAAAAGGGGCATAAGGGCCCAATTGAGTGGGATGGGGTGTGGGCCATGGCCCTAAAATTGATGGATTTTGGACCCATGGGCCTGATTGATGGTTGTAAGAAGGATAAAGAAAGGGCAGTGGCCCTAAGATTGAGGAATTGTAGGCCCATGGGCCCGATGGTTGATTTGGAGGAGAATAAAAAAAGGTCTGTGGCCCTAAGATTGATTGATCGTGGGCCCATGGGCCAGATTGTTGCTTAGGAGAAGAATGGGGTAAGGGTTGTGGACCTAAGATTGATGCTAACCAATTTGCCTGCCTTTCTGGAGGAGGTCCCAGTATCCCTTTATCTATGCCCTTCTGGAGGCTTGTCGATTCATTCCCCATTTCACTGACCAATTCGGTCTCCTTACTTCCTAGCTCAGGGGTCAATTCAATCTGACCATCTTCATTGATCAATTCCAATGATGGTAACAGTTGATCAATGCCTGACAAATCCTTGCCTAGTCCATCATTGGATTGACAATCAACTAAGTTTATGATTTCTTCATCTAAGCTCCCTATAGCAGGCTTCTCCTCAGGATGTTCTATGGAAGAGGGCATGCCTAGTTTAGGGGATTCCAAAAATGTAGAAGGGTTTGATTCGACCTCCCCTACTAGCTGACTTTGATCTTGAGATATAGCAATGACATGATGAGAAGCTGATTCTTCTGCCATGGTAGGAGCACAAATGGTTGGAGTTATTAATTCCTCTACCAGGGTAGGAGCTTGAAGGGTCGAAGTGTCTGAATCATCTACCATGGCAAGAGCATGAATGATCGGAGTGGCTGGTTCCTCTACCATGGCAGGAGCAATAGACGAAACAAGTGGTTTGACTAACTGAGGGGGAACCTTATGTTGAGGGATTGATTGAAGTGGTGCTGGCATAGAAGTCGGTTCAACCTGAAGAGCTATTGGTGTAATTATTTGAGGAGTCATGGCTTGGATGGTTGGCTGAGGAGTTGTTGGTGGAATAGGCTGAGAAGCCAAGGGCCGGATGATTGGCTGAGGGGTTGTTGGTGGAATAGGTTGAGAAGCCAAGGGCCGGATGATTGGCCGAGGGGTTGTTGCTGAAATAGGCTGAGAATTCGATTTTGATAATGAGGAGTTGGCACAATTGACATGAGGAGCTTGATTGTGCACAATTGATTGTGCCGTTGACACAGGTTGCATGTTTGGCCGAGATTGTGGCATGGGTGGCCTAATCAACTGGCATCGAGGAATCGGCCGATGAAGATGATCATGATGGGATTGGGGAGGGCTCCTAGGTTGGTGCATAGTATCAATGCTCCTCTCAAGCCTGGGCCTCAATTCATCAGAATAATGCATTAATTCCACATCTTCTTTTACTTCCCCAATTATTGAATAGCCTGGCCCATATCGTTTCAAGAATTTGACCTTGACAATTTCGAAATCCCATATCTCTACTTCGTTTAATGAAAAAAACCAATCTAGGGCTGCACCCTCTAAAGATATCCTAAAAAGAAAGGCAAGGGTCTTTCTATCATTCTTCCATCGAGATGATTTACTCAAGAAATCATTGACATGGGTGAAAGGATCACCTGAGCCATTGTAGCGATGGTAGGTTGGCATTTGTGATTGGGGGATGTAGATAGTATAGAGGGGAAATTCAAGGGTTTCTTGATCCTTGGCAACAGGTGGGGAGGAATTCACCAGGGGGTGTGCATGTGGCACTCAGATGGGAGGGGGGTGGCTTGGTGTGCAAGTTGAAGAATGACCCACAATGGGGTGAGTAGATGAAGTAACATGGCAAGACTACCCAAGTGGGGTTATGGTAAGAGGTCGAACTGCCGATTGGGGAGGCGAGGCAGCTCAGTTGACTTTGGTTGGACCTCGATTAGTAGGCATCTTGCCCTTCACTGAATATTGTATGAATGACAAGGTATTGGGATCAAGATGAAAAGATAGATCCTTAAGAGCTTGTTCTATACTAAATGAAGCGGACTGATGGGCATCCCCTTGCACTTCAGGTTCCACAGCGGCATTGACATGGCTCTTGGGTTGTTGTTGGAGCTTGTAGAGACCCGGCTCATACTCTTGTTGCTTGTAGTAGTCCGACCTCCCGATGTGGCCTCCAGACCTTAGCATCATGGGCTTCATGTCGATCTTTCTACAAAGAAGGTTAAAAAAGAGAGCAAGCAAAGCACACAATTGAAGATTTTTTGTTATGTTTTTGTTTTGTTTGAAATTTTTTGTTTCAATTTGGTTGTTTGGAAAACAAGTTTGAACACAAAATTAAAAAGGTTTTTGTTGTTTTTAGGTGTTTTGTAAGAAGAATTTTTTGGTTGTTTTCAATTGTGGTGAGCAACCAAGTTATGCAAACAAGGTTTTAAAATGACTACTCGACAATATTTGAGTTGAAACCTTAGATTAGATAGATTGTTAGCAATTGTTCACTCAAATGGGTATGGTTCCTATTGCTTCAATCTTCAAGACCTAAGTGTCGACTCCGAAAACGGGTTCCGGATCGGCACCTCAAGATAAGAAGGTGAAAGATGGAATGAGGGAAAAAAGGGGAGTGAATCGAAAACACACTCGGAAAGCGGTAAAGACTCCTCACCTCGGTCCCACACTCACATTGATCCCCGAACTTTCATCTCACGGCGTCGCTCGAGCACCGGAGATGGTTCGGGTCATGTGGGAGGAGAGTGAGGAGGATATGAATTTAGAACATGAATAAAAAGAAAGTGTGGTCGCCAGGAGCCGCGGGCTCCGCTTTATGTAATGGAAATAGAAAGAAGTTGACTGTGTGTACCTTAGCGTGGGAGAAAGGGATGTGAGTTCAACCTTCTTCTTCTTCGGCCGGCCGATGAAGAAGAGTCTCCAATCCAATGCTAGCTTGATAGACCTGTGCAACTAGAACAATAAACCAAGTGAAGAGTTTGATTAGATTTGTAAGAAGTGTAGTAACTATAGTAAGAAGATAAGAAAGGAAGCAATTGGAATCGGACTCACCGGCTTCGGGGTGAGCCTTAACCCCTTTTTTGTGTTTTTAATTATGTAAAAATGATGTAAATGAACTAAAATATGCTTTAAAACATTAAATAAACAGAGTTATTGGAGTTGAGAAAGCTTAGGGAATGATTTGGCTTGAGTTGAAGCCGAGTTGGTTGAGAAAAGGCCGGTTCGGGTAGCTTTGCACCCTTCTGGCGCGACTTCGGTGCAGAGGATGCTACGGGCGACCCCGATGTCAGAATCAAGTTAAGTTTGTTTGAGTAGACGGAGGACTCAGAGAGGAAGAGTTCCTATGATGATGACTTCTCCGAAATCCTC
Source organism: Cryptocoryne crispatula var. balansae (assembly GCA_036172225.1). NCBI lineage: Eukaryota > Viridiplantae > Streptophyta > Magnoliopsida > Alismatales > Araceae > Cryptocoryne > Cryptocoryne crispatula. The sequence continues at coordinate 13,346,128 of CM069930.1, forward strand.
CTGTATAAGTCAGTAAAAATTATGAAAGTGGGCGGATATCAAAAACAGAACCTGGATGCGCGCCCTCAGTGTAGCAACCGCCACGAACAAACGGCAAGTCAGAATTGAGTGCCGTCAGTTGGAGATGAAAGAGGACGAAGAGATGAACATCTTCTATGTTGAAGACTTTTGCAGCAGAAGCCTCGTATTTTCTGCAGAAGTCGATGAAGATGGTGGATGCAGAACGCCCGGATCGAGCCTTCTCCTTCACCTCGGGATCGATTTCTTGACTTCGGATCGCCTTTGGACGTCGGGACGGCTTTGGAGAAGAGCTTGGACGACCTCTGGACGAGCTAGGCACCGGGGGTCAACCTTGGTTCGTTGAGAATGGCCCTCAATTTATAGGGGAAGAGAGCCGGTGCAAAATTTAGAAACTGGGTGTACCGCGCCCCCGCGTTTCAAAGGAGGGGAGGGCGCGCAGGGCGCGCCCTCAAACCAAGGGCGCGCAGGGCGCGCCCCCAGTTCGGGGGCGCGGTCTGCGCGCCCCCCTGTTTCAAAGGAGGCGGGGGCGCGTTCGGCGTCTCACTGCTAAAAATCGATGGAAACTTCCGGAAATTGCTAAAAATCGACTTGATATACGTAACGCGCCCCCGAACCGGGGGCGCGGTACAAATAAGTGAAAATTCTCGCCCGGAAACCTTCCAAAAACCCAGTTTAGAAGGTGCTAATCGGGGTAATTTCCGATTTAAAACAACTGACCGCGCCCCCGCTTTTCAAAGGGACCGGGGGCGCGCAGGGCGCGCCCCTAGTTTGAGGGCGCGCAGAGCGCGCCCCCGGGTTGAGGGCGCGCAGGGCGCGCCCTCCTCTCTCAAGCAAAGTGGGGGCGCGGTACACTCTCTCTACTGCGCGCGTGTTCCGTGAGCCGTATCTTGCAAACGGGATGTCCGATTCGGCTCCCGTTTGTCGCGTTGGAAAGAGGGCTCTCAACCGCACCTCCTCAAGTCGGTAAAACAGCCGGCATAACTCCCGATATGTTCGTACGGGGCTTTCTACCGGTTTACCCTCTCGCGGAAAGCCGAAACCCGGGGCGAAGATCCGAAAGAGCACGGTTCCGGTCGAGAAATCTCGGGTCAACTCGGGATGACTTGAAATGATGACCGAAAAAGTCCGGTACGATTGGACAATCCGAAGTCATCGAAAAATCTGAGATTAACCCGGTAAACGTGAATCGAAAGCCGTAAAAGCTGCGAAACCCTAAAATTGACCGAACCGGCCTTATAGCCTCGGTTGATAAAATATACGGCTAGAATCGACCCGGATGACTCTGAAAAGACCCGGTGATGACCGGAAAGGCCTAACATGTGGCCCGGGATAGCCGTGTCGGCACGGATCGAAAAAGCCATAACGAAAGCCGTCATTGACTGACGCCTACCGAAGTGACTTCTCGGAAACCCTGAATGTTACGGAACACATGCGGGACTCTCGAGGCCTTTAATTATGAACCATTCAAGGTCGGTCATCGAGCGGGCTTCGTGTTTTTACAGTTCACGTGCGGCTCTCGCTTGAAGGTTACGGCAATATTCCGGAAATCATTGGTCCATTCTCAACTAACAAGGGGCTCCACCAATGTCCTTAGCTCATCTCCACGAGGTAGTCCGTATCAGATAACGGTCAGATAAAAGATATCGCCTATGGAATAAGAGTCTAGGGCTCCAAATCAAGCCAATTTGGCGTGTCTACACTAAGGTTGTCACTCAATCACCACGAGTAGGTACTTAGGTTCTTTGGGTTTTGGGAAAGTGGTACAACCAGCCCAATCGTACGGAGAGGAATACTCCACGGATGGGGACTTATGGAGGTCTTGATGGAAACCACCAAATCAACTAGAAAGGAATATCCTAGAAGAGAGGTAAGAATCCACCAAGAAGGTGTTTGAAGGGTGAGGGTGTGTTGGGAGAGAGAGCCCCCGCCTCGAATGCCCTACGGATCGAAGCAAGTCCGGTACTCTATGCAAAAAGCTAATGCAAAAGTAAAAATGGAGGGTAAGAGGAGAAGAAGCAATCAATATGCAAAAACATGAAATGAAAAGTAAGTAATTAATCATGCAATATGCAAACAAGACAAGCAATCATGCAACAAAACAAACAATTTAGTGAGTAGAACTGAATTAGAATGAAACTAGTTGCACAAACAAATCAAGCTAGCACCGTTAAAGACATTGGTAATCCCACCGTGGTCGCCAAAAAGCTGTCGACTCCAGAAACGTGTTCCAGGTCGGCACCTCAAGAGAAGGTGAAATATGGAATAGGGAAAAAAGGAGTGATTCAGAAAACACTCGGAAAGCGGTAAAAACTCATCACCTTGGTCCCACACTCACATTGATCCCCGAACTTTCATCTCACGGCATCGCTCGAGCATCGGAGATAGTTTGGGTCATGTGGGAGGACAGTGAGGAGGAGAATAACTTAGAACATGATAAGAGAAATTGTGGTCGCCAGGAGCTGCGGGCTCCGCTTTATGTAATGGAAATAGAAAGAAATTGACCGTGTGTACCTTAGCGTGGGAGAAAGGGATGTGAGTTCAACCTTCTTCTTCTTCGGCCGGATGATGAAGAAGAGTCCACAACCAATGCTAGCTTGATCAACCTGTGCAACTATAAAAATAAACCAAGTGAAAGAAACTGATTAGAACTATGGGAAGTGTAGAAACTATAGAAGAAGAGATGAAACAAAGGAGCAATTGGAATAGAACTCACCGGATTGGGGCAAGCCCTAATCCCTTTTTTGTATTTTTTAATTATGTAAAAATGATGCAAATGAAGTAAAAAATGTTCTAATACAGTAAATAAACTGAATGAAACTAGTTAAGAAGGACTTATGAAGTGTGTGGCTTAAGTTGAAGCCAAGTTGTTTGAAGAAGGCCGGTTCAGGTAGCTTTGCACCCTTCTGGCGCGACTTTGGTGCAGAGAATGTAATAGACAGCACCAATGTCAGAATTGAGTGCCATTTGTCTTAAAATAAAGATAACTTACCAAGGGAGGTTTTATATGAAGACAAGTTTTCTTTAATCTTATGATAAGTAATCTGAATTTTCCTGATAATCCGGATCTTGGACAATGAAGTTCTGGAAACTTCCAGCACAATGTCGATGTAAGACATGCTATGGGCACCACAGATATCCGAATTGAATAATTATTATTTTAAATAAAAGAGGACTCACCGAGGAACAATTTCTATGAATGATGTATAGGCTGAATACACCATTAAATGTACTTAAATTGACTGAGAAGATGATGACTTAGAAGAGAAGACTTCGGATCTGTCTGTACAGTACCGGTGTTGAAGCCATAACAAGCTGAGGGAATGTCAGAATTGATCTCTGTTTGTTGGATATGAAATATATCTTGATGAAACACACTTATTATGAAGGAAGGGAGGCTGTAAAATGACTATAAAGATCTGTAGAAGCCTATGATCAGCAGTGCAGCATGTCGGAGCATAGACCGGCTTCTTTTTCACTTTGGGATGATCTCCGGGCACCGGGACAAAGAGAGGACGATTTGGGGAGGTTGGGATGAGCCAAGGGTGGATGTAGGGTGAGGATAAGAGTGCTGGAGGATGGGTATGCCCTTCTTAGGTCGTTCATATGAGTCTCCCTTTATAGGGGATGAGAACAGGTCAAAAAAATAACAAGTTTTGATACATCCGACCATAGGTTGGATTTCCTCCATTTAATGTTGCTAATTTTTATCCTGAGGCATATAGAAACTTACCCAAATGATTGAGAGAGATTGGAAACCGTGGATCACCTTCCCCATGTTCAAAATATGTCTCCACTTGAAGAGGAAACAAATCTAGTCTAAAAATGGCAAGTTTTGATGTATAAGACAACAAGTTGGATTGCCATCATTTGATGATGGTAATTTTGACCATGAAGCTTCCAGATGCTATAAAAAGTGATATGGAGGAGGAAAAAACAAGGTAAGGTCATGAATTGATCAGATATGTGCCCAATGGGATGGGCTTGCATGCAATTGGGCTTGATCGGTACTGCGTGCGGACAGAACTGCGCATCTGACTTCCAAAAAATGCTGCAGACAAATGGGAGATCCGAATTGAATACCGTTTGTTTCAATGGAAAGATAACTTAGAGAATAAGATTATTCATGTTGAATACTTTTTCATTATACATTCATATAACCCTGTGAAAGATTTCCAAATAGAGGATATGCTGGGAAAAGCATAATATGGCACACCACCAAGAGTCTCTTGTTCGGTAAACACGGATTTGATTAGAAATTAGAAAATCATCCTCATATTTCTAATAAGCACCTCAGCTCATCCAAAAGGGTGGTTCATCATGATTTTGATGGTCTAAAAGAGATGTTGCCAATGGAATAATGGTTTAAGCTCTAAATAAGGCCAAATTGGTGTGTCTACAAAGCTAAGGCATCAGCGAGGATATTCTGAGAAAGGAGGACATGGACAAAGGTGAGTTTGAAGAATAGCTTGATGTAGCAGGTGGTGAGCTCCTGGTAGGGTTTGAAGTTTGGATAGGAAGTTCAGTATTTGGATAGGACTTGGGGTAGGATCAATTGACTATCACCTATCACCCTCAGTTCAGTGGCACCATGGAAATGAGCAGCCTCCAACCCGGCCAGCAAGGCTTCATACTCAGCTATGTTATTTGTTGCTGGAAAGTTGAGTTGAAAAGCCTGTGGAATGGTGACACCTTCAGGTGACAGAAGAACAATACCTATCCCTCTACCATGAGAGTTCAGAGCCCCGTCAAAATATAATGTCCAAAGATTGGAAGATCGGACTGACATTAGTTCGTCATCCGGGAACTCCGACTGGACTGGGTCAAAGATGGGTATGGGATGATGGGCAAGGTGTTCAACAATAGCATAGCCCTTGATTGCCTTCTGTAGGACATAAGTGATATCAAATTGTGACAAGAAGCTCTGCCATCGCCCTAACCGATCAGTCAAAACTATCTTCTCTAACAGAAACTTAATAGGAATGATACGAGCAATGAGCTTGACTTGGTGAGCAAGAAAATAGTGTTTGAGTTTCTGAACCACTCAAATAAGAGCAGCACAGGTCTTTTCTACCACAGTGTACTTTAGCTCACAAGCATCAAACATCTTGGACAAGTAGTAAGTAGCTTGTTATTTCCCTTCTTCATCAACTTGTGCAAGGACTGCCCCAAGAGAGTTCTAAAGAACCGAAATGTAGAAGACCAAGGGATTGTCAGGAATTGGTGGTTTAAGTACAGGGGGACTTGCCAGGTATGTTTTCAACCCATGAAATGCCTCCTGGCACTTCGAATCCCATTTAAACTCGGCCCCCGCCTTGGTTAACTCATAGAAAGGTTTACACCTTTGGAAATGTTGTGAGATAAACTGGCAGACAAATTGTAGCCTCCCAATCAATCCTCGAAGCTCCTTCATATTCCTCGAGGGAGGCATACCAATAATTGCTTTGGCCTTGTTTGGGTCGATCTCTATGTCCCTTTTGCTTACTATGAACCCTAGTAGCTTTCCTGATGAAACTCCAAATGTGCACTTCTTAGGGTTCATTATCAGCTTGTATTCTCTAGCTCGTTGCAAAAACTTTTCTTAGTACTTCAGAATGATCTTCCCGACTCTTGGACTTGATGACCAAATCATCCAAATACACCTCTACAAGGGTGTGCATCATGTCGTGAAAGATAGCCATCATATCCTTCTGATATGTAGCACCAGCATTCTTTAACCCAAAGGGCATGACAGAATAGCAATATGTTCCCTAAGGTGTAGTGAACGACGTCTTCTCTTGGTCCTCCTCAGCTAACCGGATCTGATTGTATCCAGAATAGCCATCCATGAATGAAAGCATTTCAAATCCAGCTGTGTTATCAACCAAAACATTGATATGAGGCAAAAGAAAATCATCCTTAGGACACGCTCAGTTCAAGTCCCTGAAATCTATGCAAATCTGAACCCGTCTATCCTTCTTCATAATAGGGACTATGTTAGCCACCCATTGCGGATATAGGACAACTTTAATGAATTTTGCTTGGTGTAGTTTGTCAACCTCCTCTTTCGTTTTGAGTGCAATATCAGGGTGGAATCTCCTGAGCTTTTGTTTAACCGGGCTAGTTCCAGGTTTCAAGTTTAATCTATGTTCAACCAATGAATTATCTAATCCTGGCATGTCTTCATATGTCCATGTGAACGTGTCCTTGTATTATTCCAAAACTTTGATCAAATATTGTTCTTCTGAGAGAGTAAGGTTTGCACTGATGAGGATAGTCTTAGGATCGTCCAGGGTTCCTAAATTCAGTTCCTTGGTTGGTTCATTCCCTGTGGCTGATGGTTCCTCAAATATTCTAAGTCTAGATGCATATGCATTAGCCAAGTCCTCAATTTCATCCTCAGATTCAGGATCCTTTTCTGATACCACCTCATATACTCTCAAAGTATGATCTATGTTATGTGTAAGCACCCGGAACGGGACATCCGCAGATCTCCCCCCCCCCCCCCGGAACCCCCTTACGCCCGGCCTCGGTGTTCGTCGGTGGGTGGGTGGTGTGTTTTGTGTGGTCGCCAGGAACCAAAGGCTCCAAAGTATGATGGGATGAAAGAAAATGAAATAGAAAGATGACCGTCGTACCTCCGGAAGCGGGGAGATTGTTGAGTTCCGACTTCTCCTCTCTCGGCCGGCCGAAAGAAGAGAGCTTAGTGAATCCCTTGCCTTCAATCCGGTTGAAGCTCCGCCTCGATCGGATCTACCTAAGAATGTCCATAAGAAAACATGTAGACAAGTGAAGGTTTCATTAGTTCTAACGAAAGCATAGCATCGAGCTCGAATTTAGATTCAAACATGCAAATGGGAAAAGACTAACCGGATTGGGACGAAATCCCAACCCCTATTTTTGGTAGGTTTTAAACGTATATGAAATGCAAAGATGCTCTAAGACGTGCTAAATAACTTGATGATCGATGCAAAAGCGAAAAAGGGAGACAAAACTCGATTAAACGGACGATCGAAATCTAAAAATAACGAAAACAAGCTTCTGTCCTTCCTGGTGCCCTGTATATAGGGTGCCAGGAGAAGGTGCCCCCTTTATAGGGCGCGTTGACCAAGTCAAAGCGCCCGTATACGGGCACTAAGTCCTTGAACAGATTTTCTTCTCCTCTTTGCGGCGCTGCTCCGGAGTGCTTCGGGAGGCTTCCAGACGAAGTAGGGGCTCCTCCTTGTAGACAATACTCAAATGAAGCCCATGGAAGAGGGTTTGGGTGCTGGATATAAGAGGAGAGACGGGTAGAAGCTCTCAAAGTTGGAGAAAAATCATATTTCTGGGTGACAGAAACAGAGGGTTTTGGGGTTTTTGGTGGAAGATTTTGGATCGGTTTGAAGGCTTTTGGAGGGTGAATGTGGCTTGGAATCGTAGTGTTGGATGATCTCTAGGGTGGCACGGAGTTGGAACCTCTCCTAAGTTCAAAATGAGGCTCTATTTATAGCCCAAAAGAGGGCACTTTGGCCATTTTCGAAAAACAGTGCCATGTGGCATAGCGCCCTGTATATGGGGCGCTAGCATCATGAGATATGTTAGATCGACAAGACAAGTCACTGCGGGGGGTCAAATCAGCCTGTCAAATCGATCGGATTTGGTTCCAGGCGCCTTGTTTATAGGGCGCCTGGTGCCCTATATACAGGGCGCCAGGTGCCCTGTATACAGGGCGCCAGGTGCCCTGTTTATAGGGCGCCTGGCGCCCTATAAACAGGGCGCCTGGTGCCCTATTTATAGGGCGCCTGGTGCCCTATAAGTAGGGCGCCAGGTGCCCTTATACACAGGGTTTTGCCCTCTTTGAAATGTGCCAAAGACCTTAATTTTTCCGGAAAACTCGGTTCCCTTGAAAGGTTACTCAAATATTCTTCATGAAAACAAGAATTTGAACTCTCCAACTGGGCCAAAATTGCGTGTCTACATTATGCTCATCCTCATATCTGATTTTATTTAGCTGGATGGTATTCTCTAAAAGGTTTGGCAGCCTTGCACACTCTACTCATTTATGTGCCAATTGTTACAGATATCCTGGCTGGAAGATCCTCCTTGTGATGGAATCCTCTTCGTATACCAACCCTTGCCTACGTGGCCTTTTCATAGATTGAATCGGCTGAGTGATCCCTTGATGATCCTTGCCCAAACCTTTTCCAGGCTGGTAGCACAATTTCATCATCATCCACCATCCCACTATGTCTAGTAGGGAGGCGGTCATGCATCTGACTTCTGGCAATTCTCTCGCTGAGATCTAGAGTTGTATTGACAGTCCTAAGGGCCAAGAAGCATCGTTCAACTCGTCCCTTATAAACATGCTAGTCACCTTGACCACTTGTCCTTTAACGAGGAATTTTATGCACTGGTGGTTTGTTGAAGCCACCGCTCCTATTGCTTCTAGATAAGGCCTTCCAAGTATAGCCCGAAAAGTTGGATCTAGTTCCAGAACATGAAAATCTGTCGTGACTATACATAGTCCAAGTTTAACCTCTAGAGTGACCACCCCACGTGCAGACTTCTTGGAGTTGTCGTAGGCCGTCACCATGGCACAAGATGGGTTGATTTCTTGTTCAGAAATGTCTCACAACTACAAAGTTTCTGGCGGCATAACATTGATAGAAGCTCCAGTGTCAACCAAACAAGATTTCACTTCAATATTACAATTAATAACAACCACATGTAAGGCGTATCTCCTGGCCTCTGGATCTGCTAATTCTTCCTGAGAGAAAGTGAGTGTTGGGTGCTCACTTCTAGGGGCAAACACTGTGGTGATCTTCTCAGGCGGAAGATCTTCATTCACCATGACCCTTTGCAAATACTGCCGTAGAATCTCCTGGTGCACCTTTGATCTTTTAATCAACTCAAGTATGGAAATACGGGCCGGTGTCTTATCCAAATGTTTTAACAAATCATAGGCCATACCTAGCAAGGGTTCTTCCACTTGTTCCTCCTCCACTGGATCCTGTAGTTGAGTTCTGGCTTGTGGAAAGAGCCGCTGGAACATCCTCCCACTTCGAAGTATCGGGGCTATTTGGCAGTCGTGTAGAAGTGATGGGTTAACTGGGGTAGGCTGTGGTAGAACAGGCGGTGTAGGTGCAGGTATGGTAGGCAATGAGATTGGTGGTTATGGGATGATTAGATTAGTGGGTAGAGGGGTAGGATTTGGAGGGGGTAGTGATGGTGATACTGGTGGCCTGATAAGAAGAGGCCGGTGTGTAGGAGTGGTGATAGGTTGTGGGGTTGGTGGTATGATAGGTTGGGATTTTTGAGTGATAGAGCTCATAGGCTGGGGGTTCAGGTTTGGTGGTGATTGTGGTGGTCGGATGAGAAAGGGCCGGTGTGTAGTAATGGTTGAGGGAGGTGTAGTCAAGACAGGGGCTGGCCTAATGATGAGTCGGCGAGAAGAAGTGGTGGCCATTGGTTGGGTTATTGAACTAGGTGGTGGTTGTGGAGTAGAAGGTGCACGGATTATCTGTTTAGGAGGGTTCCTAGCAGGAGGCCTAGCTGGGTTGACTGGCATGGTTGCATTGTGACTTTCTAGTTGCCAACCTTGAGCACGGCTGGCATCTCCCTGGACAATGGAGTGTACTAGACCAATTCATGGGTTTGGATGTGCTGGTACCAGTGCTGGAGCGGGAGCATGTAATGGGAACGGATTCTGAACAATCCCCAAGTCGGGTTGTTGTTGAGGTTGAGACGGTGGACGTTGTCGCTGCTACTGCCTAGCCTTCATTGCCTATATGCATTCCCCCATTTGAGCCCAATCAATGCTGCCTTGGTCATTCAGATCGTGGATGTAATCCTTGAATTGAAAACACACTTCTACAGTGTGACCATGATACCAGTGGTAAGTACAGTATCGGGACATATCTGCATTTGTTGGCCAAACCTCTCTTTCCTTGGGCAATTCCAACTATTTTTCTGCCATGAGTACATTGAAGATGTCGGTCATAGAGTAAGGGAGTTGTTGGTAGTTCTGTCTCTTAGTACCTCCCCTTCGTGGTGCCTGATTGGGTGGTGGCAATGCCCTATTGTAAGTAGGTTGACAAGGTTGCTGGGGTTGTGCTACTGGCTGAGGTGGTTGTTGTGGTTGTCATGGTTGTGGTGGCCTAACCTATTGTTTAGGGGGGTGGTAAGAAAGGTTCTGTGGTGGGTTTCTGAACTGGTTTTGATAGTTCCCTCCCTAGTTCCCCACAATGTTTACAACTTCATTGTTGACCACTCCCTCGGTTGTAGGCCTAGCTGGTGCAAAGGGAGTCTTCCTGTTGTTTCTAGGTTTGGGATCAAATGGATTTATCATGGTGGCATCTTTGAAGTGGGCGTGCAAGTATCGGGCACTGTCATAGAGTTCATTCATGGTGGTAGGACGGTGCATGATCAAAACATTCCTCAGGGCAGGCGTAGTGTTCCCAATGAGCATCTTCACTTGTTCCCCTTCTAAAATAACATCTGTCAGTTTCTCTACCATTACCCTCCAGCGATCAGCAAACTTTATGAAGTCCTCTTCGGGCTTCATCTTCTCAGCAATCAAATCTGTAATGGAGCATGATGGTGCCACCCAATCTCTGTATCTTTGCAAAAATTTGGTCTTGACAATATCAAAGTCTCCTGCCCCAAAGGGGTCGAGTGAGTAGAACCATTCTAATGCAGACCCTTCTAGTGATCGGCGGAACAAGAAAGCAAGAACCCTACGATCATTTTTCTAGAATGAGGACTCATAGAGAAAATATTTTAGGTGGAGAAAAGGATTGCCAGTACCATTGTAGCAGCGATAAACTGGTAGTTCAGAAGGTGGCAAGTGAAGAACTGGTAAAGAAGGAACAGAGACCTCAGGAATTGATTTGGAGTCCAGACAACATCTCAGCTCTTCATAACGTTCATTCATCTGGGTGAGCTGATCCATGATTGCCTGGGTGAGAGCAGGTTCTTGGTTTACTGGTGTGGATATGTGGTTAGAGGCATGATTCTAGAATTGAGAAGCATGACTTGGCAAATTCTCTGAAGATTGTCCCATGGCTTGGTGGGCTAGGGGAGTAACATGGTTAAAATAAGATGGCTGGACAAATGATGGTTGAACCACAGATGGTTGAACTATAGATGGTTGAACTACAGATGGTTGTGCTAGTGATGGTTGAATCACATATTGTTGAACAATAGGTGGTTGAACAAAGGGTGATTGAATGAGTGGTGGTCGAACCATATGACAAGGAGATGAGGCAACTTGGTTGGCTTCAGCCTGATCAGAGGCAATTTTTCCCTTCACCATGGATTGTATACGAGAGTAGGTTTCTAGGTCAGTATAAAGAGACAACTCTCTAAAGAGTTGTTCAACATCACGGGGAGAAAATGGTTGAGGGACCTCTTGCACTTCTGACTCAAACAAGGGATTAACATGACCATCTGACGGAATTGGTTGGTGACCCATCTCTTGCTCTCGATGTTTAGCGTGTTCCGCCATTCCAACGTGTCTTCAAGACCTTAATTGCATTGTCACTTTTCAACTTCAAGGAGAAGGTAAAACAAACAAGTTGGCAAAACAAACAAAGAACTTTTTTTGGTTATTAGTATCTTGCAAAAAATGTTAGGGTTTTGAATTTTTGTTTGACAAACAAGTGATGCAAAGACTTTAAAAAAAGATTATGCAATGATTTTTTGATTAAACCTTAGGTTTATGGATTTGTTAAGAATTGTTCTCTCAACAAATGGGTTAGGATCCTAACTCCAATCTCCAATGACCTAGGTTTCACAGAATCTCCCGCGTGAATCACATTTTTCATTTTATTATCTCTTATTTTTCACCATGTTAAGAAGGCTATGCCCTTTGACAAGAGCAAAGGGCCAAGCCACAAAGTCGTACTAATCAACATAGTTAAAGTGACATCACAAATGAGTGCAAAGCAAGATAGGCAAACACAAACACTAATCCAGTCATAAACATGATACATGTCCAAAGACAAGTACAAAGATTCAAGGCATACAAATCGGTAGCCTACTCATCCCTCTGCTGCTTAGGAGAGAAAATTGAGTAATGAGCCACACTCAGAGTTTGACTCCACTCTAGAACTGCTCCATCTCGTGTTGTGCGGCTCCCGCTGTGGTGCGAGTTGCTTTAATAGGCCGGCTACCACTCTGATGGGTTTGACTACCACTATGATGGGTGCCGCTCTGGTGGGTGCCACTCTGGTAGGTCCAGCTTTAGAATGGTTGGTGAGCCATCTTGCGGTGGAAGTGCAACTCTGCCTTGGTAGAAATGAGATTGATCTACGTCTAGTACTATCTCTGCTCTAAGGATCAAATTGTGGCATCCTGCTCCCAGAGGGCAGCCGTGTGCTGACACTCCACATCACCAATTGCCTCGAAGTGGCATTGGTCCCGAGTCAATAGCTTTGCCTCAAAGTCAAGATGAAGTTGAGACATCTCAAGGGTAGGAACATGGGTCTGCAGCTTTGCCTCCAATACCTGAATCTGGGAAGAAGACTCCAAAGAAGAAGTAGCAGCTGACCACTCCAATTCATGCACCTACAACCAAGATGTGAAGCATAGATATTGAAAGAAAAAATGTGATAGAAGTTGTCATAAAAGTTACCATGATCTCTTTCTCTGCCAAGGTTTGCTTTGTAGTCACCAGCTCATCTTGCAAAGCCCTCACCACCTGAACGAGCCTTGTGTTGTTGAAAAAGAAGAAAAAGCAAGTCAAGATATATGGCAGTATAATTAAAAATAAAAAGAACACAAGCAACACACATACCTCTACCTCTAAGGCTGCCCGCAGGGAGGCAACCTACTCCTCCAAATCTTGAATATGTGATCTGTATTGAGTTAGCAAGACACAAGTATACTGAAAAAAAGTTTTGTGAGATAAGACAACACAGTTTAATAGCAAAGAGATGGTGAAAAAGCTAACCTAAGCAGTAAAGTCAAAAAGATAACCGTAGACAGCACCGTACTGGTGGAGGAACTCAATATCATCCACAACCATCGAGAATACTACGGTCCCCTCTACCTCCCAGTCATCGAGAGTAGGCCGATACCTGGCAGGCCAATTCATTGAGTGCATCAACCCATGGGTGCCATGGCTGTGTCTAGAAGGAGGAGGGCACCACTTCTGAGAAGCTCCAAAAGTCCTCATCACAAGGCGAAACCAGAGTGGCTCCACCTCGTTCAAACAGTGGAGATAAATGTCATGCCCGAACAAGTGGGAACCCCTCTCTACCTACTCAGCATTGTTGTCATCCGTGGACAAATATGGGTCCAGCAAACCTACAAAAGAAAGGAAGAAATCAATAACCAACAAATTGAAGCAAAGAAAGATAGGGAAGCATACCCGCTCTGAAGAAAAATGAATCAGCTTGCCCCACAGCCGAAGGAGTTGGTGAGCATGGGAAGTAGTATCATAGACAGCATGCCAACTCACCAGCAAAGGAAGACTAGCTAGATGCTCCATCCTTCCCCGTCCAAGAGAGAGATAGAGGTAACTCCACACCTAAAAAGAACACTCTATCAATACATTTATAACATGCAAAAGAAAGAAAAAACAAAAAGCAGAATACCTAAAGAAAAGGTGTGAAGCCACCCACTGAGACAATGCCACTATTCAGAGAGAGGCTAGCAAATAGGTGGGCTAGCACTACCACTCCCCAGGTGTACTCTCCAATGACCCACATGTTGGCCAATAGCGACAGGAACTGCAGGTGTACTCTCTTCATCATGTTACCAAGCAATAAGTGTCCAAAGAGGATGATCAGGAACCGTCAGAGATCTTGATCTACCTCCAAGGTCCTAGGAAGACCGCATAGCATAGCAGACACCTGACCAATCAAGCACTCCTCCTAGTGATCAATATCCTCTCCACTCAACATGTGAGCCTCTGATAGGCCCACCAACTCAAAGCATTTCTTCTAAGTGATAGACAAAACCACCTCATTCTGTGACTGAGGTGGATAGAAGGAGAGGAGGTTTGCTGCCATCTGAGTGTAATCACCATAGGTGTAGTCAGTGACATGATGCCCATAGATCCAAAGACCTGAGATATGGGCCATGTCCTCTAGAGTCAAGATCATATGCCCCCATGGCAACAAGAAAGAGCAGGTTGTGGCATCTCACCTCTCTCTCAAGACCTAGATCAGGTCCAAGTCCTCCCAGAAAGTTGAAACTCATAGGAGGGGTCCAAAACCCATCTCGTCCAAATAGCGACATTGGAAGGACCGGAGACCTTGATAGGCCAACCGCACTATCTACCATGAAATCTGAGACTTGATCCATCCCTACAAAGAAAAGAATTTAGGTCAAATGACAATCTAAAGAATGGAAGAGGATTCACACATAATGTAAGAAATATTTACCTCGTGTGTGGCAACTAACTCAGAAGGGCCAGCCTCTGAGTCATGTGCACGTGGATGATGGATCCTCTTTGGCATCTGTAAAATTTCAGATTGGTCAAATTTTTTTAATTCCATCTTAGCTGAAATGATAACAAAAATAAAGAAAGAGCCATGTGCCCTGGGTAGGGGGCACATGCCCCCCCTTTTGGGGACACATTGCAATGTGCCCCACCCAGTGGGGCACATCACAATGTACCATGGAAATGGGGCACATTTCCAAGAACCCTACTGGGTAGGGCATATGGGACTCACATAGGGAAGGGGGCACATTCCCAGATCACATGCCCATGCATCCCCGTTCGGGGGCACATGGACCCAGAAACTGCACCAATCTTCTTCTGCTCGGAAACCCACTCAAACAGACTTGAAATAGCTTGAAATTATAGTCAAAACAAAGAGAATGAAGTGATCTACATTTTCTTTGACTAAAGTACTGACCTTTGGATGTGATCCGAGCTCCAAAAGTGAAGAGGAAGATAGAGGCTCTAGTGAGAAGAGAGGCTATGAGTGGTAAAATGAACTTGTAAGAGCTGTAAGTTCTATTTATAAGAATAAAAATTCACAAAAAAATCATGAAAAATTTAAAAATTACTCTATCATTTCTGAAATTGAGCTGATTACAATACCACTAAAACAAAATCAAATGGATTTCTGAATTGCTCAGAAAATTCATTGAAGAAAAATGTTTGTTTAAATTCCATGAAAAATCTATTTTTTGCTAGAAAATCTCGTGAATCATGTTGTGAACTAGCTATTTTTATCAAGCATCATTTTGATCATACACTAACAATTTTTGTAGGCACAAAGTAAATTTTGTGACTTTTTATTTCAAAATTGACATAATAAATTTTATTTTTTATTCTTAAATGACCAAAAATTGTCTGACAAGTAAGAAAAGAAAAGGGCAATAAAGGGATAATCAAGTACAAAGAAGTTTCAGCTAAGAAAGATAATGGTGCTAATCATCTAGGCTCTCCTCGGCAAGCATGCCTAGATGCCACAGCTGGCTTGTACTCTGCAAGGCAATGGATGTCCTAGCTTCTTCCATGTCATCATCGGCACCAAGCTTCCTATCCTTGATAGGAGTCAAGTGTGACAACACAGGTAGTTCATGGCGAGACAAACCAATCTGAGAATGGCACCTATACAGATTGTACAGAACAAAAGTAGATCCAATAACTAGTTGAAGGTCCATGCCAAGAGAAAAACAAATCTGAACATGTTTCTATTGCATGATGACTGGATTATGCACAAAGCAAGAATGATGCATGGAAGCAAGATAGGCACGCCAGTCTTTTCGTTTCTTCAGTGAGGTGCATTTTTTGAAAACTTTGTCAGAAAAATCGAGAGCCGCAGCATATGGGTACAAAAGACTATGCTAAAAAAGCCATGAAGTGGTAGTGTCGCCGCCCATCGAATCAAATGTGAAGTGAAGATCTGCCTAGCAAGCAAATAGAAGAGCACTACCAAACATAGGACATCCTATATAAAAAGAAGACAAGTCATATTAAAGAAAGCCAAGCACTGAAGTACCAAGTCGCTTGCCGCACCTGAGTCCACGAATACATGAAAGTTGACCTTGTTCCATAAAGCCATCTTTTATGGGAAACAGGAACACAACAAGAAGGCAAGTAGAAAAACCCTTGGAGCTATGAAGAAGCTGTGTCTCATCAAGGTTGAAAGAAGACAAAGTGTTGATGGTCCAAGCCGCCAGTTTTTGAAGAATAATCCGTTTGCAAACAATAAGGGAGCCAATTTGCTCAGCCTCAACAAAATCCTGCAAGAACTTAAGGCAAGACACTGATCTAGAAGGAATAAACATATCTGCAGTCTCACCTTTTCTAGTTCATGGTAGTCCGAGAAATAAATTTGCCTCCTCTAGAAAGATGGTGCATTCGAAAGAGTTGAAGATGAAGGTGTATGTGTCAAGATGCCACAGCTCAATCAAATCACCCATCAGCCCGAAGTCTAGATGATTTTTGTATAGTGCTTTGTATGTACCAGAAGGCCGGTCAAGCCCCAGCCACTTAAGATTGACCTCACTGATAGATGGAGAACTCCAAGCGGGCCTTTGAACCAGGCAAGTGAACAGAATCGTCAAGTATTTACCTCGAAAAAGAGGGTAACTCTAAAAAAGGCAATCAGAAAGGCTATCAAGTATTTATATTTTTAAAAATAAAAAAGAAGAGAAAGAAATTTTTGGAACCATGTGCCCCAGGGTGGGGGCACATGTGCCCTCCCTTAGGGGCTCATGCCCACGTGCCCCATCTTGGGGGTGCATGGACATGTGCCCCCGATCAAGGGCACATGGACCCAAAATTCTAAAAATTCAAAAAAAATAGAATGAATAAAATTGAAGTTTTCTTACCAAATTTGTTGAAATCCTCCCCTTGACATGCCCTGGGATGCCATAAATCGCTCTTCCAAGATCAGAATGCATCTTCTTTGAAGGAGGAGCCATCTGGACAAGGATAAGATCAATTTTCAGACCCAGAGGTGTATTTATAAGAGAGAATTACTCTGACTTTAAGTAAGATTCAGATTTGACCACGTGCCCTAGGGGTGGGGAGCATGTGCCCTCCTCTAGAGCACATGTCCATGTGCCCCATCTCCTAGGTGCATGGGCACATGCCCCCGATCCGGGGCACATAGACTAAAAATTTGAAAAAAATCCCAAAAAATTAGAAATTGTTTTAAATGTTGAAACTAACATTTTTACTAAAGGAATCACCATAAAAACATTTTTTATCTCCAAATGATGGTCACAATAGTAAAAACTACAAGTGTCTATTTCAAAAAAAATATGCTTCATATGACAAATTCATTTGTTGGGTACTAATCAGAAATGTGCAAACAACATTTTTAACACAATAGGTGAATTGGTGAGATCGATGTTCCTGAAATAACATCTTGCTAGCCATGTGGCAAAAAGAAAGGAAGCGCCACCCAGCTTGATGTTATAGTGGTGTTGTATTTTGTCAAAAGGCAAGATGTGGATGGACCGGTGATGCTGGTGAATCAGGTGATTCATGCAAGTTGATAGACTATTTTAGTACCACCTCCTGAAGACTTCACTTAGACAGCAATTGTGAAGCCTAAAATATAGTGGATTGGTATTCTTTTTCTTTTTAAAATCAATTTCTCTTCTAAACTTCAGCCCATCACAATACAAGAACACCGCAAAGTTTAGGTTGTTGGTTGATGATGAACTTACAAATTTGGGGACTCCTTATCACACTGAGGGTTGGCTACTCCTTTCACTTTTATCTATCATGCTAATGACATATCTTTTATCAATCAATTATACACTACAAGAAAATCTATTTTTACCTACGATAAAAATCGTAGGTATATGTCATTTTCCCGTAAGCAAATAGATTTACCTACGGACTATCCCATAGCGGGGTCCGTAGGCCTAGTACAAGTAGGGAAATGTATTACCTACGGGATATGTCCCGTAGGTATAGTACCGACTTTTACCAACGAACCGACCCGTAGGCAAATTGCGTAGGTAAATTTTATTCGTGATTTTACCAACGAATAAAATTGTCTCCCCATGCCTGATTTATACCTACGGGACTCCCGTAGGTAAATGTTACATACCTGAAAAAATCATTGCGTACATATCACGAGATACATTTACCTACGGATGTTTAATCGTAGGTAAATGTTTACATTACAACGTCTCTTTCATTTACAGTTTGGTTGGGCACAACCATTTACCCAGCCATACAATCAACAATACATTCACAATTCTTGGAATCATCCAATTCAAGGCATCCACACCATTACATAAGTAACTCTCAAATCATTGTCGGTGCAACCAATTCAAGGCAAACATTCATTAAACATTACATTACACTTGGTCCAGAAGCGTGAAGGGTGACAAGGTAACATAAAACACTTTACAACTAACACACAGTACGTAGTGAATAAGATGTTAAATATACAAAGTTGTCAATTGTTCCAGGCTTCCAGCCACAACCACAATGAAAAGATCATGTATTTCCCACAACAAGCAAAGATCCCCCCACAAGTAATTGGACAACCCAACGAGAAGATTAAAAGAAGTTAGTTCAACCCATCTAGATAGAATCTTCATTCATTTATCTTCTATAACCACCTCGCATTTGGAAGATAAGATTTAATTAAAATACATAACATCCAATGATTATAACTAATTTAAAGATGTAAAGTAAATTACTTACATAATCTCTCAACCATACTATGTGGCTTCCTATGGCATCTTTCATTCTTCTTCTATGATCATCCTTCACAACAAGAGGGGTATCGGGCTTGTTAACAAATGTGACGAGATATTTCATAGTAGACATTACCCCAAGAATCTCCCATTACAGGCCTTTTCGGGTCATCACTAATGAGAAAACCATCTCGCCACATATTGCCCTTCAAGATCTAGCAACCCGACCTTCCTTGCCCTTCCCCATCGATAGTAGGAAATCATGTAGTCTTTTTGTATATTGTAATGCAAGCTTTAAAAAATGAAACATAGCATCATTCAGACGCACAAAAACAATCGTACGGGAGCGAGGGAAAGTCGTATGCGCATCAAGCTTACAGATGCAAAGAAAAAATGATTTGTTCTTATTGTGATTTGCACACAAATATCTCTCAATAAACAACTAGTGCCCATTGAAACTAACAAACCAGGGATCTCCACCATCCAAGCTACTGCTCAATCAAGGTGGAAATAAGCTATCTCACCTCCGATTAGTAATAAGCTATCTCACCAACAAACAGATCAACAAATACTAGTCTTACGAATTCATGGACCTTTGAGCTAAATTAAAATTTAAGACTAGGCATAGCCCAATCTAGCTCACACGATTAGTAAGAGTGGTAGTAGTATGTCGGTTCCTGGGCATAACTCGTACCTGATCCTACCCTTTCTCATCCCGGCCTCCAATTGGCCATCAACCAGACCCCCCCCCCTTGGAGCAAAACATCACTTGAAAATGGTCAAGTCTAGCAAGTTAAGAGTATGATACGAGTGGACTGACCTTTGGAGGAACAAAGGAAATTTAAGTTTAATATCCAGGAACATCACATTAGCCAAACAATAAAAGAAAAGCAAAGGCTAGATAATGTCGAAGAAGGGGAAATATGGTGATAACCTTTCCTAAAGAGCATGATTAAAAACCCATGTCTTCGCAACTTAATGCAACTTTGATAAATTAAACTTCTAACGTAACACAAGTTGCCCTTAACAATTGATTTCCGTACTCAAACAACCTTCTAAGCATATAACAAAAATATATGAAATTGATACCTCACCTCATCAGCTCATCCTGTCGGAGGCCTCTCCTAGCCTAGACTCTGGCCAAAACACCTGGGTGCCAAATCACCTAAGCAATCAGGTTCGATAATATTTAGATAGGCCATATGAACTCCTCCCAATCAGCACATGTTCGGACCTCTATACAGACACCCAAAATACCACTATATAGATATGAAATTTTCCTACTCATATTACCAATCGATGAGTACATATCCCTTAACATATGCTTCTCTTGCATTTCACCTTTTAATTTCCCCTTTTGTTTTCTTTGTTCTCTTTTCACTTGCCCCCTTCCCCGAAAAATTTGAAGCAAAAGCCGTTCAAGGTGGTTTGCACTAGCTAAGAAAGGGTTACGATTGTCCATATCAAGCACTTCTCTCGATTGGATTAGACTAAACATAAGAATGGTATGACAGAGTCAAAGTATACCAAAAAGGTCCAGGAGGATTTGCAAACATCCGACTCCAATTCCCTTCACTATGTACATATCTCTGGATTTGGTGCTTTTATGCGGTCCTTCAGTTCATTTGATTGAGTACATATCTGGATTTTATATGTACTCATCTTACCAATCAGATGAGCACATGTCTAAGATCTGTCCAGAACAGATCCCATAAGGCTAGGATCCCCAATCAGAAAAAAAGTCAAATCCCCATTGTTTAAAATCCCAAACCAGAAACTTGGAAGGCAACGTAAGTTTATCCTAATTAGAGATGTTGCTGTCAATTTAATTTTGGCAAGTTGACAGTTAAGCATAAGTGGAATAAATACCTTATCTTCAGCTGACGTTGACAACTTGCTTGCGGCCGAAGAGCGCATTCCAGACTGTAAAAGATTCAAAAGAAAACAAAATTTTAAATGTAATGTACATCAATATCAACGATGAGAAAAATTATCTACCTCTTGGGGCTTTGCCTCAAGCTTAGCAACTTTGGATTCTAAAACTTGCAGACGTTCATATAACTTTTTGTTTTCAGATTGTGAAGTTTCAGCTTTATCTTTCCAAAGATGGTGAGGTGAGGGTGCAGTGCCAATACCCCTAACTCTCCCCTTTTTGTCCCCTCCGAGTACTTTGGTGAATACATCACATTTTGATGCCAATGGAACTGAACTAGTAGATGGTTGAGATTCTTTGTAGGCTTTAAGTTTCCCCAATGTATTTAAAGAAGATATATGATGGCAAGCATAAAAGAATAGAATGAAATCACTATATACTTACTATTGCAAGGGCACATTCTTCATTAACTGCCTTTCCATCTTTCCTCGTATGTGTTATAATAAAAATATCCGTTCTATCCACATTGCCACCGGTTTTAGCAGCCTGATCTGAATTTTACACATACAAGCATAACAATTAGAGCCAAGATTTATACCGAAATATTGTTATTATAACATGGTGATAAGATAAGAGACATTAACCTCCTCTTTCCGATATCTCGAAAGATTTACTACCAAAGACAATGGAAAATCTTTTGTAGTCCTTTGTTCTTTTGGTTAACCTCACTTCTTTTCTATAAAGTTCAACATTTACAATTAGGATATTTATAGAATCATCAGTGAAAATATCATTAAATAAATCACCTTGAATTCAGCAGAACACCATGTGGTCTTTGCTGCCTCCCACATCTCAGAAGAAATATGTTGACCTTGAGGTGGCTCCTGTCCATCTATGTATTTCTTTCTCATGTAGTATTTATGATATTTCCACTTCTGAGATAGATCTTTAGTAATAAATAGTCGTTGTAGTTCATTTCCATCATCCACATCATACTTCCTCTGCAAAAAATAGAGGAAGTAAACATCAAATTAATGAGTTAACAATCATATAATCGAAGTGTAAGACATGAAAAAGACCAACTTCACCTTGATAAAACCCCAAATATCGGCAATATTCTGCTGTGCATCTTATCCCATGATGCAATGTTTATGGGGCATTTTTCACTATTCCTTGCAATTGTTCCCAAGAAGGTTCTTAATGACCTTCCACCATTTCCAATAGGTTGCCCAAACTCATTCCACTCCCATGAAATGACTTTGCCATCCTCCAATGCCAGACATCCCGACAATATGTGCGGCCCCGTGATCTCTTCACACGACCATCACCCGCATCAAGAACATCTTCCGAATTGTCTTCCTTTTTAAGGGCATTTCCATTTGATTCTCTTGATTTTGTCGAAGAGGAAATTGAAGCATCAGGTGAGGAGATAAACATATCTCTTTGTTGAGCATAGGCAATGACTTTGTTGATAATTATGTCAATCTCAAAGATACCCAAACCATCTTTGAAATCTTGCAAGAAATTACGCAAATTAGTAATTCATGAATTTGGTGCATATAGGATTGAAAATCGGACAAACCGATTTAGTTTAATATACGTACAAAGTATGGATATTCTCGAACGAGAGAATGTATCCGGAGCATTCTTTAAAAAGAGATATGAATAGTATAATATGAAAAATCCACACTCTAAGTCATCCCGTTGTTGGGGTACCTAAAAGATACAAATGTCAATGCACTTAAGAAAAGAGAAACGAGGTAAAATAGACAAATCAAAGCCCTTTCAAGTAGTACATTGGGTATATAAAAGGGGATAGAGGCAAGGCTCTTCATTTTGACCATCTTCCCCTCTGATTGGTACAAATCCTTCAAGAATCTAAAAAAAAGAATAGTGTTGTCATCACATTTTTTTACTTGAAAAGCAAACACAAATTATAAAGTGTTTGAACTTTTACCTTCTTATGTCAGTTCTCGCTTGTGTGGCTCAAATAAGATGAGAGAATCAAATAGAATCATACAAGGGCCAAAGTCGACGTAAAAGAATTAGCAAGATTACATAGCAAGAGCAATCTCCAATGTCCCCTGGAAATATACTTCTCATTAGTAAGTAAGAAATGAAAAATACATCAACTTGACATCTACTATCATGTACATACCCATCAACAATGGGAATAATGACATAAGTCTTTGCGAACACCTCTTTATCCTTATCGTCTCTATAATCCTATGGCTGCCATTAAGGTACATAGAAAATAAAAGACAAATTTCCTACTATTGCTGCATTAGTGCTATGGGTCAAGCGTAGTTGGACCCACATATGGCTGAAAAAAAAGAAAAATGAATAAAAATTTAGAATATGTGCTAAGAAATAAGTGCAAGAATCCAACCCTTTCTCGAAATCGTCCAAAATTGAAAGAAATGATTAATAAGCGTCAATGCAAATAAAGACCGTAAAAATAGTTGAACAAATGGTTTTCTAGATGACTATACAAGGCTGATGTATTTTTTCTCATAAATACATCGTAAAGTAGCCACTCAATGGAAACATACAGCCCCTCCAAAATGTGACAAGAACCTCCTCTCGCATAAAAAAAAAAAGCATGTGAGAAACAACTCACTTCACCTAAAAATGTTCCATGTGTAAAAGTAAACTTTGATTGCAACGTGCGTGATGGTTTATTGTAATCGAAGTAACAATAAAATGACTTAAATTTAAGAAAATATTCGTGAAGATTATGTACTCCATAAAGTCTTGAAAAGATCGAGTCCATCTTCTTCTTCACCGACTTTGGAAGATCATAGATTTCTGCAATGTGCTTTATTTTTTTGGGGGAGAGTGTTAACATCTCGAGCTTCCGAGGCCCCCACAAGCCTTTCTCCTTTGAGCTTGCACTTTCTGACTTGTAAGATAGATTTTCCATGATCTTCTTTTCCCTGTTTGCATAATAAAACAAACGGGTAGAAAACAAAAGACAATTTTGATCCACCGATACAAATTGAGGCAAAGAGATTACATAACAAACATTATGTAAGGTCCACTGAACAAGTCAAAACAAGTCCACTAAAAAAGACAGAAAAGCTCAACTAATAGAGGTAGCATTAGGTTTGTAAAATAAGGAGGTGACCACTGTAAAATGGAAAATAAAAATGAAGAGTTCATCCGGCACATTAAGACAATTCTGATAGCCAAATGTCTATGTCATTCCATCAAAACCATTTTCAACTGAGAGGCAGGTCCCAAAGTGGCAGGTAAGAGATAGAAAAACCAACCTACAAAAAGAAATTGGTGGTTAGAAACTATTAATATTCTGGATAAACCTGCAAATTAAGACAATGAAAAAAATTTGGCTGATGTGTTAGACTCATATTCACTCTGTATAACATATATGCATGCAAAACCGTATGTGTTAGACTCATATTCACTCTGTGAACGAATAGGCTAGCTTGAATATTGACCATAGCATATTTTAAATGCCTCCCATAGTCAACTTTCACATGTGAGGCAGCTAGCAGTGACCATCTGTAACCATAGCAACTTTCACATGTGATGGCTGATGTCTAAAAAAATACACCATAGGTATACATAAGGTGATGTCTGAAAGGGCCTCACAAGCCTTTTTTTTACAGATCTAAAAGGAATATGAATTAAAAAACAATTCTGAAAGTGCAAAGTTCTTAAACTCAAAGGGTTAATGCAACCTGAAAAAAGCAAAAATTCCATATTACTTATGCCACTACTAAACATGAATAAAAATATATTTATCTTCTTACTGACATTACTTATGCCACCAGAATTAATCTAAACATGATTTTTTTGGACACTAACAATGATAAATAATATGAAACATGCATATTAAACATATGGACCATCTTTGTTGGAAATAAACAATATGAAACATACATAGTAAAGAATGACTTACATTACACTTCAATACCATCTATATCAAATCTATGGACCATTATGTCCTCATTTTCATCATCATGCTTGGATGCTTGATGTTTGGTAATGACACATTGGTCAGTATATCTTGGAATTCAGCATGTTCTTCACAAGTAGATTCCGATAAGTTGTAAAAATCACGTGGGGTTGTCTTGCGAACCACAAACCAACCAATGTTCCTAGGATCCTCAACAAACCAAACTTGCTCGCTTGAGATGCTAAGATGTAAGGTTCGGTTGTTCTTAATTTACTTGATGGATTCACTATTGTAAGAGGTCCATCATGTTTCACCCTCGGTGCACATCTACCCAATCACACTTAAATAATACTACCCTCATGTGTCCATTGTAGTTGACTTCTAGAATCTCATCAAGGACACCATAGTAAGTAACATTCTCTTCAACATTTTTAGTAAATGAAGGGGTAGTTTCTTTCAACATAACACCTGAGTTTTGGGTAACTCGTCTTTGTTCAAGGCTTCTAGTGTGAAACCTACTACCATTAACAATGCATGCATCATACTTCTTGACCACATGACTAGGGAAATCTTTAATTGAAATTAGATAAGGAGATATATCTCCCTTAGTAAACTCTTGCAACTTATGCACACGAGAAGAATTAACAAACCAAAAAAATCATGACATCATCCGATCATAGAATCATTTAAAAATATAATTATAAGAATCAAGGATAATTGCCTTATGTTTCAGCCATTTGGTAAATGTGGATGTATGAATGCGTTCCACTTCTTCCATGTGTACTCCAGTGACATTTCTTGAAGTTCGGCAATGTGATCCCCGCAATATTCATATTTCATATAGTGAATGAAAAGTTTCAATTGACGAAAGCTTACCCGATAAATTTGTTGAGTGCCGTACAATTGAATATGATAAATTTATGTATTTCTTCCAAATTTCATGATTTTGTAGTTTGCCAATTGTACTTATCCCACACGGCCGACAAGTCTCCATGAAAACTTCCCAACCAAGGTCCACATTTTTTGGATCGTCTTCTACTTGTCGATGAGTCTTATTTAACCATGTTTCCACATCTTCGTCAAGATATCGAGCCGCAAATGTAATTGTCTCGGCAACAATATAACCTTCAAGAATTGACCCTTTCCGGATAAGTCCTATTTCTCACATAAGACTTTAATACGCCGGTATACACGAAAAAATATCATAAATGAATATCGGTCTATCTTAAATGGAAAATTTACGTATAGAAGTGAATGTGATACCTCTCAAATGGGTACACCCATCTATAATGAACTGCCCCAGCAATCCTAGCCACATCTCATAAATGAATGATTAAGTGTACCATTATATCAAAGAAACACGGAGGAAATATCATCTCTAGTTGACATAATACCCTTGAGACATGTAGACCTTGTTGGTAAAAGTCTTCGGTGGAAGCAACTTTGGAACATATGTTTAAGAAGAAGTGACCAATGTCACTTAATAATGAAGATACATGAAGATTTGGGAGTGCTCTTAACAAAGCAATTGGAAGTAATTGTTGCATAATCACATGGTAGTCATGTGTCTTCAGCCCCGATAACTTGTTACCTTTGTTAAGAAATCGCCTTGCAATGTTAGAGGAGTATCCATCAGGAACCTTCACGGATTGAAAGAACTTGAAAAATTTTTCCTTTTCTTTCTTACTACATGTGAATTGTGCTGGTGGAAGCAATATTTTACTTGACCCAATTTCTTGTGGATGAAGGCATTCTCTTATTCCCAACTTCTGTAAGTCTTGACGGGCTTTCAAGCCATCTTTATTCTTTCCTTCAATCGATAGAAGGGTGCCTAGTATACTCTCACATACGTTCTTCTCTATATGCATCACATCTAAGTTGTGCTCTGAGCAACAAAGATTTCCAATAAGGTAGCCTATAGAAAATACTTACTTTCCTCCAACCTAGATACTTGGTCTTGTCCCCTTCTTAACTCGTCTCTTCCTCTTACGTATCTTCTTCGTGTCTCCTTTTGCAACACGTGAATTAAAGTATCCTAATTGACGTAGGATTTCATCTCCGTACAACATCAATGGCTTTTCACCCCATTCTTCATGACCATCAAATTGCTTACTCATCTTTCGGAATTCATGGTTGTTTTCCAAGCCATCTCCGATGACCAAGATAACAAAATTTACCACTACACTCTAACCAAGTTGAACACGTGTCTTTATTGCAATTAGGACAAGCTAATCGACCTTTTGTACTCCAACTTTGACATGTAGGCATATGCCTTTGGAAAATCGTTAATAGTCCACAATAGTGCTGCACGTAGATGGAATACCTCACCTTTAGCGGCATCATAGGTATCAACACCGTGCCAGAGAATCTCAAGTTCCTCTATGAGTGGTTGCAAGAAAACATCAAAATTGTTACCAGGACCTTTTGGACCAGAAATAAGGAGGCAAAACAAAATATTCGCATCGTTCATGCACTCCCAAGGCGGTAGGTTATAAGGTACAACTAACACTGGCCATGTACTGTGAGTGACGTTCATATTTCCAAACGGGTTAAACCCATCACTGGCTAATCCAAGGCGTACATTCCGAGTTTCTAACCCGAAATTATCAATGCTATTTAATGTTTTCCAACATGGAGAATCAGCAGGATGTCTTAGCATACCATCCTCTTCACGCTCCTCTTCATGCCATCTCATGTTGACAGAAGTCTTTGAGCATGTAAACAATCTCTTTAACCGTGGAATGAGTGGAAAATGACGCAAAATTTTTTGAGGCACTCTTTTCTTCTTTACACCTTTACTAGACTTACAAGACTTCCACCGTGATTCTCCACATTTTGGACAACATTCATACTTCTCATTTTCTTTCCAATATAAAATACAATTGTTCGGACACGCATCTATCTTGTTATATCCATACCCTAACTTATCAAGTATCTTCTTAATCTCATAAAAGCTGGACGGTATTGATGACCCATCAGGGAGAACATCAATCAATAACTTCAACAAAATATTGAAATGCTTATTGCTCATTTCATCCATGCATTTAATGTTAATCAACCGAATGAGAAATGAAAGTTTGCTGAACTTTTTGCATCTAGGATAAATCGGTTGGTTGAGATCGTTTAACAATGCAAAAAAAACTTTCAGAATCTTTATCATTTGTTCTTTCATCACTACACATAGGAAAAACATCAGCTAACATGTCATGCATATTTGAATCATGTTGGCTTTCTTCCAACTTAACATGACCTAGTCTTTCACCATAAAATTTCCGTAAATGTTTGTCTTTTATAACACCATCAATGTACAAGTGTTGTCTAACGATCTCTTTTTTACATTTATGCAAACATGTACATTTCACACATGGACATCTAATCCGATGAGTTGGTGGTAAGTTTGCAAATGCAAAATTGAGAAAGTTATCAACACCATCATAGTAACCAACCACATTTTTTGGGTAAATCCATCCAACTCCAATCCATATCACTATAAAGAAACACACAAACATTAATTACACAAACAGACACAAGTTCTCATGAACATCCATCGCTATAAAAAACATGTATTACGTCATCTTGAGCTTGAAAATATTAGTTGACACTAATAAATCCTTGATGAACACGCTACTGTACTAATCTATTAGAATGGAAACAGATTAGTTACATAGTTCATACAGAAGATAATAAAGTCACCTACATCAAGCAAAGTCTTACCGTAATATGTCTTCAACAAGAAAGCAATACACCAAACAAGGCAAACAACACAATCATGTAGATCCTGCCAACATCACACAAATTAAGACTTATGAATATTAGAAATGAAAATCGAGACATGTATGTCAGAAATAAACTTAGGGCTCGTTCGTAAGTGCAAAGATGGCATTGCATAGTCAAAAAGAAACTACGGGACATGCAAAATCGACCTCGAGGGGGGATGTTCCATGAACGACTAAGCAATCTACATGTCATCGACTGAGGGTTTGTACAGAAAATTACGTAGACCAAGCTCGTGATCCGTAAAACGTGCATTGCAAAGAGGAAGAAGCTTTCACGCGGTTTGTACGTGACCGAGGGTTTGTACGGTACGGAGCTTTCTCGCGCATAGGAAAAGGAGACGAGACGGGGACTCACCTACGGGGGCTTCTCACGGAGACAGCTTCGAGAGCTTCTTGCGGGAGTCGAAGCTTGGAGCAGAAGGGGACGACGTAAGGGCGGAAGCCCTAGGCGTTGCCGTCGGAGGAGGAGGAACCGAAGGTGCCGCGTCGTCGGAGGAGCAGAAGGGTTCGCGAGCTCGATTTGGGGCTGAGCGCGATGAGGAGGGAGAGTGTGAGCGCGATGAGGAGGAACGGAAGGTGCCGCGTCGTCGGAGGAGCAGAAGGGGACGACGTAAGGGCGAAAGCCCTAGGCGTTGCCGTCGGAGGAGGAGGAACCGAAGGTGCCGCGTCGTCGGAGGAGCAGAAGGGTTCGCGAGCTCGATTTGGGGCTGAGCGCGATGAGGAGGGAGAGGGTCCAATGGGAGGGTCTCCTTCAATCAGGAGGGTCGATCGGGTCCATCCATGTGTTGTCAATGGACGGTGCAGATAAGGGCAAAATCGATGAAATCTGGGCCATTAGATTAAATATAATGGACGGTTCGGATGGAATCTATGGATATATTAATTCCCTACGAAGCGTTTTCCGTAGGTATTTTGTAGGCAATGATAAATTTACCTACAACATCAATTTTAGTAGGTATAGGGAGTAAGTAAAAGTTATTTATACCCACTAAACCTTACCTACGGGGAGTGTTTTAGTGGGTAAAGGTCCGATTTCTTGTAGTGATATGAGGATTTAATGGAACATGAAAGCGATCTATAATACTCAGCGAGATTCATTTTGTTGAATCAGGTTGATAAACGTGTCTAATGTACACCTTGATACCACCTTTTCAGTCCATCACCATTTCATTCTGCTACATTCATCTACGCTCATTTGCATTTCATTACAATTCACTTCGAATCACTCTACTTCATTACATGCCATGCCCTTACAAAGCTAACAATAAGGTGAGGCAAGCTGTAGATACACCAAATTCATCTAATTCAGAGCATAAAACTCATTTTTTATAAGGTAACATGCATGACTGATCTAAAAATAATGTTGGGTCTTTTATTGTTGATTTGGAGCTTTGCCAAGCGAAATTGGATGTTTTTCATAGTTTTCCGAACAAAGTCATAACTACCAAGCGAAACCAACGCATAATTCACGTAAACATAGAAATTAGCTTGATGATCAAAGCCTAATGATCAAACATTGAAGGTTATGGTCAGATTTTTAGTTCTAGACATGTTTTTTTATGCCGTATCTTTTCGGTTGCCACTGGGATCATTTCGATCTGTGTTGGATCTTTCTTCCATTCACTGTTCCAATTTTGGATGAAATTCTGAAGTTTTGGAGAGTGTAATGACTGATGTGTCAGTGTATAAAGCTTCCTTGGCCTATTATCTTTCCAACACAACAAACGACATCGAATTCCAAGTTTAGGAGCGACCGTAATAGCCTTCAAAACGGAGACGCACAAATGCAATGCCATGCGCCCTATCTCGGGGGCACATCCCCATGCACCCTACTAGGTGGGGCACATTTCCATGCACCCCCGATTGAGGGCACATGGATAGTAGTTTTCAACCATGACTCTGTTTCTGACCAAATCAGGCCAAAGTTTGTGATCAGATCATGCCAAATTTTTCAACCAGATTGGATGCCCCCCTAGAGGGGGGCACATGCGCTCAGGGCCAGGGCGCATGCGCCCTATGTTCTAGGAACCGATCGACCCTGGCTTCCCCTATAAATTAACTTTGATTATGGTCATTCTAGAAAGAGGTTCATGACCCCCAGGCATCCCAGGATGTCCAATCTCCCTCCCACTTCGTTTGAGTGATTTTTAGAGAGATAAATTTTAAGTTTTTATAGAGAGATAAAATCCATTTTTAGAAAGAGGAAGGTCGGTTTGCATGTGTTCAGCTAGGTCTCTCTTCTTCGACTTCTATAGAAGCATGGGGATGTCTACTTCTTATTTTGTCTAAATCAAGGTTCTTCTTCACCAAGTCCTCTCTGGTTTGCAACTAATAGCACACAATTTCAAGGTCGGTACTGGTCGTGGCAGGCTTCGAAGCAAAGTTGCACCTAGCAGATCCCAGTTGCTATATGGCTTTTTCGACAACACAAATTTGGTAATATCTTCTTCAATCGGGCTCAGAATTTATCTATTATTTTTCCTATCTCTTTATTTCATCTTTCTCCATACATATATCATTATTTTACATTTTTTGGATTAGTTTTATTTTGTTAATTTTAAATTTAAAAAAAGGGTTAGAAGTAACCCGAATCTGATCAGTTTCTTTTTAATTGTCTATTTTATGTCATTTTATTTACATATACTTCATTTTATTTAGTTCTAATTATCTTTTCACTTATTTTTATTGTCTAGTTGCATAGGAAATTAAGCAACCATGAATTGAGGACTCTTCTTCATCAGTTGGTCGAAGAAAAAGAATCTTTAACCCACACTCTTCCCACTAAGGTACACACACGATCATTTTTTATTTTCATTGCATAAAGTGGAACCCATGATTCGTGGTGACCACATCATTTTATACATGATTTAAGTTATATTTTCTTTCTCACTCTCCTTTCACATGACCCAAACTATCTCTTTGGTGATCAAGCGACACCAAGAGATGAAAGTTTGGGGATCAATGTAAGTGTGGGACTGAGGTGAGAGATTTCCCTTTCTCCTCACACTACTTTTATGAGGTGACAACCCGAGACTTGTTTTTTTTGGAGTCGACAATAATAAAATCCAATACAAACTTTATCTATTCTAATCAAGTTTAAAACTTGATATATCCACCTAAGGGTATAGTATCCATAAGGTATAAATGGATCACTGAAGAATAGATTGAAGTGGCTTGGAAAGTAGAGACCTTCAAGGTAAGGTTAGTTAAAAAAGATATCATCTATGTCAAATTGTTGACTACGATGAGACCTTTTATCCGTGCCATGGATTTAATCTATTCAGATTATGATTGTTACACATAATGACTATAAGAAATGTCAATTAGATGTTAAGATAGTGTTTCTCTATGATATTTTGATGAATATGTGAATATGATAAAACCTTAGGAATCAAGTCCCAATAACATACAAATAGAGTGTGTATAAGGTCCATTTATATACTAAAGTAAGACTTCCCATGGATGGTAGATAAGGTTTTAATGTGATTAAAACTTATGACTTCATTGCGAAAAAATAGGTGCCTTGTGTATTCAAATAAGATAAGTGGGAGTGCTATTATCTTCTTGAATGATATGTGGATGGCATACTACTTATTAAGAATAAAGTAGATATGTTATTATAAGTAAGCCTAACTATAAAATTAATCTTTCAAAATAAATATGGGCTTTAAGATCCATAAAGATAGATTTAAAAGGTTGCTTGCCCTTACCCAGTTCATGTACATAGTTACCATAGTCAAAGGGTTTGACATGGTAAATTTCTTACTTATGTAGTAAGGAGTTGATCCCTTTAAATAGATGGTTTTCTTAAGAGATAAAGAGATCACATAAGTAGTGCCCTTATGCTTTTACAATAGGGTCTATCACATTTGTGATGCCTACGTACATGACTTGATTAATGCTCTAAGTGTTATAAGCATTCATCGGGTAGATTTATGTGAGAGTCACTAAATAATTAAGAGACATATCCTTTAGTACCTGAGAAGTACTAAAGATGTATCTCTTAAGTATGGAGGATAAGATTTGAAGCCTTGTAGTTTTATGAATACAAGCTTCCAGTCAAATAAGTCTGACAATAAGTCTAAATAATGGTGGTGTAGTGAGATGGAAAAGTTTCATGTAATAAAACACTGCAAATTCTACAACTGATCTAAAGTAGATTGCATAATAGTTGTATATTACTTGAAAAACATTCTAGATGAAAATATTCATCTAAATATGGGATTGTCCCAACTATCTCTGAAATAGTACCATTGTTTTGGGAAAATAATGGGGTAGAGCCAAAGTCTCATCAGAAGTTTAAAACTTCTATGGAAATACCATAAAATCATAGAGATTTCAACCCATAGGGACATAATTAAAGATAAAGTATCTTCCATTAATAAGATTACAGATCCACTAATAGAAATAGTTACTCAAAAAGTGTTTGAGCATTACCTTAAGCTAATAAAGATTAGCCAAATGGATGATTGGCTCTAGTGCAAGTGGGAGATTGATAAAAATGTATGCTCTACAAATCAATCATATATGATATGATTTGACATTCTGAAAATATCTTATTCAATTGATTAGGCAAATCTTCATTACTAACTCTTACTAGATTCATACATCATAATGAAGTCCTTGATCACATGCGATAATGATTGATTCATAATGAGATCAATCATCTAGAGGTATGTGATCTAAATGTTCTTAGTCATAGGATCCTTGAGATAGGACATCAATGATCCAGATAGACTAGTGTGTGATGTCTTCTCATGTGAAGAGAATGATTGATCTCATTGGTCATCAGTGTGGAGACACCGAGATACACACATAGGTGCTCATTAGTTGAATGAGTTCAACCAATTAAGAAAACTTAATTGGTGTTTTACCAAACTGTCTATCAAGTTATTCTTGCATCTCAATAGTATGGTTGAATCTCTGACTTGAGTCGCCAAAGATGTCTTACCATATATATCTTGCACATTTATTATTGACTTATGTATCACCATCTTGATGATCCAGTATAGTTGATGTATCGCATGCAAGAGAAACCCGGTGGAGGCAATTGAGCAAACAACAAGAGATCATTCACTCTCAGTAGGAGAGAGAGAATGTCATATGGGATAGTACTATAAATCCTTGACCAAGGTACTTAGTGATAGAATGTATACCCTACAAGCCAATCATATATGATATGATTCGACATTTCTAAAAATATCTCATTTAAATAATTAGGTAAATATTCATTAAAAGCTCTTATTAAATGCAAATATCGTAATGAAGTCTTTGATCATACGCAATGATGACTATATCATGATAATGAGATTGATCATCTAGATGTATATAATCTAATAGTCATAAGATCCTTGAGATGGGACATTAAGGATCCAGATAGACTAATGTGTGTGATGTCTTCTCATATGATGAGAATGACTGATCTCATTGGTCACTAGTGTGGAGACACTGAGATACACATACAGATGCTCATTAGTTGAATGAGTTCACTGAATTCACCGAATTAGTAACCCTGAATGGTATCTTACCAAACTATCAATCAGGGTTTTCTATCATCACGGTTGCATGGTTGGACCTTAAACCTGAGTCGCCAAAGATACCTTGTTGGGTGGAACTTGTGCTTTGACCATTTTCTTATGGATCACCGTATAGATAATGCAGTATAGCAATGGATCGGGTACAAAAAAAACTTGATAGTGATAATTAAGCAGATAACAAGGGATTGTTCACTTTTGGTAAATGAGAGTGAATGTCCTATGGGATAGTACTCTAAATCCCTTGCCAGGGTAGATAGGATGATTGAAAAAGGAGTTTTCAAATTGATCCAATTCTGAGTACAAGATCCTATAGAGTCGGTATACTAAGGAGTCGACAATCGATGTCGTACTGCTTTCTGACTGGGACATTGGATGGATAAGGGTTTATATCCATGTAGTAACTGATGATAGAAAGTCTCAATGAAGATAAGATTATTCTCATAGTCATTTGGGATCATGGGATGTGGCTTGTACCCTTCATGATCGGTAGGCTGATTATTCTGTTATTGGATAACAGATTTAATTAAATTAAATAGAATTTTTCTATTATATTTAGGCCTTAACCAAATAGGCTATTGGGCCTAGTGGGTCGCACACATAAGGACTTATCCATAAGTATAGGGTCAAGGGTGTAATTTATAAAGATTTTAGGTTTTTAAAAAAATTATAAATTTATATAAATATCAATGATTTCAGCCAAACTCATCAAGACAAGGGTGTTAACCATGTCCTCAGCCTCCTCCCTATCTCCTTCTCTCTCTAGAAGGCATCCATGGGTGATGGAGCTCCGTTCGGAAATAGTTCTCAAGGCTGGCGCAAAGGGAGAACATGTTGTAGATGAAGTTCGTGTGGATACTACTGGAGATCAAGCATTTTAACGGTTTGAAGAGCTTGAGAAGATCATCTCTTTCCTCTTCATGGGATTATATGAATCCCTATCAAGTATATTCGAATCTGGTTTGATTAATTTTTGGTTTTCGTCGTTCGGTTCCGATTAAGACAAATTATAAAGGAACCCATAAGAATCGTCGCTTACACTGCACCAATTTTTGATGGACAATTCCTAACACTTAGGATAATTGGAAAAGAAGTTTTCCAATTGATCTAAACCTAACTACAAGATTCCATAGAGTCAGATTATTTAGGGATTGACAGTCAACGTCGAACCCCTAACTAATCGGGACATTGTATGGATGAGGATTTAAATCCATGGTAATTGATGATGGAAAGGCTAAACAGATGTTATTTAACTCCCCAAAGTCATCTGGGATCATAGGATGTGACTTGTACCCTTTATGATCATAAAGCCATGAAAATTGTTATCGAATAATGATTTTAAATTAATTTAAAAGAATTATCCTTTTAAATTAATTAAGGCTTCAACCAAATTGACTGTTGGGTATAGTGGGTCACACATATTAGATCGGATCAATAAGATGAGGGTATGGGCATAATTTTATAGAAGTTTTGGACTTTTGTGAAAAAAATTTATCTTTTATAAATAAATGGCTTATGAAGCTAAACCCTAATAAGCCATAGAACTAGAGCACGTCCCAAGAATCTTCTCTTCCTCCTCTCTCCTTTTTAAGATGATCTCTCATGGTCAAGCTTGGATCTAGAAGGTTTATTGAGGCCCAAAAAAAGGAAGAACAAATCTATCGAAGCAAAACGTGTGGATGCCACTAGAGACTATCCACTTGAATAGTTTTCAGCATGGAGAAGTGTCTTCTCTTCATCCATGGTAAGGGATTTTGAAAATCTCATGAGGTACTCTCTTTCTAATTCATATTCGATTCTCAATTTTACTTGTTTGGCATCAACCAAGGCAAAGATCATGATTTAAAAGAATTAAAAATTTATTTGCTTTCATAGATTAATTCCTTATAGTTTTCACTAGATCTAATATATATTTAGTATCAATATAAACTAAATCCCATAGTACAATTCTCACTTGGGACAAATAGCAGTATCTAGGACCGAATGATGCACTGGACTATTCTAATCTCCAATGCCCATAAATACAACTAACTAATTTGGTGCAACTTAGTTTTCCATACATTTAATGCATTCTTGAATCCTCAAACCAACTCATGCCATGACAAGATAAATATCTTGCACTGTTCAACATATAACAAGCAATGACATGCTATTAACTATAAAATGAAACCATGAAACTATGATAGTTAATTTAATAAACACATAGACAATGTCTCTAACAACCTAAATAAACACCACCTTGACATGATATTGTATGCTTATAATACTAACACTATATCTACCATGCTTAAACAAATGTCAATCTACACAACCATAAACATGATATACTAGGATGAGACCTAAACACATCAAATCATAACAAAATGGTTAAAGGTAGAAATAACATATTGCTAGAATAATTAAAACTCCAAACTAAGTTTGTTAACCTTCAACAACATATATATAACAAGATTAACTCAAACTAGATATGCAAAGGTATAGCTAGGTTATAGAATTAATAATCAAGGGTAGACTTCTAACTATACTCCTAATTTAGCAATTTAATAATAATACCACAACTGTTAAACATGATTCAAAATACATCTAATGTATGAACCACTTACTAAATCACAATTATCTACAAGGTATCGACAAAAACACAACTACACACACTGACTAAACCCACTAATTTATTAGAACCAAAACATGAGTCATGGAGGATTTATCATCATTAGAATTTTAAATGGTACTAGACGTGACCAGGATGCCTACCTGATGTGTTTTAAATTGCATACAGTTGGCATTTTACAGAAGCAATGAACAATGGCTTTGAGAAGACATCGGCAATGTCATAAAGGGGCTGATTCTAAGCAATGAAAAATAGAGTTAGATGGCATCAAAAGCAACCAAGTAAGGCAAATTGGAACCTATAGATAGTCGGGATTGATCAAATAGTGCAACCTAATGAGCAATGCTAAAACTTTGAGAAATGAAATAGATCCAATCTAGGGCTAGCTACTAAATGGGGGGTAACAGTAAACCAACTTTAAGTTAGATGAAAAGAAATCTAGATTGCATCAGAGATATTGAGATCAATAAAAGGCTGAGAGGGACAGCAAGGGAGTAGTTTCAGAAACAACCAATCACTTCTAGATTGGTTCAGCAAAGAGGTGTTATAGGGGAATCCAAGAAGACAAGAGGGAGAAGGGGGAGTGTGCTTACTGAAAATGGAAAAGAGAGGCAAAAGGCATAACTAATGATTAAGATTGATGGTGATTGATAGCAAAGGGGCAACCACAAATGTCTCTTTGGAGACATTTAACATCCCAAATAGCAAAGTGAAAGACTACATTGACGTCAATTATGGGCTAGAGATGGCGGTGAACAGAGTGTAGCAACACCTAAAAGATAGCAGTGCATAGGAGAGGCAACTGTAGCACACAAAAGGCCAGCGATGGTGCATAGGGGACAACAATAGGGAGGGCAAGGCACAACCCTACTCCTTTCTTTTTGCAAGCTGAAGAGACATAAGAGAGAGGGTGAAAGAAAATAAATGGTGGGGGAGAGCATCAGAGAGAGGGGAGACGGTGGCAATGGACTCACTGCAAGGCTGCTACCAAAGGGGATACAGTGCATAGGGGAGGCAACAACAACGCTAGAGCCCAATTCTTTGGTTATCAATGGTGGCAAGGTGGCTAGATGGCTAGTAGCGTGGTGAGTAGGTCCAACAGCAGTTCTAGTGTTGGTGCTCCATCTCCCATTGGTAGAAGAGATGGTGCTAGGGATGATAAAGAGAAAATGTGAATGAGTGGAAGATAAGCTGGTGAGATCTATAAGAGGGAGAAGGCATAACCATCAGGGAGGTTTACAGGATAAGATTTCATTTTTTTAATATTACAATCTACCCTCTTTAAAATAAATTTTGACCTAGAAATTTCTAGTTTAGGCTTACCGAAGAGGTGGGAATGATGTTTCCTCATATCTATAAGGAATTGTTCTAAAAAAGTTTGGTGCAAAGCAATGATTCTAATGAGTTCATGTTAATCTTGTCTCGATCGAAATTGAACAATGAAAATTGAATGCCAACTAAAACAGGTTTGAATATACTTACTAGGGATTCATCTAATCCTTGTAAGAGAAAAAAAAAAGAACTTTTATGCTCTTTAAACTGTTTAAAGTGCCTGATCTCTATGGCATTCACATGAACTTCATCCATAGCAGGTTCTCCCTTTTCACCGGGTTTGAGAACTCTTCCCAAATGAAGCTCTATCACCCATGGATATATTTTTTAAAAAAATAAAGAGGTAGGGAGGAGTTTGAAGATGTATTTCTCACCATTAGATTGATAAAGGGTTGTTGAAACCATTAGTATTTAAAGAGAATTTAGATTCTTTTACAAAAACTCAAATCTCTATAAATTATGCCTTTGGCCTTATACTTATGGATAAGCCCTTATGTGTGTGATCCACTAGGTCCATAGCCCATTTTTTTGAGACCTAATTAAAAAAACAATTATATTTAATTATATTAAATCTATTATTCAATAATAGATTTAATGACCTACTGATCATGAGGAGTACAACTCACATCCCATTATCCCAAACAACTATGGGAATAATCTTATCTCCATTAAGCCTTTCCATTATTAGTTAACACATGAATATAAACCCTCATCCGTTCATTGTCCCGATCAAATAAGAATACATTATCGACTATCAACTCCTTAGTATACCAACACTATTGGATCTTGTACTTGGTATCGGATCAATTGAAAAACTCTTTTACAATTATCCTATCTACCCTTGCTAGGTATTTAGAGTACTATCCCATAGGCCATTTACTCTTATAGATCGAGAGTTGATGATCCTTTGTTGTCTGTTCAATTATCTCCACAAGGTTTACCTTGTACCCAATTCATCGTTGTACCAGATCATCTATACAATGATCCATAAGTCAACCAAAGTACAAGTTCCACCCAACACGGCATCTTTGGTGACTCAGGTCAAAGGTCCAACTATGCAACCATGATGATAGAAATTCATGATTGATAGTTTGGTAAGATACCATTCAAGATTCCTAATTTGATTAGTTTAGTAAACTCATTCAAAAAATAAGCATCTGCATGTGTATCTTAATGTCTCCACTCTAATGACCAATGAGATTGATCTATCCTTATCACATAAGAAGACATCACATACACTAGTCTATATGGATCCTTGATATCCCGTCTCAAAAATCATATAACTAGAAATATTTAGATCACATTACTTTAGATGATTGACCTCATTATCATGATCTCATCATAATTCAATCATTATCGGATGTGATTAAGGACATCATTATGATATATGTATCTAATAAGAGCTAGTAATAAAGATTCTCCTAATTAATTGAATGAGATATTTCTAGAAATGTTGAATCATATCATATATGATTGGCTTATAAGGCATATGTCGACTCCGAAAATTCAACGGGGTCTCTCCTTTTCAGGAAGTCCGTGAATCTGGATCATCACCTCAAAGGGGGATGAGAAAGAAAGAAAGAAAACATGGAAAGCAACTCTCACCTCGGTCCCACACTCACATTGATCCCCGAACTTTCATCCCTTGGCGTTGCTTGATCACCAAAGAGACGGTTCAGGTCATGTGGGAGGATGATAAGAAGAAAATTAAGACATGTGGTCGCTAGGAACCGTGGATTCCGATTTATGAAATAAGATTGACCGTGTGTACCTTAGCATGAAGAGTGCGGGTCAAAGCTTCTCCTTCTTCGGCCAACCGACGAAGAAGAGTCCTCAACATGTGGGTGCTTGATTTCATATGAAACTAGACAACAAATTGATGAAAGGACTATTAATACTAGACAAAGTGGAGTATATGTAAATAAAATGACATAAAACACACAACTGACTAGAAACTGACCGGATTCGGGTTATCACTAACCCCTCCTTTTTTATTTTCGGATTAACAAACTAAAAATAATTAAAAAAATGTAACAAAATAATAGGAGGATGGAGAATCACTAAAAAGAGATAGGAAAAAGAACAGAAAGATTCTGATAAGAATAGAGAGAGATATGGCCAAATCTGGGTTGTCAAAAAAGCCAAGCAGTAGTCTAGGATCTGTCAGGCGCGACTTTGCTTCTGCACTTGTCACGACCAGCCCTGACCTCAGAATGACATGCTATTGATTAAAAACTAAAGAATACTCGAAGAGGAAGAACTTTGATGTTGAGAGCTCAGGCAGCAGATGTCCACATGCTGTTGTAGAAGCCGAAAAAGAGAGACCTTGCAGATCATCTGCAGACCAGCCTTTCTCTCTCCTAAACTGACTTTTCTCTCTCTAAAAACTTGAAATTCTCTCTCTAAAAATCACAAAATGGATGTAGGATGGAGGTTGGATGTCTTGAGATGCCCATGGGTTGTGTACCAGCCTCTAGAATGACCGGAATCAGTGTCTACTTATAGGAGAAAATTCGGTCTCATCTTGGCTAAAAAACAGGTGATTTGCACCCTAGCCCAGGGCGCATGGTGCATGCGCCCCCTGGAAGGGGCGCATCTTATCCTCCCTAAAAAATGATCCAATGTGATAGAAAATTTCGATCCGATAGAGTCCTATTCAAAAACCGGTTCTCTCATGCCCCCAATCGGGGGCACATGGCCTCGTGCCTCAGTGTGGAGCGCATGGGGACTGATTATGCGCGTCTTTCTTCCGGAAGCCATTGCGGACACTCCCGAACTCAGAATTCGACACTGTTTGTTGCATTGGAAAGATAAAAGGTGTAAAAAAATTTTATAGCATTGAATTATCCATAAAGCCCTCCAAAACTTTAGAATTGTATCTAGAAGTTAGGATAGTGAATAGAAGATCCGATACTGGTCAGAATGACTGATGGCCAACCGAAAAGACACGGCATGCAACAAAACTTGTCCGGAGTGTGAATCTGACCATATGCTTCAATGAATGATCATTAGGCATTAGTCATTCATCCAATTTCTATGTTTACATGATTTACATGTGGCTTTCGCTCGTAAATTATGGCTTTGTGCGGAAAACTTTGGAAAACATCCGATTTCATTCGGCAATGCTCCAAATCAACATTAAAAGAACCCGACATCATTATAAGATTAATCACACATGTTACCCTATAAAACATATGCTTTACAAATTAGAAAAATTTGGCGTGTCTACAACTTGCCTCGCCTTGATGGCGGCTTTGTAAGGGAATGGCATGTAATGAAGCGGAGTGATTCGTAGTAAACTGTAATGGAACGCAAGTGAGTGTAGATGAATGTAGCAGAATGGAATGGTGATGGACTGAAAAGGTGACATCAATGTGTAGATATAGACACACTTATCTACTCATTCCAGTAAAATGAATCTCACTAAGTATTCTAGATCACTTTCATGTTCCTTCAAAGCCTCGTATAATTGATTGGTAAAGACATGCCATTGGCACGAGAGATGAAAAAATAAAAGGATAAAGGAGTAGCCAACCCTCAGTGTTGTGAGGAGTCCTCAAATTCGTAGGTTCATCATCAGCCAGCAACTCGAACTTTGCAGTGTTCTTGTACTGTAATGGGTTAAAGTTTAAAAGAGAAATTGATTTTAAAATGAAAACCATCATATTTGGAATCTCAAGTTCATTTAAGTTTCACCAAAATACTTAGCTTAATTCTGAGTGAAATAACCTCAAATTCTAAAAGGGTTTGTTTAAGCATAACAAAAATTGCTCGGGTATTATGAAAACTGTGAATCATGCTCTGGCAGAAAACCCGATTAAACAAAAACGACAAAACAGACTTAAGCCATATAGGGATTGAAAGATAATGGTGGGAACTAACATAGAGTGGTAGGAAAGAAGAAACAATAGCATGACAAACATGACATGGTGGGATAAAATAAAAGGAAAGAATAAAACATTGTGGGATAAAATAAAGACACAGTGAGATAACATAAAGGATACGGTGAGATAAAATAGTGAAACATGGTGGGATAAAAGAATAAAACATGGTGGGATAAAATAAAAGACACAGTGAGATAACATAAAGAAATGATGGGACAACATTGGTAATAATTAAGAATGAAAAAGAGATGGATATGAAAACATAGAAAATTATGTAGAAAAATAGTTGAAGATATAGATTGTCTATTGGAGGTCAAGACACCTGATTAGGAACCATCGTCCCTCCAATGTTCAATTTTGGCTTATCCTTGAGTGTGAAGAAATGACCAAGCCGTCGTAGATTTTGTTGAAGGGGATCTCAGGCCCAGTCATATTTACCCTCAAGGTCTTCAACATCAATAAATATAATACATATCAAATGAACCTAACATAACTAAATGACAAATGGTAGGAGTGATGTGAAGTGCAAAATGGAATGCTGGTGATGATGTGAGATTGATGTGAAATTGAGTGAAGTCTTCAGGCATGGTTTATCAACTTGCATCGACCGCCTGATTCATCAGCACCATGATAATACTTGACTGGGTGGCGCTCCCTTTCTTTTTGTCGCCGGGCTGGCATGATGTTCCTTCCGGAACACCAATCTCACCAATTCATCTATTAGACATAAAAGGTTGCCTACACATTACTGGTTAGTACCCAATAGACGAAATTGTAAAATGAAGCATATTTTTCCCGAAATGAACAACTAAAGTTTTTACTATTAGAACCATCATTTAGAGGTCAAAACAATGTTTTAATGATGGTTCCTTTAGCAAAAATGTCATTTTCAACATTCTAGACAATTTTTGATTTTTTGAGAGTTTTTTGAATTTTTCAAATATTTTTGTCTATGTGCCCCCGATCGGGGGCACATGCCCATGCGCACTAGGATGGGGCACCTGGCCATGTGCCCCTAGATGAGGGCACATGCACCTTGGGGCATTTTTTTAAAAAAATATATATATACCTGATGGCCCTTTTTCTTTTGCCTCTTCAACTCCTGAAAACACTTTGCAAAGATGATTAAATTTTCATCATGACTTATCCCTTTGCATGTATATCATTTATCTTGATTTTAAGTCAAAGAGAGGAGCCTTCTTGACAAGGTGAAATAAAATAAATGACTTAAATGAAATGGAGGTAAGGGTTGAGAGAGCTTACCTGCCGTGGTGTGAATCCTCTCCTCTCCAACATTGAAATGCCTGAAACACTTGATATAAAGGGGATTAGATCTTCATCACGAGCCATGCCTTTGCCTATTATGGTCAACTTTGACTTAGGTCAAAGGGAAGAGCCTTCTTAACAAGGTAATTAAAGCCAAAAATGAACATGCAATGCAGCAATAGAAATATGCATGACAGAAAAATAAACATGGATACAACTAAGGCAATGATCATGATTGAGCATTTTTTTGGATTTTCTTAAAAATAATCATTTTTTTGGATTTTCAAATTGTT
This sequence comes from Cryptocoryne crispatula var. balansae, assembly GCA_036172225.1. Lineage (NCBI taxonomy): Eukaryota > Viridiplantae > Streptophyta > Magnoliopsida > Alismatales > Araceae > Cryptocoryne > Cryptocoryne crispatula. The sequence continues at coordinate 13,389,219 of CM069930.1, forward strand.
TGATTTTTTTAGATTTTTTAAAATATTCAATTTTTTTCAAATTTTTTTTGGATTTTTGAAATATTCATTTTTTGGAGAAAATGCTGGTATTTGAGACAATTCATCAGTCTTTGGGGTTTGTTAAAACTCAAGTGGTAGATGCCACGTGCAAAAATAAAGTTCCCTACCTAGAAGAATCCATCTAACCTTCTTCCTTTGATCGGCTTGGATTCCACCTGGATTCGGTCAGTTTACCCTACCAAAGGGGGTTTAACGAGGAAGAGTATGGAGGAAGTCCTTGATAGGGTTTGGAGATGTTGAGAGAGATTTCCCTACTCTCACTCAAATTGCCCGTTGGGGTTCGGCCTCTTTGGGTCTTTCCTATTTTTTCTGCTCTTTTCTATGTGGCACATATTTAGACAGGTTTTTTTGACCCGTGAGGACATTGCCCATCTTTTAGTGCCTTTTGCCTTGACTATCATTCTAGGTACTCATTCAGACAAGTTGATCATTTTTATTTTCTAACCTGAGGGGTTCATTGCCCATCTTTTGGCACCCTTTTGCACCCTCCGAGACGGCCTCCTACTAGGGTGGCAAGTGTTTTCGATACTACCCCTCTCTAATCTTCTCTCCCTATCTTGGACCGAGTAGAAGAGAATAGGGTAAGGGTACTCCTTCCATTTCTAGATTTATGCCTTACCTTTTGCCAGTGTCGGGTTGTCTGGATTCTATGATTGGGAAGTATTGTGTGTGTGGGATGGTACCTACCCTTGACTTCTCACGAACAGCCTAGGATCGATGACTTGAGATTATACCAGTGGTTTTTCCATTTTTATGGAAAATACCTTTTAATGTAAACTCCATTCCAAGGATGATTCAATTTTTCCCCATCTGCATTAGTCAATTCATATGCATTGCCTGGATACATTTCAGTGATTACAAAAGGCCCTTCCCAGTTAAGTTACAATTTGGAGTGGGGACCCCCCCCCAGCTTAACGAATATGCGTTTGAGTACCATCTCACTGATTTCAACTTTCTCTCAACCACCCTCTTTTGATAAAACCTTTTAAGTCTATTCTGATAAGTCCGGGCATGCTCGGTGGTGGCTAGCCTTCTTTCATCCAAGAGTTCAAGCTGTGCAAGGAGAGATTCTCGTCTCTCATCAACAGGAATATCCATGTCGAGCTGAACTCAGAGAGATGGAAGTACTACTTCGTAAGGGACCACTACTTCCATCCCATATGCCAAAGCATACGGGGTTTGTCCAGTGGGAGTCCTTACAGAAGTACGATAATCCCATAGAGCATCTACAAGCTTATCAGGCCAGCCGGCAAACTTGCTAGACTTACAAGATTTCTTGATTATTTTGATTAAGGTTTTGTTGGTGGCTTCTGCTTGACCATTGCCTTGAGGATAGTATGGTGATGAATGATGCAATTGTAGACATGCCAAATTCACCTAATTCAGAGTATAAAACTCATATTTTATAGGGTAACATGTGTGATTTACCTTATAATGATTCCGGGTCTTTAATAAGTTGATTTGGAGCTTCGCCGAATGAAATCGGATATTTTCCGATGTTTTTCTCAAAAAGCTGTAATTTCCGAGCGAAAGCCACACGTAAATCGTGTAAACACGGAAATTGGCTGAATGACCAATGCCTAATGATCATGCATTGGAGGTTTTGGTCATATTCACACCCTGGACAAGTTTTGTTACATACCGTGCCTTTCCGGTTTGCCGTCGGAGTCATTTTGACCTGTATCGGATCTTCTGTTCACTACCCTAACTTCCGGACAAAATTCTGAAGTTTTGGAGGGTGTGATGGCTGATACGATTCTATAGAAAGCTTCTTCGGCCTGTTATCTTTCCAACGCAACAAACGGCGTCGAATTCCGAGTTCGGGAGTGTTCGCAATGGCTTCCGAAAGAAGGACGCGCAAAAATAGTCTCAATCGCCCGGGTTCCTGGTCACATGCGCCCGGGACCCAGGGCACGTGCCCATGCGCCCTACCAGTGAGGCACGTGACCTTTTGCCCTCACTTGAGGGCACATGCGCCCTACCCTGGAGGCACGAGGGACCCAGTTTTTCACCGGGACTCTACCACTGAACCGATCGACCGGATAAGGACAACTTTTTCGGGAATAGTGCCATGCGCCCTCACTGGGGGGCACATGCGCCCCTCAGTGGGGCGCATGCGCCCTGCACCAGGGCGCATGCGCCCAGGGGTAGGGTGCAAGGTACCATATTTTTTAGTCTGGATCGCGCTGTTCGTTCTCCTATAAATTGACTCTGATTCCGGTCGTTCCAGAGGCATGGGCACGACTCCCCAGGCATATCAAGACGTCCAACCACCCTCCTGCATTGATTTTGTGATTTTAAGAGAGAGAATTTCGAGTTTTTAGAGAGAGAAAAGTCGGTTCAAGAGAGAGGAAGGCTGTTCTGCAGGTGATCTGCCAGGTTTCTCTTCTTCGACTTCTACAGAAGTGTGTGGACGTATGCTGTCCAAACTCTCTTCATCAAAGTTCTTCCTCTCCAAGTCTTATTCAGTTTGAAATCAATGGCACTCGATTCTGAGGTCGGGGATGGTCGTGATGAGCGCAGAAGCAAAGTCGTGCCTGGCAGATCCTGGACTGCTGCTCGGCTTTTTCGACAACCCAGATTTGGCTATATCTTTCTCTATTCAACTCAGAATATTGTTGTTCTTTTTCCTATCTCTTTATTTAGTGATTATCCATCCTCCTATAATTTTTTTACATTTTTTTGCATTACTTTTAGTCTGTTTATTTGAAAAATATTAAAAAGGGTTAGAGATAACCCGAATCCTGTCAGTTCTTTGTCAGTTATGTGTTTTATGTTATTCTCTTTACATATACTCCACTTTGTTTAGTTATAATAGTCTATTTCACTTGTTTATTTTTCTAGTTGCACAGAAGATCAAGCACCCACCACGTTGAGGACTCTTCTTCATCAGCCGGCCGAAGAAGGAGAAGCTTTAACCCACACTCTTCACTCTAAGGTACACACGGTCAATTTAATTTCATAAATCGGAACCCACGGTTCCTGGCGACCACATTTCTTTCTTATCATACTCCTCCCACATGACCCGAGCCATCTCTTTGGTGATCGAGCGACGCCAAGGGATGAAAGTTCGGGGATCAATGTGAGTGTGGGACCGAGGTGAGAGTTACTTTCCGAGTTTTATTCCTTTCTTTTCTCATCCCTTCTTGAGGTGACGATCTGGATTCACGGACTTCCCTGAAAAGGAGAGGACCCCGTCAAATTTTCAGAGTCAACAGCTTTGTGGTGACCACGGTGGGACAAGCAATGTCTTCAACTGTGGGTGCTTAGTGTTTTGTTTGCAACTAGTTCTAGTTCTAGACCGGTTCCCATGTGAGCCTTTCCTTCTTTCTACCTTTCTTAACTTCATGCCATCTCAAAATTTCTGATTTCACCCATCTTTCATCATATCTTAAGTGCCAAGTATGCCATTTAATTTCTGTCATTTTATTTAAACCGGTTCCCACGTGAACCACCCTTTTCCTTTTAAACTGGTTCCCGCGTGAACCAATCTCTTTCTTTACTTCGGTTCCCACGTGAACCAAACCACATTTTTTCAGATCTATTCCAACTTGGATCAGATCTTTGTTCACCTTTAATTGTCCCCACGTGGCCCTCTTTTGACCATTCAAACCGGTTCCCACGTGAACCACCCTTTTTTACCCAAAACCGGTTCCCGCGTAAACCACCTTTACTTTTTACCCCAGTTCCCACATGAACCAGCTTATTCTTACATCGGTCCCCACGTGGACCACCCTTTTGCTTAGCTATCAGATCTGAACCCTCTTCTTTCCATCACTTTTCACTGTCTCCATTTGGCTCACATAAAAAACAAGTCTAGATTCTAGTTTCTAGTTGCTTGTCTAGTTTCTAATTGCTTGTCTGGTGTTGATTGCTTGTTTATTTAAGTTTATGTTTTGCTCATTACTTGTTTTATTACTTGATTGCATTCTCTGCTCTTTCTCTCTACCTCCTTCTTTTACACTTTTTTGAGGCGGGAGCTCACTCTCCCATTTATCCCTCCCATCCAAAACACCCTCTTGGTGGATTCTGACCTCTCTTCTGGGATATTCCTTCCTAGTTGACTTGGTTGGCTTTCATCAAGGCCTCCGTAATTCCTCATACGTGGAGTATTCCTCTTCACGATCGGGTTGGTTGTACCACTCCCCAAAACCTGAAGCATCCTACGTTACCTACACGTGGTGAGATTGTGTGAAACCTAGGTCATTGGAGATTGGAGTTAAGATCCTAACCCATTTGTTGAGAGAACAATTCTTAACAAAATTCATAAACCTAAGGTTTAATCAAAATCATTGCGTAATCTTGCTTTCAAGTCTTTGCATCACTTGTTTGTCAAACAAAAATTCAAACCTCTAACTTTTTGCAAGATACTAAAAACCAGAAAAAGTTCTTTGTTTGCTTTGTCAACTTGTTTGTTTTACTTTCTCCTTAAAGTTCAATGCAACTATGGTCTGGAAGGCACGTTGGAATGGCGGAACAAGCTTAACATCGAGAGCACGAGATGGGTCATCAACCAAATCCGTCAGATGGTCGTGTTAATCCACTGTTTGAGTCAGAAGCACAAGAGGTTCCTCAACCATCTGCTCCTCGTGATGTTGAACAACTCTTTAGGGAGTTGTCTCTCTATACTGACCCAGAAACCTACGCCCGCATACAATCCATGGTGAAGGGCAAAATGGCCTCAGATCAGGATGAAGTTAACCAAGTTGCCTCATCTCCTTGTCCTATGGTTCGACCACCACTCATTCAACCACCTATTGTTCAACCATCTATGATTCAACCATCATTAATTCAACCATCACTAGCACAACCATCTGTAGTTCAACCATCTATAGTTCAACCATCTGTGGCTCAACCCTCATTTGTTCAGCCATCTTATTTTAACAATGTTGCTCCCTTGGCCCATCAAGTCATGGGACAATCTTCAGTAAATTTGCCAAGTCATGCTCCTTAATTCCAGAACCATGCCTCTAACCACATACCCCAACCAGTAAACCAAGAACCTGCTCTCACCCAGGCAATCATGGATCAGCTCACCTAGATGAATGAACGTTATGAAGAGCTGATATGTCGCCTGGACTCCAAGTCAGTTCCTGAAATCTCCATTCCTTCTCTGCCAGTCCTACACCTGCCACCTTCTAAGCTACCAGTTTATCGCCGCTACAATGGTACTGGCAATCCTTTTCTCCACCTTAAAGATTTTTTCTATGAATCCTCATTCTGGAAAGATGATCGTAGGGTTCTTGCTTTCTTATTCCGCCGATCACTAGAAGGGTCTGCATTGGAATGGTTCTACTCGCTCGACTCCTTTGAGGCAGGAGACTTCGATATTGTGAAGACCAAATTCTTGCAAAGATACAGAAACCGGGTGGCACCAGCATGCTCCATTACAGACTTGATTGCTGAGAAGATGAAGCCCGAAGAGGACTTCATAAAGTTTGCTGATTGCTGGAGGGGAATGGCAGAAAAATTGACAGATGTGATTTCTGAAGGGGAACAAGTGTAAATGCTTATTGGCAACACTACACCTGCCTTGAGGAATGTCTTGATCATGCACCGTCCTATCACCATGAATGAACTTTATGACAGTGCCCGATACTTGCAAGCCCACTTCAAGGATGCCACCATGATAAATCCTTTTGATCCTAAACCTAGAAACTTCAGGAAAACCCCCTCTGCACCAGTTGGTCCTACAACCGAGGGAGTGGTCAACAATGAAGCTATAAACATTGTGGGGAACCAGAGAGGGAACCGTCAAAACCAGTTCAGAAACCCACCACAAAACCATTCCTATTACCCCCCTCAACAACAGGTTAGGCCACCACAACCACGACAACCACAACAACCCCCGCAACTTGTAGCACAACCCCAGCAACCTCGTCAACCTACCTACAATAGGGCACCGCCACCACCCAATCAGGCACCACGAAGGAAAGGTCCTAGGAGAGAGAACTACCAACAACTCCCTTACTCCTTAACCGACATCTTCAATGTACTCATGGCGGAGAAACAGTTGGAATTGCCCAAGGAAAGAGAGGTTTGGCCAGCAAACGCAGATATGTCCCGATACTGTGCTTACCACCGGTGTCCTGGTCACACTGTAGAGGTGTGCTTTCAATTCAAGGATTACATCCACGATCTGAATGACCAAGGCAGCATTGATTGGGCTCAAATGGGGGAATGCATACAAGCTATGAAGGCTAGGCAGCAGCAGCGGCAATGTCCACCGGCTCAACCTCAACAACAACCTGGCTTGGGGATTGTCCAGAATCCGCTCCCATTACATGCTCCCGCTCCAGCACCGGCACCAGCACATCCAAACCCAGGAATTGGTCTAGTACACTCCATTGTCCAGGGAGATGCCAGCCGTGCTCAAGGTTGGCAACTAGAAAACCAAAATGCAACCATGCCTGTCAACCCAGCTAGGTCTCCTGCTAGGAACCCTCCTAGACAAATAATTCGTGCACCTTCTACTCCACAACTACCACAAAGCTCAATAACCCAACCACTGGCCGCCACTTCTTCTCGCCGACCCATCATTAGGCCAGCCCCCTCCTTAACTACACCTCCTTCAACCATTGCTACACACCGGCCCTTGCTCATCCGACCACTACAATCACCACCAAACCTGAACCCCCAGCCTACAAGCTCTACCACTCCAAAACTCCAACCTATCATACAACCAACCCCACAACCTACACCTTCATTAAACTCATCAACCACTCCTGCACACCGGCCTCTTCTTATCAGGCCACCAGTATCACCACCATTACCATCTCCAAATCCTACCCCTCTACCAACTAACCCCATCATCCCAGAACCATCGATCCCATTACCTATCATACATGCACCTACACCACCTGTTCCACCATAGTCTACCCCAGTTAACCTGTCACCTCTACCCGACCGCCAAATAGCTCCGGTGCTTCGGAGTGGGAGGATGTTCCAGCGGCTCTTTCCCCAAGCTAGTACTCAACCGTAGGATCCAGTGGAGGAGGAACAAGTGGAAGAACCATTTCCGGGCACGGCGTATGATTTGTTGAAACATTTGGATAAGACACTGACCCGTATTTCCATACTTGAGTTGATCAAAAGATCAAAGGTGCACCAGGAGATTCTACAGCAGTACTTGCAAAGGGTCATAGTGAGTGAAGATCTCCCACCTGAAAAGATAACTACAGTGTTACCCCTAGAAGTGAGCACCCAACACTCACTTTCTCTCAGGAAGAATTAGCAGATCCAGAATTTAGGAGATATGTTTTGCATGTGGCTGTGGTTATCTATAATGTCGAAGTGAAATCATGTTTGGTTGACACTGGAGCTTCTATCAACGTTATGCCGCCAGAAACGTTGCAGTTGTGTGGCATTTCTGAACAAGAAATCAAGCCATCTTGTGTCATGGTGACGGCCTACGACAACTCTAAGAAGTCTACACATGGGGTGGTCACTCTAGAAGTTAAACTTGGACCATGTACGGTCACAACGGATTTTCATGTTCTAGAATTGGATCCAACTTTTCGGGCTATACTTGGGAGGCCATACTTGGAGGCAATAGGAGCCGTGGCTTCAACAAACCACCAATGCATAAAGTTTCCTTTTAAAGGACAAGTGGTCAAAGTGACTAGCATGCCTATAAGGGACGAGATGAATGATCCTACTTTTACACCCCTTGGTTTGTCAATACAACCCCAGATCTCAATGGGAGATTTACCAGAAGTTAGATGCATGACCACCTCTCTACCTGACACAGTGGGATGGCGGATGATGATGAAACTAGGCTATCAGCCTGGAAGAGGTTTAGGCAAGGATCTTCAAGGAATCACTCAGCCGATTCAAACTGTGAAAAGGCTACGCAAGCAGGGGTTGGGATACGAAGAGGATTCCATCCCAAGGAGGATCTTCCAGCCAGGATATGCCATGGGACTCCACACCTTCTTTATCAAAGGGGAGACCATGATGATGGCTGAAGATGACAAGAGTTTCATTACAGTTGTCAAGAGAAGGAAGGCTCCAGATGAAGAAGAAGACTTGGAAGACCTATGCTTATCTTTGACTCGTCTGTTTTCAAGTGGGGAAGAGCACCAGGAACCGCTCAAGGGCAGACCAATCTTGAATCATCTAGTTAAACATGTTACCCAAGTCAAAATCATTCCACGAGGCCCAAATACAACAATGCCATGTTTGAACCTCGTACCATTATTTCTAGATCTTTTGGATGGGCTTCAGGGCCCACTTACCCACTTTGGGCCCATGTGCCCACTTCAACCTTCCACTCTTATTGGGCATGCTTGCCCATTTACTTCTCTCATCAACTTCAGAACTGAGAGCTTTTCCCAACATGGGCTCACATGCCCATTTATTTCTAAGATCGGGTCCACGTACCCGTTTACTTTTTTCATCAGTTTTGGACCCATGTGTCCACTTTCAGTTACCATTGGGCCCACGAGCCCCTTTTTTCCCTTTATTCTTAAGTTTTTATCTCTATTAATTCAGTCATCTTCTAGCAAGCCTCGAGTCACTCAGGCTCATTCTATCTTTTTACTTGAAATTCTTCAAAAAAAATATGTCTTCTCTGAAACTCACATTTCCATTGAGGAGACATCTCTACTCATCCCAGAGGGTGCTCCCAATCAGGGATCCCTCTTTTCTAAATCATTGATCGATTTGCTCGATCCTCCCTCCACTATAAATACCACCTTTCCAGCTTTATCTTCAGTAGGTCAAGTTAGGTTAGGAAATAGGAAAATCAGAGGTAAAGGACTTCCAAATAGATATCTGCAACAATTGGCACAGAAATGTGTACAGTCTTGACTGATCGGTTAGGGCGATGGCAGAGTTTCTTATCCCAATATCACTTATGTCCCACAAAAGGCAATCAAGGGTTATGCTATTGTTGAACACCTTGCCCATCATCTCATACCCGTCTTTGACCCAGTCCGGTCGGAGTTCCCAGATGACGAACTAATGTCAGTCCGATCTTTCAATCTTTGGACATTATATTTGACGGGGCTCTGAACTCTCATGGTAGAGGGATAGGTATTGTCCTTCTGTCACCTGAAGGTGTCACCATTCCACAAGCTTTTCAGCTTAACTTCCCAGCAACCAACAACATAGCTGAGTATGAAGCCTTGCTGGCCGGGCTGGAGGCCGCTCACTTCCATGGTGCTACCGAACTGAGGGTGATAGGTGATAGTCAATTGATCCTACGCCAGGTCCTATCCAAGTACCGAACTTCCCATCCAAACCTCAAACCCTACCAGGAGCTCACCACCTGCTACATCAAGCTATTCTTCAAACTCACCTTTGTCCATGTCCCCCGCTCTCAGAATATCCTCGCCGATGCCTTAGCTTCACTAGCTTCATCTCTATCTATCCCGCTAGGCAGGCAAGTGCGGACTATCCACATCTGTAAGAGGACAATTTCAGCAATTGAGGATGGACGTTTTCTAAAGGTTAAGGAGAGATTCAACAGAAAGGAATACTTAGAACATAAAGAAGAAATCTCCTTGATTGAGTTCGAAGAATTAGAAGAAGGTGAGAGACCTTGGTATGACGAGAAGTGAGAAAATTCGAGATCGGTGAGATGGTAGTCAAACGCATATTCATTAAGCCGGGGGGTCCTCGCTCCAAGTTGCAACCTAACTGGGAAGGGCCTTTTGTAATCATTGAAAAGTATCCAGGTAATGCATATGAATTGACTAATGCATATGGAGAAAAATTGAATCATCCTTGGATTGGAGTTTACCTCAAAAAGTACTTTCCATAAAAATGGAGAAACCACTGGTATAATCTCAAGTCATCGATCCTAGGTTATTCATGAGAAGTCAATGGTAGGTACCATCCTACACACACAATGCTTCCCGATCCTAGAATCCAGACAAACTGACACTTGCGAAAGGCAAGGCAGAAATCTAGAAGTGGAAGGAGTACCCTTACCCTATTCTCTTCTACTCAGTCCAAGATAGGGAGAGAAGATTAGAGAGGGGTAGTATCGAAAACACTCGCCACCCTAGTAGGAGGCTGTCTCGAATGGTGCAAAAGGGTGCCAAAAGATGGGCAATGAACCCCTCAGGTTAGAAAAAGAAAAATGATCAACCTGCCCGAATGAGTACCCAGAATGATAGTCAAGGCAAAAGGCACTAAAAGATGGGCAATGTCCCCACGGGTCAAAAAAAAACCTGTCCAAATATGTGCCATATAGAAAAGAGCAAAAAAATAAGAGAAACCCAAAGAGGCCGAACCCCAATGGGTAATTTGAGTGAGAGCAGAGAAATCCCTTTCAACATCTCCAAACCCTATCAAGGACTTCCTCTATACTCTTCCTCCTTAAACCCCTTGGGTAGGGTAAACCGACCAAATCTAGGTGTAATCCAAGCCGATCAAAGGAAGAAGGTTAGAAGGATTCTAGGTATGGAACTTTATTTTTGCACGTGGCATCTACCACTTGAGTCTTGACAAACTCCAAAGATCGATGAACTGTCTCAAATACTAGCATTTTCTCCATAAAAAAAGAGGAATATTTCAAAAACCCCAAAAAAAGGAATATTTCAAAAACCCAAAAAAATGCATATTTCAAAAACCCAAAAAAACGAATATTTCAAAAATTCAAAAAAATACATATTTCAAAAAATCCAAAAAATTTGAATACTTTTGAAAATCCAAAAAAAATGATTGTTTTCAAGAAAATACAAAAAAAAAATTGATCAGTCATGATCATTGCCTTAGTTGCATCCATGTTTATTTGGCTGTCATGCATATTTCCATTTCTGTATTGCATATCCATTTTTTTTACTTTAATTACCTTGTTAAGAAGGCTCTCCCCTTTGACCTAAGTCAAAGTTGACCATAATGGGCAAAGGGATGAGTTGTGATGAAGATCTAATCCTTTTTTATCAAGTGTTTCAGGCATTTCAATGCAGGAGAGGATAGGATTCACACCACAACAGGTAAGTTCTCTCAACCCTTACATTTCATTTTAGTCATTTGTTTTATTCTACCTTGTTAAAAAGGCTCCTCCCTTTGACTCAAAATCAAGGCAAACGATATATAGGCAAAGGGATGAGTTATGATGAAAATTTAATCATCTTTGTTAAGTATTTGTAGGAGCTGAAAAAGCAAAAGAGAAGAGCCATTAGGTACAATTTTTTACAAAAAAAAAAAAAGATTTGCCTTAGGGCGCATGTGCCCTCATATGGGGGCACATGGCCAGGTGCCCCACCCCAGGGCGCATGGCCAGGTGCCCCCGATCGGGGGCACATGGACCAAAAAATTTCGAAAAATTCAGAAAAATCTCAAAAATTTAGAAATTGTTCAGAATGTTAAAAATGATATTTTTTCTAAAGGAACCATCATCAAAAACTTTGTTTTAGCCTCTAAATTATGGTTCTAATAGTGAAAACTTTAGTTGTTCATTTCAGGACAATATGTTTTATATGACAATTTCGTCTGTTGGGTACTAACCAAAAATGTGCAGGCAACCTTTTAAGTCCTAACAGGTGAATTGGTGAGATCAGTGTTCCGGAAGGAATGTCATGCCAACCTTGTGGCGAAAAGAGAGGAAGCGCCACCCAGCTAAACATTATCGTGGAGCTGTATTCTGTCAAAAGGACAAGACAAGGATGGACCAGAGATGCTGATGAATCAGGCGGTCGATAGACCACGCCTGAAGACTTCACTCAAATCCACATTCTCATCAATTTCATATCATCACCATCACTTCATTTTGCACTTCACCTCACTCTTATCATTTGCCATTTAGTTATGTTAGGTCCATTTGATACATATTATATGTATTAATGTTGAAGACCATGAGAGTGAAAATGACCGGGCCCGAGGTCCCCTTCAACAAAATCATCGACGGCATGGTCATTTCTTCACACTCACGGATAAGCCAAAATTGAACATTGGAGGGACGATGGTTCCTAATCGGGTGTCTTGACCTCCAATAGACAATCTATATCTTCAACTATTTTCTACATAATTTTCTATGTTTTCACATCCATCTCCTTTTTTTATTCTTATCATTACCAATTTTATCTCTTCATGTTTTATTTCTTACTTTTTGTTCCACCATTTTTTATTCTGTCCTTTCTTTTATTCCACCGTGTCTTTTATTTTACCCACCGTGTCATATTTGTCATGCCATTGTTTCTTCTTTCCCATCATTCTATGTTAGTCCCACCATTGTCTTTCAATCTCACTATGGCTTAAGTTTGTTTTGTCGTTTTCTGAATACTTGATTTTCTGCTAGAGCGTGATTCATGGTTTTCACGATACTCGAGCAATTTTGTTTTGCTTAAAACGAACCCTTTTAGAATTTGACATTATTCCACTCAGAATTAAACTGAGTATTTTGGTGAAACTTGAATGAACTTGAGATTCCAAATATGATGGATTGGTATTCTTTTCATTTTAAGATCAACTTCTCTTTTACAAAACTTTAGCCCATCACAGTACAAGAACAACGCAAAGTTTGGGTTGCTGGCTGATGATGAACCTACGAATTCGAGGACTCCTCACCACGCTGAGGGTTGGCTACATCCTTTTATCCTTTATCATTTACTTTTTCATCTCTCGTGCCAAGGGCATGTCTTTTACTAGTCAATTATATGAGGTTTTGATAGAACATGAAAGCGATCTAGAATACTCAGCGAGATTCATATTGCTGGATCGGGTAGATAAGCGTGTCTTTATCTACACCTTGATGCCACCTTTTCAGTCCATCATCATTCCATTCTGCTACATTCATCTACGCTCACTTTCACTTCATTACAGTTCACTACGAATCACTCCACTTCATTACATGCCACTCCCTTACAAAGCCGACATCAAGGCAAGGCAAGCTCTAGACACGCCAGATTCGCCTAATTGAGAGCATAAAACTCATGTTTTATAGGGTAACATGTGTGATTGACCTTATAATGATTCTGGGTCTTTAAAAAGTTGATTTGGAGCTTCGCCGAATGAAATCGGATGTTTTCCGATGTTTTCCGCAAAAAGCCATAATTTCCGAGCGAAAGCCACATGTAAATCATGTAAACACGGAAATTGGCTGAATGACCAATGCCTAATGATCATGCATTGAAGGTTATGGTCATATTCACACCCCGGACAAGTTTTGTTGCATACCGTGCCTTTCCGGTTTGCCGTCGGAGTCATTTTGACCTGTATCGGATCTTCTGTTCACTGCACTAATTCCGGACAAAATTCTGAAGTTTTGGAGGGTGTGATGGCTGATACGATTCTATAGAAAGCTTCTTCGGCCTGTTATCTTTCCAACGCAACAAACGGCGTCAAATTCCGAGTTCGGGAGTGTTCGCAATGGCTTCCGAAAGAAGGACGCGCAAAAATAGTCCCAATCGCCCGGGTTCCTGGTCACATGCGCCCGGGACCCAGGGCACGTGCCCATGCGCCCTACCAGTGAGGCACGTGACCTTTTGCCCTCACTTGAGGGCACATGCGCCCTACCCTGGAGGCACGAGGGACCCAGTTTTTCACCGGGACTCTACCACTGAACCGATCGATCGGATAAGGACAACTTTTTTGGGAATAGTGCCATGCGCCCTCACTGGGGGGCACATGCGCCCCTCAGTGGGGTGCATGCGCCCTACACCAGGGCGCATGCGCCCAGGGGTAGGGTGCAAGGTACCATATTTTTTAGTCTGGATCGCGTTGTTCGTTCTCCTATAAATTGACTCTGATTCCGGTCGTTCCAGAGGCATGGGCACGACTCCCCAGGCATATCAAGACATCAAACCACCCTCATGCATTGATTTTGTGATTTTTAGAGAGAGAATTTCGAGTTTTTAGAGAGAGAAAAGTCGGTTCAAGAGAGAGGAAGGCTGTTCTGCAGGTGATCTGCCAGGTCTCTCTTCTTCGACTTCTACAGAAGTGTGTGGACGTATGCTGTCCAAACTCTCTTCATCAAAGTTCTTCCTCTCCAAGTCTTATTCAGTTTGAAATCAACGGCACTTGATTCTGAGGTCGGGGCTGGTCGTTAAGAGCGCAGAAGCAAAGTCGCGCCTGGCAGATCCTGGACTGCTGCTCGGCTTTTTCGACAACCCAGATTTGGCTATATATTTCTCTATTAAACTCAGAATCTTGTTGTTATTTTTCCTATCTCTTTATTTAGTGATTCTCCATAATCCTATAATTTTTTACATTTTTTGCATTACTTTTAGTATGTTTATTCGAAAAATAAAAAAAGGGGTTAGAGATAACCCGAATCCGGTCAGTTCCTTGTCAGTTGTGTGTTTTATGTTATTCTATTTACATATTTGTCTAGTTGCACAGAAGTTCAAGCATCCACCACGTTTAGGACTCTTCTTCATCGGCCGGCCGAAGAAGGAGAAGCTTTAAGCCACACTCTTCACGCTAAGGTACACACGGTCAATTTAATTTCATAAATCAGAACCCGCGGTTCCTGGCGACCACATTTCTTTCTTCTCATACTCCTCCCACATGACCCGTGCCATCTCTTTGGTGATCGAGTGACACCAAGGGATGAAAGTTCTGGGATCAATGTGAGTGTGGGACCGAGGTGAGAGTTACTTTCCGAGTTTTATTCTTTTCTTTTCTCATCCCCTCTTGAGGTGACGATCTGGATTCACGGACTTCCCTGAAAAGGAGAGGACCCCGTCGAATTTTCAGAGTCGACAGCAATGAAATGCGATACTTGTTGCAAAGATCACACAGATCTTGAGAGAGAAATTGTGGCCCATTATCAGTGACGATGTCGCTGGGGATCCCAAACCTTGAAATGATGTTGCGTTTGATGAAAGAGCAGATTGTTGACGCTTTAATCTCCACGAACGCTTCCGCTTCAGCCCACTTTGTGAAGTACTCCGTTTCCGTAAGAATGAATGATTTTGAGCGTATTTCGGAGTTGAGGTCACTCAAGGGGCCAATGATATCAAAAGCCCACATGGCAAAAGGCCATGGGGCATGAATTGGATGAAGGGAAGATGCGGGAGAATGAATCTTGTCGGCATGGAGTTGACATGAATGACAGTGCCAGACAAAGATGGAGCAGTCTTCTTTTAGAGTTGGCCAATAATACCCTTGTTGGATGATTTTCTTAGCAAGGGCTTAGACATTCACATGACCACCACAAACTCCAAAATGTGCTTCCTTCAGCACTAACTCGGCTTCTTCTTCATCAAGACACCTGAGTAAAATTCCACTTAGGTTTCTCTTATAGAGCACTCCTCCTAAGATTGTATACCTCTGGGATACTCTTCTAATTGCCTTCTTTTCCTTGGTGGTTGGTCCAGGCGGATATGACAGATCTTGGCAATACCTTGCAATTTCGTCATACCAAGGTCTTTCACCTTCTTCTAATTCTTCCAACTCAATTAAGGAGATTTCTTCTTTGTGTTCCAAGTATTCTTTTCTGTTGAACCTCTCCTTAACCTTTAGAAACGTCCATCCTCACTTGCTAGAATTGACCTTTTATAGATGTGGATAGTTCGCACTTGCCTGCCTAGCGGGACAGATAGAGATGAAGCTAGTGAAGCTAAGGCATCAGCGAGGATATTCTGAGAATGGGGGACATGGACAAAGGTGAGTTTGAAGAATAGCTTGATGTAATAGGTGGTGAGCTCCTGGTAGGGTTTGATATTTGGATGGGAAGTTTGGTATTTGGATAGGACTTGGTGTAGGATCAATTGACTATCACCTATCACCCTCAGTTCGGTGGCACCATGGAAATGAGCGGCCTCCAGCCTGGCCAGCAAGGCTTCAAACTCAGCTATGTTGTTTATTGATGGAAAGTTGAGCTGAAAAGCCTGTGGTATGGTGACACCTTCAGGTGACAGAAAGACAATACCTATCTCTCTACCATGACAGTTCAAAGCCCCGTCAAAATATAATGTCCAAAGATTGGAAGATCGGACTGACATTAGTTCGTCATCCGAGAACTCTGACCGAACTTGGTCAAGGATGGGTATGGGATGATGGGCACGGTGTTCAGCAATAGCATAGCCCTTGATTGCCTTCAGTGGGACATAAGTGATATCAAATTGGGACAAGAAGCTCTGCCATCGCCCTAACCGATCAGTCAAAACTGTCTTCTCTAACAAAAACTTAATAGGATTGATACGAGCAATGAGCTTGACTTGGTGAGCAAGAAAATAATGTTTGAGTTTCTGAACCACCCAAACAAGAGCAGCATAGGTCTTTTCTACCATAGTGTACTTTAGCTCACAAGCATCAAAACATCTTAGACAAGTAGTAAGTAGCTCATTCTTTCCCTTCTTCATCAACTTGTGCAAGGCCTACCCCAAGAGAATTCTCAAGAACCGAAATGTAGAGGACCAAGGGCTTGTCGGGAATTGGTGGTCTAAGTATAGGGGGACTTTCCAGGTATGTTTTCAACCCATCGAACACCTCCTGGCACTTTGAATCCCATTTAAACTCGGCCCCCGCCTTGGTTAACTCATAGAAAGGTTTACACCTTTGGGAATGTTGTGAGATAAACCGGTGGACAAATTGTAGCCTCCCAATCAATCCTCGAAGCTCTTTCATATTCTTCAGGGGAGGCATACTAATAATTGATTTGGCCTTGTTTGGGTCGATCTCTATGCCCCTTTTGCTTACTATGAACCCTAGTAGCTTTTCTGATGAAAATCCAAATGTACACTTCTTAGGGTTCATTTTCAGCTTGTATTCTCTAGCTCGTTGCAAAACTATACTTAGCACTTCAGAATGATCTTCCTGACTCTTGGACTTGATACCCAAATCATCCACATACACCTCTACAAGGGTGTGCATCATGTCATGAAAGATAGCCATCATAGCCCTCTGATATGTAGCACCAGCATTCTTTAACCCAAAGGGCATGACAACATAGCAATATGTTCCCCAAGGTGTAGTGAACGAGGTCTTATTTTGGTCCTCCTCAGCTAACCGGATCTGATTGTATGCAGAATAGCCATCCATGAATGAAAGCATTTCAAATCCAGATGTGTTATCGACCAAAATATCGATATGAGGAAAAGGGAAATCATCCTTAGGACACGCTCGGTTCAAGTCTCTGAAGTCTATGCAAATCTGAACCCGTCCATCCTTCTTCATAACAGGGACTATGTTAGCCACCCATTACGGATATAGGATGACTTTAATAAATTTTACTTGGTGTAGTTTGTCGACATCTTCTTTCATTTTGAGTGCAATATCTGGGTGGAATCTCCTGAGCTTTTGTTTAACCGAGGTAGTACTAGGTTTCAAGGTTAATCTATGTTCAACCAATGCATTATCTAATCCTGGCATGTCTTCATATGTCCATGTGAACGTGTCCTTGTATTCATCCAAAACTTTGATCAAACGTTGTTCTTCTGAGGGAGTGAGGTTTGCACTAATGAGGATAGTCTTAGGATCTTTTAGGGTTCCTAAATTTAGTTCTTTAGTTGGTTCATTCCCTGTGGCTGATGGTTCTTCAAATCTTCTAAGTCCAGATGCATATGTATCAGCCAAGTCTTCGATTTCATCCTCAGATTCAAGATCCTTTTCTGATACCACCTCATATACTCCCAAAGTATGATCTATGTTATGCTCATCCTCATATCAAATTTCATTTAGTTGGATGGTATTCTTTAAAACGTTTGGTAGCCTTGTACACTCTATGCATTTCTGTGCCAATTGTTGTAGATACCTACTTGGAACTCGTTTACCTCTGACTTTCCTATTTCCTAACCTAACCTGGCCTACTGAAGATAAAATTGGAAAGGTGGTATTTATAGTGGAGGGAGGATCGAGTAAATCAATCAATGATTCAGAAGAGAGGAATCCCTGATTGGGAGCACCCCTGGGATGAGTAGAGACGTCTCCTCAATGGAAATGTGAGTTTCAAAGAAGACATTTTTTTTAGATTTTTAAGTAAGAAGATAGATTGAGTCAGAATGACTCGACGTTTGCTAGAAGTTGACTGAATTAATAAAGATAAAAACTTAAGAATAAAGGGAAAAAGGTTCTCGTGGGCCCAATGATAACGAAAAATGGGCACATGGACCCAAAACTGATGAAAAAGTAAACAGGTACGTGGACCCGATTTTAGAAATGGATGGGCATGTGAGCCCATGCTGGAAAGAACCCTCAGTTCTGAAGTTCATGAGGGAAATAAATGGGCAAGCTGGCCTAGTGAGAATAGAAGGTTGAAGAGGGCGCATGGGCCTAAAGTGGGTAAGTGAGCTCGGAAGCCCATCCAAAAGATCTAGAAATAATGGTACGAGAATAATGGTACGAGGTTCAAACATGGAATTGTTATATTTAGGCCTCGTGGAATGGTCCTGACTTGATTGGTAGTTTGCTCAACAAGATGATCCAAGATTGGTCTGCCCTTGAGTGGTTCTTGATGCTCTTCCCCACTTGAGAACAAACAAGTCAAAGATAAGCACATGTCTTTCAAGTCTTATTATTCATCTGGAGCCTTCCTTCTCTTGATAGCTATCATGGAACTCTTGTCACCTTCAGCCAACATCATGGTCTCCCCTTTGATAAAGAATGTGTGGAGTCCCATAGCATATCCTGGCTGGAAGACCCTCCTTGTGATGGAATCCTCTTCGTATCCCAACCCCTTTCTGCGTGGCCTTTTCATTGATTGAATCAGCTGAGTGATCCATTGAAGATCCTTGCCCAAACTTTTTCCAGGCTGATAGCCCAATTTTATCATTATCTGCCATCCCACTATCTGGTAGAGAGGCGGTCATGCATCTAACTTCTGGCAATTCTCCCACTGAGATCTGAGGTTGTATTGATAAACCTAGGGGTGATATAAATGAGGTACTTGGCACTTCATATCTGATGAAAGATAGGTGAAATTAGAAATTTTGAGATGGCATGAAATCAAGAAAGGTGGAAAGAAGGAAAGGCTCACGCGGGAACCGGTCTAGAACTAGAACTAGTTGCAAACAATACACTAAGCACCCATGGTTAAAGACATTGCTTGTCCCACCGTGGTCGCCACAAAGTTGTCGACTCTGAAAATTTGACGGGGCCTCTCCTTTTCAGGGAAGTCCATGAATCCGGATCATCACCTCAAAGGGGGATGAGAAAAAAAGGAAGAAAACACGGAAAGCAACTCTCACCTCGGTCCCACACTCACATTGATCCCCGAACCTTCATCCCTTGGCGTCGCTCAATCACCAAAGAGACGGTTCGGGTCATGTGGGAGGAGGATGAGAAGAATAAAATTAAGACATGTGGTCACCAGGAACCGCGTGTTCTGATTTATGAAATAAGATTGACCGTGTGTACCTTAGCGTGAAGAGTGCAGGTCAAAGCTTCTCCTTCTTCGGCCGACTGATGAAGAAGAGTCCTCAACACGTGGGTGCTTGATTTCCTGTGAAACTAGACAATCAAATAGATGAAAGGACTATTAGAACTAGACAAAGTGGAGTATATGTAAATAAAATGACATAAAACACACAACTGACTAGAAATTGACCGGATTCGGGTTATCTCTAACCCCTCTTTTTTTATTTTCGAATTAACAGACTAAAAATAATTCAAAAAATGTAAAAAATGATAGGAGTATGTAGAATCACTAAAAAAAGAGATAGGAAAAAGAACAGAAAGATTCTGATAAGAATAGAGAGAGATATTGCCAAATCTGTGTTGTTGAAAAAGCCAAGCAACAGTCCAGGATCTGCCAGATGTAACTTTACTTCTACGCTCATCACGACCAGGCCCGACCTCGTATTCATGTGCCGTTGATTGAAAAATTAAGAAGACTCAAAGTGGAAGAACTTTTTTGTTGGGAGATCGGGCAGCAAACGTCCACAAGCTGCTGTAGAAGCCAAAGAAGAGAGACCTGATAGATCACCTACAGACCAGCCTTCCTCTCTCCTAAACTGACTTTCTTTCTCTAAAAATCACAAAATGGATGCAGGAGGAAGCTTGGACATCTTGAGATGCCTGGGGGGTCATGTACCAGCCTCTAGAATGACCAGAATTGGTGTCTATTTAAAAGAGAAAATCCAGTCTCATCTTGGCTAAAAAACAGGTGATTTATGCCCTAGCCCAGGGCGCATGCGCCCTTGGTGCAGGGTGCATGCGCCCCCTGGAAGGGGCGCATCTTATCCTCCCTACAAAAATGATCCGATCCTATCGAAAATTTCAATCCGACAGAGTCCTAGTCAAAAAATGGTTCCCTCATGCCCCCTGATTGGGTCACATGGCCTCGTGCCTCAGGGTGGGGTGCATGGCTACATGCCCTAGATCTAGGGCACTTGTGCCCAGGGACTAGGGCGCATGGGGACTGATTTTGCGCGTCTTTCTTCCGGAAGCCATTGCGGACACTCCCAAACTTAGAATTAAATGCCGTTTGTTGCATTAGAAAGATAAGCTGAAGAAGCTTTGTATAGCATTGGATCAGCAATAACACTCTCCAAAACTTTAAAATTTTATCCGGAAGTTAGGACAGTGAACAAAAGATCCGATACTGGTCGGAATGACTCCGATGGCCAACCGAAAAGACATGGCATGCAACAAAACATGTCCGGAGTGTGAATATGACCATATCCTTCAATGCATGATCATTAGGCATTGGTCATTCAGCCAATTTCCGTGTTTACACGATTTACGTGTGGCTTTCGCTCGGAAATTATGGCTTTGTGTGAAAAACTTTGGAAAACATTTAATTTCATTCGGTAAAGCTCCAAATCAATATTAAAAGGACCCGGCATCATTATAAGATCAATCACACATGTTACCCTATAAAACATGTGTTTTATGCTCCGAATTAGGCAAATTTGGCGTGTCTACAGCATACATTTCTATCAATCTCCCACTTGCACTTAAAGTCAGTCACACATCTAGCTAGTCTCTATCAGCTCGAGATGAAACTCAAACACTTTTTAAGAAACTACTTTAGTGAATGGGTCTATAGTGTTATTAGCAAAAGATAATTTGTCTTTTAATTATATCTCTTAAAGTTGCAATCTCTCTGATTTTATGGTATTGCCATAGAAGTTTTAAACTTCTGATGAGACATCGACTCTACCCCATTGTTTTCATAAAACAAACATATGGTTTTAGATCAAGTTGGGATAATCCCATATCTTGGATGAACATCTTTTCTAGAATGCTTCTTAAGCAATGTACAATCATTATGAAATATACTTTACATTAGTTGTAGAATTTGTAGTGTTCTCTCGCATGGAACTCTTCTAGTTCACTGCACCAGCATTCCATTTGACTTGTTATCAAATTTAACCAACTAGAAGTTTTAGTATGTAAAACTACAAGGCTTCAAGTCTTATTCTCCATACTTTAGAGACACATCCTTAGTTCTTCTCAAGTACTTAAGGATACATCTCTTAACCATCCAGTGACTCTCACATGGAAATACATGATGAATGCCCATAACATTTAAAACATTAATCACATCAAGCCATGTATATTTTTAAATATATTTTTATAGATATAACTCTCATATCTATCTTTATAGATATACAAGCCCATATTATGTTTGTAAGATTAATTTAACAGATAGGCTCACTAATGACAACACATATATACATCATTCTTAATACGTAGTGTATCATTCACATAAAATTGTCAAGTAAATGTAGGGCTCCTCATCATTCCTATTGAATTTTTAAGATTTAATTTTATTAAACCTTATATACCATCTATGGGAAGTTTTATTTTTATTCATTAATGGACCTTAACAACATACACACTTTATTTGAATGTCAATGGGACTTCATTCCCTAAGGTTGTAACATATGCACCTATTCCTTAAAATCACTAATGAGGAATATTATTTTAACATCCAATTGATGCATCTTATAGTCATAGTGTGTAACAATCAAAATCCGAATGGATTAATCGATGACATAGGTAAAAAGTATTTGACTTAGATGATTTTTTCAACCATTCTTACATTGAAGGTCTTTACCTTCTAATCCTCTCCAATATATCTATCAGAGATCCATTTATACCTTATATATATTATACTCTCAAGTGGATCTATCAAATTCTAAATTTGATTAGAATAGATAGAGTTAATTTTGGATTTTATCATCACCTCCCATTTTAGAATCAATATTACATATTACTTTCTTATATATCTTAGGATCTATATTCTATCTTATGTCTCATTTCTTTCTATCAAAGAAATGTCCCACATATCTTTTAGGTTGAATGGACACAAGTAAAGACCTATGAATTGCTTGCCTGTAATTATTAACTAATATCTTAGTAGAAGTATACTCGTGTTATGAGACTGGATCCTTTTCTAGATCTACCTTGTATCCACTATCTTTATTAAAGAGAAATTCTTCCTCTAAAATATAGTGAGCTGAGCAACATATACCCATATTCATAAGGGTGGTAGAATTAATATCTATAAATTTTCTTAGTATATCCCACAAGCCAACACTTCATAGTCTTATATTTCAAATAGCTAGGGTTATGTTTCTTCACTAGGCTGGATATTTTCAAACCTTAACTTGCTTAAAATCAATCTTTTAACCCCTTTTCATATCCTAAATGAAATAGTCATAATTGACTTAGAAGAAACTAGTTTAACATTAAGTGGTTATATTGAGTATTTAGCCCTAATTGACAAAGAAAATTTCACAAAAGTTGTCATTGTCTATATCTTGTCCTACATGATACGACTTCTCATTTTATCTACTCAATTAAGCTAAAATATGTAAAAATGTGTACATTAAATTTAGATTCTATTATCCTTCAAATTATGTGTGAATTATTTAATTAGTATTTCTCTCTTCAATCTTATCAAAAAGTTATAATACTCTTTTCATTAGTATCTCTACTTTGTTCTTAATCTCTTATGTTTTCTCAATGGTCTCAGATGTGTGCTTGATAAAACACATGTATCCATACCTAGAGACATCATCTTTGAAAATAATAAGGTAGAAATATTTTATTTAGCCTTAATAGAAATAGGCTAATATACATCTAGATGTATGAGTTATAACAACTGATTAGCCCATTCTCCATGTCTACATTAAGCTAAAATAGTTTGGTCTACATCAACCTATTTTTCTATTAAGAGGAGTATTCACACATACTAAGGGAGTTTACATATCTATTATGATTAAACAATTTATTCAGCTCCCACTGGCAAAAACTTTGTCATTCAATGTCTTAGAACATCTATCATCTTCATAGCTAATAATAAATCATCACTTATTCAAGTAGAAAATATAGATAATGTTCTTGTAGAAGGAAATAATAGCAACCTTAATCATTAGGACATTCTGGAATGCTACTAAAGATTTGTATCTCCCACTAGTAACGATCCAACTTTTGCACCATTTCATATGTAAGTCAACATCTTCTTTGTTATGTCTTCATTTACTTATCATCATTTGCAACTCTTTACAGATATAAGATGCATATATAGTATCTCATATCTAGAGATGCATCTATAATATCTTATAAAATATGTGCACATTTAGTATCTTATAACAAAAGATGCATGTTTAGTATCTAATAATATGATATACATATATAGTATCTAATACTATTGAATGTATATATAAGACAAGTAAATGTCAATAACTTAGATGCATGAAGCTTCTCAAGCTCCACATTTGCAATATATGCAACACACTATACATTTTCCCTTCCACCTACCATCATCATGATAGTAAAAGAATTTTTCTTTGTCTTATTTGGGCTTATTATCTTGACCATCTTCTTTGACTTTTAACTATGTCCTATTTTCATTGAATGATATTACTTCTTTGCATTGGTCTAACCAACAAGAAGTATTGAAGATGTTTGATTCTAACTTGGCCTAAATTAGCTCATCACCATAAGTTGTGATGACACTCATATCTATCTATCCATGTTGCCTCTACAAGTTATATCTTATAGAGACTAACATCTAGTAAAAGACAAACAATACATCTTCTCTATATTGTGACATAAGATCTTATCTTCTCTCATATCATTAGATAGTCTAAAAGGCACCTACTTCTAAAGTTAGTTGGTTAATTGGCCAACCACAAGAACAATTCTCTTAGTTCTAAACCTGTCTAAGAAGTGTGAACTATTAAGTTATTTGGCATCTAGTATGCCTTACTAGGTGGCTTATCATCACATTCTATAATTAAGATATAATTTTATTAATATAGTATTACGAACATTCATTTGAAATTAAGATACGGTTCTTCATCCTAATTTATGCTCCCACTAATTTTTGATGAATTTGCATAGCCCTTATTATGCAAAGATTCGATATCACAATGACATCCTAGTGGGGACTAAGACCCTATTAACCTTACGGTGATGACCTCATGGAAAACACAACAAGTCATCCCATACTTAATAGGTAGAACTTTTACCAATTACATTCCATGCAACTCTTAGTCATTCAATCTCTGGAGTTGTAACATTGTGGGAAACATAACAAGCTATATACTCTAATTAGGTCAAATCCACTTGTTATGTTATGAGAATGGATTCTTAACATAACTTTTGTAGGAAACACAACATAATCATGCCAATGGTCCATCCCAGAGTTCAACAAATGTCTTGGTCATGATCACCAATCTCTTACTAAATTAGTCTAGTGGAAAACACAACAAACCCATAGAATCTAAGATTGGCTCATTAAGACCTTATCAACGGAAGGTTATGCGAGTCATTCTTAATGCCTCACATTTATCGACCTAATTAAAAGGAAGGGGAATTTTATTTTAGTCTCATCAATAATATGTGCTACATATATATAATAAATTTGAAATATCATATATTTTAAGGTATATCGCATAGCACACATCCACATATCATATATGAAAAAAATTAAATGGATGATCATGGACTTAACCCTAAACATGCAACATTAGAGCCAGAATAGTGTGCAACTAAAAGAGTTAGCATCTTATATCAATGTAAGTGTGTCTCCACTTTTAGAAGAACAGTTCTTCACGTGGTCTCAATTGCTCCTTCTCCGTGAACATGCTTCTTGTCCTTACAAGCAGCTTAAGGGTACGTAGACCTGCAAATGTATATAATTTAATAAGAAATCTTTTTTTCTATCCAAGGGAAGTATATCAATAGAAAGAGGTAGAATGTACAATCAAAATTGAATAGAGAGGGGAGAAGACATGCAAGCCCCATTAAACACAACCATATGAACTAAACATCATCACATGATAATCACATCTAAGCCCATGGTCTGCATGCATTCACACAATTAAACATCATATATACAAAGTGTGAACACGTGATATTTATATGATATAACATTTATACCATAAAATATAATTCATAATTTTTAAAATTTATAATTTCATGCTTATCAAATTTTTTCCATGAAATAAATAACATGAAACAATATGAAAACATTTTATATGAAATGAATAAACACATCTAAACTATTTAAAATATTTATCTATTTTAACATTGTAAAAATCCTGAAATTAATATCTTATTTGTTATTCTGTAAAATCATATTTTACAGAATTAGTTAAGACACTAATTAAACCTTTAAAATAATTTTAAAACTTAAATATCAATAGGGCTTAATGTCATCTAACAGGTTATTAAACACTTAAAAACCTATCAAATAATATTTTAAATTTAAAAAAAAATTCTAGCAATTTTTTAGATGTTTTTATAATTTTAAACTATTTTAAAATTATTTACCTCGCACACAGCACTACCTCGACATGTACCCACATGCACCCTTGCCTACGATAATTTCTACTAACACCTGCACCACTCCTCATGCACTTGTGGTTGCACCACCTGGGATCCGCCAAATCCAAGTCTAACATGGACTCAAATCCTCTTCTTCCTCACTCGATAAGGGTGCCGCGGGCAGGAAGGGAGGTGTTTTAAGCCCCAACTTTCAAGGTCCTTATGCCCTAATCCGAGCTCCAAAAAATCCAAAACATTATGCATTGAATCCTCAATGAATGAGGATTCTAAATAAATTGATGCTATTCTTCGAAAAATTTCAATTGATGAGAACTTGGGAATGAACAAGGGCTGCCCCACTAGAATAGGATTAGGATACCACCAGATATCTTTACCAATTCTGAACTTTTCAGATGTGCTAAAAATCCAAAAGTACCAGCTAGAATCCTTGTTCAATAAGGAATCCAAATCATCCAACCTTATCCTCTAAATCCTCACCAAAACATGGAAATCAAGGGGAATATGCCACCACCACTAGGGCTCCCACAGTTAAAAAATTTCCAAATCCTCTTCCTCCGCTGCCATTCGAAGCATGAGATCATGGGACAACACAAGATAATAATAACTATCTTCTAAAGCCTTCACAAAGCTTCAATTTTCTCTATGGACGAAGATTTCACAAAATTTCTAAAACTGGATTGAAATTTCTATAAAATCAAATCACCATAGTTTGGACCTTCTATCAGACTCTCTAGTGATCCAAAATTCAAAGGTTTGCGGATTTAGAAAGAACTATGTCACAAGATTATATTGCTGCCAACTAATCTCTAATCCACATCATATATGAATTATGGTGGCCTCGATAAATAGTCATTTGCACATATCCTAGAAAACATAAAATAATGTCAATTCTATGTCAGTTTCAACTGAGACTTGAACCTAGCTTTGAAACCACAATAAGGAATCACCTTATAAAACTTGGTGAAGTAAAAATGACAATTATAATGAGTTCATGTTGATCTTGTCTCGATTAAAATCGAACGACAAAAACTAATTACCGATTAAAACAAGTTTGAATACACCCACTAGGGATTCATATAATCCCTTTGAGAAGAAGAGAAAGAACTTATTAAGCTTTTTAAATCATTCAAGTGCCCAGTCTCTAGAGGTATTCACACGAACTTCATCCATAGCAAGTTCTCCCTTTGCACCAGGCTCGAGAACCCTTCTCGAACGAAGCTCCATCACCCATGGATGACTTCCAAAGAGAGAAGGAGGTAAGGAGGAGGCAGGGAGGAGGCTGAGAATATGGTTTTCACCCTTGACATGATAGGGTTTAGCTAAAACCATTAGTATTCATAAAGAATTTAAATTTTTTATAAAAACTTAAAATCTCTATAAATTACACTCTTGCCCCTATACTTATGGATAAGTCCTTATATATGTGATCCACTAGGCCCAATAGCTTATTTGGTTAAGGCCTAATTATAATACAACAATTTAATTTAATTATATTAAATCTATTTTTCGATAAGTTTAACGGCCTACTAATCGTTAGGGGTACAAGCCATATCTCATGATCCCAAAAGGTTATGGGGACAATCTTATCTTTATTCAGCATTTCAATTATAAATTACTACATGGATATAAACCCTCATCCATTTAATGTCCTGATTGGAAAGGATTGTGGCATTAACTATCAACTCCTTAGTATACTAGCACTACAAGATCTTATACTTAGTATTGGATCAATTAGAAAACTCTTTTTCAATTATCATATCTATCATATCTAAGAATTTAGAGTACTATCCTATAAGACATTCACTCTGACTTATTGAGAATATATGATCTTTTATTGTTCACTCAATTGTCTGTACTGGGTTTCCCTTGTGTAAGGAATCAATTTTTGACAGCAGAAAAAATTTTGATTTCTTAAAACCAAAATCTTTGCCTTGGAAAATGTCGAACTAGTAAAATTGGGAACCAAATATGAAGTATAATGAGAGTACCTCATAGTATTTTCAAAATCACTCACCATGGATGAAGACAAGACATTTCTCCTTACTGAAAACCATTCAAGTAGATGGTCTCTAGCAGTATCCACATAATCTGCTTCAATAGGCAAGTTCTCCCTTCCTTCAGGCCTCAAGGAAGTTTCCAGATCCAAGCATGACCATAAGAAATCACCTTCTAGAGGATAGAGGAGAGAGAGAGGCTGCTTGGGTCGTGCTCCATCCCTATGTCTTGTTAGGGTTTGGCTTTATAAGCCATTTATTTATAGACTATGTAATTTTTTACAAAAACCCAAAACTTCTATAAAATTACCCCATTTTCTCATCTTATTAACCAGATTTAATGTGTGTGACCCACTATGCCCAATAGTAAATTTGGTTGAAGCCTTAATTAATTTAAAAGAACAATTCTTTTAAATTAAATTAAAATTGTTATCCGATAATAATTTTTATGGCTTTCCGATCATAAAGGGTATAAGCCACATCCTATAATTCCAAATAACTTTGAGAAGTTAAATAGCATATATTAAGACCTTCCATTATTAATTATCACATGGATTTAAATCCTCGTTCATACAATGTCTCGGTCAGTCAATGATTCAACACCGACTATCAACCCCTAAATAATTCGACTCTATGGGATCCTGTACTCGGGTTTGAATCAATTGGAAAACTCCTTTTCCAATTATCCTAAGTACCTTGGCCAAGGATTTAGAGTACAATCCCATAGGACATTCTCTCCCTCCTACTGAGAGTGAATGATCCCTTATTGTTCGCTCAATTGCCTCCATTAGGTTTCTCTTGCACCTAATACATCAACTATATTGGGCCATCAAGATGGTGATCCATAAGTCAATAATCAAAGTACAAGATATATCTGGTAAGACATCTTTGGTGACTCGGGTCAAAGATCTAACTATGCTATTAAAATGTAAGAATAACCTGATAGATAGTTTGGTAAGATACCAATCAGGTTTTTTTAAATTAGTCAGTTCAATGAAGTCATTCCAATAATAAGCACCTATGTGTATTTCAGTGTCCCCACACTAATGACCAATGAGATCGATCATTATCGTCACATGAGAAGACATCACACGCACTAGTCTATTCAGATCATTGATGTCTCATCTCAAGGATCATATGACTAGGAACATTTAGATCACATATCTCTAGATGATTGATCTTATTATCATGATCTCATCATGATTCAATCATCCTTGCATGTGATCAAGGACTTCATTATGATTTTCGCATCTAATGAGAGTTAGTAATGAAGTTTTATCTAATTAATTGAATGAGATATTCCTAGAAATGTTGAATCATATCATATATGATTGGCTCATAGGTCATACATTTCTATCAATCTTCTACTTGCACTAAAGTCAATCACCCATCTGGTTGATCTCTATCAGCTCAATGTGAAGCTCAAACACTATTTGAGTAAGTACTTCAGTTAGTAGATCTGTAATGTTATTAGTGGAAGATAATTTATCTTTAATTATATATTTATAAGTTGCATTATCTCTGATTCTATGATATTGCCATAGAAGTTTTAAACTTCTAATGAGACTTTGGCTTTATCCATTATTTTTCCAAAACAATGATACACTTTCAAAGAAAGTTAGGACAATCCCATATTTAGATTAACATTTTCATCTAGAATGCTTCTAAAGCAGTATACAACCATTATGCAATTTATTTTAGATTAATTGTAGAATTAGCAGTGTTCCCTTGCATGAAACTCTTCCAGCTCACTGCACCACCATTACATAAACTTATTATTAGACTTATCTGACTAGAAGCTTGTGTTTCAAAAACTACAAGACTTCAAGTCTTATCCTCTATACTTTAAAGATACATCCTTAGTGCTTCTCAGCTACTCAAGGACACATCTCTTAATTATTTGGTGACTCTCATATAGATCTACCAGATGAATACTTTAAGGAATAAGAACACTACTCTTGTGATATCTTTATCTCTCAAGAAAACCATCTCTTTAAAGAGATCAACTCTACACTACATATGTAAGAAACCTATTTTGGAGTTTACCATGTCAATCCCTTTGATTATGGTAACTACTTACATTAATTTGGTAAGGCCAAGCAACCTTTTAGATCTATCTCCATAGATCTTAAAACCCATATTTAGTTTGAAGGATTAATTTGATAACTAGGCTCACTAATGATAACATATCTACTTCATTCTTAATGAGTTGTATGTCACCTGCATATTATGTCAAGAAGATAATAGCACTCCCACTTATCTTAATTGAATACACAAGGCACCTCTTCATTCATAACGAAGTCATAAGATTTAAACTCATTAAACCTTTTCTACAAGTTATGGAAAGTTTTACTTTAGTCTATAAATGGACCTTATGCACACATTGTTTGGATGTTTAGGAACTTGATTCTCATAGCTGATAGAAATGTATGCCCTACAAGTCAATCATATATGATATGATTTGACATTTCTAGAAATATCTCATTCAATTAATTAGGCAAATCTTCATTATAAGCTCTTATTAGATGAGAATATCATAATGAAGTCCTTGATCAAATATAATGATGATTAAATCATGATGAGATAATGATAATGAGATTGATCATCTAGAGGTATTTGATCTAAATGTTTCTAGTCATAGGATACTTGAGACGGGACATCAAGGATCCGGATAGACTAGTGTATGTGTTGTCTTCTCATGTGATGAAGATGATCGATCTCATTGGTCATTAGTGTGGAGACACTGAGATACACACATAGGTGCTCATTAGTTGAATGAGTTCACTAAACTGACCAAATTAGAAACCCTGAATGGTATCTTACCGAATTGTCAATCAAGATTTTCTATCATCACGGTTGCATGGTTGGACCTTTGACCTAAGTCACCAAAGATACCTTGTTGGGTGGAACTTGTACTTTGACCATTGACTTATGGATCACCGTTTAGATGGTCCAGTATAGCGATGGATCGGGTACAAGAAAAACCTGATGGGGGTAATTGAGCGGACAACAAAGGATCGTCCACTTTTGGTAAGTGAGAGTGAATGTTCTATAGGATAGTACTCTAAATCCCTGGCCAGGATAGATAGGATAATTGGAACAGGAGTTTTCCAATTGATCCAATTCTGAGTACAGGATCCTATAGAGTTAGTGCACTAAAGAGTTGACAGTCGATGTCATACTCTTTTTTGATTGGGACATTGGATGGATGAGGATTTATATTCATGCGGTAACTGATGATGAAAAGGATCAATGGAGATAATATTATCCCCATAGCCATTTGGGATCATGGGATGTGGCTTGTACCCTTCATGATCGGTAGGCCGATTAATCTATTATCGGATAATGGATTTAATTAAATTAAATATAATTATTCTATTTTTTTAGGCCTCAACCAAATAGGCTATTGATCCTAGAGGGTCACACATATAAGGACTTATCCACAAGTACAGGGGCAAGGGCATAATTTATGGAGATTTTGGGTTTTTATGAAAAATTTCATAATTCTTTATAAATACTAATGGTTTCAGCCAAACCCTATTAAGATAAGGGTGTTAACCACGTCCTCAGCCTCCTCCTTACCTCTTTCTCTCTTTAGAAGGTGTCCATGGGCGATGGAGCTCCATTCGGGAAGAGTTCTTGAGGCCGACGTGAAGAGAGAACCTGTTGTGGATGAAGTTCGTGTGGATATTGCTGGAGACCAGACATTTTAATGGTTATAAAAGCTTGAGAAGCTCATATCCTTACTCTCCATAGGATTATATGAATCCCTATCAGGTATATTCGAACCCGATTTGATCGATTTTTTATTTTCCTCGTTCTGTTCTGATCGAGACAGATTCTAATAGAACTCATAGGAATCGTCGTTTCCGTTGCACCAAATTTTTATGGATGATTCCTTACAGTGGTATCAGAACCAAGTTCAAGTCTCGGTCGAAACCAACATCGAATCGACATTATTTCAAGTAATTTATGTGTTCTCAAATCTGTGCAAATGTATATTTTGACGAGGCCACCATAATCTGTGTATGACTCAGATAATAGATTGGTTGGATCTAGTAGAATCTAGTGATAAGTCCTAAGTCTTTAACAATATTTTTAAGTTCATACTAGTTGTTAAGAAAGTTTGCATTCTTAGGTAAGACTTCTTTAAATAAACATAATATCATATTTATACATTTTTAGTGATACCATTTACCGACTTTAGTTGAATCAACTTAAAAATGATTTTTAATTTAGATACATTTTTGTAACCTTCATACAAAGGTGTCTATGCATATTTTAGTAACTTAAAATATTTTAAGGTTTCTTCATTTGATTCATTATTGTTATATTAAGTAGAGGATTGAGTGTTTTGAATATCTTGTAGTATTTCCATTAATTCATCTTTGCACATTTTCATCTTGTGGTTCATTTAACTATGCATCATCCTCATTAATAAAATTAAGTTCAATTTCACTATGGCATATCCAAATTCGATAACTTAACCATATGTTATCACATCTTCACAACATCTCTTTTTAAATTGAATGTGTTATAATAATTTTACAAAGTAATGAATAAATCGCCAGGTTGTCCAAATCTATATTAGATTCTACATTCATGAAAAGCATAGTTTAAGAATTCTTTAATCTTTTAAAGATATCTAGAATTTAATCGGTTAGAAATATCTATCTAATATTTGCCTAAGATACTCATTTTATCTAATAAAAAAATAAATTGTAGATAAAATAATGTTTAAAAAATATTTAAAAAAATGATGTTTGCAAAACTTTAATGTAAACAAAAGTTCTATGCAAAAATCATTTATAAAAAAGATAATATCAAATCTAAATGAACATATTTAAGGTGAAGCAAGTCTCAAACATTGATCTTGTTGGAAACTTCATGACAAGAAGAAGAAGAAAATTATGATCAGATAAATACTCGATTTGTTTGATTTGAAAGTCCCTAGAAATTAAATACTTCTTTTATTCAGTTTACCTATTTGGTTTAGTTTGAATGGACTTATCAATTTGGTTAGGTTTGAAAGGCCTTAAAAATAAAAACAAATCAGTTCATTTGTTTATCGATTTGGTTTTGTTTGAAATGGATTAAAAGTTATTGGTTTGATTTGGTTTGAATGGCTTAGAAACCAAACCATTTTTCTAGTTTGGCTTGGTTTGAGAAGACTTAAAATCAAACCACTCCAAATTGATTTGGTTTAAAAGGACTTATAAATCAAACCAAACTAGCTTGATAGGCAAATCTGGATTGAAAGGACTTATAAATCAAATTTTATTGGTTTGGTTTGGCCTAAAAGAGACTAGAAACCAAACCAAACCTAAAGGGCTTACAAATCAAACCAAACGAAAGCAATTAGGCTTGATTTGAAAGAGCCTAGAAACCAAACCAAACTAGTTTTGAAGAGCCCTAAAATTGAAAGACCTCAGATACAAAACTAAACTGATTGGTTTAAAATGCCTTAGAAATCAAAACAAACAAGTTTAATCAGTTAACCAATTTGGTTTGGTTTGAAAGGTCTAGAAATTTGAATCAGAATACCAGTTTATCATTGTTTTGGTTTTCCAACTCCTCATCATGTAATATAGAACAAGAACCATTATTTCATACATATAATAATTTATTTAATTTAAAGTTGATAAGAGCTTTTATTTATTAAATTTATAGAAAAATACAGACCACACATTATTATTTACACTAAACTAATTTTTTTAAAATGTAAGAATTATTTTTTTAAAAATAAAAAATAATTAAAAAACAAATGAATTTAAAATTTTTAAATTTATGTAAACCCTATCTAAAGAAATTAACAAATTCACACACAAATAAACCTTGTAATAACAAAATTGTAAAAAACACTACACGTAAAAATCAAACCAAATAAATTAGGGTTTATAGGTACCTCAACAAGAAGATCTGAGAGCGAGGAATGTGGCAGTGGCAATGGTAGCTGGCAGCACTCATGCCATGCTTCGGGCCAGTGGTCGTGTGGACACACATGAGAGAGAGAGAGAGAGAGAGAGAGAGAGAGAGTTGGTGACAACAGTGTCACGCAAGGGTTGGTGATCTCATGTGTGCATGAGAGAGAGCAGGGGCTCGCAACTTTTAAAAATGAAAAGACTATTGGTGATGGTTGCAAGCGATCACCAATGATCCACATAAATTTAGTCATGATGATTAAAGCCATTGCCACTTAATTCTAACCATTAAGCAATCAAGCTTCGGCATGTAGCTGTAAGGAATCGTCCTACAAATTTTGATATAGCGGAAGCAATGATTCATATGAGTTCATTTAAAACTTGTCTCAGTTAGAACTGAATGACAAAAATAAAAAATCAATCAAAATATTTTTGAATATACATGATAGGGATTCATATAATTCCATAGAGAAAAAGAAGATGAGCTTCTAAAGCTCTACAAACTAGTCAAGTGTCTAGTCTCTAGCGATATCCATATAAACTTCATCATCAGCAAGTTCTCCCTCTATGTCAACCTTAAGAACTCTTCCCAAATGGAGCTCCATCACTCATGGATGCCTTCTAGAGAAAAAATAAGGTAGGGAGAAGGTTGTGGACATGGTTTTCACTCTTCACTTGATGGGGTTTGGCTAAAACCATTAGTGTTTATAAAGAATTTAAATTTTTTTATAAAAACCCAAAATCTCTATGAGTTACGTCCTTGTCTTTGTATTTATAGATAAGTATGTATGTATGTGACCCACTAGGCCAAGTGGCCTATTTGGTTGAGGCCTAATTAAAATAAAAAAATTTATTTAATTAAATTAAATCTATTATTGGATAACAGATTAATAGACTTAACGATCATAAAGGGTACAAGTCACATCCCATGATCCCAAAAATCTATGGGGATAATCTTATCTCCATTGAGCCTTTCTATCATTAGTTACTACATGGATATAAACTTTAGTCCATTCAACCATTCAATGTCCTAG
Organism: Cryptocoryne crispatula var. balansae; assembly: GCA_036172225.1. Lineage (NCBI taxonomy): Eukaryota > Viridiplantae > Streptophyta > Magnoliopsida > Alismatales > Araceae > Cryptocoryne > Cryptocoryne crispatula. The sequence goes on from CM069930.1 coordinate 13,423,869, forward strand.
TCAGAAATGAGTACGACATCAACTGTCAACTCTTTAGTATATTGACTCTATAGGATACTATACTCAGAATTAAATTAATTAGAATTTTTTTTCAATTATCCTCTCTACCCTAACTAGATATTTAAAGTACTATCCCATATGACACTCACTCTCACTTACCGTGAGTGGATAATTCTTTATTGTCTGCTCAATTACCTCTATCAAGTTTTTCTTGTACCCAATCCATCGCTATATTGGACCATCTAAATAGTAATCCATAAGTCAAATGGTCAAAGTGCAAGTTTTTCCCAACAAAACATCTTTAACAACTCAGGTCAAAGGTACAACCATGCAACGGTGATGATAGAAAAACTTGATCGACAATTAGGTAGGATACCATTCAAGATATCTAATTCGATTAGTTTAGCGAATTCATTCGACTAATGAGCACCTATATGTGTATCTCAATATCTCCACATTAATGACCAATGAGATCGATCATCCTCATTACATGAGAAGACATCACATACACTAGCCTATACAAATCCTTGATGTCTCATCTTAAGGATCCTATGATTAGAAACATTTAGATCACATATCTCTAAATGATCAATCTCATTATCATGATCTCATCATGATTTAATCATCATTGCATGTGATCAAGGACTTCATTACGATGTATGTATCTAATTGATAGAAATATATGCCCTACAAGCCAATCATATGTGATATGATTTTATATTTCTTGTAATATCTTATTTAGTATTAATGACATTTTCTTCATTACTTGCACTATCTAAATGTGTCTATGATAATGAGGTCCTAGGCTGTATGTAATGATGGTTGAATCATGATGAGATCATGATAATGGGATCAATCATCTAGAAGCATACGATCTAAATGTTTCTAGTCGTAAGATTCTTGAGATGGGACATCAAGGATACGGTAAAACTAATGTATATGATATCTTCTCATATGATGAGGATGGTCAATCTCATTAGTCATCAGTGTGGGGATACATGTACAGGTGCTTATTAGAGAAATGAGTTCACTGAACTGACCAGTATAGAATCCTTGAATGGTATATTACTAAACTGTCAATTGGGGTATTCTGTCATCACGGTTGCATGGTTGGATCTTTGACCAGAGTCATCAAAGATGTCTTGTCGAGCATACCATGTACTTTGACTATTGACTTATGGATCACTTAGTATTGTGATCTTGTACAGTTAATGGATTGGGTATATAGGAAATCTGATGGAGACAATTGAGCAGACAATAGGGGATCATCTACTTTCGGTAGAGGAGAGAGAGAATGTCATATGGATGGTACTCTAAATCCTTGGCCAAGGTAGATAGGATAATTGGAAAAGAGTTTTCTAATTGATCCAATTATGAGTACAAGATTCTATAGTGCCGGTGTATCTAGGAGTTGACAGTCGATGTCGTACTCCTATCTGACTGAGACATTGGATGAACGGAGATTTATATCCATGTGGTTATCGATGATGGAAAGATTCTTTGGAGAGGAGTTCATCCCCGAAGCCGTTTAAGATCATAGAATGTGGCTTGTACCCTTTATGATCAATAGGCCATTAAATCTATTATGTGATAATAGATTTATTTTAAAAGAAGTTGTTCTTTTAATGAGACCTCAATCAAATGGGCTCTTGGGCCTAGAAAGTCACATACATATGGACATATCTGTAAGATTGGGGGCTTGGGTTAATTTATAAGAACAAGGAAGGGTTTTTATGAAAAACTCTAAGCTCTATAAATAATAGCTATGAGAGCACAAACCCTATCAAGACAAGGGATCTCTTTGTGCCCCAGCCACCCTCCTTGGTTGTCTCCCACCCCCAACAGTCACCATTGGATGGTGGAGCTTTGTTTGAGATGAGTAGTCGACGCCAGTGCGGAGGAGAACCCAACTTTGGAGGTAGTTCGTGTGAATATAACTAAAGGTTGCACTCTTGAGCGGCTTGGAAAGCATGAGAACGCTCGACCTTCTTTGATCTATAGAGATTATTTGAATCCCACAAAGATACATGTTTAAAATCATTTTGAATACCAATTTTGGCAACGTCATTAGGTTTCAATCGAGGCCAAGACATTGATATACAAGGAATTAGAAATCTTCCACTGCACCAATCTAATTAGATCGATTCCTTACACTAATAAGAGCTAGTAACGAAGATTTGCCTAATTAATTGAATCAGATATTTCTAGAAATGTCGAATTATATCATATATGATTAGTTTGTAAGGCATACATTTCTATCAATCTTCCACTTGCACTAAAGCTAATCACCCATCTAGATGATCTCTATCATCTCGAGGTAAAGCTCAAGCACTTTTTGAGCAACTGGTTTAGTCATTAGATCTACAATGTTATTAGTGATAGATACTCTATTTTTAATTATATCTTTATAAACTGTAATCTCTCTAATTTTATGGTATTGCCACAGAAATTTGAAACTTCTAATAAGACATCAGCTCTACCCCATTGTTTTCTCTAAACAATTGTACACTTTCAAAGAAACTTGGGACAATCACATATCTTAGATGAACATCTTCATTTAAACTACTTCAAGTAGTGTGCAGCCATTATGCAATCTACTTCACATTAGTTGTGGAATTTGCAGTGTTCTATTGCATGGAACTCTTCTAGCCCACTGCACCACCATTATTTTGACTTATTATCAAATTTATTTGACTAGAAGCTTGTGTTTGTAATAGCAATAACTACAATATAGCTACTTCATTGTCAATGAGTAGTATGTCATCTACATAAAATGTCAAGAAAGTAATAGCACTCCCACTTATCCACTTGAATACATAAGGCTACTCTTCGTTCTTAATGAAGTCATAAGATTTAATCTCATTAAACCTTATATGCCAACTATGAAAAGTTTTACTTTAGTCCATAAATAGATCTTACACACACTCTATTTGGATGTTACTGGGACCTAATTCTCTAAGGTTGTATCATATACACCAGTTCCTCAAAATACCTTAGAGGAACACTATCTCAACATCCAATTGACATATCTTATAGTCATGGTGTATAACATTTATAATCTGAATGGATTAATCAATGGCATAGGTAAAAGGCCTCATCATAGTCAACAATTTGTCTTACATGATATCCTTTTCATCTATCCTAGGTCTCTACCTTCTAATCTACTTCAATCTATTTTTTAGTGATCCATTTATACCTTATGAATAATATATCCTTAGGCAAATCTATCAAGTTCTAAAATTGATTAGAATAGGTAAAAGGTCTCATCATAGTCAACAATTTGTCTTACATGATATCCTTTTCATCTATCCTAGGTCTCTACCTTCTAATCCACTTCAATCTATTTTTTAGTGATCCATTTATACCTTATGAATACTATATCCTCAGGTGAATCTATCAAGTTCTAAACTTGATTAGAATAGATAAAGTTTTATATCAGATTTTATTGTTTCTTTCTATTTTAGAATTAATATCTCATATTGCTTCTATATAGATCTTAGGATCAATATCCTTACTATCTTATGCCTCATTTCTCCATCAAAGATATATCCCACATATGTCTTGGGTTGAATGGACTTAATAAAATACCTATGATTTGCTCTTGTGTAATTATTAACTAGTACCTTAATAGAAGTGTCTTTGGGTTGTACGACTAGAACATCTTTCATATACACCTTGTTCTCACTATCTTTTTAAGGAGGAACTCTTCCTCTAGAAATATAGTGAGTTGAGCATCAATTACTCTTATACTTAACAGTGGTATATTTAATGTCCATAAGTTTCTTTAGGATATTCCATAAGCTAACACTTCATAGTCTTATATTCTAACTAGTTAAGGTTATACTTCTTCACTAGGTCAGACATTTTGAAACCTTAACTTACTTAAGGCCAATCTTTAACCTCTTTCCATATCCTATATGGAATAGTTAGAATAGACTTAGAAGGAACCAATTCAAGATAAAATGGTTATATCAAGTACTTAGCCTTAAATAGACAAAAAAAAAATTTCAAAGTTTGTCATTGTCTGTATTACTATAGACACGCCAATTTGACCTTATTTAGAGCTTAAACCATTATTCCATTGGCAACATCTCTTTTAGACCATTAAAATCATGATGAACCACCCTTTTGGATGAGCCGGGGTGCTTATTGGAAATATGAGGATAATTTGCTAATTTCTAATCAAATCTGTGTTTGCCAAACAAGAGACTCTTCGTGGTGTGCCAGATTATACTTTTCCCAGCATATCCTCTATTTAGAAATTTTTCACAAGATTATATGAACGTCTAATGAAAAAATATTCAACATGAACAATCTTCTTCTCTAAGTTATCTTTCCATTGCAACAAACGGTATTCAATTCTGATCTTCCATTTGTCTACAGCGCCCTTTAGAAGTTAGATGCATAGTTCTGTCCACACGCAACACCGATCAAGCCCAATTGCATGCAAGCCCAGCCCATTGGGCACATATCTGACAAATTCACGACCTTACCTTCCTTTTTCCTTCTCCATATCACTTGTTATAGCATCTGGAAGCTTCATGGTCGAAATTAGCATCATCAAGTGATGGCAATCCAACTTGTTGTCTTATACATCAAAACTTGCCATTTTTAGACTAGATTTGTTTCCTCTTCAAGTGGAGACATATTTTGAACATGGGGAAGGTGATCCATAGTTTAAAATCCATATAAATCATTTGGGTAAGTTTCTAGATGCCTCGGGATGAAAATTAGCAACATTAAATGGAGGAAATCCAACCTATGGTTGGATGTATCAAAACTTACTATTTTTTGACCTGGTTATCATCCCCTATAAAGGGAGACTCATATGAACGAACTAAGCAGGGAATCCCCATCCTGAAGCACTCTTATCCTCATCCTCCAGCCACCCTTGGCTCATCCCAACCTTCCCAAATTGTTCTCTCTTCGTCCCGGTGCCCAGAGATCATCCCAAAGTGAAGAAGAAGCCAGTCTATGCTCCGACATGCTGCACTTCTGATCATAGGCTTCTACAGATCTTTATAGTCATTTTATGGCCTGACTTACTTCATATTAAGTGTGCTTCATCAAGTTATATTTCATCTCCAAAAAACAGAGATCAATTCTGACATTCCCTTGGCTTGTTATGGCTTCAACACCGGCGCTATACAGACAGATCCGAAGTCTTCTCTTCTAAGTCATCATCTTCTCAATTAATTTCAGCACATTTAGTGATGAATTCAGCATATACATCCTTCATAGAAATTGGTCCCCGGTGAGTCATATTTTATTTAAAATAAGAATCATTTAATTCAGATATTTGTGGTGCCCATAGCACATCCTACATCAACATTGTGCTGGGAGTTTCTGGAACTTCACTGTCCAAGATCCGGCTTATCAGATAAATTCAAATTACTTATCATAAGATTCAAGCAAAATTGTCTTCATATCAAACCACCCTTGGTGAGTCCTCTTTATTTTGAAATAAACATCACTTTATTCTGACATTGGTGCTGTTTGTTATGGTCTCTGCATTAGATCCACGCAGTTTATATTGAATCTGCCCAACTCGGTTGCCACTTTGCCTGGGTTGTGTTGTCTTTAACCATTCATATTCTCTTTGCTAAATCTTCATTCAAATCATTTAGTTCATATTTAAGCATCATTTTTATTCAATCTTGCATCATTTCATACATCATAAAAAAACCAAAAAAAGGGGTTAGGGCTAACCCCGAATCCGGTGAGTTTGTTTCCAATTGCCGTTTTGTGTTATTGTTTTTACAGTTACTACACTTCACATAGTTCTAATCCTTCCTTCACTTGTTTTCTTGTCTTCTTTGTCTACTAGTTGCACAGATACATCAAGCTAGCACTGGTTGGACTCTTCTTCATCGGCCGGCCGAAAAAGAAGAAGGTTGAACTCACATCCCAATCTCCCATGCTATGGTACACACGGTCAATTCAACTTAATCTTGTCTTTTATTCCATAAAGCGGAGCCCGCGGCTCCTGGCGACCACCTTTTTATTCCTGTTCTAAGTTCATTTCCTCCTCCCTCTTCTCCCACATGACCCGAACAGTCTCCGGTGCTCAAGCGACGCCGTGAGATGAAAGTTTGGAGATCAATGTGAGTGTGGGCCCGAGGTGAGGACTTTTTACCGCTTTCCGAGTGTTTTCCAATTCACTCCCCTTTTTCCCTATTCCATATTTCACCTTCTCTTGAGGTGCCGATCCGGAACCCATTTCTGGAGTCGACAATTACATCCTACATAATACCACTTCTCATTTTTAGCAATTCATTTAAGCTAAAATATGTAAAGAGGTGTCCATTAAAATTATATTATATTATATTTAAATTATGTGTAAATTATGTGCTTAAGTATTTTTCTTCTTGATCTTATCAAAGAGTTCTAATACTCTTTTCATTAGTATCATTGATTCATTCTTAATCTCAAATAATTTCTCAAAAGTCTCATATTTGTACTTTATTAAGTACATGTATGCATACCTAGAGATATCATCTTTAAAATAATGAAGTAGAAATATTCTCATTTAGCCTTAATATATATGGGCTAACATACACCTAGATGTATAAGTTATAACAACTCATTAGCCCATTCTCTATGTTACATTAAGCTAAAGAATAGATTGATCAAAATCAATTTATTTCTTCTTAAGAGGAGTATTCACACATATCATGAGAGCTAACATATCTAATATGATTAAACAATTTATTAAGCTCCTATTGGCAAACACTTTGCCATTCAATGTTTTCAAACATCTATCATTTACATAACTCAGAATAAATCAACATTTATTCAAGTAGGAAATATAGATAAGCAATATTAATTATTAGGACATCTCAATTAGGCTATTAAAGAATTGTATCTCCCACGAGTAATGATGCAACTTTTGCACCATTTATATGTAGGTCCACATCTTCTTTATTAAACTTTCATTTACTTGTCATCATCTTCAACTCCTTATAGATATAAGATGCATATCTGGTATCTCATACCATTAGATGCATCCCTAGTATCTAATACTATGATATACACATATAGTATCTAATACTATTAAGTGTGAATATCAGACAAGTAAATTTCAATGATTTAGATACATGAAACATCTCAAGCTCCATCTTTGTATGTGCAATGCACTTTGCACTTCCTCTTCCACTTATCATCATCATGATAATGGAAGAATTCAATGTCTGACATTATTATCTTGACCACCTTCTTTGACTTTTAATTATGTCTTTTTATTTCTAACTAATGATTTTACTGCTTTCTATTAGTCTCATCAGAAAAGGTAATTAAAATATATTGTTGTTCTAACTTGTCCTTAATTAGCTTATCACTATGAGCCATGATGGATCTCAAATCCATCTATCCATGTTTCCTCTACAATTTATATCTTATAGAGACTAACATTTATTATAAAGTAAACAATGCATCTTTTCTATACTATTTTATGAGATAAGATTTTATCTTCTCTAATATCATTAGATAGTTTAGGAGACACCTACTTCTCAAGTAGAATAGTTAATTTGTCAACCATGAGAACAATTCTCATAGTTCTAAACTGGTCTAAGAAGTGTGAGCCATTAAAACTATTTGACATCTAGTATGACATACTAATGATGATTTATCATTGTATTCTAAAACTGTGATATAATTTTATTGGTATAACATTGTGGACATTCATTAAAATTAAGATATGATCTTTCATCCTAATTTACGCTCTCACTAATTTTCGACGAATTTACATAACCCTCATTATGCAAAGATGGGATATCACAATGAAATCCTAGTGTGAATTAAAACCCTATTAACTTTTACTAATTGTAACCCATACAACTCTTAGTCATTTAGCTTCTAGAGTTATAACCTTGTGAGAAACACAACAAGCTATATACTCTAGTTAGGTCAAATCTGCTTGTTACGTTGTGAGAATAGATTCACATAGCCCTTGTGGGAAACACAATAAGGCCATGCCAATAGTACACCCCCAAGTTTTAGCAAATGCTTGGCCATGATCACCAATCTCTTTGTTGAATGGGTCTTGTGGGAAACACAGTAAACCTACAATGGGTCTTGTGGTTACGTGAGCCATTCTTAATGTCTCACATTTATCGACTTAATTAAAATGAAAACAAATTTTTATTTTAATATCATCAGTAATATGTGCTAAGTATATATAATAACTTTGGAATATCATATATCTAAGGTATAACCTATAGCACACCTAAAATAGGTGATTATGGACTTAACCCTTAGCATGCACCTAAGATTCTCCTATAGGTACAAATCCTTTCTTCAAAAGTTTGAGTTGGCATGCTCCCACTTTAGAAGAGTGCTTCTCCAAGTGGTCCCACTTTCCAATCTTTCACGAACCAGTTTCTAACTATTACATGCGGCTTAAGGGTACGTAGACCCACAAATGTACATAACTTAATAAGAAACCTTGGTTTTAACCAAGGGGAGTACATTGATGGGAGAAGATGGAATGTACAATAAGATTGTATAGAGAGAGGAGGCACATGCATGTCCCATTTAATAACATAACCAACATAATTAAATAAGCAATCACAAGCCAAACACATTTAAGTCCATGGTCACCTCCATACACACTAATATTCATCACATGAACATAGAGCATATACGTGATAGCTATATGAGATATATCATCCATCATAAAATTATACACTATAATTTTAAAATTCCCAATTTCATGCATGTCAAATTTTTATGAAATAAATAGCATGAAACTACATATAAACAATTTATATGAATCATACAAGAATTTCTAACAATTTAGAACATTCATGCATTATCAACACTGTGAAAAGTCATAAATTAATATCATAATTTATATTCTAAAGAATATTACTTTATAAAATTAATTAAGACACTAATTCATTAAGTTAAACCTATAAAACAATTGTAAAACTTAATTATGAATGAATTTATGTAAATAGGTCTTAACATCATCTAATATGCTATTAAACACTTTAAAACAAGTCAAATAATATTATGAAATTTTAAAGAATTTGTTTAGTTTTTAAATTTTTTTAGCTATTTAAACAATTTAAATATCTATTTAAACAAATACGGTGCATTGCACCGTCCAGAGGGCCATGTTCGATGTGCCACCCATGCACCATCAACCTAGAGCAATGCGCCCATGGGCACGCGGCTGCCCCCTCCCTCAATGGCACTATTCATCGGGTGGAAGTACCTCTCCTTTTATCAGACTTATCTCCCTATCCCGAGCTCTGAAAATCCACAAAAATATGTGTTAGAATCCTCATCGAATGAGGATTCCAAAACAGTCAATTTTTATCTCCATAAAAATTATCATTCTGAAACAATCGGTCTTATCTCCATAAAAAATGGAAATCGACCATTAAAAGGAAAAGAAAAGGAGGTAGTCATCTAGATTTCGTAGTAGAAATCACCAAATTGCAACAAGGATACCTCCTTATCCCGAAGACCAAAAATTCTTCAAAAATACAATATGGAATCAACATCAAATGATGTTTCCAAATATGTATATATCTCTTCATTTAAAATTATTTATTGATAGAATATTAGGGAGATTCAAGCCGGCACTGCCAAACCTAACAAAACCCTAGTTTGTCGAAAATTTCTTAAATTCCCTTCCTGTACAGCTGTTTAAAGCAAAATATCATGAGGAAACGTTAAGTAATCATGATTGATCTGCCGGGGGCATCAATTGAATGCCCAAACCCTTGTTTCAAAATCGGGTTCAGGCTAGATGACGGGTTCACCGCATCCATTTACAGGTCTAGCAAAGACAATGGTTTTTGAATAATCAAATTTTTTTCACTGCCATAGATTGATTCCTTACAGTTGCCAAGTCGTTGCAAATGAGCCCATATTCACATTGGTAATGGCATGTAAGCTGCCATAAAGATATCTATTCGCGATGACTTAAAAGTTGTCTCTAAATATAATTATTGCGATGGCTTAACGTCATCGCAATAAATGTAATGGCGATAGCTTAAGCCATTGCAAATAGATATGTTGTGACAACTTACAAGCCATCACCAGTTGTATGCAAAATGCAAATGACTAACCAGATGGGTGCATTTTTTCTAGTTTTGTGATGACTTAGAAGCCTTCATTTTGCAATGGTTGCTCTTAAGCCGCTGCCAGTAGTCTACATAATGCACCCATCCAACCGAACATGTGTATTCTTACTAGTTTTGTGACAGCTTAAAAGTTATCACCAGTAGTTAATGGTGACGGTGAAGCCGTTGCTAGTATAAGGCTAAAAAAGCCATCACCAATATTTATTTTTTCATCAAAAATAATAATACAAACTAGTCTATTAGGACCATTTCATCTATACAAACCATTCCATTTATAACATACAATTATTCCTTATAAACTAGGCCATTTTGACCATTTCATACAAATCATTCAATTTATTTGTACAATTCATTACATACAAAACATTCCACATATACAATGCAAAAAAAACCAAACCAATTCATAGTACATTGCATTTGAACTTATAAAAAGATTTTTCCACTCATTGCATTCCATGCATAGAAAATGAATACATAGAAAATGCTATAAGTCAAATGCATATAATGAAATTGGGGGGGTGTTAAAGGATACAATCACTCATCTTCCTCGAAAGATCCCTCTCCATCATCGTCCCCATTGTCGTCAACATCCTCGCCCCCATCATCATCTTGAGTTTTTCCTAGAGGTAGCATTGATTTGGATTGTCTATCTAGTGCCAAGAGTCTTTGAGTTTTGCTCTCATACATTTGAGTCAAGTATTGGATAGTTTTTTCGAACGATCTTAGTTGACCATCTAGTTGTTGCTTCATAGAAGAAATCTCAAATTGACATTCAACGTTGATCTAAGCTTACTTTTCCACCTACACTCTAAGCTTCCATACCTCTTGGGTTGTGGGAGTAAAAGCATCTCTATTGGACCCACCATACCAAGTGTTACGAGTTTGACCTCACCCACCACATCAAATCCGTCATGGTCTATCTCTACCAAATATGAGCATAAAAGCTTCCTCATGCGTGAATAAAATTATGATACCCCATAATTTGACTTCTCTAATGTTGGGAGATTCATCAATTGTTACATATTGTCTTATAATTAGAAACTATATTAAAATTTATTAGAATCAAATTAAAGATGAAATATAGACAAATAAATTGAATATATATCATCATTTGACGACTTTGGGATGACCAATCCATAGACATGTTTGTGTATGATTCATCTAGAAAACCTCCAAATGTGTCGAGGTATAAGCTTCTTTTAGTACCTATCCAAAGTAAATAAGCACATTAGAATACATAAAAATTCATTCAACATATAAATAATAAAAAATGTGTTGAATACTTACAAAATCTCTTTTTTTACCATATCATCTCTAACCCATAAATAGCATACATGATGCCACTGGTCCTCATTGCATTGCGGAGACACATTGGCACTAGCCTCCTCCGATGACTGTCCTCTAAAATATTGAACATAAATTTTTATCGATAACAATTGAGTACAATAAAAAATAAATTAAAATTTTATTTTTTTATTTTCATCTTCAAGTGGTTCCTTTGTTTTCTCCATATCTCCTCTATGTCTCAAAATCTCTGCATCTATAAATGCAAACCGCTCGAAGGTAAAGTGTCACTACATAGTGGACATGTTGATAATCATTAAGTATACACGAGTAACTATCATCTATAAATTAAAGCTATAAACATGAATGTTACCTTAAGATCACTAAAGTGGTTTATTTCTTCTCTTATGAGAGAGTGATGTAATTTTGTTGTTATAAATTAAAATGCACGTTATTGCAAACCGTAAGGTAAGAGGTGAACTCCTGACCATGAGACCCTACACCCGAACCCTCTACCAACTCAACATTTAAGGTGTTGCCAATGCCTAATGTTCACACATTGTGCTCTGGCTAGACCTATCTTATATCTAACAGATGTAGCTAATTAACCATAAAATAATAATATATTAGAAAATAAATATGTATATAATGATTAGATTTAGATTTAGTAAAATACATACTTGAGGCGTTAAAAGATAAACTATCTTTGAATATAGGTGTCGTCGAAGTATTCTAAGTAGCAAAAGCCTGAGATGATCCATGCACAGCAAATATCGCCAGATAGGCCGGGAAGCATCATCCCAAGACATGATAGGAGTAGACTAAGGGTCCATTTGGTTCCATGTAAAACTAAAATTTTTGAATATGTTTTCTGTGGAGTGACTTTTCCACCGAATCCAAAATCATGTTTATTATTTGGTTAGACGTATGCACGTTTCCAGATTTTGGTTTTAATTGGTTAGTTGGTTCTTAGAAAAAATGTTTTTCTAATTTTTTTCAAGTTTATCATTTGTAATCTGGTATGATATTATTTGTTATTACATCATCAATAAGTAAATAATATTATATTCATCAAAATAGGCCTGCTTAAATTTTAAATAAATTCTGATAAATAAATAAACTTTTTTAACATATTAAATGGTTTAAATAATTTTTTTATAGAATTAGCACTTTAACTTTGATAAATTATTTTAAATAAAAATTTATTTAATAAAATACGTTTCTTTACTACTAAGATTAACATTTTATTGTAATTATTCTTTTTTTAACTTAGACTCATCCTAATCGTACTTTAAACATTATTTTTATTTAAAAATTAAAATTCTACATTTATATATAATTTTTATTAAGACTATGATGAAAAATACTTAAAAACAACCTCCCGGAAAATGGCCTCCGCTCTTTTTTTATGGATGCCAAAATCCTTGGTTTTGGCCACGTCCAGGAAAAGTGTAGTACGCCACGTCATCAATGCATGCAACCAAATGGTTAAAAAAATTCCATTTTCCTGAAAACCTCCGCATGAATCTAGTTTTACAGGGAAACAAATGGACCCTAAGGTTGATCTCTTTTAAAATGAAATCAACCTTGGTGACTTTGAGATGGTATAACGGATTAAGACATCTATCAACTCCTACTGAAGCTTCATCTATCACATAATAAAATATAATGATTATTAAGTTGTAACAATGTGAAATGGCATCTAATCCTTGTTTTGGTTTCAAGTTAAATCCCATTTTAGCCAGTTTCGGTTGGCTTAAATGGCCATAAAAATCAAAAAAAAAGTTTAGATCACATTTTAAGGTCGTTTAGGCCAATCAAAATTGATCACCAGGTTGGATTGGCTTATACAGTCATAGAGACCAAAAAAGGGGTTAGATTCTATTTTAGTGTTGTTTAGGCCAATCAAAATCGATTACCGACTTAGATTGGCTTAAACAACCACAAAGACCAAAAAAGGGCTAGATCCCGTGGGCCCTTTAAGGCCATTTAAAATGGAATCTAACCGCATCAAACTCTTTTACTCTTTGATTATACATAATTATAATTCACAAAATACCACATGCATATTATGTTACAGAGATACATAAGATAAAAACATTAAGGTATTTAATTATTCCTCAAAGACTATCGTACTTTGCAGACTTCATGCATAAACAAACCCTGACTACAATAGATATGAGTGCAACTTTAACAATATGAGACATAAGCAGCAGAAAACTTTTTATGAGATATTCTTTATGCATCTCCATAACTCTCTTGATCATGTTAAATTGTTAATTAATACTGGAAAACTTTACCCAGTAAAATTAATTCTGGGTTGTTTCTGCTTATGCGGCAAATTTATGACTCAAAGATTTTGAAATAAAGTGTACCGATATTGAAAAACATGTAATTATCAAGTTAGTTAAGATTAGCGACGCTTTATGAGGTATATATCATGTATCACACAAACATGTAAGGGTTCACAAGATTATTAAATAACTCGGTCACTACATTTTATCTTCTAAGAAGAATCTTCTTATAGAAACCAACTAACCCAGTCTCAGACTCTCAATCATGATTATAAAATAACCTTTTGTTAATTTTCATTAAACAAACATTTTTAGCAAAAATGTTTATCTTGTTACCACATACGCTATTAATTCAACATAATAATTTAACTAGTAACGTTTTAGAATATCAGAGGAGATTCACCAAAAGACTCTGATACGACGGGTATGAAGAATCAACTTAACTGTGGCTTATAGTTGTAACAATGAATGCCAAGGAAAACAATAAAAAGTAGTTTTTCAACTTTCAAGGACCTTATTTTTTGCTGACCTCCCATGAAGGATGATGGTAAGGTTTTACACACACACACCCCCTCTATTCTTCTCTTCGGCAGCCCAGTCCAACACCAGGTACAGATAGAGACATATAGACATGGTCTTTGTGCCAGAATGCCGGCAGGCACCCTATCCAATCCACCTTCCTGTATTCCTTTTTTTTATCGAGGAAAACGGTTTTACAAATCCGGTGTGATGATGATACACAATCTACAGGTTACAGATCTATCATCTTTACAAAATTACAGCTCTTGAGGCCCACACCCATTTAAGTTCGGGCCCGAGCCCCCTTATCCGAGAGGCAAAAGAAAATAAGGGCATCCCCCCGGCTCATCGACCAGAATCACCTTGCGGTGGCAAAAAATAAAAAAAAAACTTTGCAGAACATGAAGCCGACCAGTCTGCACATGCATGCGATCAACCAAGAATCGAGGAGGGAAGATCCGGAGATTCCGATTCCTGAATGGCATCCGCGAGCCTCAAAGCCATAACCGACTTATACGTTGCCAGATCAGCCTTAAGCATCAGCACCTGGGCTCTCTTCCGCAGCTGAATGGCAATATCGGTAGCTCTGTTTGCCTCTGCTTCTGCTGCTCGGAGCTTGAGCACTGCATCTTGTGTTGGAGTAGCTGCATGGGTTATGAAAATAAGTGGAAATCACTAATTCTGACTGAAGGCTATCCGAACACGAACGGACCCAATTCACCAAAACTAAGCAATTAACAACACAAAAAGGAGCCCACACGAAACATTACTAAGAAAATAAAACACCAGCGTAAAAAATTAAGTGAGAAAAAAAAACAGGACCACCATCCAAGGACGTAAAATAAAAGAAGAATAGATCCATCCCAAAAATCCCAGTACTCGAGAAAAGCAGAAACAGGGATCAGTAACTTGAGAGGAAAAAAGAAACAAGGCGTACTTCCAAAGAATCCGAAGTTGCAAACCAGTCATATCAAATTAGATTTAAACAAAAAAAAACTGTGCTAACCATTTTCCCATGTTTCAGGATGAAAATTTGGCATGAGATCAATGCTTCTAATAAGAATATTTGAATCAAAAGAAATCAAACTTCTGCTTTACAAATGACACTTGCCAAGGCAGGCATGTGAGCGCCAAGGTATCTTCAAGATCCAAGGCAAATAAGGCGCCCAAAATGCCCACTTTTAAGTGTCAAATTGATCCAAAAGCATCTCTAAGCAGACTTCTGAACCTGAGTAATCCACCACTATTAGCCACTGATCAACCCAAAAAGGTATCCAATTCGGCACTGATAGCTCATTTATCGACCCAAAAAGGCATCCTATTTAAAACTCCTGGTCTCCTTCATCAATCAAACAACAGTTGACTGAATCCCTCCCCTCTGCACCAGTCCTAGCGCCATCACCACCATTTGCCACTGCTTTTGCTGCCACCACCTTGTTCATCATGACGGTCTGCTACCTTTGCTATCACTTTTGCTCAGTGATCACTGGCTGATTTTGACTCTGCAGTTATCAACAGGTTAGTCAAATTCTCTACCTTCCTCACCCTCATTCTCTTCATGTTGATCAAACCCTCCATTTTTCTTCCCTGCTCTCACAATTTCTCCTCTCTACCTCCCTCTTTAGCCTTCTTTATCTACCTACCTGTCATTCGACCCTCCCCCCCCCTCACTCTTTCCTATTTCATTTAATACTCTGAGAAAAGCTTTATTCTTCATCATCCAACTTAATGACTCATTTATAAGTTTATAAAAATAGTTTTCCTTCTTCATGTGTATACATGAATCCAATTTAAATTTTATTAGGTAGCGTTAACATATGTAATGATAACCTATATATAATATATTATCTTAAGTCATATGATCCTACTCCTTTAACTTACAGGTGTGGTTCTATCTAATAAGATGCATCCAAAAGAAATTATCTTTGAAAAAAGGTGGGCAAACCTTCAAAATAGACATTTTGTTTCCCTCTTCCCACGTGACTCCCAAGCCTCTTAAAAGATCGTCTTTTACGTAAAAGTGGCTTCTGCACTGATTGCTCGCGCTTTCTAGAAAGTTGGCCCTGTCAAAAACATTTTTTGGTATAAATGTCCAATCATTTGAAGAGAAAATAATATCAGAGAAGAACATTACACAAAAAACACCACATTTCTAAGAGCGGAAATGATTTATGCAGGAAAGAATGTCGCACATGCATTTAGATTAAATTTGGTGCAGTAAAGCAACAGTTCAACAGAAGAAAGTGCTTGATGCACACAATACAAAGAATCAACGAATTGGAAATAAAGACGTGCAGATACTGCATGGTTTCGCACAAATGTCGAAGCATATTATGGTAATGAGAATGCAAGCATGTTTGCACAATAGGTCAATTTATTCATGGAAACCAAATGGTAAAAGGGATAGTCAGATATATAAATATTATTATATTCTTTATGAATCATATATATTTTAAATTGTCACGTTAGTTTAGAACCTCTAACCCTGTAAGCAAAAGTCAAACCATAGCACAAAATTGCATTGACAATTTAATCACCATGTGGGTACATGAAAAAAAAATAGAGGATGATTGAGGATATGTAAGTCAAAGTGTAGCATGTTTGACGTGGGAGAAAATAAAAACAAAATACAAAAAGCATCAGACCACTTGGGGTCGTACTTGACCGACTGGGCCAACTGAATCTGACTATGTCGAACCAGTCTGAACTAAGTAGAACTGGTCTGAACTCTGAATCAATATGAACCCAGTGAAGCCAGTTTGAATGGGCCTGAACTAGGTCACACTAAACCTAGGAAAAACAATCCTGAACCAGCCCAAGCCAGGGTCGAACCAGCTCAGACTAGCCAGTCTATTTGAACCTGCCCCAAAACAAAATGAATTTACCTTTTTGTTGTCTGCATACAAATAATGCATATAATAACCTTTTTAAAGATAACATCATTAGAAGGCAAACGGTGGTGACATACAAGGCTGTCGACCCTTCTCGCCTGGGCATGGTAGGGGCAGCTGAAGCAGGGCATGGGGCAGTACAGTTGGCATCCAAGGTTGTATGACCCATGTCGCCTGGGCATGGTAGGGGCAGGCAACAGATTTAGATTCAAATTGCAAATAATGGATGGTAGTAAATGGTATTCTTCATGTATTTGAGAAACATTAAGGATCTTTACTGCTTCGCAGAGAATGTAGCCTTACGGTAAAAAGGTATACAGACTACAAATTACGATTGCTGCAAGCAAATCTTTCTAAGATAATGGTTTATCTTAGATAAAAGAGAAGTTGAGGTTACTTCTGACTTGTCCATTGAATGAAAACTAATTACGACAATATAAATGAAACATTTCAACACTTTGCCAGAAGCAAATAAAATCTGATAATTATTCTAACAAGAAACTTTTGTTCTTGTCAGATGTATGGTACATTCTTAGAAGCTTATACTTATTAAGAGATTAACTGCTATAGAGATGTAGAGAAAGTACAAGAGTTTCATTAAAAAATAATAATACAGATGCAACTTAGGACTCAGAGAATTTTCATATATGGGTGATTAGGTTTTGTGCAAGTGGCAGATGTTAGTAGTTGCACCCTACAAACCAATCAATTTAGTGATGACACTATTACTAGTTAAAAATCTTATATTAGTATTTACAAGGCATTATTCTCACTGTGTTTTAAAATAGTATTAGAAAATATAAACATTGCTTTCAAGGTGACGCGTTGGCAACAAGGTGCCCACATCTGTCAAGACGATGGGGCGCATGGGTGAGTAGCATATTATTTTCTCATTTTATCTAATTTAAAACTAAACATTACTTGAAATAAAAATAACTAATTTTAATAGTTAATTTGATTATAAATAAATATTTTAATGAAATAATAATTAGGATTAAGCAACTTAAAAGATATTTACTAATGGTTAAAAAAATTAATAATTAAAATTAACTATGAAAAAAGGTATCACCTAATGCCTCGCCTTATCACCTAAACAACAATGTGATACAATGTTGCCTTAGTCACCATGAAAAATACAAATATAAATACATAGTGGTGTCTATAGATTTGTTCAATGAAGGTCAAATCATGATAATGAGATGGATTCTCTTTAAACACGGATCCTTAATATTCATGGTCATAGGTTACTCGAGATGGACATCATGATAATCGGACAGCCTTTTTTTACTATTTATATGCTCATATAATAAAGATAGTTGATCTAATAATTATTCATGTGAAGACATTAGTGGTATGGTACTGGTAGAAGTGCAAACGAAATAATGCACTCGACAAGTAACTCAAAACTTGGCTGGATAAAAACTCAACTCGACTCGTTTCTTATGTTAAAAAATTAAGTTTAAACAAAAATAAAACTAGATACATTAAACAAGCCAAGCTAAAACATATAAGTTCATGAGTACACAATTAAATACTTGAATCAATATTTATTCAAAAAATTTAAATTATGATTATTAATAGTATATATTGTCACTAAAAAATGTGAAATAAGTCAAATTGGAGTTTAAACTTGGATATGGTTCCATAAATGACCAAAAATTCGAGTTTCATAAATTAGTTTAATTAAATTTTGAGTTTTATAAATGAGCTCATATCAAGTTTGAATTTGCATGTGGACTGAACTTAGGTTGAATTGTTATTCGGACTCAAACTCAAGCTCAACTCAATTAAATAACGAGTCACGGTTGAACAATGGTTGAGCATACTCATAAGAGATTGAGTTCGAACTCAAACTTGTATAAAATAAACGAGCCAAATTTGAACAGCATTCTAATTAGCTCAGCACGACTTGGTTCGTTTGCACCCCCAAGTACATGTGCTCATTGGAGAATGAGTTCACTAAATTGATCTTCTATTGAAATGCTATATAGTTATGTGAAATCCGATTGTCAATAGTAGCTCAGTTTTCCAATTGTGTGACCGGTCCTTGGACAGATACCAAGAATGTCTTGTTTGGGATCTCTATCCTTCAATAATGAATTTATAGGCTTAGTTGCTACAAGCTTAGTATAATGGGTTATTGAGAATAGAAGCTGAGCATGCAAAGGCAATTAAGTATCAATAAAAAGTCCACTCTTAATATCATGAGAGAGAATATCCCACAAAGCATACTCAAAAAATGTCTTGCCAAATGGAGAACTTATACGAGTATGATTTGTAACAGTGTGTTTTAACTAAATGGTTGTGAAGACTAAACCTCAATGTTAATTATATATTGGCAAGAATTATTGAATCTATGTATGATATAAGTAGTGAGGACTCTTGGGTTCAGAATTTCAGTGCCCACGGTAGAATTTCTAGCATCTGAAAAGATAGTCTAGGTAATTGGAAGTTGTTTACTGTTTTAGGTCCTCTATATCAGTTGACAATGGTAAGGCAGTAAAGCCTCCTTCTAAAAGGACCACTTGGCAAGATATGAGTCACTTTATACAGCCTTTCTCAAGATTTTTAGGATTACTATTAATAAGAATAAAATGTGTGTTCGGTTGGAGACAGGGATGCAGGGGATGCAAGTTGGCTTGTAAGATTCATAAATAATCTTAAAAGTGATGAGATTGTAAACTTCACTAACCTCATTATTACAAACTATCGATCTCTGACACTTGTCAGGACAAGTTACTATGGTTGCTAGGAAAGATAGCATATTTCCGGTGATATATTGATACATGTCAAAAACTGAATTGGGGGGGAGGGGGGAGCAGAAAGTCCCACAATATTGTTGATCCAGAGAATTATTCTGATGCTATCAATTACTTGTGTTTTTGTGGGATTTTCTCGAGATATTGGCCATTTATTCTTGAAATGTGGCATTATTGTTGGCTAACGGCAAGCATTATTTAAAAGTTAGAAGTTGATACGGTTGAAACTTGAAACTAAAGACGTGCATTCTTTGTTGCTTCTTTGGGATTGTCAGCATCCGTGGAGGGAAACGTGGATTGTGTGCAAGAAGGTTCTGGTTCTGCCTACATTTTGTTGTTCAGTTGGGTGGCTCATAATAGAAAAAAATTTAATGACACATTTGAAAACGCAGTTAGAATTTTGCAGCAGATGGTTTCTTTAGTACAAAAGACTGATCCTTCGTGCATTTTAAGTTTCACTCAGTTTGGCCAGTTGCTTGTGAGGATATCACCAAGTGGAAACGCTAGTCTATTTTTTCCATTTGTATTGTTGTTTTCAGTATCTCGTTTCTTTAACCATTTTTCCTTTCTTTTGAATTAATAGATTGTGATTTTTACAACCTTGAAAAAAAATATGAGTAGATTTCATTTGGACACTGTAGTGGCTTGACATATTAATCATGTCAAAAATACAGACTTTGCGCTATTGTATGGACGAGGAATTATAAGAACACGGTAACTATGGACAAAAATGTTTAATGAATTGACATCATTAGTACTATCTACGGGTCATGGCGATGTTGCTTGATGCGATTCATAATCTATGAACAACTAAATTAATTATCTTCATGATTAATTCACTATGTTAAAAAAATCAAGGCTAGCTCACAATCAACTTGGTATTAGACCTAGAGGGTCACACAATAAATGATCAAATGAACAACAAACGATTAGATATGTAAATGAGTGAACTAAAAATATTATTTAATCAATTAAATTTATTAATTATTGGGTCAGTCCACTAATATCACCTATTAAGGTCTGAATTATCTATACAAATGAAGAATGAGTCAAAGGATGTTAAATACAGCCCCCCCCCCTCTCTCTCTCTCTCTAGACATTTATGATTGCAACAGCCACCATGAAGACACTCAAATTCAGCCCACACATCGAGAAAAGTGTGAACGATCGCGAGTCCACCGTGTGAATACTGAATACTACTAGAGGAGGTGCATGAGTGCTACTAGGCATCGCAAGGACCTTTTGCATCAATCTATAGAAATCCATAGTCTTCGCATGATGAGTTTTAATTCTCGTAGTCCACATCGATCTCCAGCTCAATCTATGTGAAATTAAGTTTATATATTTCACTATGCTTATGAAAGACCTAGATGGATTTTCCTACAATCCACGCCCCTCCTATTTACAACCGAGCACTTGTAGCGGAATCCCCACCAGGTTCGTTCTGTCGCTGTAAGTTTGGGAGCCCTCCCTCTCAATGCACTGCTACCTGAAAGCTTGCTTGACAGAGAACCAGTTCGTCTGTTTTGGGTTTATTTTGCACTCCCATACTTAAAGAACCTGTTTGCAAATATTTGAAGTCCTTTTATGTCCTTTTCCTTTCATTTCTATCCTTTGGGGACACTTATGTGCATAGTCTTTTAATAGGTCCTTTTTTTGTAAATGATTACCCCCTTTATAAGGAGGCCTCCAATGATGAAAGATCAATAGAAATCAAGTAAAATAAATTTCAGAAGTTCGCATCGGTTCCTATAGGGGGGCGATGCCCTATTCCTCTTTCATCCCCTCCTGGAAGATGTTTGCTCTTTCACCACTGGTAGGAGGCTGGCGATCCGTCCACCCCCAGCAGGAGGCCAACTTCCAACATCTCCCTCCTCTTCCTCTAGTAGAGCCTCTGTCCCCTTCACTGGCTCCAATTCAGTGTCATCATCCTTTGTCTTCAGCATTGGCACCTTCAACGATGTCTTCTCCGGCTTCCAAGATCAGTCCAATGATACCTGGACAGATCTGAGCATTCCAGTGACCCAAGCAGTTAGCGCCCCGATGACAATGCCAACGAAACACCTCATAGGAGCTGTACGGCGATCCCCGGATGGGCTTCCAGCGGCCTCCTGGTGACCAAGAACCCCGTGCCCCCAAGCCTCGCCGTTCATCCCCCTTTCCCTGCATCCCTCCTCTCCTGCCATTTTCAAAACCCCCTCCAACTTAGCCTCCATCTCCACCGGACACCCCCACCATCTCGGCTTCCTTCTGAAATATTCACAATTGCCCACTGTCTTCACCCGTCATCACCATGTTCATCGCGCTCCTCTTCCTTGTCTGTAGCAACCTCTTTGTTGCCCGGTTCTGAAGCCACCAAAGTACCGCCACAAATCACCCCACTACCACTATCGTTTCCCCTACACCCTCCCACTAGACGATGAGAAAGAAGAAGAGGAGAAGAACATGAAGAAGACGACTCCAGCGGCCACCTAAATCTTCCCCTCTATGCCTGACCACCCGCCGTTGCACACTGCAACGCCTGCCACCTTTGCCACCTGTGCCTTGCCATTCGAACAGCGATGGAGACATAAAAGGAAGGTGACGGCGAGATGCTTCTACTACCTAATCCACTGTTGTTCGGACGAAGCGACGAATATAGCCACAAGAAGACAACAATGCCTTGGCCTCCAATGGCACTTTCCACGCGCCTCTAGGCATTGTCAATCATGCCATGCTCCACCTAGCCAGATGTCGTGAGATGCAGACACACACCCCCGGATTAAGTCACGCGGCTGCGCGATGCTGCGATCCCCTCTCGTCCTTGCACGCAGGCACAACACTGCCCTAGTCGCCACGTCCCTTGCCGAGGATTCCTTCACGTGAGCTCGGGAGAACACAAATGCAGCCACGAACCCCAGTATCCTGCCGCTATCACCTTACCACAACACCCCGCTACCTCCTCTCACCTTCACGCACTCAAACGCACCTGACAGCATCCACAATCCCCCGTCGGCTACATTCGCTAGCAGGATCCCCTTCTTGCCAAGCTGCTGCGCACACAACCAGGCGCCACCTGCAATGCCACGACCCCCATAAGGGGATCTCTTCTTCAAGCACGCGCGGGTGCCACTTCAGCCATCGCTACCCTCAGGGTTCAAATGAGCAAGTCCAGCTGGCCAGTCCAGCTGGGCCCGACCCACTTCAACCAGTTAGGGCCGGTTCGGAGCCATTCCAAGCCTGTTTAAGTTGGTTTAAGCCGGTCCTTTTCATATCGGCATACTTTTAGTTCCTTTAATTCGTTCTAATCTCATTTTCACAGCTTTCAACCCGATCCACCCGTGTCATCCCGCATCGCTGCCCTTGGATGCTTCCTCATTTGTACAACCCATCGCACCCACCCGAATTCCTCCCATGTTCCAGATGATCAATACCGACACATTATGACTGCAACACCGCCTGCCTTGTTGTATGACATCCATTTCTTTGCTATTGGATACCGCAACCCAACCGCCTGCCTCACCATCCACACATTGCCACACAAAACAATCACTGCAAGATCGGACATTCATCTTCTCTATTTAACCCCCTCCCCCCCCTCAAAGCTCCTCGTCGCTTTACTCACCCCTCCCTTTAGCCTGCAGCCACTATCATGTCAACCTCGCATTTGCACCTTTCAAAGACCAGACACTCCCTCCCTGTAGTAGAAGCAATCTCACAACACCTGGCAAACCACACATGACCAGCGCCTACACCTAGCGACTCTCACATGCTTGCACATTTGTACACTCCCCACCTCAGCATAGTCACTCCATCACTATATAGACATGCAACTAGTTACAACAATGAAGGGCACGATCAGCATTCTCTCCACAACACCCAACAGCAACCTAGTGCTCCCATGACTTCTCCCAGTCTGGTGACTTGGCACCATAGTTGTCAAGGTGCTGCCTATTTGACTTTTCATGGCGCCTTTCCGAGGACACAAAACGTGCCCAAGGCAACCAAGGTGCCTACTAGGCAGCCAAGGCCTTTCTTTTTGAATATGGTCGAATGACCAAAGTTTCTATTAAAACGAGGAAAAGTTACAAAATAACAGAAGAAAAAACAAGACGAGAAAGAAGAGTGAGGGAATCTCAACTACCGAGGTAGTAGGTGAGGACGAGGGTTACAGAAATGCAGATCTAAAGATCAAATATTTTTCCCTGAACTTATCCGCCTCCAGCAAGCTCCCAAAGTAGGCAAGCTACCAGTCTTTTGACACGTGGACATGAGATGTATGATCAAGTTCGGATTGCCAAAACTCTCTTCATAGATACATATGTTCCTTGTATGCTAGATGGACCACAACATATCCGGTAGTATGAGCTTCCACATAGTAGCCTCAGAGGGTGAGGGGTTCAAACATGACCAATGTTGGAAGAAGAATTTCTACATGTCCATAAAGAATTTCGTCTTGGGATGCTACCTCTGGGTCCAAGATACATCCCACAAAAGGCACTGCCCTCTTGATCCCTATGACCTGAACCGGCAGGTCAATCCGTGATTTGTGTACATATGTAATTATAGTGTAAATATATTAACATATTTCATAACACTAAGTTATAGACTTAAAATTTAAAATGTTCTCTTAACCTTCTTCTCTCCATCTTACTAAATTTATCAAAATTAACTCTTTCTCAAAAATATATATTCCCATACACAATTGCATAGAAAAACACACATTTACATGTATGCACACATAAACACACATTTAATTATAACATAATAAATGTATTTATGTTTGTATGTTTGTATATGTACATAAATATATATAGTATTAACATCTAATTTTATATATATGTATACACACATATATATAGCATTAACATCTAATTTTACTACTTAGCTTTGTCACCTAAGAAAAATTGGCACCCTTGAACATCCTTAGGAACCTTGTCGCTTTGACAACTAAGCTTGACGTTGGTTCTCCATTACTGTCACTCTAGCTGTTTCACAATTCTCTCTGTTCAGGTTTCCCCAGCTGAAGTGGATATTGCTCTCTACCACTGTCGGCCACCTGCTCTACACCATGCATTGAGTGGAGGTCCTACCAGCTTAGAGACTTTGTGCATCTGGAGATCTACTGACCACCGTCGTCTGCATGACCCTTGGTTTTTCACGAAGCATGAATCCTCCAGGCCAGTTGTTGGATCTCTCATTGGTAAGAACAATATCATACCAGCTGTTGTACATTCAATTATAAAGGTTGGTGAACCTGCTGGGGTTTAAAGTGCATGTGCCTTTGATGGAAGATCTATGCAACGTTTCATGTAATTAAACTGAAACATAAAGATGGATGATCGCAGTAAATGTTCAATGTTGGTTGGTTTCTGCCACTTGTCGCACATTAAAACCCAATGCTTGTATCATATAGGGTGAGAATGTAATTATTTCCACATTGGTATACACAGTTGTCTCACAGATACCCGTATGACCAGCCCTCATCTCAGTTTAAAAACTGATGATTAAGATGTCTAACATCTGACAGTTACAGTAAAGCCTCCAATTAGACCATGGTAAAGGTAACTGAGATCTCAAACCAAGGTTTGCAACACTCCCCCAGCCAAAAACTGAAGAAAAAAATAGCCCATAAAGTAGGAAGCCCAAATATAGTTGCACCTAAATGTATGTTGGCGCACATTTTTTACAAAGAAAAGGGGAGAGAGGGTACCACGTCCCATGATCGGAGCTACATAGTGGGCTCGACAGTTAAAATATTATGTTGATTGTCAAATTAAAAGAGGTCAAGATCAAATGGCTTGCTCGAATCACCTTCCAGGAGGGTGGATGGGCTGTGTTTTGGCCACGCTCAATTTATTGAGGATATAGGCCCACGTAAGGTTTATTGGCATTCCATGGGCATATTTAAACATGTCCGGCACTAGAATATACGCTGTGAAAAAAAGGTCCAAAGTAAAGGGAAAGGATGGGTGGAATCCAAATCTTATCTGGATGGTCAAGGGTGTACTCTCGTGGGCTCTCGCAGTAAAGAAAGGGAGGTCCCGAAAGTTCCCTACTCTAAGTCAGACTCTTTCGGAGGCAAGGGTTCCGTAAATGCTCCTAAATATATCCACCGGAGCCGCAAAAGGAGGGAGGGTGATCCCAGGATTCGCGGATCCTCCCCGATTCCGTCTCGAAGATAGGTTCCTTTCCCAGAAGGTTACCAGACGGCGGGAGGAAACACAAGTCTATATAAGCATCTCTTGGGCCATTGTACCAAAGGAGAGAAGAGGACCCAAAAAAAGAGACGGTTTCAAAGAGGGAGAGAAGCTCACACCTCTTCGGTCTTCCCAGTGCACCTTCCCCTTCTAGTTGTGCTGTCAGAGCCCATCTCCTCTTCCGGTCGATCACCGTGGTCGCTCATCGTTGCCAACCCTTCCTGCTGTCGCCGAGAGAACCGAAAACACCGTTGACCTTGCCTGTCGAACGCCTTGAAGCCGTCCACTGCTGCCAAGGACGCCGGAAGCTTTGTCAACCTTGCTGGTCGAGGGCCTTGAAGCCTTCTACCTCTGTCGAGAGCCCCACCCGGCTGCAAGGTCGCCTCCGAAAGCATGTTCCCCTAGTGGCACCGTGTTGCTCTCGAGGTTCGCGGCTACGCGACAACCCGGTCGCGAGCGTGTTAAAGCCAGTTCGATAGTTCTCTCCCTCCCATCTAGTCCAAACCCAAGTGGGGCCCACAAAGAAAAGAAAGTAAAAACAAAAGGAAGAGAAGGAGTCGTGCAGCCGCATGAAGCTTGGGCCGCGGCCGTGATGGGCTGCGATGGTTGCCGAAGGCCCAATGTTGCCTCAGATGAACAATGTCGAACAGAGGCATTTAAGATGAATTAATTTGTTTAAAACAAACAATCAAGTGAAATTCAAATAAAAATATATTAATTTAATTAAACAAACCGAGCCGAGCATTTGGCCGGTTAAAAACCCGCCACATAGTCTCGGCATAACTTAAAAGAATCAAAACAAATGGGAAAGCAATAGACTGACTTTTAAGCATGTCTCTTGACCCATAATTAAAAATAAAATAATATAAATAATAAATAATAATTCACTAAATTAAATCGCAAACCAAGATGAGCATCCAGCCGACTAAAAACCTGTTTCAACTTTCATGATCTTAGCTTAACCTAAAAGAATTCAAAATAAATAGGAAAAACAATGAGCTGACTTTAAGCATGCCCCTTGACCCTTTAAGGTAGACATACAAAGGTCTATTAAAAATATCCCAATGTCTTACCATGCCCCAAGAGGAAGTTATTTACCCATTATGCCATGGGGAGGCTGTGCATGATCAACATGTCGATATGTCAAACCATGAGCTAATAAGGATCATCAACCATGAGATGAGTCCCCACAAGCTTATCAAAAGTCGGGTGTACTCAATCTCAAATCAGTGAGAGGAATACCCACAAGTCTATCAAAGACCGGGTGTTTTGTATCTCAAATTGATCAAACAAGTTTCATGTTCATCAAGGACTCAAAGGGACTTGATTTCAGGTCATCCAAGTTGTAAAAATCAAGTTTCGGATTGAGCAAAAAAAATAATAAGAAGTTCGTGTTCAGTGCACAGTTGGTGTTCAACAGAGGATTAATAACCTGCTAAACTTGACGGAATGCAAAAAGAAAGAAGGGAATATAAAATCTCAAATGAACATAAACAAAATGCCTAAGACCAATGTTGACTGTCAACAATTTCTGCTCCCAGGATTCCTAATGTTGGAAATCTGTGAAGAGTTCAGAGATCCAAAGGCAACAGAATATGGGGATACCAATTAAACTCAAACCCAAATATTCAACTGAAAAAACCAATAGAATCTCAAATCTGATCTGTGACTTCATGTTAAAAAACAAGTCACCAAATGTTTAGTCATAATCCAAACAAATCTGCAATCTGGAGGTTCTAAATAGATCAAACCAAGTCAAATCTAATTCAAGTGATATACATCTAAATCAAACCTCAATTAAACTCAAAAATAGATCATTAAGATATCAAATCCGCAAAGTCCGTATAATTTAAACCAAAATCTGAAATCTGTACAAAATCAATACATTTCAAAATTGGTAAGGTTCAAAGGAATCAAAAATACTTACAAACTTCAGGTTCGGTTAAATTTGCAAACAGAAACCCAAGTTGGTTTAAATCAAATAAAACATGATCCTAAAAAGAGACTTCCAAATGAATCAAATCAAACTAAAAGAATACACATTTAAATCACAATCAACACATAAAAGATATAATCAAATCCAAACCGATTCTGACAACAAACATCCAAATCAAATCTTCCTCAAATCAATCAAACCTAAATCAGTCCATACGATATGAATAAATCTGAAATATGTAAGTTAATGAATAAATAAAAAATTGTAATCAACTCATCAAATCCAAAGATAAAGCAATCAGTCAAATATCAAAACAGATTTAATTTCCCCAAATCAAATTCAATCCACTCTCAATCAAACAAATCCAATTCAAACTAAGTTGAACCAGTCAGAAACCAGTAAAAAAAATCCAATTCTCCAAACCAAATTCCAAACAAACTCAAATTAATTTTAACTAAACAAATTCAAACTAAATCCAACTCAAACTCAAATTCAACTCAATTTTAACCAACTAAATTTTGATAAAATTTAAAATCAACCCTAATCAAACAAACTAAAATTCAAATCAATTTCAATTAAGTTCAATTCAAATCAAATTAAATTCAAACCAATAAGCAATCCATAAACCAATCAATTTCAAATTAAACTCAAACCATTTCAATTAAACAAATCAATTTACTAAATCAAACTCAAACCAAGTTTAAATAAACAAATAAATTCAAATTGAATCAAACTTAAACCCATAAGCAAATTAAACTCCAAATTAATTTAATCCATTCAGATCAAATTCAACATAATTTTGAGCAACAAATTTAATTCAAATCAATTTTAAATCAAATCTAACCCAAGATCTCCCAAATCAAACTCAAATTCAAATCATTGTTACCTTAACAAACTCAAATCAATCAATCAAATCAAATTCAAACCAGATCAAACAAAATTCAAATCAATTCAATCCAAACCAAATTAAAACACATTAAGTGCTTGCATTTCATCAAGTTCATGGGACTATTGTTTCTCCTATGTGTATGTGAATGTTTATTTTTGTGGATGCATTGTTTTCTGTTCAATGAGTTGCTATAACGGATAATCAAGGGTATTCGAGCATACGTCAGATCTTTGCACCATCCGACGGGGAGAGGTCAAAATCAATTTTCAAAGAACCTAACAACCTCAACATATAATTTTATACATATCATGGCCCCTAGCTAATACTTTTATGCAATATCACTTAATTTTCTAAGAAGTCAATACTAAGGTCATAATCAAAATCAAAAATCAAATCAAACAAGAAAATGAATTTCCTAAATTTTAAAAGTTAAATTTTGAGGTTACATCAATGTAATAATACAATGCTACAAGCATTCAAACTTTGAAACAACCACTTCTAATATGTATATGCCAAATGACCAAAGTAAGCATAAAAATTAACACCCAAAAAGCTAAATTCATATTATCTTCAAAGTTTAAATTAACAAACAAGGCATACATTTTTCATCCATCCACATTTCCAATAAGGAATGCATATAAATGAACAAAACAAGAAGCATAATGGTTACCTGGAAAACCCTGACAAGTGCAGAATGCTTTTGTTTCCTCTTCTTATTCCAGTAATCGAACATTGATGTAACCATGTCCTTGTCTGCAAATTGTGAGCAAAGAATGCCAGCCTTCTCTTGATTGGACACATCATCTGGATGCTTATAAGCGGCTTTCTCAAATGCTGATATAGTTTTCTCAAAGCTGTCTTCTGTAACTTGGGAGGTGCAAATAGGATCAGCATTCAATGACCTAGAATTCAGCTGCTTGAGCCAATTTTCATCCCCAGAATCTATTTCATAACAACCATTCTCACTTAGCAGTGTCCTATCAACTTCATCATTCACCATACGTATATATGAATCTGGACGTGCAAAAGAAGATGCTAAGTTTTCCTCATACCCAGGAACCTCTGTCACACGTGGAATCGGAATAACTCTTGCAGGAACATCTGATATATTTCTTTCGCAGCATTCCTTGTGCATTTCCTTGAAAATTTTCCAGTCCTTTTTAGAAGAAAACTCCAGCTTCCAACCACTGCCAGGAGCCCACATGATTGCATGTGTAAACCTATTGGAAGAACTCGGTCTCATTTCCTGGGCTTTGTGTAAAAGCCTAGTTTTATCACCTATTTTGACTGCTAGACACCATTTATTAGAACTTGATAACTCTAACATGACTGTAGCACCTTCTTCTCTCCAACATCTATCAGATTCAGTAACCAAAATATTACCATTACAGGTTAACAGATCAATGCTCTGTTTTGCCTCAGACAAATCAGCCTTTGTTCCCTTTATCCTGTTCAAAGAGCTTCTAATCATGCTTTTCCTCCTCTTCAGTTTAGATGAAGCAGGAGAAGGAAGTGCATGTTGTTTTGTACTATGCTCTTTCAAGCAAGGACCTTGTGATTTATCATCTGAAGCCTTTAACTCACACCCCTCATGTATTGGATGCACTTTTATTCTTGTATCTACTTTCAGCAACCCACTTTGCACATCACGCAAACTGTTCCTACGTGATTTCAGTAAGTGCTTGGTAACTCTATTAGACCTCAAGACACTTCTCTTTCTTCTACGCTTCCTGGACTTCATGCCACTGATAACTGAATGACTACAAACACCTGAACTAGAAGCTTCTACAATTTTGCTCATTTCTTTAGCAGGTAACACTGGACTACAAAAGATCGCATCAATCATTCCAGAGGTGCATGTTATAGAAGGAACAATCTCCATGTCAGAACACATGCCCAAATCACAAAACCTATGAGCTTCAACATTTATTTGTCTGTCTGCAAATTTGCACCATTTTCTCTGATATCTTGAAAGAATATTAGGCAGATAAAAGGAACTAAAAGAAATGCTTAGATGCCAGGCTGCAAAAATGGAAGGAAAAGCAGAGAAATTCACTGACATCAAGCGATCACCAAATATGATACAAAATCCTGCACCGGTGGCTCCAATTATATGTGAAAAATCCTGAGAAAAAAGAAAGATTAAGTCTCTTCAAAGCAAAAAGAAAAAAAGTAAAAGATCAACAGGTTTCAATATCCTGAAGAAAAGGTTTAAGATGACCTGGACAGGCAACTTACACGCTTCCAGATTCGCAATGGTAGAAACTGAACCCCCGGGAAAGAGAATGAACCACATGCCGATTTGGATGAGACAAAGGCAACACATTCAGACAAACTGATTTTCTTCTTCATCATCCCAGTCAGGATGGAAACAAGAAAGCACGTGAAGTGGCGCAAACAGGTACCACGTGTAGAATGTAAAAGCACCACCAGCACCACCTGATCCATTGATCCATGCCAAAGATACCTCTTCAAAATGCCTATGGTTTCCGCCAAAGGCCTAGCAGTTTCCGATATATCAGGCTGTTTAGCTGAAATTTCCACCCTTACAGCCTTCCCTGATACGGAACATGGTAACTTCGGCTTTTTACTGCGAGGTTTCCGGGCGAATGCAATCCCAAATCTGCGATGGTCTCCGCCGGCCCCAGTAAGCAAAGATGATGACGAAATGGAGCCGCCCTTCGAGTCCTCCAACTCCACCTGAGACTCCACCTGAGAATTTAACGAATCAGAAACATATGAACTTGATCTTCTCCGCTTCCTACTGTATACAATCCCGAATACTCTGTCGGAAAGGTAAGAGCCCTTAGGAGTCGCATCAACGACTTTCCTCGGCACTTCGACCCCAAGATTGACCCCTTCTTTCCTATGGCGTTTCAACTCAATCATCTGCTCTTGTTTGGTCCCATGTCTCGCCTTCCTCCCACAAGTGTCTTCCACACTGCCCGATCCCCCAAAGAAACCAGCGCACCCATAGCTTCCTACAGCCACATCCCCGCTAGGTTTCCCATCCGGAATTGTTGACACCGTCAGCCGCTTACCGGACCTAAGCACCCTCGATCCCGCCGCGTCCCCATCCTGCAGCACCTTCGGTGCGTTCTTGCTCACGAACACCCGCGTCGACCTCCTTGTACCCACCGACGGCATCGGTGGCGAGGGAGGCCCACCCAGGGGCAGGACCCCGGAACCAATCTTCTCTGCCTCCCGATCGTCCACCTCCCGCACCGCCTTGCTGCACTCAGATGTTGCATGCTTCCCCATGTCTCGCAGGGATCAGCGGAAGGGTGGTACCAGCGGAAAAAACCGCCATGGACGTGCAAAAAAATTTCTGAAATGGCCAAACTCGCTCTGGAGATTCGGCCGTGTAACGTTCAGATGCGCAGGAATTTAGAAAGAAAACAGAAAATTAAGAAAAATTGGATGTTTCTCTTGTTCGTCTCACTCCTTCCGCTGCGTGCTCTTTCTTGCAGAAAACAGGAGATTGTCGTTCAGTTCTTGCAGAGGTGGAAGGATGGCGGCTCCAGAGAGAGAGACACACAGAGGAACAACTAGGGTTTCTGTCTCTCACTGCGCCTGAGTCTACAATATGGGAGATGGTACGAATGTGGATAATGGGTTAGTCCACCGCCGACTTATCTTGGCCGTACGATATCGATCCAACGGTAAGGATTTTGTCATATCCAACGAAATCCCCAAATACCAGCGTTTTCCGTCGGTCCCGGCGACGCAAACGGGTCACGGATTTCGATCCGGGAAAGCCCGGGTGGATCTCGTGTACCGCAGGTTCTTTGCAACCCCTTGATATTTTGTATTTAACTCCTTCCGGTTAGCAACGATAGCCGTGGATCACGAACTGTTGTCATTATTTATATCAATCAAATATATTTTAAATCTATTAAAATAAGACTCTTCCTAAGATCATTGTTATTTTCCAATCTCTATACTTTCTGCGATTTATCTGCAAACTCTGGTGAATAATTCAGACGAAATCGATTCTTATTCTCGATATAGCTCATTTTATAAGTGAGATATATAGTCTAACTGTTTAAGTCTAATAAAAATGCATAAGAATAAAAAAAATGTGAGATCGTACGTACAAGGATGTTAAATTTTAGAGGAATATTGGTTTAAGAGATAGCCGAACGTTATAATTAAAAAATTAGGAACATTGTCTTGTCTTTTGTACCAAAGAAAGACCATGTTAGGTTTTGTCTGATATATTATGGGGTGTTTAGTTGCATGATAAAATTTTGTACATTTTTATCATAAAAAATTATATTAAAATAAAAAGTGAACTAATTCATGACAAAAAATTATCACGTTTGGAGGGATGTGATTACAAAAAAAAGTAACTACCATTCATGACCAAACAAAATAGGACCACAAGAAAAAAGAAAGAGGTGAGACTTTTTTTGTTTAAAAGAAAAATTAATTTCAAAACATAAAATTGTCAAATTTGTCAAACAACTCTTTTAACAAGTTTTCTTACTATTTTTAAAATTTAAAATTAAAATTTCTATTATCGTACAACCAAACACCTCATTATCCTTCCATATCTATTATCATTATATTGTCCGGCGGAAAGAACCAACGGCGTGGCGCGTGACAAGCTCTCATCCTTCTCTCAATAAACAAAAAATTAATGAGATGTTCGGTTGCACCATAAATTAGATTTTATTATAAAATTATATATTATTATAAAAAATAGATTAAAAAAAGTTTGACAATTATTATAATTTCACATTTTTAAAAAAATTTAACAAAAAGATGAGTTATTTATTTAATGATATTCGCACTTATTTTGCTGTCAAATGTTTCTGAACATTATAATTTTATGTCATTAATTCAAAGTTTATTTAATAAAAATATATATATAATTTTATAATACAACCAAACATTTTATAAATTGTGTATTACGAAATTTCAGGGTCTGTTCAGTTAATAGCAATAACGATGTCTTGATTTGAAACAAATTCCTCCTAAATCATGCTCGTTACATGTACATCTTTATGATTAACATATTATTTAAATAAAACATTCAAATATGAAAATGATAATTGTTAAATTTAAAATAATCATCATTCTAAATAGTCAACGAAAGAGGGTTTCTTTTTATCACACAGGATTGATTTGTTTTTCGGTATATTTCACGTAAAGCTGCAAACTAGTCAGAAAATATGTTTCTAATTTTGATTCTTATAATTGTTAATAAATTTTGGTTCACTGTTGAGAATTGAGTTTGATAATTTATAAAATACAAGCTACATATATTTATTTATAATTAAGTTAATAAATTTTACATGACTACTAAAAATTGATACGATCACCCTAACAGGGTGTTTGGTTGCACAATAGATATTTATATATTTCCATGATAAAAATATATTAAAATAAAATGTGAGTTAATTAATAACATAAAATTAAGATATGATAGCAGAAAAGGGTGAATAACATATATGACTAAACAAGGTGGGGACCATAAGATACAAAGAGGTGACACTTTTTTTTGTACAAGAAAGAAAGTCTCTTTAAAAATAAAAAAATTTAATAGTTGTCAAACATCTCTTTTCAACAAATTTTGTTACAAAATATAAAATTGTAACAAAACTTAATTCATTGTATAATCAAACACCTCATAAATTTTACTTTTTTTTCCTTATCATTCTATGTCATGCATATTATGATTTATATATTAATTTTGTATTGTGACGTTAATTTTAAAATATTTGAATTTAAAAGTCATTGAATTTAAGAAATAAAATACAAGGTTTCACTCATTTTGATTCCAATTCTGACAAAATATTAAAATAACTCATTTCGATTCTTATAAATTTTATCACATTTTATTAAACATCATACATATTGCCTTGTGTGGAAATCAACCAAAAACTTTCAAGTGTAACACTTTATTTGCACTCAACTGGGACTAAAAAGTAGCATTTTCCCCCATTTCATTCTTTCGCCGGCACTCGGGCTGCTTTCCGCTGGTCCATGTTATCTGCGGGCACAACGGACGCGCAGGCCCGGTCTCCCCGCATAACCCCCTGCGCTTCCCGTGCCATGAAAACGCCGGCAGCGACAGCGACGGGGAGGACGGACAGATGCCCGATCGCGTCTTCTGCCCCTGCGGAACATCATACGACGAGAAAAATAAATAGTTATCGTAAAAGAAATGTCGTAGTCTCGCAGATGTGCAGGATATCTAAGTACACATCGTGAGCATAACGTAACGCCTTTCCTGCCGTGCTGGCGCCAAATAGAGCGTGGACCGTAGATGTTCCGAGGTAACGAATCCTACGGCCGAAAATGACGAGCGCAGCCCCCCGCGCGGAATTGACGAGGGCGTTGCCCGAGGCGGGAAGATTGAGGGGCTACGGGAGGTCGGGGAAGCCGTCGGCGGGAACCAAACGATAACTTTGATTGTAGACCGTCCGATGGATGGGCTACCGACGCCCATGATTAACAGTTAAATAGACTCCTCTGCCTGAGAGGAAATCAGATTCTTTTCGGCGGGCGTTTTAGAAAAAATCTTTCATGGCGGACACAAAATTATTGTGAAGTTCATAATTTATTGTGATTTAACTCAGTGACATCCACGCAACAGAGTACATTTTATTTATGTGACAGTAAAATTTTCCTCCGGCAACTGCCCGAGAAAATCACCCATCAACAATTGCAGCATATTCGCCCTTGGGGCAGAGGCCATCTCAGCTCATCTTTGAGCATATACCACCTTTAGTACTCGCATTCAACTCAAAACTACTTATGGTTATTAAGAAGTTTAACGATAATCATGTCTATAATTTACTAATATTTTTATTTATTTTAATTATCTCTTTTTAAGATTCTAGGGACAACATTTTTCATTTCTATGTACACGTATGCAGATCTTAGTACGGATAAGAGAAACTTAAATTTAAAAGACATCACCAAAAGAAAGATCAATCTATCTTTGGAACTTAAAGCGTCAAGTTTTATCAATAAATGAATGAATCAACCGGCATCAATTTATATCATAAAAGTTGCATTCCTCTCATGTTTGTAATCATTTATAAAAATAATATATTTTTTATAAAGAAAAAACATATTTTGCATGAAACTAATAGGGTGTTTGATTGTAAGATAACTTGGGTTTATGTTAAAATTTTATATTTTGTAACAAAAGTTGTTTAAAAATATGTTTAGTAATTATTACAATTTTATATTTTTAAAGAGTTTTTTTGAATAAAAAAAGAGTATCACCTCTCTTTTTTTTATCATGTGATGCCTTATCTTGTTTAGCCATGTATGATACTCACTCTTTTTTGTTATCACATTTTTTCAAACACAAAAATATTATGTTCTTGATTAGTTTATATTTTATTTTAGTATAATTTTTTATCAAGAAAATGTAAAAAATTATAATACAACCAAACAATGAAATTTATGGTCGTATTAAAGGTCTATTTGTTTAATGGGAGAACTTTATGGCCCATTTGGTTTCATGTAAAATCAAAATCAATGAAATTTTATTATGGAATACTATTTCTAAAGAAACTGAAAATAATATTAGTCATTTAGTTGTCTGTAGTTCTTTTTATACAAAATTTTATCAAAAATGTCATGATAACATATCAGACATTTATAACTTTATCAAATATTTATATAATTAACTCATTTATTTATAAAAAAATATTAATACACAAATAAATTAAATAAATTATTTTGCATGAAGTTATTTTTTAACAAAATTGAACACATATTTTATTATTTATATATTAGTCAAATATTTTTAAAGAATCTATTATTTATTTTTACAATATTTTTATAAATAATTTTTAATTATTTGGTTATCTGAAAATTATTTTTTTAAATTCCATACAAAGTTTTACGTATCCTCATTTGTTTACTCGAATATTTAGAAACAATGACTAAATATCAAGTTTATATTTTCAAATGTAGTATATGATAAGATAATTTAAAGGAATTTTTTTTTCAAAAAAACGGCTTACTCAAAAATTAGATTTTGTCAACTAAATAAAATATGTAATAGTACAACGTAAAATGTTGAAATCTCTATATAAAAAATTTAATAAAAAAATAGTTCAGACACTTGCAAACTCAGGTTTGAGTTAATTTTTTGTCAATAAATTTATTAAATGAGTATTTGGTATGGTAAAATAACTTTTCACAAAAATTATTTTATTTGTCTAGTACTTAAGAATAAAATAAAATTTCTATCCACTGATATATGTCTTTAAAAAATTAATTTCAAGTATGTTTTAAAAGGAACATGTGTGTATACCTCAAAAACGGCACCTGCCAGCACCGAGGAGTATATGTCATACTTATTTGGTTCACGTAAAATTAAGAGTCTGTTTGTTTAGAATATACATACTGCACGCATCAAGTTTTCCCGATTAATGATTACATTACTTTGTTTACTTACACGTAGTTATCGGATCAACGTAAAACCATTTACTTTGACCTCCACGCAACTAGAATTTCGTTTTACGATGCACACCAAGTTTTTTAAAAATAAATTATTTCACCGTTCATATCTTACAAATCAAACATTATTATATTTAATAATATTTTTATTTAAAAATTGAATTTATATTAATATACAAAATACTATTAATTAAAAGTGTATGCTAGAAATTAAATTATTGCATATATGCTAAACTGTAAAATGTATACAAATAAAAATAATTATTTAGTAACATTTTTATTAAAATTTTAATTTATATTAATATACAAAATACTATTAAATAAAAAATGTATGTTATAAATTAAATTACAGTACATATGCTAAATAGTAAATATTTATAAAAATATTTATAATGACAAGCTAATTAAAAGTAAATTAAATATTTTTACATAAACTTTTTAATTAAATATAATTTAAACATAATTAAATATAAAATCATATGCTGAACCGTCTAAGCGTCTATATTTATGATGCATTTAAATAAAAAGTCAATTTAAATTATAATTATTAAAATATATAATTAAAAATATAATAAAACATAAAATTATAATTTTAATTTTAAACTTTTTTACAACTAAATGCAATTTTAGTAGAAAAGGCCATATCAGAATAGTTTATAAAAAAATCTATAAAATTTGATCCTCAACCTAATATATTATGCTTCTTACTATTATTAAAACATATTTCTAATACATCATTAACTCATGTTTCAGGAAAATAAATTTGTAAACAATAAATCTTTGGTCATAATATGTAAATTACCTTCTAAAAGTTAAACATTATTATTCTGAAAATATTTTACAAGCAACTAATATGTTAAAAATATTTTCAAGAAAATTATTTAAAAATATCCATCTTTAGTATTGCATCTATTTTCTCTTTCTAAATAAGTGATAATATTTCAAAAAAATGGAAAACGGCTTTTTACACGTATTATGTGAAAAAATATTGTTAAAATCATATTATTTAAATAATTTTTAATTTTTAATTTTTATGAATATGTATTGATAAAAACAAATAATTATGATTTTTGATATAGAAAATCTCTATAATTTAAAATAAACCAACATAAGTTTTAATATATTAAACTACTAGCTAGTGTTTAAGTACAGTTAAGTAACAAATCAAATTTCACAAACTTAAATATTTATAAAAGAAGAAGTTTTATGTAAATTTGGAGTTAGGATGTTCAAAGTTGCTTAAGAAAAATTTAAGAGCTTGGATATTAAAATATTCAATTTTCTGGACATTATTTTCAAATGAACCAAATAAGGGATGTGTAAATCTTTTCCCCAGAAAACTTAATCCATGTAAAAGATTTTCATTATTTTTCATTTTACACTTAACCAAATGGACTCTGAGTGGGTTTTGGTTTTTCATTGGGGAGAAAGAGAAACTAATAAATTCTTTAAATGACCTTACTTGATTTAAGTTTACATGTACTTAAAGCACCCCCAACGTCAACAAAATGTTAAACTCTTTTGTTTACATATATATAGTCTATGTTTGTAAAGTGATTCATTTTCATTGATAATCAAAAGAAGTTGGTAAACACAACAAGTTGGCATGAAGCCTAAAATTTATGTTTTATGGATAACATTCAAGATTTCACCTACAAGAAATAAATAAAAACCAAAATTTGCCAACCAGTGGGATGAGAACTTGGGCACATCATAGATGCGCCCCAACCTAGGGCTCATGTGCCAACCCTACGAAAAATTAAATAATAATTAATTTAGATTTCTACTAATGCGTTTGGTGTCGAGATGCATCAGTAAAATTATTCCGTAGATCTATTCAGGTTTAATTAACCCTAATTATATGCACTTTGGTTTAGAGCATGCCTTTTAGAAGTTCCCCAGAGATAGGGCTCATCTTTCACACATGCAATGGGACATTTATGGCCTGTTTGGTACCCAAATTTTTTGGGGATAAACCAGGTTTATCCCCTAAAATTTGGAGATAAACCTGGTTTATCCCCAAGTTATCCTCGTACCAAACATGCCCTTAAAGACCCTAATCTCTCTTTTTTTAATATAATATATAATATATATTTAAATAAAAGAAACATCATGACCGGTGCACCGGTGAGTCCAAAAGAACTTGAAACAAAACATCACGTGGAAGCATCGTAGAAGAAGCCGACCAAGGGACACCCATCCCAGTACGCAAGGCCCACCGCGCCAAGAGATGAGCAGCTTCGTTCTCCCTTCTAGGGCAAAATACAATGGAAGCCCCCACTCGATGCAGGCTCTCTCGGCTTCTGCGAACAAAAGTGCTGGCTTTCTAGATGACCTTCTCCGCATCACAGATTCCATCAACCACAGATTGTGCATCGCTTTCAACGATAAAAGGACATACCTCCAGGTATTCCCAATCGCATACTTCTGAAACCGCCTCCGCTTCCAGAATCTGTGAATCAGTGTACAAAGATAGTTTTGTCTTCCAGGCCAATACTCTGCTATGACAGCCTCTAACTAAAATCCCAATAGCTCCTTTACAGTTGTCTGTAGCTGCATCCACATTAATCTTTACCTGATCATTGGGAGGTGGTTTCCATTTTTGATTGATGTCTTGTGTAGATAGCTTTGCCTGTGAACAGAAAAAACTAGCATCCTTAGTAGCCATAGTGAGGATCCATTTAGGATTTCGATTCATGTTTCTGAAAGATGTGTCACATTGGTTCTTCCATATTTGCCAAGCAATAGAAATACCAAGCACTCCTAAATAATTTCTAGACAAGTCCGGTCCAAATATCCAATCTAGGAATATGTTTAGGAGATCATGAAAATCCCTCTCAATCCAATGCTGATTGAAACCAATAGGTGATCCAAACCAGACAGCCCGGCTACGAGGGCACCCCATAATAATGTGCTCAAAAGTTTCTATATGAGTAAAACAAACATTACAAGTAGCCTCCACCGCTGGGCACCTTCTAGCCAATTCTGCATTTGTAGGAATCGCCCGAGATAGTCCTTTCCAAAGAAACGTGAGAACCTTTTGTGGAAATATTTTACTCAATTTTGGGTGCCACAACTTTTTCCAAACAGATTGATCTGAAGATGACGGGGGAAATTTTCCCTCCCATAAAAACCTATAAGCAGATTTAACATTCAGAATACCATTCTGGGTAAAATTCCACACAAGCCTGTCCTATAGTTCATCTTCATAAATAGGGGTTCTTAAAATTCTGTCGACCGAAGTAGCTTCAAAAATTCTTTGCAAAGTATCTCTATTCCAGTCGCCCCCATCCAGCAACTCGCTAACAAAATTTGGTATAGGAACAACTCCAGGTTTAATAATAGGAGGGCCCTTTCTTTCCATGATCCAGGGATGCTCCCAAATATTAATGAAGAGTCCATTTTTATATCTTCCAAACACTCCCTCTAAGAAAGTCCTTCCTGGCTCGTAAAATATTTTTCCAAACATCCGAGCTATTATGTTTTGCCTTGGTAGTCCAGAAATTGCCGTTTCTCAGATATTTGTCCCTTAGAATTCTGACCACAACTTTTTTGTATCCCCAAGGAAACTCCAAGTCAATTTTAAAAGAAGGGCATCATTCATTGTCAACAGGTCCCTAATACCTAAACCCCCTTTCAAATTTGGCATTTTTTTATCTCCCATTTTTGGAGATGTATCCTCTTCTTTTCCCCTGTATGCACCCACCAAAAAGCATTTTGATAACTTTCCAACCTTTTTATGACACCCACTGGAATCCTTTTCAGGGACATAATATGTACCGGTAATTGACTTAAAGTTGACTTAATTAGAGTGGTACGACCAGCTGTGGATAGGAATCTCATCTTCCAACCAGCTAACCTATGCTGAAATCTATCAATATGCCAATGATAATGGTTTAGTCTATGATCCGAAATGCCCAGTGGTATACCCAAGTATTTCTCAAACGGAGAAGCTTTGGCCAATCCCGAAATAGCACAAATTTGGTTTTGAAGATCCACATAAACATTTTTACTAAAGGTGATACTGGATTTTGCCAAATTAATGGCTTGACCCGACATGTTTTGATATGTATTCATAATATTCATCATACTTGTAACTTCCTCCCCTGTTGCAATACCACATATGACAATAACATCTGCATACATGAAATGAGTGATATTCGGCCCTCCCCTGTTCAGGCTAATGCCTTTAAAACCCCCTTGATCATAGGAAGCCTTAAATAAAGCTGTAATAGCTTCAGCACAAAGAATATAAATATATGGAGACAGAGGACACCCTTGTCTAATACCTCATTTAGGCTTAATACATTGGGATCTCTGCCCAGTTAAATTTAACACATAAGAAATAGACTCAATACAAGTCATAATGAGACTAATCACTTTTGGGGGAAATCCATAAATGGAGAGCATGTAATGTATACAATTCCACTGAATTTTATCATAGGCCTTACTAATATCTAATTTGACCATGAACTGACCAACTTTGCCTTTTTGAAACCTGAAAGAGGTGATAATTTCATGAACCACAATAATATTATCTAGACCCACTCCTCCCAGCACAAAAGCTGCCTGATTTTTAGAAATTATAAAAGGCAAAATATTTTTTACTCTCCGAGCTAAGAGTTTTGTGAAAACTTTAAGCAAGACGTTACACAAACTTATGGGCCTAAAATGTTCAGGGGTACCTGGATTTTCCTTTTTCGGGATGAGAGCAATAACAGTGTGATTCAGTCCCCATGGAATCTTATGGGAGGAAAATATGGACTTTATGAAGGAGCCAATATCCTCTTTAAGATCTTTCCACATTTTCTGAAAAAAAAACTTGGAGGAATACCATCCAGACCAGGAGATTTGTCCGGTTTCATAGCAAACAAAGCTTCCTTGATCTCTAGAATGGAAGGAATACAAGTGAGGGACTCTTTCTGTTCATCAGGCACTTTTGTAATATGAGAGGATAGGTCCACCCAATGAAGATTGTTGCTTTGATCATCAAACAGATTAAAAAATAATTGAAGAAAACCCGATGGATATCTTCCCATGCATTAGACCAAATTCCATTTTCCTTATAAACTCCTGGGATCCTATTCCATCTTCGTCTATGCAACACTTTCATAAGAAAAAAATTTGTACAATTATCCCCCAAAGTGTGCCAAAAAGACTTTGCCCTATGTTTCCAATACTCATTTTCCATTTTTTCCAATAATCGAAGTTTCTCCCTAAGACTGAATTCTATGTCCAAATGTTGCTGACTAGTGGGAAAGTCTGGTAATTCTTGTAGCTTACTTCTGATTTCAGCCAACTGTTATTTAAAATTCCCAAAAACATCCTTTCTCCATCTACTGAACTTATTTCTAATCACATTCATCTTCCCCTTATAATTGGAACAAAGATTTGGTGCCATCTGCCATACTTTTTTTGCATAACCTTTGAAAGCCCAATGATACCAAGCAGACTCTATTCTAAACCATCCTCCTTGAACTTTTATTATAGGGTTTGTAATTAAAAGCAACGGGCTATGATCACTGTAATATGCTGGGAGAGAGCATAACTTAGCATTTTGAAAATTTCGGATCCAAAGCATATTAGCCATACACCTATCCAGCTTTTCCCCGATGTGAAAATTGAAAGTCCTTCTGTTAGACCATGTGAATGCCGGACCATCCAGTTTGACATCTACCATAGCAATTTCCTGAATAAAATTTTCAAATTGAACCAAATGAGAAAGTTTTGGTGTTGTTCCTCCCCACTTTTCATAAGTGAACCGAATACAATTCCAATCACCTATCATACAAATCGGTCCATCTTGAATTTTTAAAAAATCTGTCATTTGTCTCCACAGTAACATTCTTTTCTTGTGCCTAGTAGGAGCGTATATAGTAATCAACAAGAAAACATGTCCTGTGTCTATTTCAGTCACCCTGCTAGCTATCCAAGACTTGTGTTTGCATATAATAACAATATCCACAGACTCTGACCACCATAGCCAAAGCCCTCCAGCTAGACCAAGAGAAGGAACAATTTCATAATTTATAATATTCCTTCTTCTAAAGAACTCTAAGGATGATTCCCAGTTGCTTTTTGTCTCAGCCAAAAACACTATATCTGGTTTTACCGAATGGGTAATACTATTTATGAACTGGACTGTCAGGTACCCATTCACCCCCCGACAGTTCCAAGACAAGAGTTTCATTGATCACTCGGCAGCTATTTAGGGACAGCTGCCATCACCCTTGTATGATCTTGTGTATCTAAAGTTGAAATTGATGAAGAAGCAAGTCCCTTCTCTACAATTAACTCTCGTAAGCACAATTTTCTGCTGGTTTTCTTTCTATCTTTTTCGATTGGTGTCGGCCTTTTGATAGCTAAAGAACTGTGTCCTCTACTAACCTTTATTTTCCTTGAATTTTCCCTAGGTATTTGAGGTAATAGCGGTTTCACTTCCCATGTATAGTTTCTGTCAGAATCTCCCTGTTCTGAAAATGAGAATGTATTCCCTGATGAATTAGTTTGATAGCTCCAGAGACTTGGGTACTCTTTTAGAAAGAAATGTGTCCCATTGATAGTCTCCCTAGATTGATTATTTGAAAAATATTCACCAGGTACTTGTGATGACATTCCCGGTCTAGAAGAATTTTGGTCATGAATCACCAAACACTTATTATTATTTCCCACTGACACCCTTGTTGTATCATCAAGATCTGAGAATTTGTGTTCAGCTCAAGAGAGGTAATATTTTCCATCAAATAGTGCCGAGTCTTCTGTTGATCTAACTGCAATGTATTGTGGCATAATAAAGGGAATAAATTTGGTACCTCCTACATGTGATCCATCCTCGAATAAGTGGTGCCTATTCTTAACTGCTCTGTACTTCTCTGGCCTACATCCCCCACAAGCTGACCTTCCCTCAACAGTAAGCCATTTCCCATAATTAAATATTATTTTGGACTGCAACTCCTCTTGAAATTGAGTCGGAAAATTAGGCTTAATCAAAGACTTTAGAAGAACCAACTTATCACAGTTTTCAAATTCATGCCCTATCAATCCACAGAAATAACAGAATCTGGTTACCCTTTCAAATGCTTGCTCAAAAACCTCTTCCTTACCATCTGGCAATTTAACTAAAATCTCAGTAGGTAATGGAACATTTATATTCAAAGAAACTTTGACTCTGGCAAATAAACTCCAAGAATCTGCAATCTCCTGATTCTGTAGTATAGGAGTTCCAAGTT
The DNA here is from genome assembly GCA_036172225.1 of Cryptocoryne crispatula var. balansae. Classification (NCBI taxonomy): domain Eukaryota; kingdom Viridiplantae; phylum Streptophyta; class Magnoliopsida; order Alismatales; family Araceae; genus Cryptocoryne; species Cryptocoryne crispatula. The sequence goes on from CM069930.1 coordinate 13,468,373, forward strand.
GTGCTGCCATTTGCATGACTATTTCTCTGTGTAGCAATTCTAGAGGAAGATAAAAAATTCTCATCCAGAGGTCCACCGTATTTAAGGAGTATGCTGAGGGAGGAGTGTTCGGCCTACCTCTCCAACTAGCACAATATCGTTGTTATAGAACCATGGTGTACATGTACATAACTTATTGACCTCTTCCTCCCCATGAAGGACAACCATGAAAGCACCGTTTGGAAAATCAAGCATGGACCATGGTCCTGATGGATTCCACATCTTGCCAATCCACTCTTTGAGACCTGCTGGGCGTATTTTTTCCTTGGAAAGAACTGATATTATAACTGTCCGTTTCCATTTCAGATTATCAACTGAGGACGGGACTTGAATCTCAACCGGCTTTACTTTACTGGGAGGTTTCAACAAATCCAAAAATTTATTGATAATATCCTCTTGCTCTGTAACAACTATTTTTTCTCATGGCACTGACATTGTTGCTTCTTGCTCGGTTTCCATTCGTCCCCAAGAAAACTCCAGCCTCTACAAGCAGGTGTAAAAACCTAAACTCCTGATAAGTAAAAAAACACTATGACAGTACCTGAAAACAAGTTCGTAACGTATCCCGACTTCCACAGGAAAAAAACTATATTTGAAGACCTCATAACAATCAGCAACAACAGGTGAAATTCCTTGTGTCGAACCCACGTCCTTCCGATATGCAACATAAAACTCCGATCACAGCTCCGCAAATCGCCAGTGTTTCTCCTCTTGAAAAAAGAGAGTTTTCTTGACACGTTGGGAGAGTTCCTAGCGTGTCTAGAGAATTCCTCCAGAGAGCTCGTCTCGCTTACTGTCACCGCGTTATGTTATGACACGCAACTTCTCTCCAAGCTTAAGACCCTAATCTCTCACCACATGGCAACTGGGATGTAGATGTAATGAAATAACAATGCTAAAGTAATAAAATAAGTTGGACAATGGAAATGGTTTGCACAAGAACTAGGGGCGGCAATGGACAGGGCTGGCCCGCGGGCCCTCAGGCCGGGCCAGCCCTGGAACTTGTTTCGGGGCAGAGCAACCAGCCCTCACACGTTACTTGGGCCCAGAAACCAGGCCTGCGGGCCTTGTTCCAAGGCATTGTCCAGGGTTGCCGTCCCTTAGTCCCCAAGGAGACATGCAAAAGTCTTTTTATTTTATTTTCATAGAACTTTTTACATGCATGGGTAGGAAGAAGGTACGTAGATTATCAAATACATTAAAAAAGAGTAATATTTTAAAATAATAAAATATATACTTTGCTTTAACTCTAGTTGCATATCTATGATTATTTGGGTGCTAAACGATATGCTTCTATCTATGTATTTATTTTTATTTCTAGATTCAAAATATTTCTTTGGTAGTTGGTTTGATGTTTAAAAATTTTAAAATTCTGTCATATTTATAAATTTATATCATATTTATATCATTTTTTATTTGAAGTTTATATATATTTTATATTAAAAAGAGCGAGTTGGGCTGGGCCAAATTTAATTTTTATGCGGGTCGGGCCGGGCCAGGCCGAGCAAGAATATAATGCGGGTTAGGTCGGGTCGGCCTGTTATAATTTGAAATGGGCTTTTATTGGGTCGGCTTCAGACCTGGCCCGACCCGGCCCATTGACACCCCTGACAAGAACCATAGTTAAATGGGAGCTCGTGGAGCTTTAGATGGAAACTTTAAGGCTAGAAAAGGCCCAGGGATGGGGTACTTTATCTTCTGGTGTTGTGAACTATGTGGTTGTCGCAAACGGTTTGTCCACAAAGGGACGAGAGTCCCTCTCCACATATATCAGTGAAAAGATCTCAAAGACACTAGGATCCATGTGGGATCCAAGTTAATATTGTATCAAGTGAAAGTACCTTGTCTTAAGGAGCTTTAATTATCAAAGTGCCTTAGGCTAGGGTGCTTAAAGGGGAACAAACAAAAACATAGAGCAATTTTATAGTATGAGTTGTCCGACTAAAGTCACCACAAGATGTGGATGTATGGACAAGGATCCCCTCTCTAACTCGCCAATGAGCAGCCTCAATGTCACTCGATTACCGTAGATCGGTTCAAAGGCTTAGGATAAGAGAGAAATGAGTGTGGTTGATAAAAACTGCAGATTTTGAATGTAGAATTAAGTAAAAATTGACCTATGTGCATGGGAGAGATGTGATATAAGTTTTAACTTTCTTCTCTTCGATAGAAATGTATATCTTACAAGCCATTCATATATAATATGATTCAACATTTTAAAAATATTTTATTTAATTAAATAGGCAAAAGTACATTACTATCTCATAATAGATGCATATATCTTAATGAAGTTCTTGATCATATGTAATGATAATTAAATAATAATGAGATCAATCATCCAGAAGTATATATCTAAACATTTCTAGTTATAGTATTGAGATGGGACATCAATGATCAATGATGTCTTTTTATGTGATGAGGATGATCGATCTAATTGGTCATTGGTATGAAGACTTTGAGATACACATACAGATTCTTATTAGTTGAATGAGTTCACTGAACTTACCGAATCAGAAATCTTGAATGGCATCTTAGTGAATTGTCAATCAAGGTTTTCTATCATCACAGTTGTATGATTAGACATTTGACCTAAGTCAGCAAAGATTCCTTATTTGGCAGATCTTCTTCTTTGATCATTGACTTATGGATCACTAGTTCGATAGTCTAGTACATCAATGGATTGGATAAAACTTGATGGAGACAATTGAGTAGACAATAAGGAATTGTTCACTTTTTGTAAGTGAGAATGAATATCATATTTGTACTCTAAATTTCTCACAATGGTATAGAGAATAATTAGAAAAGAGTTTTCCAATTGATCCCATACTAAGTACAAGATCATGTAAAGTCAGTATATTGAGGAGTTGATAGTCGATGCAATACTTCTATCTAACTAAGACATTGAATGAATGAGGGTTTATATCATTGTAATAATTGATGATAGAAATAGGGGTGTGAACAGAATCTGATAATCCGAAATTTTGATTCGATTCTGATAAAAATTAACATGTTTGGAAATTGTTTTTGTATCCTATAAGCTATTAGAATCAGAATCGGATATTCTGATAGCTTATTGGAATCAGAATCAGAATCAGGTGATTTCGTTTCTATTTAACCGATTTCGATAATAAATAATTAAATATAAGTAAAAATAACTAAAATAAAGTCAAATAAATCATAAAATATAATATAAAAATTAAAAAATGATAAAAGTAAAGTTTTAAAATATTATATCAAAATTTATTAATTATATGTGATTTATTCATGTATTTTTGAATAACAATTAATATTTATTATTGAAATCGAAAATTATCGGATTCGATTCCGATTTCGATAACGAAATCAGAATCGGATCGAAATCGGAACATGGTGATTCCAAAATTATCGGAATCAGAATCGGATTCTGTGATTCCGCTATCGAATCGGACCCATTTACACCCCTAATATAAATACTCAATGGAAATAAAGTTATCCTCATAATCATTTGAGATCATTAGATGTGACTTGTACCCTTTATAATTGATAGACTGTTAAATCTGTTACCAAATAACATATTTATTTTAATTAAATAGAATTGTTCTATTTTAATTAGGCTTTAATTAAATAGACTACTAGGCCTAGTGGGTCACATACATAAGGACTGATATGTAAGGACGGAGACAAGTGCATAATTTATAGAGATTTTGAGTTTTTCTATAAAATTCTAAATTTTTTACAAATACAAGTGAATTTGGCCAAACCCTATCGAGTCAAGGAAGACAATTTTGTAGTTAGCCTCCTCCAACCTTCTCTTTCTCTAGATAATGTTTTTCCATGGTGGAGAGTCATTTAGGATGAGTCGAAGGGTTTGACATGCAGGAGAACCCATATGCAGAGAAAGTTCATGTGGATACGGCTAGAGACTATGCACTTTGACAGTTTGAAGAGCTTGGAAAGTTCTTCCTTCTCCTCTCCAAGTGATTAGATGAATCCCTAGTAGGTATATTAAACCCATTTTAATCGACATTCAATTTTCGTAATTTGGTTATGATTGAGACAAGATATGAACCCATAGCAATCATCACTTTCACTGCACCAAATTATAAAGGGTGGCTCCTTACATTCTTTAGCCAGTTGAAGACAAGAAGCTTCAAAATTCTCTCTTTTTCAGAAGTGGTTTGGCCTAAGGTGCTTCTGTCATAGACATGGTGGGGTCTAGGGTTCTTCTACCTGCAATGCACAGAAATGGGAAAACAAGTTAATAGATGGTTAGAGCTATGAGAATAGTTTAATATATGTGAAGAAAGTGAATATACATGACAATTGGATTGAAACGAATCTGGTAAGGGCCTGACCCTAACCACTCTCTTTTATGTTTCGAAATATGCGAATGAAATGAAATGAAGTAAAAATGACTTATGCATTTTGGGATTATGTATGAAAGACACAACCAAAAAAAATACAACCATCAAAAAGGAAGTACATAACATCAACCACCGAGCATCCTCAACTTCACCATGTAGCGGCTCTTCCAAACATCCTCCTCCTCAACATTTGCACTCGGGGTGTAACTCTTGTTGATCCCCTAAACGACAATGATGCTACGACACTCCTCATCATCTTGTAGTACCCAACTACCTGTCCTTGAGATATAGGGTGTGAGAGAGTCAAGGAACCTTGAGCCTTGGCTGATCCAATTGAAAGAAGCACTGATGAGGGCTGTAAATGATGAAGGAAGAGCTAGTAATCAGGTAAAGATCCACCCCAAGAGTAGGAGAGGCATGGATCTCTTGACACATCAACGCCCAGGTAGGATGCATAAATCCCACACAAGTCGTAGCCAAAATGTAAGAGTGCCAGTTGGCTCGTGTCCTCATTAAGGGGCACCTGTTGATCACTTTGTGGTCAAAATGAAGATGACTTGAGAGAGGTTGTAGAGGGCTTCAAGCAAAAAGTCGAGAGGAGGAAGCTAGGCCATAGCTTACAACAAACTTAAAGTGCCAGTCAACTCAACACGTGAAGAGTAGAATGCTACTAAACATGGGCCTGCCAACGCTTGAGGAGGTGATACCATCATAAAGCTAGCCCAGCACAAAGGGTGCTATGCACTCATTGGCCCAGATACCTTGAATGCAAGAAAGGCATGTAGGATCAAGCCACTCATCCTCACATGGGTAAAAGAGTACATATGTTAAGCAAGTAGCCACCCCATTTGCTCCTGCAGATAATAAATCAACATCATCACTAGCCCCTTGAATGACACCAATGGACTAGTCCACCAGTGCCTTAGTTTGGATTCGGCTGCCCACCATGAGAGACCTGGCTTCAGCTATAGTCATGAATCCACAAAGTAAATTAAGCTCAATAACTAAACCAGAAAGAATAAACATGGTTTGTCCATAACCAACAAGCATAGAGTGAAGTCCCAAAAGAAGCTCCATCTCCTCCAGGAGAATAGTACACTTAAAAGTATCGAAAATAAAAGTGTTTGTGTCAAGATGCCACAATTCTAGGAGTGCATTAGAAAGAAAAAAGTCCTAGTAGTATTTGATGATGTGTTTGGCATGGACAAGGATGTCGGACATTCCCCGCCCACTCAGAATACCCCAAACGTGAATGTTGATGACAACCATCAGACGGGCCATCCAAGCACCTACTCATAATGATGGCCGCTAGGAAAAAATGAAGATCATGTGAAAAGAACAACAACGTAACAAGACTTTAGGTGAGAAAAAAAAGAAAGTTTCATGAAAAAGAGTCGAAAGCATTTTACCACCCCCATTGCAACTTGGTTCTAGATATGACATGAAACTTTTAAAAACTTTTTCATTTTCAATGAGCAACGAGATGAGGATGCCATAAGAGGCAATAAGAGAAAGTCTTCAATAGGTGCAAGGAAAAGAAGAGGGGGACCCTCTCTTATAGGCCTTCATTGCAGCATTTAGAAGGAGCAACATGCAATGGTCGCAAGTACCCTGTATATGGGGCACCATGGACCCTACTTATTATGTATCTGGACACCATCACCCAGACACTTCCAATGCATCTCATATCCCATCTTTCATAATAAATAATAACTAAGATGTTGAAGACCTCAAACCTAGAGTGGGCTGAGCCTGAGAAACCCTTCAATAAAAATAGTGATGGTTTAGTCACCTGATAGGCTTGCGGATAGGCCAAAGTTGAATGTGTGGCGATGATAGTTCCTCCATAGGTATCTTGACCCATCACGTTCAACCGATATTTTTAACTATTTTATTATACTTATTTGTGTTTCTTTAAACCTTACATACATCATTTTCATGCATCATCATACATAATCACCCCCACCCAGTCCTATCACTTCCTAATTCTTCCATGACCCCCTTCTAGTCCCACCGTGAACCTTCATTGCATGAAGATGTCCTTTATAGCCTTTCAAAGGTGGTCTTGTTTTTTTCGAAGAAATGGTTTCCCACCATGTTTTAACGATAATTTCACTAAAAACAAGAATTTATTCCACTCCGAACTGAGCCGACATTTCTAAGTGAACCTTAAAATTTTGAAGAACCTAACCTTGGTTGATTGGATGTCTTCTCTTTACTTTTTCACAATTTACTTTCCAATGCATTTCTCCCGAGTCCAGCCGATCATGCAGTTCAGGTCCTGGCCGGTGACAACATCCCCTACGCTAGATTTTTAGTTTTTTTAATTTTAGTACTATTTCCTTTTAGCCAATCAACCAGAGGGAGGATTTTGATAAAATAAAGGGTGTTCTCGGGGTCCGGTAAGGTTTTATTTCACTCAACTAGGCCTATGAGGGCGCGTTTAAATCTACACTTTGGCATCACCATTTTAGTCCATTACCACTTTAGTCTATTGCACCTCACTACGCTTCACTACATTCGCCTATGCTCCACTCATGTCATTTCCCTACAAAGCCGATGCCAAGGTGAGGCAAGATGTAGAGACAATTTTGGTTTAGTTAAAGAACTTAAATTCTTATTTTCATAAAGCATATTTGAGTAACCTTTTAACAGAACCAAATTTTTTTTTAAAAATGAAGCCTCCTACGTATTTCTAGACGAACAGACCTAGTTCTCCATCAATGGGGCACTTTGACCATGGTCAAATGTCCTACCAATAGGGTCTTGGGCACCTGTTGGTAGGGCTCCTGGCACCTTGTTGATGGGGCACCATCCTCCTAAGTCAACATTGATTTGACATCAAATTTGACCTCTCGTCAGGAGGTCTTGTCGACTTGACAACCCTCTAGCACGCTATTAAGGGGGCGCTTTGTCACACGGAAAGGCTCTTTGCATTTACTAAACTGACCCTCTTTTTTACAAAAAAAGGACCATCTCCCTCACTGTTTCCAAGGCTTCACCCTATCATTTCACTTTCCTTTCGTCACCACTACAAAACTAAAGCCTCACAACCCCTCCTCAAGCCCTCAAATAATCTCAAATCTCTCCCCCAAAATCTCAAAACCCCACAAACTTCCCCTCTAGAATAGTTTTTTTCTCCAACTTTAGGAGACCCCCACAATTCCATCCCATCTTCTCTAGGTCCAAACCCTTGCCCCAGAGAGCTTCTCTATTGTATTGACTACCTCTAGGAGCCTCCTAGACATTTTGGAGATTAGCTGACACTCCAGGGTGAAGCCGAGAAGGAATGCTGAAAGTCTGTCAGAACCAAGCCTAGTGCCCCATCAGTGGATCTCTAGAGAATAGTGCCCCATTAGTGGGGCGCTAAGGGGGTAGCACCCCATTAGTGGGGCACCTGCAATGCCAAACTCCGTTATGTGTTTCTTTGGGGTTTCTCACCCCACCGTTCAATCCCTTTCAATTCTCTTTAATTCTATCTTTCATTAGCATGTTGTTTAGCATATATTAGGCTAATCATTTGTAGCGTCATACATCTTTAAACCTATCAAAATTGTGGTTGGGATCTAGTCCCAATCCGATCAGTTTTCTTTCCTTTTGCATGTTTATGTTAAAATTTGAGCATGATACTATACTCTTATCTATATCTAATGTTTTCACTTGTTTCCATGTTTTCTTTTGGACATCCTTAGGTTGATTCGGCCGAGGTAAGCTTCAACTAGTTTGAAGAAGAGGAACTCATTGATCTTTTGACCAGCTGAGAAATGAGAAGTCAGAACCCCACAATCTCTCCACTTCTAAAGGTACATTAGTCATTTTCTTTCTTGCATCTCCTTTCTTTAACTTCTACTTTGGAGCCTTAGGGTCCTGGAAACCATCACCATCACACACTATATTTACCCCCAAAGTCACCAAGAGAAAGGCATAAAGGAAGGAAACCCTCTGGTTTCTGCCGGATATGATTCTTGTTTTTCTTCTCTTATTGGGTATTTACAATGGAGTGTCTTTTACTTTACTATTGCTTGTGCCCACGAATCACCTTGTAACCAATCAACCAAGGAAAAGGTTTGGAAGGAAAAAGAGGGTAATCTCAATTAGAAAAAAATTGGCATGTCTATATTTTGCCTCACCTTGGTATCATCTTTTCAGTTCATTACCATTGCACTCTACTATGCCTCATTGCACTTCACTACACTCGCCTATGCTTCGCTATGCCTCGTTGCGTCCCACTACATTCATCTCCTTTCCCCTCTATGTCATTCCCCTACAAAGCCAACGCCAAGGTGATGCAAACTGTAAACATGCCAATTTTGCCTAATTGAGAGCTTAAAACTCGTATTTTTATAGGTAATATTTTGGACCATCCAGGACCAATTCGTGCTAAGTTGCTTCATGTGCCCCTAGATGACAACCTTCATTGGTAAAATGAAATCCAATTGAACATAGTTTTTATTTATACAAATAGCTTCTATTTGTGATAAATGGGAAGTTAATCTGATTTCCCATTTGATCATACTAAGCACTGGAAGAAAATCACGCTTTTTGACACTTATCTTTCCAAAATTATAGAGGATGAGCTATCTGTCTTTTTCTCAAACTAACTATGGTAGGATCTTTCTCGGCCTGTTAAACATTTATAAGCAATAAACGGGGGTTCAATTTGAGCTCCCATTTGTCTGTAGCAGTCTCAGGAAGAAAGTCGCGTAGTTGTAGGACTTGGTGTACCCCCTCCAAGGTCATCTTTCCTAGCGACCCCCAAGATGGGTCATCTCCCTAGCATCCCCCTCTAAGGTCATCTTCCCTGGAAACCCCCTAGATCGATCATCTTTTCTGGTGACCCTGAGAAAGGTCACCTGGTGACCCCCTAGGTGGGTCACCAAGCAACCCCTAGGTAAGATTCCAGGTGAATGGGCACCTGGGTGATCACTTAATTCTTGCACAAAACCGAAAACTCTGGACATAATAGGTGGGCATTAACTTTTGGTTAGGAAAAAAATGTTCTGAACCCCAGGATGCTAAAAACTATAGCATACGAACTGACCAAAGTGACCTATGAACAGTGCATGCCTAACCAAGTGACTGGGCGTGAATAGTACAATAGCCTCTCGTTAGCCAGGATGCCAGATACTGTAGTAGGAGGTTGTTGGGCAATTGACCAGCTTTCAACAAATGTGCATTTAATGACATTTATGAATTTGCAAGTGACTCACAAGGCGGGACGCCTGGTGACCCAACAGGCGAGTCATCTTCTATCTCGCCTGACACTTCCAAATGTCTACAATCCCTTACCCTTTGGTCTACAAGAAGACACCCCTAACCACATTTTCAAATTTCCAAGAGGCTATCTCATAGGGCATAAAGAGAGGGCTTTAAGAGCTTCGAGCCATCTTTCTCTCCAAGATTCATGGCAAGAGAGTTTTAAGAGCTTCTCACCCCCTCCACCATCAAGAACCAACCTTCTCTACATCCTTCTTCATCGTCATCCATTCTAAAGCTCCTAAAGTCTCTACATCTAAGAGGAGATCATCATCCACATCAAGCCTTGAAGATCGTCTGGGAGGGTTGTTGGAGCGTTCGGGTGCAAACTAGTCACTAAAGGACCTAATGGCCTATCACCCAGGACGCCAACCTTGATGACACATTGCCATTGCCAGGATGCCAACCTTGATGACTCCACGCCAGGACACCAAGCATGATAACCCTGGTGTAGGGATGCCAACCACTATGAACAAACATCTTTGTAGCCCAAATTCATCTCCCTTTCCCCATTATCTTTCATCATTTTGCTTTCAATTTTTTCACTTTAGAATATCATGTTTGCATGCATGTTTTAGTTTAATCATCTCATCTTTCATCATCCAAAATACATAAAAAGGAGGTTGAGAGTTATTTCCAATCTGGTTAGTTTAACTCCTTTTGTGATTTAAATTTATTTCTTTCATTGGATGCTTCACTTCCTTAGTTCTAACCTACTTTCACTTGTTTTCTTAGCTTATTTGAATTTGTAGGAACAACCAATCACTACTTCAAACTCTGTCTCCTCAACTGGCTGAGAAGAAAGAAAACGGAACCCATAATCTCTCCACATAATCTTCTCATTAAGGTACATTTGGTCATTTCCTTTTAACACTTGCATTTTATTTCTTTTTTCCCTTCACTTTCAAAGCCCTCGGCTCTTAGCGACCACAACACACACACACCACCAACATAATTGGAAGTAGCGGCGCCAAGCCAAGAGGCCCGACAAGGTGATTGTATGGACCACCCATGAAGTGAAACCTTAATGTCACAAGGGCATCGAAGGACTGCTCGAAGTGCCTTGGACCAAAAATAAATAAGCTATAGTCATCATAATTTGTAGGTTTCAAATATAAATAGAGTTTAAAGGTTTGACTTGCAAGTGTTGGAAGATATGTATGGGTCCAAGCTTTCTCACCTTCAGGTAGCCAAGGATAGAGTTTGAAGTGCTCTTTGTTGTTAGATAGAGTTTGAAGTGCTCTTTGTTGTTAGAAGTGGTCGAGGCCTATGTGCATTAGTTGTTAATGCAATTTGGACAAAGGCACTCCTATTGGCACTAAAAACAAAGAAAAATATGACAAACAATTAGAACTAACAATGGAGTATAGTATCTATGAAGGAAGTAGGCATAAATGACAAAAGAGATAAGATGAAATAGATTGAGGCTATGTCCTAACTGCTATTTTGTTATTTTGAGTGTATGGATGCGATAAAAATGATAAATAAACCTGCTAAAATGAAGATAAATGCAAGAAAAAGTGATTGAAGCTTGAAAAACTAGATTCAAAAGACCTCCTAGATGGAATAGCCTACTACTAGTGTGCTCCTCCCAGAAGTGTCTTGGCACCCAAGACCCATCTATAAGAGACAACAAATAACATTGAAAATAGTTTGATTGGCATTCTTGATAGACTTGCATAAACTCACCAATTGAGGGATTAACCTTAAGATGTTCATAGGACCCCTATTTTTAGAGTGGAGCCTCAAAAACTCGCATTAAAGGGCCGGATGGTGAGAAATATAACAATCTTTGAAGGTTCCAATAAATTCACCCTAGACATGCCTTACCTTTAGGACACTTATGAGGGGGCATGCCCTAGTCCTAGGTGTTTCTAATTAGTGTTAATTAAACCCTAATTAAACTCATGTAGATTTGTGGGTGGTCAAACCTTCTACCAATTAGAAGCACCCTATCGTTGGGGTGCTTCTAATTCAAACCAATTAAACATTACTTAAACACTCATGCAGATCTGCATTTAAAATTTAATGGTCCTATCAATTATAAGTGCCTTGTTGACCGGGGCACTTCCAAGGAAGACCAAATTAATTGTCATTCAATTTCTCATGGGTACAACACTCTAAATCCACTGAATTTCTTTCGATGGTAAGCACGTTGGTTAAAGGTGTCAGCATCTTATGGAAAGGCACCAGCATCCTAGCCTAGGGTGCTTCTTAGACACACACCTAGACTTGATGCTTGGTTGGCAAAAATTGATTCTTGTAGGTAAAATCTTGAATATATAAAACATGAGTTTTAAGCTCTGTAATTAGACCAATTTGGCACATCTACAAGTGCTTATATCTCTATGCACATATACTGTGTGATGATTAAAACTGTAAATCTAGAAGATAGCCAAAGGTGGTTCGGTTGATCTCTAGGCTTGTGAATAGGTAAAAATTATGCATATAGGGATGCTGGCTCTCTTCTAAGTATCTTGACCTATTTTGTACAATCTATATCTTCAACAATGTGTTTATAATGCATTTGCTTTTCTTTACATTAGCATGCATCATTTCATGCATCTCACTTGATCTATCTGGAGTACCACCATGTTTTCAACATCATTCGCCCCTTCATGGCTCCTGATGGATTAATTGGTGACCCACTATGCTTTAATGAAACTTCTATATCCAAGTTTATTTCATTCTAGATTAAACCAATATTCTCAAGAGAACCTAATGAACATGAAGGCCCAACCATGGCTAATTGATAGTTCTAATTTCTAATCCTTTTATTTTGTTCTGGTTTTGGTTCTAACGCACCACATAGCTTGAAGCACTAACTGAAGATGAACCCACAAGTTTATCGGGGTTTCACCACGAGTATGGCTCTCTTTCTACCTTAAATTGTACGTATGATGCATCTTGTAACTAATGAGTCATGAGAATGGCTTGATGGACATGACGACAATCCTAGAATCTAGTGTTATCTGCCTTACTCAATCAGGCCTCACCATGCTTGTATAAATCTACACCTTGGAGTCACCTTTTCAATCATCACCATTCTACTCCACTACAATTTTCTACGCTCACTTTCACTTTGCTCTATGTTACTCTTTTATAAAGTTGATGTCAAAGTGAGTCAAGCTACAAACATGCCAAATGGGCCTAATTGTGGAACCTAAATTTTATGTTTTATGAATAATATTTAAGAATTCACCATCAAGAAACAAGCAAAAACTGAAATTCATTAAATGTATGAGAACTTGGGTGCTCATCATAGGTGTGGTCCTGCCTAGGGCTCGTGTTACTTGGGGTTCATGTGCCCAATGCTGGGGTGCAAATGCCCCTACCTAGGGTGCATCTAGTTAATAGAAATTCAACTAATTTATAAATCTTGAACATGTAAAAAATTAAATGGTACTTAATTTGGTCTTCTACTGATGCGTCCTAGTGTTGGAGCGCATCATTAAAATTAATGTTGATAATAAGTAGTCATGTGGGCTTAATTAAGGTTTAATCAACCATAATTAAACATAGAACTCTATCTAGCTCTTAGGTGACCTTGGTCACCTAGATCATAATCTAACTCTGATCTGTTTGAGGAATAGTGAATCTTGTGGAAGGTTGGATCATCTTGTGTTGAATCCAATCTGATCAACAGCCTAGACAAATTCAATCTTTATTCATCTGTCCATAAGTCAATTTTCAAAGAAGATAGATGAGAGGGTGATTTTAGAAAGCATAAAATTTAGAATATTTTTATATGTTTACTAATTTTTAAGAATAGAGTTAAAAAATTTACTAATTTTTAAAAATTTAGTTGAAAACATGTATAATTATAAAGACTAAAGTGAATTTTGTTTTAGCTTAATATAAAAATATAAAAGCTTAATTTCATGTCTAATCTCTTATCTCGTAGTGAAAAAGTAATTAAGACATAGATAAGTCAACCTAGTTTTTTATTTAAAACAAAATGTATGTAAACATATTGGTTTATTCAATCCTTCATAAAATGATTAGGTTTGAAAAAACAAAAAGATAAAATTTACTACTTAATTTTAAGAACTTTACTAAAATTTAAGAGGTAAATTAAATGTATTGTTTGGATTAATTTTCAAACACTTACATGTTGTGTATTCAATGCAATTCAACAACACCTAATATGTAAAAATTCCCCATAAAATTTAGGTTATATCTCAACCAAGGAAGGAAGGGTTTGGGTAGGGTCGGGGTTGGTCATGCCCAAAATAGACTTGACCTAGTGCAATCAAGTCAAAAAATGCATTTTTTTTAAAATAAAAAATAAAAAATATAAAAACTACTAAAAATCTAGAAATTAGAGGATATGATTTGAAAAAAATCATATATTTATATTCAAATCTTACATTTTATTGTTCTAATGCATCACTTATGTACTCTCAAATTGACATTCAAGAAGAATATGAATATATATAATTATTGAACTTGCCATTGCCTCTTATAATATCCTAGAATAAAATCCTAAGGATCCACCATAACTAGGGATGTCAACGGGTCGGATACGGGTCGAATAATAGTATAAAATCCTAAGGATCCGCCAGTTGTTGCCGCGGTGGTTGGGGAATCGGGGCTTGCGGTCGCTGAGGGATCGGAACTTGTTGTTGACGAGGCTGGAACTGAGGTTGATGTTGAGGTTGACGAGGGTTTCTAAATGGTGGGTTTTGTTGAGGGTTCCTAAACTGGTGTTGATAATTGCTAGGTGGGTTCCCCACAACATTAAGGTTCTCGTTTGTCACTATGCCCTCAGTCACTGGGCCGGTTGTGGTAAAAGTGGTTTTCTTGACAGCTCGGGGTCTAGGATCAAACAAGTTCATGATAGGTGAGTCCCTAAGCTGTGTCTGAATGTACCGTGCCCTCTCATAGAGTTCACTCATGGAGGTGGGATGATGCAAAGCCAGCATATTCTTTAAGGCCGGAGTGGCATTGATGATGATCATCTTTACTTGCTCCGGTTCTGAAATGGAATCAGTAAGCCTTTCTGCCATTGACCTCCATCTATCAGCATATCTGGTAAAGTCTTCATCATTTCTCATTCTTTCAGCCATGAGGTCAGTGATGAATAGGTAGGACCGACTCGATCTTGATATCTTTGCAGGAATTTTGCTTTGACGGTGTCAAAATTGCTAGCTTCCAAGGGGTCAAGTGAATAAAACCATTCCAACGCAGAGCCCTCTAGTGATCTCCTAAATAGGTATGCAAGGGCCATCGGATCGTTCTGCCACATGACAGACTCATAGAGAAAGTCTTTGATGTGGATGAAAGGGTTCCCATTTCCATTATATCGGCGGTAAATGGGCATTTCAGAAGGAGGAAGATGGAACATGGGGAGAGAGGGAAGGGATATTTCGGGGAGAGCTCGTGTGTCAATCAATAGTTTGAGCTCCCGATATTGTTCATCCATCCTATTGATTTTGTTGAGCACAGCTTGATCAACGGAGGATTCTCAGACAAGAGGAGGGGGGAGGACAGATGCTTGATTTGCCGGCATGGCCGTCGGATAGGCTGAAGCGGCCGGGCAAGGAGGGTATATTGGGTGGTGTACTTGAGGACGTGCTTGATTGAAATGTGCGGAAGAATAGACCGATGGCCTAAGTGGTGTGGTGTTGTTTGGGTCCGGGTGGTTCAGTATGGCCACCGGATGGGGTGAGTTCGGAATCAAGGGGCCGTTGTGAGAATGGCCCGGTACTGGTGCGCCGGGTTGGTCAGTTGCTAACTGGGGGGGTAGAAGTATGGTGACCACCCTCGGCATGGGTGTGACTAACAGGAGATTTCCCTTTTAGGATGGCCTCAATGGCTTGTAATTGAATTGGGTCGGCATGAGCGAATGCCTCCCACAGAGCATCTGAGCGGGGTCGAGGTGAACTGGTTTCAGGGAGCATCTCGGGTTCGTTAACGGCGCATACGGCATCCGGTTGGAGGTAGGATTGGTCATACTCCAACTGCAACGGCTCGTACCCTTGGTCCGTCATCCCGATGACTCGCCCTGATCTCAAGTTCATAAATAGAAGGGAAAGGTGACGAAAAACACAAGGATCCTTTTTTTAGTTTTAAAATTTTTCTCCTTTTTTTCGACTTTTGATTTTTTTTGAACAAACCGGTTATCAAGCAAATTAACCTCAAACAAAGATTTCTTTTGGGTTTTTGTTAAGTGTTTTCAAGATTTTTTGGTTTTTGGTTTTCAATTTTGATTTGCATACAAGTGACGGCACAAACTTAGAATGATTACCGCAATTTTTTTTGTGTTTCAACCTTGAATTAGTGGCTTGTTAAGAGAAATAATGTCCACTCAAATAAATGGGTAGGACCCTATGCTCTCACAACGCCGAGCACTTTAAGGTTGTCACTCTTTTCACAACGATAGGTAGTAGGTACTCCGGGTTTTGGGATAAAATGGTACAACCAGCCCGATCAGTGAAGAGGGAATCCTTCACGTCTGGGGACTTACGGAGGCCTTGATGGAAGTTACCCGGTCCTTCCGAGAGGGAATCCCCGGAGGAGGAGTTGGCAACCACCAAGAGGGGTGTTTTGAGTGTGTAGGGCTTTGAGAGGAGAGAGCCTCCCTTCTCGGATGTCCTAAGGAGACGGGCGAACCCGAAACTCCAATGCAAACTAAATGCAAGTGAAATCTCAAGGAATAGGAAGCAACCAAGAAGAAAATAAAAGCATACAATAATTAATGAGACGCTGTAGGAAGCAAGTAAACAAGACAATGATATGATATAAAGTAAAATGAAAAGGAACACTTAACCTTCACTAGAAATGCTTAGCAAATTTACTAGAACGGAATTAGACATGGAAGGAAATAGGCAAGCATATTTGTTAAGGCATGAAATAAGATGATCTTCAAGATACTAAATTGAGATACGATGATAAACAAAGCTAAAAATCAGATTGCCATGCTTTTTTTAAAAAAAAAAAGATAAAGGGAGGGCAAGTAAACTTGAAGAAAAGTAGATGATACTTCAAGGAAAGTAGTAAGCAACGTAAACAAGCAACAATGTAAGGAAATAGAAATGACTCACGTGGAAATGAAAGTAAACATGCTTTTCAAATGGACATTCTTAGGAAAGAAAATAGGATCTCACTAAAGCAAAGTGGTCCCACCGTGGTCGCCAAAAGGTGTAAGCACCCGAAACGGGACATCCGCGGATCTCCCCCTCCCGGCGACTACGCTTGCTTTGGGGACTTGGTGGATGGGATGTTAGTGGTTGTGGTCGCCAGGAGCCAAAGGCTCCAAAATATGGTAGAATGAAAAGAAGTGAAATAAAGAAGTGACCGTTGTACCTTGGGAAGTGGGGAGATTGTTGAGTTCCGACTTCTCCTCTCTCGGCCTATAAGTAGGGCGCCAGGTGCCCTTATACACAGGTCGTTGCCCTCTTTGAAATGTGCCAAAAAGCTTAATTTTTTCGGAAAACTCGGTTCCCTTGAAAGGTTACTCAAATATTCTTCATGAAAACAAGAATTTAAGCTCTCCAACTAGGCCAAAATTGCGTGTCTACAACGGTATGCAACAAAACTTGTCCAGAGTGTGAATATGACCATAACCTTCAATGCATGATCATCAGGCATTGGTTATTCAACCAATTTCCGTGTTTACACGATATACGTGTGGCTTTCGCTCGGAAATTATGGCTTTTTGCGAATAAATTCGGAAAGCATCCGATTTCGTTCGATGAAGCTCCAAATCAACTTTAAAAGACCCGGCATCATTCTAAGGTTAGTTATACATGTTACCCTATAAAACATTAGTTTTATGCTCTAAATTAGGTGAATTTGATGTGTCTACAAGCGTGTCTATATCTACACCTTGATGCCACCTTTTCAGTCCATCACCATTTCGCTACACTACATTCCACTACGATTCATCTCACTTCGCTATGCTTTCTCTACGTTTCACTCCGCTTCGCTACATGTCATTCCCTTACAAAGTTGACATCAAGGCGAGGCAAGCTGTAGACACGCCAAATTGGCCTGTTTCAGAGCCCCATACTCTTATTCCATAGGCGATATCCTTTATTTGACCATTATCTGATCCGGATTACCTCGTAGAGATGAGTTAAGGACATTGGTGAAGCCCCTTGTGAGTTGAGAATGGACCGATGATTCCCGGAACAATGCTGTAACCTTCAAGCGAGAGCCGTGCGTGAACTGTAAAAACACGAAGCCTGCTCGATGACCGACCTTGAATGGTCTATAATTGAAGGTCTCAGGAGTTCCGCATGTGTTCCGTAACATTCAGAGTTTCCGAGAAGTCATTTCGGTAGGCGTCGGTCAATGACGGCTTTCGTTATGGCTTTCTCGATCTGTACCGACACGGCTATCCCAGACCACGCGTTAGGCCTTTCCGGTCATCACCGGGTCTTTTCGGGTCATCCGGGTTGATCCTAGCTGAATATTTTCATCAATCATGGCCATACGTCCGGTTCAGTCAATTTTAGTGTTTTACGACTTTTCCGAGTTTCGGTTCATGTTTACCGGGTTAATCTCAAGTTTTTCGATGACTTCGGGTTTTCCAATCGTACCAGACTTGTTCGGTCATCATTTTAAGTCATCCCGAGTTGACCCGAGATTCCTCGACCGGAACCATGCTCTTTCGGATCTTCGCCACGGTTTTTGGTTTTTCGCGAGAAGGTAAACCGGTAGAAAACCCTGTGCGAACATCTCGGGAGTTATGCCGGCTATTTTACCGACTTGAGGAGGTGCAACTTAAGGCCCTCTTTCCAACACAACAAACGGGAGCCGAATCGGACATCCCGTTTGTAAGTTACGGCTCGCGGAACACGCGCGCAAGAGAGAGAGTCTACCGCGCCCCCGCTCCCTTTGAAAGGGGAGGGCGCACCCTGCGCGCCCTCAACCCGGGGGCACGCCCTGCGCGCCCCCGGTTGCTTTGAAATGCGGGGGCACGGTCAGTTTCCGAAAATCGGAAATTGCCCCGATTAGCACCTTCTAAACCGGATTTTTGGAAGGTTTGCATCGATAATTTTCGATTATTTGTACTGCGCCCCCAGTTCGGGGGCGCGTTACGTTTTTCAAGTCAATTTTTTAGCAATTTCTGGAACTTTCCATCGATTTTTAGCACTGAGACGCTTAACGCGCCCCCGAAGTGAGGGCGCGCCCTCTTCTCCTTTGAAAGGTGGGAGCGCGGTCAGCCCAGTTTCCATATTTTGCACCGGCTTCCTTCCCCTATAAATTGAGGGCCATTCTCAATGACCCAAGGTTAATCCCCCATGCCTAGCTCGTCCTTAGGTCGTCCAAGCTCTCTTCCAAGGCCTTCCCGACGTCCAAAGGCGGTCCGACGTTGAGAGATCGATCCCGAAGTGAAGGAGAAGGCTCAATCCGGGCATTCTGCATCAACCGACTTCATTGACTTCTGCAGAAAATCCAGGGCTCCTACTGCAAAGGTCTTCAACATAGAAGTTGTTCCTCTCTTTGTCCTCTTTCATCTAAAACTTACGGCACTCAATTAAGACTTTTTGTTTGTTCGTGGAGATTGCTGAACTGAGGGCGCGCATCCAGGTTCTGTTTTCTATATCTTCCCACTTTCAAAAATTTTACAAACTTCTAAAGGAGGATTTCGAAAAAGTCATAAACATAAGACCTCTTCATCTCTGAGTCTTATGCCAACTCCAACAAACTAAACTCAATTCTAACATCAGGGTCATCCGTAACAATTTCTTCACCAAAGTCGCGCCAGAAGGGTGCAAAGCTACCCGAACCGGCCTTCTTCAAACAACTTGGCTTCAACTTAAGCCACACACTTCATAAGTCCTTCTTAACTCATTTCATTCAGTTTATTTACTATCTTAGAACATTTTTTACTTTATTTGTATCATTTTTACATAATTAAAAAACACAAAAAAGGGGTTAGGGCTCGTCCCAATCCGGTGAGTTCTATTCCAATTGCTCCTTTGTTTCATCTCTTCTTCTATAGTTTCTACACTTCCCATAGTTCTAATCAGTTTCTTTCACTTGGTTTATTGTTCTAGTTGCACAGGTCTATCAAGCTAGCATCGGTTGGACTCTTCTTCATCAGCCGGCCAAAGAAGAAGAAGGTTGAACCCGCACACACTTTCTCCCACGCTAAGGTACACACGATCAAATCAACTCAATCTTGTTTTTATTCTATAAAGCGGAGCCCGTGGCTCCTGGCGACCACCTTTTTATTCATGTTATAAGTTCATCTCCTCCTCACTCTCCTCCCACATGACCCGAACCGTCTCCGGTGCTCGAGCGACACAGTGAGATGAAATTTTGGGGATCAATGTTAGTGTGAGAACGAGGTGAGGACCTTTCACTGCTTTCCGAGTGTTTTTCGATTCACTCCCATTTTTCTCATATTCTATCTTTCACCTTCTCTTGAGGTGCCGATCCAGAACTCGTTTATGGAGTCGACAAACCTAAGAAATGTGTGTTTGGAGTATCACCAGGCAAGTTACTTGGGTTCATCGTCAGCAAAAGAGGCATTGAAATCAATCCCAATAAGGCCAAAGCAATTATTGATATGCCTCTGCCAAGGAACATAAAGGAGCTGAGAGGGTTAATTGGTAGGCTACAGTTTGTTCGCCAATTTATCTCACAACACTCTCAAAGGTTTAAACCTTTCTATGAGCTATCCAATGTGAATGCTAAATTTAGGTGGGATTCGAGATGTCAAGAGGCATTTGATGGCTTAAAGAAATATTTATCAAACCCACTTGTGCTCAAACCTCCGGTTCCAAGCAAACCTTTAATCATATACATGTCTATTTTGGAAGGTTCTCTTGGAGCAATACTGGCACAATTGGACGAAGAGGGGAAAGAGCGAGCTACCTACTATCTGTCAAAAATCCTTGATCCTTGTGAGCAGAAATATACAACCTATGGAAAAGACTTGTGCTGCCCTAGTGTGGGTAGTCAAAAAGTTTAAACATTACTTTCTGGCCTATAAGTTTAATCTCATTGCTCGCATGAATCTCATTAAGTTTCTTTTTGAAAAATCCATTCTGACTAACCGATTAGCACGATGGCCAAGCTTCCTCTCTTAGTTTGATATCACTTACATTCAATAGAAGGTGATCAAGGGCTTTGCAATTGTTGAACATCTAGCTCATCACCTCGTTCTAATCTTTGAGTATGTCCAATCAGAATTTTTGAATGAGGAATTGATATCCATTCAATCCTCCAATCTTTGGACTTTATATTTTGATGGGGATTTGAACTCTCATGGTAGAGGGATAGTGATAGTCCTTGTGTCACCCAAAGGTGTCACCATTCCACAGACTTTTCAGTTTCACTTTCCAACAACAAACAATATAGTTGAGTAGGAAGCCTTGCTGGTCAAACTGAAGGCCGCTAATTTCTATGGTGCCACAGAATTAAGGGTATGATAGTTAATTGATTCTCCGCCAAGTGCTTGTCAAATACCGCACATCTCATCTTAGGCTCAGACCGTATTAAAAACTAACCGCCTGTTACCTCAAGTTGTTCTCCAAACTCGAATTTATTCATGTTCCTTGTGCTCAAAACATCCTTGCTGATGCTCTCGCTTCTCTAGCATCTTCACTATGTGTCCCAATAGGTAGGTAGGTTAGGACAACCTATGTTTGTCGATGTGCCATCCCGGCAATAGAAGACGCAGATTTCTTGAAGGTCAAAGAGAAGTTTGAAAGAAGAGAATATATTGAGCAAAAGGAAGAAGTGTCTTTGGTTTAGTTAGTGGAATTAGAAGAAGGTGAGAAACCATGGTATTATGAGATTGTGAATTATTGTCAGAATCAGACATATTTATCAGGATCAACTGCTGAAGAGAAGAAAGCTATCAGAAGGGTCTCCTAGAGATACACTATCATGGGAGGAGTGCTCTACAAGAGAAGATTGGCTAGAGTTTTATTAAGATGCATAGATGAAGATGAGGTTGAATTGGTGCATAAAGAAGCACATTCTGGAGTATGTGGAGGCCACGTAAATGCTCAAGCTCTTGCCAAGATGATCATTATGCAAGGGTACTATTGGCCTACTTGGAAGAAGATTGCTCAATCTTTGTCTATCATTGTCATCAATGTCGACTGCACGCCGACAAGATTTACTCTCCCGCATCTTATCTTCACCCATTTCATGCCCCATGGCCTTTCGCTATGTGGGTTTTTGATGTCATTAGATCTCTTGGTGAACTAGATTCCACAAACCAAATCGAATCTTTTATTTTAACAGCAATAGAGTACTTCACCAAGTGGGCAGAAGCACAAGCATACATGGAGATCAAGGCATCAACAGTCTACACCTACATCAAATGCAACATCATTGCCAGATTTGAGATCTTAGGCGACATCATCACCGACAACAGACCACAATTCATCTCTCAGGAACTGCGCGACCTTTGCAATAGGTATTACATCAAAATGCATCATTCATCTCCATTTTATCCTCAAGGCCATGGTCAAGTAGAAGTCACAAATAAAACTCTGATAAAAATCGTCAAGAAAATGTGTAAGTCTAGCAAGTTCGCGAATTGGCCAGAAAAGTTGGTTGATGCTCTATGGGCCTACTGCACTTCGGTTCAGAACCCAACTGGTCAAATTCCTTATGCCCAAGCATTTGGGATGGAGGCTATACTCCCATATGAAGTACTCATCCCTTCCCTCCGAGTCTAGATTGATCGAGACATCCCTATGGATGAACACTGAGAATCCTTTCTCATACAACTTGAACTCTTGGACGAAAAGAGACTGGCTGCTGCCGAACATGCTAGATCTTACCAAAACAGACTTAAAAGATTTTATCAGAATAGGGTGGTGGAGAGAAAACTTGAAGTTTGCGAGGTTGTGCTTAAAAGAATAATTGTTAAGCCGGGCGGTCCTCGCTTTAAACTTCAACCTAATTGGGATGGTCCATATGTAATCTCAACGGTTTATCCTGGTAATTCATATAAGCTAACTAAAGAAGAAAGATAAAAATTATCTCATCACAAGAATGGTGTCTACCGAAAAAATATTTCCCTTAAAGAAACATACAAAAAAAATACTATAAAATATGATAAATGGAAATTAACATCTAATGCTTGCTTGTTTGATGACCTGATTCGTCAACTGGGGAATTAAGAATAGGCACCATACTGCACACACTACATGCCTAAATTTTGGGATCCGATGACTGAAAGTTAAAGAGAAAGCTAGGCAACCCTTAGCAAAAGATGGTCGGCCCTATCCTATTCTCTTTTTGTTTCGGTCCTAAATGGATGCAAGAAGTTAGAGTGAAGAGTATCGAAAGTACCCATCACCTTACTAGAAGGCCGCCTTCAAAGGTCTAACTTCTTAAAAGAAAAGGTGTCAAAAGATGGGCAATGACCCCTTAGGTCGACAAAAATAATAGACATGTTTGAATGAGTACTAACAAAAAGCCCAAAAAGAAGGAAAAATGCTCCAAAAGATGGGCAATGAAGCTCTTAGGTCAAAATTAAGAAAAGGAAAGAACCTGTTTGAATATGAGCCACAAAAGAAAATGGGCTAGAAGGAAGGACCCAAGGAGGCTAAACCCCAATGGGTGATGTGGGTATTAGTAGAGAAACAAGTTCGACATCTGTGAACTCCACTAAGGGCCTACCACCTATTCTTTTTCTTCTTTAACCCTATGGGCAAAGTCGATTGATTAGGTCTACGAGGAGGTCATAGTCTATCAAAGGCAGAAAGTTAGAAGATTCTGAATAAAGGCACTTTCTCACACATGGTGCTTACTCTTAACCTTTGGGTAACAATAAGGGGCACCTACGGCAAGCAAGGTAGAGGATAAAGATGGTCATTTCCTCCACATCACACAAAAAATCAAATATTTTAAAATACCAAACAAATTTAGAAAATAAAAGTTTTTAAAAATTAAATATCCAAAACACTAAAAGTCATAAAACCATCAAAACCCAAACAAAAAAATCTAAAAATACCTAAAAGTTTGCTTTCTAATTGACTAGTTGCCTTTGCATCTATATTTAATTTTAGTCTTGCATGTTTCCTTTTATGCATACTTATGTGTTGATATAGCCTATGTCCCTTGACAAATGATCAAGGCAACTTTGCCCTCTCCTCATAAGGGACTAAGCCAAAATAAAATTCTAATCTCTTCTCTCAAGTGGATGTAGGAACAGGAGAATGCATACCAACTTCATATTCCCAGACATTTAGATGAAGTAAAAACAACAAAAAAATCAGAATTTGGAAAAAAATCAAAAGTGAACTACCCTGACCCCTATTAGGACTTGCATTTAGTATTGCATCTATCAAAATAAATAATATTTAAGATGTTGAAGACCTCGAGACTAGAGGGGGCTGAGCATGAGAATCCCTTTAACAAATTTAGTGAGGGCTCAATCATTCCCTAGGATTGCGGATAAGTCAAAGTTGAATATAAGGGACAACAGTTTCTTCACGGATGTTCTGACCTGTTATGTTCCACCTATATCTTTAACTATTTTCTTATACTTAATTGTATTTCTTTAAACCCAGCATGCATCATTTCATACATCATCATTCATCATCCCACCATAACCATTCTCCTCTTCCTAATCTTGCCATAAGCACTTTCCAATCCCACCATGAACCTTTTAAAGATGGTCTTTTATAGCCCCTAGAGGAGGTCTTAATATTTTGAAGAATCAGTTTCCACCATGTTTTAACAGTGATTTCATCAAAACAAGAAGTTATCCCATTTTGAACTGAATCATTATTTTTGAGTAAACCATATGAATTTGAAGAAGTTGATTGGCTATCTCCCCTTTAATTTTCATAATTTACTTTTCCATGCATTTCTACTGAGTCCAGCACACCATGTAGTTCAGGTCTTGACCAGTAACAATTCTCCCCCATGTGGTATTTTAGTTATTTACTTTCAGTACTGTTCTTTTCCTTAACCAATCAACCAGAGAGAAGGTTCTGATAAGACAAAGGGTAATCTCGGAGTCCTGTAAAGTTTTATTCCATTCAACTAGACCAATGAGGGCATGTCTAAATCTACACCTTGGCGTCATCTTTTAGTCCATTATCACTTCATTCCGCTACACCTCACTGCGCTTCACTACGTTCGCCTACACTTCATTGATGTCACTCCCTTCCAAAGTCGATGCCAAGGTGAGACAAACCGTAGACATGGAAATTTGGTTTAGTTGGAGAGACTAAATTCTTGTTTTTATGAAGTATATTTGAGTATTCTTCCAAGGGAACCAAGTTTTTCAGAAAATTGAAACTTCCCAACGCGTTTCAGCCAAACATGGCCAAGTGCCCTCTTATTGGGGTGGTTTGACCAAGTCAAAGTGCCCCACAAACAGGGCATTGGGCGCCCTGTTAGTAGGGTGCCAGACGCCTCACTGGTGGGGCACTTGCACTTAGTCAAACTGGTTTGGTAGATGATGGAACAATTATGTAGAAAAAGTTGCGCTCTTCTTGGCTATAAAAAGACCCTCATTTGGAGAGTTTAGGACACACCAAGGGTGTCCCTACACCCTCACATCCACCACAACACTCCCAAGGCCATGCAACCTTTCTCTAAGCTCTCAAACCATCTCAAAACCCTCTCCCAAAACCCAAAAGAACCATAGTTGCTTCTTGAAGGGATAGTCTAGTAGAATGAAGTTACCATCTTTTGGGCTGTAGAAAGACCCCCATATGAAGGTTTAGGAGGTTCCAGGTCCGTCCCTCACTCCCTCTTATCTACCACTACATTCCCAAAGCCTCAACCTCTCCCCAAGCCCTTAAACCATCTTGAAACCCTCCCCCCAAAACCCAAAAACCCATAGTTTTCTTCTTCAGAAGTATGATTTTTCTCCAACTTTGAGAGCCACTACAAGCTATTTCCTTTACATCTAGTGCCAAATCACCCTTCCATCAGCTTCTCTTGTGTATTGGCTATTTGGAGAAGTTTTCTTTGCTTCTTGAAGTTCATCCTACACTTCGTGGCGATGCTACGAAGAAGGGAAGAAAATCTGCCAAAACCAGTCCTTAGTCCCCCATCAGGGGGCACTTTGACTTTGGTCAACGTGCCCCATCAGGGGGACAGCTGTAGCTAGCGCCCCGTTAGCGGGGCACTAGCAAGGGTAGGTTTTGCATTTATTTGAGTTTGCTTACCTTTCCAGTCGATCCTTTATTCCTGCTTTTCATTCTAGCTTCCATTATCATGACATCTAGCATGCATTAGGCCACATCTTTGCATCTTCATACCTCTTTAAAAATCTATCAAAAATAGGGGTTGGGATTTAGTCCCAATCCGGTCAGTTCCTTCCCTTTTACATGTTTAATTCGATTTTGAGCATGATGCTATGCTTTCACTAGAACTAATGATCTTTTCACTTGCTTTTATGTTTTCTTTTGGACATTTTTAGGTAAATCCGGCTAAGACGAAGCTTCAACCAGATCGAAGATGAATGACTCACTAAGCTCTTTTCTTTTGGCCAGTCGAGAGAGGAGAAATTGGAACCTAACAATCTCTCTGCTTCCAAAGGTATGACAGTCATCCTTATTCTCTATTTTATTTCTTTTTCATTCTACTATACTTTGGAGTCTTCAACTCCTGGCGACCACGATCATTAACACCCCATCCACCAAGTCCCCAAAGAGAGTGTAGGGTCTCCCACAAACGAACGGAGAGGAGATCCAGATCCGTTTCAGGTGTTTACACCTGTATGTGTATTTCAGTGTCTCCACACTAATGACTAATGAGATCGATCATCCTCATCACATGAGCAAACATTACATACACTAGTCTATCTGAATCCTTGATGCCCTATCTTAAGGATTCAATGGCTAGAAACATTTAAATCACATGCCTCTAGATGATCGATCTCATTATCATGACCTCATCACAATTCAATCATCATTACATATGATCAAAGACTTTATTACAATGTATGTATCTACTAAGAGATAGTAATCAAGATTTACATAATTAATTGAATGAGATATTTCTAGAAATGTCAAATCATATTATATATGAATGGTTTGTAAGACATATATTTATATCATTCATCAGTCAACTGCATGGTATCATTATATGTTAAAATATAATTGAAATAAGTTAATCATCTAAATCACAATAAAAAGATCAAATGGTATATACCTAAACTTAGGAGCATAATTGATTGTTGTACCCTTGATGTCCCAAAAAGGAATAGTCTCATTCTATAGTCATGTATCTTGTTGCATGTTATAATTGATTGATTATCATCCCCAAGCATTTTGCAATGACCTTTTTAATATTGTCTAGAAGATCGTTAATTGGCTTGAATATTGGACTATAATAATATATAGGATTTAAATAGTAATTGACAATTAGATGATACATGTCAGTAGAGAGCATAACAATAAAAATAAAATAAAATGTATGGTTTGATTTAATCATAGAGAAAGTACCTACTGCATGTATTAGATGATACATCATATGTTCCCACCAACAGTCGATAACATCTCATCACATGTTAAAGTATGACATCATCTTTAATATCTTATCCTTTACTCACTTAAGTGTATCGTATAGACAGCCCATGTTTGCCTTCCTATCCCCATCTACTATTCTTAGGACTTTGACTAATGATTGCACTACATGAAGGGTCTTCTTTACAATTCGCCAAAAGTTTTCACTCTCTAAGTTCTTCTCAACCTTTCTCTTTTTTTCTCTTATCTAAAGGACTAGCAATAGCAATCCAACTAAGCCATCTCAGTAAAAGTATTATTTAGGTAAGGGGATGACTCTATTGTATTATACTTTTCAAAGAAATGTAATGGGAAGTAAACTGGGTTGTCTCAGGCCATAAGAGATCTTAACCTTTCGTATGTTTTCTTATTAGGTTGATAAAGTTATAGTTGTAAATGAAGATGATATGAATTGGGCAGACTTAACTACATGATCAATATGGGGATCCTAGCATATATCCTCTAGCATCAAATCTATAGAAGGTGCAGAGTATGGTGCTCAAAATAAATGTGTTCCCATCAACATTTGTCTAGCTACTTTATATGCATTGTAAAAAATATTTTACATTACTACTTGGACAACTCGATTCTCTCCTATCTTTTCAACAACATTGTCAATTAATTTAATGAGATAGTTTGCATTCTTTACCTAGCCGAATACATTTATGAACTTCTAGAAGATGGTTCTATCTTGAAAATATACTAGGAAATTTATCATTGTCCTTCTAGTTATACTTATAAAGGAGAAGAATACGTATAAGTTCTAAATTTAGAAGATACCAAAAGATGTAGGTAATAAGTTTGAAAATTAAAGATTATTAACATGTTCAATTGTTAATCATCAATGTCCATCCTCTTTCTTGACAAATATATTCAAATGATTTGATGTATTATTTAATATCTTCTACCTTCCTTAGAAGATAAGTCTTGTATATCTTTTTCGGAGTTAGTCTCGACACTTCCCTACCGACAACTATGGTGTCAATTATGGACTTGTAATATGGCCTCTATGTAGCTTTTGTTGGTATGCTACTATAGAAGAACCACCTTGATATTTCCCACTCAATCTTCTCTTTGCATATCTGCAAATTCTTCATTGCTATTGTAATGGATGTTGTCTTTGTAACAGATGTGTGATGATGAGATCTACGGGAGTTAGAGTTTTAGAAATATTTAACGATGATCCAAACTTTATAATGTTTCGGAAGACAAGAATGATGAAGATTTACTAGATAGAAATTGCCCGTCTCTTTCAGACAACCCTTGATTTTCTCTCTCTATTGAGTTTGTATGGTGCAACCGTATAGGGAGTCACAACTCTGTCTGTGTTTATATAAAGAGGAGGGACTAGTCCGAGTTTGACTAAAATTAGAATCCTACCCATAGTTGGATCTTGGGCCTAGCAGGAGATTAAATCTAAAAAATAATGTTCCATCTTATAAACCTAATAATGTGCTAAGTCGAACCCAATAATAAGTAGATTATCTTAATTAATATCGGGTTAACCCAACACTCTACTGATGATAGAGTATTTGTTATCTCATAATCATTATGTGAGCAGAGGATTCATCACTGTTCTATAATGTGTAATAGAATTTTTTTTAATTTTAAAATTATACTTAAATACTATTTTATAATTTTTAAAAATTATGATAATTTTTTTAAATATAAAATGATTAGATTTTTTAAATTTAAAAATAAAATTGAAACGTCATTGATTTCAAAAATGAAATTGTATCAAAATTAAGAGAGTTACCATAAGATTTTGATTTTGACGTTTTATCCACTCTCTACAAAAGTGAAACAGGAACACAAAAATTTGAATTTTAACTTCTTATCGGTGAACTGTGGAACAAGTAACAGGGATGGTGATTTGCAACTCGTGACTTCACCCGACGGTAATCGTATGAAATTCGGCATATTATGCGTATTTGAATCGTCCAAGTAACGTCATATGCGCATAAAATTGTCCGTTTGAGTGTAAAAGGTAAACGGAACAACTTTTTTGTTCCGTAGGTACGACAACGTATAATACTCTTGGTAACCACATTTTAACTAACTATGATCCCCTGCCTACTCCACTTGAGCCCATTCTTACTCACCAAAAGCGATATTCATTGTCCGGTTGATTTCTTTTTACAGTAATTTTTTCTATTTAAACTAGTAATTTAACCATCTCACATCAAATTACCAAATTAGTTCAGGTTTTGGTTCTGTTCTAACTGTAGTTTTTAAGATAATTTACATATAATTTCAATATTTTATTAAAATATGGAGTATATATTTATATATAATTAAATTTATTTTAATATTTTTTGGAATGTTTATTTTTACATGAAAAAGGTAAATATGTTTAAGATATCTCAGATTAAACACATGTTCAATCTAATCCTGAGTTGTTTAATGATTGAATAGGAAAGGCTTTGAAACCAAATCGAATTAATAATAAATAGTTCGATCTGTATCAAATGAAACTGAGTTACTGGTTGGATTTGGTATTCAGCATAAACTTGGCAGTAAGCATGCTTACCCAGAAATGAGAATTTCTTGGATTGTTCAGCATCCTCTCGCCGTGTCGTCGTCCTCGAATCTGTTTGAGCAACATCAAAAGGACATGAATTCAAGCAACCAAAACTTTCAGGCCCATGTCAAGTGCATTGGTCAATGTTTTGTTGGAGCATTGTCGAGTGTTTGGTTACATGATAAATTAAGTTTTATTATAATTTTATATTTTTATAACAAAATTTGTCAAAAAAAATATTTGACAATTATTATAATTTTATGTTTTAAAAAAAATTATTCTTGAACAAAAAAGAGAATCTCACCTTTTTTTATATCTTGTGATACCCCCCACTTTGTTTAGTCATATATAACACACATTCTTTTTTGTTATTACATCTCTCCCAAACATCACAATTTTATACCATAGCTTACACTTTATTTTAATACAATTTTTTATCATAAAATTATGCAAAAATTTATTGTGCAACCAAACATCCCATAAGATATTCCTTTCCACCAACAAAATAATGTTGAATCGTTAATTTAGTTCAATTTTAATTAATTATCAATTTCTTTTGATTTCAAATGCCACAGATAACCAAATGATCAAAAATAAACTGAACACTTATTTTGATTTAATTAAAAAATGCTTTTATATTTTCATGTAAAAAATAAATACTTTGAGTTATAGTAAAATATTTTAATATTTTGTGTTTTTTCTAGTTTCTATTATTTTTAATATTATTATTTTTTAACTAACCGCCGATCCCAGCAGAGTGCCTTGGTCAACCCTATAGAATCTGGATCACTCTGGACCGATCCCATCAGAGTTGATCCTCAATCCTTTCCTCTTTAAGTAAAATATTATTTGAATTAGATCAAATAAATTGATATGTATATATAAGCACATATATGTTAAAATATGGTTTGAATTCAAAACAGAGTTTGATGTGATTTGATTTGAGAAATGTATTTAGTTTGGTTTAATGTGAAACATAACCCACCAAATCATATTAAACCACGAACACAACTGACCAGAAATGTCCTATTGTTACATTATATTAATTTGAAATATAATCCGACGACGTAAGGAACTAAACCCTAAAAATATATCGATTTAGAACAAAACAAGACTAATACCAAAATCTAATAAAAAATTCTAATAATTCTATCCAAACTATCTTTATGAAAAATATAATTTAAATACCAACATTTAACAAGTAATCAACTAATTCCTCTAATTTCGAAACACCACTATATTTCTACTGTACTAAACTTATAATCGTAAAAATATTAAATATTAGAAGGGGTGAGTCACACAGACCTAGTAGAATTTACACCCAAGTACCTCACTATACTAAACAAGTCCTACTGATAATAAAAGTATAAGTCCCAAACAAAATTCAGATTATAACAACTATAAGTAAGACTAATTATCAAGGTTTAATTAATTAAATATGATGATTTTCTTTTCATTGCATAGCTTAGCATGATTTACTAAATACATACTATTCTAACTCAGACAAGATACCACTAGTATATCTCTACATGCACCTACCATATAGATCTATCATGAAAGATGAATTAAATACAATAACTCACTAATCTACATGTCATAATGCAAATAAAACTAAACTATTTGTTTGAGTAAAATATATACTTCATTTGGATATTGAAGATATGTTCCAGAATTAACACCAGATTTACCATATAGTAGAATGTAACATATAGTAAGCTAGATCCATAGTGCATCTAGGCAGGGGTGCATTAGGACAAACCGTGATATTCAAGATCGAAGGATACTCTAGACTGTTTTAACTTCCGCTGCCCACGGGTCACTATCATAGTCTAGTGAAGTACAAACCACATACCAAAAATACAGCACACTGCATCAACTACACCTCACAAGTTGAAATCATATAATACTAAGACATATACCAATTAATCAAATCCGACATGTAAATAATAACATAAACACAAAGCACAACTATATGCAACCTTATGTAATGACATAATTAAAAAGACTACAACTTCACTTACATACATGCTAAGTCATGACTAACCAATCTAATGCACAACTAACCAAGTGATGCAACTATCATGCAATCTATTATGAAATAATATGCCATGAAATTAATAACATTAATTAATTGTAACCTACATATATTAAATCAAATATATATTTCTTACTAATTAACTCTTCACAATTATAGTTGGTTCATAGCACAAATCAGGATATATATAAGATCATAATATGCTATAATCTATATAAATATAGTAACATATCTAATTTGATGGATTTCTAAGCATGATTAACTATCTAAGCAAGATACCATTCATATTTAAATAAATAAATTACTTTAACATAAACATCTAAATTAACTTCTAATTGATACCAAACACATAAATAAACCCATCTAACTATCTAATCACAATTTTCTAACTAAAATTAACTAATCATATTTTTAATATTTTAATTAATATTTTTAAGATGATAGAGATAGTTGAGATGTCTACCTTAAGGCATCGATAAAACTAATTGAAGTCCAAATAGAATTTGGAGGAGGATGAGTAAAATGACAAAGGCAACCCAACGAGTAGTTAATTTTCACTAACTGTCATTAGAAGAGAAGAAGAACAAGATAAGAAAATATATGATAAAATTAGAGAGATAAGATAATGCTGGAGAGATATAGGCGATAGAATAGGAGAGAGAAGGAGAGGGGGAGAAATTAATGTAAAAATACTAAAAATTAATATAAAAAATGTAAAAAAATGTAAAAAATGTAAATTAATATAAAAAATGTAAAAAAATGTAAAAAATTAATGTCTCCTTGTCTCCTCTTTTTTATTTTCGGATTAACATACTAAAAATTAATGTAAAAAATGTAAAAAAATGATAGGAGGATAGAGAATCAAAAAACAAAGAGGTAGGAAGAAGAACAGAAGGATTATGATAAGAATAGAGAGAGAGATATGTCTAAATCTGGGTTGTCGAAAAAGCCAAACAGCGGTCCAAGATCTGCCAGGCGCGACTTTGCTTCTACGCTTGTCACGACTAGCCCCAACCTCGAAATCAGGTGCCGTCAATTGCAAACTGAAGAAGACTCAGAGAGAAAGAACTTTGATGTTGAGAACTCGAGCAGAAGACATCGACACACTGCTGTAGAAGCTAAAGAAGAGAGACCTAGCATATCACCTACAGACCAGTTTTTCTATCTCCTGAACCGACTTTTCTCTCTCTAAAAACTTGAAATTCTCTCTTTAAAATCAAAAAAATCAATACATGAGGGAGATTGGACGTCTTGAGATGCTTGGGGGTCATGAACCAGCCTCTAAAATGACCGAAATCAATCTTAATTTATAGGAGGAAAACGTCGCGATCCAAGCTAAAAAATAGGGCACCTTGCGCCATGGTGCTGGGCACCTTACAAATTTGGTCCGATCTGGCCGAAAAATTCGATCCAATCCGTTCAATGGTAGAGTCCCGGTTGAAAATTGGTTACCTCGTGCCTTCGATCGAGGGCACATAGCCACGTGCCTCAGGGGCGGGGCGCATGGCCACGTGCCCTGGGTCCAGGGAACATGTGCCCAGGGACCAGGGCGTATGAGACCGTTTTTGCGCGTCTTTCTTCCGAAAGCCATTGCGGACACTCCCGAACTCGAAATTCAACGCCATTTGTTGCATTGGAAAGATAACAGGCTGAAGAAGCTTTCTACAGTAATGTATCAACCATAACACCCTCTAAAACTTCAGAATTTTTTCCGGAAGTTAGGACAGTGAACATAAGATTCTATACTGGTCGGAATGACTCCGACGACCAACCGAAAAGACATGGCATGAGACAAAACTTGTCCGAAGTGTGAATCTGACTTTAACCTTCAATGCATGATCATTAGGCATTGGTCATTTAACCAATTTCTGTGTTTACACGATTTACATGTGACTTTCGCTTGGAAATTACGGCTTTGTGCGGAAAACTTCAGAAAATATCCGATTTTATTCGGCGAAGCTCCAAATGAACTCTAAAAGGACCCGACATCATTCTAAGATTAATCACACACATTACCCTATAAAACATGTGTTTTATGTTCTGAATTAGGCAAATTTGGCGTGTCTACAATCGTCGATAATGAGTTAGTAAGGCGTTAGTAATGGTTCAATATTTTTGGTAGCGATTCATCAAACCAATTTTTGAACTGTCACTTAAGTGACGAAAATGTGTAGCCGTTTCTGATTGAGAACTAAGGGTCCGTTTGGGAAGTGCTTATGTCAGAAGCACCTCTACAAAGAAGGTACTTCACTTAGAAGTACTTATTTAATATAGAAGTGAAAGTTGTTTGGTATGATTTTTGAGATACACAAGAAAAGTACTTCCACAAAACATGTCAAATAAATATATTAATAAAATTGAACTAAAAATGGGATGTTTCAATATTGTTCATGTCTCAATGTAAAAGCACTTATTCTTTACACAAAAATAACTATTGTCTAAAAATTTGAGTTGCCAACGAATCTCAGAATGAGACCATCGCATGTCTATCTTGTTCACGAGAAATCCATCCTGACGGTGTCAATGATGACATTGTACTTTCAACTTAACCTTCAGCAAACTCCATAAATAACTCATCTCCTAAATCCACTCTTCGTATGAAATTATGTACTGACATTGAAGCAACAACAATTTGGGCTTGTTTCTTCAAAGAATAAGATGATGTACCATTAAGAATTCGCTAACGCCTTTTAAGTACTCTGAAACAACGTTCAATAACATTTCTTAGTGACGAATGTATATAATTAAATGCTTCTTCTTTATTTCGAGGATTACGACCACGACAATCTTGCAAATGATATCGGTGGGCACGATATGGTGCTAAAAACCATATTATATTAGTGAAACCAGCATCCACTAAATAATACTTTCCTGCATACAACCATGCACACTTTTAGATTTTAAGTGAAGAACAAAATTATAACTTCATAATTGAAACATTTACCTGTAGGTGGCTTTGGAAATCCAGAATTAGGGTCACAAATACAATCTAACAAAATTTGTACATCATGACATGTTCCTTCGTGTCCCGCACTAACAAATGTAAATAACATGTTGAAGTCACAGACAACTAGAACATTCTGAGTGCATTTTTTCTTTCAGTCACTTATATATGAAATCTTCTATGCACTTGGTACTATTGCCTCATTATGTGTTCCATCTATTGCTCCAATACAATCTTTAAAAGCAGGCATATATTTGTCATTCTTTGCTATAAACTCAAGTGTTGCATCAAAAGTATGAGGAATAATGTTCAGTTTCGCATAGACTTGCATTGCTTTTAACACACGGTTGAAATGTCGACTACATGTTTCTCCTGAATGTTGAAAATGTTCATGCATATCTCGAACCAAATAATTTTTACCAATAATAATAAGAAATAAAGCCACTGCCTCTTCAACTACAACATATCTTGTATTATGTAGAAGGTCATGCTTCCTAAATTCGTCACAAAAATAAGCAAATACTAGAGACTCCATTCTTAACATATCATAAGATCGCTCCCAATGACCTCCTAAAAGTTCTCAAACTTTGTGATACCCTCTATGTGGAGAAGTATGACACGACTCTTTTAAAAAATACATTTCATTATAAGTAATCAAACTCGATGTAACAACAACTAATTCACAGAATTCTTCTTCTGATTCACTTGAGTTACTGACACCATCTAAAAGTAGTGAACAAGTATATGACATTGAGTCACATGAGCTGTTTGAAGTCATCCTACATTAATATAGTCAAGTAACACAATCATATGAATGAAAAAAAATATTTAAAAAGTTAAACAGTAGATAAATAAACTACATTGTTTTTATATGAAAGACCAAAATAAAAAATGAGAATTGCCTAAACAACAAATGTACTAAGACAAACATACTACATGTGTTTCTAAATGAAAGTTAAAAACATGAGAAAAAAATTCTAAACACTACTTTCTTCTCTCTTCATATGCACTTTCTAGCCATAATAATCTATATTTTGCATCCATCTTTACGAATAGTTCTCGATATTCACTTTTAACAAATCTTGTAAGGGCCCACATATGCATACACCCTCTAAGCTCTGAACCAGGTAATTCTTCTAACATCTTTGTTACTACACCAATACTTGGTGTATTGCTTGTAGAATCCTGTTTTCTCTACTCCTTTGATTGAACTATTGCCACAAGATTTTCAATGTTTGCTTTGTTATAACATGATGTGTCTGTCCTCCTAATGACCTTTTTTTGTTTAAAACATGATCTCATTCTGCAACTAGGTTTGTACAAAAAGCTAGACAAGCACAGAGGTTATTTGAAGACTGTGAGCTTTAGTTCAGATGGGGACATTCTTATATTTGGATTTGATGATAGGATGGTAATGTTGTGGAGCTGGGAAAGGGGAAATGTTAAATTGGCATTTCAATCTAGCCATACCAATAACGTTAGTAAGGCAAAATGAGCCCTTAAACTGAATTTGTATTGATTTAAATCAAACAAAATTCATGATTATTACAAATCTGAAATCAGAATCACAAACTGTAAGTGATATAAACATGATATGAAAGTTAGGGATAACATTACGTATGTAGAGGTCCGACGAAGAAGAACAAGCTTCAGAGGAGTATTCCGGCGAGCTTCAGGCGTGACAAAGAGGAGCGGCTTTGGGCAGGGGAAGAGCATATGGCGGACGTCTTTCGGTAGCAAACTGTAGGGCACGGATGTCTTCCAACGATCTTAGGAGTAGGTTTCGAGGTGAAGAGGAGCGGGTTCCTCAACGTCATCCACGCCAAGGGCCGTCGACACGCCCAACAAAGAGGAGCAGGCGAACAAGATAAGCACGGGGGAGAAAAGCGTCCTGACGGTGATCTACAGATGGCATATCTCTTCCGGCGTCGTCCACGCCAAGGGTTGTGGATGCGGCAAAGAGGTGTCTTCCGCCGATCGTTGGGTGCGAAAACGAGGAGTAGCTTCCGGGTTCAGCATTGTCTTCCGGTGTCTTCCACCTCAACACCCCAAAAGCGACGAAGACGAGACGGCGTTGATTCATGGCTTCCGGGTGGCAAAAGAGGAGACGAGGAAGGATGCTTTTGGTCGCTGTCTTCTGGCATCTTCCACGCCGGCGAAGAGGAGACAAGGAGAAGCGTTCGTCGCTGTTTTCTGGCATCTTCCACGCCAACAGACGAAGAGGACTCTTTGTCGAGGAGAAACTTCCAGGGCGTCGAAGAGGAGACGAGGAGGAAGACAAGAAGCTGGTGTTGTATTCCGACGTCTTGTAGGCCAACAATGGAAGATGCGACGAAGAGGAGGCAGCATGGAGGAGGAGGCTTCCCGAGATGATATGGTGCGAGTGACGTCGTCTGTGGGAGTGTTTTTTCAGTTTTTAGAAGGAGATATTTTCTCCTCCTCACTTTCTCCTCTTTCACGAAGGAGAAGTTATGTTAGTAAGGTTTCTAAACGATACCAAGAAAATAAGAAGACATTCTGAATGGAGCCAAAGTAAAAAAAAGCACTTCTACGTTGTTTCAAATAGACCCTAAGACAAATCTCTTCACTTCGGAACTTAGGCGATCCGTGCTCGCACTAGCGTCATCCGCTGCTCGTCCCCTCGGCATCGTGCCCCGCGCAAACTGCCACCTCGACCCCGTGCGGCCGCATCCGGGCTGCCCCGCGCGTGCACCTGCAGCCAGCCTCGCTTGACCGTGCAGTAGGGGTGGGCACAAAATGGTTCAAACCGAGAAACCAAACTGAACTATCTCATTCGATTCGGTTTGGTTCGGTTTGGACCCCCTTTCGGTTTGATTCGGTTTGAAAAATCTCCAAATCGATTTAAACCAAACCAAACTGTTTAAACTGATTTAATAAAAATAATATTTTTTATAAATTTTATAATAAAATAATATTTATTTTCATTATTTTAAACCTAAAAAGTAGTATATATATATGTAAAAATAATTAATTTAAATATTTTTATTTATTTTTAGTTTAAATCGAATCAAATCGAATTAAACTGAATTGATTCGATTTGATTCAGTTTAATTTGAGAGTGTAATTCGATTTGGTTCAGTTTAAAAAAAATGATCAAAATCTGATCAAATCGAACCATGCCCACCCCCGCGTGCAGCGCGTGGCCTTCCGCATGCGACCGTCGCTAGACGGAGCCGGCTGCGCGACAGCCGCTACCCAGCACCTGTGCGGCCACGCCCTCGGCCACCTTGCACTGTCCCCCCCCTCCCGCCGGGTTGCCTGGCCGCCGCGGCCGCAGTGCGTTGACGCTGCCGCACAGCCGCGCGCTCGGTTCCAGCCACCTTCGCACGCGCCGCCGCTCGCCCTTGACCAGCCACGTCACCGCAAGACGTCTACTGCTGCCATCCTCCGTGTGCCGCAGTCTTTCATCGCCTGTGCCTCCACCAAGGGGTGCAAACGAACCAATACACTCGACAAGTAGCTCGAAGCTCGACTCGATAAAAACTCGACTCGGCTCGTTTGTTATGTTAAATGAACAAGCTTGAACAAAAAATAAAGCTCGACTCCTTAAACGAGCCGAGCTTGAACAGACTCCTACTCGGTTCGATAAGCTCGCGAGCAACTCGATTAAATATTTATATTATATATTTATTTTTCAAAATTAAATTTTAAGTATTAATATTTATATTTTGTCACTTAAATATATTAAATAATTTAAAAAATGAGTTTAAACTTAAATTGAGTTTCATAAATGAGTTAAATCTAAAGTTTCACAGATGACTTTTCATTGATTTTGGGTTTATAAAGGAGTTTGTATATAGCTTAAGTTTAAATATGAATTGAATTTTAGTCTAACTACTACTCAAGTTCGAGCTCGACTTGGCTCGATTAATAAACGAACCAAGCTTGAACAAGGGTTCCACATATTCGCTAAAACTCGAGCTCGAACTTGAACTCGTGTAAAATAAACGAGCCGAGCTTGGACGCCGGGAAAGAGAAGGGGGGGGAGAAGAAGACGTAGATGCTCGTGGGTGTGTGTGTGCTCCCCCTTCCTTGCGGTTTTGATAGGGTGGGTTCGTGTTAATCACGCCATAAACACGGTCGTGGATGATTCCAATGAACCGGTCTATCACCCGCTTTTCTTCCTTCTTCCCTTCTCCCCACTCACCTTGATCCCCGGACTACTCAACCCTTGATGTCACTGGGGCATCGAAGGACCGGTCCGGGTCGTGGAGAGAATCGAGGGGAAAGAAGATCAGATAGCTGGTGGCATTATCAACACTAACTTAACCTACAAACCGAGAGAGAAAGGAATAGTGTGGTCGCTAGGAGCCAGAGAGGCTCCGATGATAGAAGTAAAAGAGATGAACTAGTAAAGGAAATGAGAGTGACCGGTTACCTCGATTGAACTGGGAGATTGTGGGGGTTCTATCTTCTCCTTCCTCGGCCGGCCGGGGAAGAAGAGCCTTGAAGAAACTCGCTTGCCTGAAAGAAAAATGTGAATGAAAGCACAACCATTAGAACTAAAGATGGGACAGTAACTATTCGTAAGAAAGAAGAGCAATGACAAAATGGGTTGAACGAACCGGATTAGGACTAACACCTAACCCCTCCCTAAGGGGGAATCTAAATGACCTAAGACTAAGATGCGTTATGCGATACTAATGCAACATGCATAATAAAACCCAAACGAACAATAAAGGAAAGGGTAAGGTAAGGAAGAAGATCGTAGGGAAGCCTGATGCTTCTGGCTTATGGAAATTGCAGGCGCTCCGGTACCGAGCCGCCAGGCGTCGCGTCGATGGAGCGCTTTAGTCCTTCTGCGACAGTCTTCAATACAATCTTCTCCCGGCTCCAATGACGAAGGATCGGATCCCTAGCCTGATTTGGAGATTCCTTGGCACTCTTTGTATGGTTTGCAATGGCTTTAATGGTATGATGGCAGGAGTCTTGAATGGTTTTTGAATGGTATTGAATGGGCGGGGTGGAAGAGGTGTAATGGAGGATGGATAGGCTTGGGGGTAGGATGGTAGACTCTAATGGGGGGTTGGGAGGTGGTGGAAGGATGTTGGGGAGGCTGAAGAAAACTCTTGGGGAGTTAAGGCTCTGGGAATCCCTCTCTCTGCTCCTTAGACTCTCTCTCTTGGGAGCTTGGAACCTCTTAAATGTGGGAGAAGGGTCTCCTTTTATAGGTGCGCAAAAGTGACCATAGCGCTCCGTCCTGAGGGCGCCTGGCGTCGCGGCATGGGAGCGCCTGAAAATCCGCCGACAAGTCGGCGGATCAGCACGTCCGACCATACCTGTCGCCACCTACCACCCTGCGTGTCAGGCGGCGGTTGTCAGCGGAAATCCTGGCGCTCTGACAGGGGAGCACCTACGACCTACGGCCGTCGGACGCAAATTCGGCGCATGCGGAGCCCGTGGTGACGGTTGTCGCGGGAATCCAGGTGCTCCGACGGCGGAGCGCCTGGACCCTCGGTACGATTTCGACAACGCATTGCTGACCGTCTGAAAAGCTGGCTGTCACGCGCGGGAATGCAGGCGCTCCGGCAGAGGAGCGCTTGTACTTTCGTACGTTTCTGAGTACGATGCCGTTCGGCCGGACAGAAGGGTAAAAAGGCGGGAAATTACAGGCGCTCTGACGTCGCGACGCTAGACGTCGCAGCGTCGGGACGCCTCCAGATTTCCCAAAATTCGGTCATTTTTATGTCAAATCGACCTCTCTGATCGGGAGAAAACAAGTGTTACCTATAGAAATGAGATTGTTCTTTCTGTAATCGGGCCAAATTCGCGTATCTACAGCTTGCCTCGCCTTGACGTTGGTTTTGCAAGGGAGCGGCACGGAGTGTAGCGGAAGTGACCGTAGCGAGATGAAGCGGAGTGAAGTGGTGGCGGACTGAAAAACTGACGTCAAGGCGTAGATTTAGATACGCGACTCCTGACCTGACCAGGTGAATTGAGCCATCTCAAGTTCCGCAATTGCCTTTTGTATCTTCTAGACTGCTTTCGTAGTTGATTGGAGACGAGATGTGCCGTGGGCACGAGAGAGGAAAATAAAAGCCTGCTCCCTGCGTGCGGGGAACCTCCGAGCGCGGCTCGTGAGTTCATCTTGGTTAGTGGCCCAGCTTTGTGGTGTGCTTGTA
Source organism: Cryptocoryne crispatula var. balansae (assembly GCA_036172225.1). Taxonomy (NCBI): domain Eukaryota; kingdom Viridiplantae; phylum Streptophyta; class Magnoliopsida; order Alismatales; family Araceae; genus Cryptocoryne; species Cryptocoryne crispatula. Next base: position 13,509,104 of record CM069930.1, read on the forward strand.
CCAAGAAGGGCTGAACAGAAGTTGATTAAAAATCAAAAGAACCTCCAATCAACTGGAATTAAGTATTTAGGATTCATCCGGTCCTTGCGGGAACTTGATTCGGCTCGGAGTGGAATAACCTCTCATCCCAATATAAACACTCGTTTGCTTTGTCAGAGAGAACGATCTTTCAAGAAGACAACCATAACAATGATAATCAAATGAAGATGATGTATGCGGATGCATGCTGGGTGAAAGAAAGAAATAAAACCAATATTAAGAAACATAGTTGAAGATATAGATCACGAGTGGTGGGTCAGGATACTGATCAGGAACCGTCGTCCCCAGAACTCGTGATTTTGGCTTATCCGCAGGTTCATTAAACAACCGTTCCGTCCTTGATTTTGTTGGAGGGGTTCTCGGGCTCGGCGTTCTTAGAACCTGTGGTCTTCAACATTTCAAATACTACTATAGTTAATATGCAAGAAAATACTGATTTTTGACCATTTTTAATTATTTTCTCTTCCTCTTTTCGGATTCATTCAAAGCGCTCCTTCGACACGACGCCAGGCGTCGCACTGTAAGAGCGCCTGCAACCCTGCGCAGCTTTCCGTCAAGGGCCTGCCGCCCGTCTCGTCGTGGGTAATGGGGGGGGCTCCCCCTCTCTCTTCCCCGCCCCTATTTGACCCCTAGGCCGCCCAAGGGGAGGATAAACCCTCCAAACTCTCCTTGGGCCACCCCTTGCTCTATCTCCTCTCCATTTCTTGCTTTCCACTGCTGCCATGGAGCTTCCACACCGACCCGATGCTCCATTGAAGGTGAGGCGATTTTCAGGCATTCCGGGGCATATCCGAAATCGAGTTTCGGCGGGAGTGGTAAGTTTCCGCCTTTATTGGTCCTTTGAAAGCTTGTTTTCATCGTTTTGCTTCCTTGTGGGCCCTCTTTTTGGCCGGTTCCTTCCCCCATTTCCGTCTTTTTCTGGTTTTCTGTCGGATTCATCCAAGCGCTCTGTCTTCACGACGCCAGGCGTCGCGTCGTTGGAGCGCCTTCTATTTCCGATGACAGTTTCTGATTTTGTTCAAACTTGTTCTTGTGCAGGAACCTCCTCCATTCCCGGGTGCACGCTGCCGTGGTCTGTTCGGCTGGATAGACTGCCTCATTATTTGCCTTTTTTACCATAACCGTGCCTTCCTTCGCGAGTGGGGCCTTCTGGGTCTTCTTACCCATGCTCGCAATATATTGAAGTATCATTGGGATTTTGCCCTTCTCGCTGCCTTAGTAGAGTGTTGGCATCCCGAGACCAACACCTTCATCATGGGCACTTATGAGTGCACTATTCTTTTAGAGGAGGCTGAGATCCTTCTTGGTCTTCAGGCAGTCCCCATTCGGCAAGAACTCTTCACTTTTGTCCCTTCTGACTTCTTGTCTTCTCAGGAATTCCTTGAGGAATTCATGAGTCCTACTTCAGCTCGTCAAATCATCCTGGGGGACAGGATTAGTGTGGAAGGCCTCCTGAAGTGGACTATCGGCGCCATAGAAGGAGCCGGTAGTGATGCTGACCTTCTCCCTGGCATGAAGGGGGCTGCCACCCTTCTTGTCTCCACTCTTCTTTTCCCGGCCGAGGACGGCTGGATCCACCCCGGGTGCCTATCTAGTATCCGGGGTGTTTGGCAGAGAGAGAGAATTATCACCTCCGTCCTCGGTTTCTTATATGATGGCTTATCTTCAGCCTACATCGGTCGGCCCATGCATGGCAGCCTCCTTCTTCTAGCGTCGTGGGCCGATTGGCATTTCAAGTTCAGCGTGGCCGATCATCGCGTGTCTTCTTCCCGCTATTTTCTTCATAGCCCTCTTCACACCATTACCCATATCTTAGGTATGGAAGAGAGGGTTGTGAACACTTGTCCATCAGTGAAGACCCGCCAGGATTGGCGTGCATATTTCTTAGCCAATGACCTCTCTGCCTTTCTATGCCCTCCTCCTCCCATGATAGGGAGAGAGGTTCGAGTCTGCCACTCTCCAGGTGTGGACTTGAGGTTGATTACTAGTTCATCATTTGTTCTGTACAACCCACACCGCTGCTTTCCACAGATCAGTGCTCCTCGATCCAGGGTGCCTTGTCTTTCTCACCTCCCTGCGATCAAGGATCGCCATTTTGGTACCCCTGATGACGCGGAGGAGTGCCGGAGCATCATCGAGCTTTGGAGGGCTTGCCGGACTTTCCAGGTGGGCGAGGAGGTGCAGGAGGATGGCGATCGACTGGCACGTTACTCTGCTAGGCTGCGGGCCCTTCTTCAGTGATTGGTCCTGACGTGCAGCCTTTCCTGGGCCGTGTGAGGCCAATATTATGTTCTGTTTGTTCTTCCGGGCCCTGCGTGGCCGTCTATGTTGTTGTACTTTCTGGGCCCTGCGCGGCCATTTATCTTGGTTGTAGTGTTTCTGGGCCCTGCGCGGCCATTTATCTTGGTTGTAGTGTTTCTGGGCCCTGCGCGGCCGTAGTGTTGTTGTACTTTTCAGGCCGGGTGTGGCTATTTGTACCAAACTTGTTTTTTTTTCTGCAAAATTGTTAGAATTTTCCAAAAGAGTGCATGTGTATGGATACATGAAAATGTTATGACATTTGGCAAGAAATGATAAAACAAGGATTTTTGGCTACTGAATTTACAGGCGCTCCGGGAGTGGGCCGCTTGGCGTCGCGATGTGGCGACGCCAGGCGTCCCGGATCCGGACTACCGGGCTTTTCAGTGACCCTTCACATTCCCCTCGATTTTCGACCCGTTTGTTGACGGAAGATCCTCGAGGTTGGTGGTTTTGTAACTTTTGCTATTTTTAGGGAATTATGAAGATTTTTTCAGATTTTTTTGGAATTTTTCAAAAATTTTTGCCTTCACTATATATACAGAGTTACTGTAGTAACTTCATTTTCACGCGAGCATTTCACGGTTCCAGTTAAAAAGGTCGCACCTTCCGGAGCTCCGTGCATCTTCCACATACATCCAGGTCAGTTGGGCTCTTTTTGGAAGTCGTAGAATAGATTATGAACTTTTCGTTGGCATGAGTTTTCCGAGATTTCCGAAATTTTTCGACCGATTTTGACGGCGTCGAAGTCGGTCAAAACTGGCTGGCCAGGCGTCGCGAAGCGGCGACGCCAGGAGCCTGGCGTTGCGAAGGCAGAGCGCTATTCAAGCGCTCTGTCTTCGCGACGCTTTCGGTAGCGTCGCGAAGTTGGAGCGCTAAGCTGGCGCGCTGACTTCGGGACGTCAGCGCAAGCGCTCCGAAGGGGGAGCGCCTGCTATTTCCGGAAACTGGGTTTCTTCTGATTTCTGTTCATTCCTGTATGACACTAACCTGTTGATTCTTCGCCTTGCAGATGGCGCGACGACCACGCACCTCCCGAGCACGCCGGAGGCCTCCCCCGCCAGCCCCGGAGTCACCTCCCCCAGCCGAGGAGGTTCCCTTGGTTGCACCAGAGGCCCGTCCGCACCCCCGCCTCGAGGTGAGCCCCTTTTCTTGCCTTGCTTTTGGCAATTCACCTGTACTTTTATGAAACTGACAAAAATATTCTTTTCTGTATGCAGGGCAAGCTCCGCTCCCGCATCTCGTGGGAGTTAGTCATCTGCGTATATGAGGGGCTGTAGGAGTTCCAGAAGAGCAGACTGAGTGCCATGGGCTTCGGTCTGCTCCTCTCTTGCACTGCGATCTGGGAGGATCTCTCCCTGATCCAGGCCCTGAGGGAGCGGTGGGACTCGGTCTCCCGCTCCTTCATCTTCCCCTGGGGGCACATGGTGCCTTCTTTGGAGGATGTGGCCCGCATTACGGGCCTACGTGTACGCGGCCGGCCGGTGACCGGCAAGACCTATGAGGATTACTCCGGTTTTTGCCGGGACCTCCTGGGTCTTGACACTCCGACCCTCCCTGGCGGCACGAGGATGCTAGAGCGGGAGGCCATCGGGCATATGGTGGGGTTCCGCTCGGCAGCGGTCCCCAAGGAGGGTGCCCTTCTCTCGCAGGTCGGGGGTCGCCTGACCGCTGAGGTGAAGGAGGAGCTCTGTGGCGAGGAGGGCACGGAGCAGGCAGATAGGGACCTCCGTCGGTTCCTGTTGTTCTTGCTTACCCGGCTTTTGCTGGGCAGCAAGGGTGACAGGATCCACCTGAGGTGCCTACCTTTACTCGCCCGCCTTTCGCGGGTAGGCGAGTATGCCTGGGGTGCCGCCATGTTAGCGCATCTCTTTGCCTCCCTCGCCATGGAGTCAGGCCCTGTTGGCGTCGCCGGCTTCACTCCCTTTTTCCAGGTAATTACTTTTACACAGTCTATAAGTTGCATATTTCATACCTGTGTATCTGACATGTTTGCCATTCTCAGGTCTGGAGTTACCTGCACTTGCCCCTCCGGCGGGCGGTGCGACAGACGGGGCCAGTTCGCTACCCGCTCCTCCGGCAGTGGGTGGCACACCGAGCCGCATCTCCCCACCGGTACCGAGGTGGAGAGTTTGCGGAAGGCCTTGCTTCACCTCCCCCATGACCGGGTAAGTGTTTTCGGCTTCCGCTCCTTTGATTCTTTGGCTTATCTTGTCTAGTGTCGCTTTCGACATTTGTTTGCCTCCCTTGCAGGTGGTGTGGAGGCCCTATCTCCAGGACGATGACACTGCCCAGCCTTGGGTGGTGGAGTCCCAGGCAGTGTTTGGTAGGGACACCTACTTGATCTGCCTGAACGAGATTGAGCCCCTGTGGCAGCGTCTCTCGATGCGGTCACTGGGGTTCAACCAGGAGTGGGTGACCCTTCCTCCCTACCCGAAGATGGGGAGGAGTACTCGTGGGCTGGTCCACAAGGTGGACTGGCGAGAGTCGGGCCGGCTGGCCCTGGAGATCTGGGATCGGGGCGGCACCCCGGTGGTTTCCCAGGCGGCTGACTGCTCGGAGTATCTACGGCAGTTCTCCGAGTTCTACGGTCACCTGTTTACAGTGACCGATACGGTATGTCATTTCACCTTCTGATTGTTCTTGTGCTTGCTTGTTCTGTTCTGACCAACCCTTCCTTGTAGGCGACCCAGACAGAGCTCACCCGCCTTCGTGACCAGATCACGGAGCGGGATGACAGGATTCGGGAGCTGGAGGCCCAGCTCGCTCAGGTACGGTCTTCTCTTGATCATTTGTTTATGGTAATTCTTTTCCTGCCTTCACATCGTCCTTTCCTTTCAGCGTGCTGCGGCTCCATCTCCGAGGTCACAGGGAGAGGTGGGGCCGCGTGGCATTTGGCGGCCTCCGCGAGCGCGTAGACGCTGCCGCACCTCTGAGGGGGCGTCCCCGATGGAGGAGGAGGGGGAGCCATCCGTCCGTAGGCCGCCCGATCAGGAGGGTGAGTCGGCGGCCTTTGAGCCGGTCGTAGGGAGTCCGGCATCGGTGGGGCCGGCGGCGCACTTCCCAGAGGTGGAGGTTCCGTCGGCGGCAGAGCCGGCAGTGGAGGTCCCGGCAGAGGGACCATCAGAGGCGGAGACCCTTCTCCGCGAGGAGGTGAGTCTCTGCTTTTCTTTCCTTTTGCTGTTTGGTTGCATTGCTCTAATCTTTGTTCCGTGTAGGTTCGAGAGCTGCGGACCCGAGTGGCCGAGCTAGATGGCGCCCGAGGGGCGGCCGAGGAGACGGAGCGAGCCCTCCGGGATCAGGTATGCTCCCTGGTTTGCTTCATTTTGCTTTCTCGTGGTATTTAATCTCGTTCTTTGCAGGTTGCTCGACTTCAGGCCCAGGTGGCCGAGCTAGATGGTGCCCGAGGAGCTGTCGAGGAGACGGCACGAGCCCTCCGGTATCAGGTATGCTCCCTGGTTTGCTTCATTTTGCTTTCTCGTGGTATTTAATCTCGTTCTTTGCAGGTTGCTCGACTTCAGGCCCAGGTGGCCGACTTGGAGAGCCGCCCTCCTCTGGCCGACTCCACCCTTCTGACGGAGGCGAGTTTCTTCTTTTGAGGATGTTCCAGTCCTGTTCTTTTCTTTGCTTGTTGCTGATCTTTGTTTGACCTTGCAGCTGGAGCAGTTAAGGGCTCGGGCCCTCCCCGAGAGTGAGCAGATCCTCCGGCTGCGGGTCCAGCACCTGGAGGAGATGCGGGCACTGGAGGCACGGCGGGCGACGGAGCTGTTGGAGCTGGCCCGCTCTCGATCACAGGGTCGGTCACATCGAACCGACTCTCGGCGGACGACGCTTCACGGCCCGAGCCGCTCGGGCACCACCTCTCGGGCAGGCGGCGAGAGGACTCCCCTCCCCCCTCCTGTAGCAGAGCCGGTTCCCCAGGAGCCAGCGGTGGAGGGAGGCGGCGATTCTGATGTGCCGGCCCCCTCTGCCACATGATACACTTGTATATGTTTTGAGCCCATAGTGGATTTGTTTTGGCCATCTGCTTCTTCTTCTTTTCTATCTTTGCACCTGTTGACTGTCTTACTGAACCAGAAGGGTGGTTAGATTTTGTCTAGGCTTAGCCTCTTGCAAGATGTCAAGAGGCATGGGCCTTTTTAACTAGGCAAATAAAATAAAAAAAACATAACTAGGTAGTGCAGAAACGAAATGTGCATGACAGGAAATTAAACATGAATGCAACTAGACATGCGGTCAATTTACAAGCACTAACTCTTTAGTTTTGAGGATTTTTCCTTTTTTTTTTGGATTTTAACTTTTATAGATTTTTTTTGGGGTTTCGGATATTCAGATTTGTAGGGGGTTTTGAGAATTTGCAGATTTTTTTGTTCTTTTGAAATTTCTAGATTTGTTTGGATTTTAGATATATTCATTTTTTTTGTTCGTAGACGAAGTAGATGCTCTCACCATTTGCCTTACTTGCAACTGGGTTCCCCTTTCATAGTATGCGTAGTGGCTAAGGATAAGTGCCACGTGTAGGTGATGTGCCTCCTTCCGGGATTCTTAGGCTTTCTGCCTTCAACACACCAGGGTCCTGCTGAGGCTCGGTTGACCAACCCTACCCATGGTGGCCTAAGAAGGAAGAAATTAAGGCAAGCCCTTGGCCAAACTCAAAGGATATCAAGCGAGCTCCCGTATTGATGCTCATCTGCCAAGTTTAAATCCTTTAGGGTCCTTCTTTCTTGCCCATCTTTGTGGCCCACATTCGGACAGGTCATTTTTGCCTGAGGGGTTCATTGCCCATCTTTTGGAGCCTTTTCTTTTTGGGGCTGTTTTTAAGCACTCATTCAGACAGGTCTATGCATTTTTCGGTTGACCTGAGGGGTTCATTGCCCATCTTTTGGTGCTTTTTCTTTCGAGAAGACAGACCCTATAGGATTTTCCACTTTTCTTAGATGGTGAGCATTTTCGGTATTCCTTGCCCGAAGTCCCTTGAATCTTTCCTCGGGCTGAAGCGAGAGAGGAATAGGGCATGGTTGATCTTCTTTGCCCAGCGCTACCTGATTTTCTTTTCTGGCTTTGGCCGTCGAATCCCGGATTCTAGGCGTGCGATGTGCATAGTGTGATGCTTATCCTTAACCCTTACTTGGACGGGTGGGCCTAATAGCAAGCAAGGACAGGTGAGAACGGACTCTTCCCACAATTTTGAGTGTTTTACATTCTTTTTGTCATTTTCAGGGAAAATATTTCTTAAGATAGAGTCCATTCCAAGGGTGAGTCAATTCGTCTCCATCTCGCGTTAACTAGCTTATAAGAATTGCCGTGGTGGGTTTCTGAAATTACAAAGGGTCCCTCCCAATTTGGTTGAAGTTTTGAGCGGGGACCGCCCGGCTTTATGAAAATCCTTTTAAGCACAACCTCACCGATTTCAAATTTTCTCTCAACCACCCTTTTCTGATAAAATCTTTTAAGCCTATTCTGATAAGTCCGGGCATGTTGGGCGGAGGCCGGCGTCTTCTCGTCCAAGAGTTCGAGCTGTGCTAGGAGAGATTCCCGCCGATCATCCGTAGGGATGTCTCGATCGATCTGAACTCGGAGGGAAGGGATGAGTACTTCGTATGGGACTACCGCCTCCATTCCATATGCCAAGGCATAGGGAGTCTGGCCCGTTGGGGTTCGGACCGAAGTGCGGTAGGCCCATAGAGCATCGATCAACTTATCTGGCCAATCCGCGAACTTGCTGGACTCGCATGTTTTCTTAACGATTTTTATCAGGGTTTTGTTAGTGGCTTCTGCTTGACCGTTGCCTTGAGGGTAATATGGGGATGTTGCAAAGGTCTTGCAGCTCTTGAGAGACAAACTGAGGCCCATTGTCGGTGACGATGTCGTCGGGGATTCCGAATCTGGACAGGATGTTGCGCCTGATGAATGTGCACACTGTCGATGCCTTGATTTCTGTGTAAGCTTCTGCTTCGGCCCATTTGGTGAAGTACTCCGTCGCGGTGAGAATAAAAGACTTGGTTTTGTTTGTGGAGTTGGGATCACCAAGGGGACCGATGATATCAAAAGCCCACATAGCAAAAGGCCAGGGGGCATGGATAGGATGGAGAGAAGATGCCGGAGAGTGTATCTTATCGGCATGGAGCTGACATTGGTGGCAGTGCCGAACAAAGATTGAGCAATCCTCTTCCAATGTAGGCCAGTAATACCCCTGCCGAATGATTTTTTTGGCAAGGGCTTGGGCACTAACGTGGCCCCCACACACCCCTGAGTGAGCTTCTTCCAGCACTATTTCAGCTTCCTTTTCATCTACACAACGCAACAGAATCCCTGTCATGCTTCTTTTAAAGAGTGTTCCGCCCAGCACTAGATATTTCTGGGAAATTCTTCTGACAGCTTTTCTTTCGTCGGCTGTAAGCTCGGGCGGGTAGGTCTGATTCTGGCAATACTGAGCAATCTCATAGTACCATGGCCTCCCTTCTTCTTCATTTATTTCTTCAACCTCAATGATGGACAATTCCTCCTTTTGCTCGAACTTTTCTTGGATATCGAGAAATCGAGCATCCTTAATAGCAGGTATCATCTTCCGCTGGACAGAAATGGTCCTATCAGACATGCCTAGCGGGATTGATAAAGAGGATGCCAACGATGCTAGAGAGTCAGCGAGGATATTCTGAGCACGAGGGATATGGACAAATTCGAGTTTGGTGAAGAGCTTGATGTAAGAAGAAGTGAGTTCCTGATATGGCTTGAGTCCAGGATGAGATGTTCGATATCTGGAGAGCACTTGCCGAAGAATCAGTTGGCTGTCGCCTATAATTCTCAACTTGGTGGCTCCGTGGAAGTGAGCAGCCTCTAACCCGGCTAAGAGGGCCTCGTATTCAGCAATGTTATTGGTGGCGGGAAAGCAGAGTTGGAAGGCTTGGGGAATAACAACCCCTTCTGGGGACAAAAGGGCAACTCCGATTCCTCTCCCTTGGGAATTCAAAGCACCATCAAAATAAAGGGTCCATAGTTCAGAATGATGGAAGGACAAGAGTCCTTCATCGGGCAGTTCAGACTGGACCGGGTCAAAGTTAGGGATGGGATGGTGAGCCAGGTGCTCGGCAATGGCATACCCTCTGATTGATTTCTGTTGGACATAAGTGATGTCAAATTGGGAGAGAAAACTTTGCCATCTGGCAAGTCGGTCAGTGAGGACAGATTTCTCGAGGAGGAATTTGATAGGGTTCATCCGGGCGATGAGGTTGACCTCGTGAGAAAGAAAGTAGTGCCTGAGTTTTTGCACCACCCAAACTAGAGAGACACAGGTCTTCTCCATGGCGGTGTAATTCATCTCACAAGGGTCAAAGATTTTAGAAAGACAGTAGGCAGCCCGTTCTTTCCCTTCCTCGTCTATTTGTGCCAACACGGCACCTAAGGATTTGTTTAGAACCGAGATGTACAAAATTAAAGGCTTGCCTGGATTCGGGGGTTGGAGTACAGGAGGGCTAGAAAGGTATTTCTTCAAACCGTCAAAAGCCTCCTGGCACTTCTGATACCACTTAAATTCTGTTTTTGCCTTGGTTAACTCATAAAATGGCTTACACCTTTGAGAATGCTGCGAGATAAACCGGCGGACAAATTGCAATCTTCCAATCAACCCCCTAAGTTCTTTCAAATTCCTTGGTGGGGGCATATCAATGATAGCCTTGGCTTTATTGGGATCAATCTCAATTCCCCTTTTGCTAACAATGAAACCCAGTAATTTGCCGGATGCTACACCGAACACGCATTTCTTCGGGTTCATTTTTAGCTTAAACTCTCGAGCTCTCTGCAAGACCTTTCTTAAAACCTCAGAATGTTCACCTCGTGTTCGGGATTTGACCACTAAATCGTCCACGTACACCTCTACACATTGATGCATCATATCATGAAAGATCGCCATCATTGCCCTCTGATAGGTAGCTCCTGCGTTCTTTAGCCCGAAAGGCATGACGACATAACAATACGTTCCCCAAGGTGTAGTGAACGATGTTTTCTCCTGATCCTCTTACGCTAGCCGAATTTGATTGTACCCAGAATATCCATCCATGAACGAGAGGGTTTCAAAACCGGCTGTATTATCAACAAGTACATCAATGTGAGGGAGGGGAAAATCATCCTTAGGGCAGGCTTTGTTCAAATCTCTAAAATCAATGCAGATGCGGACTTTGCCATCTTTCTTCGTTACCGGGACAATGTTAGCCACCCATTGAGGATAAAGGACGACTCTAATGAATTTGGCTTGATGCAATTTATCGACATCTTCTTTCATTTTTAGGGCCACTTCTGGGTGAAACCTTCTAAGCTTTTGTTTTACCGGGACAGCTCCATCCTTAAGTGTCAAACGATGTTCGACCAGTGAGTTGTCTAGTCCCGGCATGTCCTGATAAGTCCATGCAAATGTATCCCGGTATTCCTGCAAAGTCCCTATCAAATCTGATTCTTGGGAGGGAGATAGACTAGCACTGATGAGAACAACTTTTGGATCATCTAACGTTCCGAGATTGAGTTCCTTCGTAGGCTCATCAGCAGAAGCTAAGGGTTCTTCGAATCTCCTCAAGCCTGAAGCATAGGCGTTCGCTATATCCTCTTCCTCATCCGTGTCAACGTCTTTTTACGAACCGACTTCATATACTCCCAAAGATTGATCTATGTTTTCTTTGTCCTCATAGAAGACTTCATCCGGCCGAATCTTGTTATCCCAAAATCCTGGCAATTTCGCACATTCTAAGCTCTTGCTAGCCAGTTGATATAAATACCGATTTGGTACCTGCTTACCCTTAGCCTGGACTCTCTTGGATACTAATCCTAAGGGAAATGAATGAGATGATGAGGAGGGGAGGTCAGGAGAAGTGATATCTACAGGGGGTGAAGGGTGGAGCAACTCGCTCAAGGACTTGGTCCCCGAGGTTGGAAGGCCCTTGGGGGCAAGGACGGACGTTTCCTCGATCGAAATGCGAGTTGTGAGAAGGACGTTTTTTTTTGGGTAGTGCCAACCATATGTACAGGACAGGTTGTGGCACTATCTTCACTACGAAGGGAAAGGAATATGAAAGTTTGGGAAAGATTTTGGACGGGGTCATGATCCTCCTTGATCGGAGATGAGTCGGTTGACCCTAGAAGGGGAAGATCTCGTGGATCAGGCGGGCCATCTGGTCTGACCCAGGATTGAACTTGCTCAATGGCCAAAGAGGCGAAGGCTCTGACTAATGTAGAATGGAGAGGGCTTTCGGGCCCAATGGTGATGATAGTGTGGGACGGGGGTAGTTCATTCCTTGCATGGGCCGGGAAGGGCCTGCCAAAGAAGGGCATTGGGAGCCCATGGGAGAGGCTTAATTGAAAGAGGGGCTCAGCCCCAGAGAATGAAAAGTTGAGGGAAGGTCCTCGCGGAATGATTAGGGGGGAATAGCAGATTTGACTGTTAGAGTGCTTACTGATCCTTGGCGACTCAAGCGGTTCTTTCCTTGATTCTTCTTCCTCGACCAGAAATAATAATGATAAAGGTAAGAACAATTCATCCTCACCTTCGTCGATCTTCTGCCTTTTCCGTGGACGATTGTTGATGTCATTGAGATAGCCTGGCTGCTCTTCTTTAATCTAGATTACTTCCCCTTTGAGAAAGTATTTTGCAAGGCCTTCTGCTACTGACTGTTGTTCGGGCCTTTTGCCATTCTGGATTGTCCCATCATATCCCAGGCCAGTTTTAGTAAGTCGATTGGCGGGGCTGATGGGTTCTGTGATGCCTTGCAAGAATTTGCCCAACCCTTGGCCCTCTTGATACCCCAGAATTCTCATGATGTGCCATCCTATTGGTTCTTCCGTGTTCTTCCTTTTTTGCTTTGGCTGCCATCTTTTCTTTGGTTCTATTAATGTGAAAATTGGTTGGCTTGGTAATCCAATAGCCGGCGTCACTGTTACATAACTAGTCACCTTTACAATTTGCCCCTTGTGAGGGAACTTGATACACTGATGATTAGTAGATGCTACTGCTTCTAATGCTTCAAGATAAGGACGACCCAGAATGACCCGGTAGGTAGGATCCATTTCCAGCACATGGAAGTCGACTGTGACTGTCTTGGGACCGAGCTCGACATCAAGAAGAATGGTGCCGTGAGCGGGTCGCTTCATGTTATCAAATGCCGTCACAGTGATGTGAGAGGGCTGGATTTCTGTTTCTGAACTGCCGCAACAATTCAATGTCTCGGGAGGTATGATGTTTAAGGAGGCACCGGTATCTATCAAGCATGAATCTATCGGGGTGCCCCGAATGTTTACTGTTAAGCACAATGCACACCTCCTGACTTCAGGGGCTGCTAACTCCTCATCAGTGAAAGTTAGGGCTGGATGTTCACTCCGAGGAGCCAAGACGGCGGTGATTCTCTCGGGAGGGAGGCTTTCACTGACAAGCACCTTTTGTAAATATTGCTGAAGTACCTCTTGGTGAACTTTGGACCGCTTGATTAATTCTAGAATAGAAATTCTGGCTGGTGTTTTATCAAGGTGTTTCAGCAGATCATATGTAGTTCCTGGTACTGGTTCCTCGACCGGTTCTTCCTCGATCTCTAGGACTGCTTGTGTTGCACCGGCTTGGGGAAAGACACGTTGGACCATACGTCCGCTCCGTAGGATGGCAGCAAGAGGTGGTGTAGGCCCGGCGGATGATGTTTCGACAGGGACTGGCATATGATCGAAGTGACTGGCTTGGGTATGCTTAGGCGGAGGCAGTGGGGTATTGATAGGGCTAAGCGGGGTTATTACTGGGCTGATGGGCCGAATGAGGAGGGGTGATGGTTGTGGTTTTTTTAGCGGCATGATGGGTACGGGATTGGTTAATGGGGGTGCTGGTCTAAGGATGGGCGGTAGAGGGGGTGTAGTGGCTAATGGGGGCGGCGCACGGGGTCGGATAAGTGGTCTGAAGGGGGGGGGGGGTGCGGGGGGAGGCCCCCTCGCAGGTCGTGGTGGTACACGGATGATGGACGGTATGTTGGGGGAGGCACAGGGAATGGACAAGATGGCCCTATCAAGGTGGTGAGGGGTGTATGTTTGGAAGGAGGCGGTAGCCGGGTCCATCTGCCAATCTTGTCCTCGGCGGGACGATTCTTCGGCCGGGGTTAGGATAGGATTGATGGGATGGCGAGGGGGTGCTGCCATTGGAGCGGGCGCATGGTTTGGCAAAGGATTGCGCACTATCCCGAGGCCCTGATCATGTGGCGGTTGTTGTTGTAGTTGTTGTTGCCGTTGTTGCCGGTGTTGCCGCGTCGATGCCGCCGCCCTCGAGGTCTTGACTGTTGCGTTTTCAATGACTCAATATATACCCCCATTTGTGCCCAATCAATACTCCCTTGGTCGTGAAGATCATGAATGTAGTCTCTGAATTGAAAACAATCCTCGATCATGTGACCCGGGTATCGGTGATACATGCAATACCGTCCAGTGTTTGCCGTGCTCGGCCGCACAGGTCTTTCTTTTGGGAGCTCTATCTGTTGTGCGACCATCAAGGCATTAAAGATATCTGTAAGTGAGTAGGGCAATGGCGGGTAATTCTCTCGTCGGGGACCGGTTTTCCTTGGTTGGTGTGCAACAGGAGGAGGGGCCTGGTGGTAGGTTTCTGGGGCCCTGGGTTGTGGTGCTCGAGGCATCAAGGGTTGTTGGTTCTGGGGTCGATATTGTTGGACTTGGTATTGGGGAGGCCGTGGGGGAAGTTGAGGCCGAGACTGGTGCTGGAGGACTGGAGCATTCCTGTTAAGAGGAGGGTTTCTATGTTGGTTTGGGTAATTGCTAGGGGGATTCCCCACAACACTAACATGCTCATGGCTTACTATCCCCTCAGTTACTGGTCCGGAGGTGGAAGGAAAGGTTTTCTTGGTGACCCGAGGTCGGGGATCAAACAGGTTCATAATAGGTGAATCCCGGAGCTGGGTCTGGATGTACCGCGCCTTTTCATATAACTCACTCATGGAAGTGGGATGGTGAAGGGCAAGCATGTTCTTCATGGCCGGGGTTGCATTTGTTATGATTAGCTTGACCTACTCTTGTTCTGACATTGGATCTGTGAGTTTTTCTGCCATGGCCCTCCATCTATCTGCATACCTGATAAAATCCTCATCTGCTTTCATTTTCTCAACTACAAGGTCGGTGATGGAGTAGGCTATTCCAACTCGGTCTTGATATCTCTGCAAAAATTTGGCCTTGACAATATCAAAGTTACCGGCCTGCGTTGAATCAAGTGAATAGAACCACTCAAGCGCCGAGCCCTCCAATGATCTTCTAAATAGAAAAGCAAGGGCTCTTGGATCATTCTGCCATGTGACAGATTCGTATAGGAAGTCTTTGACATGGAGGAAGGGGTTGCCGGACCCGTTGTAACGGTGGAACACCGGCATTTCGGAGTGAGGGAGATGGAAAGTAGGGAGCGAGGGGAGAGATATTTCAGGGGCAACCTTGGTGCCAACCAGGCGGCGGATTTCTTTGTACTGCTCCTCCATCTGACTTAGGCGGTTTAACATGGCCTGGTCAATAGAGGGCTCTCGAACAATTGGAGGGGGAGGGGGTGTCTGATACACCGGAGGGGGAGCTAAGTAGGCCGAAGCGGCCGGACATGGAACGTGGGTTGGTGGGCACACTGCTTGACGGGGAAGATTGAAATGATTAGAAGAGAAGACTGGTGGCCGTGATGGTGCGGCCAAATTTGGATCCGGGTGATTTAGGATAGCCACCGGATGAGGGGAGTTTGGGGGCGATGGCCCGGTATAAGAATGGCCTTGGGCGGCCGCAACGGGTCGACGTGCTACTGAACGAGGGGTAGAAACACGTAAACCGCCGGTGAGAGGGTCATGATCGGCGGGCGACTTGCCCTTGAGAATAGCCTCTATGGCTTGAAGTTGGGTGGGGTCGGCATGAGAGAATGCCTCCCAAAGGGAACCCGGGTTGGGTGGAGGAGAAACTTGATCCGGCTCAGCGGGGGCTCCGGGTTCGTTAACGGCATAGACAGCGTCAGGAAGGAGTGACGGCTCGCCTTCTGCCCCAAAGTAAGCCTGTTCATATTCTGTTTGCTCGCAGTGTTGATCCATGATAACTCGTCTGGACCTGAGCGACACAGGCATAAAGCAAAGAAAGACAAAGTTTCCTTTTTTGGGTGTTTTCTTTTGAGCAGATTTTTTTCTTTTTTGAGTTGTTTAATTCTAGAAGACAAGTTTTTATCCGAAAGCAAAATTTTCTTTGACAAAGATTTTTTGGATTGCTTCTTAGAGGTTATTTTCTTTGATTGTCGTGATCAGAGAAGTTTTTTACCTCAAAGGAACAACTTCTTTTGGTGACTTTTAGATTTTTTTGTAGGAGACGGTCTCCTCCTCCCTTTTTCTTTTCTTTTTGGTTACACAAACAAGTTAAAGCAAAGACTTGGAATGCTTAGCGCAAATTTTTGTTCCAACCTTAGATTAGTGGCTTGTTTAGCAAAGTATTGTCCACTCAAATAAATGGGTGGGATCCTATGCTCACACAACGCCGAGCAACGTAAGGGGGAACGATTTCTCACACGGATAGGTAATGGGTAAACTTCGGGTTTTGGGGAAATGGTACAACCAGCCCGATCGGTGAAGAGGGAATCCTTCACGTCTGGGGACTTACGGAGGCCTTGGCGGAAACCAACTTAGTCAACCGAGAGGGAATCCCGGAAGAGAAGTCGAGATCCACCAAGAGTGGTGTTTTTGGATGTGTATGGCTTTGGGAGGAGAGTGAGCCCCCCTTCTCGGATGACCTACGAGGCCGGATGGAACCGGTACCTCGATGCAAGCTAATGCAAGAGAATAAGCAAGGATAAAGGAGCAAGCAAAAATAAAATAAAAGCAACACAACGTGAGAGAAGTACAAAGAAGCTTAAGAGATGATGATGCACAAAGAAATTTAAACACTAAGACAGGTTTGCATGTTGAAAATTAGAAGGTAGTAAGAGTGATAGGGGTTGGAAGTGAAACAAGAAGCAGGAACTAAAAGCAGTTTCGGGGAATTGCAGGCGCTCCGGTACCGCGCCGCCAGGCGTCGCGGTATCAGGACGCTTTTAACGTGACTCAGCAAATTCTAAGAAAAGTTAGAAAGCAAGGGTCCCGCGGGGACATAAAAGTGATATGATGCTGAGAAAGCAATAAATGACAATGCCCTTTTTTTTTTAGATGAAAAGGTACTAAAAGTAGGGTTGACTCGCGCGGGAGTCGATGCTTGTAGAGGTTTTGAGCTCGCGGAGCTCGGTTTGCAAATGTCCTAGCAAAGGGAGGCAGCTGGTGCCCCTTTGATGGGACTAACAAGAAGAGATGGCCACGTGGGGGCCGATAATGTACCACTCACGCGGTGAGTGGGGAAGTGAGAGGTGGCTCACGCGGGAGCCAAGGAGTTGTGGCCCACGCGGTGAGCAAGAGAGGTTCCGACTTTAAAAGGAAAAGAACTAAATACGAATAAACGTGGAGATAAAGAGAGAGTAAATAGAAGACTTACTTGATGGAAGGGGCTTTCATTCAAAGAAATATGGCAAGCGACTTTCCCTTAGCTTTAGATGTCCCACCGTGGTCGCCAAAAGATGTGGACGCCGGGAAAGAGAAGGGGGGGGGGGGAGAAGAAGACGTAGATGCTCGTGGGTGTGTGTGTGCTCCCCCTTCCTTGCGGTTTTGATAGGGTGGGTTCGTGTTAATCACGCCATAAACACGGTCGTGGATGATTCCAATGAACCGGTCTATCACCCGCTTTTCTTCCTTCTTCCCTTCTCCCCACTCACCTTGATCCCCGAACTACTCAACCCTTGATGTCACTGGGGCATCGAAGGACCGGTCCGGGTCGTGGAGAGAATCGAGGGGAAAGAAGATCAGATAGCTGGTGGCATTATCAACACTAACTTAACCTACAAACCAAGAGAGAAAGGAATAGTGTGGTCGCCAGGAGCCAGAGAGGCTCCGATGATAGAAGTAAAAGAGATGAACTAGTAAAGGAAATGAGAGTGACCGGTTACCTCGATTGAACTGGGAGATTGTGGGGGTTCTATCTTCTCCTTCCTCGGCCGGCCGGGGAAGAAGAGCCTTGAAGAAACTCGCTTGCCTGAAAGAAAAATGTAAATGAAAGCACAACCATTAGAACTAAAGATGGGACAGTAACTATTCGTAAGAAAGAAGAGCAATGACAAAAGGGGTTGAACGAACCGGATTAGGACTAACTCCTAACCCCTCCCTAAGGGGGAATCTAAATGACCTAAGACTAAGATGCGTTATGCCATACTAATGCAACATGCATAATAAAACCCAAACGAACAATAAAGGAAAGGGTAAGGTAAGGAAGAAGATCGTAGGGAAGCCTGATGCTTCTGGCTTCGGAAATTGCGAGCGCTCCGGTACCGAGCCGCCAGGCGTCGCGTCGATGGAGCGCTTTAGTCCTTCTGCGACAGTCTTCAATACAATCTTCTCCCGGCTCCAATGACGAAGGATCGGATCCCTAGCCTGATTTGGAGATTCCTTGGCACTCTTTGTATGGTTTGCAATGGCTTTAATGGTATGATGGCAGGAGTCTTGAATGGTTTTTGAATGGTATTGAATGGGCGGGGTGGAAGAGGTGTAATGGAGGATGGATAGGCTTGGGGGTAGGATGGTAGACTCTAATGGGGGGTTGGGAGGTGGTGGAAGGATGTTGGGGAGGCTGAAGAAAACTCTTGGGGAGTTAAGGCTCTGGGAATCCCTCTCTCTGCTCCTTAGACTCTCTCTCTTGGGAGCTTGGAACCTCTTAAATGTGGGAGAAGGGTCTCCTTTTATAGGTGCGCAAAAGTGACCATAGCGCTCCGTCTGAGGGCGCCTGGCGTCGCGGCATGGGAGCGCCTGAAAATCCGCCGACAAGTCGGCGGATCAGCACATCCGACCATACCTGTCGCCACCTACCACCCTGCGTGTCAGGCGGCGGTTGTCAGCGGAAATCCTGGCGCTCTGACAGGGGAGCACCTACGACCTACGGCTGTCAGACTGCAAATTCGGCGCATGCGGAGCCTGTGGTGATAGTTGTCAGGCGGGAATCCAGGTGCTCCGACGGCGGAGCGCCTGGACCCTCGGTACGATTTCGACAACGCATTGCTGACCGTCTGAAAAGCCGGCTGTCACGCGCGGGATTGCAGGCACTCCGGCAGAGGAGCGCTTGTACTTTCGTACGTTTCTGAGTACGATGCCGTTCGGCCGGACAGAAGGGTAAAAGGGCGGGAAATTACAGGCGCTCTGACGTCGCGACGCTAGACGTCGCGGCGTCGGGACGCCTCTAGATTTCCCAAAATTCGGTCATTTTTATGTCAAATCGACCTCTCTGATCGGGAGAAAACAAGTGTTACCTATAGAAATGAGATTGTTCTTTCTGTAATCGGGCCAAATTCGCGTATCTACACCATCATTTGTCCAGCCACCCTATTTCAACCATGTTGCTCCCTTGGCCCAACAAGTCATGGGACAATCTTCAGAGAATTTGCCAAGTCATGCTCCTCAATTCCAGAATCACGCATCTAACCACATACCCCCCACCGGTAAACCAAGAACCTGCTCTCACCCAGGCAATCATGAATCAGCTCACCCAGATGAATGAACGTTATGAAGAGCTGAGATGTCGCCTGGACTCCAAGTCAATTCCTGAGGTCTCTATTCCTTCTTTGCCATCCCTTCACCTGCCACCTTCTAAACTACTAGTTTATCGCCTCTACAATGGTACTAGCAATCCTTTTCTCCACCTAAAAGATTTTTTCTACGAGTCCTCATTCTGAAAAAATGATCGTAGGGTTCTTGCTTTCTTGTTCTGTCGATCACTAGAAGGGTCTACATTAGAATAGGTCTACTCGCTTGACCCCTTTGAGGCAGGAGATTTTGATATTGTCAAGACCAAATTTTTGCAAAGATACAGAGATCGGGTGGCACTATCATGCTCCATTACATATTTGATTGCTGAGAAGATGAAGCCCAAAGAAGACTTTATAAGGTTTGCTGATCGCTAGAGGGGAATGACAGAGAAACTAACAGATGTTATTTCAGAAGGGGAACAAGTAAAGATGCTTATCGGTAACACTACACCTGCCTTGAGGAATGTCTTGATTATGCACCGTCCTACCACCTTGAATGAACTTTATGACAGTGCCCGATACTTGCAAGCCCACTTCAAAATGCCACTATGATAAATCCATTTGATCCCAAACCTAGGAACATCAGGAACACCCCCTCTGCACCAGCTGGGCCTACAACCGAGGGAGTTGTCAACAACGAAGCTGTAAACATTGTGGGGAACCAGGGAGGGAACCGTCAAAACCAGTTCAGAAACCCACCACAGAACCTTTCTTACCACCCTGCTCAACAACAAGTTAGGCCACAACAACCACGACAACCACAACAACCACCTCAACCTGTAGCGCAACCCCAGCAACCTCGTCAACCTACCTACAATAGGGCACCGCCACCACCCAATCAGGCACCACGAAGGGGAGGTCCTAGGAGAGAGAATTACCAACAACTCTCTTACTCCTTGGCCGACATCTTCAATGTACTCATGGCAGAGAAACAGTTGGAATTGCCCAAGGAAAGAGATGCTTGGCCAGCAAATATAGATATGTACCGATACTGTGCTTACCACCGGTATCCTGGTCACACTGTAGAAGTGTGTTTTCAATTCAAGGATTACATCCACGATCTGAACGACCAAGACAACATTGATTGGGCTCAAATGGGGAAATGCATACAGGCAATGAAGGCTAGGCAGCAACAGCGGCAGCATCCACCGGCTCAACCTCAACAACAACAACCCAACTTGGGGATTGTTTAAAATCCGCTCCCATTACATGCTCCCGCTCCAGCACCGGCACCAGCACATCCAAACCCAGGAATTGGTCTAGCACACTCCATTACCCAGGAAGTTGCCAGCCGTGCTCAAGGTTGGCAACTAGAAGACTACAATGCAACCATGCTAGTCAACCCAGCTAGGCCTCCTGCTAGGAACCCTCCTAGACAGATAATATGTGCACCTTCTACTCCATAACCACTATCAAGCTCAATAACCCAACCACTGGCCACCACTTCTTCTCGTCGACTCATCATTAGGTCAGCTCCTGCCTTGACTACACCTCCCTCAACCATTGCTACACACCGGCCCTTGCTCATCCGACCACCGCAATCATCACCAAACCTAAACCCCCAGCCTATGAGCTCTGTCACTCCAAAACCCCAACCTATCATACCACCAACCCCACAACCTATCACATTACCAACACCTTCATTAAACCCATCAACCACTCCTGCACCCCGGCCTCTTCTTATCAGGCCACCAGTATCACCATCACTACCCCCTCCAAATCCTACCCCTCTACCCACTAACCCAATCATCCTAGAACCACCAATCCTGTTGATACCATACTTGCAACTACACCACCACAGCCCACCCCAGTTAACCCATCACCTCTACCCAACCGCCAAATAGCCCCGGTGCTTCGGAGTGGGAGGATGTTCCAACGGCTCTTTCCCCAAGCCGGGACTCAACCGCAGGATCCAGTGGAGGAGGAACAAGTGGAAGAACCCTTGCCAGGCACGACTGGCGACTCCAGAAACGAGTTCCAGATTGACACCTCAAGAAAAGGTGAAAGATAGAATAGGGGAAAGAGAGTGAATCGAAAAACACTCAGAAAATGGTAAAGAGTCCTCACCTCGGTCCCACACTCACATTGATCCCCAAACTTTCATCTCACGGCGTCGCTCCAGCACTGGAGATGGTTCGGGTCATGTGGGAGGAGAGTGAGAAATGAATTGACTTAAAGCATGAATAAGAGAAGAAATGGTCACCAGGAGCTGCGGGCTCCGCTTTATGGATTTGAACAAGAGATTAAGTTAAATGACCGTGTGTACCTTAGCACGGGAAAGAGTGTGTGCGGGTTCAACCTTCTCCTTCTTCGGCCGGCCGATGAATAAGAGTCCACAACCGATGCTAGCTTGATGTATTTGTGCAACTAGAAGGCAATAAGACAAGAAAATGAGTGAAGAAGGATTAGAACTGAGTGAAGTGTAGTAACTTGTAAAAACAATAACATAAAATGGCAATTGGAAACAAACTCACCGGATTCGGGGTTAGCCCTAACCCCTTTTTTATTTTTTATGATATATGAAATGATGCAAAACTAAATAAAAATGATTATTAAATATGAACTAAATGATATGAATGAAGCGTTAGCAAAAAAAATGAATGATAAAGGCAACACAACCTAGACAAAGTGGCAACCGAGTTAGACAGATTAAATATAAATTGCGTGGCTCTGATGCAGAGACTGCAATGGACAGCACCAATGTCAGAATTAAGTTTTGTTTGTTTCAAATAAAGAGAACTTACCGAGGGTGGTTTGATATTAAGACAAGTTTTCTTGAATCCTTTCAGAAGTGGTAGGACTTTACCAGAAAGTTCTATTGTTGGAAGTGAAGATCCAGGAACCACTTGCGCGATGTTGATACAATATGTATCACAAGCACCACAGATATTGGAATTGAATGACTCTTATTTTAAATGAAAGAGAACTCACCGGGGAACAATTTCTGTGAAGGATGTACAGGCTGAATCTGCAAGTAAGTTCAGTGAAATTGATTGAGAAGACGATGGCCAAAAAGAGAAGACTTCGAATCTGTCTGTGCAGTGCCGGTTTTGAAGTCGTAACAAGCTAAGGGAATGTCTGAATTGATATATGTTTGTTTTATATGAATGATATCTTGATGAAGCACACTTCCTCTGAAGGAAGTCAGGACATAAAATGACTAGAAAGGTCTGTAGAAGCTGATGATCAGCAGTGCAGCACGTCAGAGCATAGACCGGCTTCTTCTTCACTTTGAAATGATCTCCGAGCACTGGGACGAAGAGAGAATGATTTGGGGAGGTTGGGATGAGCCTAGGGTGGTTTGAAGATGAGAATAAGAGTGCTGGAGGATGGGGATGCCCTTCTTAGGTCGTTCATATGAGTCTCCCTTTATAGGGGATGAGAAACAGGTCAAAAAATAGGAAGTTTTGATACATCCGACTTTAGGTTGGATTTCCTCCATTTAATGATGCTAATTTTCATCATGAGGCTTATGAAAACTTACCCAAATGATTGAGAGGGATTGGAAACTATGGATCACCTTCCCCATGTTCAAATATGTCTCCACTTGAAGAGGAAACAAATTTGGTCTAAAAATACCAAGTTTTGATGTATAAGACAACAAGTTAGATTGCCATCATTAGATGATACTAATTTTGACCATGAAGCTTTAAAATACTTTACCAAATGATATGTAAGAAGAAAAAGGAAAGTAAGGTCATGAATTGGTCAGAGATGTGCCTAATGGGCTGGGCTTGCATGCAATTGGGCTTGATCGGTGTTGCGTGCGGACAGAACTGCACGTCTAATTTCTAAAGGATGCTGCGGACAAATGGAAGAGAAGAATTGAATGTCGCTTGTTGATTTGAAAAGAGGACTCATAGAGGAAGATTATTGATGTTGAAGACTTCTCCATTGAACATCCACAGAATCCTGTGAAAAATTTTCAATTAGAGGATATGCCGGAAAAAACATAATCTGGCACACAACCAAGCGGCGTGACCTTGGTGTAAAGACCACCAAGAGCAACATAAAAGTTAGAATGATATATCATTTGGAAAAAATGAATTTGATTAGAGATCAACAACTCTTTTTCAAATTTCTAGTGAACTCCTTGGCTCATCCAAAAGGATCGTTCAACTTGATTTTGATGGTTTAAAAGAGATGTTGCCAATGGAATAAGAGTTTATAGGGTGTTTGGTAGCGCTTTTAATTTTAAGACAACCTCATTTTTGAAATCAAGATTACTTGACTTCTCAGTTTTATTTTTAAAATCAAAACAGTCCAATTATTTTGTGTTTGGCAAAACTGTCGCAATTTTTAAAAATTAGACAGTAGTGTTTGGTTATGAATTTAAAATCAAAAGAAATTCTATGACATACAGTACATGTCAATACAACATAATATCTCACAACCTCCATATTTTATATAATGTCAAGTAACATGTATGAAAAATGAACCATATACATCAATTTCGTCTACTAACATAATCTTCCACATATCCAATTCTATTTTATTACGTAACTCTTTGCCAAGTCTGTGTTGTTCTGATGATCTTCCAATATGATTTGCCTCGTGTCGAACTCTATCTCTTCTTCTATGATCCACCTCTCCATCTATTGTTCTGCCATAGTCCCTTTCAATTTCAACTCATGTCTCATCTTTACCACATTGAACATTTCGTATGAAATTGTGAAGCGCACATGTTGCTATAATAATCTTGTTTTGAACCTCAATGGGATACTCTAATGGCCTTAAAAATATTCAAAAATGTTATTTAAGAACGCCGAACATTCGCTCTATCACATTTCTGAGAGAAGCATGCCGTAAATTATAAAGTTTTTTGTAATCCCTTGGAGCTGAATGACTCGGACCAAACTCTTTAAGATGGTATCTCACTCCTCTATATGGCGCAAGAAAGTTAGGTGTGTTTGCATATCCAGCATCCACAAGATAATATTTACCTGATCAAAAAAATTTGAATTATGACATATTAATTAAAAACTTAATTCACATATGTTACCTTCAGGTACATAGAATCCCGAGTTCAACGCATTTTCCAGAATTGTCGCATCAGCAGTTGATCCTTCATACCCAACATGAACATAGAGAGAAGTCATATCAAACGAACATGCAGCCATCACATTTTGTGATACATGGCCCTTTCGATTGCGATAACGTATTCTATCATCTGCTGGAACTTTACCCATTATATGTGTTCCATCAATAGCTCCTATACAATCTTGAAAAAGTTGAGAAAATAAGGTAGGCATATATAAGTTATTACAGAAAATAGACATTTTTTACCTTAAAAAATCTGAAGTGCTGCCTATCAGCAATGTACTGTGGAGTCCTTAGTGAAGGTAAGGAAATCAAATCTGGTGCTAACAAATGAAGAACTTCAACAACTTGATTGAATCACCTACTTATAGTTTCCCCTGAATGCTGAAATCTTTCTTGAGCACAACGATTACTTACACCATTTGCTAATATATATAATGTTGTTAACACCATCTCTTCTATATCTAATCGTACACTTTATTTTATTGCACATAAAACCTTTATTTGATTACATAAAGTCGTAAAAGCAGCTTTGTTCATTCTACAAACCTCACAAAATCTTGTTGGAGCTCCTAAACATAGTTCTAATGTATACTCTTTCCCGCTAAGTAAAGAATCTCGCACACGTTTCTTTTTTGATGTAGAAGACTGGTATGCTTCATATACAATTGCAATCATAGTACGAAAAAATGTACGACGACAATTCATAAATATTTCTCTTCATTTTCCATTTGAACCTCCAAATTCTCATCATTTTCAAAAGTTTCCATAACACTGCAAGAAATGTAACAATCACAATGGACATATAACATAAAGTATAATTGATAAGGCTTGAACACTACAAACTTAATGAAGAACATAATCATTCATTACGTATTAACTAACATTAACATCTATAAGCTAAATGAATAAGAAACTTCTGTAAACAAAAGAAATTTCAAGTTTAAAGTAGAATCACATATACTGCAATCGACCATCATCACTTCCAAACTATTTTGCAAGTGCATATTCAACCATTCTAAACGAGTCTCCTCATCAAATTTGTGGA
This sequence comes from Cryptocoryne crispatula var. balansae, assembly GCA_036172225.1. Taxonomy (NCBI): domain Eukaryota; kingdom Viridiplantae; phylum Streptophyta; class Magnoliopsida; order Alismatales; family Araceae; genus Cryptocoryne; species Cryptocoryne crispatula. Next base: position 13,534,156 of record CM069930.1, read on the forward strand.
AAACAAGATATGCGTTCCCACTCCTAACTATGCCTGCCGCTTTTGCTTTTTCTAGTGGACTCAATTCCATCTTCATTATGATCTCCACACACTCTTGAATCATCTCAAATGATGTTGACATCGTTGACTTCTTATACTCATCGGTTGCTTTCAACATTGCTTCAACCAAATTTGTTTCTTTTTGTCTTTTCCCCTTTGACTTATCCTCAGAAGTGATTGAAGCTCTTTTGTTATCTTTTCTTGACCTTGTCGCTAACTTGAACTCTGGACTAGAGGCAGAACTACCATCTTTAGTTAGGTTCACAGCATGCTAATGATCAGGTGTGTTATATGAATAATCAACTATTGGACTTCGTTGTGGAGGAAGAGTATTTTGAGCTCGACTTCCAGAAGCCTTGGCACCTGCAATACATATTACATGTCAAAATAAACTAACACAAAATGTTGACTACGAACGATAAATATTGAAGTCAATTACCTTCAAAAATTTCATACCAATCGTTGTACAATGGAATCGTAACTCCCCTCCATGTTTTAGCTTCTGGATGTTTCTACAATATGTGTATGTACATATAAGATTTTGAACCTCAATTGAAGACATGTATAAAATGAAATAGGTCTTAAAGTCACCTGAATATAAGCATCCCATACATCATTGGTTGCTGTGAATGTATTCAAATTTGGATTGAATCCAAATCCACTCTAATTGAATAAGGTCCTTATGACAACAAAATCATTCTTCATTACTTGAACTCGTGCTTTAAGTTGTTTACTACTAACGTTAAGTCCAAAACGTTTACTGAACTTTAATCTCATGGCTTCCCATGCTTCTGGCTTCCAACTCGATGATGCTCGTTTACCATTTCGATGGTGCTCTACTAACATTTTGGTCAAAAATGCTGAGCGGGTTTGATCCCACTTTATCCTGTCACTATTTTCACTCGCTGAAGAAATTTGTGTCTCATCCATCTACGACGTTTCACATACGAACACATGTGCATAAACATATACATTACTTTTGTCACTATGATATATATTTGAAGGAAAGGTAGACATACAAAACATGGAAGAAGATATATTTCACCTTAACATACATATGCGAAAAATTTGTATATTATGTGTTTTTTTGAAAACCTAGTATTTCTTTTTCTTCTACCCATCACATACTAAATTTACTTCTACTTCTTGCCTTATCAAGGTTCATCATATTCAACCATTAATGAACTTTTGTTGTTTTTGTACATCAAGCATACGAAGATGGTCTAAGACAATCTAGCAAATGATGTCTTGACAGTTAAATATTAAGAAATATTTAATCAACAACATGCAAGCTCATTTTTTACATCTGTCTAATATATTAAGAAATATTTAATCAACAACAATCTGTCAAGACATCAGGGATACTTATTATAAAAAAAAATCAGTTCATTTTTATTTTTTATCAAGAAACGTATATCAAATACTAATAAGGAGGCTGGATACGTGAAATTCCATTATTGATTTTAGATTTTCCAAGAAAGAAAAAGAGCTGGACCGACTGCCTACAGAGCAGTCAAACGTTGACTGCGACTTCCTCCCTCACCGTCTCTCTCTCTCTCTCTCTCTCTCTGAACTGCTGGCTGGCGGAGATGGTGCGTCGGGGGGGGGTGGGGGGTTCGCGGGCGGGGGCGGTGCGCGGGGGAAGGGAGGAACGCCGCGCGCGGGGGGGTGGGGGGCCTTGCGAGTGGGGGCGATGTGCGGGGTGGGGGGGCTTCGCAGCGGGGACGGTCCGCGGGGGAGGGGAGGAACGCCGTGCGGGGGGGGGGGCTTCGTGGGCGGGGGGTGAGGGGTGCGTGGGGGGGGTTCGCAGGCGGGGACGGTGCGCAGGGGGAGGGGAGGAATTTAATAGGGAGACAATGAGGGAGGAAGGGAAACGATTAATAAGGAGGCTGGCTGGAAGAAGCCAAACACTGGCCGGCGGCCTCGGCACACCCGGCATCCCCTTCTCGTTTCGTCGTCCGCTTCTCCGCCGGCCACTTGCCTCCCCACGTCCGGCAGGAGACGAAGCTCTCCCGCTACCATCTGCAGGTGCTGCGAGGTAGCCGGCGTAGAGATCAATGGAAGTCGAGAGGAGGAGACGGAGGAGCTGGAACATGATGGTGGACAACTGCCCCGGACTCGAGCTCTCCATCTCGGACGCCCAGATCGCCGCCGCCAAGCGGGCCCGCGGCAATGTACCCTCGCTGCTGCCCACAAAATGACACCTGTGATGCCAACCAAGGTCAGAGATATGTAGACCCATCTCCTCGCGAGGACAATAGTCGAAGAGATGAAGAGTGCAGATGGAGGAGGGACAATCGACTTACCTGGTTCGCGGCTGCGTGATCTACTTCGCCGGCTGTGTGAGATGGGTTGATCGGCGCCGGGATGCTGAGACGGCGAGCAGGGGCATAGAGACGGAGCCAGGAAGACCTGCAGGTCTTCGAATGGTTCCGGGCGCGAGGGCGAGACAGAGATGGGGGTGTCGAGAGGAAGACGTGAGGGCGCCGAACGATCGGGCGCGCTTCTCTCTCGGAAACAAAACAACTCTTCCCCTGTTTTGTTTCCGAGAGAGACAGTTAGAGTAAGCAACACCATTTCGAAAAATCGAGAGCACTCTAAAAACCGTAACCAAACAGGTCTGTTACTCCATTTTTAAATTTTAGGTAAAGAAAGGGAAAAAAACGTATCCAAACACCTTATTAAGCCCCAAATAAGGCCAAATTGGCATGTCTACAGCTTGCCTCTCCTTGATGTCGGCTTTGCAAGGGAATGTTATGTAGTGAAGCGAAGTGAAATGTAGAGGAATGTAGCGAAGAAAAATGAGTTGTAATGGAATGCAATGGAGCGAAATAGCGATGGACTGAAAAGGTGGCATCAAGGTGTAGATATAGACACGCTCAACGACCAAATTCGGCAAAGAGAATCTCTCCATGTTCCTTGGATTACTGACACGTTTCACCAAGCCTTCTTACATCCGATTGGTGAAAGATGTGCCACAGGCACGAGAGAAGAATAGTCAACCCCCAACATGGTTGGGAGTCCCCGAATCATGGGTTCGTCATCAGCAAGCAACCCGATCTTTGTGGTGTTCCTGTACTGTGATAAACTAAAGTTTAAAAAGAGAATTGTTTTGTAAAATAAAAGAATACCAATCGAGCATATTTAGGCTCTCAGATTCATTTAAATCTTACAAAAGACATGATTTGATTTGGAATGGAACGATCTTGATTCTAAAAGGCAAATATTTAAGTGCAAGAATAGACCATGAGGATAATGGTGGTGCAAGAATTATGATAAAAAATGGATGCCCATGGTGAGATATAAAATGGGGACTGCCTCGGTGGGATAAGTAGCAAGAAAGTGTTGCAATGGCCACAGTGGGATAGAAATGAAAGAAGTTGAGGGACACAATGTGATTACGATAGATGATGGACACAGTGGCACGGTGGGATTAACGAACATGGTGGGATATTGAAAAAATTGAAATTGGGATAAATAATGGCATGAAGAGACCCAGTTATATTTAGAGGATGTGATTACCACAAAGGGATGCAGAGATGATAAGCAAGAATGTAATAAAACTAATGCAAAACTACATGATGCATGCTGGGCTAAAAAGTCAAAAAAATTTACTTAACAAACTAGTTGAAGATATAGATTGAACATTGGAGGTCAGGATACCTAGTCGGGAACCATCATCCCTCGATATTTAATTTTGGCTTATCCGTGAGCACAAAGAATGACCTGCCATCGTTGATTTTGATGAAGGGATCTCGGGCCCGGTCTTTTTTTTGCACTTGCGGTCTTCAACATCCATGCATAAATAAGTAGTAATGCACCAATATATGCTAAGAAGTAAAATGATAATGGTGAGTTTGCGATGTGATGGCACGCAATCTCACAAAAGAATGTGCCTTGATGAAGACACAGAGCAAAAGTTCCTCGGCAAAGTAGAGGCCGAGGTTATGATGACACCTCCTCCTAAGAATCCTTAAGGGAGGGAAATGGCAAGCATTGCCTTAGATTTTGTAAGAGGTTCCTCGGCAAAGTTGAGGCCAAGGTTATGGGGACACCTCCTCCTAAGATTCCTCAAGGGAGGGAAGTGGCGAGCATCACCTTGTTGTGAAAATTTCTCTATGTTTGTTCTTCATTCCTGAAACACTCAGAAAAGGAAGATTAAAATGACAATATGGCTTATCCCGTTGCAAGGTGTAGTCTGCCTTGACCTTTGTCAAGGGGTGATAGCCTTCTTAAGAGTGTAAAAATAGAACATAAAATATGCAATGAAAAATATTTGAAACATGAGAGACTGAAAGTAAATATGAATGTAAAGACGAAAATTCAAACCAAGCATGGTGATGAAAATTTTTGTTGGAATTTGAAAAAAAGGTTTTTTATAAAAAGATTCATTTTTGGGTATTTTTAAAAATATTCATTTTTTGGAGTTTTGAAAATATTTATTTTTTTGGGATTTTTGAAGATATTCATTTTTTGGGAATTTTGGACAATATTCTTTTTTTGAAAGTTTTGAAAATATTCAATTTTTTGGAGTTTTGAAGAAATTCAATTTTTTTAGAGTTTTTGAAAATATATATTTTTATAGGAGAGAAAAATCAGCATTGACACAAGTTCTCATCACTTGGTTGTTTTTCTAGGTTCACTGGTAGACACCATGTGCAAAAGGGGTTCCTTACCCAGAATCTTTCTGACCTTCAACCACTGATCAGCCAGAGTTTAGCTTCAATTTGGTTGGTCCACCCACACCCTGGGGGCTTAAGAATGAAGAATTGATAGAAAGTCCTTGATAGGCTTTGGAGTTGTCGAGAGGGATTTCTCTACTTGCACCCAATTGCCCATTGGGGTTCGGCCTCTTCGAGTCTTTTCTTCTTTATTGACAAACCTATTTTTGTGGCACACATTCGAACAAGTGCTTTGACCTGTGGGGTCATTGCCCATCTTTTGGCATCTTTTTCATTTTCAATTTTTTTGGGTACTCATTCAGACAAACCCATATTTGTTTAAACCTGTGGGATTCATTGCCCATCTTTTGGCACCCTTTTCTTTTGAGAAGTTGGACCTTTTGAGATGGCCTCCTACTAGGGCGACGGATGATTTCGATACTCCCCCTCTAGTACCCTTTGCCTATCTTGGACGGAACAGAAGAGAATATGGTGAGGGTTTTCCTTCCATCTCTAAGTCTTGCCTAGCTTCTCTCGGGTGTCAGGTCATCCAAATTCTGGGATCAGGACGTGTTGTGTGTGGGATGGTATCCACCCTCGACTCCTAGAGAATAACCACATTTGGACTCAAGTCATACTGATAGTTCTCTTCAATTTTGAGGTAGATTACATTCCATGGGTGAATCAATTAAAAACATGCCTTGCATTGTAAAGAATTCATTAGGATAAAACAAAAAGTAGTTATCGTCAATCATAAATTTCTCTCAAGTAAGATTTTCATGTGAGATTCAAAATCATTTCAAAAAAACATTGCCTTACGGATGACATAATGACAATGAATGCAATTTCATGTAATACCTGAGAGAAGGAGTTCATTGTTGGTGACGATGTTGCTTGTGCTTGCCTTGCCTTGCCATGCTGCTTCCACTTTTGATATGCTCCATATCACATTGGATTGAAGATTCAAAGTCATGGGATGAAGTGAAAGATGTGGGGGATCTGATTTAGCATGGCGGAACTAGGATTGATGATGTAGAAGGCAAAGATTGGGGTATCGCCCAAGAAATTTTTCTACCTTGATTTTTGTTGAAAGTAAAATTAGAAAAAGAAAGAGAATTCAAAAAGGAAAGAAACATGCTTGAAAACAAAAGTAAGTTAAAGTGGGCTCTTGGGCCCAAGAGTTGATAATGGGCTTGAAAGCCTAGAAAGGGTTGGAACCAAGGGGCACGTGGGCCCAAGAGTTGAATGCGGGCCAAAGGGCCCAGTTGATGTTGATGGGCATGAGGGCCCGATTGGAGGTGATGGGCTCGAAGGCCCGATTGGAGGTTGAGCCCGAGGGACCCAATGAAAGGAGCAGACACATGGACCCGATTTAAATGGTTGGGAGCAAGATTGTGATTTGTGATGGGTTCGCTGGCGCCATTGAAGAGTATGGGTGCGCAATCCCAAAGTTGAAGAAGTGGGGCACGGGTTCCCAATTTCGAAGAAGTATGGGCACGCGGGCCTGATTATGAAGGAATAGGGGCATGCAGGCCCGAAGTTGAAGGAGTGTGGGCATGTGTGCTCGAGGTTGATGGAAGGTGGGCACGTGGGCCCGATTTAGAAGAAATTTGGGCACATGGGCCCGGTTGTAGAAAAACATGGGCATGTGAGCCCGGTTGAGGTGAATTGCGGGCACGCGGGCCCGATTGCGGTGAATTGTGGTCACGCTGGCCTGATTTAGAAAAATTAAGAGCATGTGGGCTCGATTGGGGAGAATTGTTGGCACGTAGGCCTGATGGAAGGAAAGGGGCACGTGGGCCCGGTTGGGGAAAAAGGGCATATGGGCCCGGTTGAAGGGAAGGGGCACGTGGGCCCAGTTGATGAAGATGGGCGCATGGGCCCTGTTGAAGGAAAGGGGCGCATGGGCCCAGTTGGATAAAGGGGGCACATGGGCTTGGTTGAAGGAAAAGGGTGCATGGGCCCGGTTGGAAGAAGGGTGCACATGGGCGTGGTTGAAGGAAAGAAGTGTATGGGCCTGGTTGGATGAAGGGGGCACATTGTCCCGGTTGACGAAAAGGGGCATAAGTGCCCGAAAATGGGGCATAAGGGCCCGAAAATGGGGCATAAGAGCCCGATTGCAGAAGAGGGGCATAAGAGCCCAATCGAATGGGATAAAGTATGGGTGGTGGCTCTAAGATTGACAAATTTTGGGCCCATGGGCCCGATTGATGATTGTGAGAAGGATAAAGAAAGGGCGGTGGCCCTAAGATTGATGAATTGTGGGCCCATGGACCTGATCGTTGATTTGGAGGAGAATAAAAAAAGAGTCGTGGCCCTAAGATTGATTGATTGTGGACCCATGGGCCAGATTGTTGCTTAGGAGGAGAATGGGGTAAGGGTTGTGGCCCTATGATTGATGCTAAGGGATTTGCCTGCCTATTTGGAGGAGGTCCCAGAATCCCTTTGGTAAGGTCTATGCCCTTCTGGAGGCTCGTTGATTCATTCCCCATTTCATTGACCAATTCGGTCTCCTTACTTCCTAGTTCTGGGGTCAATTCTATCTTCCCAACTTTAAGGATCAATTCCAATGATGGAAACATTTGATATGTACTTTGTGAATTATTGCCTAGTCGTTGACAATCAATTGAATTTGTGATCCCCTCATCTAAGCTCCTTTCAATAGGCTTCTCTTCAGGTTGTTCTATGGAAGAAGGCATGTCTAGTCTAGGGGATTCCAAAAGGGTAGAAGGGTTTAGTTCAATCTCTTCTACTGGATGACTTTGATCTCGAGATATTGCGATGACATGCTTAGGGGTAGAAGTTAATTCCTCTGCCAGGGTAAGAGCACAAATGGTTGGAGTGATTAATTCCTCTACCAAGGCAAGAGCTTGAAGAGTCGAAGTGATTGAATTGTCTACCATGGTAGGAGCATGGATGATCAGAGTGACTGGTTCTTCTACCAAGGTAGGAGTATGAAGGGTTGAAATGACTAAATCATCTACTATAGTAGGAGTAGGAATGATTGGGCTGATTGGTTCCTCTGCTAGGGCAAGAGCATGAATGATAGGAGTGACTAGTTCTTCTACCAAGGCAGGAGCAATAGAAGAAACAAGGGCCTTAATTGACTTAGGGTGAACCCTATTTTGAGGGGTTGATTGAATAGCCAAGGGTTGTTCGATTGGTGTCGGCATAGAAGTCGGTTCAGGCTGAGGAGCTATTGGTGAAATTGGTTGAGGGGCCAAGGCTTGTGTGGTTGGTCGAGGAGCTATTGGTGAAGTAGAATGAGAAGTTAAGGGCTGGATGATTGGCCGAGGGGCCTTTGGAAATGTTGGTGGAGTCAAAGGCTGGGGAACCGGTTTAGGTAATAAAGAATTTGCACAATCGACAAGAGGTATTTGATTGTGCACAGTTGGTTTCGCCATCAGCACGGGTTGCATGACTGACTGAGGTTGGGGCATAATCAACTGACATCGAGGAGTCGGCCGAAGATGATGAACTGGACGAGGTTGGGGAGGGCTCTTAGGTTGGTGCATAGCATCAATGCTCCTCTCGGTCATGGGACTCAATTCATCAGAATATTGCATTAATTCCACATCTTCTCTTGCTTTTCCAATTATTGAATAGCTTGGCCCATATCAGTGCAAGAATTTGGCCTTGACAGTTTCAAAATCCCATATTTCTATTTCATTCAATGAAAAAAACTAATCTAGGAATGCACCCTCTAAAGATCTCCTAGAAAGAAAAGCAAGGGTCTTTCAATCATTCTACCATCGAGATGATTTGCTCAGAAAATCATTGACATGGGTGAAGGGATCACCTTAGCCATTGTAGTGATGGTAGGTTGGCATTTGTGATGGGGGGATGTAGATAGTATAGAGGGGAAATTCAAGGGTTTCTTGATCCCTGGCAACAGGTGGGGAGGAATTCACTAGGGGGTGTGCAGGTGGCACTTGGATGGGAGGGAGGTAGGTTGATGTGCAAGCTAAAGAATGACTCACAATGGGGTGAGTAGATGAAGTAACATGGCAGGACTGCCCAGGTGGGGTTATGGTAAGAGGTCGAACTGCTGATTGGGGAGGTGAGGCAACTTGGTTGACTTTGGTTGGACCTTGATTAGCAGGCATCTTGCCCTTCAATAGAGATTGTATGAATGACAAGGTATTGGGATCAAGATGAAAAGATAGATCCTTAAGAGCTTGTTCTATACTAAATGAAGCGGATTGATGGGCAACCCCTTGCACTTCGGGTTTCATAGCAGCATTGACATGACTCTATGGTTGGACCATGGGTTGTTGTTGAAGCTTGTAGAGACCCGGCTCATACTCTTGTTGCTTGTAGTAGTTCGACCTCCCGACGTGGCTTCCAAACCTCAACATCACAGGCATCATGTTGATCTTTCTTCAAAAATATGGTTAAAAAACAAAAAGCAAGTGGAGCACACAATTGAAGATTTTTTTTTGTTATGTTTTTTTTTGAATTTTTTGGTTTCAATTTTATTGTTGGCAAACAAGTTGTACACAAAATTAAAGAGATTTTTTTGTTTTAGGTATTTTGAAAGAAGGAATTTTTATTGTTTTTAATTTTGGTAAGCAAGTAAGTTATGCAAGCAAATTTTTAAATGACTACTCGACAATTTTTGTGTTCAAACCTTAAATTAGATAGATTGTTAGCAATTGTTATCTCAAGTAGGTATAGTTCTTATTGCTTCAATCTTCAAGACCTAAGGTTGTCACTCAGTCACCACGAGTAGGTACTTCGGTTCTTCGGGTTTTGGGAAAGTGGTACAACCGGCCCAATCGTGCCGGGAGGAATACTCCATGGATGGGTACTTACGGAGGTCTTGATGGAAACAACAAAATAAACTAGGAAGGAATATCCCAGAAGAGAGGTTAGAATCCACCAAGAGAGTGTTTGGAGGGTGAGGGTGTGTTGGGAGAGAGAGCTCCCGCCTCGAATGCCCTACGGATCAAAATAAGTATGGTACCCGATGCAAAAGCTAATTCAAAAATGAAAAAATGGAGGGTAGGAGGAGAAGAAGCAATCAATATGCAAACATGAAATGAATGAAAGCTATTAAATAAATCAAGCAAGTGAATGCAAGCAAGACAAGCAATGAAAAAGTAAAACAAGTAACTAGCAACTAAAAGGTGGTTCGCGCATGAACCGGCTGGTGATAGAATGTCCAAGTGGGGACAAATCTATAATGAAGGTAAAAAAATGGTCCATGTGGGGGACCGACTTGAAAATAAAGTGGCTTATGTGGGAGCCGGATTTTGGAAGGGTAGGTGGTTCACGCGGGAACCGGTTTTTTTGGAGAAAAAGGGGTGGTTCACGCAAGAACTGGTTTGTTTGATTAGAAAAAGGAAAGGAGGGCCACTTGGGGCCAATTTAAAATGGTGCAAAGGAGTGGTCCACGCGGGGACTGATATGAAAGAGGATTGGTTCACGCGGGAACCGGTTTGGAAAAGGGGGTTGGTTTAAGTGGGAACTGGTTTTTATGAAGAAAAGGTGGTTCACGTGGGAACTGGTGTAAAAGGTGACAAAATGAAAAGAGGGCAACGTGGGACCAATCTGAAGGTGCTGTAAAGAGGTGGTCCACGTGGGGACCGATTTGAAAGTAAGTTGGTTCACGCGGGAACCAGTTTGCAAAAGAAAGGTGGTTCACGCGGGAATCAGTTTATAAGAAGAAAAGTGGTTCACGCAGAAATTGGGCTGAAATTAAAGACAAGAAAATCAAGTCCAAATGGAGGACAATCTTAAAGGAAGAGTAAACAGCAACTTTGAAAGTAAATTGACATGGAAAGGGCAAAGGACGAGCTAATTCACATGGGAACCAAATCGGAAAACAACTAGTTGCACGATTCGATCAAGCTAGCACGGTTGAAGACATTGGTTGTCCCACCGTGGTCGCCAAAAAGCTTCGACTCCATAAACGGATTCTAGATCGGCACCTCAAGAAAAGGTGAAAGATAGAATAGGAGAAAGGGAGTGAATCGGAAAACACTCAAAAAATGGTAAAGAGTCCTCACCTCGGTCCCACACTCACATTGATCCCCGAACTTTCATCTCACGGCGTCGCTCGAGCACCGGAGACAATTCGGGTCATGTGGGAGGAGAGTGAGAAATGAATTGACTAAAAGCATGAATAAGAGAAGAAATGGTCGCCAGGAGCCGCGGGCTCCGTTTTATGGATTTGAACAAGAGATTAAGTTAGATTATCATGTGTACCTTAGCGTGGGAAAGAGTGTGTGCGGGTTCAACCTTCTCCTTCTTCGGCCGGCTGATGAAGAAGAGTCCACAACCGATGCTAGCTTGATGTATTTGCTCAACTAGAAGACAATAAGACAAGAAAACAAGTGAAGAAGGATTAGAACTGAGTGAAGTGTAGTAACTTGTAAAAACAATAACATATAATGGCAATTGGAAACAAACTCACCAGATTCGGGGTTAGCCCTAACCATTTTTTTTGGTTTTTTTATGATGTATGAAATGATGCAACACTAAATAAAAATGATTCTTAAATATGAACTAAATGATATGAATGAAGAGTTAGCAAAAAAATATGAATGATTAAAGGCAACACAACCTAGACAACGTGGCAACCGGGTTGGACAGATTAAATGTAAACTGCATGGCTCTGATGCAAAGACTGCAACGGACAGCACCAATGTCAAAATTAACTTTCTTTTGTTTAAAAATAAATAGGACTTACCGAGGGTGGTTTGATATTAAGACAAGTTTTCTTGAATTCTTTCAAAAGAGATAGGAATTTACTTGAAAGTTCTGTTGTTGGAAGTAAAGATCCGGGAACCACCAGCGCGATATTGATACAGGATGTACCACAAGCATCACAAATATTGGAATTAAATTATTCTTATTTTAAATTAAATATAACTCACCAAGGAACAATTTCTATGAAGTATGTACAGGCTGAATCTACAAGTAAGTTCAGTGAAATTGATTGAGAAGACGGTGGCCAAAAAGAGGAGACTTTGGATCTGTCTGTGCAGCTCCAGGGTTGAAGTCGTAACAAGCCAAGGGAATGTCATAATTGATCTTCGTTTATTATATATGAAAGATATATTGATGAATCACACTTCTTCTAAAATAAGTCAGGCCGAAAAATGACTAGAAAGATCTGTAGAAGCTGATGATCAGCAATGCAGCACGTCAGAGCATAGACCGACTTCTTCTTCACTTTGGGATGATCTCTGAGCACTGGGACGAAGAGAGAACGATTTAGGGAGGTTGGGATGAGCCTAGGGTGTTTTGCAAATAAGAATAAGAGTGTTGGAGGATGGGGATGCCCTTCTTAGTCGTTCATATGAGTCTTCCTTTATAGAGGATGAGAAACATGTCAAAAAATAGCAAGTTTTGATACATCCGACCTTAGGTTGGATTTTCTCGATTTAATGATGCTAATTTTTATCATGAGGCTTCTAAAAACTTACCCAAATGATTGAGAGGGATTAGAAACCGTGGATCACCTTCCTCATTTTCAAAATATGTCTCCACTTGAAGAGGAAACAAATCTGGTCTAAAAATAGCAAGTTTTGACGTATAAGACAACAAGTTGGATTGCCCTAATTAGATGATGCTAGTTTCGACCATGAAGCTTTCAGATACTTTAACAAGTGATATGTAGCAAGAAAAAGGAAGGTAAGGTTGTGAATTGGTCAGAGATGTGCCTAATGGGCTGGGCTTGCATGCAATTGGGCTTGATCAGTGCTGCATGCGGACAGAATTGCGCGTCTTATTGCTAAAAGACGCTGCGGACAAATGGGAGATCAGAATTGAATTCCATTTGTTGCATTTTAAAGAGGACTCATAGTTATGTTGAAGACTTCTCCATTGGACATCCACAGAATCTTGTGAAAAAATTTCAAGTAGAGGATATGCCGGGAAAAGCATAATCTCGCACACAACCAAGCGGCGCGACCTTGCTGCAAAAACCACCAAAAGCAACATAAAAGTTAGAATGGGCTATCATTTGGGAAAAATGAATTTTATTAGAGATCAACAACTCTTTCTCAGATTTATAGTGAACTCCTTGGCTCATCCAAAAGGATCGTTCAACCTGATTTTGATGGCCTAAAAGAGATATTGCCAATGGAATAAGAGTTTAAGTCCCAAATAAGGCCAAATTGGCGTGTCTACAACGGCCTATGATTTTTTGAAATATTTGGATAAAACACTAGCCAGTATCTCCATACTTGAGCTGATCAAAAGATCAAAGGTGCACCAAGAGATTTTACAACAATATTTGCAAAGGGTCATGGTGAATGAAGATCTCCCACCTGAGAAGATCCCGACAGTGTTAGCCCCTAGAAGTGAGCACCCAACACTCACTTTCTCTCAGGAGGAATTAGCAGATCCAGAGGTCAGGAGATATGCTTTGAATGTGGCTGTGATTATTTGCAGTTGTGCGGCATTTCTGAACAAGAAATCAAGCCATCTTGTGCCATGGTGACAGTCTATGACAACTCCAAGAAGTCTGCGCATGGGGTGGTCACTCTAGAGGTTAAACTTGGACCATGTGTGGTCACAACTGACTTTCATGTTTTGGAATTGGATCCAACTTTTCGGGCTATACTTGGGAGGCCATACTTGGAGGCAATAGGAGTTGTGGCTTCAACAAACCATCAATGTATAAAGTTTCTCTTTAAAGGACAAGTGGTCAAAGTGACTAGCATGCCTATAAGGGACGAGATGAATGATGCTACTTTTACATCACCCCTAGGTTTATCAATACAACCCCAGATCTCAGTAGGAGAATTTCTAGAAGTTAGATGCATGACCGCCTCTTTACCAAACACACTGGGAGGGCGGATGATGATAAAATTGGGCTATCAACCTGGAAAAGGTTTGGGAAAGGATCTTCAAGGGATCACTCAACCGATCCAATCTATGAAAAGGCCACGTAGGCAGGGGTTGGGATACGAAGAGGATTCCATCCCAAGGAGGGTCTTCCAACCAGGATATGCCATGAGACTCCATACATTCTTTATCAAAGGGGAGACCATGATGATGGCTGAAGATGACAAGAGTTCCATGATAGCTGTCAAGAGAAGAAAGGCTCCAGATGAAGAAGAAGACTTGGAAGACTTGTGCTTATCTTTGACTCGTTTGTTCTCAAGTGGGGAAGAGCACCAAGAACCACTCAAGGGTAGACCAATCTTGGATTCATCCTTTTAAGAAACCTTGCAACCAAGTCAAAACCATTCCACGAGGCCCAAATACAACAATCCCATGTTTGAACCTCGTACCATTGTTTCTAGATCTTTTGGATGGGCTTCCGAGCCCACTTACCCACTTTGGGCCCATGTGCCCTCTTCAACCTTCTATTCTCATTGGGCCTGCTTGCCCATTTACTTCCCTTATTAACTTCAGAACTAAGGGTTCTTTCCAGCATGGGCTCACATGCCCATCCATTTCTAAAATCGGATCCACGTACCCACTTACTTTTTTCATCAGTTTTAGGCCCATGTGCCCATTTTCTGTTACCATTGGACCCACAAACCCTTTTTTCCCTTTATTCTTAAGTTAATTCCATCAGTTTCTAGCAAATCTCGAGTCATTCCGACTCATTCTATCTTTTTACTTGAAAATCCCCAAAAAATGTCTTCTCTAAAACTCACTTTTCCATCGAGGAGACGTCTCTACTCATCCCAGAGGGTGCTCCCAATCAGGGATCCCTCTCTTTTGAATCATTGATCGATTTACTCGATCCTACCTCCATTGTAAATACCACCTTTCCAGCTTTATCTTCAGTAGGTCAGATTAGGTTAGGTAATAGAAAAGTCAGGGATAAACGAGTTCCAAGTTGGTATCTATAACAATTGGCACATAAATGCATAGAGTGTGCAAGGCTGCCAAACATTTTAGAGAATACCATCCAGCTAGATGAAATCCAATATGAGGATGAGCATAACATAGATCATACTTTGGGAGTATATGAGATGGTATCATAAAAGGATCTTGAATCTGAGGATGAAATCGAGGACTTGGCTGATGCATATGCATCTCGACTTAGAAGATTTGAGGAACCATCAGACACAGGGAATGAACCAACCAAAGAACTAAATTTAGGAAACCTGGAAGATCCTAAGACTATCCTCATCAATGCAAACCTCACTCCCTCAGAAGAACAACGTTTGATCAAAGTTTTGGAATAATATAAGGACACGTTCACATGGACATATGAAGACATGTCGAGATTAGATAATTCATTGGTTGAACATAGATTAACCTTGAAACCTGGAACTACCCCAGTTAAACAAAAGCTTAGGAGATTCCACCCTGATATTGCACTCAAAATGAAAGAAGAGGTCAACAAACTACACCAAGCAAAATTTATTAAAGTCATCCTATATCTGCAATGGGTGGCTAACATAGTCCCTGTTATGAAGAAGGATGGATGGCTTCGGATCTACATAGATTTTAGGGACTTGAACCGAGTGTGTCCTAAGGATGATTTTTCTTTGCCTCATATCGATGTTTTAGTTGATAACACAGCTGGATTTGAAATACTTTCATTCATAGATGGTTATTTGGGATACAATCAGATCTGGTTAGCTGAGGAGGACCAAGAGAAGACCTCATTCACTACACCTTGGTGAACATATTGCTATGTTGTCATGCCCTTTGGGTTAAAGAATGCTGGTGTCACATATCAGAGGGCTATGATGGCTATCTTTCACAACATGATGCACACATTTGTAGAGGTGTATGTGGATGATTTGGTTATCAAGTCCAAGAGTAGGGAAGATCATTCTGAAGTACTAAGTTTTGCAACGAGCTAGAGAATATAAGCTGAAAATGAACCCTAAGAAGTGTACATTTGGAGTTTCATCAAGAAAGCTACTAGGTTTCATAGTAAACAAAAGGGGCATAGAGATCAATGCAAGCAAGGCCAAAGCAATCATTAGTATGCCTCTCCCAAAGAATATGAAAGAGCTTCGAGGATTGATTGGGAGGCTACAATTTATCCACCGGTTTATCTCATAACACTTCCAAAGGTGTAAGCTTTCCTATGAGTTAACCAAGGCGAGGACCGAGTTTAAATGGGATTCGAAGTGCCAGGTGGCATTTGATGGGTTGAAAACATACCTAGCAAGTCCCCCTATACTTAGACCACCAATTCCCGATAAGCCCTTGGTCCTCTACATTTCGGTTCTTGAGAACTCTCTTGGGGCAGTCCTTACACAAGTTGATGAAGAAGGGAAAGAACGAGCTACTTACTACTTGTCCAAGACGTTTGATGCTTGTGAGCTGAAGTATACTGTGATAGAAAAGACCTGTGCTGCTTTTGTTTGGGTGGTTTAAAAACTCAAGCACTATTTTCTTGCTCACAAAGTCAAGCTCATTGCTCGTATCAATCGTATCAAGTTTCTATTAGAGAAGACAATTTTGACTAATCGGTTAGGGCGATGGTAGAGCTTCTTGTCCTAATTTGATATCACCTATGTTCCACAGAAGGCAATCAAGGGCAATGCTATTGCTGAACACGTTGCCCATTATCCCATACCCGTCTTTGACCTAGTCCGGTCAAAGTTCCCGGATGATGAACTAATGTCAGTCCGATCTTCCAATCTTTGGACATTATATTTTGGCAGGGCTCTAAACTCTCATAGTAGAGGGATAGGTATTGTCCTTCTGTCACTTGAAGGTGTCACCATTCCACAGGCTTTTCAGCTTGACTTTCTAGCAACCAACAACATAGCTGAGTAGGAAGCCTTGCTGGCCGGGCTGGAAGCTGCTCATTTCCATGGTGCCACCGAACTGAGGGTGATAGGTGATAGTCAATTGATCCTATGCCAAGTCCTATCCAAATACCGAACTTCCCATCCAAACCTCAAACCCTACCAGGAGCTCACCACCTGCTACATTAAGCTATTCTTCAAACTCACCTTTGTCCATGTCCCCCGTTCTCAGAATATTCTCTCCAATGCCTTAACTTCATTAGCTTCATCTCCACCCATCCCGCTAGGCAGGCAAGTGCGGACTATCCACATCTGTAAGAGGTCAATTCCAGCAATTGAGGATGGACATTTTTTGAAGATTAAGGAGAGGTTCGACAGAAAAGAATACTTGGAACACAAAGAAGAAATCTCCTTAATTGAGTTGGAAGAATTAGAAGAAGGTGAGAGACTTTGGTATGATGAGATTGCGAGATATTGCCAAGATCAGTCATATCCGCTTGGATCAACCACCAAGGAAAAGAAGACAATCAGAAGAGTATCCCAGAGGTATACAATCTTAGGAGGAGTGGTTTATAAGAGAAGCCTAAGTGGAATCTTACTCAGGTGTCTTGATGAAGAAGAAGCCGAGTTGGTGCTGAAGGAAGCACATTCTGGAGTTTGTGGTGGTCAAGTGAATGCCCAAGCCCTTGCTAAGAAAATCATCTGACAATGGTATTATTGGCCAACTCTAGAAAAAGACTGCTCCATCTTTATCTAGCACTATCATTCATGCCAACTCCATGTCGACAAGATTCATTCTCCCGCATCTTCCCTTCATCCAATTCATGTCCCATGGCCTTTCGCCATGTGGGCTTTTGATATCATTGACCCCTTGAGTAACCTCAACTCCGAAATGCGCTCAAAATCATTTATTCTGATGGCAACGGAGTACTTCACAAAGTGGGCTGAAGCAGAAGCTTTCGTGGAGATTAAAGCATCAATCGTTTGCTCCTTCATCAAACTCAACATCATTGCAAGGTTTGAGATCCCCAGCAACATCGTCACTGATAATGGGCCACAATTTCTCTCTCAAGATCTGTGTGATCTTTGCAACAAGTATCGCATTTCATTGCATCATTCATCACCATACTATCCTCAAGGCAATGGTCAAACAGAAGCCACCAACAAAACCTTAATCAAAATCATCAACAAATCTTGTAAGTCTAAAAAGTTTGCCGACTGGCCTGATAAGTTTGTATATGCTCTACGGGCTTATCGTACTTCTGTAAGAACTCCCACTGGACAAACCCCGTATGCTTTGGCATATGGGATGGAAGTAGTGGTCCCCTACGAAATATTACTTTCATCTCTTCGAGTTCAACTCGACAGGGATATTCCTGTTGATGAGAGCCGAGAATCTCTCCTTACACAGCTTGAACTCTTGGATGAAAGAAGACTAGCCGCCGCCAAGCATGCCCAGACTTATCAGAACAGACTTAAAAGGTTTTATCAAAAGTGGGTGGTCGAGAGAAAATTCGAGATCGGTGAGATGGTCATTAAAAGAATTTTCGTTAAGCTGAGGGGTCCTCGCTCAAAATTGCAACCTAACTGGGAAGGACCTTTTGTAATCACTAAAAAGTATCCAGGCAATGCATATGAGTTAACTAATGCAAATGGAGAAAAATTGAATCATCCTTAGAATGGAGTTTACCTCAAAATGTATTTTCCATAAAAATGGAGAAACCACTAGTATAATCTCAAGTCATTGATCCTAAGCTATTCGTGAGAAGTCAAGGGTAGGTACCATTCTACACACACAACACCTCCCAATCCTAGAATTCAGACAACTTGTCACTTGTGAAAGGCAACGCAGAAATCTAGAAATGGAAGGAGTACCCCAACCATATTCTCTTCTACTCGGTCCAAGATAGGGAGAGAAGATTAGAGAGGGGTTAGTATCGAAAACACTCACCACCCTAGTAGGAGGCTGTCTCGGAGGGTGCAAAAGGGTGCCAAAAGATGGGCAATGAACCCCTCAGGTTAGAAAAGAAAAATAATCAACCTATCTGAATGAGTACCTAGAATAATAGTCAAGGCAAAAGGCACTAAAAGATAGGCAATGTCCGCACGGGTCAAAAAAAACCTGTCTAAATATGTGCCACATAGAAAAGAGCAAAAAATAGGAAAGATCCAAAGAGGCCGAACCCCAACGGGCAATTTGAGTGAGAGTAGAGAAATCCCTCTCAACATCTCCAAACCCTATCAAGGACTTTCTCTATACTCTTCATCCTTAAACCCCCTCGGTAGGGTAAACTGACTGAATCCAGGTGGAATCCAAGCCGATTAAAGGAAGAAGGTTAGAAAGATTCTAGGTAGGGAACTTTATTTTTACACATGGAATCTACCACTTGAGTCTTGACAAACTTCAAAGATCGATGAACTGTCTCAAATACTAGTATTTTCTCCACCAAATTTTTTTTGAATATTTCAAACAAAAAACCAAAAAGTTTGAATTTTCCAAAAAACAAAAAAATACATATTTTAAAAATCCAAAAAATTGAAATTTCCAAAAATTCAAAAAAAGTTGTATATTTTAAAAATATAAAAAAATGAATATTTTGAAAATCCAAAAAAAAAATGGTTTTTTTCAAGAAAACCCCAAAAAACAACATCTCTTTTAGCTCAGTCATGATCATTGCCTTAGTTGCATCCATGTTTATGTTTCTATCATGCATATTTCTATTTCTACATTGCATGTTCATTTTTTACTCTAATTACCTTGTTAAGAAGGCTCTTCCCTTTGACCTAAGTCAAAGTTGACCGTAATAGGCAAAGGGAAGAGTCGTGGTGAAGATTTAATCCCCTTTTTATCAAGTGTCTTAGGGATTTCAATGTAAAAGGAGAAGATTCACACTACAACAGGTAAGTTCTCCAACCCTTACCTTCATTTCATTTAAGTCATTTATTTTATTCCACCTTGTTAAGAAGGCTCCTCCATTTGACTCAAAATCAAGACAAATGATATACAGGCAAAGGGATGAGTTATGATGAAAATTTAATCATCTTTGTTAAGTTTTTTCAGGAGCTGAAAAAGCGAAAGAGAACGGCCATCAAGTACATTTTTTTGTAAAAAAAAATTACCTCAGGGCGCATGTGCCCTCATCTGGGGGCACATGGCCAGGTGCCTCACCCCAGGGCGCATTGGCACATGCCCCCGATCGGGGGCATATAGACAAAAAATTTCAAAAAATTCAAAAAAATCTTAAAAAATCAGAAATTGTCTAGAATGTTGAAAATGACATTTTTTTGCTAAAGTAACCATCATCAAAAATATTGTTTTGACCTCCAAATGATGGTTCTAATAGTAAAAACTTCAGTTGTCCATTTCAGGAACAATATGCTTCATATGACAATTTTGTCTGTTGGGTACTAACTAGAAATTTGCAGGCAACCTTTTAAGTCCCAACAGGTGAATTGGTGAGATCAGTGTTCTCGAAGGAACGTCATGCCAACCCTGTGGTAAAAAGAGAGGAAGCACCACCCAGCTGAACATTATCATGGTGTTGTATTCCGTCAAAAGGCAAGACTAGGATGGACCAGAGATGCCGATGAATCAGGCAGTCGATGCAAGTTGATAAACCATGCCTGAAAACCTTACTCAATTTCACATCAATCTCACATCATCACCATCATTCCATTTTGCACTTTACATCACTCCTACCATTTGTCATTTAGTTATGTTAGGTTCATTTGATATGTATTATATACATTGATGTTGAAGACCTTGAGCGTGAAGATGACTGGGCCCGAGATCCCCTTCAACAAAATCTACGATGGCTTGGTCATTTCTTCACACTCACGGATAAGCCAAAATTGAACATTGGAGAGACGATAGTTCCTAATCAGGTGTCTTGACCTCCAATAGACAATCTATATTTTCAACTATTTTCTACATAATTTTCTATGTTTTACATATCCATCTCTTTTCATTTTTTTATCTTTTATTTTATCTTACCGTGTCTTTTATTTTATCCCACCGTGTCATGTTTGTCATGCCATTGTTTTTTCTTTTCCATCATCCTATGTTAGTCCCACCATCATCTTTCAATCCCACTATGACTTAAGTATGTTTTGCCATTTTCCGAATATTCGATTTTCTGCCAGAGCATGATTCATGATTTTACGATACCCGAGCAATTTTGTTATGTATAAATGAACTCTTTCAGAATTTGAGGTTATTCCACTCGGAATTAAGCTGAGTATTTTGGTGAAATTTGAATGAACTTGAGATTCCAAATATGATGGATTGGTATTCTTTTCATTTTAAAATTAATTTCTCTTTTAAACTTTAACCCATCACAGTACAAGAACACCGTAAAGTTCAGGTTGCTGGCTGATGATGAACCTACGAATTTGAGGACTCCTCACCACGCTGAGGGTTGGCTACATCCTTGACTCTTTTATCCTTTTATTTTTCATCTCTCATGCCAATGGCATGTCTTTTACCAATCAATTATATGAGGTTTTGATGGAACAAGAAAGCCATCTAGAATACTTAGTGAGATTCATTTTGCTGGATCGGGTAGATAAGCGTATTTATATCTACATCTTGATGTCACCTTTTCAATCCATCACCATTCCATTCTGCTACATTCATCTACACACACTTGCATTTCATTACAGTTCACTCCGAATCACTCTGCTTCATTACATGGCATTCCCTTACAAAGCCGACATCAAGGTGAGGCAAGTTGTAGACACACCAAATTTGCCTAATTCAGAGCACAAAACTCATGTTTTATAGGGTAATGTGTGTGATTAATCTTAGAATGATGACGGGTCCTTTTAAAGTTCATTTGGAGCTTCGCCGAACGAAATCGGATATTTTCTGAAGTTTTTCGCACAAAGTCGTAATTTCTAAGTGAAAGTCACATGTAAATCGTGTAAACACGAAAATTGGCTGAATGACCAATGCCTAATGATCATGCATTGAAGGTTATGGTCAGATTCACACTCTGGACAAGTTTTGTCTCATGCCATGTCATTCTGGTTGGCAGTCGGAGTCATTCTGACCAGTATCGAATCTTTTGTTCACTGTCCTAACTTCTGGAAAAAAATTTTGAAGTTTTGGATGGTTTTATGGTTGATCTGTTGCCTTAAAAAGCTTCTTCAGCCTGTTATCTTTCCAACACAACAAACAACGCCGAATTCCAAGTTCGGGAGTGTCCGCAATGGCTTCCGGAAGAAAGACGCATAAACACAGTCCCATGCGCCCTGGTCCCTGGGCACATGTGCCCTGGACCCAGGGCACGTGGCCATGCACCCTGCCCCTGAGGCACGTGGCCATGTGCCCCCGATCGAGGGTACGAGGTAACTAGTTTTCAATCGAGACTCTACCACTAAATGGATCGGATCAAACTTTTCGGCCTGATCGGACCGAATTTGTAGGGTGGATAGGATGCGCCCCTCTAAGGGGCGTATGTGCCCAGCACCAGGGCGCAAGGTGCCCTATTTTTTAGCTTGGATCGCGACGTTTTTATCCTATAAATTAAGATCAATTTCGGTCGTTCCAGAGGCTGGTTTACAACCCCCCAGGCATATCAAGACGTCCAAGATCTCTCCTGCATCGATTTTATGATTTTTAGAGAGAGAATTTTGAGTTTTTAGAGAGAAGAAATTCGGTTTAGGAGAGAGAAAAATTGGTCTGCAGGTGATATGCTAGGTCCCTCTTCTTTAGCTTCTACAGTAGCGTGTGGATGTCTTCTGCTCAAGCTCTCAACATCAAAGTTCTTTCTCTCCGAGTCTTCTTCAGTTTGCAATCAAAGACACCTGATTCTGAGTTCGGGGCTAGTCATGACGAGTGCAGAAACAAAGTCGCGCCTGGTAGATCTTGGACCGTTGTTTGACTTTTTCGACAACCCAGATTTGGACATATCTCTCTCTATTCTTATCAGAATCCTTATGTTCTTCTTCCTATCTCTTTGTTTTGTGATTCTCCATCCTCCTATCATTTTTTTACATTTTTTGCATTATTTTTAGTCTATTAATTCGAAAATAAAAAAGAGGGGTTAGAGATAAGCCGAATCCGGTCAGTTTCTAGTCAGTTGTGTGTTTCATGTCATTTTCCTTACATATACTCCACTTTGTCTAGTTCTAATTATCTTTTCATCTAGTTGTTTATCTAGTTGCACAGGAAATCAAGCACCCACATGTTGAGGACTCTTCTTCATCGGCCGGCCGAAGAAGGAGAAGCTTTGACCCGCACTCTTCACGCTAAGGTACACACGGTCATCTTTATTTCATAAATCGGAACTCACGGTTCCTGGCGACCACATGTCTTAATTTTCTACTTCTCACCCTCCTCCCACATGACCCAAACCGTCTCTTTGGTGATCGAGCGACGCCAAGGGATGAAAGTTCGGGGATCAATGTGAAAGTGAGACTGAGGTGAGAGTTGCTTTCTGTGTTTTCTTCCTTTCTTTCTCATTCCCTCTTGAGGTGAAGATCTAGATTCACATACTTCTCTGAAAAGGAGAGGCGCGTCGAATTTTCAGAGTTGACAACGGATATTGAATTACTAAGGCGTTAGTAGCAGTTCAACCTTTTTCGGTAGCGAGTTCATGACTTTCAAATTATGTTATTGAACCATTGTTGAACCGCTACCGAAAAAGACTGAACTTCTACTACTGACGTTTTACTAATTTACTACCCGAGTAGCTTAACTAAAATATTTAATTTAAATTATTTTATTTATATTAAAAATATCAGATATTACATCATAACTTATGAATTTGACCATCACCTTTAGGTTGTGTTGGGTTGTTGCACTGAAGAGACTGAGTTTTGCAAAAGATCTACATCTTGTGAAGTATTCATCATTCTCCCTCTTCTAACAAGAATTTATAATGCCACACATGACTGTAAAAAGATAATTATATCATGCTACATATTCTGATAATTAAAATTTGTTTCAACATCACAACCAACCAAACAAGCTTTTAATACTCGTTTGGCATCATAAAATTTTAGAAATAAACTTGATTTATCTCCTAAACTTTAGAGATAAATCAGATTTATCTCCAAATTATCCTCATACCAAACAACACTTTCGGGTCTGTTTGGTATCAGAATAATTTGGAGATAAACTTGGTTTAGGGTTTAGGGTTTAGGGTTTATGGTTTATCTCCAAATTTTAGGGGATAAATCAAGGTTATCCCCAAAATATTTTAATACCAAACAGGTCCTTAAAGTAATCGGATTTGACTGGGATTAATTTAATTTGACTAACCAGGATTAGTGAAAACTGACCCCTCTATTCTAGAAACATAAAAAGTTAAGAATAACAAATCAAAATTTTCTATTATTTATTTTATCCCTATAAACATTTGAAAACAGAGTTAAAGTCCTAAGTAAGGTCGTGCTTATTTTGACTCGTCAGACAAGTTAAAAATTCTAATTTCATATCTAATATCTTATCGTTTTGCTTAAATCTATAAATATCTTGATATCTTGATATGTGATAACATGTGCATAATTTGATTAAAAGCTGTATATATTAGCTTATTCAATTTTTAGGTACAACATATAAGTTACTTCTAACATCGACATAGAGATTGACTTTGAAAATTAAAAGGTTAAAATGTGTAATTTATTTGTAAGGTGTTTATTAAAGAATCAAGATCAATCAAATACAATCTTCGTTTTGATCTAAAATCTTCGCGAGGAAGAATATGAAAGATGATTTCTTGAATATTTATATATTACTAAATTTAATATTTAGCTAAAGTTGTGTTATATGTATACCTTGAGAGGTTCGTCTAGTTAAAAATAAAAATAATTTAATTTTAGATGAAATTTTAAAATATAAGAGACATTTAAGGGTTAAATATGACACATAATCAAACCTCCGACAGAATCAGTGGTGCGAGTCATCAAGAACAGCGTAATACAAAATTTTCAAATATTTATATACTTCAGAATAACATGTCTTTAATTTTTGCAGATTTAAATGTACCGAATAGAATATAGAAATACAGAGTGTACTCGTTGATTTCGTTCCCACGCCTCAGCCGTCTGCGCAAAAAGGAAAAAAAAAAAAATCATCCCACCCACTAGAGATGTCAAACGGGTCACATACGGATTAAATAATTATATTTTCCGTATCCTCGTCATATTGTGTATTTATATATTATTCGTTGACCATAGGGAAAATAGAGAATAGATATATTTACAAATGGTATCATGGTATTTGCTTAACGATTCTTTACGATTAATTGGTTAACGGACAGTTACAGATACAATATGTAAAGAATACGAGAGAGAAATAATTTAACGAAATTGTAAAGATATATCTAACATATGAGAAAATTCGAGTGCGAGATGTGTGATGATATCTATTTGTATATTATGTTGTTGTTAACTATTGGACAGGTGATTTTGTGAAAAAGAATTATCATCGTATATATGTGTGAATTGTGCTATTGAGATGTTTGAACAAAATTTATTTAGTGTCAAAATTAGAGAGATGAACAAATTAAGAGTTTGAGATAATAAGATTTCTACGATGAAATATGTACATGTTTAAATATTCTAAAATATAAGATGTTAAATTATATATTAATTAATAAATAATAATTTTTAGATTCGATTTATAATATATGTGTGATCATATTTATTAAGATAGCGAATAATTTTATTTTTTAACTACCCGTTAAATTAAACAATAACTTCGATAATCAGATACCGTCCACCTCGCGCCTATGGACCAACCGGCGGCGCTGCCCGGGCTCCGGTGGGTCATACATTTCCTTCCTTGGCTTGGAGCACACGCAAGCCCCCGGCTTCCGGAGACTCACGGGTTCTTGGCATCACCGGGCCTAAATATCCGAAATACCCTTTCATGTTATCATCTGCTGCTCCAGTCACGCAATTTGAAGCGGCCCCCTGGTGCTCTGTCCGCTTGTGCTCTGTCCAACGACCTCCCGTAAAAGTACAGTCAATGCTTCACACTGGAGGGAAGGAGCAGCGAAAGGCAGCCACGTGGCAAGGATCATCACCGTCGATCAAGTGAACTCCGTTTGATGCCGAGTGATGGATGGACTTCGAGAGACTGTTTAGTATATGGATATCAAAATTTAGAAGATAAATTAAATTTATTTTTAAAAATTTTTGATACCAAACAGCACCGAATGAACAGTGTGACCGCACCGTTCCCTATCATGTTTTCTCTCGGTCGACGCGAAGTTCTTTTAACCCTCGTCTGAAAGCGCGGACGAAGCGACGTCTGGAAGGACGCGAGCCGACTGCAGTCACCGTGAACCCTTTTCCCAATTTCTTAATTTCTTTTATCCTACAAGAGTAGATCACCTCAATCTCTGAATAGAAAGAGAAGTCTCAATTTTCAATCAAAAATAATTATATATCTCCGTCATTTAAGTGACGGTTTAAGAATCGATTCGATTAGATGAATTATCACTAAAAAAGATTAAATCGTTATCGACACCTTACTAATTCGTTACCGATGGACAGTGAGTACAAAGACGTCGGTATCAATTCATTCTTTTTCGACAGTGAGTTGAAGATTTTCAAGTTATGTTACTGAATCACTGTTAAACTGTTACCGAAAAGGACTGAACTACTATCAACGTCTTACTAACTCGTTACTGACGAGTGATGAGTTACAAAGACGTCAGTAGTGATTCAACTCTTTTTATTAACGATTTATCGAATTGATTTTTGAACCGTCACTTAAATGATGAAGACATGTAAATATTTTTATTGAGATTTATGGGATGTTTGGTTGCATGATAATTGAGGTTTTTATTTTAATTTTTAAAAATTGTAAGAAAACTTGTTAAAAGAGGTGTTTGACAACCATGATAATTTTATGTTTTGAAAGTGATTTTCTTCTTAAACAAAAAAAAGATGGTCTCGCCTCTTTCTTTTTTCTTGTGGTCCCCCCACTTTATTTGGTCATGTGCGGTGGTTACTCTTTTTGTAATCACATCCCTCCAAACATGATAATTTTACGTCATGAGTTGGTTTAATTTTTATTTTAATATAATTTTTTATCATAAAAATGTACAAAAAATTATCATTCAACCAAACACCCCGTTAGAATTCTCTCTGCGCCCGAAGATCGAGATGATTCGCTCTCCGCTGTAAGTGGCGTGCGGACGTCGCGTCCGTCATCTCTGTTTGCCGGTTCGATCCGCAGTCTGAACTCCATCGGTGACTGCACCGCGCGAGAGGATCGCATTTCCCGTTTCTGGTCCTCCGAGAAAGGAGAAATTGGCATGGTATAAGTCCGTGTCTCGGGCTACTTGCCGCGACTCCGGTGGAGGGCCGAGAGCATGGCCAACGGTGGAATGAGCTTGGCTGCCATGGCGGTGGCGACCATACTGGCGGTGGCACTGGCACTGCAGGGTGCCAGAGCACAGACAGGAGCTCCGGCATGCGCGCAGAAGCTGGTTGATTGTGCGTCCGACATAGGGAAGACGACGACCCCGTCGAGTGAGTGCTGCAAGGCGATCAAGGATTCAGTGGCGACAGAATTGCCCTGTCTATGCGCGCTCCTCAAAGATGCACAACTTCTCCAGGCCTTCAAGGTCAACGTCAGCCAAGCGCTTGAGCTCCCTAAGCGCTGCAGCGTCTCCTCTGATAGCAGCATCTGCGACACAGGTGACAAATGCGAAACCTCAAAATAGGATCGGGTACCTTGGCGTTGTTTTTCCTCCTGAGTTATTACTTGCTAGTAACGACTATGCTCGGATCGGTTCGGATCTCCCGGATTTGTCAACTTCGCCGTAGAGAACCGTTTCTCGTGTTTCTGGTTCATGCCAATGCTATTTGATATAGCGTCTTCACTTGAATCTTGGGTGGCGATCTATTTCTCTTCTTGATTGTTTGCCCGGCCGGATTGTATACAGCTTCGAAAATGCTTTATCGCCGTCTTCCGGTGTCCCCATCATGATCCTTGATTATAGCATTTCCACAGCGTCGGCAAATGCGTTATCGCACTCTTTCGCTATCCCTACGAAGATCTCGTTCTTGCGGTTTTGTTTCGCTCAATCTTCCTCCTCCGTTTTCTCCCGAATTAACATATGCTTCCTTTGCTTGTGAACAGCCGTAGGGGCTCCGTCTGCGCCTCCAGGTAAATTAAAAATCCTCTCCCCGCTTGTCAATAATTCGTTATTTCTCCGTGTTTATAGCTGTCAGGATCTAATCGAATGATTCACGGGGTTAATCTAAACGAACTGGAAAAAAATAAAGGAATTGGCCAATTAATGCGTGTCGCATCCCACGTGCTTGTCGGCACAGACCACCTCCCTGTGGTCCAGACATTCAATTTCGCTTGGCTGTTTACTATTGATGGGCAGTAAATTTGTTGGGTGTGGAACTGTTTTGCTCTTCATGGGTATTTAATGATAATTTTGAACTAGCATGTTTTTCCGGTTGTTTTGTCGGCTTTTGTTCTTACATTGATGATTGATTTACTTGAGCTACCGTGTCATTTTCTTCTATTTTTCTGCGTTGAACCGAATCGAACTCTTTAACAGTAATCAGTCCGGTTCAGGATAAAAAACCGAACAACCAAAATCAAAACATCTTATCAGTTTAGTTTATCGTCTGTCAGGTTTCAAGAACAACCTAATCTTGATTATTGCCTTGCTCGTTGCTGGTTTTAAGTTTGAGAAACGAAATCTTTAAAACAGATTTGTAAATAATTCATTTTGTAGGATATGAGGACATCACTGAGAACGGATGAATTAGATTACTCTTTATTTGGAATGGTAGTAAGAGTGGCAAATTCTTTTGGTCCATTAAGAAATCAAGCGTGGTTTCTTCCTAATATTTCCCAAATAGGACCAGGCATGGAAGTTTAATGCTGACATCTACTAAACCTTGTGATCGGTAGACCGATGTCGAAATCTTCGCCCGTTCATTTCGCCTTGTTGTTTATTGCTTCTTGCTTGTTCCGCCGTACTAAGAAATGTGTTGAAATTTGTTGTTACCTGAATTCTGATGTATGCCTGAATACTGTTTGTAGCGCCTCGCTCGGTCGCTCCTCTTTGATGCTTCAACTTATTCACTGTTGTGCGGCTTCTTCTTATTCACTGTTGTGCGGCTTCTTTCCTTTTTGAAGCGCTTCAACCTTATTCTCTCTCTCTCTCTCTCTCTCTCTCTCTCTCTCTCTTGCGGCGCACAGGAGAAGCAGGTCGATGGAACTGCCCATTACCTTGTTGTCCTTGTTATATTGTGTCTTTCACTTTATACTGATTTTGTGAGAAGTAACTACAGCGATATTTTAAAGCATTAATATTATGAAGTAATACTGGATATAGCCGCCTATTTTAAAGCATTAATATTGCCGAAAAACCATTTATTGCTTTGTTTCTCATCTCTTCTTTTTGTCTACCCAAATATTAAAAGGCTCGCGTGAAATCTTTTCCGATTTCACCATGTGTGTGTGCTGTGTGTGTTAGATCTCATCAGAGACATTAATATTTCATTTTTACCTTGCGTGGATTCTTTGCAGCCACTCCGGGTAAGGACAGAAACGCAGCAGCGGTGGTCCGCATGGGAGCTTCGTCGGCCGTAGCTGTCATCACTTGGGCCTTCTGGTGGTCTGTCGTGGCATGAAAGTAGCCTTCCGTCCGGCGAACGTATCGATTTTCTCTGGTCGTTATCCCTCTTCCTCCATTCCATTGTCATTGACCTCTGGTTGATGTAGCGGACTTGAACGCCCTCGTCTTGTGAGGCTTGGATACCCTTGTATTCTTTAGGCCTCGTGTTGTTCGTTATTACGAGGTAGCGGTGGCAATGGGTCGGGTCGGGTTGTCCTGCCGGTAATTTACGGATTAAACAGGTCAGGTGTCGCCGTAGGACGACAAAATTTTGGAGCCAAGGATCTTGAACGGGTTGTAATTAAGTCAAAACAGGTTAAACTGGGTATGTTAATTTTTATAATATAATTAGTTTAAAATTTTATTTTTTATTTATTGGAAATATTTTAATTTAATTTATTATTAATCTTGTAATATTAGTTTGACCGATAAAGTTGAGTCCGATCATTAGTATAATGCAAGTCAAGTCGGATGGGTATGTTATAATTTGAATCAGGCCTTCACTTGATGCACACCTTTCACTCATGCGGTAGGGTTGTCTGTGTGGTGTGTAGAGGTGTAAAGAACTAATATATCCGATAAGGAATTCAAAATTCAGCTCGATAAAATTTTAATCTGACTTGTTTATCATGTTAAATGATCAAATTTGAACAAAATAGAATGTACTTATTAAACGAGTCAAGTCTAAATAAATTTTTTTACTTGATTGGATAAGTTAGCAAGTAACTTATGGGGTGTTTGGTTGCATGATAATTTTTTGTACACTTTCATGATAAAAAATTATATTAAAATAAAAAATGAACTAACTCGTGACATAAAATTATCATGTTTGGAGGGATTTGAATACAAAAAGGAGTAACTATCACACATGACCAAACAAAGTGGGAGACCACAAGAAAAAAGAAAGAGGTGAAACCCTCTTTTTTTGTTTAAGAAGAAAATCACTTTTAAAATATAAAATTGTCATGATAACCAAACACCTCTTTTAACAAGTTTTCTTACAATTTTTAAAAATTAAAACAAAAATCTTCATTATCATGCAACCAAACACCCCATTAGATTAAATATTATATTAAATTTTTATTTTTACAAATTAAAGTATAAATATTAATAAAATATTTATTATATTGATTTTAAATTTTTTAATATAAAATTAAAATTCAAATGTGAATTGAATTTTAGTTTAATTATTATTTAAGTTTAAATTTGATTTGACTCGATTAATAAATAAAATAAACTCAAAAAAATCTAACATATTTGTTGAAACTTTGAGTTCTAATTTCAACTAACATAAAATAAACAAGATAAACTTGAACATTATATTACTCTTACTTCTTTCATAGGGTGTTTGGATACGTTTTTTTCTCTTTCTTTTATCTAAAATTTAAAAATGGAGTAACAGACCTGTTTGGTTATGGTTTTTAGAGTCCTCCCGATTTTTAGAAACGGTGTTGTTTCCTCTAACTGTCTTTCTCGGAAACAAAACAGGGGAAGACTTGTTTTGTTTTCGAGAGAGAAGCGCACCCGACGTTCGGCGCCCGCACACCTTCCTCTTGACACCCCCGTCTCCGTCTCGCCCGCGCACGGAACCATTCGAAGACCTACAGCTCTTGTTGGTGCCGTCTCGACGCCCCTGCTCGCTGGCCTCCTCCATCTGCACTCTTCTGTGCACTGGCCTCCCTTCCTCCTGCGCACTGCCCCGTCCCCCGCGGCGCAGGCCCTACCCCCGGCGCTCCCCCCGCCCGCGAAGCCCCTCACCCCGGCGCGGCGGGCCTCCCCTCCTCCTGTGCACTGCCCCCTCCCCCGCGGTGGGCCTCACTTCCTCCTGCGCACTGCCTCCTCCCCCGCGGCGCAGGCCCTCCCCCGGCGCTCCCCCCGCCCGCGAAGCCCCTCCCCCGGCACGGCGCTACCCCCGCGGCGCTCCCCCGCCCGCGAAGCCTCCCCTCCTCCTGCGCACCGCCCCCCAAAGCCCCCCCCCTCGCGGCTGGCCTCCCCCTCCTCCTGCGCACCGTCCCTGCAAGCGAAGCCCCCCCCGCCAGTCAGAGATAGAGAGAGCGTAGCTGGAAATAACAGGAAGGAGCGTAGCTGGAAAGCCGACGTTCCGCCGTCCGGCACGCCGCCGCCGCCTGCCAAAACCAGGCTGGCGAAGCAAACGAGAGTGGGCGCGGCGCTGGCTCTCCTCGCCCTCAAATGGCGGGGCCAGCGGCCTTCCGCTGTTCTCTCCCGACGGCTTCTTATAAGGCGGCGTCCCCCCCCCCCTCCTCGTCGCCGACGCCCGCCGTCGACTTGCCCGCCCCCCGCCCCTTCGCCTCCGCCTGTTCTCTCTCTTCCTCGCTCTGTCGAGGGGGGGAGGAAGAAGGGGGGAGAGAGAGAGCCGCACTCGATCGTCGTCGGTCGGGCGGTCTGTGGACGTCCGGGGAGGGGCGGAGAGATGGCGGGGAAGAGGGCTTCGTTCGGTTTGATGGCGACCGCGGTGCTCGTCTTCGAAGCCTTCCCCTGCGCACCGTCCCTGCTCGCGAGCCCCCCCCCCCCCCCGCACAGTCTCCGCCAGCCAGCAGTTCAGAGATAGAGAGAGAGACGGTGAGAGAGGAAGGGAGACGATGGCACCGTCCCTGCTCGCGAGCCCCCCCCTCTCCCCCGCGCACAGTCTCTGCTAGCCAGCAGTTCAGAGATAGAGAGAGAGACGGTGAGAGAGGAAGGGCGATGGCAGCTCATTTAACAGGGCAGTGGGCCACTCAAAGTCATAACCAAATATTACTGTCTAATTTTTAAAAATTATGACAGTTTTGTCAAACAAAAAATAATTAGACTGTTTTACTTTTAAAAATAAAACTGATAAGTCAAATAATCTTGATTTCAAAAATGAAGTTATCTTAAAATTAAAAATATTACCAAACACCCCATCAGTCTTTGCATCCCCGGACAACCTGCTATAGTCGTCTGGACAACCTGCTATTTATGGAGGTCGGTTGACTCGGTTCGACGCCGCATCCGGCATTGACATCAGCAAGACGAGCCAGCGGACTTCAGGCTGGCAGACGTTAATGCCGGCGGCTGACTGGCAGGCGGCTGACTGGCGGGCGGCTGCCAGCTAGAGTCTGGAGATAACGACGGAGCCCAGCCTCGCGGTCAAGTAGGCAACGCACCGACCTTCCTCCGCATGGGCATTTATTTGAGGGTTCTTTTTAAAATAACGTAGCTTTTATTAAAATTATAGGTATATCAGGGAAGGAGAATAGTCAGATTTCGATGTGAAAGATAAAAGTTGACCCATGTTTGGTACGAGGATAACTTGAGATAAACCCATGGTATGAGAATAACTTGGATAAGTTAGATTTATTCCCAAAAATTAAGACCCGTTTGGTATCATAAAATTTTAAAAATAAATTTAATTTATCTCTTAAAATTTGGAGATAAATCAATTTTATCTTCAAGTTATTCTCATACTAAATTACACTTAAGACCTGTTTGATATCAAAAATTTTTAGAGATAAACTTGATTTATTTCTTAAATTTTGAAGATAAATTAAATTTATCTCTGAGTTATTCCGATACCAAACAGCACCGGAGATAAATCTGATTTATCCTCAAAATATTTTGGTGCCAAATAGGCCCAGAGAGTTTCATTTGAACATTTATGTTAGAGTGTCAATTGAGTCTAACCAGCCCATCTCAAAATAAGATGTGAGTTCGCTTCTTCGGACCTTGAACGTTACTTAGAGCTCACGAAAACAGTCCATGTATACGTTTGGTTGGAGCTGAAACCCGCCTGACATAATTGATTAGTGTACGATATTTAAAAAATATATTAATTTTAAATCTGATATTTTTAAATAAGATAATATTAAAATTAAAATTGATATAGCAGAAATAAAATTATGCATATTACGTATTTAAGTATGGTGTGTGATGAGAAAAAGTAAATTTTATAAAATATTTTTTAGTTACATATTTTAAGTTATATTAAAAAATAGATGTTGAAGTAAAAAAAAATTTTAACACTCATAAATAGTAATAATATTATGAGATAAAATTTTACAAGTTTCTACAACCTAAAAATAAATATTTTTTAATTTTTAATAAAAAATTGGTGAATTTATTTCAAATTGACCAGGATTGACAAATTCGATCAATTTGCATCGAACAAAATATATCTAATTAGTAATTTTTAATATTAAAATTTTAAATAATAAAAAATTAAAAATTTATTATAAATATGGCTTTTAATCAAAAATTGTATCTATATTTCTACATTATATCGTACATATTAAAAACTAGTTCAATTAAATAAATTTATTATATATTTTAGCTAACTATAATTATATTATTTCAAATATTTTTAAGCCTTTAGTTTTTATATAATACAAACGAATAGTTAAACTTAAAGTATATTTTTTACATAATAATTTAAAATACATCAACTTTTAGCTAAATTTGATTAAGGGTTGTATACGTATTGTAACTGATTACCGGTTAGAATTTATTTAAATACATACACAATTAGTATTAAATAAAATAACTTGCATAAATAGATAGATTAATTATTCGATGGCTTTAATTTATATTTCTTAATATTGTTAATTGGTTAAACAAGGACATAATTTTGAATATATTAACGTGCCAGTGTGCCACCAAACGAATGAGGAGGGCACAATCCACCTCAACAAAATATCTTTAATAGAAAGGCACAAAAAAAACCGGTTGACAATGGGCTCGCGGCTGTTTAATAAGCTTTGTGAGGTATGAACTCGTAGTAGGCCACTAATGATGTCACGGGCTCGGTTGAGTTTGGGCCGGGTCAGCCCGAGCCGGCCCAGTTGACACTTTTACATTCATGTCTTGATTTATAAGTTGGTGTAATATATTTCAACTTTATTCTATCATTCACAAAGATCAAGTTCAATATTTCATCTTTTAAAGTGATACTTTAAAATTAAAATTATTTAATCTAAACTTATGTTGTATTTTAATATCTTTCTTCGGTAAGTCAAAGTGGTTTTGTCCAAGTTTAAAAGTCAGTGTTTATAGTACCAACTTTATTTAAAGTCAATGTAAAAAGATCAACCTTTATGGGGTGTTTGGTTGCATGATAATGAAAGTTTTTGTTTTAATTTTTAAAAATTGTAAGAAAACTTGTTAAAAGAGGTGTTTGGTAACCATGACAATTTTATGTTTTAAAAGTGATTTTCTTCTTAAACAAAAAAAGAGGCTCTCACCTCCTTTTTTTTTCTTGTGGTCCCCCACTTTGTTTGGTCATGTGTGGTAGTTACTCTTTTTTGTAATCACATCCCTCCAAACATGATAATTTTATGACATGAGTTGGTTCACTTTTTATTTTAATACAATTTTTTATCATGAAAGTGTACAAAAAATTATCATGCAACCAAACACCCTATTAATTGACATTAGACAATAATAATTTTTGTAATAAATTAGTTGTAAAGTTGAACTCATCAAGTTCAACTTTTTGTCTCTGACTTTAAGCCAAACTGTTATTTGCTTTTTTGTACCAAGCTATTCTTAATTTTTTAATAAAATATTTTTATTTAGAAAAACTCATATTTGAGTCTGTCGTTGGGCATCTTTGGTAGGACTACAAAAGAGTCAGATAAAACAGTTATCTTATTTTTTAATCATAAAAATTAAATAAATATAATTATATTAAACTTATTATATTTTAAAATGAATTTATTATACTTTAAATTTTAATAAATTTTAAATACTTTATTTCTATTTTTTTGAAATATAGTAAATAAGTTTTATTTTATTATTATGCTATATGAAATACATTTAAAAAATATTTAATATGTTTGTTTTTTATAACATAATTTTATTTATTATTTATTATGATTCTATTTTATATACATTAATTTGTAATGAAAATAGGATGACTAGCTGTGAAATTAACCGTTTCCTATTCCGATTTTAAAAATTTATAAAAAAATTTTATTCTGATTTAGATAATTTGTAGGATATAAAAATACTTTTAAGATATATATTTATGCCCTGTTTGGTTAGAGTTTCATTTTTGATACTATATCAATTTTGATATTAATAGTTTAAAATGTTGGAGTATCAATATCAAAAGTAATACAAGTTAACACTTGTATTATGTAATATACTTTGTTTGCACTATAAATTTTAAAATTGATACAATTAACCAAACATCTCTTAATAGCTCTTATCAATATCAATTTTAAAATTGATAATGATAGAGGTACTTAATAGTGTTACCAAACAGGGCGTTTAAATTTACCTAAGGGCAATAATAAATGAGCTAAGTCCATTTTTTTATTGAACCCACGGACGAATGTGTCAATTAGTTTGCATGGGTGTCGGTCATAGGGCACTTTGCCTACGATTAGTGACTAGGGTGCAAACATAAAACCGAATCTGATAATTTGATAAAAATTGACATATCCTAATGGCCTGTTTGGTTAGAGTATCAAAATTGATACTCAATTTTGATATTGATATTTTATGGCCCGTTTGGTTATAGTTTCAAATTTGATACCATATTAATATTGATATTGATATTTTTAAAGATTAGAGCATCAATATCAAAATTGATACAAGTTGACACTTGTATTACATAACGTGCTTTGTTTCCACTATCAATTTCAAAATTGATACTATTAACCAAACACCTCTTAGTGATTGCTATGAATATCAATTTTAAAATCGATAGTGATAGAGATGTCTAATAGTGTTACCAAACAGAGCCTTAGATGAATGAATTATCAATATCAAAAGTAACAGTATCAAAATTTCATAGGTGTTTGGTAACACTATGTTAATATTAAAATTGATATTAGATATTTGATAACACTATATCAATATCAAGATCAATATTAGATGTTTGATTGGTTATAGAATCAAAACTTAATATTACATTCATATCAAAGTATATTATTAAAAATATAAAATATTAGTGATATCTACAAAATTATAAAATGTGTTTATAAAATGCAATTCAATGAAATGAAATTTAGCTATCCAGATATTTTGTGAAACATAATATTTGTTGATCTAGAATTTGACAATCACATAATGGAAATGGCCGTTTGACATGAAATTTTTCATTAACAATATGCAATTGCAATCTAAATTGCTAGTTGGTACCAATCTAGATTGTCTGATTCCAATCAGAACCTATTATGAATACCATGGAAATAATAAAAATTGTGCAAAATGAACCTTGGCCTAACTTTAAAAGTAGGATGACTGTTGTAACCTCTTTCTATTATTGCAATTCTATAGTATCTCTCATCTATGAACAACAATCAATGCAAGATAGGGTTGAACAACAATCAACCAAAGAATTACATGCCTATCAATTACTCCATGAAAAAAGCAAACAACCAATAGATGTTAAGATGTAGAATAAGCCCAATATGCTTACACTTACAAAAGGGATATCCTGTGATTGCGCTCTTTCAAAATGGAACAAAGGAAAGCTAAAAAGCATAGGTATTCAAATACATGTGTTCTAGTAATTCTTGTAAGGATCCTAATCCAACCTTCCCCATTCAAAAGTCATGATACATATACCTTGACAAAGATTAAAAGCGATGTGAAAAAAACTTAAAGAAGATCTTCTATGTTACGACTTAGAAAAATACAACACAACCACAACTACCAACGGAAAACACACAACGTCGTGATAGTGAGAGAAATCCATCACTTGGATTTCATAACCTAACCAAGCATGTAATAACACCAAAACCATGTCCACACCTAGATTCATAAGATCTCAATATAACCTGAACAATTAATAATCAAGCACTAATCCAAGTTCATTCACAAGTTCTATCTCTAAAGAAAAGAAAACAAGTAGATATAGTTCAACTACATAACAACCCACAAGACCACAATAAGCAACCTAATAAAAGAAAAAGATCTCTATGCCCCAACTCCAGGGAATTCTAGTTCTTCCACGGGCTCCTTCTGATCCTCCAAGCCAAGCTCTTGATCTTCAATACCTACTAAAAAAATTATCCCACAATAGGGTGAGTCCGAAGACTCCGTAGGATTTACACCCATTTCCTGCCAATCGAATAACTAACATATATTCATGCAATGATAAATAACATATCTAAATTGAGATGTAGTACAAAGCTAATAAATGTCTTCTATATTTATCTATAACCCATGACAAACCATGATTATCTTAAAGGAAAATATTATGCCAATGCTATACAATTCTAGACCAATGCACACATGACCATACAAACTAGACAAATATCATCTAAATGACCTCAAGACTTAATTTAACATGACCAAACTAACATAGGATAGATCTGATTTTTCTAACCTAACATGAATTAACATCTATACATGACATTCAAATAACACAAATTCATATTCTTTTCAAACACATAGTCAAATAGCAACGAATTGGTCGTTTTGCTCTTCACATCACATGAACAAATTGTATTCACCAGCTCTAACATATATATAGCAATAACATATACTAAGCTAGCCCAAAGTGCACCTAGGCAGTGGTGATACTATGAAAAAAACTACGGTAATCTGGGATCTATGGGAGGGCCGGATTCATCTAAGTTACCCGCTGCTCACGGACAATTGACTAAAAATTGACTGGTGAAGCCTTCGTAACATGCCATAACAAGAATTTGTAACAAGTTTCAAATCATGACACACCTGATGCACACAAGAGATAAATATGACATTCTAGTGTCTTTCATGCAAAACAACATATTTTATCATAAACTAAACAAGACTTGTACTAACCGACTTGATTGACATATTCTAACTCAAACATATGCCAAACTTGACCATATGAACATAACCGCATCATGCATGACATAACACATAATCTAAAACTAAACTAAACAAAATTTACATGATCTACACACATACAAGGACAAGCCGAACTAGACATGCTTGATTACATATATTAAACAATTAACCTAAATCAAGTTTGTCATAACTAAACAAATTAAGGTTTGATGTCAACAACCATAATCTAACCTAATCATGTGTTCATAAAGTGTAAATTTGATGCTCTATGATTTTTCCAAGTCTACACATAATTATACTTCAATTTTAGGTCCAATCTAGCATATAATCACATACATAATTAACATAAGGTCAAATCTCATGAAAAATATTTCTACCCATCCAGAATCATGATAAACATGTTTCATAATATACGAAATATCAATTTTAGGTTTATGGGTTCAAAGATTTTTGAGAAAAATCACTAATCTTAAGTCCAAGTCTAAACTAATCAAATTAAGGTCCATAAGTTTAATCATGCATATTTTCTCTTTAAAATGGGATTAAATAAATAGACGAGTTTGAGAAACCTACCTGGAAGCTTTTGTGAATTTTTCATTTTATGGATTTTTTGCTAATATTCTAGGTTTTAACTCTAACTTCTGGAATTAATAAACAAATAAATCCAAATTGCTGAACCGGGCAACTCAAACTAGTTGGACTAGGGCGGCTTGGTAGCGTTGGGCTGGCGGTCGAAGAGGCAGACCAGGGTGGTGAGTCGGGCCCCACTGAGCGCACTTGCTTGCACAGCAACGCTTGCGACAGGGGACGGCATGGCGGTGCTCATCGACAACGGGGGCGGCGATGTCTGGGGGGCTGCAGCAGTGGATGATGAGGGAGACGCTACCCACAATGGCAATGGCGAGGAGAAAAAAGGCCAGCGATGGCATCATTTTCGGCGAAAAAGGGCTCGATGAAGGCAACAATTGACGGCGACGGTGAGTGGTAGCAGCCACAGCAGGGGGGCTGGACAACAACGGTGAAGGGGAGAAGGAAGGAAAGACTGGAGATTGGCGATGATAGAAATATTGGGCTGCTAGGTTTCGGCAGCACCAGAGACAGTGGCGATGGCGATGGCAATGGCGACCGGCAATGCCAATTCAACAACGAGAAGGAATGAAAGAGGAGGGCGTCATCATGGCTGGAAGAGAGAGAGAGAGAGAGAGAGAGAGAGAGAGAGAGAGAGACCAAGGCAGGGACATATCGATCGAGGGGGGTGGCTGTGAAACTAAGAGGGAGATGGCAGCGAGAGTCCGGGTGGGATGGGGAGACAAGAAAGAGAGAAAGAAACTATTTTCAATTTTTGTTTTTTTTTCAACTGGATATTACATCCTTCCCCCCTCAAAATAAATTTTGATCTCGAAATTTTAAATTACTTACCAAAAAGTTCGGGGTGAGACCGCTTCATATCCCCCTCGATCTCCCAAGTAGACTCTTCGGACGTGTGATGCTTCTAGAACACCTTGACCATAGGAATTGTCTTCTTCCTTAGCTGCTTTACCATGTGATCTATGATCCGAATAGGCCTCTCTTCAAAACTCAAATTAGGTTGCACCTCAACCTCAGAGAAATAAATAACATGAGTAGGATTTGAAACATACTTCCTCAGCAATGATACATGAAAAACTTGGTGCACTCTACACATAGCAGGTGGTAAAGACAATTTGTAAGCAACTTCTCCAATCTTCTTCTCTATCTGAAATGGCCCAATGTATCTCGGATTCAGCTTACCACGGCGACCAAATAGGATGACTCTCTTAGTGGGGGAGACCTTTAGGAACACATGTTCTCCTTTCTCAAATTGAATATCACGCTGCTTTAAATCTGCATAGCTTTTTTGATAGCTCTAAGTTGTAAGTAACTTTTGCCTAATAACCTGGATCTTCTCATTAATGTCATGCACCCAATCTGGCCCAATAAGACTTCTCTCTCCAACCTCTTCCCAACAAAGAGGTGACCTACAAGGCCTACCATACAGAGCTTCAAATGGTGCCATCCCAATGCTAGAGTGATAACTATTATTGTGTAAGCAAACTCAACCAAGGGTAACTATAGATCCCAGCTTTCCCACCACTCAAGTGCTCTAGCTCTCAACATATCCTCTAAGGTTTGGATCATCCTCTTTGACTGACCATCTGTCTGAGGGTGGTTTGCTGAGCTAAACTTGCGTAGAGAACCCAAAGCTTCTTGCAGTCCCTTCCAAACTCTTCCAGTAAATCGAGGATCTCTATCTGAAACAATAGTAACTAGAACACCATGATACTTAACCACACCATCAAAGTACAACCTAACCAAGCTATCAGTGGGTTGAGCTTCTTTAATCAGCATAAAATGAACTGATTTAGTAAGCTGATCAACCACAACCCAAATAGCATCAAACTACTTCTTGGTTCTAGGCAACCTTATGACAAAGTCCATAGAAATGTGCTCCCACTTCCATGATGGAATCTCTAATGGTTGCAAGGGTCCTCCTGGTTTCTGGTGCTCAGCCTTCACCTGTTGGCAAACAAGACTGTAGACATGCCAAATTGGCCTGATTCGGAGCCCTAGACTCTTATTCCATAGGCGATATCTTTTATTTGATCATTATCTGATTCGGATTACCTCGAGGAGATGAGCTAAGGACGCTGGTGGAGCCCCTCGCAAGTTGAGAATGGACTGATGATTTCCGGAATAATGCCGTAACCTTCAGGCGAGAACCACGCGTGAACCGTGAAAACACGAAGTCTGCTCGATGATCGACCTTGAATGGTCCATGCTTGAACATCTCGGGAGTCCCGCGCATGTTCCGTAACATTCAGGGTTTCCGAGAAGCCATTTCGATAGTCGTCGGTCAATGACGGCTTTCGTTATGGCTTTTTCAATCTGTACTGACACGGCTATCCTGGACCACGTGTTAGGCCTTTCCGGTCATCACCGGGTCTTTTCGAGTCATCTGGGTCAATCCTAGCCGTATATTTCATGAACCAGGGCCATACGGCCATCTCGGTCGATTTTAGGGTTTTTCCGCTTTTTCGAGTTTCAGTTCACGTCTACCGGGTTAATCTCAGATTTTTCAATGACTTCGGATTTTACAATCATACCGGACTTGTTCGGTCATCATTTTAAGTCATCCCAAGTTGACCCGAGATTCTTCGACCAGAACCGTGCCCTTCCGGATCTCCGCCACAGTTTTCGACTTTTCGCGAAAGGGTAAACCGGTAGAAATCCCCGTGCGAACATCTCGGGAGTCATGCTGGTTGGTTTACCGACTTGAGGAGGTGCGTCTTAAGGTCCTCTTTCCAACGCAACAAACAGGAACCAAATCGGACATCCCGTTTGCAAGATACGGCTCGCGGAACATGCGCGCAGGAGAGAGAGTGTACCGTGCCGCCGCTCCCCTTGAAAGGGGAGGGCGCGCCCTACACGCCCTCAACCCGGGGGTGCGCCCCGCACGCCCTCAAACTGGGGGCACGCCCTGCACGCCCCCGCTTCCTTTGAAACGTAGGGGCGCGGTCAGTTTCCAAAAATCAGAAATTCCCCCGGTTTACACCTTCTAAACCGGATTTTTGGAAGGTTACCATCGATGATTTTCGAGTATTTGTACCGCGCCCCCTGTTCGGGGGCGCGTTACCATTGTCAAGTCAATTTTTAGCAATTTCCAGAAGATTCCATCGATTTTTAGCAGTGAGACGCGTAACGCGCCCCCGCTTCCTTTGAAACAGGGGGGCGCACAGACCGCGCCCCCGGGTTGAGGGCACGCCCTGCACTCCCCTGGTTTTAGGGTGTGCCCTGCGCACCCTCGTCTCCTTTGAAATATGAGGGCGCGGTCGGTCCAGTTTCCATTTTTTGCCCCGGTTTCCATCCTCTATAAATTGAGGGCCATTCTCAACGACCCAAGGTTAATCCCCCGTGCCTAGCTTGTCCTGAGGTCGTCCAAGCTCTCTCCCAAGGCTGTCCCGACGCTCAAAGCCGATCCAACGTCAAGAGATCGATCCCGAAGTGAAGGAGAAGGCTCAATCCGGGCGTTTTGCATCAACCGACTTCATCAACTTCTGCAGAAAATCTGGGACTCCTGCTACAAAAGTCTTCAACAGAGGACTTGTTTCTCTCTTCGTCCTCTTTCATCTGCAACTGACGGCACTCGATTCCAACTTTCCATTTGTTTGTGTTGATTGCTGCACTGAGGGCCGCATCCAGGTTCTGTTTTCCACATCCGTCAACTTTCAGAATTTTTACAGGCTTCTACATATAGATTCCAGAGAAGTCATCAACAGAAGATCTCTTCCTCTCCAAGTTATCCATCCATAGAAACAAACAGCATCGATTCTGACATCGGGGTCATCCGTAACATTTTCTGCACCAAAGTCACACCAGAAGAGTGCAAAGCTACCCGAACTGGCCTTCTTCAACCAACTTGGCTTCAACTTAAGCCACACACTTCATAAGTCCTTCTTAACTCGTTTCATTCAGTTTATTTACTGTCTTAGAACATATTTTACTTTATTTGCATCATTTTTACATAATTAAAAAAACACAAAAAAGGGGTTAGGGCTCGCCCCAATCCGGTGAGTTCTATTCTAATTGCTTCTTTCTTCCATCTCCTCTCCTATAGTTTCTACACTTCCCATAGTTCTAATCGGCTTCTTTCACTTGGTTTATTGTTCTAGTTGCACAGGTTGATCAAGCTAGCATCAGTTGGACTCTTCTTCATCGGCCGGCTGAAGAAGAAGAAGGTTGAACCCATATCACAATCTCCCACGCTAAGGTACACACGGTCAAATCAACTCGATCTTGTTTTTATTTCATAAAGCAGAGCCCGCGGCTCCTTGCGACCACCTTTT
Organism: Cryptocoryne crispatula var. balansae; assembly: GCA_036172225.1. Classification (NCBI taxonomy): domain Eukaryota; kingdom Viridiplantae; phylum Streptophyta; class Magnoliopsida; order Alismatales; family Araceae; genus Cryptocoryne; species Cryptocoryne crispatula. Next base: position 13,576,770 of record CM069930.1, read on the forward strand.
TATTTATGTTATAAGTACATCTCCTCCTCACTCTCCTCCCACATGACCCGAACCGTCTCAGGTGCTCGAGCGACGTCGTGAGATGAAAGTTCTCTCCCGAGGTCGAACCCTTTTCCAAGCTCTCTCCCGAGGTCGTCCAATGACCTGGTAGACGGGTCATCTTCTAATCCAAATGACACTTTTCATGACTGAAATGCCCCTGTGGCCCTTTTGCCTATAAAAAGGGACCCCCTAACCACTTTTTCAAGGGTTGGAAAAGGGTGGGAAGTTTGAGAACGTCCCAAACTCCCAAGAGAGAGCCCTAGAGAGCTTCAAGCCATCTCCATCCTCTAAGCTTCATTGCCCAAGAGATTGAGAGCTTCCCACTTCCATCCACCTCCATAAATCAATGTTCTTCATCCCGTTTCTTCATCGACATCCATTTTGAAGCTTCTCAAGCTCCTACATCCGAGGGGAGATCATCATCTACGTCCTAGGAGCTTCTGGGAGTCATCATCAAGCTTTGAAGGGCATCTAGAAGCATCGTGGGAGCATTCGGGAGCAAATCAAGTCTTGGTGCAGGAGGTGACCCGCCTGCCGAGTCGCCCAGAGCTCCAGATTGCCAATTTTAGAGCCGAAACCCTTTTTTCTTCCCTCATCTCCGAGCATTACTTTGTTTCTATATTTTTCATCATGGATAATCATGCTTGCATGCATATTTAGCTTAATTATATCATATATCATCATCCAAAACACATAAAAAGGGAGGTTGGGAGTTACTCCCAATCCGGTTAGTCCATTTCCATTTGTGGTTTTAGTTCATTCCTTTTGCAAGATACTTCACTATTTTAGTTCTAATCCACCTTCACTTGTTTTTTTGGCTTACTTATTCTTGTAGGAACAACTAAAAGCGTTTCAAGCTTTTTCTTCTCTGCCGGCCGCAAAGGAAGAAGATGGAACCCATAATCTCCCTACACGATCTCTCCGCTTAGGTACGTTCGATCATTTCCTTTAATACTTACATTGTCTCTTTCCATTTACTCTTGGAGCCCGCGGATCCTAGCAAACCACACACCAACATCCATTGGAGTCGGAAGCCGGAAGAAGAAGGAAGAGGAGTGGCGTTCGTCGTTCTAGCCGGGGAAGACCGACTCGAATCGGGCGTCCACAGGCCCCATTTAATAACATAACCAACATAATTAAAAAGCAATCACAAGTCAAACATAATTAAGTCCATGATCACCTCAATACACACACTAACATTCATAACATGAACATAGAGCGCATACATGATAATCATATGAGATATATCATATATATCAGCATAAAATTACATACTATATTTCTAAAATTCTTAATTTCATGCATGCCAAATTTTTTTAAAATAAATAACATGAAAATAACATGACAACAACATATAAACAGTTTATATGAAATAAACATACACATCTAAACTATTTAGAACATTCATGCATTCCCAATATTATGCAAAGTCAAAAATTAATGTCCCAATTAATCAAAGCACTAATTATTTATGTTAAACTTTTAAAATAATTTTAAACTTTAACCACGAGTGAATCTATGTAAATAGAGATTAACATCATCTAACATGTCATTAAACACTTTAAAACATGTTAAATAATATTATATAATTTTTTGAATTTTTCTATGATTTTAAACACTTTAAAATCAATAAAATAAGATGTCTGTCACATTGTGTCGCGCCATCCAACGTATTTTTCCATGCCCGCGTGTGCTCACGTGTGCCACCGGGTGTGCTGGCATCTAAAGGCGCGTGCGTAGACCGCCTTCCACGGACAGCCATGTAAAGCATTGTTGATCCCATTAACTCGGACATATCTCCTTATTCAAAAGTCAAAAATTTTTGAAAAATATGCATTAGAATCCTTATCGAATAAGGATTCTAAAACAGTCAGCCTCATATCCATAAAAATTCGCAACTGACCGTAACATTAGGAAGAACAGGTGGCGGTCACCGAGATTTCGTAGCAGAAATCACTATTTTGCAACAAGGATAACTCCTTATCCCGTAAGCCAAATATTCTCTAAAAATACAGTTTAGAATCCTCATCAAATGACATTTCTAAATATGTTTATATTATTTAGAGAAAAATTCTCCAATAGGGATAAACAGGTCGGCGCTGCCAGACTCCGCAGAACCCTAGTTCACCGAAAAAATCTAAAATTCTATCCCTTTGCCGCCGTTCAAAGCAGAAGATCAAAAGAAAATGTTAGGTAATCACATTACCCATCTCTTAAACCTTTTCCAAGCCTCAATTTCGCCTGTGGAAGGAGATTTTTCAAATACCCAAAATCTGGGTGACAGTTGGGGCATGATAGAAACACAAACTTTTGGGGCTTCTCTTGAACTCTATAGATATCTAAACTTCTAACGGTTTGTGGCATTGGAAAGCTCTATATCACGAGATTCTACCAGATTCATCCAATATATTATCTGAGTCATTCACAGATTATGGTGGCCTCATCAAAATAGGCGTTTGCACAGATTCAGGAACACATAAATTACATGAAATAATATCGATTCGACGTCGGTTTCAACCGAGACTTGAACCGGGCTCTGTTACAACTGATAGGAATCATCTATAAAAATTTGCCATAGCGAAAGCGGCGATTCCTATGGGTTTTTTTAGAATCTGTCTCAATTAGGACCGAACGGCGAAAACCAAAAACTGATCAAATCGGGTTCGAATATACCTAATAGAGATTCATATAATCCCATGGAGAGGAAGGAGATGAACTTATCAAGCACTTCAAACCATTCCAGTGTACTGTCTCCAGCAGTATCCACACGAACTTCATCCACAGTAGATTCTCCCTTGCGCTGGCCTCAAGAACTGTTCCCGAATGGAGCTCCATCAACCATGGACACCTTCTAGAGATAGGAGGAGGTAGAAAGGAGGCTAGGGACGTGGTTTTCACCCTTGGCTTGATACGCTTTGGCTGAAACCATTAGTATTTATAGAGAATCTTGAAATTTTTCATAAAAAATCCAAAATCTCCATAAATTACGCCCTTGCCCTGTACTTGTGGATAAGTCCTTTTGTATGTGACCCACTAGGCCAAATAGCCTATATGGTTAAAGCCTAAATAAAATATAAAAATTCTATTTAATTTAATTAAATCCGTTATCTGATAACAGATTAATCAGCCTACCGATCATGAAGGGTACAAGCTGATGGGGATCAAGTATGTAGGTGATTGGTTTTAGTGCAAGTGGGAGATTGATAGAAATGTATGCCCTACAAGCCAATCATATATGATATGATTAGACATTTCTTGTATCATCTTATTCATAATAAAAATTATTTCTTCATTACCATCTATCTTTAGATATGCATACTGTAATGAAGTCCTTGATCACATGCTATGATGATTGAATCATAATAAGATCATGATAATGAGATCAATCATCTAGATGCTAGTGATCTAAATGTTCCAAGTCATAGGACCTTGAGATAGGACATTAAGGATCTGGATAGACTTGTGTATGTGATATCTTCTCATATGATGAAAATGACCGATCTCATTGGTCTTTAATGTGAAAACACTAAGATACACATACAGGTGCTCATTAGTAGAATGAGTTCACTGAACTGACAATCATAGAAACCCTGATAGGTATCTTACTGAACTGTCTATCAGGGTATTCGATCATCACTGTGGCACGGTTGGATCTTTGACCTGAGTCGCTAAAGATGTCTTGTTGTGTGTATCTTGTACTTTGATTATTAACATATGGATCACCACCATGATGGTCCAGTATAGTTAATAAATCCGGTGCAAGAGAAACTCGGTGGAGATAATTGAGTAGACAACAAGAGATCGTTCACTCTCGGTAAAAGAGAGAGAATATCCTATGGAATAGTACTCTAAATCCTTGGCCAAAGTAGATAGGAATTTTTAAGGGGTTGACGGTCAGTGCCGAACGCCTGACCGACCGAGACATTGCATGGACAATGATTTATATTCGAGTGGTAACTGATGATGGAAATGCTCAATGCATGTTATTTAACTCTTCAAAGTCATTTGGGATCATAGGATATGGCTTGTACCATTTATGATCGAAAAGCCGTCAAATATGTTATTAAATAATAATTTTGATTTAATTCAAAAGAATTGTTCTTTTTAAAATTTGGCTTCAACCAAATTGACTATTGGGCCTAGTGGGTCATACACATTAGAACTAATTCTAAGGACAGTGGCAAGGATGTAAATATATAGAAGATTTGGGTTTTTGTGAAAAATTGCATCTTCTATATATAATATACTTAAGAAGCTAAACCCTATCAAGTCAAAGCATGAGAGAGAACGTCCTCGGCAGCCTCCCTCTCTCCTCTCTTCTCTAGAAGGAGTCCACGCATGGTCCAACTCCGTTCTGGAAGAGTTTTCGAGCTTGGAGAGAAGGAGAATCGGTCCTTGGAAGAAGTTAGTGTGGATACCACTAAAGGCCGTCCACTTGAATGGTTTGAAGTAGCAAGAAACATCCACTCTTCATCTCTAGTGAGAGATTTTTCAAATCCCAAGAAGGTATATTCAATCTCCTTTTTAATCGGTTCTCGGTTTTGTCGTTTTGGTTTCAATAAAGGCTAAGACCTTAGATTCAAGGAATCAAAAATATTTTAAATGCTTAGTTTGATTCCTTACAGTGGTATCAGAGCCAGGTTGAAGCCTTGGTTGAAATCAAAATCGATTTTGAGTTATTTTATGTTTTTTTGTTTTTCTGAAATTGTGTAAACCTTGATTTTCGTGGAGTAACCATGTTTTGTATGTGATATGATATTGATATTGGTTTGTTCCATGATAATCTCGTGACATAGGACTTTCTAAATCTGCAGACATATCGAATTTTAGACCATTGTAGAGTATGATAGAGTCCTTGAGATTCAGAATTTCTGTCATGGTTGCACAGTCACCCGGATTTTGGGAAGTTTGGATTTCTCCTTCTATGGGGACGAGGGAAACTTTCTAAAGTGTTTACAAGATAGGTAATAGACTTACCTTGAGTTTACTTTCAAGTATTAGCTATGATCGTCTTTCCATGAGGGAGAATTTCTTTTTTTTTTCGTCGGATATGGTATCCGCGATAGAAGCAACTTCCACCAAGTATTTTTCCTTACACAGATTTTTTCGGAGGACGAAACATATCCCAATGGTTTCGTGATACTCTAAGGATTCTATATGTTATTTTTCTGAATTTTTCCTACTTCTTTTGGACTTCCAAATCCGAGCCAAAAGTCGTGGTCGGATTAGGGCTCTCTCGCCGCCCTTATCAGGCGGGAGAGAAGGATCCACCGGGTCCAATTCGGACTCGGCGGTCCGGTCGACCGAATTCGGGTTTGGCCCAGATTTGGATTAGACCAGCGCTGGACTGGGACGGTTTGACCGGGCCCGGTCCAACGGTTTGTTTTTTATTTTTTATTTTATTTTTAATTTATTTAGAAATGTAATAAATTGTAAAAAATTTGGGAAAAATTCTGAAAAAATTATAAAAAATTGCAGATATTATTTAATGAGCCATTGAAGTGTTTAATGTCTTATTGAATAATATTTAGCCAACTTGTCGTATTATGCTCTCTTTTTAATCTTGAAAATGTTTTAAGATCAAAATTAGTGTATATAATGATTAAAGTAATTCTAAAAAATATGATTTGACAGTTTTATATTTATATCATTATTTTTGTGGTTTGCACAAGTTTGGAAATTCCTAGATGTGATTATTTGCTTGAATGGGTTTATCTTAATGCATGTAAATTGTTTATGCATTCTTTTCATGTTATTTATTTCTCGATAAATTCGATAAGCATGAAATTGAAATTTTAAAAAATTATATTTTATAATTTTATGATATAAATGTTAGATCATATAATTACCACGTATGCACACTTTGGTCATGTGATGATTTCTTGTGTGTGTGGTTGGTGATCATGGACTTAGTTTCAATTATCTTGCATTGGTTATTTATTTTGTTATGTAATTAATTGAGGTCTGTGTGTGCCTCCTCTCTCTCTCTACAATCTGATTGTAAATTCTATCTTTCCCCAATGTTTGTACTCCCCTTGGTCAAAGCCAAGGTTTCTTGTAATGTGATGTATATTCATTGGGTTTGCATACCTCGAACCGCTTGTAATGACAAGAAGACGGTTCATGGAAGATAGCGAGGGCGAGAACCACTTGGAGAAGAAGTTTCTGAAGTGGAGACATACCACTTCTTACATCTGATGCAAACCTTTTAATTTTGCACCATTAAGGGTGTTTATGGTGCATGCTTAGGGATAAGTCCATGATCACCTATTTTCTTTATGCATATTAGATATGTGGATGCGTGCTATTACTTATACCTTAAATATATGATATTCCAAAGGTATACTTATATTTAGACATAGCACATATGCTGATGAGACTAAAATAAAATAAAATCCCTTTTTAATTTAAATTAGGTTGATAAGCGTGGGACATTAAGAATGACCCACGTAGCCTTCCGTTGTTATGGTCTCGATGAGCCAATCTTAGATTGGGTGAGTTTGTTGTGTTTCTCACAAGGCTCACTCAGCAAAGGATAGGTGATCGTGGCTAAGGCTTAAATTCAAACCTTGGGGTGGACCATTGGCATGGCCTTGTTGTGTTTCCCACAAGGGCTATGTTGAGAATCCATACCCATAACGTAACAAGCAAATTTAACCTAACTAGAGTATATGATTTGTTGTGTTTCTTACAAGGTCATAACTCTAGAGGCTAAAAGACTAAGAGTTGCAAGGGTTGCAACTGGCAAAAGTTGCCTACCTATTAAGTATAGGATGACTTGTTGTGTTTTCCACAAGGTCATCACCATAAGGTTAATGGGATCTTAGTCCCCACTAGGACATCATCGAGATGTCTCATCTTTGCATATTGAGGGTTATGCGAATACGGCGAAATTAGCGGGAGCATAAAATTAAGATAAAAGACCTTATCATAGTTTTAATGAATATTTGCAATGGTATCTGATTTTAATTATATCTCCTTGTAGATTTCAATGGCGAACCACCCATTACGCAACATACTCGATGCCAACAGGCTCACCAATCCTAACTTCTCTTACTGGCTCAGAAATTTGAGAATTGTTCTCACTGCTGAGCGAATAGCCTACATGCTTGAGAAGCCACTGCCAGATGAACCATCTGATGATGCTAGTGATGATGTGATCATCACCTTCCAAAAGCACAAAGAGGATGCATCTCTTGTCCAGTGCTACATGTTAGCCTCTATGAGCAATGAGTTGCAGAGGCAACATGAAAAGGCGGATGCCATATCCATATTGGCTCATCTTGAGGAGCTATTTGGAGCACATAGTCGGACGGAGAGATATGAGATATCTAAGAATCTATTCAGGACAAGGATGTCTGAGGGAACGTCTGTGCAGATACACGTTCTCAAAATGATAGAGTGGGTGGAGAGGTTAGCTGAGTTTGGGTTCTCTATGAACAATGAGCTGTCAGTTGACCTTATCCTCCAATCTTTACCATTCTCCTTCTCCCAGTTCATCATGAACTTCAACATGAAAAAGTTAGATTGCTCTCTAGCAGAGCTTCTAAATATGTTGAAGACTGCTGAAGGCACTATGAACAATGGGAAACCTACTATGCTACTTGTTGGTAAGACTAACAAGAAAAGGAAGGCTAATCAAATGGGGAAGAAGGGCAAAGCTAAAGTCAAGAAAGTAGCCAAGAAGACAGAGCCCAAGAAGGACAACGGCAATGCTTCCATTGCCATAAAGATGGCCACTAGAAGAGGAACTGCAAGTTGTACCTTGCAGAAAAGGCAAAAGGAAAGCTTGGAGAAGCTTCAAGTATTTTTGTCATTGATGTTAATTTGTCTTATAGATCTACATCATGGGTATTAGATACTGGATGTGCATCTCATATCTGCAATGACTTGCAGGTGTTGACAAGTAGTAGAAGATTGCAAAGAGGAGAGGTTGATCTGGGCATGGAAAATGGTGCAAAGGTTGCAGCATTGGCCGTGGGACAAGCTCACCTCAAGTTACCTTCAGGAGATGTCCTACTATTAGATAATTGTTATTATGTTCCTTCAATAGTTAAGAACATTGTTTCTATTTCATGCTTAAATAAATGTGAATTTATTGTGAGCTTTGGAAATGGAAGTTGTTCCATAACTGTGAATGGTAAATTGTTTGCCAATGGATGTTTGATTGATGGTTTGTATATATTAGATATGCATGCTCTAATTGATAGAAATGTATGCTCTACAAGCCAATCATATGTGATATGATTTTACATTTCTTGTAATATCTTATTCAGTATAAATGGCATAACCTTCATTACTTGCACTATCTAGATGCGTCTATCGTAATGAAGTCCTAGGTTGCATGCGATGATGATTGAATCATGATGATATCATGATAATGAGATCAATCATCTAGAAGCATGTACTCTAAATGTTCCTAGTCGTAGGATCCTCAAGACGGGACATCAAGGATCCAGTAAGACTAGTGTATATGATATCTTCTCATATGATGAGAATGACCGATCTCATTTGTGTATATACAAGTCATTGACTTACTTGTCATACACATATACACATAAAGTATAAGATACTATTTGTGTATATTATAGTACTAGTTAAAAAAACGTGCTTCGCACATGTGTTTATAAATTTTAAAATATTTATTGTTGATATACTTACATATAATATGTTTTATTTATTATTATAGTTATGAATATCTTATGTGAATTTACAGGTTCTCATAAGATTAAAAATATTAAATATCTCAGATTAAAAATACATCTAATAAATTTAATCTAAATAAACTATATATATGATAAAATCATAAAATATGGTACTACTTAAACATTTTTAACTTTTAATCAGTTAACTAAATTGAACGAATATAATTTAAAAATAATTGAAGACGACTTTAATCTCCCTCCATTTCTTTTCATAGTAAACAAAACTCATTTACCATTCAGATTCTTGATGCAAGTAACAACCATTGAAGTAAATATGGTAGAAAGAAAACGTCAAGTCACGGATAAATTACTCAGTAACAAATGATAGGCAGCCCAAACTGCTTCAAAATACTGGCAGAGTCAACAGAAAATAAAACTGCTAAAAGTCATTTCTCATGTCTCACTTAGTAATAGAGACCTGCTGCAGATGCTCATTGAGGACTATGTTGCGTCTATTTTGCATTATCCCATCCTCATAAGAATGGTACTCTGGGGAAAACCAAATACATTTGGCAACTGGTAGAAGTCTCCATCGGATATGCTAATGATGTCAGAAAATGTGCATCCAGTAGAGCCTATCTTTGCATTGTCAGACTGAAGGATTTCAGGCTCTAAGAAGCATTTATCCACATGTTGAAAAGATGAATAAGAGCATTTCCACTGTTAATAGCAAGGATATATATTGTTGTTTGTTCCTTTGTATTCAAGAAACGTCCACCAGATCCCCTCACTCTTCTCATTGCATGAAGGTGTCAGAGACTCGTGGAGGTAGGGCTAGGTAAGAACAAAAAAGCAAATAGATGAAGAAAATTTGTATAGGAAGAGATGAGCAGTTCATTCAATGATCTATTAACATTTATTTCGCATAATCAAAAGTATCCAAAACAATAGTCACATTGAGAGCGCATTATCCCATGTGCAAATAATCTAAAACTCATGACAAGTGAGCTCATTAACTTGCACTTTAAGCATGAGAATATTTAATTACTCTGCACATGATATAAAAATAGAGAAATAAAAACATAAATGAGTTAAAAAGTGGGGCAATTTTGACATTCCAGTTCAAATGCCACAATTCAACTATTATCTCCTGAATGTAACTATTACTAACCAGAAATAGAATGGTTGCTAATACTATGAAATATGAAATGATGACACTTCGTTTTCATGATTGATACATAAGTTTATCCATGTGCAACCTAAGGCAACCAGCTGAAGAGGTAGGTTATGAAACCTTGAGTTAGCCGAGTTGGCAAAGAGTTGACCATTTTTCTAACTAAGAAAACCTATACATGCTTTAAAAGTCATTCCAGTTAAGCATGAGTAAATATAGAATTGACCTGGCTAACTATTATTGAAGCCAGTAAAAAGAATAGAAAGTATTCTATCAGAAAATGTAATGTACGATACTAATTGCAATGAATAGTGGAATTGTGGAACCACCTTATCAATTGTGTGATTTCACATAAGCCGATATCCCTCTACTTCTAAACTAACATTTGCCAAAAAGCTAACAGTAAAAAGAGTTGCTTACACACCAAGGTTAAAGTTGGAAGAATTAATGATTCCATATAGCTTAGTGAGTAGTGCATGGTATGAAAAAATATAAAGAACTCAACAATTTAAACCAAGATTGATTACCATAATTTAGTAAACAAAACCAAATGTTACGTTGATTGAAGTAACAAGGTAAAGATAACTCACAATGGTCTGGTTGTGGTCAACATTTTGTGATGGCAGAACTTTTTTTGCTCCATATGAAGCTGTCCTTGTACTTAGGCCTACTAAGAAGAAGATGCAAAAATTTACTCCCAATCTATATTTTAACACTTTTAAAAACTGATAAGTTTTGACAAGATAGAACTGTAAATCAACAAGGACTAACAACCAAGCTCGCCAGATAATGATCAGATAATTTCATTATATATTGTACTTTCTTTTTCACCTTTGTCCTGGTGAATGATCAAAGGTTTTTACATACTTTCTACCAAAATGAGGTCAAGAATAGATAAAACAACTTGCATTTCATGTAATAGACAGACATTAAATAATTAATCTCCCTAGTGTCTAGATGTTTATGCATTTACATCTATGAATGTAAAGAGAATTGAAATATGAACTGTGGAGGAAGTAGATAAACCTTTGTCATAGAAAATTCTAATCCCAATGCAAACAGAAGGAAAATAACACCAAATTGAGCAACTGTTTCCACCTGCAAAAAACAACTCCATGTTAAGATAATTAGTGATCATGATACATATAAAACATATACTTGTCTTGCAAAACTATGATGAATTTCATATAGCAGAGCGATAGAAGCATCCAGGAGCTTTCGTCATTTGTCACAAATTTAATGCAATGCCCAGGAAAAATAAGAGGGGTGTTTTAGTGTATGGGTATAAATGTAATATTTGAAAAGAATAAGCACAAGTTCATATAGTTGAAGAAAATTTTGTCATTGCCCAATTTTGTTAGGGTTAAATTCAGAGAGCATATACACAATTTTTTGAAGTTCTGGTTGTTGAAAATTTTCCAGGTGCTTTTCTATAATTTTCTAGGGCTATTTTAATAAATTTATAGGGGTTAAAAACCTGACCTTCTTGCCCATGGGGTGCTTCTAGAAGATGGGCCCCACTAGGCAATGGGCATCCTCACATCCTTAGAGAAGGAGACAGTTACACCACCTCTTACTTCCTATAAGAACATAGGGAAGGCCTACTTCCAGCCATTTCCAGCTGAAGGTGGAGGAGGGGTTTTGCAGTAGAGAACGACTCTCTCTATTAAGAAGCAAAAAAAAATTGTCTTGCATATGGTTCAATCAGTTCCTTATTTGCACCAGTTCACTGACAAAACTTAAACCACCAAGTCCAATGACAGATCTAGCAAGCAGATATCCGGTAATAACTTCAAACAATAGTATAAGAAGTGACCAAAACTCCAAAAATAGTTCAATCTTTAAACTCCTAACAACTCATGATTACCAAAGACTTGGAAAGTAAATTCATTTGTCTTCATGATGCTAACTTCCTGTCCAACATTTTAAAATCAAATTCGTCTATCTTAACTATGTATGTGACCATAGCTTGAGAACAAAGTTTTTATATAACCACTATGAAATAATTCAAAATTTAATTAATTAATGCTGAAGATGATGAAAACAAATCCATCATCCATGAGGGTTCCAAAACTTGAATTAGAACCTTCAACTGCTGAACTGCCCGGTTCAATGGTTGAGTTGGTTTAGTTTAAGTTTCACTGAACATAAAGGAAACGAGATCTCCACCTCTAAGAGAAAATGCCAGAAGAGAACAAATTAGAAACTTAATTCACACAGGCCATAAATCAAGATGCTCCATGTAGTAGCTTCCAAGTCAAGTCATCAGCTCAATCAATCCTTAAGTCAGGTTCAAAATAAACACTAAAAACAAAACACCAAACAAAAAAATCAAATGCCTGGTGTAATAAATAGATCAACCCAGGTCCCAACTCAAGATAAATTCCCAATTTATTAATGGTTAATCCAAAGACTTAAACCAAGTTCATGAGAATTGAAGGCCAAGAAATTCCAAAAGAGAAGCATAGCCAGAATAACAAACCAAACCATCAACCAATCAGCTCAAAACAAATTTAATAATTCAGAAACCTCAAATTGAATCTTAATCAAGGCTAATACAAACCTCAATAAAGACACTCCAATCTTCAAAAATTCAAATCTTAAATAGAGCAAAATTGAAGTTTCAAATTCTAAAAATCTGCACCCTAAAACTAAAATTTCAAACACCACAACTTTCACATAGACCACTGTAAGGCGGGACCCTTATTTAAAGAATGTCATTCAAACTCGAGTACAAATTGCAAATTGTCAAACCAAGGAATAAAAGAATGATAATATCAAAACAAACCTAAGGTCTGCACAATGTAAGCAAGTCGAGAAAAAAACAACAGAACATCCAATAAAATAGATCTCAATCAAACTGCCAAGATGACCACTCCTAACAAGAAATTAACTTAAAACAAACCCAGGCTTTGCAAGTTGCTAGAAGCTCCAAGGGATCCTTGAATCAATATAAATCATGCTCCAAATTAAGCTGTTCAAATTGGAGGGCATTAAGCCAAAAATCTGATGGTTCTGCGGTGTAGTCAACAAATTCAAGCAGGCCTTAATCAAAATAAATGAATAAATCAAACCAAAATAAATAAATAAAAATCTGATTTTACAAAATGAAGCATGTAATGTATAGTGAAAATAAGTGCATAAACATAACTAAATGCTAGAATTGCGCTGTATAGTACCAATTTTTGTTCCCCATGGCTCCTTGGCAGCTCCTCTCTATCTATATCAACGTGTCCTTTTCTACGAGGAGGAGGCGGGAGGCAACAACTGCGATGGGTTGTGGAGAAGGGGGAGAGGCGCCGTTTCCTCTTATCCGCAGAGGTCACCAGTAGCCAGCAAGGTAGTGGCAGGTGGGTGGTGCGACAGAGGGCAGGGAAAGGAGGCGTAGGCAGAGAAAGAACGGGTCTGTGCTGGCTTTCAAAAACTCTCCTTTCTTCCTATATGCAGGCTCGTCGTCTAGCAGCGAACGTCCCGTTCCCCTTTGGGCGATCCTGAAAACATAGCAAGGGCACGATCATAGCAGGGGTAACTATCTCGGCGTTGCTGCCGCCCACATATCAATGGAGAACGTGTAGTTTAAGAAGAGAAGACTCCCCGACTGAGCACCGTCTGTTGCCTCCTCCACCATGGCCTCCTTGTTCTGTCACTTTAGCCCTCCTTGTTTGCCCCGTTCTCTTCTTTAGTGTGTGTCCTGATCGCGCGCCTCTCCTGTGTGAATGCACTTGACCGGTGCCTCCTAGTGTTGGCCTTCGAGGATAGATACACACAACCTTAACATCTTCTGGGCTTCTAGCGCAGGAGTTCCAGGGGATATTGTAGAGGTCCTCGTTGATGGCCTTGAGCGCCCTGGGCATAGGTCTCTTCGTTGCCTGCTTCTGGTGGGTTGGTGCTTCTTCTTGGGCTGCTGTTGCGGAACGAGGAGGGGGCACTTCGGGTGAGGCAGATAGGGCAAATCACAGCAAAGGGAGAGAGAATCGCATGGTACATTTTAACCAAAAGGATGTATAGGGAGAAAATCGAACGGTACAATTTAATTCAGAGAGATCGAACGGTTGTCAGAGTGAGGACGAAAAAATGGGATCCCCGCTTCTATATACTAGGTTAGATAAGATACTAAACATATGTCTTATGGTATTAGATACCAGATGTGTGTATCTTGTATGAGATATTAGATATACATATCTTCTATAAGATCTTGTATATATGCATTTATTGGTATGAGATACTAAATATGCATCTTATATCTACAAAGGTTGCAGATAATGACAAGTAAATGAAGGCTTGACGTATAAAGATTAACCTACATATACAAATGGTGCAAGAGTTGTATCATTGATAGTGGGAGGTACAAATCTTTAGTAGCCTTTTAGGGTGTTTTTATGATGAAGATTGTTGGTTTTATCCTTGTATATGAACATTATCGATATTTCCTACTTGAATAAATGTTGATTTATTTTGAGTTATGGAAATGATAATTGTTCTAAGATTATGAATGGCAAAATGTTTGCTAGTGGGAGCTTAGTAAATAATTTACTCATATGAGATATGGAAGCTCTTATGGTATGTGTGAATGCTCCTCTTAGGAGGAAATGGGTTGATATAGATCAATCTATTTCTTTAGCTTAATATAGACATGGTCATCTCAATGAGAAAAGACTTAAGAAGTTCCATATATATGGAAACATAAAGGCAAATGATTTTGAATCATTAACCAAATATGAGTCTTATCTCATTGAAAAATGACTATCTCTCCATTTACTAGAAATGGAGGGTGGACCAAGGAGTTAATAGAACTCATACATTTGGATGTGTATTGGTCGGTGTCTATTAAGGCTAAAGATGGACATTCTTACTTCATCCTTAATAGATAATTTCTCTAGGCATAGATATGTGTGCTTGTGAAGTACAAATATGAGACTTTGAGAAATTGTCTAAGGTAATAAATGAAGTAAAGAATAAATGGAAAGAGTATTAAAGCTTTTTGATTAGGTCAAGGAGTGAAATACTTAAGTACTAGATTCACACATCATTTGAAGGATAATACAACTTTATCTTAATGGACATCTCCCTATAACCCTTAGCTTACTTGAGTAGTAGAAACAAGGGTGATTGTGTCATGTGTGACATGACACAAGTAATGACAACTTTTGCAAAATATTCCATGTCTATTTAGGGCTAAGCACTCAATATAACCACTTTGTGTTGGTACCTTCTAATTTATTCTGATTATTTCATATATGATATGGAAAAGGGGTTATCTCTTGATCTTAAGCTAGTTAAGATTTCGGAATGTCCGATCATGATGAAAAAGTGTAACCCATAATAATTAGAATATAAGATAGGAAGTGTAGACTTGTGTAATATCCTAAGGAAACTTAAGGATATTTAAATATACCATTTTATGAGATAAAGGGTATGTGTTTCATAATTTACTGTATTCCTAGAGGAAGAGTTCCTCTTTGAGGAAAATAGTGGGAGCAAGGAATTTTTGGAAAGTGTTCCAGACCCACAACCCAAAGACACTTCTATTAAGGTCTTGATTAATAATAGCACGCATCATAGGTCTTTGATTGTGCTAATTCAATCTTGTAGATATGTGAGACATATCTTTGATGGAAGAAGATAAGCACAATAAAGTAAGGATGTTGAT
The DNA here is from genome assembly GCA_036172225.1 of Cryptocoryne crispatula var. balansae. Taxonomy (NCBI): domain Eukaryota; kingdom Viridiplantae; phylum Streptophyta; class Magnoliopsida; order Alismatales; family Araceae; genus Cryptocoryne; species Cryptocoryne crispatula. The sequence goes on from CM069930.1 coordinate 13,592,281, forward strand.
CCAAAGACCTATGAAAAGCAATATGAGATATTGATTCTAAAATAGGAGAAGACAATAAAATCTATAATAATATCCATCTATTTTAGCCAAGTTCGGAACTTGGTAGATCCACTGAGGGTAAAGTCCCGATTAGGTGTAAATGAAAAGAAAAGATGGATAGAAGTGAATTTGAAGGTGAGACCTTCAAGGCATGGATGATTGAAAAGGAATCATCTAAGTTAAGGAGTTGACCTTGATGATATCTTTTAACCATTTCCATATTCAATCCATTTAGATTTTATTAGTACACATTATGACTATGAGATATGTCAATTAGGATGTTAAGATAAAATTTCTCCAATGATGAAATTTAAGGGGAGGTGTATATGATACAACCTCTGTTGTATATGATACAACTTGAGGGATGTGAGTCCCAAAACATCCAAAGAATGTGTACACGTTGGTAATGTCCATTCATGGACTACAACAATATTCTCAACCTTGGAATATAAGATTTGATAAGATTGAATCTTATGACTTCATTTGGAATGAAGAAGAACCTTGTGTGCATAAAAATGCTAGTGGGAGTGCTATTGTATTCTAGAAATTTTACATTGATGGCATACTACTCATTATGAATGATGTAGGTATGTTATCATCCATGAAGCCTAACTATAAACAAATGAATCCTCCATAATTATTCTGGGAAAAGCTTCCTAAGGATTTAGGTCTATGGAGATAGATCTAAAAGGGATGCTTGGCTTGACCCATTTGTTGTACATAGATACCATAGTCAAAGGGTTTGACATGAAAAGCTCCTATAGAGGTGCCTTGCCCATAAGATATGGAGTTTATCTCTTTTAAAGAGATATATAATACATGAATATAGTCTCTTATGCCATAGTCATAGGGTCTATCATGTATACTATGTACATAGCCTATTGTGATGAGTACTTTAAGTGTTATGAGTAATTATCACGCAAATCCAAGTGAGAGTCCTTTGGATAGTTGAGAAGTATATCCTTAAGAACTTGTGAAGTACTAAGGATGCATTTCGAGTATGGAGGATAGGATTGGAAGTTTTAGTTAGACTTAAACTTCTAGTTACATATGACTGGTAGCTAGGGTACATGTTTACCCAGATGGTGGTGCAGTGAGCTGAAAAAGTTCCATGCTATAAACACTGTAGATTTTACAAATCATAATTCGCCCATTTTGTATGAAGTAGTCTAGATGAAGGAGTTCATCTTATATTAGAGAGTTGTCTCTAATATCTCGATAATGTACCATTATTTTGTGATGATGGTGGATCATTACTTTTGTAGTGGAGCCTTTGTCTCATCGAAGTTTAAACACTTCATGGCAATACTACTTGATCGAGTGGGCAACTCAAGGAGATATAATTAAAGATAGAGTATCTTAAACTATAAACATTGCGATCCACTAACTAAGGCCCTTGACTCAAAGTGTGTTTGAGGGTCACCTTGGGCTGATGGAGATCAGACATGTGGGTGATTGGCTTTAGTGCAGGTGGGAGATTGATAGAAATGTATGCTCTACAAGCCAATCATATGTGATATGATTTTACATTTCTTGTAATATCTTATTCAGTATAAATGGCATAACCTTCATTACTTGCACTATCTAGATGCGTCTATCGTAATGAAGTCCTAGGTTGCATGCGATGATGATTGAATCATGATGATATCATGATAATGAGATCAATCATCTAGAAGCATGTACTCTAAATGTTCCTAGTCGTAGGATCCTCGAGACGGGACATCAAGGATCCAGTAAGACTAGTGTATATGATATCTTCTCATATGATGAGAATGACCGATCTCATTGGTCATCAGTGTGGGGACACTGAGATACATATACAGGTGCTCATTAGAGGAATGAGTTCACGAGCGCCGGTATAGAATCCCGAATGGTATCTTGCGAAGCGTCGATCGGGGTATTCTATCATCACGGTTGCACGGTTGGATCTTTGACCGAGTCGCCAAAGATGTCTTCTTGCCGGGCGTACCATGTACTTTGACTATTGACTTATGGATCACTTAGTATTGTGGCTCTGTATAGTTAATGGATTGGGTATATGGGAAACCCGGTGGAGGCAATTGAGCGGACAATAAGGGATCGTCCACTCTCGGTAGGAGAGAGAGAATGTCCTATGGATAGTACTCTAAATCCTTGTCCAAGGTAGATAGGATAATTGGAAAAGGGTTTTTCAATTGATCCAATTATGAGTACAAGATTTCATAGTGTCAGTATATTTAGGAGTTGACAGTCAATGTCGTACTCCTATCCGACAGGGACATTTGATGGACGAAGTTTTATATCAGTGTGGTAACCGATGATGGAAAGGCTCTTTGGAGAGGAGTTCATTCCCGAAGCCGTTTGGGATCATAGGATGTGGCTTGTACCCTTTATGATCGGTAGGCCATTAAATCTATTATGAGATAATAGATTTAATTTAAAAGAAGTTGTTCTTTTGATTAGGCCTCAACCAAATGAGCTATTGGGCCTAGTGGGTCACACACATAAGGGCTAATCCATAAGTTTGGGGGTAAGGGTGTAAATATAGAGAAAGGAGGGGTTTTTGTGAAAATCTCCAAATTTTCTATATAATAGCGAATTGAGCATGAGCCCCACAAGCCAAGGCTGAAAAATTCGTCCCTACCTCTCTCCTTCACGTTTTCCCATGCTGGAGGCCGTCGAGAGTCGATGGGACTTCATCTGGGGCGAGTCGGAAGGTCCGACGCGAAGGAGAACCCGACTATGGAGGCAGCTCGTGTGGATACGACTAGAGGCCGCACACTTGAGTGGCTAAACGAGCGTGAGAACGCTCGATCTTCTCCGATCTTTAGGGATTATTTGAATCCCACAAAGGTACGTGTTCGAAACTATTTCGAATACCGTTTTTGGCGACATCGTTCGGTTCCAATCGAGACCAAGACGATGATATACGAGGAATCGGAAATTTTTTTGCTGCGCCAATCTGATTGGACCGATTCCCAACACTAATGATGTGTGTGAATGCACCTCTGAAGAGGAAAAGATTTGATATAGATCAAATCTTATTATGGCACCATAGACTTGGTCATATCAATGAGGAAAGACTTAAAAAGCTCCATAAGGATGGATTCATAAAGGTAAATGATTTTGAATCATTGCCCACTTGTGAGTCTTGCCTCATTGGTAAGATGATCAACTCTTCATTTAGTGGACATGGAGAGAGAGCTACTGAGTTGTTGGAACTCATACATTCAGATGTATGTGGTCCTATGTCAAGTCAAGCTAAAGGAGGATATTCTTACTTCATTACTTTCATTGATGATTTCTCTAGGTATGGGTATGTGTACTTAATGAAGTACAAATCTGATGCCTTTGAGAAATTTAAAGAATATAAGAATGAAGTAGAGAAGCAACTAGGAAACAGTATTAAGACTCTTCGATCAGATCGAGGAGGAGAATACTTAAGTACTGAATTTACGCAGTTCATGAAGGACAATGGGATATTAACCCATAGGACACCTCCATACACTCCTCAGCTGAATGGAGTAAGTGAAAGGAGAAACCGTACATTGCTAGACATGGTACGGACAATGACATCTTTTGCTAAGTTACCTTTGTCTCTCTGGGGATATGCACTTGATATTGCCACTTATATATTAAATAGGGTACCTTCTAAGTATGTTCCATCTACTCCATATGAGATATAGAAAGGGAGAAGGCCACACCTTAAACATGTTAAGGTATGGGGTTGTACAACCCACGTGAAAAGGCATAATCCTGATAAATTGGAATCTAAGACTAAGAAGTATATGTTTGTGGGATATCCTAGGGAAACCCATGTATATTACTTCTACCACCCTGATGATCAAAAGGTTATTATTGCTAAAAGAGTTATATTCCTAGAGGAAGAGTTCCTCCTTAAGGAAGCCAGTGGTAGCGTGGTAGAATTGGAAGAGGTTCCAGATCCACAACTAGAGGACACTTCTGCTAGGGTACTTGATAAAATGATACACAGGTACCTCGTAGGTCTACATGTGTGCCCATCCAACTTGATACATATGTGGGACATATCTCTGATGGAAGGAGGAAGGTGCAATATATTGAGAATGATGATCCTAAGACCTATGAAGAGGCAATATCCAATATTGATTTTAAGGAATAGGAATTAGCAATGAAATCCGAAATGGACTCCATGTATTCCAACCAAGTTTGGAACTTGGTAGATCCACATAAAGGTATTATACCTATTGGGTGTAAATAGATCTATAAAAGAAATTTTGGAGTAGATGGGAAGGTGGAGACCTTCAAAGCAAGATTGGTTGCTAAAGGATATCGTTAAAGGCAAGGTGTTGACTATGACGAAACTTTTTCACAGTTGCTATGGTCAAGTCCATTCGGATTTTGCTTGCAATTGCAGCATACTATGACTATGAAATATGGCAAATAGATGTTAAAACAGCGTTCCTCAATGGTAATCTTGAGGAAGAGGTGTATATGATACAACCTCAGGGATTTGAATCCCAAGAGCATCCAAACAAAGTATGCAAGTTGTTAAGGTCTATTTATGGACTAAAACAAGCTTCTTGGACATGGAATAAAAGGTTTGATGAGACGATCAAATCTTATGACTTCTTTCAAAATGAAGATGAACCCTGTGTATATAAGAAGGTTAGTGGAAGTGCTATAGTTTTCTTGGTACTATATGTGGATGACATACTACTCATTGGGAATGATGTAGGTATGTTATCATCGATGCTTTAGTGTCAAACAACTTCTCCATGAAAGATTTGGGTGAAGCATCGTATGTTTTGGGGATTAAGATCTATAGAGATAGATCCAATAGGATGCTTGGCATGACCCAATCAATGTACGTTGACACCATTGTCAAGAGATTTGATATGGAAAACTCCAAGAGAAGTCTCTTACCTATGAGACATGGAGTTTATCTTTCTAAGGAGTTATCCCCTAAAACTTTTGAAGAGAGACAATACATGAGTAGGGTACCCTATGCCTCAGCCATAGGATCCATCATGTATGCCATGCTATGTACACGGCTTGATGTAGCATATGCTCTAAGTGTTACGAGTAGATATCAGGCAGATCTAGGTGAGGGTCACTGGATAGCAGTGAAGTGCATCCTCAAGTATTTGAGAAGAACTAAGGATGCATTTCTAGTTTATGGAGGAGCAGACTTGAGACTTTGAGGTTATACAGACTCAAGTTTCTAGTCAGATAAAGATGACAGCAGATCAACATCAGGGTATGTATTTACCTTGAATGGTGGTGTAGTGAGTTGGAAGAGTTCCAAGCAAGAGATGACTACGGATTCAACAACTGAAGCAGAGTACATAGCTGCTGCAGAAGCTGCTAAAGAAGTTGTATGGATGAAGAAGTTCATCTCAGATTTAGGGGTCGTCCCTACTATCTCTTATCCTATCCCATTGTTTTGTGACAACAATGGGGCAATTGCTCAAGCAAAGGAGTTGAGGTCTCATCAGAAGTCGAAGCACATTCTTCGGCGATATCATTTGATCAGAGAGATAGCAGCTCGAGGAGATATAGAGATAGATAGAGTATCTTCAGCTAATAACATTGCATATCCACTAACTAAGGCTTTGACTCAAAGTGTGTTTGAGGGTCACCTTGAATTGATGGGGATCAAGTATGTAGGTGGTTGGCTTTAGTGCAAGTGAGAAATTGATAGAAATGTATGCCCTACGAGCCAATCATATATGATATGATTAGATATTTCTTGTATCATCTTATTCATAATAAAAGTCATTTATTCATTACCATCTATCTTTAGATACGTATACCGTAATGAAGTCTTTGATCACATGCTATGATGATTGAATCATGATGAGATCATGATAATGAGATCAATCATATAGATGCTAGTGATTTAAATGTTCCAAGTCATAGGTCCTTGAGATAGGACATTAAGGATCTGGATAGACTTGTGTATGTGATATTTTCTCATATGATGAGAATGACCAATCTCATTGGTCATTAGAGTGGAGACACTAAGATACACATACAGATGCTCATTAGTAGAATGAGTTCACTGAACTGACTATCATAGAAACCCTGATCGGTATCTTATTGAACTATCTATCAGGGTATTCTATCATCACTGTGGCACGGTTGAATCTTTGACTTGAGTCGCCAAAGATGTCTTGCTGGGTGTATTTTGTACTTTGATTATTAACTTATGGATCATCACCATGATGGTCTAGTATAGTTAATGAATCAGGTGCAAAAGAAACTCGGTAGAGACAATTGAGCGAACAATAAGGGATCGTTCACTCTCGGTAAGAGAGAGAGAATGTCCTATGGAATAGTACTCTAAATCCTTGGCCAAGGTAGATAGAATAATTGAAAAAGGATTTTTCCAGTTGATCCATTCCTGAGTACAAGATTTCATAGAGTTAGATTATTAAAGGGGTTGACAGTCGGTGCCGAACCTTGACCAACTGGGACATTGCATGGACAAGGATTTATATCCGTGTGATAACTGATGATGAAAAAGCTCAATGGATGTTATTTAACTTCCCAAAGTCATTTGGGATCATATGATGTGGCTTGTACCCTTTATGATCGGAAAGCCGTCAAATCTGTTATTGGATAATCGATTTGATTTAATTTAAAAGAATTATTCTTTTTAAATTTGGCTTCAACCAAATTGACTATTGGGCCTAGTGGGTCACACATATTAGAACTAATTCTAAGGACAATGGCAAGAATGTAAATATATAGAAGATTTGGGTTTTTGTAAAAAATTACATCTTCTATATATTATATGCTTAAGAAGCTAAACCCTATCAAGCCAAAGGGTGGGAGAACGTCCTTGGAAACCTCCCTCTCTCCTCTCTTCTCTGGAAGGAGTCTCCGCCTGGTCTAACTCCGTTCTGGAAGAGTTTTCGAGCTTGGAGCGAAGGAGAACTGGTCCTTGGAAGAAGTTCGTGTGGATACCACTAGAGGCCATCCACTTGAATGGTTTGAAGTAGCAAGGAGCATCCACTTTTCATCTCTGGTGAGGTATTTTTCAAATCCCAAGAAGGTATATTCTATCTCCTTCTTAATCGGTTCCCGATTTTGTCGTTTTGGTTTCAATAAAGGCTAAGACCTTGGATTTAAGGAATCAAAAATATTTTAAGTGCTTAGTTTGATTCCTTACATAAGCCATATCGCATGATCCCAAATGGCTATGGGGATAATCTTATGTCCATTAAGCCTTTCCATCATCAATTACCGCATGGATATAAACCCTCGTCCATCCAATGTCCCAGACAGAAAGGAATACGGTATTGATTGTCAACTCCTTAGTATACTGACTCTATAGGATCATGTATTCAAAATTAGATCAATTGAAAAACTCTTTTTTCAATTATTCTATCTACCCTGGCTAGGGATTTAGAGTATTATCCCATAGGACATTCACTCTCACTTACCGAGAGTGGATGATCTCTTGTTGTCCGCTCAATTGCCTCCATTGGGTTTTCCTTGTACCCGATCCATCACTATACTGGACCATCTAAATGGTGATCCATAAGTCAATGGTCAAAGCACAAGTTTCACCCAACAAGATATCTTTGGCTACTCAGGTCAAATGTCCAATCATGCAATCGTGATGATAGAAAACCCTGATTGACAGTTCAGTAAGACACCATTTAGAGTTTCTAATTTGGTCAGTTCAGTGAACTCATTCAACTAATGAGCATCTATATGTGTATCTCAGTGTCTCCACACTAATGACTAATGAGATCAGTCATCCTCATCATATGAGAAGACATCACATACACTAGTGATCTATATGGATCCTTGATGTCCTGTATCAAGTATCCTATGACTAGGAACATTTAGATCAATTACCTCTAGATGATCAATCTCATCATGATTTAATCATCATTGCATTTGATCGAGGATTTCATTAAGATATTTGCATCTAATAAGAGCTTATAATGAAAATTTGCCCAATTAATTGAATGAGATATATCTAGAAATGTCGAATTATATCATATATGATTGGCTTGTAAGGCAAACATTTCTATCAAAATGAATATAGATAAGTTTCGATATGAGATGAACTGGGTGCGAGGCCATAGCGAGCTCTGGAGTAGACTGCGTGTGATCATGCTCTAGAGCTCACTATGGCCAAATAGAGGTCCAATGACATCCCCATTTATTGAAAACAAAAGCTGACCGGCCAAGAAAGCTTTTCTATAGTTGAATTGGGCGGTGCACTCATCAAATTTTCTATACGGGCGCTGGAAGCAGGCTAAAGAGAATGAGCATGAACCATACTTTCTTAGTTTAAAATCTCTCTAATTGTTTCAAATTGTGTGATTTGGGAGTGGCTCTCTCTCCAGACAAACTATCTAACCTTGTAGATGTTTAAAGATCATCTTCTTAAATAGAAGATTTGAAATCATGTATAAAATCTGATTGAAAAAGAATTGGGAAATCTGAAGTACGTGACCACATATTGACTAGCATCTTCAAAAATTAAAAAATTTTAGTATGTGACCTGCTATAGGGGGCACGCACCCTGATATTATGATCCAATACAGCTAATGAATCGGGTACAATAGAAACCTAGTGAAAATAATTAAGTGGATAATATGGGATCATTCTCTCTCGATAAGTGAGAGAGAATGTCTTATGGAATAGTACTTTAAATCTTTGATCAAGGTCAAGAAAATAATTGCAAAATAAGTTTTCTAATTGATTTGATTCTGAGTTAAGGATCACAGAGTGTCAGTATACTAAGGGGGTTGACAGTTGATGGCAAACTCCTACCCGATTAGGACATTGGATGGATGAGAGTTTATATTTTTACGATAACTAATGATAAAAATACTCAACTAATATAAGATCAACCCAAGTTGTTTGAGATCATGGGGCATGACTTGTACCTTACATTATCAGAAGATCGTTAAATATATTATCAAACAATATATTTAATTTAAATAGGTTAATTTTAATTTGACATCAACCAAATGAATTATTAGGTCTAGTGGGTTACACAAAATAAACTTACTTGTTAGAATGGGGGCATGGGCGTAATTTATAAAAATTGTGAGTTTTTGTGAAAAATTCTAATGTCTATAAATAATAGTGAATTAAGCCAAACCTTGACAAGTTAAGAGTGCCAATTTTATGGATAATCTTCTCCAGTATCCTCTTCCACCCCGGATGTTGCTGATACATGGTGGAGCTCCGCTCAAAAAGAGTCGAAAACGCTAACATGCAGGAGAACCCATCTACAAAGGAAATTCGTGTAGATATCACTAAGGTTGTTCATATGGATGGCTTGGAGAGCATGAATACGTTCGTTCTTCTCTGATTTTGAGGAATTGATTGAATCCAAGAAAGTTATATTCAATTTTTTTTGAATCCATCTTCAATTATGTCATTCAATTCCAATCGAGATAACAATGAAATTCAAGGAATCAACGTTTACACTACACCTGGATCTATTCCTTATAGTGGTATCAGAAACAAGTTGAAATCTCAATCGAAACTTTAAATCTCTAAAATTATCGGATATTACAATAACCATGCTAGGTCAATTTGGATGAGAGAGAAGAGAGAAAGAAGTTGTTGTGGACAATTTTGCGATTTTAACATTGTTATTAACCTCAGTTAATACTTCCAACTCCTAGGGACAATTACAAAGTAGACAATTGGTCGAGTAATTTAGATGATCAATGATGCAGCTAGCATGATCATATATGTTTAGGAGTGATGGTGCAAAATGAGTATATTGTCGAAAGTTGCTAGAAAGTATATTGGTTATGTGGTAATTAGAAAAGGTAGGATATCTATAAGGCTAGGATCAAAGTTGGATTGGTAAAAGAGGTCTAGCTTGATGGTAGGACTTGGGTGAGCAGAGTTCAAACATAGTAGGTGGATCAAGTGGTGAAAGCATGGAGTGGTAGAGCACAAAGAAGTAAGAGAAAATAAGGGAGATGAATGGAAGGCGTGTATGCACCGGTCAATGTTGAAGTCATTGAGATATCCAACTCAAAATTAGTTGATCTATTTTAATTAAGTTATGCATGTGTACCACAAACTAGGGTAAGCACACACAAGACCCGTATTGAATCATGGGCTCAAGTATTATGTTAAAGTAATTAGGACATCCAACTCAAAACTTTATTTCCTATTTGGTTACCGTGTCCAAAATGATACTTTATCATTTTTGATATTGATATTTGTAGAAGATGGAGTATCAATATCTAAATTGATACAAGTGAACATTTGTATTATATATCATGTTTTGTTTGTACTATAACTTTTATTATTGGTATTAATAGTCAAACACTTATTGATGATTTCTATCATTATCGATTTCAAAATTGATAGTGATAGAGATGTTCAATATAGGCATTAAAGACGGCATTTGAACAATGAGTAGAGTAAACACCACAATTATATTTTCACAATCTCTTTTTATATCCTCAATATGAGATTATTTTAATAGGCAACAATAGAACCTAGTAGGGCGACAACTTTAGAGGTCAATGTAAAGACAATATCTCCAAAGAGGGTGAAACCCATGTGATAAAGACCATGGACAAAGAAAAGCATTCATATGAGAAGGAAAATCATCTGCTATAGGAAGCTTGGAGATGATGGAGGAATGGTAATACATATCAATGAAGGTGAAGGGACAATAGAGCAAGATAATTATTTTTTTTAATGGCATTATCTAAAAATTAAAAAATAGCACCATCGATAAGTTATTTAAAAGAACAAAACCATTTAACACAATCATGATCATTGCACTTTGAATAAAATGAAATCATGATTAGCTATCACAATTTAAAATTGCTAAAGTGAAATTGTGATACTAGATAATGATTTCACTCTCTAAGGATGCTCAAGAGGCATCTCTCACGTGCTAGCCCTTCACCCACTCCTTTCTATACCATTAAGACCTTCAAATCGCCTTAGCTCTCTCTCCTTCCCCAGTGAAAGAGGCCTCTCCTTCTGTGTGTTTATTTTAATTTTTTTAGGAAAAAGAGAAAATTAAATGCAAATGATCATACTCTAAAATGAATATCACAGGTATTTGGATGAATCAAATTTGATAAGTCTTCTTAATCTTTCTTGTATTGGTTTATCATCTTAAAATTAGTTATTTTGAGTAATCTACATATCAGATATTAGTTATATTTTCAATTAAATATGTCTTACTTGTTGAATGGTCGATTAGTATATTTATTCATAGTAATACTTTTATCTAATGTTTTCATAATATAATATAATTTATAATTTATATTTGTATATGATATTTAATTTAATATTTATACTTTTATAATTTTTATTTTATTAATAAAGTTTGCAGTATATGTTAATTTTGTATTTAAGTATGTAAGAACATCTGGGTTTTCTTTACTCAAGTTATTCTATGAATAAGTTAGACCATAAACCAAATAACCCCAAAAGTAGTAATTGTGCTTAATTTTAATAAGTAAAAATAGTATGTTTACATATATATGTTTTATTACTGTTAAATTATTGCACAAAAATACCGAAAGTATTTGGATTTGTTTTATACAAATGTTAATTGTAATGTTTACTTGGTAATAGTCATTAGAAAAATATATTGCTGTATAATTATTTATGTTTCGTCTGATGACCCAACCCAAATTTGGCTAACTTGCCGTTATTTATTTTAAATCTAATTCAGAATCAAACAAAATGCTAAAGATGATTTTTGGTTACCCCTGATCATTGTAACAAAATCTTGATATGGGAAAAAAATTTAGTGTGATAAAAAATAATATGATAGAAAAATTGTAATTATTTTGGAAAACATCTAAAATAAAATTTATTATTATTCAGTTATTTCTGAAGAAAATAAAAAAAAATGTTTACCGAATGAACAAGAAGAAAAATACATATACATAAATTATGTCACGTCGACAACAATGACCGAATGACGTATGGCAAATAAACAACGAATCAACAACGCAAATCTTTGTTTTTCTTTGCCATCTCACATTAGGAATGCCAATGGACCAGCATGAGTTGACCCGACTCCCAGTCCGAGCTTGGCTCGGTTGGCACGACGCCACCCCCCCGGGGGGGGGGGGGGGAGGGCTCGATCTTGGCGGTGGACGCCACCGCCGGGACAGTGGGGATCGAGGCAGCGCTTGATCCCTCGACCGGCGCTGCGCTGCGCCTTGTCCTGGCCACTGGGCCAGAGTGTCCAAAAAAAAAGTTGACCCGACTCAAATCCACTTTAGATCACATATATACAATCCAAGCTCAAACCCACATAGAAAGTTTAGATGGACTTAGGTTATGTAAATAAGCTTTAACCATCAAAAATCAGTCGTAACCTATTGCCCAATGGACTTGAACTGTGTGAAATAATTGTAAATTAAAATTTTTTAAAAATATATAAATTTTTACTGATCTAAATATGAGAAATTTTTAGGAACAATTTTTTTTCGAATTCTATAATTATGCAAAATATAAAATCTAAAAAAACATAGAAAACAAAAAATTCAAGAATTTGTAAATTACCATATTTTAAGAAAAAAAAAATATAAACTTTTTAAAAAACTCGTAATTTTTAAAAGTGTATATCTAAAAATTACTGAGAAATTCAATCATAAAATTCTAAAAAATATGAACATTTTAGAACATCACAAAATTTAAATTTGGTAATTTCCCAAAATCCAAAATATGAGAATCAAAAGAAATCAAATCTAAAACTTAATAAGAAATTTCTATATCTTAAAATATCTAAAAATTATCAAGTGACATTTAAATGAAGATCGCATATTAAAGAAATCTAACGATAAATAAACCATCCACAAGTTGTTCATAAATAAAATGAGCTACAAGATGAATATTTGTCATATCCTACCCTGATACTGACATTGACACTGCTATGTAGAACAGTACTATTTACAAACACTTATGAGGTGTTTGGTTGCATGATAATTTTTTGTACACTTTCATGCTAAAAAATTGTATTAAAATAAAAAATGAACCAACTCATGACATAAAATTATCATGTTTGGAGAGATGTGATTACAAAAAAGAGTAACTATCATTCATGACCAAACAAAGTGGGGGACCACAAGAAAAAAGAAAGAGGTGAGAGCCTCTTTTTTTGTTTAAGAAGAAAATCATTTTCAAAACATAAAATTGTCAAGGTTGTCAAACACCTCTTTTAACAAGTTTTCTTACAATTTTTAAAAATTAAAATAAAAAAACTTTCATTATCATGCAACCAAACACCCCATTATCAAACTCTGGAAGCTCAACTTTTAAAGTATAGTTATATTATTCAAAAACCTAATGGGGTGTTTGGTTGCATGATAATTTTGTGTACACTTTCTTGATAAAAAATTATATTAAAATAAAAAGTGAACCAACTCATAACATAAAATTATCATGTTTGGAGGGATGTGATTACAAAAAAGAGTAACCACCGCACATGACCAAATAAAATGGGGGACCACAAGAAAAAAGAAAGAGGTGAGACCCTCTTTTTTGTTTAAGAAGAAAATCACTTTTAAACTATAAAATTGTCATGGTTACCAAACACCTCTTTTAACAAGTTTTCTTACAATTTTTAAAAATTAAAACAACAACTTTCGTTATCACGCAACCAAACACCCCCTAAACTTTCATAAGGGAAATTGTCTGCTGGAAGTTTTCTGAAGTATACATCTAAAAAACAATCAAGACCCGAAGCACCGCCACTGAATCGACATTATCAACACCTCTTCAATATAATGGGTCCCAGAGCAAGAATCACCAAATTTCATCTAGCTTTAGCACCCCCAGAATAAGAAAGTACTTTCGAAATTCTCTACATGAATATTGAAACCTGAAAACAGAAGATCTCATCAATTCTATTAAGAGGATAGTTTAAAAAAGGAGAATGCAATGGTACGTATATCTAGAAGCACGTGAACAAATAAGAACATCCGTAAAGAAATTTTGTCCACGGCGTCAATGCCACTCCTAAAGTTGACTTCACAACGTAGAAGAGAAAATGCCTTTAATAGAATATAAACTGTCATGTTATTAATTAAGTCTCCTTATATGCATCCATAGAAAAGAAAAAATAGTACCCATTCATCAGGTACAAGAAAAGTGCAAACTTGCTCAGCTATAAATGCCAATAATTCTTTCAATAACATACTGCAAGTTAATAAGATTTACTTAATTTCTAAGTAATATGATACATAGAAACTTTCTTAAGCCTTCTATTTTCTCATAATAAATAGTACCTCATATTTCAGAGGCTAAACATATTGTCATAGCATAAGAACATACTTGTTCAGGGCATGAACGCAAGAGATAGTACATAGTGTAAAGTTACCACGTAGATGGCAACTCAATCCTTTATACAACTACATCTACTACTTGACGAAATTCTAGTTACACATTATCATCTATTAGGTAAAGCACCATGAAAGAAAAATGTACCTGAGACTTCAACCATTGACACTGTTTTTCTTGATGCTCTTCATCCATTTCTATGCAGTTCACACAGTCTTAGGCCATGTTTGATTGCTTTAAACGAACCTCTGCCTCTGATTCAGTCAAAGGCTTGCATATTTAGTGTATGATTATATGTAGTATGTATCTCTAAATACATCCCATATAAATTAATAAGATTAAAATAATATAGTTGTATATTTAGCTTTACATGTTTTCGAACATAATCTCTTTACAAATGCCAGAAGTAACATACATAGAAGAACCTTAAGTAAAAACTACGTTAATCAATATGTGGATATTTTAATCAAATCAAGTACTTTTTTTATCACAAACCAAGAGGTTAAGTGGTCAGATTTTCAAATTACCCCAAAACAGATACCTACTTACACTTTCATATTTCCACATCCTATCTTCCTTTATTATGCTTTTAACCATCTGTTAAGAGCACAGATAAGTTAACATGCATTATGTAATATCTAGTTAAAAAAAATTGGTAAGAGATATTATCTTATATTAAAAATTACTTCTCCTTTCCTCTTTTACCCTCATCTTTTCTACGTTACTTTACCTTTTCCACCTTATTTTTTCTTCATTATTTTTACCCATACTTTCTTCTAATTTTACACTCATCTAAGCCCCCTTTAAGGTGCCCTAGCTGCCCCTCTTTCTCTCCCCTGCTACTGCAGAATCTGCCGCTCCCCCCTTGCGAGCGAGCGCCTCTCCTCCCGGTTTCACCCGCCATCTTCCTCGCCTGCTCGCTTGTCGCCGCGTGCAGTGCACAGCCGCGGCCGTCGACCGAGCACCCCCCCAGAGACCTGGCTTCTCCCTCGCGTGCGCAGCCGTGGCCCTCGGCCGTTGATCCGTAGCCACCCCCGCAACCCTCGGCGATACCCCCTAGGAGCGGCTTCTTCCGTCGCCCGCAACCGCAGCTGTGCCGCTGTGGCCGTTGACCGTGCCATCCCCCCCGGACTTGGCCTCCCTCTCTCGCGCACTAGCGCGCGGCTTCTCCGGATACTCTCTCTCTCTCTCTCTCTCTCTCTTGGTGCGCTGCGCCTCCATCTTGAGTGCGCCAGCTCCAATGGGCCTTGGGCCCCTGTACGTCCAGGTTGCTACGGTATCGAGTATCCTTCAAATATTTTATTTTTGTCACTCCCTCACACCATATCTCATATCCTATTATTGATATATATCTATCAATCTTGTTGTGCTTGCAGCTAGCTTAGATTGAGGAAGAAAAATCTTTGTTGACCGGTTCAAACCCCGCACTAACTTCGGATCGGAAATCGTCAACTCCATTCTGGTAGACATCTCGGACGTGTCTAATATCACTAAATTTCTATTAAAAATTCCATTATAATTTGTGGATAATGAATTAGTTCGTAGATGTGTGTTATTGAGGAGATAGTGTCATCTTTCGATATATCTACCTTGGTAAATTTTAGTATGTGTTTATAGATTAAATTAGTTAGGCTAGCATGATTAACTTTATTATCACATTTGATTATCCTTTCTAAGGTAGGTGGTGAATCTTGATGATTAATTTGTCTAACTCCCTTGGATTATGATTAGTTCCCTTAGTCCTTGAATTATATCATACGTAATGTGGTAAGTTAATCAAATTAGATAGAATTTGATTCGATTATTTAAATCTGAATTTTCATGTAACATCATCAAATCTTTCATATTGTGGTTATTTTAGGGGTCTAAGTCATGTTGGCATATCATGAATAAGTATGTATAGAATGTCATTTTTTCTTATCTATGATAGATAGAGTACTAGTAGCATGGGTGTCTAGTATTATATCTTTGGGTGTCTCTTTGCTTAGATTATGGAAATGCATGGTTCATTAGTTTGTTTGTTGGCTATCATGGTGGCATGTCTTCATCTTGAATGTGATAGTTTGCCATTGCAAACATGGTTCATATTGTATGAGATTGATCATTGCATTGTATGAGGCGTGTTGTGATGCATTTGTGCATTAAAAAGATTAAATGAGATCGAGCTAGACTGGACTAGTAGTCATGTCCGTGGGCAGTGGAGCTTAGAACCATCTGGTGCATCCTTCGATCCCAGATCCCGCGGGTTATCCTAAGTGCCACCCCTGCTTAGGTGCACTACGGGATTTAGCTTAGCTATACAATTACTGTTGTATATGGTAGATCTAGTCATAGCTCGTCGAGATCGCAATACGACGTATTTCTTGTGAAAAATAAAAACATGGATGTTTTATATAGAGGATAGATGCATTCTAGTGTAGTGTTTTGTGTTAGTATCTATGTTGTATTCATTATAAGCTCATTTAACCACATTTGTCTTGTATGCATGGTAAGTCTTTTAGTTGGTGTTATGTATGGTAGGTCTTCTTGTTGATGTTGTATAGCGATCTATTCATAACCCTATGTATTGGTGAGAAGCCCCCTTTTGTCTTGGTTTTGATAGGATTGGTGGTACGTCTTAAAATTTGTGGAATGCCAAGTTATATATATTGTTTAGTTCTATGTTGTACATAACAAGTGCAGGTTGGGTATTGTATACATACTATGTTAGGGCCTCATTGGCTATCCGATTTGGTGGATGATGGGATGTCTACTGAGTCGTTATGACTCATTCAAATCTTTTATTATATTTTCAGGATATCAGATCTAATACAACAAAAGCTTGGTGGTATGGACTCCAGGGAATAATTTGAGCGGTTATTATACAATTTAGATCGGTATATGATTGCTTAGATTAGAATTTTATTTACTTGATTTGTGATAAGTGGATAGTGTTAGAATTATGAACTGGAACTTTGTCTTTGAGTTTTTTCCAAACCGACGTGTTTATAGCGGTTCTTTCCCAGTTAAGTCGTCGAATTATTTTTCGTTGTGCATGTTGAAATCCAGGTCGTGACACATTACCAACCAATAAACCTACAATAAGAAAGAATAAACTGCCATAAGTTTATTTGTTTCTCATCTATCTAAAAGTAAATACATGAGTCATGAAACAATACACGTAACGTAATTTTAAGTGAAGGAATCATGTAAAATAATGGTGGTTGAAAATGATAAAGATAGAATTGAAATGTACCTAAAAGACTGATATTAAAAATAAACATTCATTTAGGACTCTACTTAATTACTTGAAGACAATGTGAGCTCTAGAAGAAAATAAGTTAACTAGTTTAAAAAACAAAAACAAAATATTATGTAGAAGTTAATATATCTGTCATGCTATCTTTTAATCAATTTTGTGCACAAATTAAATTCTTTATCGTCTCTAGACATAAGGAACTTCTATATTGGACAATAATTTTTTCACTTGTGCTAAATAAAATTTTGAAGCCATTGCAGAATGTTAAACTTCTCAAAATATCCCATGCCATTTTTCGAAGTAATGGATACTTGACCATATTATCTTTCCCCCAACCTAAAAGAATAAAACTTTTTTTATTTCGAGATATAACACTCTCCTCTAGATACCGATCCAATTCCTATTTTAAGTCTTTCATTAAAAATTAGAATGAAAAAATTGATCAAATCCATTCAAAATATCTTCTTTCTCATTTTCTCATAACATATCCTTATTTCCTTGCATCTAAAGATTGCATTCATTCATACTTGAGGAAGCAAATTGTTGTGAATATATATTAAAAAGGTCATAGATGCATTGTTTAATATGATTTATGTTCAAAGAAGCCTTAAAATCAAAAAGACTCATTAATGCATACGTAACAAACATCAACTTATTATTGGGGTGAAGCACTATTTCAATAGCAAATAATAATACATAATCTTTAATTTCTGACCAACATTTATTAAATTTCTCTTGCATCTTGACAATTATGTTATGCACAAAACTATTTGAATTTTGTGTTTCTTATCTTAACAATTTATTGACATTAACTATGTTTGAATTAGGTTCCTTGATTTTTGAAAATGTATTTGTAGCATTATAAAAGTCTTTTAAAAATTTACACATAAAATCTATCATTGACTATTTTTCAATTATGGGATCACAATTAAAATATGTATCCCATGTCTCCAATGCCATAAAACTTTTTTGTAAGAAGGTGCAACATCCAACATCATGTAAGTTGAGTTCCATTGGGTGGGACTATCATATGGAAGACCTTTTCCTAAATAATCCAACTTGTTGCACATTTTCATTAAACTTTTGTTTTTAGGTGATTTAACATACTTTACAAACTTATGAACACTATAAATTGAAGAGCGGGCTTCATTTAAACCATATTGCATAATTAAGTTCGATATATGTGTACAACATCTCACACAAAAACATTTTCCATCTAGAAAACGATATTGTTTCTCTACAAGATTTCTTCTTATTAATATACAAAGTATGCCATTACTAGATGCATTATCCAAAGTGAGACCAAATATTTTTCTATCATTTTTCTAATCCATAAGAAATTTTAAAAAAACTTTAGCAAGTGAAGAGCCGGGTGTGGTTGATAGAAATGTATGTTCTACAACCCAATCATATATGATATAATTCAACATTTCAAGAAATATCTCATTCAATTAATTAGGCAAGTTTTCATTATTAACTCTTATTAGAAGCATATATCGTAATGAAGTCATTGATCATATGCAGTAATGATTGAATCACGATGAGATCATGATAATGAGATCAATCATGTAGAGGTATATGATCTAAATATTCATAGTCATAGGATCCTTGAGATGGGACTTCAATGATCCAGATAGACTAGTATGTGTGATCTCTTCTCATGTGATGAGAATAACCGATCTGATTGGTCATTCGTGTAGGGACACTAGGATACACATAGGTGCTCATTAGTAGAATGAATTCACTAAAGTGACCCATTAAAAAAACCTTATCGGTATCTTACTATACGGAATCAATCTGAGCATTTAAAATAATTTTGATTTCTTGAATCCAAGGTCTTAGTCTTTATTGAAACCAAAGCGACAAAATAGGGTACCGATTAAGAAGGAGATCGAATATACCTTCTTGAGATTTGAAAAATACCTCACCAGAGATGAAGAGTGGATGTTCTTTACTACTTCAAGCCGTTCAAGTGGACGGCCTCTAGCGGTATCCATACAAACTTTTTCCAAAGACCGGTTCTCCTTCGCTCCAGGCTCGAAAACTCTTCCAGAACGGAGTTGGACTATGCGAAGACTCCTTCCAGAGAAGAGAGGAGAGAGAGAGGCTGCCAAAAGGCGTTCTCCCATCCTTTGGCTGGATAGGGTTTAGCTTTTTAAGCATATAATATATAGAAGATGTAATTTTTCACAAAAACTCAAATCTTATATATATTTACATCCTTATCCTTGTCCTTAGAATTAGTTTTAATATGTGTGACCCACTAGGTCCAATAGTCAATTTGGTTGAAGTCAAATTTAAAAAGAACAATTCTTTTAAATTAAATCAAATCTATTATCCAATAACAGATTTGACAGCTTTTCGATTATAAAGGGTACAAATCACATCTTATGATCTCAAATAACTTTGGGGAGTTAAATAACATTTATTGAGCTTTTTCAGCATCAGTTATCACACGGATATAAATCCTCGTCCATGCAATGTCCCAGTCGGACAGGGGTTCGACACCGACTGTCAACCCCTCTAATAACCTGACTCTATGAAATCTTGTACTCAGGAATGGATCAACAGGAAAACTCTTTTTCCAATTATTTTATCTGACATTCTCTCTCTCTTACCGAGAGTGAACGATCTTTTTTTGTTTGCTCAATTGTCTCCATCAAGTTTCTCTTGCACCTGATTCATTAACTATACTGGACTATCATGGTGGTGATCTATAAGTTAATAATCAAAGTATAACATACACTCAGCAAGACATCTTTGGCGACTCAGGTAAAAGATCCAACCGTGCCTCAGTGATGATAGAATACCCTGATAGACAGTTCAATAAGATACCAATCAGAGTTTCTATGATGGTCAATTCAGTGAGCTCATTCTACTAATGAGCAACTGAATGTGTGTCTTAATGTCTCCACATTAATGACCAATGAGATCGGTCATTCTCATCATATGAGAAAATATCACATACACAAGTCTATTCGGATCCTTAATGTCTTATCTCAAGGACCTATGACTTGGAACATTTAGATCACTAGCATTTAGATAATTAATCTTATTATCATGATCTCATCATGATTCAATCATCATAGCATGTGATCAAGGACTTCATTACGGTATGTGTATCTAAAGATAGATGGTAATGAATAAATGCATTTTATTATGAATAAGATGATACAAGAAATGTCTAATCATATCATATATAATTGACTTGTAGGGCATACATTTCTATCACTTATCAAACTTTCTATCAAGTTATTCTTACATCACAATATCATGGTTAGATCTTTGACCCGAGTCATCAAAGATGTCTTAATAAATATATCTTGTACTTTGATTATTGACTTATGCATCACCATCTTGATAATCCAGTATAGTAGATATATTGGGTGCAAGAGAAACCCGATGAAAGCAATTGAGCGGACAACAAATGATCGTTCACTATCAGTATGAGAGAGAGAATGTCATATGAAATAGTACTCTAAATCTTTATCTAAGGTACTTAGGACAATTAAAGAATGAGTTTTTCAATTGATACGAGCCCAAGTGCAAGATCTCATAGAGTTAGAATATTAAGGGGTTGACAGTGGGTGCCAAACCTCTTACCAAACCGGGACATTGTATGAGTGAAGATTTAAATCTGTGTGGTAATTGATGATGGAAAGGCTCAATGGATGTTATTAAACTTGATAAAGTCATTTGAGATCATAAGATGTGGCTTGCACCATTTTTTATTAAAAAGTTGTAACAACTATTATCGGATAACAGTTTTAAATTAATTTAAAAGAATTGTTGTTTTAAATTAATTAAAGCTTCAACCAAATTGACCATTGGTCCTAAAGGGTCACACACATTAGATCTGGTCAAGAAGATGAGGGCATGGACATAATTTTATAGATATTTTGGGTTTGTAAAAAATTCTATCTTTTATAAATAAAAGGCTTATGAAGCCAAATCCTAACAAGTCATAGGGTTGGAGCATGTCTCAAGAAACCTCTCTCATTTCTCTCTCCTCTAAAAGGTGATCTCCCATAGTCAAGCTTAGATCTATAAGGTTTCTTGAGGCTCGAAAGAAGGGAGAACTTGTCTATTGAAGCAAATCGAGTGGATATCGCTAAAGACCATCCACTTGAACAGTTTTCAGCAAGGAGGAACATCCTCTCTTCATTCATGGTGATAGATTTTACAAATCACATCAGGTACACTTGTTCTACTTCATATTTGGTTCTTAGGTTTACTAGTTCGACATACCAAGGTAAAGACCATGGTTTTAAGGAATAAAAAAAATTTCTGCTGTCATAAAATGATTTCTTAGAATGGTGATTCAACCATCAAAAATTCAATAACTCGCTTATGACTGAAGATCAACATAATGAACTATGATACTCATATCCTAATGTTTGATTTGATGTCCATAATATGAAGTAAAACTTAACCTTCCGCATTCATTAATCAATATTTTTTTAATTTTTTTCTCATTCTTGTATATCTTCTCACAATCAGCCTTAATTGTGTTTTGAGGCATTGTCAAATTCTGGATTAAGGGTTCTAGCAAAATTTTAAAATGCCACACACTCTTCAAATGTGAAAGGTAGTTCCAACATAATAATCATTTTTGTTAATTCAAATATTGAAAATGCTCGATCAATTTAAAGGTCATAATTTGACTAGTATACGGGCTCTTGCTTTACGAGGATGTTTAGAACACTGAGTAGCATGTCGTGACATATGACGTGTCCCCACAGATTTTGCACATATAAAAGTGACATTACAATAGTTACATGTCACTCTTTTGCTCTCATCTTCTGTAATTTTCTCATTAAAATACAACCAAACTTTGAAATTCATTTACATGGACGTGATGGAGAGGAATGTGTTTCGAGTTCAGTAGTTGACAAATTTATACTAGATTCAACATTCAAACTTTCGTTTACTTCCATCTGAAATATATAAAAATCTTAAAAAATATATTGTAAAAAAACTAACATTTGATCTACTTTAATCTTTGGTGAGATACGATAACAAAAATATATTAAAATCTAGCATGCTTTTGCCATTTCTTATATTACTAGCTGTGTGTAGTCAATCCAAGGAACTACAGAATTGAACTAATTCAATATAAAAAATACATAAAAAATAGGTTTATGATTAGTACCTTGTGTGGTGCCTAGATGATTTTGGCTATTGCCTATTTTCTATCAATCTTGCAAAAAAGAATAAGAAACCCAACTAGATATCAAGGAATCAACCTACAATAGTAAAAAAAAGACTTCGGAGACAACATATATGTCGCAAACAGAATCAAAGATGTCGTAGAACCCATAACCTTTAAGGCCTGTTTGGTACAATAAAATTTTGGGATAAACCTGGGATATCCCCTAAATTTTAGGGATAACCCAAGTTTATCCCCCAAGTTATCTCCGTATCAAACATCACCTTAGAGCCTGGAACCTACCCTCTGCTACTGGTGTAAGAAATCGTCATGCAAAATTTGGTGCAGCAAAAGCGATGGTTTATTTAGGTACATTTAGAACTTGTCTCATTCGAATCCGAATGACGAAAATCGAAAATTGATCAAAATGAGTTTGAATATACCTGATACGGATTCATATAATCTCATGGAGAGGAAGAAGATGAGCTCTGAAGCTTAAAAATCATTCAAGTGTCTGATATCCAATGGTATCTACACGAACTTCATCTACAGCAGGTTCTTCCTTTACGCCGACCTCGAGAACTAGTCTCAAATAAAGCTTCATTGACCATGAACACTTTATAGAGAGAGGAGTAGGTAGGAAAGAGGTTAAGGAGGTGATTTTTATATTTGCCTTGATAGGGTTTGCTTGAAACTATTGATATTTGTAGAGAATTTAGAATTTTTCATAAAAACCTAAAATCTCTATAATTTACGACCTTGCCCCTATACTTATAGATAAATTCTTATGTGTGTGACCCACTAAGTTCAATAGCCTATTTAGTTCAGACTTAAATAAAATAGAACAATTCTATTATATTTAATTAAATCTGTTATTCGATAATAAATTAATCAGCCTACCGATCATAAAGGGTTCAAGTCACATCTCATAATCTCAAATGGCTATGGGGATAATCTTATCTCCATCGAGTCTTTCCATCATCCGTTACCGCATGGATATAAACCCTCATTTATTCAATATCCCAGTCAGAAATGAGTACAATATCAATTGTCAACTCTTTGGTATACCAACTCTATAGGATCTTGTACTCGAAATCGGATCAATTGAAAAACTCTTTTTCCAATTATCTTCTTTACCATGGCTAGAGATTTAGAGTACTATCTGATAGGACATTCACTCTCACTTATCGAGAGTGAACGATTCCTTGTTGTCTGCTCAATTACCTTCATCGAGTTTTTCTTATATCCAATTCATTGTTATACTGGATCGTATAAACGGTGATCTATAAGTCAATGGTCAAAGCACAAGTTTCACCTAACAAGGCTCCTTCGACGACTCAGGTCAAAGATCCAACTATACAACCATGATGATAGAAAATCATGATTGATAGTTTAGTAAGATACCATTCAAGGTTTCTAATTCGGTTAGTTCAGTCAACTCATTCGACTAATGAGCACATTTATGTGTATCTTAGTGTCTCCACACTAATGACTAATGATCGATTATCTTTATCACATGAGAAGACATCACATACACTAGTTTATCTAGATTTTAAATGTCCTGTCTTAAAGATCTTATGACTAAAAATATTTAGATCATATATCTCTAGATGATCGATCTCATTATTACGATCTTATCATAATTCACCTAAATTTATAAATGTTCGCAATGAAAAAATACAAAATATTTATATAAAATGACTTGAAAAAAATGTCAAAGTGAATTGTGCCTCTGACTATCTTAAATTTTATCTTGATACTAAATTTTAACACAAAATATATAAAATTTATGGACCCTATTAATCCATGCCTACCCTTCGCTCTTAGGCTCGCTACATGTTCTCAAAGTGGGAGGTCAAGCGCAAACGGGACAGACATAAGAGAGCATAAGATGTTCGACAAAATGCTTAAAAGGAATGTATCCCCGACCATGATCTGACAAGTCAATCAGAGCATTCACCAACATAATATAGAATTTGATATAATATTACTTTTTATATTTTACACTGAAATTAAGATCAATCTAGCCATAAATGGCACACCGATGTAAAAATAATAAACAAGACTGAGAGCGGCACAAAAAGTCATACATCAACATCAGATTCTAAAAACATTTGAAAATTCCAAAATAGTGAGAATGATGAAAAGTGCAGCCAACATCATTTTTGGATGTTCTTCTTAAAGCTTGCGGACACTCTTTATTGCAGCTATCCATTTCTGATTTTGAAATCAACAACATCATGCTCAATTTTGAATCTACCTTGCTCCCTCTGCTACGCCTATTACGAACACTACGAGGGAGTGCAAAGACAATGTTGTAATGTTGCCCTCTGCACAAATAGTCCCCTTGCCAACCAACATAATGTAGCTGAGAGTTTCTAAGGTACATTGTATTGCTATTTGCAACTTGAGTGATAGGGGGATTGGCTCAGATGCTGTGGGTCAGAACTTCTTTGCCGCTAATTGCCTGTGACATTGGATATCTTGTAAAGGAGAGCAGTAAGCACTCAGGAAAGCAGGATCCACCTTCTTTACCACTGATTCTCGGGACCTTCCCCGCTGCCAACTCCAGGGACCGCACGTAGCAATGAGTTGTGTTGGCAAGTGGCGATTGGGGCTCACTGCACGTGGGATGCATTGCGTTAGGGGAGAGGGCTCACTAATCGAAGGATGCACTGTGAGATGGGGATCATCACTGGTGGGGATGCATCACACATGGGATCAATACTTGCTTAGTTGACTTGAAAGATGCATTGTGCTCAAGCTCGTTGCTTGCATAGATGCGATTGGTGACGGGCTTTTGACAACCTAGTGTGCCAAGATCACCGAGCCCATCAATCAACCTAAAATGTGAACTAGGATTCTTTATTTAGCCCTCTTAATGTATTTAAAGGGCCTAAGCCCAACCCACAACGAGCTTTTTGATGGGTTGATGGGCTGATGGGTCAAGCCCACCCACTTGATAGGCCTACCTCACATACCCTCCTCTAGTGTTGGTTGCTATAGATCCCGACGTCAATCATCGTCACCAAGGAGGCATCATGGAGTAGTCAAATAGGCCCATCACTTAGCAACATTAGTCTCTAGGGAAATGTGGAGTGCCTGGTTGATGGCGGCAAAGAGGTCAAGCAAGCATGGGGAATATAGTAGGTGTCGTCATCGCGGGAGTTAGCTCGTGGAGTAGGTGTCGTAACCTTCAAAGTAGGTGCAGTCGCCTTGGAGAGAGACACCATGGAGCAGGTGGTGTCACCTGGTTACAGGAGGGATAAAGTGGAGAGCGGTGCTTCATAACAGGGATGGACAAGATGAGGGTTATGATCTTGGAGTGGAGAATGGAATGACAAGACACAAAATTGTTGATGTTTCTTAAAAATGGACGATTTAAATCACGTCTTCACGATTTAAACTTGTATAACATATCTTTTTTTTCGAAAAAACACCCAAAAAAGCAAAATGATTGTCTAAGTGAAAAAAATCTAACTTTTAGCCAATTTTTTCTATACATTGGCAATGTTTGTTGCATTGTCTCCTCTAAATTATGACTTAAGTTTATCTGTTAGGAGGATACAAATCTCAAATCGCTATCACTTGAAAACATCTCAACACTCTCACTTCTTTCCCAGGCACAAGCGCTACTTTGATTCCACAATGTTGGAGTTAGGCCATTCCTTCCATGTCTACACCATTTTTAAGGATGACTTCTAAGGGATTTCGATTAGTGGCTTCTGTAAAAAAATTTGGTATATTTTTGGGTATTTCACTACTTTTGCATAAAACTTTGGATGATTTTAAAAATAATGTTTGACATGTTAATAGAAAATATCAACTCATCATTGGTAAAATATATATTTTACACAACAAATCTAATGAGAGGAGGACCCACAATCTTTGGTAATAATACGATAAACATAAAATAAAAAGATAAAAAATTCTTTCTATTCTCTAATCCAAATATCTCATGTCAAGTTGTGTTCTCCCAACATTTGTAAGATTTTTATGTGATCCTCCGCTTTTATTTTTGGTGAAATATCTGGTGCACCCAAGCCCACCATAAATTGGTACTGGTTACACTTGGCTCCTTAAGTATTTTCATTTTTTTTTGTAAATCACATTCAAACGCACCTTGAATAAAACACACTAATAAGCCCGTCAAGACTTGAGTCAATTCCACTCACAAGATCCCATCGGTGACCCATAACGAATCGGATACTCGGATCGGCCTGGATTGTGCGAATGCTGGAAACTCGTTTAACCATTTTCCCACTATTCCATTTCGATCCGAGCCATCCGTCTAACCTATTCTTCTAGAAGTCGCGCTTGACTAACCCTAGCTCTTCTCGCGGCGCCTTCCGCTTGCAGGAACCCGATTTCAAATCATCAATGACGGTAGGCCAGAGAAGTTCGCCTTCATGTTGATGATCTTTCTCGCTTTTTACGCTCTACGAATGCCGTGTTGTCAGCTTACCATGTTTGCCGCTGGATCTTCTTAAAGGAATACGTCGGTTCTTAACTCCTCTACCTTTTCCTGCGCATGCAGCCTTGAGGGACAGGCTTAGGTTCTTGAGCACCTCTAACAGTTTCTTCATGTACTCCTTGGGGCCGCGATGGAGTTCTGCGTACTTCCTGTGAGTCTCGATGTCCCGAGACGCATGGCGAGCTGCAACTGCTCTTAGAAACAAGTAGAGAAGTGTAAAGAGGAGTTAGGGCACACATCCACCGGCTAGGTACGTATTGGGTCTTTCTGCTATATGTTTGCTGTTTCAAACGCCAACAGATAACATTGACGTTATCTCATCCAGGTAGAAGTGTACCCTTCTTTGAATTTAGAGGATTTTTGCATTTTCCCGATTTCAAGATTAGGCATCTTTCTGAACTAGAACCCACGAGTCTTATGTACAATTTTTAATGTGACTTAGCGGATGCCACCATTTGTATCATCATTCTGAGGGCGCCAGCACATAGTTGTCAAGGTGTGCTTTGGCGTCGTCTAAGCAGTAAACAAATTATACGTTAATACCTAACACACACGCCTGTGCATGCACACACATATAGATAGGGAGCTAGTGAAACTGTAGAGTAGATTTTAAAAGGTTTAGGTATAAGAATGTTTTACATAGGATTGTATACATATTTGTATATGATAATTGAATATGTGTATTTTTTAATGCATTTAATGTGTTTTATGTTTGTAATTTTGTATGTGTTGGTATATATTTTTGTAAAAGAGATAATCTCTATAAACTAAGTGAAGTAGAGGAAAGGCAGTTGGGAGGGAATTTTATAATTTGTTAAGTATACATATATTTATAACTAAAACATTAAACATATTTGGTAGTATAAGTGACTGTTAAAGATTTTGATATGAATTTACTATCATTAAATGTGTGGCCACAGTTTGTGGATCGAAGGCTTGGGGTACCTATAAGGAGGTGTTTGGGAAGTTGAAAATAAAATTGCTAACAGCTTCTTACTCTATTCCTGAGCTCAATTAATATCTTCTAGCTTATTCTAGTGATTCCCTGTGCCTTTCTCCCTATCTCAGTTAGTTGAGGAGGAAAGAAGAATACCACTTTACTATACTTAACATTTCTTATGTGGCAAGACTTGTTGTTGGTCTTAGGCATATAGTAAGCTGTTATTGAATCTTTTCTTGCCTTCTCGGTTTCGCGGGCCCCATGAGAACCAGAACAGCAGGTTGCAAGCACAAGCTGTGGTTTGGTGGCAGGGCGACTCCACTACGTCTTCCCTGCACTATTGAGCTGGCTGGGAAGGAGCTCTTACCAGGTCCAGGCATGCCCAATTCTAGTGGATCTGGTCAATTCCAGTGATATCATGTCCCCAAGACCTGATATCACATATCTGATGCTTATATAAGCCTCAGATATACAAGGTCCCGGGGACTCGATTTCGCTGGATCTGGTCAATTAAGAACTCGTACCAGGTCCGTATGAGCCCCTTATTTGCTCCATAGGGGTGGGAAGATGCAGCGTGCTTGCTGCGCGGTGGTGGCACTGCCTCAATGCCAGAATCCATCATTGATTTGACCCAAAAAAGGAGACAGGCCAAAAACTAGAGAGAATGCTATCTGTGGGTTTATTTTTAGTTTTTTTATGATTATAATTTTATGTAAAGTATACCGTACCTAAACCAAATCCGAGATCCGATTTCAACCGGCCTTTGAACAGTTCCAAGAACCAAAATAAAAGTTCACAAATCCAATACTAATATAGGGTGATGCCTCATGCCTTGTAAAAAAAACGGATAAAGGCTGAGCATGCCAACCAATCTGATGGAGCTCACGAAGAGCCGAGCATGGACCCCACATTGATAAGCTCCCAAATAAGCCGATAAGTACTAAACCATCTCATGAGGCTAGTGAAGGGCAGCACATGGTTTCCATGCTATCAAGCCCCTAACTATGCCAACACCATGCCAACATGCCCCTAACTAAGTCAATTATGATTAAATCATCTTATGAGGCTAGCGAAGGGCTGCCCATACAATTCATGCCAACAAGGCCTTAATTAAGCTGATTGGGATCTAAACCCATCATATTGAGTTAGAGAAGAGCCAAGCATGGACTTTTATGCCATTAATCTCTGAACTAACCCATGGGCCCAATTCATCTCGTCAAGGTCCATTGAGTCTCTTGGGATTTTTCCTTCATTGTAAATGTTCCAAACTCGTGATGAGAATGAAGTTTTATTTTCAAGTGCAATGGCCATGTTTATGTGGAGAAGATTCAAAGAGCCTATGACCTTCAAGGAATGTCAACAACAATGAAGAAAGAAAACCGATCAGAAGAGAAAAAGGAAAATCGGCTGATCAAGGGATCGATCTCAAATATGAAAGAGGATCACAAAGAACCATAAATTTGAAAGTTAACTGAACCTAAAAATCTGTCAAATATGAAGATTGAAAAACCAAAATATCTGAAAAATGACAACAAATATGAAAACCACAAAGATAACTAAAGCTGAGAATTGTCAAGTCAGAAAGGCTGAGAAATCATGAAACCTGAAGTTCAGCTAATTTAGAACGTCAAGAATGGCAAATATATTCTGAAAATAACCTGCACAATCTGAAAACTGCAATGACTTCAGAAATCAGAAACTCAACAAGTTTAGAAAAAACAGAAAACCAGACAATTATTAGAAACTAGATAGCTGAAAATTATCAAATAAAAAATGAAATCTGAAATACAGGAAGTTCAGGAAATCTGAAAACTGCATGGTCTGAGGAAACCCAATAATCTGAAGAGAAGAAAGAACCAGAAAATGCAAAAAACCAATAAAATACCGAAGTTGTAAAAATGTGAAAACTAAAGAAATCAGAAATCTTGCATGGCCATAAACAGAAAATCACGGAAAAACAAGGAAATGTCCTGTTATGAAGAAAAGGGGAACAGAAAATAGGCAGAAAGCAGAAATGAACTGAAAAAAAATGAAAATCTGAAGTTTTTAAAGTCCCATACTAAAATTCTGAAACGTAAAAGAAAAATATGAAGCATCAAGAACTGAAATCTGAAAATTGTGAACTTTACTCTTGAAAACAAAAAAATAAAAAAACTGGAAATATGAAATTGGAAACATAACCATAAAATAAAAATCTGAAATTTCAAAATCTCAGATCCAAAGTGTAAAAATATGAATTTCACATTCAGAAATAAATATATGAGAATTTCTTAAGAAAAGATCAGCAAACTTAAAAGAAGATAACAAACAAAAAATGTGAAATCTGTGAACTTCCAAAACTCAGAATCGAAACTGGGACCTAAAAATCCAAAACTGAGAATTGTAATTACAAAACTCAAATCTGATATAATCTGAAACACAAAAAAAATCAAACCAAACCCAAATATACTTAAAGTTGGCATTATGACTAAGGTCATGGGGACATTATATCCTATTTTTGTGGATGAATGGTTTCGGTGCAAAGTTGCTATGAATGATAACCAAGGGTATTCAAGTATTTGCTCGACGTAATTAACAACAGAATATTGAAAGTTGGGTGGGAAGTGGTCAAAAGAAATTGATAGGGTGTTCCCTATGTCAACACCAGGATGATTTCCGAAACCCATTTTTTGAGTTCCTACTTATTCATACCACACCAATTAGCTATACTTCTATGGTTCTATTGCCTATTTTGTTAAAACTAGAGTTGTCAAAGCTAACAAAATCAATCACTTTCCAAAAAGGTGAAACAAACTAACAAAGTATTTTAATTTTTAAAATCTGGAAAATAAGATTACATCACATTACTGACATAATTGGTAATTTTTTTAACAACATAGCATAAGGTATTGCTTTTAAAATGTATTGACCTTTTCTTATTTGATGTTTGTAGCATAGAATAGATCATTACCGAAAGTTGGGGATTGACTTTTCTTGCTTGTTATGTTTTGGATGATTTCTATGACCGTGTCCTTATGTTTTAGACTTTCAAGGCTGGTCCTTGGGCATGTATGCCTGGCTGTCCCGAGCTCTTGTTGGGCATGTTTGGAGTTTTCTTTAAGCCCAAATGGTCCCTTTACTTGCTGCTTGTGGTGCCTCGACTTGTGGGGCTTCCATTTTTTTTTTTTTCGGACTGGTTTCCTGGACCATATTTTGTGTTCTGGACCAGTTTCCAGGTCTGTTCTGAGTTTTGAATTGATTCCAGATCCAATTCACAGGTTTTGGACTGGATTTCAAGTCTGATGGATTGGTTCTATGATTGAAATCCAGGTTCTGGATTTGTTCCATGTCTGGGATTTGAGAGATTTGAGATTTTTTGGGCTGGTTCCAGGATGAGAGTTTTATGGGATTTTCTGGATTGATTCCAGGTTCAGGATTTCTTTGGGTTTTTTGGAGGCCGAGAATAGGCTGTTTTGTGGCCTGTGAATAAGGCTTTTTGAATCTGTATATAGGTCTGTTTTGGGGGATTTCGGGATCTGTTTGCGCTTTGATTTTCTGGGCATTCTTGGGCATTTGTGGGGAACTGTTTTGGGGTATTTTTGAGGGCTGTTTGAGGACATTTATAACCTGTTTTGGGACAGATTTTGTGGACCATGGAGGGCTGTCCTTTGAACTATTCATTGCCCATTAAAGGGGATAGAAGAAGGTAGAGGTACAGCCCATGGCTCTTTGAGGGGTCGTTGGGGACTGTTTTAAAGGATTTTTCGGACCTGTTTTAAGGGTATGCTTGAAGGCTATGGAGGGCTGTCCTATGGAGCATGGTTCGCTGGGTCGCAACCCGGGCCCGACCCGGTCACTTTTGGGACCGACCGACCCGGTCCCGACCCCAAGACTCCGACCCCAAAATTAATATTTTATTATTATTTTTGGCTACCCCGGCCGACCCCCGCCCGACCCAGGTTGCAACCCCGGCCGACCCGGGTTGGTTTTGGGCCCAACCGACCCTGTCCTGACTCCTGACTCCCGCCCCCACCTTCCTTGCTATGGAGTATTATTTAAGGTTATAGAAGATGGTCCAGCCCTTGGCATTTTAAGGGGTTAATTGAGGACTGTTTAAAGGGGTATTTAGGTCCCATTTTGGGACAGATTTTGGTTTTAGCAATCTGAACATTGGGTTTTCTGATCAGCTTTAGGCCTCTGACCAGGGGGATTTCGGACCTGTAGTTAGACAGATTTGGGGTCTGTACAGGGGTTATTTCTGATTAGGTTTAGGGTCTGAACTGGGATTTTTTATCAGGTTTTAGGGGTATGAACAGAGGGGATCCGGCGCCTGGTTTATCAACTGTTTTGGGTACTCAGTAAGGGCGGACCAGGACCTGTTTTGGGTTGAATTGAAGGCTTGTATAGGTCTGTTTACAGTGGAATTGTAGGGCCAGTTTCAAGACTGGTTTGGGACTGCACAGGGGTGCCTATATGGAGGAATTTCAGACCTGTCTAGGGGTCTGTCGGGAGCAATTTTTTGACATGTCTGAGGTGATGCAGAACAGGATCACAAAAATGACTGAAACTAAATGCAAGCTAGTAAAATGCTCAATATAAGAGGATATTCGGATACAGGCCTGTCAAAGAAGTTCTCATATTCAGAATTTAAAGTTAGAGAAACTAGTAATTCAGTAAGTCACAGAGATTGAAAGAAGATAAACAGCCATGGAAACTTCCTTAAGAAATTGAGATTTTGTTCTAACCAAGGATGGAGGAATCGTAATCGGCCGATTCCTGGAAAACTGGATCGATTCGAATCGTTTTTTTTCTTTTTTTCATAAAAATTACAAAAAATATGTTAAAATCTATAAAAACAGGAAATGACTTTGGAAAACTTCTTAAAAAACAAATGTAACATTTCCCATGCATCTACATATCATGGATGACGGAATCGGCTAAATCAGATCGGAATCGGCCGATTTTGTAATGATGTGTGGAGTTTGTTTGCCTTAATTTTTAGATAAGAATAAGATGTAATATAATAACATGTAAGATGCAAAACTATAACAACATATAACATGTTCAAATGATAAGATGGAAAATATACATTAAATCATCATCAATATCCTTGATATTGGCCTTCATTCTTAGGCTCTTGTTGCTCTTCTTCTCATGGTTGAGTTGTTCTTCTTGTATATGATAGTCCATATCCATTTGAAAAAAAAGTTATGGACATCTCACTCAAATCATATGGATTAGATTGTGCTATGTGCAGGCTCTTAGCTGAGGTGTAGGTGGAGGATACCACGACTGCTGTAGATCAAAAAATGTGTGATAAGGTGGCTTCATATAATGTGATTGTGGCTCTTGCTCGTCCAGAGTGTAATACGGCCTTAGCCACGGTGAAGTAGGTGAGTCTGGATCCTGAGCTCCTACACATGCATCTGCCATAGACATCTCTCCCCCTCCTGCTAGTTGGGTGGTTGGTATACACTCCTCATCATCATCAATTGAGGAGTGAGAAGGAGTCTGTGTGCTATCATTTGGGCTCACAGGATGTTGTCTGATCTCCAACTTTTTCCTCTTCTCTTTTTTAGCCATATTTGATGTCCCACCTAAACTTAAAGAATTTTTTAATTGAGAAAATTTGCTCTTTTTTCGTGATGTAACTTTTGTTTTAGTCATGCTTGGACTGCGAATGGGTTGAGTAGCTGCGGCTGGGGTTAGAGCTGGGGCTAACACTGGAGGCGGCTGCTATACGCCTACTGGGGCAGAAGATGGGTCTGCGCTTGCCTGAGCCTGAGAAGTAGGTGGAACATCCTCCTTAGGCTCTACACCATCTAACTCTCTTTCTGCCCATACACGGTCATTGAGATCAAACTCAGTTGCATGGTCCCTGGTTGCCCTCTCATCTATCCAGGAAACAAGTGTATGTTGCTCATGGAATATCTGATCTATGTCAACCTTCTCAAGTGGTGGTGTGGCTGATTTATGGCTCTGCTCATAAGGACCACCTACGAACTATGCAAAATTTTTCTCTAAAATCTTCTGTCGATCTTTAATGTTCTTGATGTGCAGCCTTATATTGTAATGACAAAAGATCAGCTTCTCCAGTCTGTCTGAGGTCAACATGTTCTTCCTCTTTGTATATGTCAAGTTAAATGTGCTCCAGTTCCTCTCACAGTGAGAGGAACTAGTGCTCTGGCTCAATATCCTGATACCAATAACAGTAAGTGCATTCCATCCACTTTTGGGTGTGCACCTGAACCCACCACTCAACTGCAAAAAAAGGCAAACAATCAGCCCTTAGTGAATTAGTGGACTTATAAAGTATAAGATAAGGAAGTCAAAAAATTATCTTAAATAACTATATCAAGAGATATTTTGTCGTAAGAATATCTCAGATCAACATTTAAGTATATCTCAACACTCATCTTATACCTCTACATCGGCAAAATGATAAAAAAAAATTGATTAGTTGTTAATTATTTATTGACTCCAAGTTCTCAATGCATCCCCAACTTACTTCCAACTCAGCTTCTACCCTATCTTGCTAAGATTGACAGAAACGCTGAATAACTGAGTGTGTCCCACATCATCTCATTGTCGTTCGCTACCTGTCCTCCATATTGGATGCGGGGGTTCAAAAAATATCCTATAGTTATTTATCAATATTAAATTATGAACAAGGCAAATATTGTTTAAATTGAAAGTAGGTAAGCACAGATAATTGATTCACTAACTAACCTGCAGCATGTACATCATGGTGCAAAGTCTTGTCCCATTAGTCATTTATGTTCTTATACCATTTTTTGTAACCTTTGGGATTCTTCTCTTTTATTTTTAATTTTGCCCAATCCATTGCATCGTACAGTGTGCCCATCTGGTTCTTGTCATTTGAGTCTACCAACCTTAAGGTAACTATCAGTAGCTCAATGATTGCCAAGTAGTAGGCAATCCTCTCTCAAAATCTCTTGTCAGTTATTTGCTTCTTAGCCTTTACCATAATCTCTAACTGGTCTTCCTTGTGTCTTCTTTGTTATGCAGGTAATCCACCATATAATTATAGTACTCCTCGGACTGCGTGAATCTAACCAATGCATGTTTGTGCCGGCGCAAACTCTATGGTGCAATAAAGTTTATGGCAAATCGTTTAAGACCGGGCCTGACAAAATCGTGTCTAGCAGTGTATGACCTCATAATATGTAGCAGACAGGGATGTGAATAAATAAAGAAGTAATGGTCTGCGCCTGCCTGACAAGGGTAGAAATTGTCTCTTTCTTGCATAAATCTTTCAATACAAGGTCAATAGAATGTGCTGCGCAGGACACCCATAATATATGTTGCCTCTTCTCCATCAGCTTCTTTCTAGTCGCCTTATAAGAGGGTTTATTATCAATTACAAATTGAACCACATTCTCTTCCCTAATCTCCTCCACCACGGCATCCATCAAGGAAAAAAGATAGTCGGCATTTTTTTGTCTTTCTAGAAGTATTCACCGACTTCAAAAATATTATGTCCTCAGAACAATGCATCAAAAAGTTTATTATGTTCTTCTTGGTGATACCTATCCACCCGTCACACATAATTGTGCAACTCCTCTCTCTCCATATCAATCTAAACCCATCCATCCACTTCCTCAACTCTTGCACCTCCTCCTCCAGCCCACCACCATATATATACTTGTTGCTCGGGGCTTGCAGACCCGGTCCAATCTCACCCACGACATCTACCATTGTTTGGAAGTACATGCCGGTGGCTACATGTGCTGGGTTGCCTATAAGAAGGTAAAAAAATATCGATATCATTATCAGCCATAAAAAAGGTGAACTAAATGATGACGGTGTAAATGTCATTTTAATAGTGATACCTGCATATAAAAATCACTTCATAATGTGGTGAATTGCTCTCTTTGCAATCGTTCCTGTTGCCTTCACCCCTTTCATGGTTTGTTTAATTCCTATTTGTCCAGCACTTTGTTTACTAAATAAGTACTCATCACTCGATGTAAACCGAGTATTGGCAGAATGACGGTGTGGCTCCTGTCTCCCTCCCTCAGTCTCTCGATCTCGGGTAGGACAAGCCGATGCTGATCGACCAAGAACTAGGTCAACTCTAGACTCTCCTGCTTCTCTTCTTCTCTCTTTCTCTGCAACAATTGCATGCTTGGTAGCATGCCTAGCTCTCCTGAGCTCAGAGTCTATGGAGTTGTCCTCACTCTCTGGCTCCG
Organism: Cryptocoryne crispatula var. balansae; assembly: GCA_036172225.1. NCBI lineage: Eukaryota > Viridiplantae > Streptophyta > Magnoliopsida > Alismatales > Araceae > Cryptocoryne > Cryptocoryne crispatula. Next base: position 13,628,587 of record CM069930.1, read on the forward strand.
GCTCGGCTGGTGTCTTCCCCTTGTCTTTTCCTTTATAAGTAGGCAAATATCAGGCCCTCCTCTCAAGTAGCTCATCATGCAACTCTTTCATTTGCTCGATCCTAATCTATTGTTGATAGGCTCTAACTGTCATGCAGCCTCTCATCTCTTCGCTCTTTTCCCTAGGCACCTTATTACATTTTTTAACATTCTCACCCGTTTCGACAATATGTTGTTTCGGTCAAAATACACTTTCATTCATCTCCTTGTCATACCACTTGTATTGTACCCTCTCTCTTGCTGCGTCTATCATGTGGCCATGTTCCCAACCGACGTTAGAAAGACGTGCCGGTGCTACATCATCGTGATTGGTCATTGTTTATACCTACAACATTTGTAAAAAAATTATAACAAATTGTTAGACATAGATACAATTGCTTTAGGAGCTATTCGGGAAGTAGATAGCCCGTCGAACGGACTGATTGGTATGTTTAGAGGGTTACGTCTACGCCGCAAAAGGTCGTAAATCAGCATATGGGGTTTCCTGAATTTTTTCTATACCAAGAACAATTAATCGATGTTCTTACAGCTTGAACAGAGCTGTTCGAAAAGAAATCAGCGGGTTTAACCATACTTGGAGTCATCGAAAACACGTAGAAATGGGCATACGGGGTTTCCAAAATTTTTCCCGTACAAAGAACATTCAATCGATGTTCTTACAACTTGAACGGAGTTGTTTAGAAGGAAATCAACAGGTTTAATCATGTTTAGAGTCGTCGGAAATGTATATAAATGGGCGTACATAGTTTTTGGCGAAGAAATCTTATGAACAATCTTCCAAGGATCGAAGAACAGGTTGAATGGAGGTGGATCAGAGCTTGGATCGCCGGAATCCTTTGAAGGGATCATTGGAATTGCCAGAATCGGTGTGAATCAATTGGAGGATTACAATATCGCCCTCTGAATCGTCGGAATCACCGCTAGAATCAATGGAATTGCCTCAGACAGCTGGTATCGAGCGATCCTACATCGGATTGATTGCTTTCTCCCTAGAATCATGAAAGGATCGAGTTGCGAAGGTGTGAAGGCATACGAATGGCCCTGAAGGGGTCGATTCTTGATCCGGAATTAGACCGGGAATCAAACTAGACTGGAACTTCCTGCTTCAGGTAGAATCAGTCAGATCGACCGATTCCAGGCAGAATCGGATTGATTCCGACCGATTCAGTCGATTCCATCTGATTCCCGAGGAATTCTTCCTGGAATCGGTCTTTCTGTAGGGAATCGGATTGAAATCGACTGATCCAATTCCAGAATCGGCTGATTCCGATCCAATCTGGCCGATTCTTCCATCTATGGTTCTAACGGGTAAAAAATCAAATTTGAATTGCCTTGATTCAGGTTCACTCTAATGTCCTCACAATATAAAGACCAACAACAATTTATAGAAAACTAGCTAGATCCTATTCTCTCGAGCATGACATATTCTAATAAGAATAATAATTTTGCAAAGTAGACTTGCAAGGTAAGGTGGACAAAATGTACCTCAACACTCAATGTATGACATTTATCCTATATTAGTGAATAATTCTTATCAGTGGTTGACAATCAACTCCATAAGAGCAATCTGTCCAAATGGTTAATATGCCTCAAAGATTTACAATAAACTGTATAGACAAAAGAAACGTATCATTTTCTGGAAGTGGGGAGCTCATGTAAACATCATAGGCTCAATGAGTCCGTGGATGCTATATAACCAGATTGTGGGTAATTCAATAACAACTAGTTTTCACCGGCGGTTTAAATCCAAGGCATAAGCTCAAACATGTGACCAAAATGAGATCTACCTCCAGATTAGATTGCCCACAGAAAGTATAAGAATACCAAAAACAAACTGGTCAACTAATCTGTTAGGAATTCAAAACCTGATGGCTGAACACTCATCAGTCATTTCAAGCAAAGCATCCATCATCATCCTCTAACATTCATTCATTGGGATTATCATTATGAACAGATCAATTAATCTAGTCAGGAACAACCTGATTTCCAGCAGAGGATTGAATTTCAGATTGAACAAATACTAAGCATCAGAAGTTAGCCAATATCACAAGATTCTGGACAGGCCAGATTTCAACACATGGAACATTTACAGGAAGGCTTTAAAGACAACATCATCAGCCTTATCAAGTATCAATATTAACCAGCTCAATTAAACCACATGCTATATCGTTAGAGGCGAGAGGGGACCGAGGCGAGGGAGGGCTCGTCTCGCCTTAGGTGCCCGAGACAACATTTTTTTATTGAAGAACTTCTCAAAAGATATATATATATATAACATTAAAACTTTTGAAGAACATAAAAAATACAAAAAACTCACTTCTAGGACCTATAATATATCAAGATATCGGAATCTCAAGGTGGAAGACTGGGTATTGGGGGTTTAGGGTGGAGGAGGATTTAAGTAACCAAATTTGACTTTCACATGGTCCTGATGCGGGCGAGGTGAGATCTACCGAGGCGATGTGTTTTTGCCTCACCTCGCCTCGCCTCAGCGCCTAGGCGCCTGAGGCGAGCGCCTTAGATAACAGAGACCACATGAGATAAGCAATACTCCTCAGAGCTATGATCTGGAGTTTCTAAATAAATCCGAAATTGAAATGGTGGGAAAACATAATATGGTCGGACATTCAAGACTGAGGTCACCTAATCGACTGAAGTCACCTAATCAATAAGAATAAGAACTCACTGATGGCATCACTTCAATCAACATCCCATTAATAGCAACCCATCAACCGAACAAGGACAGAACCACTTACAATTGTTGGAACACATTTTGTAGGCTTTACGGAATCTGTTGAAAGTGGAACAATTTGATGTCAATTCCTCCGATGGTATTGGTCTGTCAAATCTTCCACGCCGGACAACAGATTAGTTGACAGCTCTGACAAATATTCTCTAACAGTGGTAACAGTTTAGAAACTGAGTAGAAACAAATGGTCAGGAAACATTTCTGTCGGCATAGTTCATTTATTTTCAAGGAAAATCCATCAGTTCAGCTCGCTGACAGAAGACATGAGGAGTAATCCACGGATTCAAAATAAGAAACTCTAAATCTGATGAACCAGGCATCGTTTTCTCAAAGAAGATCAGCAAGGAAGGTTATAAGCAGCAGATCTACTCAAGGGAGCAGTGGATCGGTTGAAGAAGCGTGTATTTCAGACAGGACACCCCTTTGAGCTCTTAGAGAAACATCAAGTAGGTTGTAAACAGAAGATCTAGTGAAACAAACAATAGATTGGGGAGGGAAACAGTGAATCATAGGGATAACCCTCGAGTTCCCCATAAAATAAAGTCAGCATGTCCTAGACAGTAGACCCACGGGAAGAAACAGCAACTAGTTTCAAGCAATTGTCTAAAAAATGTTCCTAAAAAAATAATGCACAAAATCTTGTAAATTTTATTCATCAAACCAAATGAACCCCAAACTCCGTGATCAACGCTTGTAAAATTCTCGAAAATATTCAAATTCATCTTGAAATCTGGTGTCCCCACCATGAAGGCTGTGAAAGGGGGGGGGCATGACAGCACCAGTTTATGGGGTAGCCAGGGCTGTTTTGAGGTGATTTCAGTCCTGTACAGGGGCTGTCTGCAGGCTGGCATAGGAGTATGGAGGCAGGCTACAGGCACTTTATCAGCCCTTAATGGGCTTTGAAAAGGTGTTTACCCCATGAAAAATGAGCAAACAGGCAGGACCAGCAGGTGAATGGCCTCAAGGGCCTGTTTGAATGAGAAGAGGGGGGAGAAAGAAGGGTTTTTATGTGGAAGGGGACTAAGGGGAAGGACCCAACCTGGTTTTCTCTTCTCCTCACATTTTTCTTTTTATTCTTTTTTTTTCTTGTGCAGGAGCAGGACAGGGCTGCGGCCCTTCTTTTCTTCTTCTCCCCCTCCTAGCTCCCCCTCCTAGGGGTGGCGCAAGAGTGGGGCAGGGTGCACTGCCACCGCCTCCTCTTCCACTCCTCTCCCTCTCCTTCTATGTTATCCAAGGCGTGAGGTGCTTGAGACAAGGGACCTAGCACCTCGCCTCAAGTACCAGAGATATTTTATATTTTTTAATTATTTTAATTTTGAATAATACATGTATCTATTACAAAAGCTGAAATAAATCTAAAAAAATACTTGTAATATTGAAATAAATACATCATTTAAATAACTATGTATTGCAGCCATCAATAAATAATGTTATACCAACAAAAGAAGGTCAATAACAAACATGGCATCATAACAACTAACAAGAGTAGAGTACAAATCAAGTATAACATAGTATAACAACTTAATGGGAGTACCAATCAATAACAAAAGAAGACAATATCATAATTAAGTTAAGAAATGGATTATGTTTGACTAGATTTGTTTGACTTAAGCAGGTGAGACATTTCAAGGCGAGGCGAAGTGTTTTGCCAGCGCCTCATTTGCCTCAACCGCCTAGACAGTTGAGGCGACACCTCAGATAACTATGCTCTCCTTTGATGTTGGTGGTGGCTAGGGCTTGAGGAAGACTGAAGGTTTTCTAAGGAGGACTTTGTGGTGTTTTATAGAGGAGGATAGACAAAGGCAGAGGCATACTATGTAGTTAGAGCCGAGAGGCACCCGAGGCGAGGGGGGCCTTGTCTCGCTTCATGTGCTTGAGGTGGGTGTCTTAGGCGCTCGAGGCGAAATTTTTTTAATTGAAGGGCTTATCAAAAAAAATGTATATATAACATTGAAACTTTTGAAGAAGAACATAAAAAAATTAAAAAAACTCACTTCTAGGGTTTACAATGCATCAAGATATCAGAACCTCGGGGTGGAAGCTTGGGTACTGGGGATTTCGAGGTGGGAAAAGAGGATTTAAGTCACTAGATCTAGCTTTAACTGGGTCTTGACCCGAGCAAGGTGAGATCTACCAAGGTGAGACGTTTTTGCCTCGCCTCGCCTCGCCTCAACGCCTGAGGCTAGAGCCTCAGATAACATAGGAGGTGTAAGGGCCTATTGGATCCAATCTTGTCCTTCGATAGAGGATTAGATCACTAGGAGAGGGAAGAAGTTTCTCTTCTTTGAGATTTTCCATGATTTTTCCAACTTTTCAGGGTTGGCCCCCACCTTGACTCCTTACAGCGTGAAAAGAGGTTTTGGAGGGTGTTTTAGAAATTTTATTGATTTTTTAAGAATTTTTGTGATTTATTCTCTATTATTCTGGATTTTTAAATAGAAAAAGGATATAAAAGCCAGAAAATTGCATTGGCAGGGCTCAAATATATGTAATTTTTAGGGGAGTGTCAAAGACTTTCAAAAATAATATTGGCTATGAAAGAATAATTTTTGAGCTAATATTTAGATTCTTTTCTATTTTATGGTTTTTTAGAAATAAAATTTTAAAAAATGTTAAAATTATAGAAATGTACTTTGATGAATTTTCTATGAATTTTTATTCGGTTTTGTGAGTTTATTGATTTTTTTGATTTTTTGGATATTTATCTTATTTTTGGAGAAATAAAATAGGATAAGTAGATTTATTCTAAAAAAATGGGCCCGTAAAGGTGCAATGGGTTGAGATGTTCAATTTGGACTTGAATTGAAATAAATTTGGGATTTGCTAAGGAAAAACAATGAGAATATAAAATTAGATTGAATTTTGGAAGCTTAACTGAGGTGTAAATCTCAATTAAAATAGGTTCGAAAAAGACAATGAATTTTTTTATTTTTGTGTAAAATTTGTGTCAACGATCTTATAACACTACAATACCTCTTCTGCCAATAGAGGCGATGATGCCAGACCTATCAGCTACCTAGCTTGAGAGGCTCACCATCCTCACTAGTCAAAAATTGGCATTTGGCGTCTTGAAGAGCCAGTACATACAAATTTTGCGATAACAAAGGACCTTAGTTCTCATATTTAACATGGATGAATAATATTCACCTTTCAGTTTTTTCTTCTTTGAATAATTTACTCCAAAGATTGTCATATCTATCAATTTCGTCTTAGAAGAGGTGAAAGAGGAGAGATCTCACGAGATTTTTGAGAAAATCGTAGGAGATCAGATCTCAGATTTGATTTACATAGAGTATACTTCACTTGAAAACTAAATCAGAAAAAATGAAAAAAAATAACTCTAAAAGTAAACACATAAATAGCATGCTTCAAGTTTTCGTTCCTAGTCAACTCTTGGGTCTAACCAACATGGTGCCAATATGGTGCCACTGTTCAGTGCTTCCCCGTCCAAAGATCGCCAGAATGAAATTGGGTCCATGATTAGCCTGTGCCAATCTGGATTGATTCTTTGAGAGGGATCTTGATCCAAAATTGGTCATGATCGGGATTTTTTTTCTTTAAAAAAATTTAGAAACATCATGTTAAATTTCAAATAAATATGAGAGCACATAGAAAAAGTTTTAAAAATTGAAAAATAACATTTAACACATTTATGTGACTATCGATCACTCTCTACGATACATATTACAACAAATGGATATAAAATAACACTAATATTAATTCCAATAAAGAGAGAAAATTGTATAATTCATATGCAAATAAAATTGATATCTTTCTATCACTACCATCTGCAGTATTAGGAAGACTGCACGGTCATCCAAATGGGTGACAATCACTCCTTTGGGTGAATGTTTAGGGGTGGGAAGATCAACCCTACAGTCACGACCCTGCACAGTCACTCCCAAATAGGGGGATAGGGGATGTGAAACCTCGAAATTCTCAGCTTGACAAGAATTTTGTTTACCACCAGATTGTTTAGGAAAATAGGTGATATCTTATAAGGATACTAACCAATCTGACGAATGTATAAAAGTATAAAACCGAGGTTATCAGTTCTGTGAATTTTTTTTTGATATTTTCTCATTGGATTGTGTGAAAATCTGATGTTAAATTACATCGAATAACTTCTCGAAAATCTTTGATTAGCTGTCATAACAATCTGTTCGTAGAAGACACATCCACGTAAAGGGAAAAGCACAATGGGGTGTTAGCTCCATGGGTTCGATGAGATGCAAACATTTTTGTTTTATGTTTGTTTGATGTTGATTTTTAATTGAATTCGAGTTTGTGTTCAGATTTGACGTTGACTTGAATTTTATGTTCAAGTTGATATTGTTATTTTGTTGTTTTGTTGTTTTATTTTTTACTTTAATTTGGGGTTTGGTTTGATTTGAATTCTGAGTTTGGTTGGAATTATTTTATTTCATTTTTTGGAGTTAGTGAGTGAATTAAAATGGTTAAGAATTTAATTCACCTGATTGACATGTTTGACATTATATATATTAAGATGTTTTCATTATTTCTTTTATGTGTTGGTTCATGTTTTTTTTATGTTGGTTTGAATGTTTGGGGTTTTGATTTGAAGGTTTTAAGTTTGGTTTGAATGTTTTAAATGTGTTTTGATTTTTGTCGAGTTGAAATCCAATCTATTTTATAATCTGAATTTTTTGTTTCAAAGATTAATTTTGGTGTTTTCAAGTGTTTTGGATGTTGTTTATTTGATTTTTCTTGAAATCATTTAATTGTCACTTGATTAGAGATTTAATTTTATAGATTTAGTGACTTTAAAATGAATTTTTAGATTATTAAATGATCTGATTTAGGCATTTTTTAAATTTATTTAAATGTTTTTTGTGTTAGTTTTTTTTGTTCGGTTCACACGTTATCGAGTCTATCGGGTTAGCATTGATTGTCCACTCTTAAACATTGGCATTGGCACTTGAATTTCAAGTCATTGAATGTCAGCGTAAGTGCATTGGTCGGCATGTAGTGTGCCATTGACAAGAAAAGATGAAAATAATCTCGGACAGGCATGATGGCATTCCTTCCGCCGGATATATCTTCATAAGATCTAAGGGAAGGGTCGGCATAACAGCATGCACGATCCACCCTTGATCGAATGTGATTTACCTTTTTTGTAGTTTAAGTCTCTTGACCCACTACATCGAGGGAAGGATACGTCGACAATGGGAACCGTTCTATGCGTTCATCTGGATGCGACATACCGGGGCAGATCAAGAATAGTCATCCAATTTGGAGCACCCAAGTATTAGGTTAACCTCTTAAAATTAATTCTTTTTATCTTCAGATTTACATTAAGTTTATTTATTTTTGTTCAAGGCCCAAAGGGTTGTTTCATGTCCATTTGGCACGGTTGACTGGCTTCATGTCTTTTTGGGCTCGATGGGCCCACCCAGGTGAGACTTGGCCGATCGGATGGATTCCAAGAAGACCCGGACATCACCCTCACCTTAAACTCTATGGGGAGGTGGGGATGAGATTTTTGGACCTGTTTGGGGATTATTTAGGGATCTGAGAACAGGTGGGTTTTGGGACTGGTTTGGTTTCAGTTTGGGACCAAAACAGGGCATGTTTTGGGGTCTGTTTTGGACCGGTTGGTGGACAGGTTTGATGCTGAAACCAGGACTGTTTAGATGTCCGGTTAAGGGGCTGGAACTGGGATGTGTGGAGGCCAGTTGTGGGCTGGAAATGGGCCGAAAAGGGAACTTTTTAAGGGACTGTGCATGGGACCGATTGGGGCCTGTTTTGGGGTCCGCACAGGGGACCGTGCAGGGGACCGATCGGGGACTGTTTGAGGTCCGAACAGGGGCTGTTTTGTGGGTGTTTGAACCAGGATTGTGTGGGGCCCGGTTGAGGAGAAATGTGAGCCAAACATGGGCTGTCAAGGGGGTTATCTGATCGGGCTTATGTGAGGGCTGAACAGCTGTGTAGGGCCTGTTTGAGAGGGCATCTGCACTGGGTTTTGGGGCCACAGGGGGACTGTTTAAGGGGACTGTTTGGGCCTGTTAAAGGGGTTGCACATGGGGCATAGGCGCAGGCCAAGGGGAGGTGAAAGAGGGATTGACCCAGCCTGTTTTAAGGGGCTGAAACAGAGGACTAACTGGGCCTGTTTAAGGTGGCTGTTTGGCCATGGAGAGGGCTGCGAGGGGTCTGTTTGGGGGTTTTTGAGGGCTGCACAAGGGGCTCGAGGACTGGCCGATGGAGGAAAAAGTGAGAAGAAAGGGAGCAAAAGGGGTAGCTTTGAAGGGCTACATGGTTAGAGGGTTGCCTTACATTCTTCTTCTTCTTCGTCTTCTTTTCTCTCCTCCTCCTTTTGGTTGGCGTGGCTGCAAGAAGGGACGGTGGCGGCGGCGGCTGTTCTTCCCTTGGGTGCTGGCTTCCTCTGGATCTCAACCCTGGGCCAAGCTTAGAGCTGACATTTTTATAAAGACTACGAGCATGAGGAGCATGGGAAAGCATGCCCGCCTTTTTGGTGTGACCATGGCCAACATTTTCATTCCCTATTTTTTTTAATCTAAACAAGGGAGAGATAAATACCCTCGTTGATCTCCTCCTTGATTCTAGGAAGCCTATCCGGGGAAGATTTCATCTTGAAGTAAAGCTGGCCGTCGGCTATGACAGCTAAAGATTAGGTCATGGCTTGACCTAATTCTCATTAGAATGGCTACCCATCGAACAGTTAAAAATAATTCTTGCCTATAATTAATTAATTTTATTAAATTCAATTAGATAATGTTTTGACTGTGCTTTGATTATCACATGTTTCATCCAGATCTGTGGCTGAGAGTTTCCTATTTGCATTGAAAACATGATTTTTGTGATTTTACCGATCGGTGAGATCTCGACTCTTGATTATCATGAAAATTGCATAAAATGCAATTAAATTCATTTTTTCTCGAACCATAGTTTTCTTGCAAAAATGGGAATGGATTATCAACATGGATCCAAAAATTTTAATCCCGGGCATGTGAATTTGCTCTTGGATCATTTGGACCATTTGGTCACTAAGTGGATTGAGCACGGAGAAGCTCTCGTTTTGATTTTTGTCCATGACGTTTTGGATATAGGTCAAATTTTCTATCTGACTGACATTTTTTTACCTTAAGTCAGGTAGACCTTTTGTCGTCACTTTCTTATTGAGCCACCCCTAGGTTGCTTGGGCCTAGTAAGGGCAAAAGAGCCATTTGTTATCTAGAGCTAGTTTCTGACATTTGAGACACTGTTGCAAAGGTCTTTGTTGGCACTGGCTCACGAGTCCATTTGTTTCACCTTTCGGGCCCAATTAGCCTCGATAAGGCTATTTGGAAGTCAATTTTCAGTGTTTTACCCGTAACTTGCTGTATATGGGTCTGATTTTCAATCTAACTTAGGCGTTCCTCGTAATTGAGTTGGGCAAACCTTGTGTTCATGCCATTCTGCTATTGGGCTGAGCCTTGGTCAATTGGGCCCAATAAGGTTTATCGGGAGCATCCGGCTCATTGGGCCCAAATGCGGGTCAAAGTGGGACCTGTTCCTTTTAGCTGTCTTGATGCCTTGCTTTTGCCCAACAGTTGCTTAACTTGGGTGCTATGGGATTTTTTTTTGGCGCCAACATGGGGTAGCCCCAAACAATAAGCTGTGCAAGGGAGGGGTGGGGGTGGGGGGCAACCAAGGGGGAGGGAAAACAGGGGAGGACCAGGAGGAGGGAAAACATACCTTAAAAGGGGGATTTTTACCTTCATCAGAGGGGAATCATTGCAGAGGAGTAGGGCTGTAAACGGGTCGGATTCGGTAGCGGATTCACCAGAATCCGATTCCGATTCCGATAAGGGTTAAGGGGTTCCGATTCCGATTCCGATAATTTCGGAATCACTATGTTCCGATTTCGATCCGATTCCGATTCCGTTATCGAAATCGGAACCGAATCCGATAAAATCCGAAATGCATATTAAATATTAATTTTTATTCAAAAGTGAGTCAATAATTTACATATAATTAATAAATTTTGATATAATCTTCTTAAAATTTTATTTTTATTATTTTATCAATTTATATATTATATTTTATAATTTATTTAACTTTGTTTTATTTAATTTTATTTATATATAATTATTTTTTATCGAAATCGGATTAACGGAAACGGAACCAACTGATTCCGATTCCGATTCCGATAAGCTACCGGAATATCCGATTCCGATTCCGATAGCTTATAGGATACAAAAACAAGTTCCAAACCCGTTAATTTTTATCGAAATCGAATCGGAATATCGGAATATCGGATTCCGTTTACACCCCTACAGAGGAGGCTAGGGAGTCCTAGAATCAACTGGGAAGGGGATCGAGGTGGGGGTCAAAAAGGGGGCCAATTCTTCCCTGTTAACAAGGAGAATCGGATTGGAATGACCTGATTCCAAAAAGATCCGTAACTTATGGACTTCCAGAGAATCAGCTTAGATCGAGCGATTTCCGATCTGATTTTGGAGAATTGGCCAATTCAGGCCGATTTCAACAGAACCAATCCTTGATCGGTTGTCCAAGCATAGATTGGATCGACAAGGACCAACCTGATCCAAGAATCGGTCGATTCTGCAAACTGTCCCCACACAAAGGAGCAACCAGATTGAGTGGGGACCCAATATCACATATAGAATGGTGGAAGGGTGGTTTTGTCCATAAAATATTCCCACCACTTTCTACTTTGATGGTAATGGGTAGTGTCCCGAAGTATTGAAATAGTAGTGAAGTTACTACTTTTTCTTTTGCTCGTTTGACCGGGTTAAACAAGGGGGTGCTTGAAACACTACGCTAACCACAATCAGGTCACTTCCTCCCCTGCCCCCTATTTTCGTGTTTGACCTAGTTGTCCCAACAGTTGTGTGACATGGGGATTAGTTTTTTTTCTTTTGATCGGATCTTTCCAGTATGCCAAGGAGGATGCGACATGGGGCTTAGGGTTCCAGAGGGTGGTGGCAACAAGGGCGGCTTCAAGCAGCGGCAGCAGCAGCAATGGCTCCTCCTGAAGGTGGTGCCCTCAGGGCTGGCAACCTCTGCTTGCAGCATTGTTGGCAAGACAACCTTGGATGGCTATGGCAACAATGGTGGTAGCCTTGGATGGCAGGGACAACAATAGTTTTCAGATGGGGCTCCTCCTTGGTTGGGTGTGACCATTCCTTCTGCTTTGTGGTGGTGACAATGGCTCTGGCTCCTACTGGTGGTGATGGCGGAGATGGTTCTTGACAGCAATGGTGGCTCCTGACGGCGGCAATCTTCACCTCTTCTTTTCCTGTCAGTCCTTTCCTCCTCCAATCACATCCTTTTCTTCTCCACCCCTGGATGTGTGGAACCCCTTGTTATCCTCTCTTTTTATTGTTTTTTTTTGCAAACTGTTGTCTAATTTTTATGTTTTTTATTTTTGCTATTTTTGGAGGGGCCTATCCCAAATTGGTTTTCTTCTCTTGGATCGGCCAATCCAATACCGATCTACATCTCAACCCATAATTTCTTGTGACTAGTCAGCCGATCCCAGACCAATCCGACTGCTGTTAGAAGACATTAGAGGGGTGCACTGCCACCCCTGCACTTCGATCTGGCTATCAGAACATTGCCTATCGGGTCCCTAGAAAATTGTTCTGCATGACTAAACTGAGGTTGAAATTCAATAAAAAGAAGAGGGAAAAATAAGCTTCGGTTCCCAGACAGAACAGAACATTACAACAACCGGGTGGGGTAGAATCGACACATAAATGACATGCCTCCAATACTAACCCGACATAAGTCTACAAGAAAATCACCACTCTTCAGACAAGAATGCGACAGAGAAGCGAGATTTCCGCAATGCTCCTAGCGTACCCGAAATCCGCGGCAACCTTCGAAATTCTGCAGTCGCGTAAAAAATTTACAACCCCCAGCTGTGTGACAGAAAAGGAAGAAGAAGAAGAGGAAGGAAATCGGAACGGCAGCTTGGGAAGCCGGAGAGGAACGCGGCGAGGAAAGGGAAAAGGGCAAACTTACCTCTTCAGCGACAACCAACGGTTCCCCTTGATGGTCCCTTCACGACAACGAGCTTCCCGCGTCGTCGGAGTCCTCTACGCCAGCCTGAAGCCACCCATGCTCTCAACAAAGCCCCACTTACACCACTCCGATGACCTTGACGAACTACCAAGGAGTCGTAAGAGGGGGAGGTTGAAAGGCAGCGTAGTAGCCAGCGGAGCTCATCAACCGTCGACGATGAAGCGTCCCCTCTGATTGTCGGCAAGGTTCGCGGGTTCTGTCGCCACCGTCGCCGCAGTTTGGAACAACCAATTGCAGAAGACACTTCGGAAGGCCGCAGTTGGCGTTGGAAGCACGGTCCAGTCCTTCAATCCAAGTCTCCGAGAAGCTGCGAGCCTCCGCCGCCAGCCGTCGCCAAGAGAAGCATTCGCGAGCGGCCAGCCGATCACGTGGGGGAGAAGAGGAGTATTTTTCCCCCACTTTGGTCCATGTCAGCATATATGGGCGTCCCGTTGCAGGCTCCTCCAAACGGCAAGGAATCCATCGCGAGGAAGGGAATCGTCGACCCCCCCCCCTCCGAGAAGGCCAGCAGCTGCGAGTTTGGTAGGACCTTCCTCCATTACCGCAAGGCCCCATGGGGGCAAGTCGTGGCACCGGAGAATCCTCCATCCCGCAATCAACGCGGGCGGGATGGTGATGGTGCGACATTCCATTTTTGGCGGAGGAGCTCAGACGATAAGAGGGGTGCTGTGGCGTTGCGGAAAGGAGGCTGGGCAACGCGGAGAAGGAAGAGAGGAGGAAGGAGAGAGCTTGCGTTGCAGGAAGAAAAGGCACGGAAAGGTAGGGACTGCTTACCCCGGCGACCATCGCCTTCTCTTCCGATCACTTCCGATCCCGGTAGCCAATCGCCCATCGCCAACATCACCAAAGCCTTCGAGGCCCAACGACCATCGTGGAGGAAGCCGGAAGCCTTGAAGCCATCGTCCATTGTCTGGAGACTGTTGGTCCGCCTCTGAGAACTCCGCCGAGTAGCGAGGTCGCCGGAAGCAGGGTCCCGCTGTTGGTTCGCCTTTGAGAACTTCGCCGGGTTGTGAGGCCGCTGGAGGCAGGGTCCTGCGTGGTCGCGAGCTCGCGACTTAGCGACCGAGTGGGCAACTTCTCCCTTCGGCGTCGTGAGGCTCAGAAAAGAGAGAGTCGGCCTAGCCAGACATAGCCGACACCCAGAATAGAGTATCGTCCTCAGCAGAAGCGTGCTCCGGAGAACAACTCGAACCGATTAATGAAGTAGATAATCGATAAAATCATGAATTAAAAGGATATTCATCCTTCGGCCATGGGCGGCCATGTGCTAGTCCATGAGTTAATGAGATGGTGTCCTTGGGGAGGTCCTCCACAAGTCCTTATGGACCGGGGCTACTTTCCCTTAAATTTTAATAATTATGGGGTTAACTTCTAATTCCCCAAAGTCCATTCAATATTAAATTTCTTAATGCCTAGAAAGGGGCTGTGTGAGATTTAATTTCTTTTGTGGGGTCGATTTGCGATACCCAAAATCCATTCAAGAAAAAGTTTCTTAATGCTCACAAAGGGCTACAAGAAATCTAATCTTGAGAATTATGCGGGCTAACACTTGAACCCCAAAGTTTATTGAATCTTTTGAACGCGTACGCAAGGCCATCCTAGATCAAGAGGATGAACTCCTAAATTCTTTTATGGTGCTCATCCGAAAATATGGGGGCGGTGTATTCACATCCTCTTGTTAATAAAAATTCTCTAGCACATTGTTGAGGACGTCATAAACTGAATAAAAAAATGAATGAAGCGATGATAATGATTTGCATAATTTCATTCGCATGTCCTTTAATCCAGCTTCACTTCCTTCAACTATGGAAACTGGAAAGAGAGAGGGAATCAAGAACAACATTTGTGTACTATAGCCAAATAATACATCTGCAAGTTGTAATAAAAATGGGGGGGCGGGCGACAAAGTTGTTCTGGCTGATGGTTTTAACTAGGCGAAAACCTCTCCTCTTCTTGGTCCTCATTGCTGTAGGTGTTCAGACCTGGCTTCACGCTAAGGATCTTCCTGAAGCAGCACCATCCGCAAAGGAGTCCAAGATCGAGCTCTGCTTGGAGCCATCGGTTCCCAACACACCTAGGCCACAGCGGTGCAGTAACTTGCTAATCCCCCCCCGGAGACCGGTAAAAGCAAGAGAGAAAAGAAAGTGGGAGAAGTATAAGGATTTCTCATAATCCAGTTTTTTTTTAGAATCGTCTAGTTCCAAGTCGGTAGAGGAATTCTCAGCGGCTACAATGATGTCCAGATCCAGGCATTGAAATACCATTCATGGTCAGAATGGATTCGACATAGGCCCACAACCTGAAGACTGTAGAATTCAGGGTGACCAGAGTAACATCGAAGTAAACCTGCGAACAGAAATCAAATCAAGTTAAATTGACGAGCAAGTTAAGCGCAAATCAATTCAAGCCCATTCAATGTATCTAAGTATGTTTCGAGCTCAAAATCATAAGTTTAACCAAACTGGTAACCTGAACACTCCAAACTGTAATTAAAGGAAGTCAGAAGTCCTGAACTCGTGTTTGAAATCCTCAAATAAAAAAAAGGGGGGCTGCAGTTTGAATTTGCAACTGAAGATCAAAGTTTGGAAGTCCATAAGCCTGTTGTTTTTTTTATCAACCAAAACTTGCAGGGGTCAAGGATGTATAAATCTGAGGATCCGAAGTTGTAAAAATTCTGCAAGAGGGCCGGATCTGAAAAAAATCCCAAATAATCTAGAGTAGCGGTTGATTAAAAAAATCTGAAGGTTTAAGATCTGAACATTCCACATTCGAATAAACTGCAATTAACTCATGGACAGCAAATTAAAAATCTGAGACTGAAATCTGCAGTTTGTAAAAAAATCTGAACTCCAAGGATTTGAGGTCCGAATGTCATATCTGAAGATAAAAAAATCTGGAATCCAAGCAAACTGTAAACCCCAGAAAAAAATCTGTAAAGCCCAGAATCTGAAACTGACTCTTCATATAATTAAATACCAAAATCAAAACATTCTCAAGCAAATCACACATTCATAAACGAACTAAATCTGTAAATAAGCTAACTTCCCAAATCAACTCAAATTTGGTCGCCCATAAAGCTCAAACATAATCAATTCAAAACAGTAAAATCTGTACATGAATCCAGGTCATAATTCATAACCCAATCCAAATAAATTCAAACCAGTGAAGAAGATTCAAATTTAAAACCAACCCGAACCATTTCACATAAACCTGAAAGTTACATCCATTTAATTGAAATCTAATTTAAACCCATAAGATAAATCCAATCAATCCAAATAAAACAAATTCAATCCAACTAACCCAATTCAAATCAATTCAATTCAAGTTAGATTTCTCTTGATTTTAACCAACTCAAACAAATTAATTCAATTAAGATGAACAGATCAGACTTCAACCCAAACCAAAAGCAATTAATAAATTGAATTCAACTCAAACTAAATTCAAACCAATTCAACTCAAATCAATTTTAATCAAAGCCAAACTAAATTCAAAACCAAATTAAATGCTTGCCTTCCATCAAGTTCATAGGGTTGTTTTCTCCTGTGTGTTTGCATGAACGTTTATTTTGTGGATGCACTGTCTTCTATTTCCATGGATTGCTATGACGATAATCATGGGTTTTTGAGTAATCTCGATGTAGTTAACGTTGGATCTTCGCACCATCCGACGGGGAGAGGTCAAAATTAATTTCAAAGAACCTAACAACCTCAATGTATAATTAACGTCGGGCACCGCCACCGCCACCCCTATACTGCCTTACCGTCAAAGATTGGGCAAGAGCTAGAAACAGGATATTGGGAGCGTTTTCTGTTTTATAGTAAATAATTTTTTAAGGGGTCTTTCTATTCTTAATAAAAGAAAGAAATAGCATAATATCCCGGGACCGAATTACAGAGGTTGTTTAATGATTGCATATAGTTTTCCTCGAACAGGTTATATGATTAGTTTGGGGCTCGTATATATTGCATTTCTTGTTTTTATCTAAGCATTGTAAATCATGAAATTGATCCTCTCTTACCTTTTTCTTAACTGTACTTAGATATTCTTTTCAATTTCAACAGCATCCCGCATAAGCCTTATGGGGGATTCATATACAATATCAATAAGCTCCAAATTGATGAATCAACTTGCTGGTGAAGGAGACAAACCAAAGAAGAAAACAAAGAAACCGAGGCCACGGGTTCCCCAAGAAGGTAGCAAAGCTCAAAATGAATTAAATTTAGAACCCAATGGTCCAAGCAAAACCGCTGCTAGTGTTGGATGGCCACAGCAACATTCTCTGTTTGTTCCGTTGCCTCCACCTCCACAGCCAACTGCAAATGCAGAACTGGAAGCTATTAGATCTCTTGTCCAAGAGAGTGAAAAAGCCGTGGGGAGGTTGCAGAAGAAGGAAGCAGAGATGGTTAAGGAACTTACAGAAAGATCCAAAGAGCTACATGAAAAGGAGTTTAAACTACCTTACCAGAGGCCTTTGCCGTGTTTGGATGAGAAAAATGCCTGCCTTGAATGTTACAAGGAGCATAAAAATGATCCATTGAGATGTGCATATGCTGTAAAAGCATTCAAGGATTGTGCTCGCAAAGCTAGGCAGCAGATGAGCTCATAATCTCATGGTGTTTCAATTTATATAAGTGGGTTCAAAATTTATTTTCAGGTGATTTCACAAATTCTATGCCATCCAATGAACCATGGGTTTTTTTGTGCCTGCATTTCGTTCTCAGAATTTCAATTATTAGAATAAGGAGTTCTGTGCTCTTGTTCGGTGTTAACTCTATTAGATATACATTCACTTGATATACTGGTACCGATCTCTATCATTTCGTACGTTTTCATACAACCATTTTGGTGGTTGTTGATGTTTAAAGAGTATGTTTGTCATCAGTGCCAAAAGAAATTTCAACGAGGAATTTCAACTGCCTATATGCTATGTGACCATACCAAGTGCAGATTATTGTCAGAAGGGCTATGATTTGTATCGGTCAAAATACAGTATGGATGAGAGTGGTTACTCTGGTCAAAGAGTTTTTTGTCCATGAGATGAGCCTGGTGAAAGAAAGTAACTTTTTGTCCATGTGGTGAGTTCAGTTGTCGGCACCAGCTTGGAGAGAACCAAGTACTTGATACGTTCATAGAATGTCAAGGCACGTTATTTGAGGTAAGCCTAGTTCTGATTTGTATTTCATTTGTTTCAGAGACTACAAAACTGGCTGATTTTGAAAAATAAGATAGTAAGGCGTTTGGTTTTTTATTTTCGGAACAACAGAATTAGAAACTCAGAATGTGGTGGATTATGGTGGTTGGTTCATATTGTTTCACAATTATATCTCCTCATCTACATCTTAGGTGTCTGGTTTCCTCATCATAAGATTACCAGTTTTAAAAACGGTAGTTTTAAGACGTAATGTATAGTTGCAACAACAATTTTTTCTTCGCATTATATTCGTCAGAATCAAAATTGGATAGTATTTTATCTTTAGAAGAATTTTACGATAGATGTTAGATGTAGTTATGGTGGTGACCCTACGGGTAGAGTAGGGTTAGATAATCGAACCATGAGCATAAAATTGATGCATCTATGCATCAATTTCCGTACTCCCATCTTGAATTTTAGTACCGGCGCTTCATGATTCACGTTTCATGCCCGCAAAATCTTACAAACAAAATTGTAAATCAAGATGCGAGTCATATTTATGATGTTCCATTTCGGTTCTGCAACAAAATTTGTCAAAAAAGATATTTGACAATCATGATAAAATATGATTTTTAAAGAATTATTTTTTTGTTAAAAAAGATGTAAGATCCTTTTTTGTTTCTTGTGATCTACTTTTTTAGTTAATGTATGTTTCCAACTATTTTTTTATCCTACATCACCAAAAATGATTATGTTATGTTTTTATTTGTTTTAAATTTTATTTTAGAGCTTTTTCTACGTTTCAATTCTTATAATTTGTATTAATTCTAAATATATCTTTATATTCACAAATTTCTCTTAAGAAGACTTGAAATTTTTATTCATTTGTATATTACTCGTGGTTTAGTTTGGTTGACTTTCACCACTAATTTTAATGTTAAAAATTATTAAAATTACAAAACTATTTTTTTAATGAACTCCGCGGCAGTCTGTAATAGATGTGAGCAAATAGGGTCAGACGAATAGTTGGCGTCGGCGGATAACCGTTTGTGCTCCGGGCAAGAGAAGTTGCAGGTATCGAGTGACACCCGATCGGGGCGGCTCTTCGAGTTCGAAATCTGGATTGAGCGGCTTTTGACCGTGGGTAGTCACTTTGAGTATAATCGTTGTGTCAACTATCAAAAAATATTCTTGAAATTGACTTAGATGGCCTTTATTTTATCTTGACTTAATTAATATCTAATTTTTAAATAAATAAAAATTGAATATTGATATTTTTGATAAAACAAAGTTTAAGTATAATAATAAATTTTAGATATTATAATTTAAATTTTTTTGACATATATAATTAAGTATTTATGTTTTTTGAACAAAATTATTGATGAAATCAAAATTGTAGTCATTTCATCAAGTCAAAGCAAACACAACTTCAATAACAAACTATTTTGAAGAGAACACTATTTGTTTCATGTCATGTCCATTTATTTCTTAGGTTCCTTGACCGTTTTAGTTATTTTTTATCCCCAAAGTCAATTTGTTTTCGATTCCCACTCCTATTTTAAAGTAACACCATTAACCAGTGTTTACTATTTTACGTTTTGAAAGAGATTTTCTTCTTAAATAAAAACAAAATATTTTTACATTTTTTATGGTCCGGTCCCCACCTTGTTTGGCCATATATCGCACATACTATTTTTTGGTTATTGCATCTCTCCCATGACAATTTTATGTCATTGAATAGCTCACATTTTATTTTAATATAAGTTTTTTCATGAAAATGTATAAAATTTTATTAAGAATGGTGTTTGTTTGGGCTGAAGATGCATGGTCAGTGGTTAGAAGTTAGACCTTGTTTGGTAGATAATCTAAACATGTATCTAATTGAATGTCTTATTATTAACCTCTGAATGATTCAGTGCTAATAATTGGCTTTCTTTCTTTATTTAGAGGCAGACCTTGCGATAATAGCGTGGCCCAACTGCACCTAGCGAAAGGGTGACATTATATTATTATTCAAAGAAAACAAGTGTCTCCAAATCACCACTAAAAATAAAAAATAAACTTAAAGTCAAATAATAACTAATAAAATCATATATTTAAATATTAAAAATTATTTAAATTTAAATCAGACATTTTTATAACTTATGAGAAGTTGAATAAAAACAAATATTTTTGAATATTTTTAAAATTTTAAAACAATTAATATAATAAATAATATTTGAATGACTTAAGTAAGATATATGTATGTTAAAAAAAATAAAAAATATAAACACATTAGATCAATTTTTAATAGTAATATGAGCTTTATTACCTAACTCATTAATAAAATAAATTTAAAATAAAAACTTCAAAATTTTATAAGATTATTCCAAACTTTAAATCATGATATTACATAAAAATAAAATTTTATTTTGTAGAAAAAATAACACTTTAGATGTCAAATCAAATTATTTAATAAATCTTTAATGTCATGCGACATGTTTTAAACTCTATATTTTTATATTCTACTATTTGTGCAAATCATTGGATGGCACTCAATATTTTCTAAAAATTATGCTTTTACTTAAAATACATGAGAAAATATTATTTTATATACATTTAAAATTATCTATTATTATATTATTTTGATAAATATTATATATATTATTTTTTTATAAACAGCTATCAATCTGGGTCATTATATTATTATATTATTTTAGATAATAATATAATAACACGTATCTAATTGAATGTCTTATTATTAACCTCTGAATGATTCAGTGCTAATAATTGGCTTTTTATTTATTTAGAGGCAGACCTTCAGATAATAGCGTGGCCCAACTGCACCTAGCGATAGGGTGACATTATGTTATTATTCAAAGAAAACAAGTGTCTCCAAATCACCACTAAAAAATAAAAAATAAAAAATAAAATTAAAGTCAAATAATAACTAATAAAATCATATATTTGAATATTTAAAAGTATTTAAATTTAAATCATACATTTTTATAACTTTGAGAAGTTGAAAAAAAAAATATTTTTAAATATTTTTTAAAATTTAAAACAATTAATATAATAAATAATATTTGAATAACTTAAGTAAGGTATATGTATGTTAAAAGAAAAAAATAAAAATCTAAACACATTAGATCAAATTTTAGTAGTAATATGAGCTTTATTACCTAACTCATTACTAAAATAAATTTAAAATAAATACTTCAAAATTTTATAAGATTATTCCAAACTTGAAATCATGATATTCCATAAAAATAAAATTTTATTTTGTATAAAAATAACACTTTATATGTCAAATCAAATTATTTATTAAATCTCTAATGTCATGCCACATGTTTTGAACTCTATATATTTATATTCTAGTATTTGTGCACATCATTGGATGGCACTAAATTTTTTCTAAAAATTATGTCTTTACTTAAAATACTTGATAAAATATTATTTTATATACATTTAAATTTATCTATTATCATATTATTTTAGATAAGTATTATATATATTAAATTTTTACACAGCTATCGATTTGGGTCATACTCATTCTATATGTTTCATGGATGTTGATTACATTTCTTATTGTCATGTGTATGATTATTCTGAGATTTGGTATGGAATATGTTGATTTAGATGTTTTATGAAACAAAAATTCTCATTTGTATCTTAATCACATATAACATTTTTTACCACTAATTAAGAGATTAGACTTGAGTTTAAGAGTTTATATTTTCAAATTAAGCTAAAACAAACGTCGCCTAAGATTGTCACATAATCTTAAAAATGGGATAGAAAGATCCGAGGCAAAAATAAGTTATTAATATCACATCAAGAAGAGAACAAAGGTGTTTGTTTTTTCAATAGTGCATAGATTCTAAGATAGTTAATGTGAATAAAATTATAATAAAGATCCCAAAATCAAGACATTCTGAATGTAAATAAATGAGATCATAAATCTCATTATCACACCTAGAAGGTATTAATACCGTTTCAGTGTGCAAATGAGTTGGCAGTCATTTATGTCTTACAGGACTCTGGAAAAACCTATTATTTTTTTTTACTTGGCTGGAGAATCTCTTAATTTTCTTCTTTCATTTTTCGCAGTGTTTACCAAAACCTCCATATGTACGTATATGTCTCACCCAATGTCAAAAAGTCTGAAAAAGTGCTCTTAAATTTTAAAGACGTGAGGAGTTATTTTTTATCCTATAAATTATTAGAATATAATATTTCTCTAGTTTATCCGAATCAAAACTAAATAATTTTATTTTTATAAAAAATTAAATAAATGTAAATCAAGTTAAATAAATAAAAAATATATGTAATATGTTTTTAAAATTTTATTGAATTTATTTTAAGATCGAAATGACGTTGTCGTGATTATGAAATTATCAGAATCGAAATTGAAATATTTTACTGTTCATGAATCCGTTTGCAGCCCTATAGGTATCTTATCAAGATTTTAATTTTAATATTTTAACAAACAAACTGATTACTTATGTTAGATCTAATCAACTATTTTTAAATGGAATTAAGAATTTAGTTTTTAAGATTAAATTAAAATAAATATTATCTAAAATTTAAATTCGGATGAGGGGCATGAAGGCTTTTTTTAGCTTCCTCAATTTAAAAACCCCGTTCCCGTAGAGCACGTCCTCATTCCGTCTCTGATGCCCGGAGGGGATCCGTCCGTCGGTCTTCCCCGTCGCGCTCATCCACCGCGCCCGCGCACGCTGCGATCACCCCGCAATTATTAGCCGGCGCGGTCTCCGTCTGCCATTCTCTCTTTCCTTTCAGCGCTGT
This sequence comes from Cryptocoryne crispatula var. balansae, assembly GCA_036172225.1. Classification (NCBI taxonomy): domain Eukaryota; kingdom Viridiplantae; phylum Streptophyta; class Magnoliopsida; order Alismatales; family Araceae; genus Cryptocoryne; species Cryptocoryne crispatula. The sequence continues at coordinate 13,651,365 of CM069930.1, forward strand.
TCCCAGCTCGAGCTCGCGGCTGTCAGCGCGGCGCTGTCCTCTCGCGCGTCCTTTCTGCCGCTCCTGGATCGGCGGAAAGGCGCGGCACCCAAGGACGAGGGGACGGTTTTTCCTGGGAAGTCGCTGCGAGGTGTCAGCGTTAGCGTCGGTGTCAGCAGCGGCAACAGCCCGGGGGCGTCGCATAAAAAGGGAGAACGGGAGAGATGAAATCCACTGCCTCGGCGCCAGGGGATTACGTCTACTTCAGATCCCAGGTTCCCCTCCACAAGATTTCCGTAAGCTCTTCTTTGACCTTTTGACACACCTTCCGATCTTCGGTAGTGGCGGTGTTTTCTGTTCTTTTCATTTCTAAAAGGGTGGATGAGGAGAATGGCGAAGTGGATTGTACTATCGTACTCGATCGTTGTGTTTGACGGACTGATTTGAAGTGTTAGCTCGTACTGTATTCTTCCGAGGCTTGATCGGCAGTGGGATCTGCTCAAAATTTCCGTCCTTATGCGATGAAGAATCGGCACAGCGGTTCTTGTTAGCTCCTGCTAGTTTGTCTTCCGTTCGGTAGTTCTTGTCGACGTGGAAGTTGCTCTAGACATCGATGTCGTAGGAATCAAGTTGCTGCACTGTCCATAATACATCAAAGATCCATTAAGAGATACTAACCCGAAAATATCGTAAAGTGTTGCCGACGTGTTACTTTTTTCGCTCCCGCGTCCTGGCGACACGACCCCGGAAACTAAAATTTCAAGCAGTACGTATTCGTGTTCCGATTGAAGTACCTTTTTGTAGCTTACACTCGGGCTTAAATGCCCATAATGCCATCTTCTAGTTGGGAAACAATGGTAATTTGAAAACTGCATCCCCCCTCTCACACTATCCTTCCTCTCTGGTTTTTATGTTAAGATTTTGTCAGACATGCTGTTTGGTGATCGTGTCATTATAGGAATATACCAATCAAGTAATGACCTACAGCATTATATGCCTTTTACTCTGTTTTTTTCTTGACGATTTTTGGTTTTAAATTTTTTATGAGATTTTAGGGCCATGAAATGTGATTCAAGATTTACAAAGATGTTAGGTTATATCTTATCCAGTCTTCTTTTTGCCAAATATGGTAACATTTTACTAATGTGCAAGCTATTGCCTCACCTTGCCACATCATCTACGTAGGCGATTGAGGTGATCACTTTTGATAACATTGCTTGACTTCATTACCTCCTTACTGTTTTATAAGTACAATTTTTTTTCTGTGTGCTTTCTCACAAGTTTCTTATTCGAAGGTACAAGTGGATAACTATTGTAGTGTATTGAATATTCTTATCATTGGTTGTTATGATAGTGTTCTTTTCTTTTTTGTCAGATTGGATCAAGACAATGGAGATATTATGATTTCGGACCTAAAACAGTGCCTCCCCTTATTTGTATTCCTGGAATAGCAGGAACAGCTGATGTTTATTACAAACAGATTATGTCCCTATCGATGAAGGTAATTGTTTGGCAACATGATCATATTGCTTCTTGACAATTTTTGAATATCAATATTCACTTGTTCTGAAAACTGCATAGTGAATGGTACTCTATCTGATCAATACTAAGGAAGATAAGTTGAAAATATGTGTAGGCAAACATTTTTTCATTGAAATACATCAAGTTGCAAAGTACCTTTCCTGTCATGCTTGTTTTTTTGGAGATGTTTTACTAAAACAGATTAAGTGGCAAAGTGCCTTTCTTGTCATGTTCTTTTTTTGTGCAAATTGGTTCATACTTCCTACAAATATGACTATATGGGTATTAGTCCATTAACTTCAAAACTTCTATTTGATCCCTGAAAGTTTTGCAAATTAAAAATCTCCTCTTCATTAGATTTTGCAAATTAAAAATCTCTTCTCCATTAGATTTTGTTAGCTTTTTGATGTTTACTTAGGTCAGTCTTTGAGTTAAGTTAACTGACGGTTGACTTCACTCAACTCTAGTCCTAATCCCAAATCATTTTGTGTTAGATGTATAGATTCTCTTTCATTCACGTCAATTTTGAGTTATTTTTTCAAAGATAATTATGTTATATAAATTATATTGAATACTCTCTTTTAGATTAACTTAGGTCTACCACGTCCCTATTTGTTTATGCTATTTTGATATTTTCTAATTTTTCAATTGGAGCTTCCTAAAATCTACATTTAATATGTCCAAATGATCTCAATCTCCATTCTTTTCATTTGTCTACATCCATTGCTCTCACATTTTCTCTGATATATCATTACATACTCTATCTAATTCAGTATGATTGATGGTGGACTTAAATGACAAAATTATTTGTTTGTCCTTATTTACTCTCATCCAGTTTTACATACTTGGTGCCAAACTTTGATGGACTCATGGAAGAGAAAAATGAAATTTTCTACAGCATTAAAAGTTTGTTGCGCTACCATAAAAGATGCCTACAAGACTCTTGATGGCAGGTCTTAATTCGGCACTTGAATGAATGAAGGATAGGTTGCATTTGCATCTAGTTCTATGTTATCAGAGACGAGCACCTCAAGCGCCTAAGCAATGAGGTGAGGCGAGGGGCAGCCGCCTTGTCTCACCTGTGGCCACCTCAAGCGGCCATTTTATTCCTTAGTCGCCTAGGCGACTGAGGTGCACTAGGCGACGAGGTGATCGCGTCAGTCATGATCGGATTTGGGCCCAAACCAGACCCACAACCTCAGTTCCCAATCAAAATCAGTCACAACCCCTAGGTCACTTAAGTGACGGTTTAGGAACGGTTCAATGAACCTCTATTGAAAAGGGCTGAACTGCTACCGGCGGTAATGAGTTATATTAAATTTGGTAGCGTGTTAGTTAGACGTCAGTAACAGCTCAACCAGTTTGGTAGCGAGTTAGTAAGGCGTCGGTAACAGTTCAGCCCCAATCAGATCATGCTACAACCCCCATGCTACTTAAGTGGTAGTTCAATAATAATCAATTCACCGTTACTGAACTTGACTGTATTATTACTGAACCAATCGGTTTAGTAACGAGTTACAATGGGTTCAGTAACGTTCAGTAATGAGTTACATTGACTTCAGTAATGGTTTAGTAAGAGTCTAGTAACGGTCAACCGATTGTTACTGAATCGTTACTGAACAAACCAGTTTAGTAACAAGTTACACTGACTTCAGTAACATTCAGTAACGATTTACACTAACTTCAATAACGATTCAGTAACAAGTTATACTGGCTTCAGTAACGTTTAATAATGAGTTACAGTAACTTCAGTAATGGTTCAATAAGTGTTCAGGAATGTGGCCACTTAAGTGGTAGTTCGTTAATGGTTCAATAATGGTTCAGTGATGTGGCCACTTGAGTGGTGGTTCATTAGTGAGTTAGTGGCAATTCAATAATGTGGCCACTTAAGTGGCGGTTCAGTAGTGAGTTAGTAACAGTTTGGTAATGTGGCCACTTAAGTGGCAGTTCAGTAACGAGTTACACTGGTTTCGGTAACAAGTTACACTGAATTCAGTAACGGTTCAGTAAGGGTTCAATAACAATGAACTAGTTGTTATTGAATCGTTACTGAACCAACTGGTTCAGTAACGAGTTACACTGGCTTCAATAACGTTCAGTAACGAGTTACACTGGCTTCAGTAACGAGTTGCACTAGGTTTAGTAACGTTAAGTAACGAGTTACACTAACTTCAGTAACGGTTTAGTAAAGGTTTAGTAATGTAGCCACTTAAGTAAGGGTTCAATGAGGGTTCAATGAGCCGTTACCGAAAAGGGCTGAATCACTATCGTTGGTAACGAGTTGTATTAAGTTTGATAGTGAGTTAGTAAGGTGTCGGTAATGGTTCAGCCCTTTCGTTGACGAGTTAGTAAGGCATCAGTAACGAGTTGTATTAAGTTCGCTACCAAAAATGGCTAAACTGTTACCGAGATCTTACTAAGTTACTATCGAACGGGGTTGAGCCATTATTGACATCTTATTAACACGCTATCGAACTTAATACAACTCGTTACTGACGGTAGAGGTTCAACCCTTTTTGGTAGTGGTTTATTGAACCGTTACTGAATCGTCACTTAAGTGGCATGCGGATTGTGGCCGTTTTTGATTGGAGACTGTGGCTATTCTCTTCACCCGGGGACTAAGGTGATTCGTTCCCACCTTATCCTCTCTCCTGGATGGTCGCGAGCCCAACCCTGACGGTCACCCTCTGCGGACGAAGCTCTTTCTCCTCCAGTGCCCGACGTCGCCGGAGAAGTTGCCGTCGCCACCATTTGCTGTCGGAGAAGTTGCTTGCGACATTTTCCCATTTTCGAAGGTGTTAAACATGTGCGATTTAGGGTTATTTGATCTTTTGTTATTCCATTTTGTCTTTGTTTCTTTTTTGTTTATTTTTTTTATGAAGATGTCTCAAAGTGTGGTGTAAGATCATATTTTAGGGACGGGGTCAAACGCCCAAACAACTTCAACGGGTTCTATGATTTCAAGACATCTTTTTAAATCGAGGATGTCAGATGGAAGTATGAATTTTTGGTGGATCCAAAAAATAAGGATCTTGTTATATGTATGTTTTCTAACAAGGATTGCAAAGGGTGGAATATATAGATTTTAGTATCATATAGCCGGTTTATCCACGAATGTCACAAGTTGCAAGAATGTTACACCGGAGTTAAAAGAAGAGATCAAGGAACACAGAGCAAGCTAAACAAGCTGCTCGCATTGAAAATGTTACATTGATAAGGGAGATTGAAGGAAGAGATTTTTTTATTGGTATGAATCCTTTGGAGGCGAGCACCGAAGGCGAAGACCTACTAGTTGTTTGTGATCTAGCATTTTTGTCTCCTCATTTGAGAGGTCTTATGGACCAGTTTATAAGGCAAAATCTAGAAGTGTCTGAAAAGAAAAGTGTGAAGGATAAGAAGCATTTAAAAGAAGAGAGGAAGAAAATTGTGCAATATATTACTTGGTGAATCTACTGTTGGCACCGATCTTTTTTTTAGATTCAGCCCATTCCCATGTGTGTAATGAGCTTTATTTTAGAGTAGGCCTACTTCAAGGCCAATTTATTGATTGGGTAAACATACCATTGAAGGGGTTTAAATCAAGTGCCAAATGGACCCATCCGAATACCAAATCCTGGCCCACTCCCTCTACGACAGGCCCATTTAAGAGGAGTCCACAAAAAATAAATAAATGAAGAGGAACTGTCGGAGCAGGGAAGGAGCCGACTCTATGTCGAACTCCACTCCAGAACCAACTCTAAACGGCGGTAGTAGTTGCCGTAAGAAGGCAATAGAGGATAAAGAAGGAAGGCAGGTCGATCCCGCACGCTTAGGGACTGTTCCAAGTCCTTCTCGGAGCAACAACCCCTGTTTTGGGAGGTTTCCAGCGGGAGAGGGAGACCACGGAGGCTTATAAAAGCCCCCGCCGTAGCCGCGCGTGAAGCAGACGCCCCGAAGGAGAGTCATCGAGAGACCGAGAGAAGGGGCCAACCTTCAATTTGTCTGTCCGGGAGCCTCCAAGCCCGCTGGTCCGTCCGGAAGCCTCTACGGAGGCCGCCTTCGCCGGAAGCTCCGTTGGAAGCTGCCGTCGTCGTCGCCGAACCCCTCTCCTGAAGCCGCAGCCGCCGGAAGCCCCTACGAAAGCTGCCGTCGCCGGAAGTCCCTCCGGAGGCTGCCTACGCAGTCGGGAGAATGGACGGGCTGAGCACTGTAGCGGGGGGGGGGATAATACCCCCCAACTATGGTCTACGGTGGAAAAGGGGTGGGGCCCACAAGAAAAGAAAAAAATGAAAAAAAAGAGAGGAGGAGCCGCGGGCGGTCGTGGCCGCGTGAGAAGCCGCGGACGCGCATGAGAGGCCGCGTGGGAGGCTGTTGACCCGCGGGTCAAATAGCGGGTGGGACCCACTCAAATGAAGCAATCAAAAAAAAGGGAAAAGGAAGAAGAAGAAGCCGGTCCGAATGAAACTCCGAGCGAAGCAACTGCAGGGGCCTGAAGAGGATCCAATGAAGATTATTTTTTCTTAAAATGTACCATTAATTGAAACTTAAATAAAAATGTATTAATTAAAGTAAACAAACCGAGGCGAGCATCCGGCCGGCTAAAAACCCGCCTCATGGTCTCGGCATAACTTAAAAGAATGAAAATAAATGGGAAAGCAATAGGCCGACTTTATGCACGCTTCTTGACCCATAATTCAAAAATGAAATAAAACAAACAATAAATAGAAATTAAATAACAATCTACTTAATTAATTCACAAACCGAGACGAGCATCCGGCCGGCCAAAAACCTGCCACATGGTCTTGACTTAATTTAAAAGAATTCAAAACAAATAGGGAAAGCAATGGGCCGGCTTTAAGCACGCCCCTTGACCCTTTAAGGTGGACATACAAAGGTCTAGTTGAAAAGACCCCAATGTCTTACTATGCCCCAAGAGGGAGTTATTTACCCATTATGCCATGAGAAGGCTGTGCATGATCAACATGCCGATATGCCAAACTATGAGCTAATGAGGTTCAGAAATTATGAGATGAGTCCCCACAAGCTTATCAAAAACCGGGTGTATTCAATCTTAAAATAGTGAGGATGCCCATAAGTCTATCAAGACCGGGTACATGCCGCCCATGAATTGACAGGTTCATCAAGGACTCAAAGGACCGAATTTCTGGTCAAGATGTAAATCATGTCTCGTTTTGAGAGAGCAAGTGAAAAAAAAAATTTTCATGTTTGGTGCAATGGACTTATGTTACAAGGAGAGGACAATCACGTGAAACCTTAGATTGCAGAATCGGCGGAATCGGTCCGATTCCGACCGATTCCGGAATCGGATCGGTGGATTCCGATCCGATTCCTGGCGGAAGGACCGATTCCGGGAATAATTCCGCGGAATCGCCTGGAATCGCTTGGAATCATCCGACCGATTCCTTCGGAAGACTGGTTGAACCGGTCCGGTTCGATTCCCGGTTCGATTCTGGACCGGGAATCAAACCGATTCCGGCCCTTTTAGGGCCAGAATCGACCGCCGCGGTCGATTCCGTCAATCCCGCGGCGGTAGGGCTCGATTCCGGCGATTTTGCGGTGATTCCAGCATCCATCCGGCGATCCAGGCGTCGATCCGACGATCCAGCACCGATTCCAGAAGGATTCCAGCGGTCGGCGCCGTCAGCGATTCCAACAGTCCTGCGGCGATTCCGGCGATTCGATTCAAGCGATTCAACCTTGACCCGATTAAATCGATCCAAGCTTCGGATCAGCCTTGAATCAACGTCTTCGATCTTTGACCGGTTTTTGGTAAGATTTCTTCGTCGAAAACTTCGTGCGTCCATTCTTCACCGCGTTTCCGACGAGTCCGAGCGTCGTTAAGCGTTGTGATTTCCGATCGAACAAGTCCGTCCAAGTTTTGAAGTATCAGATTTAAGTTCATTTTGCACGGGAAAAATTCCGAATATTCCAGTACGTTAATTTACGACCATTTCGGCAAATACGTAACCCTTAACCACTTTAAACATACCGAATGGTGTGTTACTTAGGTTATCGCTTTCCCGACATTGCGTCTAAAATCAATTTTTATGTTATCTAATCATTTTTAGTGCATTGTTTATAATTTTTTGCAGATATAAGCAATGACCGATCAAGGTGATGCGAGCGGCGACGTGCTTCCGACGTGGGTTGGGAACACGGGCGGATGGTAGACCCGGTCGGGGAAGAGGGTATAGTGCGAATGGTGTGGGAAGGAGATGAACGGGGGGGGGGTGTTCCGGGGCCGAAACAACATATTGCTTCGGGAACGAGGGTGGGAATGTCGAAATGTGACAAGGTGCCCGGGGAGAAGAGTGAGGAGATGAGAGGCTACGCACGGGTAGAGCCTCTCGACGGGGTTAGGATCGAGCGAGAGGGAGGAGTTGCGCGACGAGCTACTCCCGGAGAGGAGGAGGCACCGCGATTTGCCTGCCTCGAAAGGGAAAGGCAAGGGGAAGGCACCAGGCCCGAGCCGGAGCCGAGAGAGCGAGGACGAGTCCGTCGGACTCCGAGCTTAGACGTGCTAGGCACGCGGCCCAGCAAGCGTGCATTTCGAGAGGAGGAGGAGGGAGGAGGGGAGCGCGAGGGTGCGGGTCCCGAGTTGACCCGGCTTTGGGCCGATCGACATCGGCTCGCCCTATCTCGGGGGCGGGACCGAGAGGCGACCCCGGGCGGGGAGCCACACCGTCGTTACCGCCTACCAGGCACTCGATCTACACCGAGTGACGAGTATTTATTTAGGAAACAAAGTGCTGGGCAGATGGGGATAAAACAGGCAATGAAAGGGGTGAAGGCAACAGGAACGGCTGCAAAGAGAGCCGTTCGCCACATTGTGAAATGGTTTTTACATGCATGTATCACTTTTTAAATTAAAATTGACAGGTGGTGAACGACAACGATGTGATGCAGGGTACACTTGCTGTTATTCAGCGTCTGTGCCGATCTCAGCAGGACAGGATAGAGGCTGAAATATAAGTAAGTTAGAGTTCATTAAATACCTTGGCGTAGCCTTACCAGACATCTAATGTTTTTTTTATAAAATTTACAGATGCATAAGTATAAGATGAGGGTCGGCGTATACTCAGATGCTGACATGAAATATTCAGTTGACAAAGTGTCACCTGGTATAGTAATAGCTTGATGAAGATTTTATTTTCTTTTCATATAAGTTATGGTAGATGATGGGCTAATTGTTTACCTTTTCTCTTCTTGTTTTTTTCTTGCGGTGAGTGGTGGGTTCGAGGTGAACACCGAGTGGATGGAATCCACTTCTTTGCCATCGATATCGCAGAATACTCGGCCCGAGCACCAGTTCACTCATTGTGAGAGGAGCTGAGTACATTCAACCCCGATACATACAAAAGGAGGAACGTGTTGACCTCGCCGAGTTTGAGAAGCGGGGTCTTGTCGATACAACGTGAGGGCAACGCGTAAAGAACATCGAGGATCGACGAGAAGATTAGCGAGGCACGATTTGCACGATTCCGGCTGGTGGCCCGTACGATCGGAAGGCATTCCTCCGCCACACCACCACCGAGGAGGTGGACACGTGGACCGAATATTCCGGGAGGAGCATGCACTTGCCTCCTGGATAGAGAGGAAGCCGGGGATCATGCGTGAGTTTGATCCCGATGACCGTGCGTGGGCCGAAGGAGAGTTGGATGGTGTTGAAGCCGAGGAGGATGCTCCAGCTCCACCCTCCATCTACTTCGCGAGCTCGAGCGAGGCCTTCTTCGCCGGCCGGCTATGGTCCGGCCTGAGCAGACCACCCGCGGCAACTTCCCGGCCTGGGTCCCGGCGGCCGCTACCCGGCCCTATTCGCGGTCCCGGGGAAAACGAAAACAAAGGGTATTCCACGGAAAATGGGAGGATTTGAAAGTTGAAAAAAACTTTGGGTTCCGGACCTTCTCGGTACTTCGCAGATGGTGAGAGGTGAAGAGAAGGAAGCTAGGAGGTCGGGCGTCTGTCAGCCCAGATGACAGCACGCATGCTCCTTCTCGCTCCTCAGGTGATGATGACGAGGAGTGCATACCAGCGACGCAGCCATCGGCAGCAGCTGAGTCTCCTGATTCACGGCATCCAAAGCCGTATTATACGCTGGATGAGCAGACACCTGATTCTTATATTATGGAGCCACAGTATCCAGTATTTGGCCGGAGTTGATCGGCGGTCGGATTGCACCACTGGCTCCTCCATCCTCTGCTTACGTCCCGGTCGTCCCGCAGTCCGATCCATACGACCTTGACGCCATGGCATCGGCATTATTTTCATATCGATAGGGTCCCGGATAGTATACAAGACTGAGCACGAGGGAGGAGCCTGAAGCGCGACGGGGAGAGGAGGAAGACCCATATTTATATCCTAGATTTTGGTAGTAGATTGATATGATGTAAATTTTTTTTTCATGATGTATCATCTCTTTGATTTTTGAATCAATAGAATTGGAATATGTACTTAACTTCAAGTCTTGAATTGGAGTTCATTAGCATTTATTCGATGTGGTCCCGTGGATGAATGCATTGGTTAGTTTAAAAATTTTTTCAAACTCATTTCCTATTTTTTAGAAAATTTTCTGAATTTTTTGAATTTTTTCGACGAAAAAAAAATCAAAAAAAAAAAAAACGATTCCGGACCGATCTGGAATCGATTCTCTTCCCAGGAATCGGCCGATTCCGGCCGATTCCTGGAATCGGAATCCATGCGTGAAACTCTTGGAAGGCAAGACAAAAGAAATATGAAAAATTATAAAAATCCGAAATCTGAAACCGAACCTGTAAAATTGAAATAAAAAATCTCTGAATTTAAAACACACAAAATCTGTAATTTAAAATCTGAGGTTCGGATGTCAGAAATCTGGAGATCTCTAAACATGGAAATTTGAAATATGCAAAAGATCCAGAAAATCAGAACTTCAAATTTGAAACCGGAAACTGAAATCTAACCATACGCACAAATCTGAAATCTGTAAAATTTGCAGATCTGAAAAATGGCGCAGAATCTGAAAATCTTTTGAAACATATGAGATTTGAACTCCATAAAACTCTGGGATTTGAGGGTGTAAAATCTGAATTTCTTCTGGAGGTTTAAAATCTGAATTCCAAATCTGAACTTCACATTCAGAGATAAAAATCTGAAAAGCTCAGGTAACAAACAGAAAATTCTGAAATATGAACCTAAACTGAAATTGGAAAACCGTAAACCCCAATCTGCACAGTCCCCAACTTGTCCCAAATATAACTTCAACAAAATCAGGTGACAAGCCATAACCTGTCAGTCAAACCTTAAAACCGGAATCATAATTTAAAATTCAGTGTCCTCACCAAAATTTCAAGATGAACTCAAATTCAAGTTAAAACAAATCAAATTTCTCTGAATAATCCAAACCCAAGCAAATCTGGAACTGTAAAAGTCCAAAATCTGAAAAATCTAAAAATCTGCTGAAAGTCAAAAATCTGTAAGGCTTAAAAAGGGGTAATCTTCACAAATTGCAGGTTCGACCATTTGCAAACAAAAATCCCTCAATCAAAACCAAGCCAAATCAAAAACTTGAGCGAGTTTGCAATCTGTAGGTTGGGAGATTCAAAGAGATCAGAATACTCTCAATCAACATGAAGATCAATCAACCCCTGGACAATAATTAAAATCATTTACCAAATTCCAAACAAAACAAATACAAATCAACAGAACAAACCAAATTCAACTTAAGTCAATCATAATCAAGTAAATTTAATACTCCATCGAATATCTAAATCAAATTTTCAAACTTAAATTCACTCTTCCAGATACAATTCAAATCAAATTAAAACTCACACACCAAATCCAAATTCAAACCCCTCCCAAATTAAATGAACAATTTCTAATGAAATCTCTCAAATCAAATTGAATTCAAACAAACCAATCTCAACAAAATCCATTTCAAACAAATTCAAATTGAACCAAACTTAAATCAATAAGTAACTTAAACAAATTAAATTGATTTAATGAGCAGATCAAACTTCAACCCAAAATAAAAGCAATTCAACAAATTGAATTCAACTCAAACTAAAATCAAACCAATTCAATCCAATTCAACCAAATAAATCTCTCAAATTAAATTAAATTCAAATAAATCAATTCCAAATAAATTCAACTCCAATCAATTTAAATAATTCAATCCCAACAAAATTCATTCAAATCAGCTTTAACTAATCAAACTTAAATTAAATTCAACTTAAACTAAATCCAAAACAATTCAAATTTAATCAAACCAATTCAACTCAAATCAATTTTAATCAATTCAATTCAAATCAAATTCAAAACCAAATTAAGTGCTTGCCTTCCATCAAATTCATGGGATTATTTTCTCCTGTGTGAATGCCTATTTTTGTGGATGTATGTTTTTTGTTCCAATGGATTGCTATGACGATAATCAAGGGTATTCGAGTTATCTCGATGTAATTAACGTCGGATCTTCGCACCATCCGACGGGGAGAGGTCAAAACAAATTTTCAAAGAACCTAACAACCTCAACATATAGTTTTGACCCTAGTTAGTACTTTTATGGAATACCATCTATTTTCCTAAGAAGTCAATGCTAAGGTCTAATCTAATTCAAATCCAAAAGGAAAATGAATTTCTAAAACAAAAAGAAATCTTCTTTTAAATTTGAGGTTACATCATCTACCAAGCAAGTATTCCTTTCAACACTATACGCTTGAATAGTCTTTAGACCATATTAGAAGCTATTAGTCGATTTGTCCTTGGTTTGAAAGATTCGTCATATCATGAAATTTATGAAAATTTGCTTGTGAAAGAGATTCAAACAACTCGGGAATTAGTTGAAAAAGAAAAATAGAATTAGGTGAAATACAGATGCACTATAATGTCGGATGCCTGGATAGATAGAATGAGGAGGACATCGATACATTTTTTAGTCAACACACTTACGGGCACAATGCTTCTAAAATTAGTAGATGCATCTTCACAAGTCAAAAATGCAAAGTTGTTAGCTGATTTGTTGAATAAAGTTGTTGTTGAAGTTGAAAAAAAATATTATTTAAATTGTAACGGATAATGAGACCAGTTACATAGCTATAGGGAGAATTTTGATGTACATGTATCCTCGTTTGTTTTGGACACCATGTGCAGCCCATTGCATTGATTTGATGCTGGAAGATATCTCTAAATTGTCGGGCATCAAGTCTACAACCAGGCATGCCAAGTATGTTATGACATTTATTTATGGTCATACAAAGGTTCTTGCCTTGATGAGAATTCATCAATGGAATAAATTTGTGCAGGGCAACAGTCACAGGATAATATCTCAAATTGAAATGTCTTTTTATGATATTTCATTTCGGTTTGTGAATTGTGACTATGAATAACATGTTATTTTTTTGTACAAGGTTTGTAATAAACTTTCTAAATTTAGAGAGCTTACACAACTTCAATGCTGAATTGAGAAGAATGTTTACATCTGAAGATTGAACTGTCTCTATCAATAGATGGATTAAGCAAACTGAGGAAAAAAATCATGTGATATCATTCTAAAAACAACTTTATAAAGAGTTGTGGCCTACATTGTATCAATTTTTAAGTCTCTTGTTATTGTCTTACACCTAGTTGATGGTGAGAAACCAGTAATGAACTACATTTATGAAGCAATAGACTAGGAAAAGGAAGGCATTAAGAGTGTCTTGGATGATAAGTTCGATAAATATGGTTCAATTTGGGACAATGTTGATAGGAGGTGGGGCAATCAACTCCATCGTCTATTATATGCAACAAGATATTATCTTAACCCTCAAGTTTTTTACTCAAATCCCGATATTGAGAGTGATGTAGAAATAAAATAAAGACTGTATGATACCATTGAAAGGCTAATTGAAAGTTCTAATGAGTAAGATTTGATTACCAAGTAACTGAATACATACAGAGATGTTAAGGGCTTGTTTGACAGAGTTATGACCATTAGACAAAGAAAACATCCATTCCAGGTTGACATTTTTATTTTAAAAATTTAATTTCTACATTTCACATTATTATTTTTAATTTAATTTATTGTTAATTTTTGTATAATAAATTGGTGAAATATATTGAGAGAGTAAGGTTTTTCAATTGCAAAGATTTGTCATCAGGATTTTAAACCTCACTTGTAGTGCATCTAATTGTGAATGCAACTGGAGTACCTTCGAACATGTATGCATTAGTAATATTCATCTTTTTTAGCATGTTCATTCGAAAATTTAATGTAATTTTTGGTCTTATATTACATGTGCACACAAAGAAGAGAAATAAATTAGAACAAAAAAGTTAAATGATCTTGTCTATGTCCAATACAATCAAAAACTTAGAGATCGCCATTTTAGGATAGAGAAGTTCAATTATGATTCTATTTTTTTGGATGATATCGATAAGGCCGATGAGTGGATTATTAGAGATGAGACGGACTATGTGCATGAAGGAGAGGGCCTTACATGGAGGGAAGTTGAGGTAGCAACCAGCGTTGAAGAAGAGGAATGTCTATCCACCAGAGTAGAGGCCTCTAGAAGACAAAGACTGGAGAGGAGAAAGAGTGTGGCCATCGATGAAGATACTTTATAATGGGATGCAGAAATTCATGTTCATGTTATTGATGATTCTTCCAACTGATAGTTGTGTTAATCGGATGGGGACATTAGTTGAATGTACTTTTTAACGACGTTTTGAACTTGTAGTTATTTATGTACTTTTATATTTGTTTTAAAATTACTGTTCAAATGTTGTCCATTTACATATTAATGTACTTTTTTGTGATGTATTCATTTTTCTTGTAGTCTAATAAAAATGAAATGGGAAAAGGTACATCTTTTTTTATTTTTGATATATTTATTTTTTGCATTTTAAATATATTTTCTGTATGTTTATGTATTTTATGCATTTTTAGATGTATTTTCAGCATTTTTAGATGTATTTTCCTGCATTTCAGATATATTTTTTGTATTTTTATGTTTTTTCCTATATTTTTAGATATATGTCTTGCATTTATATATATTTCTTACATTTTTGGTGTATTTCCTGATTTTTTAGATATATTTCCAGCTTTTTTATATATTTTCCCATTGTGAAAATAAATATAATAATATTATAAAATGGCACTGTGACGAGACGAGGGGTACATTGCCTTGGTCACCTCATGTCTCTGACTACATTAGTCTAATTATTGGATCATCAACAACCTTAGCAGAAAGTGGCAGGAGATTTTCATTATCTAGGAAATTAAGATTTGTTTAACAGAAAATAGATGAAGGTAAACTACTCTAATTTGACATCATAGCACATTTCAAATCAATAGAGAATTTCAAGAATGCTTGGGAGAATATTGAACTCATTTACTGGTGTCGCATGTATGGTTTTCATCTTGTGCAATATTGTTTTACTGAAACATCTGGTCCTATTTGGTTTCAATGAAATGAGCTCGTCTTCCAAAATGCTCTTCAGGGTTATCGAGTGATTTCAGTTGACATACCACGTGTTTGGAATCATCATGAATGGATCCAAGCATTTGAGAAGTTTTTGGACACAATTAATGTACATCATGTAAGAACTTTGCGGTTCCTTGACAGCTTTTAACGTACAGTTTTCATTTCATAAGAATCATGACACATTTTAGTTCTATCAATCACTATATTTTTTAGACAGATTCTTTGATGGAAGTAGATTGGTTAGCTGTTTGATATTATCATTGATAACCTTGGGGCACTGGATAATGTCAATTCTGAAGGTGCAATTCATAGTGTTTTTTTGCCTTTTTGTTGTAACTTCTGCTTGTTTCACTGCATTTTGTTTTTCTTTGTACAAATATGTAATTTTTTTTTACACAACATGCATTCCTTCATTTTTTGTTAGGACCATTGTGTAGGGTCTATATTTCACACGCATCAACAAAGTTTGGCATGTTATGAGACTCTTTTTCTATAAGGTAATGAAGTCACTGTTCATTTCAAAAACTTAGAAATATGAGAGAAAGGAACCAACCATATCAAAACAGCAAGGGAGAGGAAAAAACTAGAAAAGGAAAGACAAGAGGGGTATTGACAGAGGAAAAGGAGGAAAAGATGAAAATATTATGGGACACCAGTCTCAGAGGCATGTTGCAAAATGAACTGAGACCAATGCAACATAAAAAGGTGACCAGATGACTCATTCAAACGTGTCCTGCAATGAGTAATCCTGTCTTGCACTTGCACCGATTGAACAGTTGACTTCAAGACAGAAAAGTCAATGGACATTCCTAAAATTATCTTCTGTTTCTTCAACTGAAATCTCCCAAAGAAAAGCTGAAAATGTTTAAACCCACTGAGGAATAGGTGGATTATTGAGGATTAGTTCAACCATTTGAGGCATATTATTCATCAGATGTCCCTTTTCTTGTCAGAGATTGGCACTTAGCGTGCAAAGGCACCTTGCTAGAGGAAGTTACCTTCAAGGATAGATTCCAGGAGTTCTTTTTTTTTCTTGTAGTTCTTCTTACTTGATTACCACCTTGGTAGTTGCATTTTTGGGGTCCTTTACTACCTCTTCTTTGCTACCATTTTACTTTTATATCAATAAAGTTTCTGTGGCTTCAGCCACTATAAAAAAAAGAAAATCCAGGTTACTGTGTCTGAGCATGGGCCACTGATATCTGGTCAAAGTTAGCTCCCTTCAGGCTTTGAATAGACACAGAGGAAATGGTAAATGACCCCATTTCCTCTGTGTCATTTATGTATGTTTTCTAACAAGGATTGCAAAGGGTGGAATATATGGATTTTAGTATCATATAGCCGGTTTATCCACGAATGCAGGACATTGAAATCCTGTATTGCACGAAAATATGATCCACTGAGGTATCACAGAGAATCAAACAATGTTCACTCTGGCTCAAATATCCTCAGTTTCATGGGGCATCAATCTTCTTTGCATGATTTGCAGGACAGCCAGTCTTGGATTGGGATCAGCACCTGCTGACCGATCTGGAGGGAATCTTCATCCCGGAAGAAGCTTGCGTCAGGATTGGGCTAAAGCAAGGATCGCGGGATTGGAATCGGTATCAGGATTGGTGGGTACCAATCCGATCTGGACCGGATGGGATCGGACCGATTCCGACCAATCCAATGGAAGAAAACTGATCCAAAATCGGTAAGCAAAGAAAAAACTGATTCTGAATTTGATTCTGATCCGATTCCGGACTGATCTTGGCCGATTTGGACAGATTTTGGCCGATCCCGGTCGATCTGACCATGGATTGCAGAATCGGCCGATCCGGATCGGGATCGGCCGATTCTTGGATCGGATCGGTACCCACCGATCCGATTCAAGCCCGAATTAGTGATCCAGCCGGGAGTCCCGGCTGGATCGGCCGGAATCAGTCGGATCGGTCGATCCCGGACCGATCCACCCGGATCGATCCCGAAATCGGTCGATCCAGACCGATTCTCCGGAAAACCGGAAGACCCGGAATCGAACCGATTCCGGGATCGATCCGGGTCTATTTTAAGGCCCGATCACCCTCAAATTGGGGGAGATCGGACCGATTCTCTCCCCAGCTGAGCTCTTCTTGCTTCCTCTCCTTCCCCCCAAGCCTCTTTGGAGATCTAGGGCATACTTCACCGGCGATCCAGCTTTTGGAGGGCCGATCCAGCCTTCACAAGGGGCCGATCCACCCTACACAAGGTTTGTAGGGGGGGGGGGACCTTCGATTCCCTCTTCCCCCCGCCCCCCCCAGGCCGGCAGGCCGCAGGCCCTCCTTGGGTCCTTCCTCCCCTTCCCCTTCCCCTTCCCCCTCCCCCGATCCTAGGCCCTGCAGCTGCAGGTTTGGGATCCCCCATTGGGGGATTATTTCACCCCCAATGGGGGTGGAATTGCACCCCCCGAAGGGGTGGGGGGTGTTGAACGATCACCCCGAAGGGGTGACCATTTTGATAGTCCCCCCAGATGGGGGGGTTGGAATGAAATCCCCTCATTGGAGGATTATTTCACCCCCAATGGGGGTGGAATTGCACCCCTAAAGGGGTGCTAATCACCCCTTCGGGGGTGTTGAACAGTCACCCCCGAAGGGGTGACTGTTTTGACAGTCCCCCCCTAGGTGGGGGGGGTTGGAATGAAATCCCCCATTGGGGGGGATTATTTCACCCCCCCAATGGGGGTGGAATTGCACCCCCAAAGGGGTGCTAATCACCCCTTCGGGGGTGTTGAACAGTCACCCCCGAAGGGGTGACTGTTTTGACAGCCCCCCCCCCCAGGTGAGGGGGGGTTTGGAATGAAATCCCCCATTGGGGGGGATTATTTCACCCCCAATGGGGGTGGAATTGCACCCCCGAAGGGGTGCTAATCACCCCTTCGGGGGTGTTGAACAGTCACCCCCGAAGGGGTGACTTTTTGGACAATCCCCCGGCCCCTTTAGGTGGGGGCGGGGGTTGAATTGCACCCCCTGCCCAAGGCTGGGGGTGGATTTCCTTGGTCTAATATTGTGTATTATTTAATTCCCATTTGTGTTGTAGATAAGATGTCGGACGTGGAGCATGGCACCGGCCCCGCGGAATTTCGTGACATTGGATGGCAACATGGTCATCTCCTTGATTCAGAGAAGAAGAGAGTTAGATGCAAGTGGTGCCAAAAAGATATGAATGGAGGTGTGTATCGGCTAAAGCAACATATAGCCGGGACGGGTGGCAATGTAAAGAAGTGTGATAAAGTACCGGCTGAGCTGAGGAAGGAGATGATGGGTTATTTAACTGGAAGGGCATCACAGAGGGAGGTGAGAATTGGTCAGAGACAAGACCTACATGACGAGTTGCTAGGTCGGAGAGACGCCGATCTTATGGCTGGAAAGAGCAAGAAAGGGAAATGGCCAGCACTATAGGGAGAGTGGCAGAGGTCAGAGGGGTATAAAACAAGCATTTAAAGGGGTGAAGGCCTCGACTGGGGCAGCAAAGAAAGCCTTAAAGTATATGGTTAAGTTCTTTCTACATGCAGTAAAGATTTGTTGAAGTTGTGGTTAGCATTTGCTTGTTGATATGAATTTGTTATTACTTTAGTTATTATTAACAACCCTCTCTTCTCCCTTATCTTGTTTTTGAATTTGTAGGTGTCCCGGCACATGCAACCACGAGTCTATATTTCCAGACTATGATTGATGCGATTGGTGAGGCTGGGCCGGGGTTGAAAGCCCCCACATCAAAGTATATATATGAAACAGGCTTGGATGAGGAGGTCGATGAGTTGACATCATGGATAGATGGATTCAAAACCATCTGGAAGGAGAGGGGGTGCACTGTAATGTGCGATGGGTGGACTGGAATCACAAGGAGGTCACTTATAAACATCCTTGTGTATTGTTCTGAGGGTACCGTATTCCTTAAGTCGGTAGATGCATCAGGTCAGGTGAAAAATGCAGAGTACCTATTTGGCTTGATAAACACTGTGGTGGATGAGATAGGGGAGGCCAACATTGTGCAGTTTGTCACTGACATTGCGTCCTCATATAAGGCTGCAGGAAAGAAGCTCGTGGAGGCTCGACCTCACTTGTTTTGGGTGCCCTGTGCGGCACATTCTATTGACCTGATGTTGGAAGATATTGGTAGGGATGCTAATGTCAAGTCCTTGGTCAACCAAGGACAGTTGATCACCTCATTTGTCTATGGCCATCCACGACTTTTACATATCATGAGGCAGCACACTGATGGTCATGATTTGATCAGACCGGGTCCCACCATATTTGCCACCCATTTTATTGCATTAGAGAGCCTATACAGGTACAAGGCTAGTTTAAAAAGGTTCATCCTCTCCACTGCTTATTAGGAGTACATGGATACATACAGGAGCTCCTTTGATCAGTATGAGATACTGCTAAAGATGGAGCAGCTGATAAAAGATAACAGGTGGTGGGAGAAGATGCAGTACTACTTGTCTGTCATAGAGCCTTTGGTGCAGGTACTTAGGTTGGTGGATTCAAATGACAAAAATCAGATGGGGTACCTGTATGATGCTATGGATAAAGCTAAGTTGAAAATTAAAGAGAAGCATCCCAAGGGTTACAAAAAGTGGTGGAAGGTGATTGACAACAGATGGGACAAAACCCTACACCACGACATTCATGCTGCAGGTATACTTTAGTAGTATAATATAATTGTCTTACAAGTTATATTTTGTGTATTACCCCCACTGTCTTTATACTAATGGAGTATTAATGTCGTTACATGGTACTTCTTGAACCCAAGGATACAGTATGGTGGCCAAGTATGTAATGATGATGAAGTATTATCAGGCACACTATCTGTAATTAAACGACTATGTAAGACCCAAGAAGACAGAACCTGCACTGAGGTTGAAGTAAGTAATACGTTTCATATCAATTAAACTTAGAACTTTATCTCAAGAAGAGAAGATAACTGATTTATTTTGGATTTTCAGATGACTTCATACGGGCACAAGATTGGGGTGTACGGGGATCCAGATTTGCAGTACTCACATGATAGGGCCCCCTAGTAATATGCTTACCCGAATTAATGACTCTTTGGTTACTTGATTTTTTTTACATAAGGTTACTGATGCTTGTAATTGTCTTGTTTATGATTACAACTGAGTGGTGGATTATGGTGACCAATGAATCGGATGGAATCCCCTCGCTTCTGTTGCAATTCGGGTGCTAAGTCAGAGCACTTCGTCATCCCAGTGCGAGAGAAATTGGAGCACCTTCAACCTTATTCACATGAAGAGGAGAAATAGGTAGAAGACAGAAAGATTTGAGAAACTTGTCTACTGCCATTACAATATGAGACTAAGGATCAAGAATATCAAAGATAGGCAGAAGACATCGGAGCAAAGATTTGCACAGTTTGCAGGTGGATTGTACCAAGAAAGAGCACAACACAAGCCCAAGCTACTCAGGACTTGTCCCAGGCGGATGTGGACTTGGAATATCTATTCCAAGAAGAACATCCACTTGCAGCATGGGTGGAAGACAAGGATGCTGAGGGAGAGCCAGAGTTCGACCCGAACGACAGATCATGGGCCGAAGGAGAGCTTGACAACGTCGTTGGTGAGGATGAAGACATGCAGGAAGCTCAAGAAAGTCAAGTTCCGTGCACAGCTCCACTTCCTGATCCACCCCGGACTACAGCTTCTCCAGAGAGACATCCAGCTCCCCCCCGGCCGCTACAGCTCCAGCTCGGATTCCAGTTGCGGGTCCATCTACCACCACCACCACCAAGAAGAATGGTGGATTATTCAGGGCTTTAAAGAAAGTTTGCTTACCATCACAGCAAAGTAGTTAAGGAGATCCTACATTGAAGAGGAAGAAGATAAGTATCAAACGGCGACATCATCTCCTTGACACCGAGACCACTCAGCCACCTTCATCAGATGAGGATGAAGAAGAATTTGTCCCACCCACACAACAACAGCGTACAGGGGGTGGAGGTGGAGGTGGGGGTGGCGGCAGCATAGGTGGAGGCGGCGCCTCAGGTGAGGGTGGCTCTACTAGTAGTGCACGCACGAGTGGAGCAGGTCCAGATGATTTGAGTGATAAAAGACACTCATGTTCGAGTGGCAGGGGGCAGCGGACGCTGGACCGGGACGAGGATGAATGTTTTTGACGAGTTTGCATCTTCCTATTCAGAGCCTGCCTCAGACAGTGAGCTGGCTATCCATCATCTTTTCTAGCTCCACCTCTGACTGATCAGGGAGTTTATGAGTTTAGCGACATGGCCCAGTCTTTATTTTCTTATGCATACGGGCCAATTATGACTGACCCTAATCAATGGAGATTTCAAGACAATCAGAATGACCAGAACAGAGATCTAGATCCATCCTACTCCCGACATTACCATAGTTGGTGGTGATGGCATATGTATAATATATTTGTTTATTTATTTAACGCAATGTAATATGAGTGGTAAGAAGAATATGTGTTGTACTATTGTGTGATTGGATATGATTGTTTGTTTGATAAAAATATGTATTTTATTTGATGTATGATGTGTTCTATTGTGTGATTGGATATGATATGTGTTTTATATGATTGATTGTTAATTTGTTATATGAATGATTGTTCCCTATATTTTTTCACATTTTTTCTGAGTTCTATGTATTTTTATTGATTTTTTGGCGATTTTTACAGATTTTTTCACAAAGCCAAAAAAAAAAAACCGATCCAGACCGATTCTGGATCGGTTTGGCTCCAAGAGAATCGCCCTGGATCGGACCGATCGGATCCGATCCGGATCGGATCGGACCCCACCGATCCAGGGTCCGATCCCGATCCCGCGATCCTTGGATCTGACTGGAATAGAAAAAAAAAGAAAAATGATCCAATTCTGATTCCAATCCGATCCCGACCAATCCGGCCGATCTGATTCCGATTTGATTCTGACCGATCCAGCCGATCCGGACCGATTCTGTGGGAACTTTTTTTCGGATCGGTCCTTCGGTCGAGAATCGGATCGGCAATGGCTGATCCAATCCCAGAATCGGTCAATTCCACGATCCACGGGCTAAAGTTGACTGGATCAGCTAATTCTGGACTGATCTGACCCTGATCTGATGAGGATCACTGCAGGTGAAGGTGGAAGAATGGCTGCCTCCACTTCTTGCATGTTCTCATCTGTTTTGGGCAAGGAAGTGGACCCATTAACTGGAGGATTCACAACTTAAAGTTGTGGATCTTCTACACTTTGGGTCTGCAGAACCCAATGAGTTGTTTTTGACAGGGTAGTGCAGGGTTGGTGGCTGACCACCCATTTCCACCCTTCCTCCCATCCACACTCCGTCAGTTGGCCTGATATATCTGACATCAACAGCTGTCTTTTTTACTTATTTTTTATTTTTTAATTGTTGTTGTTTTTGTTTATGTTTTGAGATAACTGATCCATGCTGATCCTTGACTAGATATTCTTTCCTCATATTGTCCTAGCCAGACAATCATTTCAAAGGTGGCTTTCTTTTCCAAAACTATTTTTGATCATCAAACTTTTATAACGCTGTTGGCGTACATTTTTTTAAAAAAAAAAGAGAGCAGAGGGGCTGACTTAGGAGCTGGGCCAACAGCCCATTAATCAGCCACAATTGGGCCCAATTGGACACCCCAGCAGGGGCCGGATTCATCCAGCCCATAATTGGCACAATTGGGCCAAGTTCAGGCCATGTGCGCAGCCCATAGGAGGGCCTGGGTCATTCCTCAGCCTGCTGGCCCAGAAACCAGGCCCAATTGGGCCAGGCCCACTTCAACAGCAGTGTGAACAAGGCTCATGCGCACCCACCTGCTACCTCAGCAGCCCTGTACGCACCATGCAGCCACCTCAGCCCATTCATTAGTCAGTTTATGGAGGGGGGAAACCGAAGAGGCCAGGGGAGATCAAGGGACAGCCAGCCATTCATTTGGAATTAATGGTGTAACCACCATGGGGAAGGCCAAAAGCCATCCACGTACAGCACATAGGCTGGCCTTTCATCTGCCCCCCACTCCCTATAAAAGGAGAGGTGCGCACCAGCAAAAGGGCTGGCTGCTAAAGACGCCGGGAGGCTGCTGGATTGCGCCCTGCTCCTGCTGCCTCTGCTGCTCCTGCTGCCTCTGCTGCACCCTGCTGCTGCACCTGCTGCTGCACCCTGCTGCTGCACCTGCTGCTGCCACCCGCTGCTGATACCTGCCGCCAGGAGAAAGGGGAGAAGAAGAAGAGGGGAAGAGGACAAGGTAAGAAGGAATCGTTGGCTCCCACGTAGCCCCTTAGGGGGCCCTCTTTCTGGCGGTTTTCTTTCCTGCCCCTATCCACCTTCAAAACAACCCATTTCAGGCCCCAAATCCGGCCCCAACACAGCCTGCTACCAACAGCCCATACACAGCCCATATGCAGCCCCCTGCGATGCATAAAAACTCAGATTCCAGTACCAGCCAGATGCCCCTTTGCAGGCCCGGTCCAGCCCATTTCAGTCCAAGGTGGGCCTTTCTCTTGGGTCTGCTTGAATGCCCCTTAGCAGGACCCAGTTCGGTCTCCATTGCAGGCCCAAGAACAGGTCTTGTTCGGTCACTCAATCAGACCCAATCTGGCCCTATTCCGATCCAAGAAGAATCCCCTTGAAATGCCCAAAAGAGCCCAACTTCGGCCTATCCAGACCCTCTGCTCTGCCCATACTTAGCCCCATGCTGGCCCATCTTCAGGTCTTTAAACAGACCCCTTTAGCTCCTCTACGGCTTACCAAGGCAGCCAGTGTGCAGGTCTCCAAACCGACCCCAAGTCAGGTCCTAGAACAGCCCCTTGTGGAACCTATTAGAGCCCTAGGTGAGGGTGGATGACCCGGGGATTCTTGGAGACCGCACGACGGCCCAAGTCTACTCCGGGCGGATCCTCAAGCCCCTTGTTCTTAACCCTTTTGAACAACCCCCTAAATAGGCCCAAAACCAGGCCATCCAACAGCCCTTTGCGCACCCCCAAAATAGGCCCTAAAACAGCCCCTTTGTGGCACCCATTAGAGCCCTAGGTGAGGGCGGATGACCCGGGGATTCTTGGAGACCGCACGACGGCCCAAGTCTACTCCGGACGGGTCCTCAAGCCCCTTGTTTTCATGCCCTCTGCGCACCCCCAACCAGGTCCCTCAAAGCAGGCCATTCTCAGCCCATCCTTGGCCCATGGTTTTGCCGCCACAGCAAGAGGTGAAGTGCGCCAAAACAGGTTCTGCAGAAGCCGTACTTCAGCAAGGCAGCAGACCGGCTTGAGCAGACAGCCCGGCACCCCTTGGAAACCGCACGACGGGCCAAGGGCATAGCCGGGTGGCCTTCCAAGCCGGTTCCATCAAGAAGCTCCAGCAAAGCAGCAGAATTTCAAGCAGGCCCGTTGAGCCTGTGAAAATGAAGCCCGGCTTTGAACGCCGAAGGAATGGACCGGCCCGAAGTGGCCTTCAGAAAAATCAACAAATAAAAAATCAGAAATGCGAAAGCAACATTAAATTAAGGACTTCACCCCTAGCGGGGGAACTCCACCTTGGGCGGAGGCGCGGGCATGCATCCCGTAGCTTACGACCCGGACGGGGGCGCGGGCATGAATCCCGTAGCCGTCGATCCTTCCCCCAATATGGCTAAGCTAAGGCTGGCTATTTTGGATGGGTAAATTTTCACTAAGTTGGAAAAAATAGCCGGCATGCCGTCGTAATGCCAAAATTTTTCCAAAGTAGTGGAGATGAACCTACATTGGGGGAAGGATCAACCATATTGTACACCGATGTACCCCACTCATCTTTCAATGAAATGAAGTTCATAGTCAATTCGATGTATGAAAGTGGGCACCGATTGGCAGCCCAATGTGCCTGATCAGATGCAAAAAACAAACTGTTTTCAAACAATCAAAAAATAAAACAATGCAGGTTCTGAAATGGGATTTTACAGCCACATTTTCCCAACCGCCTGCAGGTCTTGAAACCACCAACCAGAGCCCAGTTCGGCCCAAGAACAGAACCCTGTTCAGGCCCTTAGTCGGTCCCCTTGTGACCTGGTTCCAGGCCCATGAACAGCCTCCTGTTCGGCCCACCTGCTGCCCCCTTTTCAGGCCCAATTCGAACCCATATGGTCAGGCCCAAGAGCTGGCCCAAGTCCAGTCCAATTTAACCTGCAATCAGTCCCCTTGCGACCTGATTTCAGCCCATTTAGAGCAGCTCTAATAGGTCATTTGCAGGCCCATTTTCAGCCTTGTTCGGCCTTCTACATAGGTCATTTGTAGCCCATCCAGGGCATCTCAAACAGGCCCATATTCCGGCCCACCTGCAAGCTTATATCCTGAGCCTAAAACCAGTCCCTTTGTGACCCGGTTTCAGCCCATCAAGGACATCTCAAACAGATCCCCGACCGGTCTATTCAAAGTCATCTGAACAGACCCCTTAAGCAGGTCCGAAGCTGCCCTTGCTCAGTCCTAGGACCGGTTCCAAATCAGCCCTCTGTGCAGGCCCATTCTGGCCCATCATAATCCATTCGCTCTAGTCTCTTTGTGGCTCGGTGAAATCCTAAATCCCTCCTCAAATAAAAAATCAGATTTTGACTGAATTCAAAACAGATGAAACTCAGAAATCAGAAAGCATCAAAGTCATCTAAAAAAAATGACAAATAAAACAAACCCGAACAAATCGGTTTGCATCTGATCGGACCCAAAAGGCCGCTGCCCTTTTGAGTTCTTTACTTTATTTTGTGGATGTGCATGTCTCCGAAAACAGGTTGCCGCGACGGTTAATCAATGGCGTTCGAGCCGTTGCTCGATGTAAGTTAACGCCGGATACTCGCACCATCCGGCGGAGAAGGGTCAAAAAACGAAAATTTCAAAGAACCCGAACCTCGGTTCTAATATTTTTAAAAAACTATCACCGGACTACTTAATATTTTTAGGATATCACCTATTTTCCTAGAAAAGTCCGAAGATGTCTTTCTTTCTAAAAGAACAGACGACGCAGAAAAAAAAGAGGTTCACACAAACGCCAAGGTGTTACATCTGTGCAGTGCATTTGCACCTCTGCCGTCGAGCTGCTCATCCAGGCATGTGGGTGTGGATTCTCACTCACTGTACTTTCTCTCTCTTGGGCCAGGTCCCTTGCCCTCGCTCTCATGGCACTCGCTCTCTCAGGCCTGCCAAGCAACTTCTTTTTTCTGCCACCTGTCTTCATGCCTTGGCTGGCAGAAGGCCATG
Source organism: Cryptocoryne crispatula var. balansae (assembly GCA_036172225.1). NCBI lineage: Eukaryota > Viridiplantae > Streptophyta > Magnoliopsida > Alismatales > Araceae > Cryptocoryne > Cryptocoryne crispatula. The sequence goes on from CM069930.1 coordinate 13,677,521, forward strand.
ACAGATTGGTTGGTGTGGTGGAGGCTGAACTTTCCTCCTCCTAGCTCATGTCTGCCTTCTCCTATCCTGGAGATGGGATCATCTGGAAGCTCTGCACCAGCTAGCCTACGATGAGGTCCAGAACCGATACTGCCAGGATAATCGTGGGACAGCTTCATCTACCTAGCCCTCCACAATTAAACCTCTTTGGGCAGAATACAGAAGGTTCTTCTAGAAGGCTGGATTGTTGGGCGAGCCTTCACACGTTGATAACAATCATTATATATTTGGGGATGTCAAGCCGCTGAGCCATAATGTAAAAAAGATTGGGAGAATTTCTTATCTTTAACTCTTGTGGTATGACCAGGCTTTCAGCCATGATACATTAGATGTTGGCAACTTGCCTTCTCTAGGAGGATGTTATGGCCCATGTAAGAGAATTCGAGGATGAATCTGTGTATCGAACTTGTGAACTTGACCACCTTGGTCCTTTTGCCGAAAAAGGATAATGTGGAGAACATAAAGGACTTCAGGCCTATCAGTCTCTTAAATTATAGCTACAAAATTGTCAATAAAAATCTTGCAGTGAGACTCATCAAGTATATTGATGAGTTGACTAACTCGTTTTAATCTTCCTTCATCCCAGGGAGGTTCATTCTGAACAACTTCATGGCCACCCACGAATGCCTCCCCGACTAGAGGCTAAAATGTAAAATGTTTATCTTCCTGAAATTGAATTTCGAGAAAGCTTATGATAAAGTGAGATGGTCATGCTTATTCAGAATTATGCAGCTCATAGACTTTACAAACAAGTGGATTAAATGGGTTAGGATGTTGTGTTAGCACAACTAAGTTATCAATTAATATAAATGGGAGAGTTTTTGGCTTCGTTGCTTCTTTGAGGGGTCTCAAGTTGGGAGACCCAATCCTCCCATGCTTTTTGTTCTTGTTAGCAAAGTTCTTAGCAGTTAGCATCATGTGGGAGAATACTTGAGTAGGCTGGTTTGATTGAAGGTATCAATATGGGGACCAATAGAGAACAAATTACTCATTTACAATTTGCAAATGATATTTTGTTGTTATCCTTAAAGAGCCTTGATAAATGTATCTTCTTAAGGATCTTGCTCTTTATGTTGCAGGTTATTATAGGTTTGAAATTTAACACGGAAAAATGTGAACTCAGTAACCTTAACTTGAATGAGGCACAACGAAACTGGTTGAAGGACATCTTTGACATATCATGGGCCTCTTTACCAATTAAACACGTTGTTCTACCACTCTCGGAAAGGGGGACAATAAGTAGGGATTGGCAATGTGTTGTCCAGATGATAGAAAGTAAGCTACAAGGCTGAAAGAGTAGAATGCTCTCTGTAGGTGGAAGATGGGTGGTGTTATCCAAAGTTGTATTATAAAGTGTCACTCTTGTTTTTTTTTCTCAAATTTCAAAATTCTCAAGGACATTTGTTACAAGTTGGAAAGTATCTGGACTAGATTCTTCTGACATGGCAACAATGAAAGGAAAGATTTACACCTTTTTAAGTGAGAACATGTTTGTAGGCCGACCAAAGAAGACGGCTAGGCCTAACCTTGCTGGATACTATTAACGATGCTCTTCTATCCAAGTGGCTGTGGAAATTAAACACTAACAGTGATGCTCTTTGGATTAGAATTAATATGGCTTACGAGAGAATGACTAGTGGATCAAAGACTTTGGGATAGAATAAGAATTTCTAGCATATGGAGATGCATCCTTCATAATTGAAATTTCTTCAACTTCTCTTCAACCATTGAGTTGGGGGATGGCAGCAAGACATATTTTGTGGGAGGACCATTGGATTAGGTACACCCCAGTAGCTATTGTGTTTCCCACGGCTTAAGCCACAATCCTCATGCTAGGGTCTGTTGCAACTAGGATGCCAAAGCAAAATGGTCTTTCTTTTAGGAGAGACTTGAAGAAGGAGAAAATTTGCGATCTTTCTACTATGTTGTTGCTTCTTGAAGATTACAGGTGTGTTGAGAACTAAGAAGATAAATTAATATGGTCGCCTTGTGAAAAATTGTTTTTTACATTGAGGTCCACCTTGCGCAAGTTGACTTTGGGAGGTGTGGAAGTTTCATGGTATAAGGCTGTTTGGGTACCTCTCAGCCCTTCAAGATCAAGATTTTCTTATGGAAGATTGCCAAGCTCAGACTCCCAATCAGATGTTACCTTCATAAGATCTTTCCTCTTGGCTAAACAGATTGTATTTTCTACGGTCGTAGGGAGAAAACCATGAATCATCACTTTATTAACTGTGGGTTCACAAATTTTCTTTGGAGAACTATTTTCAAGGCATAGAGGATCCATTGGGTGGATCTATCAACACATGGTTACTGGTCGATGGGACTCGGACGATCCTTGGTCAGCAAAACTCAAATGTGTGGAAGCTCACTCTACTTGCTATGTGACGGTTCATTTGGCATACAACAAATGGATGAATCTTTGAAGACCATTTATAGAACCCGAGAGTGATCATGTTGGCACAATTTTTTTTCGTTTAGCTTGTTTAACATAGATTTGAGCAATGTCGAAGTCGGTACGAAAAATTTGACCTAGATTTGATAGAATAAGCTCCAGATGATGTGAATAGGCTCTGAAAATGTCTCGACATGGCTTAATAGACTATAAATGGTCAAGATAATATGCTTATTGCATAGTCCTGGTTGAGAGCTTCACAACGGTGCTCAAAACATGAAAAACGGACACCAAAAGGCCAAAATGACTATTTTGCCCCCGACACTTCGGGACAAGTTGGGACTCTAATATTGAATTCCAACTTTACCATATTGTTAGTGTCAGATAGAGCTGGATAATGCTCAAAACAGATCGAAAATCTGACCATCGGTTGGAAAGATATGCAAAGAATATTAAATTCGGCCAAAGTCCGTATTAAATAACACCAGGGGCATGATGGTCCAAACCATTTTCAGAGTAGCTACATGCTAAAAATTTCAATTTTTTGATCTGTGACTATAGTCTTAGGAACATTGATGCATTGGAATTAAAATTTGGCTAATGAAAGAATTTAATTGCATTTAATTATAGTTTTCGGCATTATCGATGACCGAGATTGCACTGATCGGGGAAATTGGTAAAATCAGAAGATATGATGCAATTCAAGGCATCATGACCACACATATTGATGATGCAGAAGATCAATAGTCATTAGGGATTATCCCATATTTTTTGATTTAATTCTGGGTGTGTTTAATCAACTTTCAGCCAGAATTAATGATAGTTGTCGAATCGGGAGTATCTAGACGGACGGATTAGATTGAAGTATTGAACTTCATCTCCTTGCATCCAACACTTCATGCATGGCCGGAATTTCTTTTTCCTCACTTGATTTTGGTGACATTCAGCCTTGTCCACACTTTTCTTTTAGTTTGAGTTCTTTTGGTTAAAGATATTTTTATGAGATAGGACTCTCGCTCTTTTATCCTATCTCCAACTTATCATTATCTCCATGGACATTTTCTTCATTTTAATTCAACAATATCTTTCAAATATCATCTTATCCCATCAAATGATTATCTTTTGGCCAAAATTCAGTCTTCTCCTAATAGGTTTCTGCGTTCAATGCCTTACAAAGTAGAGAAGGGTGCGTCAACTCTCACCTTACACACACCTAGCTGATGGGAGATTTTCTTGCACTAAGACTCTCCCCAACTGACCTTTATCCATATCCTATTTGAGCCTTATCATTTAAGGCTTATCGTAACCATTAGATGGGCATCTTTTGGTCGAACTTCAACCCATTCCCACATGCCATGTGCGCTCAACACCCTATAAGATAGGAGCTGGTGCGTCAGATTGCATCTTTCATACATCTCACCTTGGTTGAATGTCTAGCCCAATTAAGAGTCTTGTAAAATTAAAACTTATTGGGAATTAGGTGATGCGGGGCCGACCGGTGAGACTGGACTAAACATATCAAAAATGACTTAAGCAACCTAAAACGAACCTAAAAGGAAGCGATCGGGCTCAAACCGGTCAAAACGGACCCGCATCGGGCCTGAAGCGAGTTGAGATACCCTGAACCGGTCTAAACGGCTTAAAACGACCTGAACCTGGTTGAACCAGCTGGTTCAGGCACTGAACCGAGTCGAACCGGCCTAAATTTGGTCTGAACCCGGTTGAATTGGTCTGCCGACTGGTTTGGGCCGCGTACGCTAGCTTGCACGCGCAATCGGGGGGGGGGGTCGTGGCACCGTTTGACTCCTCGCGGGGTGGTCGCATGGCCGCATCCTCGCCCTCATTGCTCGGTGCCATGGCGGATTCGTCGGACGCCCATGCGGGCGCGAGGCCGCGACAAAGGAAGCCATCTGCCCGGGTGAGCCCTCCTCGTGGGTGTGCTTTGTCGTCGCTGTCCGGACGACTATTGCGCACAGGCGGGCAGAGTAGGGGAGCAGGCGTCGCCCTCGTGTGACCCGAACGGCCGCTGCCAGCGTCCTCTTCTTCCTTCTCCACTACCTTCTTCTTGTTGCTTTGTCCGAAGAGAGAGGGGGCGTCGTCATCTTCGCACCAGGCACGTGACTTTGCCTGTCTGAGCGCAGCGGAGGAGGGGACGGCGCAGCCGGGTGCGGTTGTCTTGCCGTCCGGATGGCGGAAGAGGGGCGACAGAGCGGACTCTGCCATTGAAGGGGCCGTCGAATCCGATCATCTTCGTCGTCTTCACATAGGATCTGGATCCAGGGGTCGCCAGAGCAGATGTTGATAAAGGGAAGAGGAAGGAGCAGTAGAGGTTGACGCTTCCGTGGAAGGAACTGAAGCCGAGTCAACCGGAGAGGAAAATAGGAGGAGGAGGAGGATGCCGGTCTCACAACACCGGAGGTGGAGAGGGATAAGCTGGGCTCTCCTGGAGGTGATGGAACAGACGACCCTCTTGGCCGGGGTGGGGAAGAGACGGAGGGCCGAAGCCCTCGCATGAGGGGAGCCAGACAACCAGTGCCCGAAGGCTTCTCCAAAAATTCTTTACTATTCACTATTCCAAAATGTACATCGGTGCTCTTCTTATAGAAGGAAGAGACTTTTAATTAAAAAAACCTCCTTAGACTTCTATTTACAAACATGCCCACACAAGGACCCAAACAAAAAGAGGAATTAAAATAACTAAAAAATTGTTCCCATCATTCTCTCTGACTGGGAGGAAACTCAACCTCAAGTTTCAATTCGATTTATTTATTTACGGTCGGAAATGCCCAAGACTCGGCTTGTGAGAACGAGCTGAAATCGCTCTGATACCAAATTGATGTGGGACCGATCGGCGAGACCGGACTAAACATACCGAAAATGACTTAATCAACCCAAAATGAACCCAAAATGAAGCGATCGAGCTCAAATCGGTCAAAACGGACCCGAACTGGGCCTAAACCCAGTTGAGACACCCTGAACCGGTCTAAACCGGCTTAAAACGACCTGAACCGGGTTGAACCGACCGGTTCAGGTACTGAACCGGGTTGAACCGGCCTAAATCGGGCTTGGACCCAGTTGAACCGATCTGCCGATCGGTTTGGGCCATGGACTGGCCTATGCGGGCCGTGTGTGCTCGCTCGCGCGCGGAACCAGGGGGGGTCATGGCGCCGTCCGGCTCTTCGCAGAGTGGCCACGTGGCCGCATCCTCACCGTCGTTGCTTGGCGCCGTGGCGGAATCGCCGGGCCCCCATGCGGGCGCGAGGCCACGACAAAGGAGGCCATCTACCCGGGCGAGCCCTCCTCGCGGGTGCGCTTCATCGTCGCTGTCCGGACGGCTGCCGCACGTAGGCGGGCAGAGCAGGGGAGCAAGGGGAGCAGGCGACACCCTCATGTGACCCGAGCGGCTGCCGCCTGCATCCTCTTCTTCCTTCTCCACTCCCTTCTTGCTGCTTCGTCCGAAGGGGGAGGGGGCGTCGTCGTCTTTGCACCGGGCGTGCGACTCCGGCTGTCCGAGCGTAGCGGAGGAGGGGATGGTGCAGTCGGGTACGGTTGTCTTGCCGTTCGGATGGCAGAAGAGGGGCGACGGAGTAGACTCTGCCATTGAAGGGGCTGACAACTCCAAGCCGTCGAATGCGATCGTTTTCATCGTCTTCACACAGGATCTGGATCCGGGGGTCGCCAAAGCAGATGTCAACAGAGGGAAGAGGTAGGAGCAACAGATATTGACGCTTCCGTGGAAGGAACTGAAGCCGAGTCGACTGGAGAGGAAAAGAGGAGGAGAAGGAGGATGCCGGTCTCACGACACCGGAGGTGGAGAGGGATAAGCCGGGCTCTCCCGGAGGTGATGGAGCAGACGGCCCTCTTGGCCGGGGCGGGGAAGAGACGGAGGGCCGAAGCCCTCGCATGAGGGGAACCAGTGCCCGAAGGCTTCTACAAAAATTCTTTACTATTCACTATTCCAAAATGTACATCAGTGCTCTTCTTGTAGAAGGAAGAGACTTTTAATTAAAAAAATACCTCCTAAGACTTCTATTTACAAACGTGTCCACACAAGGACCCAAACAAAAAGAGGACTTAAAATAATCTAAAAATTGTCTCCATCATTAGGACTCTCACCCTCACAACCTTATCCTAATCTTGGTGCTATTTTACTTTATAAATAGGTCCCCTATCTAGCCTTGGTCGAACCTAGTCCAGCTGCACCATATGTAAGCCCTGCTCCAGTCCATCAGAAGCTCTAGCTCTCTTTCATCTCTGATGTGGACATCTACAGTGGCAAGAGAACTCTTCTTCCTCTTCCTTTGGTGTCCCAAGTGAAGAAGAAGAAGGAGAAACCTTCTTCCCCTTACAGGTGCGTCAGCAGTAGCCCATATGTGGTACATCAATTTCAACAGTAGGTGTTTGTGAAACCTCGAAATTTATAAATATATAAGAATATATGTGGTATGCATATAAAATATATATGTCGAGGTTAGGGTTCATGAAATTTGTCTTTGGACCTCTCTCCGTCGGAAGGTGCGAATTTCCGACGTTAATTACATCGAGATTCTCGAACACCCTTGATTAACCATCGTAACAACTCATATAAAAGGAAACATTCATCCACAAAACATAATCACATCATCATGTGGGGAGGCTTAAACATAGCCATAATCTTATCATACCATGCCATTTCATACATCTTATTTGAGAATATCTCGTCTTATGTAGACATGGACTTTTCACTTAAATCATAGAGTTTTGGTCTATAATTGATCTCACTCTAGATGAAATGAGAATTTCCCTAATGGATTGAGCGTATGTACTCTTCCCACTTTGGGATGAATCGATGACACTGAGTGCATGTTCGGAGCCCCGTCTGGACCAAACATTTCGGGACGTACCCGATAATACTTGTTCAAGTATCATGAATATTGCCTTAGTATAGGCTCATGTTATACATCTTAAATATTTTTTGTGTCAAAATATTTAAGATATATGATTTTTATGTCATTTGGGCCACATTTGGCCTTGTCATCTTGTCATCGTCATATCTTGGTCCGGGTGACCAAGTCTTCATTATCTTCTAGACCCGGTTGGTCTTGTCTTCATATGCTTCATATCTTCAACTTCATGGTATCTTGGCTTCATTGAGGCTACCCAGGGTGGCCCTTAGTCCATCGTATAGGTTCTAAGGGGGGCGGATATCGCCTTATCTTTTGGCTGCAACCCATCTTCATTCCCCCTGTTATATGGGGTTGATATAAATTCTGAATATATAACCTGTTATGGGGTCGGTATGGGTTGGGAAAGATGACCTGATATGGGGTCAATATAGGCTAGATATATGACCGTCTATGGGATTGATATATAGCTAAAAATAGTGACCTGTATATAGGTCGATGGGGACTGAATATGTGACCGGTTATAAGGTCAATATATGGCTGAAAGTGACCTGTATATAGGTCGAATAGGGGGTTGGTATATGGTTCGTATATGAGGTGATGAGGGGACAGGTATATGACCTGTGTATGGGGCCGAACAGGGGCTGATATATGGACTGTGTATGAGGTGGATAGGGGGTTACTAGGTGACGGGTATATGGGATCAAGGGAGGTCAAAAGTCCAACCTATTATGGGATCTCGTAGGCATGTATGGAGGTTGAAATGATGACCTGTATAGGTCAATGAGAGGACAACGACAGACCTGTATACGGGTTAGTATAGGGCTATTTTTATGTGCCTTCGGTCATATATATGGGCATAAGCATGCTGTCCATGGAAGCATTACATGGTTATGGAGGGAGGGTCAAGTATGCTCTGTATAGTCTTTATGATGAGGGCTGAATGGTGAGCATACGAGGGGCTGTTATATGACTTCAAGATGAGGTCGAGCAAGGCCATGTACATGAATAATGTGGCATTCAGATGGACAAGACATGTATCGATCTGATTTATATGCAGTCATATTTGCATAGGCTTCAGATCCTCCTCTTCATGAAATCTTCTTTGCTTCATTAAGGCTACCCGGGGGATCTTTGGTCCATCATCTTCATTGGTGCCAGAACATGACCATCAACACCCTGCATCTTGGTTTACATCAACTGCAATATCATCCTCTTGGTATCGTCATCAGCATGGGCTCCTGGTCACTGCAGCAACAAGTTCTGCAGGAACTTGGATAGGTGGTGACGGAGGAGGCATCATCTCCATCTTCCCTCGACAGCATCACCTTCACCTTAGACAGGTACTGACAGTAGAGACCAGTATCCATCTTCCATGGATGGGTGCGCAGCAACGAGGCAGCAACAGCATCATGGACTTCTTTGGTTGCTTCATCTTCATTGGTTGCTAGCTCCTCCTCGGTTTATGATACACAGCAACAAGCAGCCAGCCGATAGCAGTAGTGAACATCATTCTGCTTCCATCAGACCTCTTCTCTCCATGCGGTAGAAGAGATAGAGGGCAAGAAGGGGGGAGGGTTGCGGCTGGGAGATATCTGACAAACCCCTCTCCATATTCTGATTAGACATCCCAGGATATGGGTTTTCGGATATGAAATCTCACAGCATTTTGTGATGGTGACCTATGATCTTATGCTTTAGTTTAGACCAACATTTTAGGACTAAGTCCCACATGTCCGGCCTCCAGTCTCTTATCAGATCTGAGAGCGACCTCTCTTTCTTCAATTTTAAAGGGTGGACCAGAACTTAGATGTTCAGGTCCTGAACTCAAGTCTAACATCTGAGAGCGACCTCTCTTATCAGATCTGAGAGCGACCTCTCTTTCTTCAATTTTAAAGGGTGGACCAGAACTTAGATGTTCAGGTCCTGAACTCAAGTCTAACATCTGACCGAACCTGAGGGTTAAAGTTCGGTCAGGCTCTTATCATACTGCATGCTCTCCTTGCCTTCCCATTTTCAGATTTGGCATCTTCAATGGTGTTTGATACAATGTCAGTTTCTGGTGACTTAACTTATCTTTCTATGTTTGCATTCCATATGGTTCATACAATGCTCCTTGATCTTCAACATATGGGCATCAACATATAAGTATCATTCATGTCATATGATGTATAACATATCATTGTGTGGTGGGGTTCAAACATAACCACAATCTCACCATCTCGTGGTCACCTCATCCATCTTGTAAGCATAGATTTCCTTAAAGAAAATTGTCACTCAAATCATAGAGGTTTGGTCCATAATTGGCCTTCTCTCTATGTGGAACTATCATTCTCTCTTAATAAGTTGAGCTTATTTGCTCTCCCTACTATGAGATGGATCAAGAAAAACTGAGCATATGGTTCAAAGTTTCTGTCCGGAACAAGTGTATTGGGCTATGCCAAAAATATGCCACTGCCATGCCCTGATATAGGCATTTGTCTTCATGTGGATTTTCTTGATCTTTCAAACTTCATGATCTTCAAGCTGACTGAGGCAGTAAGTAGCTTCTCTATCTCCTCATTGATATACTTAGCTAACTGAAGTCTTCAAGGCCCGGTTGGCCATTCCTTCCTACACTTTACACCTCTTTTTGTTTGCTTTATCAGGACTACCCGGGGGAGTCTTTGGTCCATCATGTGAGTTCCAAAGCGCCGGGTATAGCCCTTCTCTCACAGTGTTGCATGAGATTCATGGGGATCCCTTGGAACTATATTCTCTTAGCGCTCTGAGGTTGAGTCTTCATAGTTCTGAGAAGAGGGGCTTTTGGGAAAGGAAAGCATAAATTGACCAGAAATGATATAGGTTTGAACAAGGAGCCTTTAACGGAATCAACTAAAGGTCATTCACTGGGGGATATAAGCATAACCCACAATCGAACTTATGCATGCCCAAAAAAATAGGGATGAAAGATGGCCATATGTGCCAATAACCTGTTGAACACTATCATAGGTTGAATGCGACGTCTGGGTGCTGCCTTTATGTCCACCACATTTTAGGAAATCTGATATTCATGCATCCTATATGATGATGTTTAGCCATAAGATTGGAAATGGAATAGGCCACGGACCCTTGGCTAATGGATAAGAGACCTTACAGAATAAAATAAAAAGGAAATCCCAAGTTTGCATCACTCGATCAAGGTGTTCAGGTATGAGCAAAAAAGGGGGGATAGGCATGAGAGAGCAAGGTTATAAGGTTTAAGCCATCGGAAGACATGGTTTCCTATGAGATAGGGGTAAGAAAAAATTAAGTCTGGGGAGTTTGACCACCATTGGGTGTTGTCTCAGGCTTCACACCTAAAAAAGAAAACTAAGTATAGAGAGTTAGTCCATCACTGGACGCTGCCTTAGACTTAGACAAAAAAAACTAAGTTAAGGAATTAGTCTACAACTAGATGCTTTATTAGGCGTCTAGTTCGGACACGACTCCGATATGTTGACTCGGGCATAAGTACGGGATATGCTTCATATGCGAACGAACCTTTTCCACTATGTGGAAAGGTCAAAAAAACTTAATCATATAGCATGGGTAAATTTCTACACTGATTGGAAATAAGTTGGTATGCTATCGAAATTTTCCAGATCCCGTGGAAATTTACACCTTGGGATGGAAATCTCGTTTGACAAGTTGAAGACTTCAACGCTTAGTCATTTCTTGACATGGAATATGAATTGTCTACATTGATGAACTGGGCATATGAATTGCCTATGTACCATCTACTTAGACATAAACAAATGCTGTGAATTTCAGTGATGACTTGACTACATGTGATCAGACATCAATGCTAACCCGACGAACCGTATGTGATGCAAATCGAACATAAAACTAAGTATGAACTTACTTAGTCACATATGAAGGATACGTAACCAAGTTTAAAGACATACTTGGTCAAATTCTCACATAAGACCTAAGTCTAAAAGCTTAACCAAACATGAAAAACACTTAAACAAATTTGAACATACATTGATAAACTGGGCATATGAACTGCCTATATACCATCTACTCAGACATAAACAAATGCTGTGAACTTTCGTGATGGCTTGACTACATGTGATCAGACATCAATGCTAGTCCGACGGATCGTATGTGATGCAAATAGAACATAAAACTAAGTATGAACATACATAGTCATATATGAAGGATACTTTACCAAATTTAAAGACAGACTTGATCAAATTCTCACATAAGACCTAAGTCTAAAAGCTTAATCAAACATGAAAGAACACTTTGACAAATTTGAACATTTAAGTTAAAATACTTAACTCAAATGAGAGTTAACTTTTTAAAGAAGATAACTAAAACATGTAAAAAACATTTCAAAATATTTAGAATTTATTTCAAGTCAAATGAGAAATCAAATCCTTAACAATCTTGACTTAAACTTAACTGAGTTAAGTTGAAGTTCAAAACACTTAAAATATACCGAACACACTTAAATCGATATCAAAAGCACCAATGAACATGAAAAAAAGACTTAACACATGTTAACCAAACTTAATCAAATGGCTTAAAACATCTTAAGTTCATCAACGCTTAAACAAATTTCATTAACAACTTCAATTAAAACTAATTCAAAATTTAATTAAGTCAAAATTAAGTAATTCAACTTGAACAGAAGTCAACATTGAACATTCAAACTTGAAATCAACACTTCAAACTTAAGCTCAAACCCACTCCAAAGTTCAAACAAATCAAATTCTCAACAAACTTTCAACAAACTTAAAAAAAAAGACTTAACCAAAATTGTTTGCATCTCATCGGGCTCGAAAGACCGGTGCCTTTTGTGTTCTTTACATGTTGTGGATGTGCACGTTCTCGACAAAAAGATTGCTACGACAATTAATTAAGGGCATTCAAGTAGTTGCTCGATGTAAATGAGCATCGGATATTCACATCATATGATGGAGAGGGGTCAAAAAAATATTTTCACAGAACTCAAACCTCAGTTCTATACTCTTTTGATATCACCCAACTATCTAATATCTTTATAGGTTATCACTTATTTTGCTAGAAAACTAGGGTATTGATATTTCAAACACAAAAACAAAACTCTCCTTTCAAAACAAAATTTATCTCCTTGGTGGATGAGTGCCCTGCCGCCCTCTATCTCTTATTTTTTATTTCTGTCTTTTTTGTATTCTCTTTTGAATTAATAGAATTTTGTCTCTGGCCATATTCAAAAATCTTGCCTTACCTGAGCAAATGTCACATAAAAGGATATTTGCCTGCTCATTAACTGGTAACATGTCTGCTAATGTTAGACTGATAATTTGGACCAATGTGGGAGCATACAGAAAGCGGCATGGTGCCAAGTTTTAAACTAAAATTTCAAATTAATGCTTTAGGGTCTACATAGATTTGTAGTCTATGCATGGGGACGTTTCGTAGAGTTTTAAAACAATTGCTAGGTTACTTTTTATGTTGAGTGTAAGTCTGTAATTTTTCATTTTAACAGGGTCTTTACGGTTTACCTTTTTTGTAAGTAGTCAAGAAAGATGGATTTTTTGTGTGTGTAATCTAGCAGAAATCCTCCTTTTATAAGGAGTCATGTACGCACAAAAATCAGTAGTGAATATTGGAAACTTTTGGATCATTTCGGGAGTTTCCTGCATAGTCTCGTAGTGTAGACTAGCTTAGTTTAGTGTAGCATAGCATAGCGCAGTGGCTAGGCTGCAGCCCGATCGTATCCCTCCTCCGGCACTTAGCGCCTCTCGTCTCCTCCTCGAAACTCCCTGGCGAGGTTGTTTGCCCCCTTCCAACCTTCAGCCGAGGATCGGGAAGGTGGATCAACGTCGTCTACTTCAGCGTCAACAGATCTGTTGCGAGTCGATGGCAGCGGTGGTGACAACTCCAGCAAACCTTAGAGTTGTTGTCCATTCCGCATGGTCGTCTCATCAACAATCCCGTTCTTCATCATCTTCCTACGGCGCCGGAAGAACTGTGCCAACAACAGAATTGAGCATCGGCGAAGGGTTTTCAGGTCTTGAATCGGCAGATCTGATGGTTCGCAGATTTGTATGTCGTTTGCCGCAGGGCATTTGACCGCCCTTCATTGTTCTTCTTCATCAACGGTGACAACCTATTCAGAATAGGATATCGCTGCACACGGTTCTTCAAATGGCTGTCTTCCTCCACTCCGACTATCCCCGGAGGATTTGAAGACTATTGCAAGTCGTTGGCCTTCAGATCTTGTGGTGAAGTTATAAAGGGCCAGAATCTGTCTCTATTTCTGGCGCGGGTGCCTAGCTGATCTGGCGTCTTCCGCAACTACTTCCAGAGCCGGCCTCTTCTTCTTTCACTACTACTGCGGCTGATAGTCGTGGTTGCCTCGCCAGCATTCAAGCATCTTTGCGTGCAGAAGGCCTTCATGACATCGAGAGAGGCATCGGGTGTCCGAGGTCTAGTTTCTGCGAAGCTTCTGGGCCTGTGAAGACTCTGCGAGGGGTGGCGACTCCCCATCGATCAATCCATGACGTTCACGCCACCGTCACGAATTTTTTCCTACATCCCGCATCCTGCGATTGACAATGCCACTATACCGATTGGGTTCCGCCTACAAACTCTGACGATGCATGTGCGATGCATGTGTACGTTGGCCCAACACAGCACTGGCGGATCCGGATTTTAGGCGGAATAAATAGACTTCGGTCGATTTAATTTCGTCTTAGCATATTTGAGGTCGTTTAGTCATTAATTTTGGTTTTAAATCGATTTCTTCTCGCATCATCTACCCTTCTTGTCATATGCGCTCTATTCAAAATTTAGCAGTTAAATTTAGACGTGCGAACATATTTTTGGTTCATCTCCCTAGACCTTGCCTTTTTATTACACCATGCTCTAGTTCAATTCGGAAGGATGGCATAGGAGATGCAACAGAACAAACAAGGATGCTCATTCCAAGTTTTCAATCTTGGTTCCATCCCTGTTGAATAAAAAGTCTCTTCTTTTGTAGTATTTTGTATTTATAGGCAGTGTTTTCATTTTTCTTGCTAGCTTAAGGGATATCTGTACATGTCTGTTTCATAATTTACATTGGTAATTGAAGGTCATGAAGTACAGGTGAATCAGAAGAGGAGCAATGGTTTGTGATTAACTTGCATGAGTATATTGTAAATATTTTATTATCTATTCTAATGGCACGTATACAGGTACAAAGATTGTGATAGGTTGATGTTTATTTTTATATTTAGATGTTAATTTGTGATTACCAAATAATATTTAATTTGTTTCAATTTTTAGATTTATATGTTAGTTTATAATTATCAAACAGATTTAATCTGTTCAGATTCCTTATATTTTTTGTCAGTTCATCAAACAATCCTAACCATTGAATTTTCCGAGGTCTATGCAACATATTTAGATATGGTCAATCTCTGCAAGCCGAATGTTCTTTTATTGCATGAAACCAAATTGAACTTTGGTGATACAAATTTGGTGGCATCCTGAAGTCAAGGCTAATGGATTTATATTAGTGTCTCCTTCTGGGAGAAGTGGTGGGTTGGTAGTTTTATGGGATGACAACAAATTTGTAATAGAAGAGATTCAGAAAGATAGTCATATGCAGATCCCAAGAGTCAAGGAGACGGAATGAAAATGTGTGGTACGTTGGCAATGTATATGGTCTGGTGGATTCCAATGACAGACATACTTTTTTTGCTGGCCTCAAGGGTGTCATTCAAACTTCTACCAATGAAGCATGGTACGTTGTTGGGGATTTCATTGCGGTCCTTAAATTGGGAGAGAGATTGGGTCATGATGTGTGGTCTAATGAAATGACTATGTTCAATGAATGTGTAAATGAGTGTGGCCTGTTAGAAATCTCAGACTTTAGGATTGACTTCACATGATGTAAATCAAGATTGAAATCAAAGCTTGCCAGGTTCTTTGTGTCCATTACTTGGTATCAAATGTATGGCTTTGTAGAGGGAATTCATTTACCAAGGGTGGTGTCTGATCACTGTGAAATTGGCATCAAATGTGGCAACTTCTGCCAAGACAGAATCAATACATTTTGCTTTGAGCTTGCTTGGTGCAGGGGCCCTAATATGAAGGAATTAGCTAGAGATTGGTGGAATGAGAAGGCATCCAATACATCCTCGGCTATCATTAATTTTGTGAACAAGCTTAAGAGTATTAAGAAGTGTCTTCAGAAATGGCCCACATCAGCTTCAGGGTAACTTTGGCTATCAGGAAGAAGCGGATTTCAAAGATTGGTTATTACAAGAGACTGAATGATTGTAACCTAATTAATGATGAGCAAATTATTGAATGGAATGATTTGCAAGAACGTTTCAAAGAATGGAGCTTAAGAGAGGAGATGAAATGGAAACAAATGTCGCAGGAGATATAGCTGATGGAGGGTTATAAAAATTTCAAATATAGCTGAAGGAGGCTTCTATCATAAAAAAACACATTGTGTAGGCTTAGAGGCAACGGGGATGAATGTAAAGGCACAGAGCAGATTGGTACGAGAGCTGCAAGTTTTTATTCAAAACCTTTTCAGGAGGACGTGATGGAGCCGTCTTCTCATTTTCAAGATTACCAACAAATTGAATGATATTGAAGCTAATGCTCTTATTACTTATTTTGCAGAGGTAGAGATTATAGATGCCATTAGGGAGATGGATCTATACACAGCTTTTGATCTTGATGGTTTTTCCATAGGCTTCTGTTCTCATTTCTGGGACATTATAAAGGAGGATTTTTTTGCAATGACTAGAGAGCTTGAAATGAGTTCGGATTGCTTCAAATTTCTAAATTCCACTTCTATGGTTTTAGTTCCCAAAAAAGATAATGTTGACAAGCTGCAGTTAAAGACCTACAACCTATAAGTTTTTTAAACTGCAATTATAAGATCATCACCAAAGTCCTTGCCAATAGACTTATTAAGGATATTGGCAAATTGACATGTCTCTCAATCTGTCTTCATCCTTGACAGAAATATCTTGATAGATTCATGGTGGTACATGAATACATTCATGACCAGAGGACCAGACACATAGATTGTTTAGTGTTTAAGTTGGATTTCGAGAAAGCATATGATACAGTTAAATGGAAATGTTGGCTTAAAATTATGCAATTTATGGGTTTTAAGAATAGATGGATACAATGGATTAAAAGTTATATTACAACTGCAAGATTCTCGGCTAATATTAATGGTAAAGCTTTTGGCTTCTTCTCTTCTTCTAGGGGACTCAAACAAGGTGACCCTAGCTCTCCCTTATTCTTTGTGCTTGTTAGTCAAGTACTCAGTATTATGTGTGCTAAGGCTGAGGGAGTATGACTTATAAAAGGAATTGAAGTAGTGATGGGGGACAAACTCGATTTACAAAGATAGGGGCTAACTCAGCTGCAATCCAAAGTCTGACTCCCAAAAACAGGTTCTAGGTTGCTAGTCAAGAAATTTTCAGTTAAGGTTACTTTCTCTTTTAAAACGAATCAGAATTGAGGTAGAGAGAAAGAGAACATCGGTTTTGGAAAATCTGGTTAGATTTTGAAAATCGGTTCTAACAACTAACAAATCAGATTTTAGTTATCTGGAGATGGTTCTCTCTAATATCCTCGCCAACAGACCAACAACAACAGGGTAACTGTCTAGGACCTAGCTTGCACCAGTCATGGCATCATGTAGACGAATAATAGAAAAACAAACTTAAACCATACAAGGAGGAGGGTTTAGAAGGTACCTCCACAACCAGGTGTGGGGAAGACATCTTCGGCTGAGAGATGGGTACCCCTTTTTATACAAACTGATTAAACAATAGGTACAAAACTTAAAGAGACCCACACCTCGCAGGGTGGTAACAGGTCTACAAGCAATTAAGAGGGGTGCCCATCTTCAGGTTGATAAAACTACCAGCAGTATTGACATATTCATCTGAGTATCTTCAATATTCTTCAGCTCCAGCAATGTTGAGGGATTTAATCTCCAGCAAGAAAATAGATGCGCTTAGACTAATGGCTCAGGAATTTCATCATAGCCAGTGTGGGATTCAGACATTCAGTATAAACCAGACTGTTCAATAATTAGAATTTTTTTGAACTGAATAAACCATAAACTATTGAAAGCTACCAGACGTTATATTAGCTGGTTTCATCATCATATCCCGGTTAGGAATGTAGGCATGAACATTCGCTTGCCTTTAGTCTCAGCTCCATACATGTGCAATAGGAACAAAAGGAGTACTCTTAGGACCAGTTCGGAGCTAAAAATAACTAGTTTAGGCTCAACAGTAACATATAGAAACCACTTCATGATTGGAAGAGGACCAATCAAATTTTAATAGATCCTATAGCACAGTGGCAAATGAGCTCAATAAACTAGTTCAGAATCAGGAAGCCGATGCTTAACAATAGGAAGGACTTTTCAGCAGGATCATGTTAATAGAATCAGTGATCGTTGAACATAGATCGGCCCCTTCAAGCCTACTGATTAACCAACTCAAAGAAACTATACGTATACCGTTTGATCAACATTGTAAACAAGCCCGATATAGAACACCAGAAAAACAAATTTTGTACTGAACTAGAGGAATGAACCAGTTCTAGGTCATCGGAACCATCGAGTAGGGAAACTGTAAGTAGGCCAATACCAACCTCAAGTCAGTAGAAAACATAATAAGGAAATTGCTTAGATTTTGGAATGCTTTAGGTTTCAGATTGGACAGAACTAGATATTTGCATTCAGGGGAAGAAAGAGATACTATGGGGCTTCTTTAAGGGGAGGAAGTGTCACCCGATTGGGATCCTCAAGGAGTCAACGATGGCATCACTAACCTCTTAGGACAAATCAATACTGTTAGATAATAGTAGAAGGAACCACTCAGAACCTTCATCATCGGCTGAGCGCCTCAAGGAAGAGTATCTTCATCAGGATATTAGATCCAATCATTCTCAGAGATCAAGAACGGCAACGAACAAAGACTTCTGCCATTGACGCTTCCGGGTG
The DNA here is from genome assembly GCA_036172225.1 of Cryptocoryne crispatula var. balansae. Lineage (NCBI taxonomy): Eukaryota > Viridiplantae > Streptophyta > Magnoliopsida > Alismatales > Araceae > Cryptocoryne > Cryptocoryne crispatula. Next base: position 13,695,828 of record CM069930.1, read on the forward strand.
TTGATCTCGATGAAGAGTGTAAGTAGATAGCCTGAGCAGGTAGAAGAGGGAGTAGATCGGACGAGTGGAGAAAATACTTCACAAAAGCTCGTCATAATCAACTCCAAATGCAGGGATTGAGCCAAGGATTCCGGAATCGGAATTGGAATCAGAATCGGTTGGATTCCGATTCCAGGAATCGGCCGGAATCGGTTGGGACCGATTCCGATTCCGATTCCAGGAATCGGCCGGAATCGGCCGATTCCTGCGAAGGGAATCGATTCCGGATCGGTCCGGAATCGTTTTTTTTTTGAATTTGTTTTTTCGTCAAAAAAATTCAAAAAATTCAGAAATTTTTTTAAAAAAATAGGAAATGAGTTAGAATTTTTTTTAAAAATAACCAATGCATTCATCCACAGGATCACATCGAATAAATACTAATAAACTCCAATTGAAGACTTGAAGTTAAGTACATATTCCAATTCCAGTGATTCAAAAATCAAAGAGTTCATACATCATAAAAAAAAATACATCATATCAATCTACTACCAATATCCAGGATATAGATATGGGTCTTCCTCCTCTCCCTGCTGCTCGTGATGCTCCTCCCTCGTGCTCAATCTTGTATACTGTCCGGGACCATATCCATATGAAAATAATGCCGATGCCATGCCATCAAGGTCGTATGGATCGGACTGCAGGACGACCGGGACGTAAGCAGAGGATGGTGGAGCTAGTGGTGTAATCCACTGCTGGTCAACCTGGCCAAATGCTGGATACTGTGGCTCCATAATATAAGAATGCGGTGTCTGCTCATCCAGCGTGTAATACGGCTTTGGAAGCCGCGAATCAGGAGGCTCACCGCCGCCGATGGCTGCGTCGCTGGTATGCACTCCTCGTCATCATCACCTGAGGAGTGAGAAGGAGCCTGCGTGCTGTCATCTGGGCTGACAGGACGCCTGACCTCTAGCTTCCTTCTCTTCACCTCTTCAGCCATTTCTGAAGTACCAGAAGCATCGGAACCCAAAGTTTTTTTCAACTTTGCAAATCCTCCCATTTTCCGTGCAGTCATCTTTGTTTTCGTTTTCCCCGGACTGCGAATGGGCTGGGTAGCGGCTGCCGGGGACCGGAGCCGAGCCGGGGCTAAAGCTGCAGTGGCTTCTCCATAGCCGCCGGCGAAGAAGGCCCCGCTCGAGCACGAGAAGTAGATGGAGGTGGAGCCGGAGCATCCTCCTCGACTTCAACACCATCCAACTCTCCTTCGGCCCGTACACGGTCATCGGGATCAAACTCAACCGTACGATCCCCGGCTTCCCTCTCCTCTATCCAGAGGCAAGTGCGTGCTCCTCTTGGAATATCTAGTCCACGTCCACCTCCTCGGGTGGTGGTGTGGCGGAGGAATGCCTCTCGCTCGTACGGGCCACCCGCGAATCGTGCAAATCGTGCCTCGCCGATCTTCTGTAGATCCTTGATGTTCTTTATGCGCAGCCTCATGTTGTAATGACAGAAGACCAGCTTCTCCAGCCGGTCTGAGGTCAACCTGTTCCTCCTTTTCATATGTATCAGGTTGAATGTACTCCAGTTCCTCTCACAATGGGAGGAACTGGTGCTCTGGCTGAGTATCCTGATACCGATGGCAGCAAGTGGATTCCATCCTGATGCGGGACGAGGCGGGACGGACCGGCGGCGCGGCGCTGCAGCGGGCCTTTGGGAGGCACAAAATACCTAAAATGCATGAAATAAAGCAAAACCGGACTTAAACCGGTCAAAACGGGCCCCAAAATATGTCGATTCATGCCCGAACCACTCAAAACGGGCCTGAACCGGCCCCAAAATCACTTGAACCGGCCCGAAATGGCCTGAACCGGCCGGTTTAGGACTTGAACCGGGCTCTGGACCGTCGAACCAGGCCGAACCGGCCTTGAACCGGGCTGAACCGGCGGCCTGGCCCGGTCTGGGGACGAACCGGTGCCGGTTCGAGCGAGCAAGGACAGCCGGCCGAGCGAAGGGGCGAAGGGGCGAACCGGCGCCCGGTTCGCCCGCGCGACTTAACCGGGGGGGGGGTCGTGGCCCCGCGCGGTTGGCCGCGGGGGCGGAGACGCGGCCGGCTCGCCGGCCGCCGCCGCGTACCCCTCGGGGGGGGCATCGTCGTCGACCTCGCGAGCTCGCGAGGGCCGTCGCGGAATGCGGCCGCGGCCGCGGTGGCACCGCCTCGCGGGAGGAAGAGTCGCCGTGGCCGACGCCGCCGTCGCCGTCGTCGGAGGGGAAGAAGGCGGCCGGAAGGGCCGTCGTCGGCCGGAGGAGGCCGTCGCGGGAGGAGGGAAGAGGGTGGCCGTCGATGGTCACCGGCCTCCGTGCGCGAAGAGGGGCCGGCCGCCGCGTCCGGCGCCGGACGCCGCCATCGCCGTGGTCGGAGGGGTAGGGAGCCTCCAAAGGCGCCGTCGGTGCCGTCTTCGCCTTCCTCTCGCCTCCTTAGGACGCCGGAGTGGAGGGAGCCGCACCGGAGCCCTAGCGGGACCGCGCGCACGGACAGAGCCGCAGACGCGGCTCTTCCTCCTCCTCCTCCTTCTTCTCCGTCTGATAGGGCTCCGAGGGAGGGTTTACAACACCGGGATGGGGGTGGAGGTACTCCGGGGATCGCCGGAGATGGGGGTGGACGGAGTGGAGACAGTGGACGTCGTCGGGGATGTCGAAACGGACGTAAACGGGGGTGAACGGTGTCGATAGGGCTGCAAAATGAACCGGTGAAGGGGGAAGGGGCAAGAATGGCTCGGAGGCCGCTGGACGGAGGAGAAGGAGAAGGCACCCACGCCGGAGGGTCGCGAAGGGACCGGTCTGCACCGGAGGTGGAGCTGGACGACCTCCATCGTGGAGGGGGTGAAGAGGAAGGGGCAGCGCCCCAGCACAAGGGGCAGCCCCTAGGGTTCCAAAAATTGGACACTAAAACTTCTCTCTCTTTCATTCAACAATGTGCCCTCTTAAATAGAGGAGTCTATTACAAATAAGACACCCTAAATGACTATTTACATACATGTCCTCGTAAGGACCCAAATTAAAGAAAAAGACTAAAACAAACTTCAAATATTTACAATGAAGTCCAAAAGGACGTAAACGTAAATAAACCCCAAAATGGACCGGACCGGGTCCCCATCACATCCACTCCTGGTGTTCACCTGAACCCACCACTCAGCTGCAAGAAAAAAACAAGAAGAGAAAAGGTAAACAATTAGCCCATCATCTACCATAACTTATATGAAAAAAAAAGAAAATCTTCATCAAGCTATTACTATACCAGGTGACACTTTGTCAACTGAATATTTAAGGTCAGCATCTGAGTATACACCGACTCTCATCTTGTACTTCTGCATCTGAAAAATTTATAAAAAAATATATTAGTTGCACAGTAAGGCTACTCCAAGGTATTTAATGAACTCTAACTTACTTCTATCTCGGCCTCTATCCCGTCCCGCCGAGATCGGCGCACGTACGCCGAATAAGCTGCAAGTGTACCCCGCATCACCTCGTTGTCGTTCACCACCTGTCCTCCATATTGGATGCGGCGGTTCAAAAAATATCCTGCAAGATTTTATTAGTTAACACTATGCATATAAGACAATTATACGAAGAAAATAATTTTTTAACCAAGTTACTCGCGTGGACATCGTGGTGCAAGGTCTTGTCCCATCGGTCATCTATGATCTTCCACCACTTCTTGTAACCTCTGGGATTTTTTTCTTTGATTTTCAGCTTTGCCGGTCCATGGCATCATACAACGTGCCCATCTGGTCCCTGTCATCTGAGTCTACCAACCTCAAGACAACTACCAGTGGCTCAATGATTGCCAAGTAGTAGGCATTCCTCTCCCAAAACCTCTTGTCAGTGATCTGCTTCTCAGACCTGACAAGAATCTTCAACTGTTCTTTCTTGTCGTACGAGGTTGTCCACCATATAGTTGTAATACTCCTCAGACTGTGTGAACCTAACCAATGCATGTCTGTGCCGGTGTAAACTCTCCAGCGCAATGAAGTTCGTGGCAAATCGTGTCGGACCGGGCCTAACAAGATCGTGCCCTCCTGTGTGAGATCTCATGATATGTAGGAGGCGGGGATGCGAATAAATAAAAGATGTGATGGTCTGCGCCTGCCTGACAAGTGTAGATACACCCTCCTCCTTGCCTATATCCTCTAATATGAGATCTATGGAATGTGCTGCACAAGACACCCAGAAGATGTGCTTCCTCTTCTCCATCAACTTCCTCCCAGCCGCCTTATATGATGGTTCGTTGTCAGTGACAACCTGAACCACATTGTCCTCCCCGATCTCCTCCACCACCCCATCCATCAGAGAAAAGATGAAGTCGGCATTTTTAATCTTCCCAGAAGCATCTACGGACTTCAAGAATGTAGTCCCCTCAGAACAGTACACCAAGAAGTTTATCATACTCCTCTTGGTGATACATGTCCACCCATCGCACATAATTGTGCAACTCCTCTCATTCCACACCAACTTAAACCCATCCATCCACTCCCTCAACTCCTGGACCTCCTCATCCAGGCCAGCACCGTATATGTGTCTGCTGCCCGGGGCTTGCAAACCCGGTCCAGCCTCACCCACAGCATCCACCATCGTCTGGAAGTAGGGGCTGGTGGCTGCATGTGCTGGGATGCCTACATCAAGTTAAAAAAAAAATGGGATCAGGCTAAAATTAAGTTTAAGTAAATAAAACACACATAATGTCAATTTTAATTTAAAAAGTGATACCTGCATGTAAAAACCATTTCACAATGTGGCGAATGGCTCTCTTTGCAGCCGTTCCTGTTGCCTTCACCCCTTTCATTGCTTGTTTTATCCCCATCTGCCCAGCACTCTGTTTTCTAAATAAATACTCGTCACTCGGTGTAAATCGAGTCTTTGGAAGAAGTGGAACGGCGGTATGGCTCCTGTCTCTCCGGGTCGGTCTCTCGGTCCCGGCCCGGGCGAGCTGATGCTGGTCGGCCCAAAGCTGGTTCAGCTCTGGACCCAGCCCCTCGTGCTCCCCTCCTCCCCTCCTCCTCCTCATCATGTGCACACTTGCTAGCGTGCCTAGCACGTCTAAGCTCGGAGTCTGTGGACTCGTCCTCGCTCTCTGGCTCCGGCTCAGCTGGTGCCTTCCCCTTGCCTTTCCCTTTGGAGGTAGGCAAATCGCGGTCCCTCCTCCTCTGGAGTAGCTCGTCGTGCAACTCCTCCCTCTGCTCGATCCTAACGGCCGTTGAGAGGCTCTACCGTCATGTAGTCTCTCGTCTCCTCACTCTTCTCCCCGAGCACCTTGTCACATTTCTTGACATTCCCACTGTTCGACGATATGTTGTTTCGGCCGGAACACTCCCCGTTCATCTCCTTCCCACACCATTTCGCACCGTACCCTCTTCCCCGACCGGGTCTACCATCCGCCCGTGTTCCCAACCCACGTCGGAAGCACGTCTTCTTCGCATCACCTTGATCGGCCATCGCTTATATCTGCAAAAATTGTAAACAATGCACTAAAAATGATTAGATAACATAAAAATTGATTTAGACGTTGTTCGGGAAACAGACAACCCAAGTAACACACCATTCGGTATGTTTAAAGGGTTACGTATTTGCCGGAAACGGTCGTAAATTAACGTACGGGATATCCAAATTTTTTTCCGTGCAAAATGGACTTAAACGGATAGTTCAAAACTTGGACGGACTTGTTCGGTCGGAAATCACAACGTTTAACGACGCTCGGACTCGTCGGAAACGCGTAAGAATGGACGTACGAAGCTTTCGGCGAAGAAATCTTACCAAAAACCGGTCAAAGATCGAAGAAGAGGTTGATTCGATGCCGGTCCGAGCTTGAATCGGCGGATTCCCTTGAAGACCTAGCTTGGAATCGCCGGAATCGCCGCCGGAATCGCCGGAATCGGTGGAATCGGGCAGGAATCGACGCTGGATCGACGGAATCGGCCGGAATCGACGCTGGATCGACGCTGAATCGCCGGAATCGCGCCGGAATCGCCTGCGCCCGCTTTTGCTGCCGCGAGATCGAGAGAATCGACCCCCGCGGGTCGATTCCGGCCCTAAAAGGGCCGGAATCGGTTCGATTCCCGGTCCAAAATCGAACCGGGAATCGAACCGGGCCGATTGACCCGGTCTTCCGAAGGAATCGGTCGGACCGATTCCACAAGGAATCGCCTGGAATCGGATCGATTCCGATCCGATTCCAGGCGATTCATACCGATTCCGCGGAATTCCTCCCGGAATCGGTCCTTCCGTCGGGAATCGGATCGGAATCCTCCGATCCTCCGATCCGATTCCGGAATCGGTCGGAATCGGACCGATTCCGCCGATTCTGCAATCTATGGATTGAGCTGATCCAAGGAGGGAAGCAGACAACTGCCGTTGAGTGATGAATCTCCACCACAGGAGCTCACCGGAGCTGGCCGAAGATGAGTCCATTGCGGAGCGGATTGAAGACGAAGTGATAGTACTAAGTGAGGGGAAGAAGATTTTCTAAGGAAGCTCGCCGAGAACATCACAGGAGAAGGAGATTGGGAGAGGAGTTGCCGAGCTAGGGTTTTTACCATCGGAGAAAGAGGAGAGAACTGCTCGAAATGTTGTCCACCACAGAGAGAGAACAGGGAACTAGAGGGTTTAAGAGGATAGTCGGGAGGGGCAAAATTAGAACTAGCAACTCAACGGTGCATTTTCATTATATCATGTGATTAGTGATTACAAGAGGGCTTAGGTCCCTTAAATAGGATCGAGTGGTGCCAAGGCCGCATCAGAGAAAAAGAACAGGAAAAAAACTAATTAAAATAGAAAATACCAACTAATGATCTAAATGCTTTAAAAAAAATAAAAAAAATGTCTAGGCATCTTAGAAAATTCTAAAAAAGATTAAAAGGTCACCTAAACTACTAAAATATGAAAGGACCAGGTTCTACAAGCCACAAAGAACCAAGTTGTTTCCGTCTTCTCCCATAGACATGCCTAAACTGGTGCTAATATCTAGTGTCCTCACTAAGTAGGAGCTAATAGGGAACGAGTTTCCCATCTTTTTTTTTTCGGATGACAATTTGTTATTCTCCTTGGCAAACTTTGATAAATGTTTTCATTGAAAAATCATGTTATCCTTCCTTCGGTCAGTGACTTGGCTGAAGATTAACAGGGAAACATGTTAACTTGTGGGAATCAATTTGTTTGAGGAGCAAGATCAAATTCATGATATTTTAAATATGGAGTGGGTGGGCTTTCCTATTAAATATCTTGGACTCTCACTCTTAGACAAAGGCACCAACAGCAAGGACTAGCAATGTGTCATTCAAAAAATGGAAGGAAAATTACAAGGATGGAAAGGCAAGATGCTGTAAGCAGGAGGTAAGTGGCTATTATCTAAAACTGTATTGCAAAGCATTCCACTTTACTTTTTCTCTGTTCTCATAGTTCTAAAAAACATTTTTTTTTTAAATTAGAGAGTATCAGAGCTAGATTTTTTTTGGCAAGGCACTATCAAGAAGAAATGACTTCAGCTCATCAAATGGAATCATGTGTGCACACTGAAGGAGGAAGGAGATGTTGGCCTGGCACCTTTGGATACTTAGAATAAGTCTCTGCTGTCCAAATGAATTTGGAAATTTAACACCAATAGACATTCTCAATGGGCTATAATCATCAACTCCAAATATGGTATAAATGAGCATGAAACTTGGATAAGAGATTTTAGGGATAGAAGTATACTTTCAAGCATCTGGAAATGTATTCTAGGAATTTGGGATTTCTTTCACGCTTTTTCTTCTATTGAGGTAGGAAGTGGCAGCAAAACATCCTTTTAGAAGGACCATTGGTGCAGGCATAACACTCTTGCTACTTTGTATTCTAGTCTGTTTCATATTTGCTGCAATCCTCGAGCCACGATCAGGTCCAATTGAAATCCCTGTACACAGCGGTGCATCCCTTTTAGGAGGATTCTCAAAGACTTTGAAATCTACAAGTTTACTAACATAATGTCACAGTTACACAATTATACATGCACTAGTGACAAGGAGAATAAGTTAGTGTGGCGGCCCATCAACAATGCTATACTCACTGTAAATTCCATAATGGACATATTGCTAAAAGGAGGGGTGGAAGTCCCTTGACATCAGGTAGTCTGGAAATTTCATTATTCTTTAAAGATCATACTATTCTTCTGGGAAATTTGCGGGGGAAGACTTCCTGCTAGAACTCAGCTTAAGGAAATCTTTCATAACTTAAACATGAAATGTGTTTTCTGTGGATTGATAGATGAGTTTGCTGATTATCTCTTTTTTCAATGCAGGATTATTAACTCTTTATGGAATATACTGCTCAGGGAATGGGCGATTTGGTGGTTGTAACCGGATGGTGTTTCTTCATTGTTATTTGCATGGCCTACATTGAATCTGTGGATAACGGAACCTGAACTATGGAAACTTATTTTACCTGCTATGCTCTGGGCCATATGGAAGACAAGGAACAAGAAGATTTTCGAGGAGATCTTTGAACATCCTAGATCTGTTCTGCTCTTGATAGCATCTTTAGTCAAGGATTGGAAGTGTGCGTACACTGGGCCATGCTCAGACCTGACTAGGGGGTGTAAACGGTGCGGTTCGGTTCGGTTTGGCCTCTTTTTTTCCAAACCAAAACCGAGCCGATAAGGGGAATCAAACCGAACTGAACCGGTTCAGTGAACCCTGAACTGATTGTGGTTCGGTTCAGTTCGGTTCGGTTCATTAGTTTAATGTATATATTAAATAAATTATAATTAAATTTAAAAAATATAAATTATGATAATTAATTAAGATTAATATAAAAACCAATACTTTATTTATAATATATAATTATATCTTTATACTAATTAACTTAAATTTATAATAATATATGTTTAAAATTGATATAATATATATTTAAATAAAATATAATATGTAAATAAAGTGGGTCAAACCTTGTGAAATCGGGTCAACTGGTTTACCGGTTCGTTTCGGGGAGGTGCCAAACCGAACCAAACCAATAAGAAATTGTCGGTCCGGTTCGGTTCAAAAAACCAAATGGAGAGTCCATCAAACCGAACCGAACCGATCGGTTCAGTTCGGTTTACCAGTTTCCCAGTTTTGCATGAACATCCCTAGACCTGACGAGGTTCAGAAATAAACTTTTATCTTTCATTGTTTTTCCGTATTAATGTCCTAGAGTTTCTATCATCTCAGTAGATGCTCTTGTTGGGCCTTCCTTTTTTTGTTTTAGTTTTTTTGTTGTATTGTTTTTTTTTCATTAATAAGAAATTCTGGCCACGGCCAACATCAAAAAATAAGTGAATCATATCTCATATTTCAGATCTCATTGTTCTCAAACACCATCAGGACTGCAATCTTGGCAAAGTCTAGTGAGATTTGTCATCTTGGACAAGGATTCCAATTTGGGATCAGATACCAGATAGGACGATCTGAAGGAAGAAATGAGACCAATGATCCTGATCCCTTCAATTATAATATTAAAATTAGCCACCATATACACATCTGAGCAAGAATAAAGGAATTTATCATAAGCAAAAGTCAAGTTAGTTAACTTAGGAGCTTCAGAAGAGTTTAATGTGCTTATCATGTCTTTAAGGCACTCAACTTTGTCATTTTGATTGTATGCTTACTTGTTTTCTGTTTAATTTGTTAATTCATTAGAATTTGGGGAAATGCAGATCTTACTTTGTACTTTCTACATTTTTTTATGGTACTGTACTTGTGAAAACCAATAGGCATCATATACTTCTCTTTGCAGGTACATCTCTATGGCACCTCACTTGGAGGGTTCTTAGCTCAACTTTATGCACAACATCGTCCTAGACGCGTTAAGTCTTTAGTTCTTTCAAATTCTTTCTTGGAGACACATAAATTTTCATCTGCCATGCCATGGTCACCAGTGTAAGAACCTTTGTTTTCTAACTCATGGACTTTTTATATGTAAAGTAATTTGCCGATTTATTTTCTGTTGAACATTTATTTATTCTGATCTAGTTCAGTTCAGCCTTGCATGTACATTTAAACCAGAACTGTGTTCCACACTATCAGTTCTCTTTTATTGTCAATAGAGGAATCTATTCCACCAGCCTGTACCTGGAAACATATTTTCTATCTATGGTTTCTTGGATTTCCAGCTGCCAACATGCTACCTTGAAAAGAGCACCCTGCCCCACCTTTCAAACACTACCAATGAGAAATATTTTTCTATGCAGTACCCGGCATCAGCTTCCATATAGTCTCCCATCTGAAGTGGCCAACAACCTTTTTCCTTCCAAACTATTTAGTAGGTAGCTTAAACCACCCTTACCTGTTTTGTTTTAAGCCATGATTCAGTTAATGACAAATAACTAATTACTTGATACTCAACTCAAGTCTTAACACCAAATTAATTAGGTCAATCATCTGGTTTCTCTTTCTCTATTTCTGTCAATTTTGACTTAATTCTTTAAAGGTATTTAACTTATCTAAATTTTATTGAATTATCCTTCTCTAGATTAACTTAGATCTAATACATCTTTTTTGTTTCAATTATTTTGATGTTTTCTATATTTTTAACTAGAGCTTCCTTAGGCTTAGGTTTAATATGTCCAAACCATTTCAATCTCCATTCTTTCAAGTTGTCTATAGTTGCCGTTACTCCCACCCTTTCCCTAATATATTCATTAGGTATTCTATCTAACTTAGTATGACCACATGATGTAAACTCAAAAATTTTAAAAATATTAATTTTTTGAAAAGTAATTGTTTTTGTTTAGCTTTGACAACTATGAAAATATATGACATTTCATAGGAGCATTAGCTAATTCAAGACATATAAAGATACTGAGGTTGTTGGAGTTCTTAAAAATTCTTTTGACCTCTCTCCATCGGACTTGCAATATTCCGATGTTAATTATATCGGACAAATATTAGAAAACACTTGAATAACCACCATAGCAACTCATGCGTTTGAAGCCATACATCCACAAAAATAAACACATGAGAGATATAACCCCATGATCTTAATGGAAAGCAAACTTAATATTTTGAATTTAATTTGAGTTGATTTTTTTTTGAATTGATTGGAACTTAATGTCTTTTATCTTTGGCATTTGTTTGAGGTTTAGCTTTTTTTATATTCGGCATAATGCCTTTCACATTTAAAGTGTCTTCTTCTTTTTTTGTCACTTTTCAGATTTGGTGTATTTTGGGGATTCCAAATTTGGATTTGATGTTTAATGAGTTTCTCAGATTTAAGACTTTGTAGTTTTTGGGATTTAAACTTTGTATGTATAGCTTTTATCTAGGATGATTTTGGTTTTGATCCACTTTAGCTTGATGTCTTTTAAAATGGGATTAATTTTATAGATTGAGACTTCAGGATTTTTGATTTGAAGACTTTCAGATCAGATTTATATGTGTGTGTGTGTGTGTGTGGGTTTAATTCCAACTTTGGATACCACTGTTCAAGGATTGCCGTCTCGGATCTCGACTTCATCTCGGAAAGGTGAAAGAGAAGAGATCTCGTGAGATTCTCGAAAAAATCTCGGGAGATCGTATCTCAGATTTCATTTACATAGGGTAAACATTACTCAAGAATTGTCATCTCAAATTTAGATTTTATCTCATGGAGACTTAATAGAAGAGATCTCAAAAAAATCTCGAAAGATTGGATCTTAGAAATACCAATTAGCGTGCATGTTTAAGTGTAAAAATGTCATGTAATCTCTTTAAAAAGGACAAGAAAACTCATAAACATCAATATAAGCTATGAGAGAATTAAAAGCATAATAGAGAGAGGGTGAACTTTTGTTAACAGAAGACATACAAGAGATTTTATGTGTTGGACAAAAGCTTCATCTTGAACAATATGGATAGGAGATTGATGAAGCAAGGCCATCTAACAAGTTAGGGGTAGTAATAGCCTAATAGGCAGAGGAGATCAAGATATCAAAAGTACTATATAGATAATCTCGTTTCGGCAATCTCGTTTCTCGGATGGATGAAAAAAAAGAGATTCTCGGGAGATCTCGAGAGATTCTCGGGAGATCGCATTCCATGCCACTGTTTAGTGTTTGGAGTTTCTTTTTTTGTTTCAAATTTATGTTTAGGATTTATTCAATCTAATCTTCGGGTTTTGATGGATAATTATTGTTTGCTCATTACATTTTTTTATTGATTCCATATGTGGACAATTTGATTTCTGATTCCAGACTTTTTTTTGATTAGTTTGTGAATTGGGGTTCATACTTTCATTTTTAAAGGTTTTGATCTCATTTTCAATCTTTAAGATTTCTTGATCTTTGGCTTCCGGGTTTATATTTGGAGGTCTTTTGAATTTGGATTTTCGGCTTCAGATCTGAAACATTTGGCAATCAAAATTTCTGATTCGATTTTGTGTTTCAATTTCTCATTTGAAACTTTTCCTTTTGTGATCCGAGGTTCCAGATCTGCAGGTTTTCATAGAGTTGCTGATTTTTTGATTGGCTGATTTGTCAACTTTTCCAATCCACAGATTCTCATGGATCTGAACTCTTCCTAGGATCTGGGGTGTCTGGATTATCATCAAATTTTTTTGTTAAAATTTTCAGACATACTGTCTGGCAAGTTTGCAGAATTTTCTGAATCATGCAAGAGCAGATTTTTGATTGGTTGATTCTGGTTTTCAAACATGCAAATCCCAGGTTTAAGCAATTCATTCCTTATAATCTTTGAAAGCTTTGAGTCTGAGTATTCAGATATGAAATTGGCTGTTTGGATTTTAAAACTCTTTGGTTAATGCTACAGATTTTAACCTTGACTTGAAGGGTTTTTTTTTAAATTTTTAAATTGAATGTTAAGGGGTCTGAGGCTCCTCGGATTTGGAATTGTCATTCCAGATTTGAATTTTAATTTGTCATTCTATGGTTTCAAGACTTCCTGCAAACCTGGTTCTGCAAGCTCAGCCTCTTTTCTCTATCTTCAGATCTCAGCCTTAACCAGGGAGATTCTCAGATTTAAACTTACCGGATCAGATTTTCTTAGTTCTGAAAAATTTATACAGTTCTTAGGTTTTAAGATCTTTAGAGGTTGCAGAGAGATTGTGAGTTCTACTTTTCAAACTTCTGGAATCTCGAAGTTTCACAATTTGGAATTCCTCAGATCTGGGGAAATGCTAGATTGAACTGTCTGCAGCTCTCACAATTGTGCAGATTGAATTTCAGATGCTCAGTTTTTATTTTATTTTATTTTGTGTTTGCATTCTGTCAAGCTTGTAGGGGGTTGTTAAGGGCTCCCTATCACGCCACATGTAGCATAGGACATGAAGTTCTTCATTGTTTGAATAAACCCAAAGTTCACGTGCATGAGGGAATTCATAAAAGCCATAGCTCTTTTTTGATGGATTATGATAGAGTTTCTTATTAACCCTCAATGGGTGTGAGGCACTCTTTCCAATTCATCCTCATTAAGTGTTGGTATATTATCATGAAATCGTACATGACCTTCCCTTAAATTAATGGGGTATACCTTCTTTGGTAGATAGAGTTTTATGCTTCCTACTTCGGGGGTGGGATTGAGCATAATGAGGGCCTAACTTAATAGGTTGTGCCCACATGCCCATCCTTTGGATTGAACACAATGAGGGCCAAACTTAATAGGTTGTGCCCACGTGCCCATCCATTAATGAGGTGGCCTAACTTAATAGGTTGTGCTCTCTTAGCATTTTTGTTTGATTTCAGTGACTTTAAGCTTGATTTTTTTTTTGTTCAACGGCCTTGATGGCCTGCTGAGATCTTCTCAGCCTTGATGGCCCACTATTTTGCTGTGTTCTTGGCCTTTTCTGCATCCTCTTCTGGGCGTTGCTTTGATCTACCCCATTTTTTACTGATCTTTTTTTTCTGCTAGGCTTTTTGGTACACAGCAGATCTTCTGATGTCCAGGATTGTAGGACTTCTGGATTCTTGGTTATCTGGACTTAGACCTCTGATTACCTTACCTGAGGTTTGGTCAGGGGCTGAGGATGGATCTACTTTGCAGGTTCGAACATAGAAAGCTGTGGAGACTGATTTGCAATCAAAACAGGGCCTGATTTGAGGGTCATATAGCAGGGTATCCGGGTGGTTGATTTGATCAATCTTAGGCTGACATAGGAGTTTTCTGTATGACAGGCTTGGGACTGGTGGGAGGGGAACCAGAGGTCCCTGTTTAATGGGTATTAGGAACCTGACAAGGTCAGGATTATGATTGATTATAGTTTCAAAGGAGGCATCTCTCTGGTCCGAACAGAACCTGGGTTAAGGTGGTTTGAGGACTGTGCGCTGGGTGAGGCATGGAGCTTGGTCGAGACTGAAGTTACTGATGCACATACCTATTTTTTATGGCTTTTCATGTCAAATGGATGGGCATCAATGATAGATTTGAGGGTCTGTTGGGGATCTTTTAAGATCAATAAGGAGATTGAGAAATTAGGGAAGGGGTTAAGAGATAAGGGCATGTTGGCACCCAAAATATTCATATATGGTGAGGGAATAAGATAAGGGCAGCCACATACATGATTGTCATAATCTTCAATGAACTACAGTTAAGACATCCATATGAGCATTAAGAAAATGGGCCAGTAGCTGAAGGAGGATCGGTTGGGGCAGGAGCTGAGCGGTCAGGGCCCAGAATTAATCCAGTGATGATGGCCCAATGAGACTAGCAATCTATGGATCCAGCAATTATCGGCCCATATATGCCATCCCCTTACAACAGGCCTGTTTCGGAGGAGACCACGCCATCAGAAAAATTAAATAAATGGAAATAATTGGAAGGGGGAAGGTTCCGATGAAAGAAAGGAGATCGAGATTGGATTCCTGATCGGATTCCATTCCGAAACCGACTCCGGTAGTAAGAGTCTTGGTAAGGAAGGCGAACTATCCTAAAAGAGAGCCCGTGTGAGCCAAGGAAAGGAGGCAAGTGGATCCCGCGTGCTTCGGGGTTGCTCCGAGTCCATCATGGAGCTGGAATCCTTGTTGTGGGAGGTTTCCCAGCGAGGGGAGGAGACTGTCGAGGCCTATATAAGCCTGGCCAAGGGCTCTGCCCGCGGGGAAGGGAGATAGAAAAAGAGAGAGAGGCCAAAAGGAGAGGGGAAGAATAGAGGGATACTGTGCGTTGGCTCCGGCTTTGTCTCGAGAGTGCCTTCTTCTTGAGCTGCCGGTTCTCCTCTGAACAACGCTGTCATCTTCAAGTTCTCTTTCAAACAACGCCGCTGAGCTCCTCCCTTTCTTCTGCCGTCGTCGAGGGGGACGAAGGACATGCCTACTAAGCCTTCAGCCGTCGCCGGAGTCTCTTCTGGAAGCTGCCGTCGCCAGAACCCCTTCTTGAAGCCGCCGTCGTTGCCGCGAGCTCGTGCCTCCGCCGTAAGAGCCCCTCTTGCGGTCGGATGAACAGTGTTAGTCCGGGGGGGGATTATTTCCCCCCAAACTTACATACACCGTGGATATGTCGTGGGGCCCACGTGCAGGGGGGATCAAAAAAAGAGAGGAAAAAGACACTGCGTTGTCCGTGCGTACGCTGCACTTGGGGTCAGCCAAGGAGGAGCGTGGTCGAGCCGTTGCGGCAAGGTTATTGACCAGTGGGTCAAATATGGGTGGAGCCCCGCAGGATGCGGCTGAAGGCGTTGGGCCGGGCCCAACAGAGGCATAGCCGGCCTTGATGAAACATGAGCCTGAGGAGGGCCCAATGAAGATTATTTTTTTTTAAAAGATACCCTCAATTGAAATTTAAATAAAAATACACTAATTAAGTAAACAAACTGAGGCGAGCATCCGGCCGACTAAAAATCCGCCTCATGGTCTCGACATAACTTAAAAGAATGAAAATAGATGGGAAAGCAATAGACCGGCTTTTAAGCATGCCTCTTGACCCATAAAAAATTAAAATAAAACAAACAATAAACAGAAATAAATAACAATTTACTTAATTAATCCACAAACCGAGATGAGCATCTGGCCAGCTAAAAACCTGTCTCATGGTCTTGGTTTAATTTAAAAGAATTTAAAATAAATAGGGAAAGCAATGAGCCGGCTTTAAGCACGCCCCTTGACCCTTTAAGGTAGACATATAAAGGTCTATTTAAGAGACCCCAATGCCTTACCATGCCCCAAGAGGGAGTCATCTACCCATTATGCCATGGGAAGGCTATACATGATCAACATGCCAATATGCCAAACTATGAGCTAATGAGGCATATCAACCATAAGATGAGTTCCCATAAGCTTGTTAAAAGCCGGGTATGCTCAACCTTGGACCGGTTGGAAGGAAGGATCATGCGCCTATCAAAGGCTGGAACATGTTCAAGACAACAACATTCAAGACCGACATATGCTTGATTCCAAGTTGATGGAATGAATGTCATAGTGTTGTATCTCAAATTGTGTAAACAGTGTGAAGGATTGTGTTCGGTGCAATTTAATGGAAAAGGGAGATCAATGACCACATGAAGTGACTGGAATGCAAAGAAATAAAAAAACAGAAAACATGAAATCTGTAAGAACTCTGTACAAGGTTAAGGTCTGCAGAATCAAAAATTTCTCAAGCTACAACCTGATCTGACTTGCAAACAGAAATCTAGCTTCATAAATCACAATTTCAATTAAATCTGATTCAATCCATTAAGCAAGTTTAAAACAGGAGCAATTAAACTCTCAAGATAATTGAAATGCATGCAAATCTGAAATTCATCCTTCAACTAAATCAGGCTTAATTAGAGCCAGATCTCAGGCGGAACCAAATTTGGTTAAACTGAACCTGATTCAGCAGGGCATCGGAAGAGGAGTGACGAGAGATCAACTTCAGGCAGATTCCAAATCCTTAACATGTCAAGTCTTAATGATCAAATCTAAAAAATTCGCTCCTAACAGAATATGCCAACTTGAACTAAATCCAAAATAAAAAAAGAAATCTCAAGCCAAATTCCAAACAGAACTCAAATAAGAAAATCCGATAGAATTCTTCAACATGCTAAACTTTGAATGAACTCATCCAAATTAAGTCCGAACCAAATTATGCCTTAATCAGATTTCAAATTAAAAAAGGGGCATGGAATTCATCATCAGAATAGTTCAATTTAAGGCAAAGTTTCAATTCAATACAAAAAAAGAGAGAACCGAACCGAAAGAAGGTCATTAATTGACCAATTCAAAACAAATCTCACAACTCATAAACTTCAAATTGGGCTTAGTCAAGATTGATGCAAATCTCAGCACAAGAATCTCAAATTAAAACCAGAAATGTCAAATCCTCAAAGAACAGAAGAAACTCAAACCCAAAGTCTGGAACCTGAATCTTCATACAACCAATCAAAACACTCTTAGATCAATTACAAACTCAATTAAATCCATAAACAGAATCTGAACCAAACAAATCTAAAAAAAAACAGAACATGAATCAATCTTAATTAAACCAAACTTGATAATGAATCTGCAAAAGAAACTCCAAGTTTGAATAAGATAACTAAATTTAAACCAGATCTTAAAATAAATTTCAACCGATTCAAGTAAACCAAAACAATCTCAAATCTGCACAGTTTGAATGCTTTCAAACAAACTCCAAGTTTAATTAACCTGTTAAGCACCAAATCCAATTTAATTTCAACTAAACAAATTTAAATGAAATTGAAGAGAACACATTTAAGAAAATCATCATCCAGTTCTAAATCAGGATAATCACGTTCAGACCATTTTTACTCAATCCAAATCAATTTTCTAAATCAGTTCTTAAAATCAACTTCTTTAAAACTAACTAAACTTAAATCAATCCATGAACAACTTTAACTCAAATCATTAATCCAAATCAGTTCACATAAACCTGAAACCTCAAATTAAGACATAATCCCACTTCAAAAGATATTGGGTTCATAAAAAAACAATCCCCAAATTTAATTCAAATCAAAATTTAAAACTCACAAATCAATTCCAAATTAATCAAACAATCAAATTCAACTTAAACCAATAAATCTAATTTGAATCAACTAAATTAATTAATCAAACTCGAACTAAATCAAATCAAATTCAAAACAAATTAAGTGCTTGTATTCCATCAATTTCATAGTGCTCTTGTTTCTCCTATGTGTATGTGTGAATGTTTATTTTTATGGATGCATGTTCTTCTATTCCATGAGTTGTTATGACGGATAATCGAGGGTATTCGAGTATTCTCGATGTAATTAACGTCAGATCTTCGCATCATCTGACGGAAAGAGGTCAAAATAAAATTTCAAAGAATCTAACAACCTCAATGTATAATTTTATATATATCATAGACCCTAGTTAATACTTTTATGGAATATCACCTATTTTTCTAAGAAGTCAATGCTAAGATCTAAATCAATCAAATCCAAATTCAACCGGAAAATGAATTCTCAAAATCTTAAATGTTTAAATTTTGAGGTTACATCAGGGCACATCATGCAAAATGCCTTTCTCACCTTATCTTCTTCTTCTTCTTCTTCTTCTTCTTCGGCTACATCTGAGGGGCTCTCCTGATGGTGAAATAAGATGGCCTGTTTAAGCTGTTACTTGATGCTCTACCGGAACAGGCCATGTTCTCTTATTTCTTAGGATCCTATGGTGGCTGTTTCTTTGACTTGTTATCTGTGAGGTAAGGAAGATATTCCAGGGTTCTCACTTCTCACTTGACTGTGAGGTTGTATTTCTTTGGAGCTTCCTGCGGCTATTATTCTGACCCATCAAAGCATTTATTTGAAGCATGAACCGAGGCCGTTGTGTTGTCATCATATCCTAGACTTTAGGATCAAGCATATTTAAATTCCGATTGAGTGTATTCCAAGTTCACACTCAGCCTAACTGAAAACTGTTGAAATCGAAATTGTTAATGGTTGTTGAATCCAGTCCGAAAGGTTTATTTAGGAAAATGTAAACTTGTTTAAAACTCTTGAAATTTTCGAAAATAGAAGAAGGAATCTGGTCTAATTTCTAATAATAACATTGTTAAAACCATTTTGAAATTCTACATCTGATGCGACTTTGAAGAACTGATTAGTAATTTTCTTGTAGTAAGAAAGTTCACTTGTCCTAGTCTCTCGGTCCGATAGGTCCCACATCAGAAGGGATGGGCGAACAACCTGTTAAAGGGGTTGCTAAGGGGAGGCCATGATTGCTCTAGGGAGTTTTAGAGGTGAGGGTGTCCAGGGGTCCAATTCTTACTGGAGAGGGGGGATCATCAGTGGGAATGAAGATTGTCAGTGGGGGAGTCCTAGAATCTTTGGAAGGAGTTGGAGAAAGGGAATCGTCCCAACTATGGGATGGATATATGTTGAATCATTTCAGATCAAGGGGGAATCGCCGTTGCTGCCGTGGGATTACTTGGAGAATCACCTTAGCCCCCGGAGAGGGAGCAGCTGAAGTTGAATCGGGAGGGGTTAGGGGGGAAGTGGGGGTGGGAGGCTAATATCACCCTTATCGTGGTGATGTTGAATCAGAATCAAACTTGATTCTGAGAGATTCACATGACTTAAGTTCTTCCGGCATAATTGACGGAATCAACCGATTTCAATTCAATCCTGTAGATGGCTGATTTCATTGATCTAAATTTATTCCCCCAAAAATCCAGCCTGGATCGGTCATCCAGGCCAAAATCGGATCGAGATCAACCGATCTGATCTAGTAATTGGCTGATTCTGATCTGATCCAACCGATTTTGCAAATAATGATTCTATATTGTATGAATAAACATAGTTTGATTAATACTTCAGAGTATAAAATGTGTAAAACTTTGTTTCAATAATATTTGAACTTAAATTATGCCTTCAATTCTTTTGTAATTTTTTATACTTGACATTTTTATTTATATAGACATTGCAATCAAATAAATTCTATAGATTCAGAAAAAATGCTTATAAAAAATAAAGCCAATGTGTGTTCTTTAGGAGGAAAAAGTATTATAAAAACTTATGTGACATGAAATAAAATATTCTCTCTTCACATACGTAGGCAATTCGTAACTCTTTCTTTTTCTCACTTTTTAAAGTATACTCGGCCTTGAGGCTTATGCCTTTCATTAGGTGAGGAGGATGGTAGGATCGGAATTGGCCACCGGATCGGTGGGTACCGATCCGATCCGGATCGGATCGGATCGGTCCGATTTTGAGTGATCCGCCGGAAGAAACAACGATCCGGAATCATTCCGGATCGGTCTTTCAAAAAGTGGTAAAACCTAAAAAAAATACCAAAATAACACTCTAGATCGGATTCCGATCCTATCTAGAGCATTTTGGGGGCGAAATTGGGCTGAAATCGCCCCCAAAATGGTGCCGCGGTCGTCTTCCCTGCCCTAAACCCTAAACCCTAAACCTTAAATCCTATTGGGCGGGGAAGATGGGGCTACCGGGTCCATCAGGACCCGGTTGCCCAAGATCCGGTGACTTAAGTCACCGGATCGACGGGACCGGACAGGGCGGGGAAGAGGGCCGTCGCGGCGGTCTTTGGGCTGATTCCAGCGAGGGAATCACCGGAATCGATCTAGAATCAACCAAATCGGTCGATTCTGGCACCGATTCCACCTACAAACACCGATCCGGACCGATCTTCGGTCCGGATCGGTAGTTCCACCGGGAATCGGATTGGAGGGGTCCGATCCAAGAATCGGCCGATCCCGATCCGGATCGGCCGATTCTGCAATCCATGGGTGAGGCATTAGGCAAACCTCACGTGGAGAAGAATGTGAGTCTCATGTTTTGCCGACAAGGTACAAGTCTTACCAATATGGTGAAGAGTTTCACCTTGAGGAATAAGCCTCAACACTTAAGGCGGTGTCTTTTTAAACAATACTCTTGACATATCCAAATTGTCTGATTTAGATAAGATATTTGTTAGATCCAATATAGTAAAAAGCCAATCTTTTGTAGAAAAACAATAAAAATTGGAGAAAATTGGGAAATGCCCACAACCGTCTTACTTTGTACTGTATTGATTTTGAAATTTAACAAAAATGTTTGACGATTAATAATTATGCAACTACATGAAATAACTAGCAATAAGAATTGTATAACTTCATTGCGCTACAAGTATATAATTAAGTAATTATATCCAGAACAATAAAAGTTTAACACAAAGAATTAATATTTAGTGTGCACTAAAAACATAAAATACACACTAAGTTGAATAAATGACTTTTTTTTACTTTGATTGATAAGAAGTAAAGCCGATGGCTTAGAAAAAAATTATGAAAGTTTAAAATTTTAAACTTTAAAATAAGAATCATACAGACCAAAATTTTAAGGGTTAACTGGCTATTTTTTGCACTAGTCATGCTGGATGGGGCCAATCTGGCCTGCTTCTAGCCCTTTTCACCAAAAAATTCAATCAGATAGCCCATTACATGAGTCATTCATGTGAAGGTGGGTAAATATTGACCAACTTGTCTGAGTTTTGTATCAGGCATGGGCTGCATGGCTTTTAACATTTATTCCATGGTATCTGAAATTCGGTCAACATATCAAATTTGTTTCTCTGTGTTTATTTATTTATTTGTGATGTGGCTTTGCAATGTTACGTAATTAATGCTCTCACCATTTCTATTGGCAACTTACTTTTATAACTCATACATATCTGAAGTTATTTGCCTAACTTTTTGTTGGTTTTGGGCAGTGTTAATTGGGCGCCATCCTTTTTGCTGAAGCGATACATTTTATCTGGAATCCATGATGGCCCGCATGAACCATTTATTGCTGACTCTGTGGACTTCGTTGTTGGGCAGGTAGAAACAATTCCATGCTTGTAACTTCACACTTTCTAGTTTCTATTAATCTGCTTCTGTGCAATGGAGTCAAGATTGATGGGCTTCATGATTCTGGCTTGCTTGGCCGATCGCTGGTGATTCCAGTTGGAATAAGCCTGGATCAGCAGGAGTCAACTAGGATTCATCTTTTTCTTTGAAGGTGACCAGGGTCCCCATTGATTTCATTCATGAAAATAAAAGGGCATTATAAAGTAAGTAGGATAGCCAAGAAAGGCAAAGGAGCAAAGAAAGAAGCCCCAAGCCAACCGAAAGCTCAGCTACCGAGGTGGTAGGGGGTTGGGGGCTACATAAAAAAAGATCTAAGGGGGGCAAGAATCTCTCCCTGAAGGTAACCTTGTCCATGTAGTGACCTTAGTCAGCAAAACATCAGTCTTTAACGTAGACTGACATCAAATGAAGGATCAAACTAGGGTGCTTAAAATGCTTCTCAAAGATTGGCATATTTCTCATAGACCACAACGTAGCAGTTAAGATAAGCTTTCACAACTTAGGTTCCAAACCCCACGGATTCAGAGCAGGCCACAAAAGTAAGAGGTAGTGCACATGGACAGGGTCCGACCACTGAATACTCCATGCTTTGATTGACTCTTTACATTGAGTTGATAATCTTGCAAGAGGTAAAAAGATGATCAATGGACTTGTCTATTCTGCCACGGAATACACAAGCCATGGGTAGATCAAGAAAATACTTGTTTAGGTGGCATCTGGTTGGAAGCCTCTGCCTACCAATCTTCCACGAGAAAAGCTTGATTTTAATTGGGATGGGGCGGTCCCAAATGTTATCGTGCCATGGGCAAAGCAAACCTCCCAGTGATAACCTCTTCATAGTAGACTTCACAGTAAAAACAGATTTGTTATAAAGCAGCCATATCAATTTATCTTCTTTGTTCTCAAATCACCTGATGGGGACAATTTCCAGAGCTTTAGAAATTTTAGTCATTTCTTTACTGTTTAGTCCTTTTTTTTTAAATAACCAAATTAGTTGGGTCTTTTTGTAAATAGACATGACTCCTTATATAAGGAAGGGCCTCATGTACGCACAATGGAGATTGGAATTGAAATTTTTGGAGTTTTCGGGTCTCTTCCCGTGTGTGCAGGGCTGCGGCCCGGTTTCCCTCCTCTGTCTCCTCCGATCGGCCATTAGAGCCTTCACTCTTCCACCTTCCAGAATCGGCAGGTAGCCGTCTCTGTCCTCCTCCTCATCCTCCGGCCTTCGCGCCGTTCCTCCTTCTTCAACTTCTCGGTTCGACATCGACGGTACCTGTTCGAGAAAACCTGTTGAAGCCAGCACCTCCGAGATGTTCTCTTCCTCTTCTCATAGTCGACAATGGATCGATTCCATTGCGCTTGATTTGATCCAGAACAGCCGACGAAGAAGATGGAGGCGAAGGGGCTGCAGGAGGAGGCAGATCCGGCGATCCCCGGATCTGATTTCCCCTCTCTTTGTGCGGGTTCCTCCCACGGCGACGACGACAACGATGTCGTCCGCACAACCAGAAGGTGTCGTCGGCGCCTCCTGCTCCGTCAATGAGAAGACGACGCTGGACCACCGTTGCGGGCGCGCAAGACTGCCGGGGAGTTTCTGCCGTCTGTGCTGGCACCCCAGCTCCAGCGCCCAGCCGTCTGCCGTCTGCGTCTCTTCTGCCGTCCAGACGAACGGAGTCATGCGAGACGCCTGCAGACGACGACGGAGCTGCTTGTCGACGATGCTGCCACATCAACAGGCAGGCAACGGCGCGATCGCGACCACGCGACTCGATCGGGAGGATCCAGGCAACGCCATGACCCCCCCCCCCCCCCCGGGTTATTCGCGCCGGCCACCTCCAAAACCCCCGAATTTCCATGATCCTTGGGGTTTAATCGCGTGGAAGCGCACTGCAGGCCCAAATTGCGTTAAGGCCCAAATAGCAAAGGCAGGTCGTAGTTGGACAGAATAAATTGGTTTAGGTATTTAGATTGCAATTTTACGCTAGTTGGTAGTCTTAATTCTCTTTTGGTCATTTTGATAGTCGATTTAGGATTTTAAATGGCGTTAATTAGCTTAAAGGTCGGTTTTGAACGTCCAGTCGTCAAAAGTTTTAAATCGATTTCGTCCCGCATCATCACCTGTGCTTATCAAGTAGAACCAACAGGTTGGAGAGATCCCTAATTTTCTCATCTTTAAGGTTTCTTCTTGACGTCAAACACCACTTGGCTCTATCATGCCACTTGCAGCTAACTGTGGCACAAGAATTGTGACATAAGTTATAGAGTGTGGGAAATAAGACAGCTAGTGGAGCGTATCCAATCCATCGATCTTCCCAGAAAGATGTTCTCTTACCATTTCCAGCCTCGTTGGAGACAGAAGAGTAGAAAAATTTTCAGGTACAACCGTACAAAGAATACCATTCCAAATGTTAGGAACTCTGCCACTTCCCCTGAAGTCTCTAATCCAAGCATCTTTTATGCTTATTTCGTACTTGGAGATAACAATCTTAGCCCAAGATCCATTTATTGAGTTAGGGTCAGCCAATCTGGTTGACACACTTTTCCAGGCGGAGAATCTAGGATCTACGAGAATCAGCTGACCTTTGTGTGGGATCAGTTGGGATTGGCTGATTCTGCCCCAACTCAGTCTGTCACTCCAAGTCAGCCCAATTAAGGCAAATTCTTGGATTCCATCGGACAGATCTGGACCAGATTAGATGGGTCTGCCCAATCCCGTGTCTAATCCCAACCTTGTCTTCCTTGACTACGACACTGAAACTGTTGCTGCATGAGTGCCTGCAGTACTAGCTTACATAACTGAGCGCTGTGATATCTCCACAACTTATAACCTGTGGATGTTGAAGCATTTGTATGGAATTGGGGGTCCCATATGTCTTGTGCCATATCATTTTGCCATGAGATGGGTCACATGGAAGTTGTTTGCTGCAAGGATCAAAGGATCGGAACCAGAGTTAGGAACAAGATCGGGGGGGGGGTACCGATCTGATCCGGATCGATTCGAATTGGTCAGGATTGGACTGATCCTCTGGAACAAAAATCGTTTCGAATTGGTCCGGATCGGTTTGTTTTCAACACAAAAAATCATAAAAAACATAAAATATTTAAAAAAATACATAAAAATAAGGAAAAATCCAAAAAATGGTATGCCGACGGAAAAGAGTGATATCATACAGATGATTTCTATTATGCAATATGATACTAGTGGCAACTCTAATTTTCATATAGTAACAATTTAATATTCATTCTATTAAATAAAAGAGATAATACAAGTAGATTTCAAAAGTATTATAACAGAAGATAATATAAGTACAACTCAAACATAATTAAAAAATAAAGCTTTTCGCTAGTCACCACCACGAACGAAATTGTTCCTCGTAGTCTTTTTGAATATCCTCATTTTTGTTTTCTTAGATGGTCCACTAACTTTGTTGACTCATGATCGGGCTATATCTATGTGAAAATAGTGAGTGAGCCATATGGCTAAAATCATATACACTATCATCTACTCTAGCCGTTGGAGGTGACAGTGGATAACAATGCTCGAATTCTAAAACATGTTTTAGATCTGAGGCTGTAGCTTACTCGTCAAATAAGCTTATTTGATTCTATCTTTTACTCTTATTAGATTGCTGTCTCTCACTCAAATCATCTACTCATGCTCCACTCTAATGTGCACTACTAGAACAACTATGCTGGGCTCTTCCAATTTCACCTCCACCTCCTCCTCCTCTTCTACCTAAACCTTCCACACCTTGTTGTTGAGTGGGTGGAATAAATTCTTCCTCCTCCTCATCATCTGATGAAGGTGCCTGGGTTGGATCATCTGGAAGAATCAGAATCAAATATCTTCGTTTGATACTCACCTTCTTTCTCTTCAATGTTTCTTCTTGTTCTGTACTCAAACCAGTATTGCACTGCACTGCTCTCTTAAATGCCTTCAAGTTGCCAAAGAGTGGTGCCTTGTTAATGCTTGGCCCTGCATCTGAGATATGACCTTGAGTGGTTGGAGCTGTGGTTGGAGTTGTACGTTGTGGAACTAGAGCTGGCTGTGGATCTGGAGCTGTGCAAGGAACTTGAGTTTCTTGCCCTTCTTCCATTTGTTCATCATCATCGATGATGTTGTCAAGTTCCCTTCGGTCATTTGAGTTGAACTCTGGCCCTCTCTTAGCGTCCTTCTCATCTAACCATGCATCAAGTGGATGTTCTTCTTGGAAGAGGCTTTCAAGTCTACATTCCCATGGGATAAACCTTGATTGGCTTCAATTGCAGCTCTTTCTTGATGCAAGTCACCTGTAAATCGGGCAAATTTCACCTTAGATATCTTCTGCCTATCCTTGATTGTTTTAATTCTCTACCTCATATTATAACGGTAGTAAACTATTTTCTCTAATATTTTCATCTTCAACCTATTTCTTTTTTTTGTGTGTATAAGGTTGAATGTGCTCTAATTTCTTTCACATTGGGAAAACACTTGTATTGTTCACTTAAATCCACCATTCCGCTGTAAAAAGAAAAATATCACGGAATTAGTAAGAATATTAATCTTTTAGTTAATGATGTTAAACATACAAGATATATGTAATAACGTACTAGGAGAAACTGTCATGTGAATAGACCAGATTTAAATCCCTATACACCCCAATTCTATGTTTGTATGATGTTATCTAAAATACAATATGAAATAAAGTTAAGTTTATTGCTTATCTTCGGTGTGACATTGTTCAATAATAAATAAGTTATTCTTACTTTAATCTCAACCTTTTTTCTATCTTGTGTAGTCTTGGCTAAACGTTTAATCACTGACAATGTGCCTGACAAGACTTCTTCATCATTGCATATTTGCACATCATATTGCATCCTTAGGTTGAAGAAATATCCTGTCAAAGAAGATCCCAATCCAACCATTAAGGCAGTAACATATTACTATAATAATAAATAAAATGATACTAAAGACTTAAAATTATACTTGTAGTGTAAATATCATGGTAAGTGTCTTGTCACATCTGGTGTCTATAATCTTTCACCATTTTTTGTAGCCCCTCGAATGTTTCTCTTTAATTTTCATCTCGGCCTTGTCCATAGCATCGTACTGTTGGCGCTTAAAATATTCAAAATTCTCATCAAAAAAAGAACATCAAATATGTCCGCAGGAGCATCTCAGCGAGGATAACATCCCATCAAGAGCCAAACTTTGCCGTTACCGCGGCTGGAGGAGGTCACCGATGCCCATTGGTCCAAGTCTTGTAACGTTTTCATGAAGTTAGAGGATTAAATGGCCTGTGTGCGCGTTGGCAACTCGGTAACGGCGGAAACGGGCGATTCTCCCGGATGCTTAATGGTGATCGCAGGTTAAGGGGACGGGAACCAGGCTCAAGCAGGGGGGGATTGGAGGCAGACAGCAGATAGAAGCAGAGGAAGAAGAAGGTGAGGCTTACGCAGGACAGTCGGGGCCTTCCTCCCGGAGTCGAGTCGTCGTCGCCGCGCGCAACCCTTCTTCCTTCCTCTTCCGTCGTCCGCCCCTTCCTCCTTCGTTCACCGTCGCCGCGCAAGCTCTCTCGAGCCACCGCCACCGCACACAGTGCCGTCCCCTCCCCTCCCCGTTCACGCCCGTAGCAGCAGCCCCCCTTCCTCGGTGGCCGTCGGTCCCGCCCGCGCGCACCTCCACCGTCTCCTCGCGCACCTCCACCGTCTCCCGCGTGCAGCCCCGAGCTCGCCTCCCTTTCCTCTTCCGTTGTCCCGCGCACCCGCGCGTAGCCCGCCTCCCTCTTCTTCTCCGTCGTCCCGCGCTCACACGCCCGCCTCTCCCTCTCTCACCTCCGCCCGCAGCCGCCTCGCCACCGCCGCGCTCCCGCGCTTGGCCCCTCCTCTCTCCTCTCTCTCCGCCCGCTCGCAGCCCCGCGTGCGGCCTCCCTTCTCTCCTCTCTCTCTGTCCACTCGCGCGCAGCGTCGCCTCCCTCTCCTCTTCCGCCGCCGTCGCCCACAGCCCTTTCTCCCTTTCCTCTTCTGTCTCCGTTGAACAGCCCACAACCCTTCCTCCTTTTCCTCTCATCTCCCGTTCATCGTCGACGCAAACCAGCTTCGGTCGCACCCAAGCACCGGCCATTGGAAAGCGACGATGGCGAAAGATGACGACATCCATTGATATGAGATGGTTCAAGTTTGAGTTTGACGTTAATAAAACTCACAATCAAACCGATTTGAGACTAATTGGGGGCCGGTCCAATCGGGCACGCTCTACGTCTCAAATTTAAACTAAAAAAATAAATCGATCCAAGACTAATTGGGGGCCGGTCCAATCGGGCACGCTCTACGCTTCGGCATAATTTAAAAGAATCAAAAATAAAATTAATTTTGATTAGCATATAAAGGTCAAAATGAAATGACCCCAATGCTATATCAATTTTCCCATCGTGATTATTATATCAATTTTATATGATGGCTAAATGTATATGCATATATACATGAACGTCAAAATATAAAATCGATATAATATTGATTATATCGATGGGTTGCACCCACAAACCTTAAACAAAGGTCGCTGCACTAAACCCAATGTCAGATGATCCATTCCATAATGCCTATCACAGGCTCAATGGTTTCAACTCGGATTTGATTCATTGTAATCATGATATCATTTTATGTTCATCTTATTTGTAAGTTGTACTTTTTTTTCCAATTAATGGAAATTACATGGTGTATGTATTTTTGATGTCAATGAGAGTTAGAATAGCTCCATAAGTTGGATGGAATGCAAATAAGAAAAGATTTAAAAAAAAAAGAAAGAGAAAGATTATGTTAAATTCATAACAAAAAAAATTAATTAACTAATTAATTAAATAATCCGAAAATACCAAGTTAACCAAAATTAACTTTCATAAATTAAAATTAACTTTAAGATAATTTTAAAAGTTAAATAAACAAACCAACACATAAAAAAATAATAAAACAATACAAATTTTATGAACATAACATACCTATTAAGGCTTAATACCAATTTAATCTAAGAAGATACATAAAATATATCTAATTAAGTTAAAACTAATTTTTACACCTTTAAATCAATCAAAATATTAAACAATCAAATCTCTAAAACTAATTAATTAATGGATTCAATTAAATAACAAAAACACATGTAATCATAATTGATAAACAATAATAATAAAAAAAACAAACAAATATCACTTAAGATTTTTTAATCTTAAAACCTTCAAATAATTGCATAACATCTGGATTAAACTAATTTAACAAATTTAAAATCAGTCAAATCAACTTTAACTTAATAGTGAATCAAATCTTAAATCAACCACAAAAGATATTAATCACAAACCAATTAAATCAAAATTTTAAATCAAATCAAATCAAATTCAATTTTAAAAAAATAAAGGTTTGCATTCCATCGAAGTTACCGCCTCTTATTACGTTCATTTCATTTCCATGATGTATGCTATCGTTTCGAAATTGCTATGGCAAGCTAATCAAGGGTATTCGAATGTTTTCGATATAATTAACATCGGGTCTTCGCACCACCCGACGGGGAGAGGTCAAAACGATTTTTTTAAAGAACCCAACCTCGAACTTGAATTTCTACGTATATCGCCTCGGATTAGTTATACTTCTATGGAATATCGATATTTTCATAGTTGTAAAACCGAAATTTGACGAATAAATTTTGGATGAGATTTTTGGAAAACTATTCTTTAAAAATCAAAATCCTTTTCATGTTTAAAGCTCAAATCAAAAAGATGTATTTTTAAAACTTTTTTGAAATACTCAAATTTTCAATTTTCATATATACATATTTCGAAACACATATATACATGAACGAATTTCCAAATTTGATTTCAATCTCAAGTTTTGAGGTTATATATACATATCTTCAACAAAATTTTCAAACTTTCCGAATCACAATCATACCAATTCCAATCACACCAAATTCAAATTTCAAACAACCAAATATTTTTTTATAAAAAAACCAAAAAGTTTTAAATTTTTCGAGGTTTCACACGTACAAATGCCCTATTGGTTTTTGTCATTGGAGTTAACCAATCTCAACACTTGCACGAGGGGTTCGATGACTAATAGGTAGTATTGCACCTTTTCTCACCACTTGTTCTCAATCAGACTCTCCATCTTCAATAAAGTCTCATATTGGTCAATTATGGCTCGCGCTATCCATGTAGTCCTGATACGTTGTAGAGACTATAAACCTCTTCAAATCATTTCTATATCTATAGAGGCTCTCCAAGGAAATGAATTGCATAACAAATTTAGTTGGTTTGGGACAAATTAGATCACGACCATCAGTGTGCTCTCTCATGATGGAGAGTAATCTGGGGCAAGGAGGGTTGGGTCGGGGGTCGCGACCGGGTCGCGGGACCCCCAGGCCGACCCGGTCGCGACCGGGTCGTGACCCGGGTCACGACCCTAATTTTTAATTATTTTTTTTTGAAAAATTCAAAAAATAAGAAAAATGCGAAAAAAATCTGAAAAAATACAGAAAAATTGGATAAATTAAATGACATGATTTAAATAAATAATGCATCAATTTTATTCCAACATGATGTGTTGTACACTTTGTAGGTAGTTGATGTACTCTCCCCATGTCATTTGGGTTGAGTACAAAGCTTCGATACGTACACACGACGATCATATTCGTCCGTCCTCGGGAAACTATCCTAAGACTTGATCCAAACGAGTCACCATAACTATAGGTCGATTGGATCGAAGTATCCGATGACTCCACATAATTCATTCCACAAGACTTTGATCGTATGTAGGGAACCAAGAGCCTTGGGATGAATCATACACATAGTCGGAGGCATCGTGGTGATTCGCTCCAACTCCGTGGCTACGATGACCTCCTCTACCTTGTGGCGGCCTTCTACCTTGTGGCGGCCTTCTACCACGATCGGTATCTTGGGTCGCGTGAGTATATTGCTCGTCGCCGGTAAAACGTAGCGACGTGGTAGGAGATATGGGAGGATCCGAGGTCCCTTGTACTTGTAAAGTGTCCGTGCCCCCGTATCGAGCACCATCATCGTCGCTACTCTTTGACGACGAATCCTCGGACGTCCGGTGCGCACTCGGATGTTCGGCTCCGGCGTATCTTCTCGATCGTCTTCGACCGTATCAGCATCTGCAATATCAAAAGGATCAGTCATAACTTGTTTACCTTTTCGCCTACTTTGCGTACCTTGGCTAGTTCCTTCTCCGGTCCTCTGGCGCTTTGCTAGTGAGGGAGGGATCTGGAATTCTTCGGCTAAAGGGACATCGTCGAGCACTCCTTCGGCCCATTGTCGGTCTTGGGGTTGAACTCCGGTTCTCCCAACCCTTCTCGGTCGTTTACCCAAGCTTCTAAGGAGTTCTTCTCGTAGAATATTTGATCCAAATCGATATCCTCCTCTTCAATTGGCGGCTCGTCGACCGAACGTCCCGCTGCCTGTGCTATCCAACTCTTTTGTTCCATCTGGTTCTGCTTCATTCTATCCAAATTCCTCAACTTTAACCTCATGTTGTAGTGACAATACACGAGGTCTTCAAGCCTCCTTGATGTCAACCTATTTCTCTGCTTTGTGTGAATCAAGCTGAATGTAGACCAATTTCAAGTTAAAAAGAATAAACTACTTAACCCACTAATCAATGGAACTAATATTAAATAAATATACTAAATGAACTAATGAAATGCTTGATGAAATAATTAAGTAAATGAGAAAAAAAATTTGAGCAATGAGAGCAATGAGAGCACAAATGAGAGGTTGAGAGTGAGAGTGGGGGGTGGGAGTAAGGAGAGCCCCGGGGGCTTTAAATAGCCCCCGAGGGGCTGAATGGGGGCTGCGCCCCCCAAGACCGTTGCAACGGTCTGAGACCGTTGCCGACGGTCCGGCAACGGTCAAGTGACCGTTGCACCGGGTCGCGCGACCCGGCCGGGTTGCGCGACCGGTCGGCCGGGTCGCGCGACTCGCGCGACCCGGCCACGACTCCGCGACCCGGCCGGGGGAGTCGCCCCGACCGGGTCGCGACCGGGCCGGTCGGGCCTAAACGACCCAGGTCGCGACCCGGCATTCCATGATCTGGGGTGCCTATAAATGAAAGATGTAATAATTTGTCCTTGATTTACCATGGACCTTACATTTGTCTCTTTCCTAATGTTTTTCAACGTCAAGTCAATTGAGTGCGCAACATATGACACCTAAAACAAATGTCTTCTTGCCTCCATCTATTTCTTGCCTATAACATTGTATGAAGCCTCATTGTCAGTGGCAAACTACATAATGTTCTTCTCCCAAATTTCATCTTCATTATTGTTCATCAGGGAAAATAAATAATCTGCGTTCTTCATTTGACCCGATATATCGATTGACTTCAAGAAGACGATGCTTTCAAAACAATATACAAGAAAGTTGATAAAAAGCTTTGTTGTGATTCTCATTCCACCAATGCTCATGACAATGCAACTTTTTCTTTCTAAATGGATTTGAATCTATATATCCATAAGGTTAACTCATCGACCTCTGCATCCAGCCTCTTTTTGTAAATGTATTTAGTGGTGGGAACTTTAAAGTCTAGTCCAGTCTCAGCATTGGCATCCAGCAATTTTTTGCAATATGGACTAGTCGTTGCTTATGCTAGGGGATGTACATGAAGGAAGATGATTACATTATTATTAATGTTTATTTGGAAAATATAAAAGACGTACACTTAAAAAAACTTTACGTTCATAAGCTGCAGGTAGAAAGCAAGGAAAAATGGGTTAGGGGTCGCGACCAATTTGTGATTTATTTCTTATTTTTTAAAAAAGCATAAAATGATAGAAAAATGACAAAAAAGTCAAACAATTCTAAAAAGACCTGAAAAAATAAGTAACATGATTTGAAAAAAATAATAATTCATTCATTTTTTTTCCAATCTTACATGATTTATATTTTCTATATAGTTTATGTACTCTTCCATATCATTCGAGTTAGGTACATAATATGATACAAACAGACATGACGAATATACTCGTCACTCTACCAAACAATTATCCCAACATTAGATCACCAAGAATCACTATAGCTGTCATAGACATAGGTGTATTGGATTGAAGTATCTGATGAATCAACATATTTCATTCCATAACGCTTTTGATCATATGTAGGGATCTAAGATCTTTAAGATGAATAAAATGCATAATTGGAGACATTATTGTGTTGACCTCTGTCCCATCTGGTGTGTTCAACTTCTCCACCTTGCGGCCTTGCACTATGATCCATGTCTTAGGTTGTGTAGGTGTATTGGTCTTCGTTGATAAAGCGTTCATCCGTTGTATAAGTTCTTTCCATATCCGAGGACTTTTATTTGCCTAAAGTGGTGCCTCCCTCGTGTCCTGCTCCATCGTTGTTGCTGTTCATTGAAGAAGAATCCTTTGAAGTCTAGTATTGGAGTCGGATGTTCAATTCCGATGTCTTCTCGCTCCTCATCAATTGTATCGACATCTACAATGTCAAGGAGATTAGTTAAAATTTATTTATCTTTTTTTTCTACTTTATGTATCTCAACTAGATCCTTCTCTGATCCTCTGTCGCTTTGCTAGGAAAAGAGAAATTTAGAATTCTTCGGCAAGAGGGCCATCATCAAGCACTCCTTCAGCTCATTGTCGGTTTGTCGGGTTGAACTCCGGTTTGTCTTTTCCATCTCGGTTGTTAACCCAAGCTTTCAATGAATTTTTATCTTAAAATGTTTGATCCAAGTCGATGTCCTCTTCTTGAATTGTTTATTCTTCGATTTGTCGTCATGAAGCTTCTGATATCCACCTTTGTTCTTTCATTTGGTCCTCCTTCATTCTATCCAAATTCTTCAGCTTTATCCTTATATTGTAGCAACAATATATGAGATTCTTAAGTCTTCGCGATGTCAACCTGTTCTCTATTTCGTGTGAATTAAGTTGAATGTTGATCAATTTCTCTTTCAACCCAAAGTCGAGCTGGTTTGACTTAGAACTCTTATTGCCATATTTGCCAAGTCTTCATAACTTAGTGTCTTACCATGGTCTATCCACCAATCGGCTGCATAAAATCAATGTGTTAAAAACCCGAACTTAGTAGTATCACAACTCATTCTACTTTACTCATTCCGAAGTGAAATGCCTGCATTATATAATCATACATCTTGTTGCAAGTAATAATAGACCGATCGTCATCATCTAGCATCCGTCGGATGATGCACTTGATGTCGTCAAGTAGCTCGTTCGTTGATTTGAAATGTTGGTTGTATTAATGTCGTGGGTTGAAAAAAATAACTTGATAAGGTTTAGATGTTAGTAAACAACTTATATCTATGTGAAATATACATAAATTAATTAAATAACTACGAAAATATACTTGTTGCATGTATGGCTTGATGTAAGGTACGTTTCCACCGATGATTAATGATGTTCCACCACTTGTCGAAGTTGGACACCATCTTAGAGATTTTTATTCGCTCTCTTAATTGCATCGTATAAATAACTCATGTTTCCTTCTTATCTCCATCAACTATCCTAAGTACCTTGATTATATGTTGGACTATACTTAAAGTTTTCTTTACAAGTTTCTAAAAGTTTCTGCTCTCTATTGTCTTTTCTACTTTTCTCTCTTTTATTTATCTGAAGGGCTATATCTAGCCATTCAACTACTCCATCCCGGTAACATATTAAATAATACAGTAGAACAAAATACAAAAAATTAAAGTATACTTGTAGCATGAATATCGTGGTGAAGTATCTTGCCCCATCTATTATCTATTACCTTCTCACTTTTTTTAACCCTTATGATGTTTTTATTTATTTTTTATTTTTGCTTTGTCCATAGCATTGTACAGGTATCCCATTTAATTTTTATCATTTGAATTCACTAACCTAAGCACATGTTTTAAGGGTTCTATGATAGACAGGTAGTATTGTACCTTTTCCCACCACCTATTGTTTTCTATCAGTTGCTTCATCTTCAACAATATTTTATACTGATCCATAGAGCTCTTGTAGATATCTATGTAGTCCTGATAAGCAGTGGAAAATATGAACCTCTTCAGATCAGTCTCATACCTGTAAAGGCTCTCCAATGTAATAAAATAGGTGACGAATCTGGTGAGACCTGGTCTGATCAGATCATTACCATCAATATGTTGTCTTATGAATTGTCCATGGCTGACTAAGGACTTGACAGTATGATCCTTACCAATGTTCTCTAACATCAAATCAATAGAATGTGCCGCACAGGACACCCAAAACAAGTGTTGTCTAATCTCTATAAGTTTCTTTCTTGCAGCCTTATATGATGCCTCATTGTCAGTTATGAACTGCACAATGTTCTCTTCTCCTACCTCGTCCACCATATTGTTCATCAAACTAAATTGGTAATCCGCATTCTTGACCTGACTTAATGCATCAACAAACTTTAGAAAGATGGTACCTTTAGAACAATACACAAGGAAGTTTATAAGTGACCTCCTTGTGATTCCAGGTCACCCATCGCACTTTACAATGCACTCCCTCTCTTTCCAGATGGATTTAAATTTATCTATCCATGAGGTCAACTCATCGACCTCTTCATTCAAGCCTATCTCATACATATACTTCGACATGTAAGTTTTCAACCCTGGCCTAGCCTCACCAATGGCATTTACCATTGTTTGGAATTAAAAACTCGTGACTGCATGTGCCCGGACACCTACATCAAGCAAAACAAAAATAAGACATCATTGTTAGCATAAATATCAGAAACATGCAAGACATATCAATAATAAGTCGCTGTCAACATGTGAATCAAACATATTCCTACGTGCAGAAAGAATTTCACCACATATTCGTGGCCTTCACTTCTTTAAATGTTTGTTTTATACCCCTTTGGCCTCTGTCACTCTCCTTGTACATGATAGTGTCTACCGTTGGCCAAACTGAATGTGTGCGATGGAATTCAGGTTCTCGAACAAGGTGTGTGCCCTCCCCCACATTAGAACATTTGGAATAAGCAGCCAAACGGGCTGAACCTCCTACTCTTTGTCTCCTTTCTTCATCTTCACGGGCCTGAACCCTACTGGTATCCATGACTCTCCTCACCTGAGCCTTTTCATCTTCTGTAGAGGATGAATAAACTTGGACACGTGCTTGTCCTTTTCTTTTTTTACTCTTTCCCGATAATAGATCGATCTCTCCGACCTAAAAACTCGTCATGCAACTTTTGTTTGTGTCTGATTTTCACCTCCCTCTGTGAAACTCTTCCTATTAAATAAGGTCTCGTTTCTTCCCTAAGCTCAGTTGGTACCTTATCGCACTTCTTGACATTACCACCCGTACTGACTATATGTTGCTTCAGCTGATATACACTTCTATTCGTGTCTTTTTGACATCATTTGCATCTAAATCTCTTCTTCTTTGCATCAAGTAGATAGATGCCCATGTTGCCATCCAATGTCGCGATATTCCGCGGCACCTTGCTCCATGTCCATGTTATCTACATCTACATAAACAGATACACAAAAGGGAATTGAAAAATTAGAAAATCACCCCTGAAGGGGTGGTTCATCAATGATCACACCCACCCCTTCGGGGGTTACTGTTTATTACCC
Organism: Cryptocoryne crispatula var. balansae; assembly: GCA_036172225.1. Classification (NCBI taxonomy): domain Eukaryota; kingdom Viridiplantae; phylum Streptophyta; class Magnoliopsida; order Alismatales; family Araceae; genus Cryptocoryne; species Cryptocoryne crispatula. The sequence continues at coordinate 13,732,172 of CM069930.1, forward strand.
CTGAAGGGGGTGAATCAAACCCCCCCTTCGGGGGGCTAAGGGTCACCTAGGTGACCCTTTTGTCACCCCTTCAGGGGTGCAATTGCCCCCAAATGGGATGAATTAAAGCCCCCCTCCGGGGGGCTAAGGGTCACTCGAAGGGGTGATCAACACCCGTACTGACTATATGTTGCTTCAGCTGATATACACTTCTATTCATGTCTTTTTGACATCATTTGCATCTAAATCTCTTCTTCTTTCAATCAAGTAGATAGATGCCCATGTTGCCATCCAGTGTCGCGATATTCCGCGACACCTTGCTCCATGTCCATGTTATCTACATCTACATAAACAGATACACTAAAGGGAATTGAAAAATTAGAAAATCACCCCTGAAGGGGTGGTTCATCAATGATCACACCCACCCCTTCGGGGGTTATTGTTTATTACCCCTGATGGGGGTGAATCAAACCCCCCCTTCGGGGGGCTAAGGGTCACCTAGGTGACCCTTCTGTCACCCCTTCAGGGGTGCAATTGCCCCCAAATAGGATGAATTAAAGCCCCCCTCCCCCGCTAAGGGTCACTCGAAGGGGTGATCAACACCCGTTCGAAGTGCAATCCCCCCCCCCCCCAAGGGGGTGAATTAAAGCCCCCGTCGGGGGTGACAAAAGATCACCCCTTAAGGGTTAATTAGCACCCCTGAAGTGGTGCTCATAGACAGCCACCCCTGTTTGCCGAAGACAGGCACCCCCGAAGGGGTGCTTGCATGTGGGGAGGCCGAAGCGGGGAAAGGGGGGATCGGAGGTCCCACCCCCCAATTTACCTCTTTTAGGGGTGGATTGCTTGGATTTCCAAGGGAATCGAATGCCTCAGGGGAGATTGCCGGGGGGAGCTCTGGGAAGCCCTAGATCTACATGGGGAGGGGGGAAGGGTTGAACAAAGGTGGGGGAGGGGGAGAATCGGTCCAATCTTTTCCTTATTGAGGGGGGATCAAACCTTAAATAGGTCTGGAATCAGATCAGGAATTGATCTGATTCTGGACCTTTTCGGTTTTTGGGGGATTGACCGATTCTTGGATCGGTCCAAGATCGATCGATCTTGACGATTTTGGACGATCCGGCCCAGAGTCTTGGCCGGATTAATGGTTCGGGTGAGAATCGGCCGATTCCGATCTGGATCGGCTGATTCTGCAAACCATGGATCAGATCGTGCCCCTCTATATGATGTCTCATTATGTGGAGCAAACGTGGATGAGAATGGATAAATGAGGTGATAAACTGTGCCTGGCTGACAAGAGTAGAAACTGATACCTCCTTGTTTATATCATTCAACATGAGGTCAATAGAGTGTGCTTGACAAAAGTAAAAATTGATGCTCCTTGCTTATATCTTCCAATATAAGGTCAATAAAGTGTGTTGCACGTGAATCCCAGAAGAGATGTGACATCTTGTCCATCAACTTTCTTCCTACAGCATTGTAGGCATAGTTATCCGAGGCATGAAGCACTCGAGGTGAGGGACCTAGCGCCTTGCCTCAGGTGCTTGGGGCAGGCACCTTAAGCGTCCGAGATGTTTTATATTATTTAATTATTTTAATTTTAGTAATACATATATATAATATAAATAGTTGAAATAAATCTATACAAATACTTATAATATTAAAATAAATATATCATTTTAATAAATACATATTGTAGCCATCAATAAATAATGTTAAAACAATAAAAGATGGTCAATAACAAACATAACATCGTAACAATCAATATGAGTAGAGTACAAATCAAACATAACATATCATAACAACTTAACAAGAGTAGAAATCAATAACAAAAGAAGACAAATAACATAATTAAGCCAAGAAATGGATCATATTTGACCAGATTTGTTTGACTTGGGTAGGCGAGGCGTTTTGAGGGGAGGCGAGGCGTTTTGAGGGCACCTTTCCAATCTCAAGGCGGTTGAGGCAAGCGCCTCAGATAACTATGGTTGTAGAAGAGTTCGTTATCTGTCATGAATTAAACAATGTTATTTTCCCTAATGTTGGCCATAAGTGAGAAAAATGTAATATGCATTCATTATGTGACTTGAAGTATCAATGGACTTTTTTAAAATTGTTGTGCTCTTTGAACAATATACTAGAAAGTTAATCATAGACCTTTTTTTATGTCAGTACACCCATTGCATGTTACTATGCATCATATCTTCTTCCAAACCAAGTAGTCTTAAATTTCTCTACTTTTCCATCAAGACCGTTGAAAATGTTGTGCTCTTTGAACAATATACTAGAAAGTTAATCATAGACCTTTTTTATGTCAGTCCACCCATTGCATGTTACTATGCATCATATCTTCTTCCAAACCAAGTAGTCTTAAACTTCTCTACTTTTTCATCAAGATCGGCAACATCGATGTATCGGTTGGTTGAGACTTTTAATCCCGGTCCGGTGTCTCCTATTTTCATCAATCATGGTCTGGAAATAGGAGTTTGTAGAGGCATATGTTGGAACGCTTGCATTAAGTTAAGATGAAAGCAAAATTTGTCATTGACCCATCAAAGAAATATATAGCATAGACAAATGAGCTTTTCGATTACACTGGACTGCTTGCTTTGTTGCGGAAGTGGTTGTCTTAACGTCTTCAAGGCTTGTCTTATTGTCCTCTGTGAGCTATCTTGTTGCCTGAACATGTGTGGATTTTTAGTGGGTCACGTCGAAGTAGATCAATGGAATGGACCTTGCCTTTCTCTACTTCTCATATCTTTAGTGTGTGGGTTGGGTGCACTGTGACTGACGATATGACGGTTCCTTGGCTCCAAAGCCTTTTACTCTCCTCCTCCTCTCTTCATCTTCCCTTGTGATTGTTTTCTTGCCTGAAATGCTCTTCTCAAGTCTTTATTTTCATTAGACTCAGGTGATGTTGATACCTCCTAAGCTTGTCCTTTTCTTTTGTCTTTATGGCTGGGCTTCTCATCTTTTCTTTCCGTAAGTTTCTCTTGCAACTCTCTTTGTTCAACATGAATCCCCTTTATGAAGCTCTTCTAGTAAGGTATGCCCTATGGCTTCATTGCTTTTCCTAGACACCATGTCGTATTTTTCATATATTTCTACTTACACCTCTTATATGTTGTTTCAAACATAGAATTATTCTATTCATTTGTTTCCCACACCTTCTACATTGTAAATTTTTTTGTTAACATCAACTATATGTTTGTATTCCCACCCAATATCATCGGAAGTAGGTACATTGGTGCTTTCATACTTGGCCATTGCTTTTTGAGTTTTTGGTTTACAATAAATAAGAAATCAAAGGCGTTAAAAATATTTTCAACTTCATTAATTAAATAAGGAACCCAGAACCAGGGGGATGTTTGAAATGAAGGGGCTGTTCAGAGGCCCGGGAGGAGCTAAATAGCCCTGATAGTCAGGTGGGGGAGGCTGAACAGTCCCTTAGTTGGAATCGACCCGAAACATTCATTCCTTGGCGACTATTTTAGGTCAATTAGGGGATAAGGGGGGGGGAGCTAGAATTGCTGCCTCCCCTAGCCAAAATTGCTAGGAATGATGAGTTCGGATAGGTATGTAAATGAAATCCGATATTTCAAAATTTCGATTTGATTCTGATAAAAATTAATAGATTTGGATACAGTTTTTGTATCCCGTAAGCTATCAGAATTGTATGTTTCGATAGCTTATCGGAATCGAAGTCGAAATCAGGTGATTCCATTTCCATTTATTTAATTTTGATAATAAATAATAAATAAAAATAAAAATAGTTAAAATAAAGTCAAATAAATTATAAAATCTAATATATAAATTGATAGAATGATAAAAATAAAGTTTTACAAAATATTTTATTAAGTTTTATTAATTATATGTGAATTATTAACTTATTTTTGAATAAAAAATAATATTTAATATCAAAATCAGAAATTATTGGATTTGATTCCGATTTCAATAACGGAATCAGAATCGGATCGAAATCAGAACATAGTGATTTCAAAATTATCGGAATTAGAACACCTTAACCCTTATTGGAATTGGAATTGGATCTGGTGATTCCATTACCAAATTCAACCCGTTTACACCCCTAAGTTCGGAGGAGGGAATTGCTTGAAGATTGTCGGAAGATGGAGGAATCAAAGCCAAATTGTTCGGAAGATTGTCGGAATCGACGTTGGATCACTGTTTCGGATGAAAGGGGAAGGGGAGGAGCAATTTTGGCTCAATTTCACCCTTAAACTAGTGATATCATGTCAACATCATGCTTGATATTGTTAACAGTCCGAGACATAAGTTAGTGAATTAGTTGAATTGGTCGATTTAGAACCAATTTTACCCAATTCAAGTGATTCGAAGTTGCATCTGGATCGGTGCTCTATGCAAGAATCAAATCGACATCGATTGATTTGATTCAAGAATCGGCCAATTCTGATGTGATTCGACCAATTCAATAAGCTATGCTCTGAACATTTTGTAGGGCTTGGCTTACAATGCTGAGGTGAGGAAGAGAAACCTGTCAAAGTCATGGCATCACCCCAAACAAAAAAGTAGGAATGGAATGAGTAAAGTAAAGGGAAAAGGGAAATGTTGACTTTGGTTAACTTCTTCACCAAGAAGTGAAAAGAAGGAATGAAGTAAGATGAACAAAAAAATATAAGGTTGATAAAAAAATAATAAACTCAATGTCACTTTTAGTTAATAAAAATAACACAATAATGAGAAATAATTATTGAATGGTAAAATAAAGGGAAATAAATATAATAAATACAAAATAAAGATAATACATAGTAGTAAAAATGATGGTGATCGAATGGTGGTGAAAAACGGGAAAATAAAATGAATGAAATACACGGGGAATCAAGGTAAACATTCAAAAAAAAGAGAAAACATAGTGACAAACTAAAAAAGAAAGAAAAAAGAAAGGAGAGAAAAAAAGTGAATAAAATAAAGGAGAGAAGGAAATGTGTGAAGGAAAAAGGGAAGAGTGAAAAATGGGGAAAGGAAAGAAAGTTAGTCAAAAAAGAAAATAAAAAAGGTTTTCATTAAGCGGGAGATTATTTCAAAAAACTTGGTCAAATGGGCAATTCATTTATGAGTTGGCCTTAAAGAGGACAAACAAGTTGTTCCCCCTATTGTGCAATTTTTTTTTTCAATTTTTTAAGAGGGTGTAAGACCCCAATAGCTTTCAGATAGGTTTAATTAGCTTTAATTTATTTATTGGGCCTATGTATAGGTACATGGGTCTTCCTTTTTGCTATTTGGGGCCATAATCTTTGAGATCTGATAGTCCAAAAATCCCAGATAAGGAGGACATACGAAATTCTTCTTGCAAGGTGATTTGGTGGGTTATTTTGAATAATTAATGACCTTCCTTCCCAAAAAGAGGTGTTAAAGACTAAGATACCCTTGCCTTTTTCTCTCACAATAAAAAACAAGGACATGTTGGGCTAAATTTGAAACCAAAGTGTGCTCACTTCTCTTTCATATACTCAAAAATAAGGAAATGTCGGGCCATTTTTTGGACCTAAATGCCTCCTTCTTAGTCTATATAAGAATGTGAGATGAGCCATTTGAGGAGAAAGACAACATTTTCTGAGTGCATTACGTGAAGCCTCTTCCTCCCATTCTTACATTCTCCAAGGAGGAGAGCTTCAAGGAAGGTGATCCTTTGAAAATCCATCAAGGAGGATTAGGGCCAATCAAGCAAAGAAGCTCAAGATCAAGAAGAGGTTCAAAGCATTAAAATTTGGCTAAGTTTCATGGTACTCTAAGAAGGAAGATGAAGGTCCAATTACATCATTTCAAAGCCCAATAAGCAATGAAGGTATCAATTATCTTCAAGGCCCATTAAACCATGAGAGGTCATATTAATCACCATCATCAAATATGACAATCAAGGCAATGCAAAGCCCATCTCAAGGAATGCCAAGCCCAATTAGAAGAAATGAATGTTCAAGATGGCTTCAACCAAACCATGTATTGGCTTAAGGGCCATTAAGCCATGGAAGACCCCATTAGCAACAATCAAGCTAAGACATACAAGGTTCATCTCAAAAGAGTCAAGTGCAAATTAGAAGTAAGACTCGATCAGGTTCCAAACAAACAAACCAAGGATCAACCCAAGGACCAATACTATGAAAGCTCGGCCCATTAAGCATATCCTAACCAAAACCTTAAACAGATTATAAGAAATCAAATCCAATACTATCATAGAACTGATGAAGGCCCACTAATTCGGTCAAGCCACGATCGAAGAAATACTGGTTAGTGGATGAAATATCTAACGATTGAATGAGGACCCACTAATTTGGTCAAGTGCCGATCGGGCAATACCATTTAGTGGATGAAGAGAAAACATCCAAAATACTTGATGAATGCCCATTAACTTGGTTTAGTCCAAGGATTGCCATCTTGGATCTCGGCTTCGTCTCGGAAGGGTGAAAGAGAAGAGATCTCGTGAAATTCTCGGGAGATCGGATCTCGGATTTCATTTACATAGGGTATACTATGTAATAATATAAATTTGAAAATACAAGAAAAAAGCTTAAAAATAAACCGACAGATAGGTTTCTATGGAGCTTACGGTCTGATTGGACCCATTTGGAGTCACATTGGCACTGTATTCCGGCGCCGAGGGTGCACAATAGCCGCAGCACACCGCTACGGCTCTTCCCCACCCTAGACGCTCATACCGGGTCCAGAGGACCCGGTACGAGCGGGATCCGGTCACTTTAAGTGGCCAGATCCCGCTTAGAGGACTCGACATCTCAAGTGACCGGATCCCTCTTTTAAAAGATATCGGGTCAAGAGGACCCGATATCTCAAGTTAAGTGACCGGATCCATCTTTCAAGAAATATCGGGTCAAGAAGACCCGATATCTCAAGTGACCGGATCCCGCTCGTATCGGGTCCTTTGGACCCGGTACGACTATCTTCTCCGCCCGATAGGGCAGTCGGGCGGGGAAAAGCCGCAGCGGCGGCTCCGTTGTCTCTCAACTGATGCCGGCTCTTGGACTTCCGAAACAGCTTATTTTGGCTGTTCCGAATCTCGCAAAGCCACCGAGACCGATTTCACGAGAATTCTCGCGAGATGGCAAACCATGGTTCAGCCCCAAGTGAAAAATATCGGGTAATTGATGAAAAATGCCTAAAGCCTATTAACTCAGTCAAACTCCAAGTGGGACATACCAAGTAATAGATGAAAATATCCTAGGCTTATTAACTTGGTCGGCCCTAAGTAGGAAATACCAAGTAATGGATGAAATTGTCCAAGGCCTACTAACTCGTTCAAGCCTCAATTGGGTAATACTAATTAGTAGATGAAAGAAGAAATTCTCAAAAGATATTCCCAAGCGATCAAAAAATTGTCCAACACTCGCTAATTCGATCATGCCCTGATCAAGGAAACATTGATGAGTGGATGAAAGAGAATATCATCAAAACCAGAATTATCCAAGGCCCATTAACCATGTCAAGCCCCAAGTAGGAAATGCCAGTGAATGGATAAAAGTATTGATGAAGACCCACTAAATCGATCAAGCCCTATGTGAGAAATGTCGATTAGTGGATGAAAGACAAGGAGTGATCAAGCATCAAAAACTATGCAAGGCCCATTAACCTAGTTCAGCTCCATGTGGGAAAATGCTGTGTAATAGATGAAAATTGTCTAAGGTCTATCAGGTTGGTTAAACAGTCGAGGATATGCTACTTGATGGATGATTGAAGGCCCATTAAGTTGGTCATGCCCCAGTTGGGAAAATGCCGCTTAATGGATGTGAAGCCCAAAATCAACAAAAATCAACAAAAAACCTATTAATTCGGACCTAAGGAGGATGCAGACCTCCAATACCAAGACCTAGTTTGAAAAACAATGTTATGCAACAAAAAAGGGGATGCAAAAGAGGAGGAATATCAATGACTTATGTTTATTCTTTCTTTACAAAAATACAAACTATTTCTTGTATTTAATTTCATCTTGTAGCTATGTTATGATGACAATTAATCAAGGGTTACCGAACCATCACTCGGTGTAATTAACATTGAATCCGTTTATGGATTAATGGAGAGAGGTCCGACCAAATTTAAATAACTCACACTATAACCTAGTCACATATTTTTAATTAATATTATAAAATAAGGCCAGAGATATCGTCACCATCGTCGTCTGAAATTATCTACGCTAGGATAAAAAATAACGCATATATTTTTATTACATATTTTGTAAAAAAGTAAGGTTTTAACAAGAAAGTATAGTGAGATGCAAATTCGTACTTGGTCTCGAGTGCTCTCTCTCCTTTATGTGCTCTCTTGTCAAGTTCAATATGTAGTTATAATTGTAGATAAAAGAGTATAAATTATGCAATCTTGACATTCCTATCTATTGTTAGATCTTTGCATGTGTCTTACAACGTTAAATTTATTGAATGAACAGAACAATATATTTAATAGATATATTACCTTTTAAATATCAATATTTGGTCAACTATTTTACAGGAAGCAGCATTATGTCTTCCCCTATCTCATATATTATCTTAGTTGAATTAAGTACTCAGCATTTTTATCTTGACTTATTCCCAGGAGACGTTTTGGCTTTTCAATAAATTAGGAAGGAGAAAACACTAATAAGATCAATACAATTAACGACCTTAAAAAAAAAGTATACTATGTCTTAAAAATACCTATCCAGCTATCAATCATTAAGGTGCATCCTCCTTGATCTCACATATGTTTAAACTTTAAAAGTTTTCACATATTAATATCTTTTACCTCTATTGGCAAGTGTTGTAAATTTCTCTAAGTGTAGGTCCAGGAAAATCTTTACCAACATATGTAATTGTGTCATTTATATTTTTATAATAAGGTCCTTTTATTGTATTTGTTGATATACTACTAAACATGGAATTTCAGATAGCCTACCCTACCCGATCCGGTCAGTTTTTCATTTGATCGCTCCATTCCTGCACCAAGTGAAATCAGTCGATTTCTTGACTATTTTGATACAATGGCAATTTTATGTTTGTTTATTTTTTATTTTAATATTTTATAATAGATATTTGCTACAAGAAATTAAAAAATATATATTTTAACAATATGAATAAATTTTATTCATAGTGATTTTTTATATTTTTTACTATTTTAATATTTTTTAACATAAAAATGTTTTGTAACCGGATCTGATCTGGCAGATCCAAGCCGATGACCTGACCTAATCCAGATCGATCTAGACCAAGTTGATTCGGAATTGATCCCCAATCCTTCCTTTCTTGCTACCAAGAATAACTCTTCCTATTAGGGGTGTAAACGGGTTGGATTCGGTAGCGGAATCACAGAATCCGATTCTGATAAGGGTTAAGGTGTTCCGATTCTGATAATTTCGGAATCATCATGTTCCAATTTAGATCCGATTCTGATTTCGTTATTGAAATCGGAATCGAATCCGATAATTTTCGATTTTGATATTAAATATTAATTTTTATTCAAAAATACATTAATAATTTACATATAATTAGTTAATTTTGATATAATATTTTAAAATTTTATTTTTATTATTTTATTATTTTATATATTTTATTTTATGATTTATTTGACTTTATTTTAATTATTTTTACTTATATCTATTTATTATCGAAATCGAATAAACGAAAACGGAATCACCTGATTTCGATTCTGATAGCTTATAGGATACAAAAACAATTTTCAAACCCGTTAATTTTTATCGGAATCAAATCAAAATTTTGGATTATCAGATTCCGTTTACACCCCTACTTTCTATCTTCTCCTTTTATAGCTCCAAGTTTTTGAAGGCTAATAAGCTTGGCTTCTCTTTCTCTCTCCGATGTGTAATATATTCTATGTAGTCAGAGATGATAGGCGATTGAGGCAAGGGAAGGCTCGCCTCACCTCAGGCACTTGAGGAGGGCACCTCAGGTGCCCGAGACAATAATTTTTTTATTGAAGAACTTCTTAAAAATATATATATAACATCGAAACTTTTGAAGAACATAAAAAATACAAAAAACTCACTTCTAGGGCCTATAATGCATCAAGATATCAGAATTAAGGTGGAAGACTGGGCATTGGGGGTTTCAGGGTGAGGAAGGAGGATTTAAGTTACCAAATTTGACTTTCACATGGTCTTGATCCGGATGAGGCGAGATCTACTGAGGTGAGGTGTTTTTGCCTCACCTTGCCTCGTCTCAGCGCCTAGGCGCTTGAGGCGAGCACCTCATATAACATAGAATATATTGGCTTAAAAGACCTACTTTTGGGTCATCATCTATTGCGAGATCATGGACCACATGTTGAGAATTATTTGTAGAACCTTGTGTACTACCAAATCCTTGACCTATATATTTTCTCGTCTGTATATATATACAATTATACATATATACATAGTTTTGTCCGTAAATGATTTGCAGGTAACTTCTATAGCATATATTATTTTATTTATTGGAAAATAAAATAGTTTTAAAAATTATGATAACTAAGCAAGGATAAATAAATAAATAATTATTTGAGTATACCTTGATCAAAGTCTTCGTAATGTTTACCACTTCTAACCATGGAATGTGAGATCGGGATCTGGGTCCCGACCTGATCGGTTTTTGGGCCAACCAACTTGATCCTTGATCGATTTTTGGGCCAACCAACCTGATCCCGACCCCAAGTTCTTGACCCCATAGATGTTTTTAAATTATTATTTTATTATTTTTTATTTTGACTCTGCTCGACCCAAGTCCCGACCTAGGTCCCGATCCAGGTTGGTGTAGACCCAACCGACCCACTCCCGATCCCCGACAAGGTTTGCCATCTCGGATCTCGGCTTCGTCTCGGGAGGGTGAAAGAGAAGAGATCTCGGAGAGATCTCGGAAAAATCTCGGGAGATCGGATCTCGGATCAAAATGTATATATGTATGAAACATAACATAATATCTTATAAAGATAAGAGTACATCAATGAATTTATATGAAAATATATAACACATTTTATACATCAATTGTGTGAATGAACAATTACAAAATACTCTCAATACCAAAAAAATGATCTTTGTATTTCTAAAAAATTTAATCTTGTATACAATCTTATTTAAATATTAATATGATATTAAACTTGTAGCATATTTTTATCCGCAATAGTATAAGTAATAGTGAGATATATTAATATGTTTACACTATCATAAATAGGGGGTGCAGAGTAGTCGCGGATCGACCTGCGCGGTCAGGTTGCGGGGGTCAAGGGGGCAGTGCCCCTTTGTGGGGGGTTGTTAGGGGGCAAAGCCCCCCCGAAAGAAAGTTTTTGGTATATTATGTATAAATTTTGGGGGACTTCCCAAAAGGCGTTGGTCAAGTAGTGCCTTGTCACCTAGGTGCTTGTCTTGACAACTATGGTATCAGGGGGGCAAAGCCCCCCAAAGAAATTTTTTTTCGGACTAGGTTACTTGGGGCGAGATCTCGGCAATCTCGTTTCTCGGCCCCCTTGGCGAGACCGAGATCCCTGCCTTCCTTGGGGCAGGATATTTTTTCTTTAACAATTTCTTTATGTTGTGAACTTGTCACCTTCTGTTCTAGAGTCTTACTTAATTGAATTTTTACCTTGGGAGGGGCCTTGTTGTACGGATGCCATCTTTTCTTTTTCCAGTGATATGGAGCTTCAATAAAAGTATTTGGCAAGATATGATCTTATTACAATATTTATATTATATATAGTTTTATGTCAACTAAATTACAATGGTTCCAAACCATATCACTTCAGGCTGAGTTAATTGTTTGGTTCCATGGTTGTTCGTCCACATTTTTAGATAAAAAAATGTTAAGAGAAAATTTTAAACTAAAAATGATTAAGTACTAGTGTTTGAAACAAAGTTGACTACAAAAGAAATTGAGTTGGTTGTTGATAATTGTGAGAGAAAATCCTTCACATTTGAGAACTTTAGAGAAAGAGAGGGAGAGAGTTTTGGAAAGAAATAAAAGTAGAATGGAGAGTAAGAGCATAGGAGAGGTGGGGGGGTTTTACGAATGTTCATGGTTTGGTTTTGAGAAATTTTTCTCGGACCAAATCAAACCAAACAAACCTCCCAAACCACCAAATTAATTCAGTTTGTTCGGATCAAAATATATTTTATTTAGATATTGTATCTGTGTACATGTGATTTTACTTTTATCTTAGGAACTCTTAAAATATTTTTTTACATGAAGAAGATACACAAATATTGTTAATTAGTCTAAGTTAACAAAAATTTTCAATTTAATTTAAGTTGTTTGATTTATTGGTGTGGCTTGGTTTGAATGATCTTTGAAACCGAAAAAAATTGAACCAAATTATTGGTATGGTTTGGTTTTTTGTGTTGAACCGAATAATAAACACCTCTAGGTTTATAACCTTTTGGGGGTTTTATATAGAGCCCTCAAGGGGGTTTTGGGGACACTGGATGCGCCCCAAGAGTCAGTTAGCAGTTGGCTGATCTGGCCTGACATAGATCGACCGATCTGCCCGACTTGATCCGATGCATTGTCGATCAGTCGGCCCCATATCTAATAAGATCAGATGATCCCAGCCGATCTGATCTGGCATGCCATGGTAGGCACCGATTTATTGATAGTGAAATTGTATTAAAATCTTTCATTACCACATAGCATCACTATGTTTAAGATTTTTAGTTGTAAGTATTTACTTAACAATCTATTCTATACTTTTTCACTTTTCTAGCTCTCCCTCTCTCTATATAGTGTATATATATTATATATATGTATACATGCAGTATTAATCTTTTACTATTGCCTTGTTGCCTAAACGGAAACATCACCTATGACATCTTGGGCACCTTGACAACTATGGGATGATCAAATCTTGAGATATTGTGTTTTGTTCACTTTAGCAACAATTTATGTTCTTGCCCCTTGGTGTCTACATTAGAAATGTCATTTTTCTAAGGCCTTCAACCAGGCATCGTCATGAAGTTCTATTTGGCTCAGTAGTTATGATGAGATGGCTGTCGGGCATAAATTCCTGTTGAACTCAACTCAGCTCAAACCCAGGCCTTAATCCCAATTTGATTAGGATCAACCATATCAATTTTCTTTTTCCATTCATGTTGATTTTGACTTAATTTTTCAAAGATATTTAACTTATCTAAATTTTATTGAATTACCCTTCTCTAGATTAACTTGGGTCTATCGCGTCTTTTTTTGTTTTAATTATTTTGATATTTTCTACTTTCCAACTGGTGCTTCCTAAAGCCTATGTTTAATATGTGCAAACTATCTCAATTTTCTTTCTTCAATTTGTCTACAATTGCCATTGCTCTCGCATTTTGCTAAAATATTCTGTGTTTTCTATTTAATCTAGTATGACCACACGGTCCACACATTCATCTTAACATTCTCATTTCAGAAAAATTCTTCTTGAACTCAAGTGAAAGATTTTTTTGGTCTTAATTATGAGATACGAATCATAAACAGATCCTACGTTGAACGTACATCATATATATGTATTTATATTCTGTTTATAAGAAGTATCTAGTCTCTATTAACATGTTCTGAACACTGTTTTGCATGAACTTTTTCTGTGGCTAAGGATCAATGTAGAGCTTAGAGCTCGTTCTTTCATTTGAATGACCTTGATAACATGAAATTATTTTATTAGCATCATCTGTGCCTCTGAATATATTTCATATAGCTATTACTTTTCTTTCTAGCAGATTGAAACGCTTTCAAGGGAGGACCTATCCTCACGGTTAACATTGAATGCAACTCCTGCATCAGTTGGCTCTCTTTTGCTATCGGATTCTTTTATCACCTTAATGGACGTATGTAACAAGAAAGTCACTCCCGCAAAACTCTTTTGCTTATTTTTTTAGCTCATGAGTTGTGAAAACTTTGCAGCCTTGTCATGTTTCAGGTTCCAACTGCAAGTTTACATGAGTAATATTTTATGATGCTTCTAAAATAAACATTTAGATAAATTGGTTCTTTTCTGTATGCATATGTTATCCAATGACCTATGTCTTAACAGATGTGTGATGACCATTGATAAATTTTAGGTGTGTGATGTCCTTTCTATTGTCTTAATACGGCCAGTTGTTTTCTCCTTTTGTCTGGCGCATCTTTTTATTCACAGTATATCAATGCAGCAAGGATTTCTTTGAGCACCTTTAGACTAATATTTATGTGAGAAAGAATGGAGGACTCATTAGATCAAGGTAAAACCAGGTTGGTCGGGGTCAGATCCACTTAAAATACAATTTATTATTTAAATTATAAAAATATTACAATTTTTATTATAAGTAAAAAGAATTAGTTAAATAGTTAAAATATATTTTATAATTAATATTTGTTGTAAAATATTAAGTAAATAATAAATAATAATATACCATTGTGGCAAGCTGCCATGATGGCATTTCAGCTTCCAACTGCACCTGGAAGCATGGGAACACAGCTTTTCTGGGTTGGGGTTGTGGGGTCGAGGTTGGAGCGGTCGCCCAAAAAACCGATAGGGTCGAGCAATCCTTTCCGATCTGGCCAACCAGGCATTAAATTTTTCTATGAACATGTCAAGTCAAACAAAATCTTAGAATTGCGCCTTTGACTCCTGATAGCAGATACATTCGCACATGTTGTCAATCTTTCTTGATTTGGACTTAGAAGTGAAAATTTTAACATGCATTGACCTTGATTTTCATGAGGTATGTCGGCAAAAGAAATGAGAGCTTAAGTTCTCGGTTAATTCCAGTGCAGTTTCCTTATCCTAAATCATTTGATACTTAACCTCGGCAGTTGAATACATGTTATAGATTCTTCCACTAATTTTTATTTTATATTATTCTGAAATCTGATGGAGAAGGTAAAAAGCAGTGGCAGCATGTGTATAATTGCATGCACGTTGTGTTTTTAAGGCAAGCTCAGTGTAAAGAAAAGAAACTAGGAATTTGCTGGCTCCATCTCAGCTGGGATACAGGTAGAACAGTGGTATGTTTCTCATTGGTCTTCATAGAGTGAAAGGAAACTTATTTTGAATCAATATTCAAGAATCCTAATTTGTACCGTTTCGAGGTGAAACAGCGGCTAACTCATGTTTTCTATAATTTTTCAAAAGCTGCAAAAGTTGGTGGCACTAGATTGCTGTAAAATGGCTTTGGATGATTTTGTCAATTCGGTATGGTTCATGATCGTGAAGGAGAATTGAACTGGATGTGTATACCAATAATTTTGTGCCCTTGGTAGGGTATGTATTGTTTCCTTTCAATGACCGTTTTCTTTCTTTCATGGCCAATTCAATCCAATCCGACCAACATTAGTATTTGCAGTCGGTGGGGGATGGATAGTGTGAAGGCTGAAAAACCTTAAGTTTTGATTGATTCTCTTTCTCACTCTCTGTAATTTGTATTACCACAATTTGTTAAACATCAATATGATATATGTTCTCTCTTGTTTTACCCATCTGAATAATAACGTTGTAGTTAGTTGACTTTAGTTATGCTTATGGAGTGAAAGCTCCACATTTCCATGTTTTGGGAAGTTTCAGAGACATCATGTTCTTGGCAGACGATTGATTACTGTGCGGTGCCTCAACAATTGAAGGACCAAATGAGTGAAAGGTATCCTGGAGCAAGACGAGCAATCTTAAAGTCAGGGGGTGATTTTCCTTTTCTTTCTCGCCCAGATGAGGTGAACTTGTACCTTCAGGTACCAGGAACAGCTATAGAATTTGGATTGATCATTTTACTCTTTTAATTGTGTCTAACAATGAATTGCACAGTTGCATCTAAGGAGGGTTGGAGTTGAAGCGAAACCAGATGTGGCACCTGGAATTCCACACAATGGTGGTGCCCCCGGAACTTCAGGCAGTGGGAAGAATGAGGAAGAGGATCCAGATGATCCTTCCCCAGAAAGAGACGACGATATGAAACAAGAGTCATCAGGGTCAGAAGATCAGAGGTCCAACGAACCCCTTGTTCATAATGCAGAAATATTCCTTGTAGATAAACTTCTTGAACATCATGCTCAGGCAGTATTGTCCCTCCTCGTGGTGCAATTCTATGCCCTTGCTTTGTTCTTAACCTGGAAACCCCTGTTGAGAGTTTAGATGTCTGTAAATGCAAAACAAGGAATCGTCAAAAGCACTCCGATTGTGTGGTGTTTGTGTATCTCTTTCCCTAGAGAAAATTGCCTATTTTGTTCATTTCCATTCTGAAAAGCAGGTAGTACAAGTTTGAGCATCTGGCCTCACTCCTTTCTTATGTACATTTTAAGACATCCACTGAGCTGGTGGGTGAATATTATCGTCTTGTATCTTCATGCCTTTGAAGTGGAGAGAGAGAGAGAGAGAGAGAGAGAGAGAGAGAGAGAGAGAATTGCGGCTGCGCACTTACCGGTTCACCTCAGGCTGTCAAATGTCAGTTTGGAGTATTATATTTTTGCAAGCAAGGAAATATTCGTATCAATACGGTGAAAACAAGAGTTTCTTATTAGGGGTGCAAGCGAACTAATAGGCACGACGAATACGATACTCTGGCTCATTAAAAATTTAACTTGGATCGTTTATTAAGTTAAATAAACAAGTTTGAACGGGAAAAAAACTTGACTTGTAAATAAGTAAAGTTTGAACAGAAATTTATTCGACTCGATAAGTTCACGAAAAGTTTGTTTATATGTTCGATTACATATTCGATTAAGTATTTGATTAATTACTTGATTAATTATTTATTTAAATAATTAAATTATAAATATAATATGTTTATTATATATTTAATTTTAAAATATTATGTTAAATTATATTTTTTGTCTAAATAGTAGTTTAAAATATTTTTTAAAGTTTGAATTAAAGTTTTAAGTAAATGAGTTTAATCTCGAGTTCGAAAACGAGTCTGAATAATTGTTTGATTCGAGTTTGAGTTGAGTCGGCTCGTTTACATAAACGAGTTGAGTCTGCTTGCACCCAATTGCCATTGGGGTTCGGCCTCTTCGGGTCTTTTCTTCTTTATTGACAAACTTATTTTGTGGCACACATTTGGACAGGTGCTTTGACCTGTGGGGTCATTGCCCATCTTTTGGTGTCTTTTTTTATTTTCTATGTTTTTGGGTACTCATTCAGACATGCCCATATTTGTTTAAACATGTGGGGTTCATTGCCCATCTTTTGGCACCCATTTTTTTTCTTTGAGAAGTTGGACCTTCTAAGATGGCCTCCTACTAAGGTGGCGGATGCTTTTGATACTCTCCCCCTCTAATCCCCTTCACATATCTTGGACCGAATAGAAGAGAGTAGGGTAAGGGTTTTTCTTCCATCTCTAAGCTTTGCCTAGCTTCTCTCGAGTGTTAGGTCATCCGGATTCTGAGATAGGGACGTGTTGTTTGTGTGGTATGATATCTACCCTCAAATCCTAGAGAACATCCTAGGACATGTGGACTCAAGTCATACTAGTAGTTCTCTCCATTTTTGAGGTAGAATACATTCCAGAGATGAATCAATTGAAAACATGCCTTGCATTGTAAAGAATTCATTAGGATAAAACAAAAAGTACCTATCGTCAATCATAAATTTCTCTCAAGTAAGATTGTCAAGTGAGATTCAAAATCATTTCGAAAAAAAAACATTGCCTTATGGATGACATAATGATGAAGAATGCAATTTCATGTAATACCTGAGAGAAGGAATTCATTGTTGGTGACGACGTTGCTTGTGCTTGCCTTGCCTTGCCTGCTATGCCTTGCCTTGCCTTGCCCAACTGCTTCCACTTTTGATATGCTCCATATCGCATTGGATTCAAGATTCAAAGTCATATCATGAAGTGAAAGATGTGGAGGATCTGATTTAGCATGGCGGAACTAGGATTGATGATGTAGAAGGCAAAGATTGGGGTATCACCCAGGAAATATCTCTACCTTGATTTTTTTTTAAAAGTAAAACTTGGATAAAGAAAAAGAATTCAAAAAGGAAAGAAACATGTTTGAAAACAAAAGTGTGCTAAAGTGAGCTCTTGGGTCGAAGAGTTGATAGTGGGCTTGAAAGCCTGGGAAGGGTTGGAATCAGGGGGCACGTGGTCCCAAGAGTTGAATGCGGGCCAGAGGGCCCAATTGATGCTGATGGCCATGAGGGCCCAATTGGATGTGATGGGCTTGAAGGCCCGATTGAAGGTTGAGCCCGAGGGACCCAACGAAAAGAGCGGGCACATGGACCCGATTGTGATTTCTGATAGGCTCGTTGGCGCCATTGAAGAGTATGGGTGCGCAATCCCAAAGTTGTAGAAGTGGGGGCACAGGGGCCCGATTTCGAAGAAGTATGGGCACGCGGGCCCAATAGTGAAGAAATGGGGGCATACATGCCCGAAGTTGAAGGAGTGTGGGCATGTGTGCCCGAGGTTGTTGGAAGGTGGGCACGTGGGCCCGATTTAGAAGAAATTTGGGCACATGGGCCCGGTTGCAGAAAAACATGGGCATGTGAGCCCAGTTGAGGTGAATTGCGGGCACGTGGGCCCGATTGAGGTGAATTGTGGGCACGTGGGCCCGATTTAGAAAAATTAAGAGCGCATGGGCCTGATTGGAAAGAATTATGGGCATGTGAGCCCGATGGAAGGAAAGGGGCACGTAGGCCCAGTTGGGGAAAAGGGGCATATGGGCCCAGTTGAAGGAAAGGGGCATGCAAGCCCGATTGATTAAAAGGGGCACGTGGGCCCAGTTGAAGAAAAGGGGCATAAGAGCCCGGTGGATGAAGAGGGGCACATGGGCCCAATTGGATAAAGGGGGCACGTGGGCCCGGTTGATGGAAAGGGGCACATGGGCCCAGTTGATGAAAAGGAGCATAAGTGCCCGAAAATGGGGCATAAGGGCCCAATTGAGTGGGATGGGGTGTGGGCCATGAACCTAAGATTGACAGATTTTGGACCCATGGGCCTGATTGATGGTTGTAAGAAGGATAAAGAAAGGTGTCGACTCCAGAAATGGGTTCCGGATCGGCACCTCAAGATCAGAAGGTGAAAGATGGAATGAGGGAAAAGGAGTGAATCGAGAAACACTCAGAAAGCGATAAAGACTCCTCACCTCGGTCCCACACTCACATTGATCCCCGAACTTTCATCTCACGGCGTCGCTCGAGCACCGGAGATGGTTCGGGTCATGTGGGAGGAGAGTGAGGAGGATATGAATTTAGAACATGAATAAAAAGAAAGTGTGGTCGCCAGGAGCCGCGAGCTCCGCTTTATGTAATGGAAATAGAAAGAAGTTGACCATGTGTACCTTAGCGTGGGAGAAAGGGATGTGAGTTCAACCTTCTTCTTCTTCGGCCGGCCGATGAAGAAGAGTCTCCAATCCAATGCTAGCTTGATCAACCTATGCAACTAGAACAATAAACCAAGTGAAGAGTTTGGTTAGACTTGTGAGAAGTGTAGTAACTGTAGTAAGAAGAAAAGAAAGAAGCAATTGGAATTGGACTCACCGGCTTCGGGGTGAGCCTTAACCCTTTTTTTGTGTTTTTTTGTGATATAAAATTATTCAAAAAACTAAATAAAAATGATGCTAAAATGATCCTGGATGAATGACGAAGACATAGAAACTTGAATGACTCAAATTGGAGCTAAAAGGGAGAAGATATCACCAATACGGCCGGACAGCGCACTGGACTGAACGTGCCCTGGGTTTGGGGGCACGGTGGGCGCGCCCTAGGTATGAGGGCGCGGTCTGCGCGCCCTAATTATGAGGGCGCGTTCTGCGCGACTTCTGTGCAGAGCTCGCCACGGGCAGTACCGATGTCCTAATTGAGTGCCGTTTGTTGCAGTAGATAGAAAACTCGGAGAGGAAGAGTTATTATGTTGATGACTTCTCCGAAATTCTACTGTATAAGTCAGTAAAAATTCTGAAAGTGGGCAGATATAGAAAACAGAACCTGGATGCGCGCCCTCAGTGTAGCAATCGCCACGAACAAACGGCAAGTCGGAATTGAGTTCCGTCAGCTGGAGATGAAAGAGGACGAAGAGAGGAACGATTTCTATGTGGAAGACTTTTGCATTAGAAGCCCCGGATTTTCTGCAGAAGTCTATGAAGATGGTTGATGAAGAACACCCGGATGGAGCCTTCTCCTTCACCTCGGGATCGATTTCTTGACTTCGGATCGCCTTTGGACGTCGGGACGGCTTTGGAGAAGAGCTTGGACGACCTTTGGACGAGCTAGGCACCGGGGGTTAACCTTGGGTCGTTGAGAATGGCCCTCAATTTATAGGGGAAGGGAGACGGTGCAAAATTTAGAAACTGGACAGACCGCGCCCCCTCGTTTCAAAGGAGACGAGGGCGCGCAGGGCGCGCCCTCAAACCAAGGGCGCTCAGGGCGCGCCCCCAGTTTGGGGGCGCGGTCTGTGCGCCCCCCTGTTTCAAAGGGGGTGGGGGCGCGTTCGGCGTCTCACTGCTAAAAATCGACGGAAACTTCCGGAAATTGCTAAAAATCGAATTGACATACGTAACGCGCCCCCGATCCGGGGGCGCGGTACAAATAAGTGAAAATCCTCCCGAAACCTTCCAAAAACCCGGTTTAGAAGGTGCTAATCGGGGTAATTTCCGATTTAAAGCAACTGACCGCGCCCTTGCGTTTCGAGGAACCGGGGGCGCGCGAACGCGCCCCCGGTTGAGCGCGCGAGGGCGCGCCCCGTGTTGAGGAGCGCGGGGCGCGCCCTCCCCTTTCAAGTGGATAGGGGGTGCGGTACACTCTCTCTCCTCGCGCGCGTGTTCGCGAGCCGTATCTTGCAAACCGGATGTCCGATTCGGCTCCCGTTTGTCGCGTTGGAAAGTGGGCCTTCAACCGCACCTCCTCAAGTCGGTAAACCAGCCGCATGACTCCCGAGATGTTCGTACGGGGCTTTCTACCGGTTTACCCTCTCGCGGAAAGCCGAAACCCGGGGCGAAGATCCGAAAAAGCACGGTTCCGGTCGAGAAATCTCGGGTCAACTCGGGATGACTTAAAATGATGACCGAACAAGTTCGGTATGACCGGAAAACCCGAAATCATTGAAAAATCTGAGATTAACCCGGTAAACATGAATCGAAAGCCGTAAAAGCCGCGAAACCCTAAAATTGACCGAACCGACCTTATAGCCCCGGTTGATAAAATATACGGCTAGAATCGACCCGGATGACCTGAAAAGATCCGGTGATGACCGAAAAGGCCTAACATGTGGTCCGGGATAGCCGTGTCAGCACAGATCGAAAAAGCCGTAACGAAAGCCGTCATTGACCGACGCCTACCGAAATGACTTCTCGGAAACCCTGAATGTTACGGAACACATGCGGGACTCCCGAGACCTTCAATTATGGACCATTCAAGGTCGGTCATCGAGCAGGCTTCGTGTTTTTACAGTTCACGTGCGGCTCTCGCTTGAAGGTTACGGCAATATTCCGGAAATCATTGTTCCATTCTCAACTTGCGAGGGGCTCCACCAATGTCCTTAGCTCATCTCCACGAGGTAATCCGGATCAGATAACGGGCAAATAAAAGATATCGCCTATGAAATAAGAGTCTAGGGCTCCGAATCAAGCCAATTTGGCGTGTCTACAAAAGGGCAGTGGCCCTAAGATTGAGGAATTGTAGGCCCATGGGCCTGATCTTTGATTGGGAGGAGGGTAAAGAAAGGGTCGTGGCCCTAGGATTGACGATTTTTAGGCTCATGGGCCTGATTGTTCTTTACAAGGAGAATGGGGCAAGGGTCACGGCCATAAAATTGATTTCGAGGATTTTGCTTGCCTAGCTAGAAGCGGTCCTAGTATCCCTTTGCTAAGGTCTACATCCTTTAAGAGGCTTGTCAATTCATTCCCCATTTCACTGACCAATTCTATCCTTTTATTTTTCAGTTCAGGGGTCAATTCTATCTTCCCAGTTTCAGGGATCAATTCCAATGATGGCAACATTTGATCTATACTTGGTGAATCCTTGCCTAGTCCTTGACCAACAACTAAATTTATGATCTCCTCATCTAAGCTTCTTACAGTAGGCTTCTCCTCAGGTTGTTCTAGGGAAGAGGGCATGCCTAGTTTAAAGGATTCTAGAATGATAGAAGAGTTTGGCTCGACCTCCCCTACTAGCTGAATTTGATTTTGAGAGATAGCAACGGTATGTTGAGAAGTTGATTCCTCTGCCAGGGCAGGAGCACAAATGGTTGGAGTGATTGATTCCTCTGCTAGGGAAGGAACTTGAAGGGTCAAAGTGTCTGAATCTTCTACTACAGCAAGAGCAAGAATAGTAGGAGTGATTGATTCCTTTGTTGGGGCAATAGTAATAGAAGAAATGATTGGTTGTTGTGCAACCAACTGAGGAGGATCCCTATGCGGTGGGATTGGTTGAGAAGCCGGGGTTATCCTATCTCAATGATCCTACAACTATGATAGGTGTATCTAAATAATGCAAGTAATGAAGATAATGTCATTATTCTGAATAAAATATTACAATAAATGTAAAAACATATCAAATATGATTGGCTTATATAGCATACATTTCTATCAATCTCCCACTTATACTAAAGCCAATCACCTACATGTCTGAATCCCATCAGTCCAAAGTGACCCCCAAACACACTTTGAGTAAGGGCCCTAGTCAGGGGATCTGCAATGTTTATGGTTTAAAATACTCTAAATTTAATTATATTTTTTTCAGTTGCAGCCACTTTGATCATGTTTTATCGTCACTTAAGTGTTTAAACTTCTGATGAAACAATGGCTCCATTACATAAGTGATGATTCAGCATTTTCACAAAATAATGCTACATTATTAGAGATATTAGGAATAACTCCCTAATCTAAGATGAACTTCTTAATCTAGACTGCTTCATAAGCAGTCAACAACAATTATATACCCTATAATTTGTATAATCTACAATGTTGATAGCAAGGAACTTTTGTAGCTTACGACGCCACTATCTAGGTAAACACATCCTCTAATGTTATCTGGCTATTAGTCATATGTAACTAAAACTTAAGTCTAACTCAAAGCTTCTAGTCATATCCTCCACACTAGAAATGCATCCTTGGTCTTCTCAAGTACTTAAGGATATACTTATCAGCTATCAAGTGACTCTCATTTGGATTTGCCTGATGACTACTCGTAACACTTAGAGCACTCATCACAACAGGCTATGAACATAGTATACATGATAGACCTTATGACTAAGGCATAAGTGCTATACTCATGCATTCATTCTCTCTTTGAAAGAGATAAACTCCATATCTCATAGGTAAGACACTTATATAGGAGTTTCCACATCAAACCCTTTGACTATGGTGTCTATGTACAACAATTGGATCCTGCCAAACATTCCTTTTATAACTATCTTTATAGACCTAAATCCTTAGAAAGCTTCTCCTAAAATAATTATGAAGGATTCATTTTTATAGCTAGGCTTCACAAACGATAATATACCTATATCATTCAAAATGAGTTGTATGTCATCTATATCAAATGTCTAGAACATAATAGCACTCCCACTGGCCTTCTTATACACACAAGACTCTTCTTCATTTCGAATGAAGTCATAACATTCAATCTTATCAAATATTATATTCTTATAATGAGAATATTATTGTGGTCTATGAATATACATTAAAAACTTGTACACTTTCTTTGGATATTTTGGCACTCATATCCTACAAGTTGTATCATATACAATAGAGGTTGTATCATATACACCTTCCCCTCAATTTCACCATTTAATAATATTATCTTAACATCCTAATTGACATATCTCATAGTCATAGTGTGCACCAATAAAATCTAAGTGGAATGAATCATGGTAATGGTTACAAGATATCATCATAGTCAACTCCTTGATCTAGATGATGCTATTTTTTTTAGCATCCTTGCCTTGAAAGTCTCACCTTCCAATTCACTCCTATCCATCCTTTAATTATCCATTTACACCTAATGGGTACTCTACCCTCAGGTAGATCTACCAAGTTTTGAACTTGACTAGAATAGATGGCGATTATTATGGATTTTATTGCTTCCTCCCATTTTGGAACTAATATCTCATATTGCCTTTTCATAGGTCTTTGGATCAACATCCTCATAGTATTGTGCCTAACTTCTTCCATCAAAGATTTGTCCTACATATCCATAAGGTTGAATGAGCACAAGTGAAGACCTATGATGTGTGTTATTTTCAGTTAGTACCTTGATAGAAGTATCCTTAGGTTATGGGTCTCGAACCTCTTCTAGAAATTCCTTGCCCCCATTGTTTTTCTTAAAAAGGAACTTTTTCTCTAAGAATATAGTAAGCTAAGCAGCACATACCCTTTATCTCTAAAAGTGGTACATCTAAATATCCTTAAGTTTTCTTAGGATATCCCACAAGTCTATACTTCCTATCTTATATTCTAATTATTCTAGGTTATGCATCTCCATCATGGTCGGGCATTTTGAAATCTTAACTAGCTTAAGATCAAGCTTTAACTCCTTTTCTGTATCATAAATGGAACAATTAGAACAAATTTAAAAGGTACCAATATAGAGTGGTTATATTGAGTGCTTAGCCTTAAATAGATAAGGAAGATTTTGCAAAGGTTATCATTACTTGAGTCATGTCATACATAAGACAATTACTTCTTTTCTTACTACTCAAGTAAGTTTAGGATTATAAATAGATGTCCATTAAAACAATATTTTCTTATCCTTCAAATGGCGTGCGAATCTAGTACTTAAACATTCCTTGATCTAATCAAAGATCTCTAATACTATTTCTATTTATTCTTTACTTTATTTTTAACCTTTGACAATTCCTTAAAGCCTCATATTTGTACTTCATAAGCACACATATCTATGCCTAGTGAAATCATTTATTAAAGAGATGAAGTAAGAATGTCCATCTTTAGCCTTAATAGACACGGACCAACACACATCCTAATGTACAAGTTCTAATAACTCCTTGGTACATCCTCCATTTCCAATAAATGGAGAGTTAGTCATTTTCAATGAGAAAACTCATACTTGGTTAATGATTTAAAATCATTTGCCTTTATGTTTCTATTCATATGGAACTCCATAAGTTTTTTCTCATCAATATGACCATGTTAATATTAAGCTAAAGAAATAGATTGATCTATATCAACCCACTTCCTCCTAAGAGGAGCATTCACACATACCATGAGAGCCTCTATAACTCATATAAATAAAGTATTTACTAAGCTCCCATTGGCAAACATTTTTTCATTCATAATCTTAGAAAAATTATCATTTACATAACTAAAAATAAATTATTATTTGTTAAAGTAGGAAATATCAATAATGTTCATATAGAAGGATAAAATCAGCAATCTTCAAGATTAGGACACCTCCTAAAGTCTATTAATGATTTGTGCCTCCCACTATCAATGATGCAATTCTTGCACCATTTGAATATGCAAGTTAAACTTTATATATCAACCCTTCATTACTTGTTATTATCTGTGACCTTTGCAGGTATAGGATGCATATTCAATATCTCATACTAAGAGATGCATATATAGTATCTTATAGAAGATATGAATATCTAATATCTCTTACAAGATACACACATTCAGTATCTAATACCATAAGACATATGTTTAATATCTTATATTATGATATACACAAATCATATATGTAAATGATGAGTAGATCAATGACTGAGATGTTAGAAACTTCTTTAGCTCCTCCTTTGCTATATATGCAATACACTTTGCATCATTTCCACCAATCATCATCACAAAAGTGTAGACACGCCAAATTTGCCTAATTCAGAGCATAAAACTCATGTTTTATAGGGTAACATGTGTGATTGACCTTATAATGATGCCGTGTCTTTTAAAGTTCATTTGGAGCTTCGCCGAACGAAATCGGATGTTTTCCGAAGTTTTCTGCAAAAAGCCGTAATTTCCGAGCGAAAGCCACACGTAAATCGTGTAAACATGGAAATTGGCTGAATGACCAATGCCTAATGATCATGCATTGAAGGTTATGATCATATTCACACTCCGGACAAGTTTTGTTTCATGCTGTGTCTTTCCGGTTGGCCGTCGGAGTCATTTCGACCAGTATCAGATCTTCTGTTCACTGTCCTAACTTACGGATAAAATTCTAAAGTATTGGAGGGTGTTATGGCTTATCCAATGCTATATAGATCTTTTTCGGCCTGTTATCTTTCCAACGCAATGAACGGCGTCGAATTCCGAGTTCGGGAGTGTTCGCAATGGCTTCCGGAAGAAGGACGCGCAAAATAGTCCCATGCGCCCAGGTCCCTGGTCACATGCGTCCAGGACCCAGGACACATGGCCATGCGCCCTACCCCTGAGGCACGTGGCCTTGTGCCCCCGATCGAGGGCACGAGGGAACCGGTTTTTCACCGGGACTCTACCTTTGAACGGATCGGACCGGATAAGACCAAAAATTTCGGAAGGATTGAATGTACCCTCACTGGGAGGCACATGCACCCCTCAGTGGGGCACATGCGCCCTGCACCAGGGCGCATGTGCCCTGGGGTAGGGCGCAAGGTCCCCTATTTTGTAGCCTAGATTGCGACGATCGTTCTCCGATATATAGACTCTGATTCCGGTCGTTCCAAGGCATGTGCATGACCCTCAGGCATCTCAAGAGGTCCAAGCTTCCTCCTGCATTCATTTTGTGATTTTTAGGGAGAGAATTTCGTGTTTTTAGAGAGAGAAAAGTTGGTTCAAGAGAGAGGAAGGCTGGTCTGCAGGTGATCTGCCAGGTCTCTCTTCTTCAGCCTCTACAGCAGCGTGTGGACGTTTTCTGCCAGAGCTCTCAACATCAAAGTTATTCCTCTCCAAGTATTCTTAAGTTTTCAATTAACGGCACTTGATTCCAAGATCGGGACTGGTCGTGACGAGCGCAGAGGCAAAGTCGTGCCTGGCAGATCCTGGACTGCTGCTCGGCTTTTTCGACAACCCAGATTTGGCCATATCTCTCTATATTCTATTTAGAATCTTTTTGTTTTTTTTCCTATCTCTTTGTTTCGTGGGTATCCATCCTCCTATTATTTTTTTACATTTTTTGCATTATTTTTATTCTGTTAATATGAAAATAGAAAAAGAGGGGTTAGAGATAACCCGAATCTGGTCAGTTTCTAGTCAATTGTGTTTGCACTCGTCGAACTTAAATCGAGTCGAGTTTGAACAAGATCTTTGAAAATTCGTCGAGTATTTAGTCGAGTTCAAACGGTTAAATAATCGATCGAGCGGAGTTCGAATAGATTTCTACTCAGCTCGACTTAGTTTGACTGCACTCCTACTTTTTATTATTATTTTAAACAAACGAAAATGAAATGTAATATTTGGAGCCACTTTTACAATATTTGATAGAGCTTATGATGTGTGGAGAGAGAGAGAGATGGAGGAAAGAAATACTGATTCCTTGTATGAGCCCCATAAAGTAGAACATATCAAATTTTTTATGATTCGGATCTGAGCTTGATTAAACAATTCTGGACCTGACAATATATTCAATTGTTCGAATTAGGAGCAATACTCAAATTGAAAAATAATTTTCGGATTCGATTACCCCCGTCGATTCCTTCCTCCCCTATTATGTTTTCAACCGATTAAGCCAATCATCATGAGATTTTTGAGGTTCCTCGGCTTGTCTTAGCCCTGCCACTCGCTAGCATCAAGTTACCAGCCTCTCCGGCATATCTAGAAGATGCCACCAATGAATCAACCCTAGAGGAGGTTTGTGATTGTGAGGGAAAACATCATGGGAAACCTCCATGGCATGGATGGAGGTCGCAGGCGGTGTGATGGTCGTGCTCAAGAACCCATCCATGTTGATGTTGTTGCTGTTGGACCCGGCGAGAAGTGCACTCAATGTGGAGTCGAAGGCTCGAAGCACGTTAGAGAAAATTTGGAACACATCAGCGGAAGAAGGCAAGAAAGCAGAGAACTCTGTTATGGGCAAATAAGTTTTACGGGATGTCACAAAAGTAACCCCATGTGAATGTATATATAAACGTCACTATTGGGACGCCAGGTGTCAATACTCAAATACAAGAATATTAATATTTATCTTACATTACGCCAGGTGGCACCTATACATACAAGAATACAAGAATACATTGATATGTACAATTTGCTTCCATAATACTCCCCCTCAAGATGGAGCAAAAATTTTTTGCACCATCTTTGATTTAATCCTGGAAAATTGATCAAAACCTGGCGACTTGGTGAAGATATCTGCCAATTGACTCGTAGTTGAAACATGACACAGTTCAATAACACCACTTTGCAATTTATCTCTAACAACATGGCAATCCAATTCTATATGCTTTGTAAGTTCATGAAACAATGGATTAGTGGATATATGGATATCTGATTTGTTATCGCAAAAGACCTTCACCTTGCCTGTAGAAATACCAAAATCATTTAAAAGATAAGTAAGCCATTGAACCTCACAAACACCTGCTACTAAAGACCGATATTCAGATTCTGCACTAAACCGAGAAGCAGTGCACTGCTTTTTGGTTTTCCATGAAATTGGTGAAGATCCTAAAAATGCTATGTAACCAGTAATTGACCTCCGTGTAAGTTGACAAGATGCCCAATCAGCATCAGTATATATTTGTAATTGTGCACTACTTGCAGATAAAAAAAATAAGCCAGATCCAGGTGACCCCTTCAGATATCTAAGCACACGAAGAGTAGCTTGCCAATGCACTTGTCTCGGAGCATGCATGAACTGGCTAAGCAAATTGACTGAGAATGTAATCTCTGGCCTAGACACTATCAAGTATATAAACTTTTCAATTAATTTCCGATAAGAAGTGGGATCAAGTAACTTGTTTGAATGTTCATCATACAAAGTATGTCTTTGCTCCAAAGAAGTATTTACTGGTTTAGCACCAATCAAACCTGTTTCGGTCAACATGTCCAACACATATTTCCGCTGATTCAAATAGATTCCTTCTTTGATTCTGGATATCTCAAGCCCCAAAAAATATTTTGGAACTCTGAGACACTTTATCTTAAAGTTAGCTGAATGAAACTCCTGGACATGAAGAATATTTTCATGGTTGTTGCCTCCTACTAAAATGTCATCAACATAAACCAATATAGTAGTAAAATCACTTCCTCTAGAAGAAATGAACAAAGAATGATCAGCTTGTGATTGATGAAAACCAGCATTACATATGAGCTGTTGCAGTTTTTGAAACCATGATCGAGAAGCTTGTTTTAGCCCATAAAGTGATTTCCGAAGTCTACAAACAAATTTCTTCCCCTTAGCATCAACACCCGGAGGCACCTTCATATAAACCTCTTCAATTAAATCCCCATTCAAAAATGCATTATTTACATCAAGTTGACTTAAATGCCAGCCACGAACAGCTGCCAATGATAACATAACTCTTTAAGTAGACAATTTAGCAACCGGCGCAAAAGTCTCACTATAATCAACTCCTTCCATTTGAGAAAAATCTTTAGCAACCAACCTAGCTTTATACTTAGAGATGGTGCCATCAAGATTATATTTCAATTTATAAACTCACTTATAGCCAATAGCTTTCTTTCCCGATGGGAGTTCAACAAAATCCCATGTCTTATTATTATTTAAGGACGCAAGCTCATCATTCATAGCTTGTATCGATTTAGACATCTTTGACGCCTTATCATATGAATCTGGTTTAATAACTAAGTCTAATGCCACATGACTGCTACTAAACCTGTTGTAATTAAGAAATTGTTGAATTAGATAACGAGTTTTGCAAGACTCAGCTTTGAAAGAAGTGTGATAATCCTGAAGATAGACAGGAGGTCTCCTAACTCTATGAGACACTTCCATTGGTGCTAAATGTTATATTCTGTCACTTGAAGAAACCTGTGGTGAACAATCCACTGGATTACAACTATTATGAGCACTAGACTGCACTGATTCATGATCAAAAGGATCACAGATTTGTTAATCAAAAGATGACAATGGTATAACATGACTCTCATCAATCTTATTATCTTGTATATTCTGAAAAGGAAATAGATGTTCAAAAAAAACATCTCTGCTAATGAAAACTTCACTAGTAGACACTAGGGGTGTCAATGGGCCGGGCCCGGTCCGGCCCGAGGTCGGCCCGTTTAGGGCCCGGTCCAAAATATATTGGCCCGGCCCAACCCGACCCGCACTACATTGTTGGCCCGGCCCGACCCGGCCCGCAAAAATTATTGACTTGGCCCGACCCGGCCCGGCCCGGCCCAACTATATATTTTATAAATAAATATTTATTAAATATGATAAATTTAATTATTTAAGATAACATTATACAATTAATAATAGTTTAATTAAAATATATTTTTAATAATTAAAATATATTTTTAATAAGTAAAAATGATGTTTTTGACATAAAAAATTGAAAGTTATTTGGCCCGTTTTAGCCCGCGTTGGCCCGCTTCGGCCCGTATGTCGGCCCGACTAAAGCCCGCGGGCCAAAATGTTTGGCCCGTCAAATGACCCGCAGCCGGCCCGGCCCGCGAACCCGTGGGCCGGCCCGGCCCATTGCCACCCCTAGTAGACACATCATATAGCCTATAAACTTTTTGTGTTGCTGGATAACCAAGAAAAACACATTGTTTACTTCTTGGATTAAACTTATAATGGTCTAAATGAATGGAAGATGCAAAACATAAGCATCCAAATGTTCAAAGTCTTTGATAATCTGGAGGTTTATTAAAAAACATCTCATACGGTATTTCCCTATCCAGAACAACCGAGGGCTGTCTATTTATCAAAAAAATAGCAGTAAGGACACAATCAGACCAAAATTCTTTTGGTAAATGAGCTTGAAACCTCAAGGTTCTAGCAACATACAAAATGTGCCTATGTTTCTTCTCTACTACACCGTTTTGTTGAGATGTAGTTACACAAGTATGTTCATGTAAGACTCCTTGTTCTTTGACAAACTTTTGAAACTCATTGAAAAAAAATTCAGAACCATTGTCGGTCCTAATTCTCTTGACAAAAACTTGAAGTTGCCGATGAACATATGAAAAAAATCAGTAATAATACTGTGATCTTGTGACTTATACTTCATCATGCAGACCCATGTAAATCTGGTGAAATCATCCACTATATTAAGAAAAAACCGTGCACCAGTCCTGGAAGTAACATGATAAGGCCCCGATATATCTATATGCATGAGCTCAGAAGAAGAACTTGTAGTAGTAGTAGTACTAGAAAAAAAAGGTAAACGACATTGTTTCCCAAGAGGGCAGACAGAACACCTAAAATTGGAACTAAGTTTGCATGGCAAAAAATTTTGCAATGAAACCAATCTCTTATTTGAAAGATGCCCCAATCGACTATGCCAAAGATTAGTATCAGACACATCTGTTTTTGAAAAATTGCAAACTTCATCAACCGCCGGATTGAAGTAGTATAAGCCACCATGCTTAGGGCCCTGCCCAATCATCTTCCTTGACTATAGATCCTGAATTATGAAATAATCCCGGAAGAAAGTTATTGAGCAATTCATGTCCTGGGTTAACTGTCGTACAGACATCAAATTATATTTTGATTCCGGGACATGTAAAACATTTGATAATATAATATCTTCTGTTAATTGTATAGAACCAGATCCAGCAACATGAAGACAAGTGTTATTTGGCAAGAAGAAAAAACATCACCATAACAGATGTTATGTGTGTAGATGCTCCTGAATCCAAAATTTAAGAAGAAATAAACATCACCATTACCTGCCAAATTAACCTGTTGTTCCACAGAATTAGCATTTTTAAGCAATTTGATCAGATGCTCATATTGCTTGGCAGATAAAGTATGCCCAGTCTGTGCAACCTGATTCTGTTGACCTGTTTCTTTGTTATCATAACTTCTTCTACTGAATTTGAAATTAGGAGGATAGCCAATGAGCTTGAAACATTTTTCCTTAGAATGACCCATAATCTGACAATGCGAGCAAATTTCCTTAGACCTTGATTTCCTATATCTATCAGCTGTTTTCGACAACATAACTTGATCATCTTGCTGAACTGAAACCATAGCACTAGCATCTTGTTTAAGAGGAACAAAAAATTTTTGCTGTGCCTCATCTTGAAGCAAAAGTGAATATGCTCTACCAACATTTGGCAAAGGATCCATAAGGAGTATTTGACTCCGAACTTGAGAAAACACATCATTTAGTCCCATTAAAAATTGAAACAACTGCTTTTGACTTTGAATTATAACAGGCATTTCTGGCTCATATTGAGCCAATTCATCCCAAAACCCTTTTAGAATATAAAAATATTTTGTCAAAGGATCATTTCCTTGACGTAAATTCGCAATTGACTATTTTAAGAAATATATCCTTGGACCATTTGATGGCGAAAACCTCCCTCGCAAATCTGCCCAAACTTGTGCAGCCGTTTCAACATACAATATCGAAGGAAGAAGATCTTGATGCACTGAATTTAGTAACCATGAAAGTACCATGCTATTCACTCTTTTCCATGATTCAAAAGAAGAATCTGATGTATCTGGTTTGCTAATCGTACCATCAACAAAGGCTAGTTTGTTTTTGGCCAAAAGCGCAATAACCATGGCTCGCTACCAAGTAAGGTAATTACCTCCAACGAGAAGAGAAGACACCAAGACCACTCCTGGATTGTCCGAAGAATGCAAAAAATAAGGTCCTTCTAGTACAAAATCCTGCACATGTGCATCACTAGACTGTGAAACTCCCGAAGAACCTCCTCTGCCATAGAGGTGTAACTGGATACGGGTGGACCCGTCAATTACCCTGAATCCGATTGCCAAAGCAGGCATGGACATTCGATTGGTGTTTCCCGTAAACGTTGGCATCAGGTTTCATTGCACCCGATTTCAAGCAAACCCGATTATCACGTCTCGGGTTCTACTCGATAACCCGATTGCATTATCGACAACCCGAGCTCGGTTGCTCCCTCACTCTATGCGGGAGGCTGCTGGGTGGCGGGCGGCGCCGGGCGCCGGGGGGCCGGTTCGGCGGGCGGGTGCGGCCGTGGGTGGCCATGCGTCGGGCGGTTGTGCGCGCGCGCGCGGCCGAGGGGGTGTCGACGGGGCTCGGCGGGGCTTGCGGGCTCGCGGAGGGAGGCGACGAGGCGGCGACTGAAGCGGGCGCGGTGGCTAGTGAATGGCGGCGTCACGCGAGGGCGACCAACGGAGGGGGAGGCGCTGCCGTGGGAGGCGGCTGGCGACGGCGGACGGCGCCAGAGCGGCGGGAGGCGAGCGGCCGCAGAAGGCGAGGCGACGGCGATGACACGGCGGCGGGTGAGGGTCAAATGCGACGGCGGCGGCCAGGTAGGGGCTGGCGACCGAGCGGGGCGGTCGCGCGGACGCGCGGGCAAGGCTGCGGGCGGCGCGACGACGGGGGCCGGGGACCAAGGCGACAACGAGGGTGGTGGACGGCTGAGGCAGCGGAAGGTGGCCGAGGGCGCGGTAGCTCCTCGTCGCTGGAGGAGTCGGGGAAGAGAACCGGCCTTCACCCAGAGGTTCCCGGCCAGAGACCAAGGCGGGCGTTTCTTATCGGAACGGTAGCGCTTGCGGAGCTTCTCCATCTTGTGGCGGCACTGGACAGGGGTCTTGGAATGGTTGATCCCCGCCGGGGTGTAGAGGTGGCGACAGCGACGGGTGACGGTGTCGGCGACCTCCTCCCAGTGAGACGCCCGGAGATTCCCGCGGCGGAGGGCATACCACTTCTGCCTGTACGACTGGATCAGGGCTTCCGTCTCCTCGTGGGACCAGCAGGGCGGTGGGAGGCGCCGGCTCGAGGAGTGACCGTGGGGGGCGGCGGATGAGGGAGGAGGTGCGGGCGAGGGAGAGGGACGGACAAGGGCGACCATACCCGATGGCGAGCCGCGTCGACCGAGGCGGGATGTGGGCTGGATGGCGACGGATCAGGGCTGGATGGTGACGGATCAGGGATGTTGCGGACATGCGGTTCCTGTAGCAAAAATATGTATCGGGTTGACGGTAGGTGAAACAGGTTTATCCGGATCCGAAATCACTTTTGGATTCAGGCATGGATCAAATCCGAAATGAAATGATCTATCAGGTTTGTTATTGGATTTGGATATTTTTTATAGGATTCAGGTTCGGATCTTGGAGAATCCGACCTGATTGCAACCCGTTGACAGGTCTACTCTGCCAGACGCCATTGAAACGTTGCAGCTTTGATACCAAGAGAAAATCCGGAACACAGCAGTGGAAGAAGGCAAGAAAGCAGAGAACTCTATTATGAGAAAATAAGCTCTGCAGGATGTCACAAAAGTGACCCCATGTGAATGTATATATAAACGTCACTATTGGGATGCCACATGTCAATACTTAAATACAAGAATATTAATATTTATCTTACATTACACCAGGTAGCACCTATACATACAAGAATACAAGAATACATTGATATGTACAATTTGCTTCCGTAATAACGTTGTCCAACAGGAACTCTGACCACGTCATGAACAACCGTATTGCCGTAATCGTTGCTCACCGTCTCTCGACGATTCAGAATGTCAATGTGATCTCAGTTCGGCAAGATGACAAGATCACCCACAACTTTACTAAGTCTTAATTTCAAATTATTTGAAGTTGGCCAACTTACTTTAGGTTTACCACATTTTCTTTTATTTATGTTATTTTAATACTTTCTACATTTTTTGATCGAAGCCTATTTAACTTTATATTTAATATATCTAAACTATTTTAATACTTTTTCTTTCAATTTATCTACAATTGTCTAAACTATTTTTATTCTATCTAATTTAGTATGACCACTCATTTATTTTAACATTTTCATTTTAGCAACACTTATTTTAGAAATATAATTTTATTTTATTATTTAATATTCACCACCATACAACATTGTAAATATTATATTTGTATGATATTTTTTTCAACTTTAGTAAAAATCTTACAATCACATAGGACCATTGTAGTCAATTTTCACTTCATTCAATATGCTTTAATTCTACGATTAGCATTTTCGTCACATTTTTCATCTTTCGAATAATTGATAGAAGATACATAAATTAGGTTCCTTGAGATAATATTATTCTAACTAAACTAACACCCTCACCTACTTCTCTTGATTTTCATTAAATTTACAATACATATATTCTGTTTTAGTTCTACTTATCTTGAAACTCTTAATCTCTAAAGTATTTTTTCATAAATCTAACTTTTTATTCACTCCTTGTGTCACATCTATCAATACAATATCATCTTGTATAGTCTTTGTTAACTTGTCCATAACTAATGCAAAAAGGTAAGGACTTATTGCAAATCCTTAATGTAAGCCAACTAAAATTAGAAAAATCTTTTGTTTCTCTTGCAATTATACATGCATTTGTGATTGCTTCATCATATATATATTTTATCATTTGTTTATACCAAATAGGCATCATCTTTTGTTCCAACACCCACCACAAAATAACTCTTGGAACTCTATCATAAGCCTTTTACAAATCAATAAACACCATATGTAAATCTTTCTTCATATATCGATATTTCTCCGTAAGCTTCTAATAAGAAAATAATTTCATTTGTAGATCGATCATGCATAAATCCAAATTGATTTGTTGAAATATTTATTCAACTCCGTAATCATTGCTTAATAACTCCTTCTCATAATTTCATAATGTGACTCATGAGTTTGACCCTATGTAATTTGCATAATCTTTGATATTTTTCCCTTAAAAATAGGTATAATGATGTTTTTTTCTATTCATTTTGCAATCTTTTTGATATTAAAATTTTGTTAAAAAGTTGAGTTAACCATTTCATTCCTCAATCTTCCAAGCATTTTCACACTTCACTCAGAATATTATCCAGACCATGGTTCGCCGGATGATTCTTGTGACAATGAAGTGAATTTAACTTTTATTTTGTACACTTTTAAATGTTACCAAATGATATTGTATTTTAATAAATGTAAAGCCTCAAAACATTAAATAAATTTAATTTAAAAAGTTTCAATTCGGCGTGTTTGTATTTTGAAAGTTTGTATGTAAAAGTTTCAGGTATTTTGAAAAAATCTGAAAGTTTATTTTTGATTTAAAATTTAACCTCGAAAAAGATTTTGAAATTTTCTAACTGTATAAAAAAATTTTTTATTTTTTTTAAAATTTATTTTTTGAATTTAGTTTTACAACTAGAAAAATATCAATATTCCATAGGAATATAACTAATTAGACTATATGTATAAATGTATAAATTCAAGGTGCAAAGATCTGATGTTAATTATATAGAGAATACTCGAACACCCTTGATTCGTCATCAAAGCAATTTTGAGATGATAACATACATTCACAAATAAAATGAACACATTAGGAGTAACGGCTTCATAAATTTGATAGAATATAAACATTGCGTTTAAAATTTAATTTGATTATTTTATTTTAAAAGTTAATTTACTAGGTTTGTAACTTAACATATTTAAAATTTTATTTTTGATTTAAAATTTGTTTAAGGGTTTGGATTTTAATTAATTTAGATTTAATCTTTTCTTATTTATTTATTTTTTAAATGTTTGATTGATTTCAAATTTGTTAGACTTATTTAATTCAAATGTTATTTAATTGGTTAAAGGGATTTAACTAAGAAGTTTGATTGTTATTTATTTTTTTGTTTTTATGTTGTGTGTATTTTTTTATTATTTAATTTATTAATTGATTGGTTTTTTGATTTAGAAGATTTATTTTTTAATATTTTACTTATCCATAAGAATTTAATTTAAGGTTGTAAAATCAATTTTTATTTGGTTAAATATATTTTGAGAAGTTTATTTACATTTATTTAACTATTATTTTTTCATTGAGTTTATTTTGTTTTTTTGTTCTTTAATTGATAATTTACATTATAAAATTTGTTTCATAAGTTTAAAATTATCTAAAAATTATTTTTAAATTATGGAAATTATTACCATTATTATTTTTTACTCATTTTGATCAATTTTAGTTTTCTTAAATTAATTTATTATATATATTTTTTGGTTATTATTTTGATATGTTTTAAATTATTCTTTTTATTCGCATTCTATTCAAATTTATGGAGCTATTTTATTTTTTTACCTCAACATACCATCAAAGAAATGTACAACATAAAGTTTTCATTGATTGAAAAATTGATACAAATTACAATATTGGGAGGCATGAAAGTCATAATCCCAATGAATTAATACATATCGATATAGTAGGATATAGCCTGCCGACCTTGGTAAGATTTGTGGGTGCTTTCCCATCGATATAATTTATTTTCCCATATCAATTTTATGATTCAGCATGCATGTATATATATGCACTTATCCATTACATAAATTGATAGATACTTATCCCTTAATGAGAAAAATGATATAGCATTGTGGTCATTTTGACCTTTGTATGCTAACCGATTATTTATTTATTTTGGTTCTTTTAGGTTATATCGAAGCGTAGAGTGTGTCCTACTGGACTGGCCCTCAATTAGCCTTAGTTGTTTGATTAATTTTCTAAAGATGTAGGGCATGCCCTATTGGACTGGCCCCCAATTAGTCTTGGATTGGATTATTATTTAAGTATAAACTTGAGACATAGAGTGTGCCCTATCGGATTTGCCCCCAATTAGTCTCAAGTCGGGTTGATTGTAAATTTTATTTTTATTTGCATTAATACCAACTTAGCCATTCCTAATGATCATGAATACATCCACTATCTTTAATCACAAAGCCGTTGTATGGTTTGGGTGTGACCAGGGATAACTCAGGCTTGACCGATTGGCATTAGAAGGGTCACGACAGGGTGGCTTCAGGGGGGAATTGACCGACTATTTGAAGGGGTTCTACCTGCTTGACTTGAAGGGCCACATTTAGCTAGGCTTGAGGGCTTGACCAGGGCTGGGTTTTGATGGGTCAACCAGTTGGCACTTGAGGGCCCATGATCGAAGCTAGAGAACTCAATGGTAAGACCAAGAGAGGCGAGGCTTGGTCGTGAACGGGACATGAGGGCAACCGGACAAGGAGAAGACAAGGTGACCACAAGTGGGAGAGAAAACAAGGGGGGGCATTGGCAATCGTGGAGGCTTCACATATAGAAGAGAGAGGTCATAGCGACGAGAAGAGATGACGACAGTGTGCGTAGCTAGCCAAGGGCTTGACGACGGCTATGGGGCTTGCGCACGCACAGCCAAGAAAGAACAATGACTGTGGTGATAAGAGGAAGGCTAAGAAGGTCGCATCGATCATGATGATAGAAAAAGGGGGAGACCGGCTATAGATAAAAGGGGAGACGGTAATGACGTTGTTTGTGGCAGCAATGGGTGGCAATGACCACGAAGTCGGGGGGGTGAAGACCATATAGAAAGGACCCGATGAAGGTGATGAATTGATAGATGATAAAGCAGGGTCGGTGGCAACGTTGTGAGGCTCGCTAGGTCATGGGTTTACTTGGTTGTCTTGGAGGCCATGATCGACACTTTGGGGACGTAGAGGAAGGCCTCACGATAGTGGGAAAGGAGAAGGTGGTAGTGGGTGGTGATAGTGATAGGAATGTATGCCCTACAAGCCAATCAAATGTGATATGATTTTACATTTCTTGTAATATCTTATTCAGTATAAATGACATAATCTTCATTACTTGCACTTGATATCTTATTCATTTGAATAATATTTTATTCACTTGATTAAATGTAAAGCAAATAGAATGAAAACAAGCTTGACCGTTGTACCTTTGGGAATGGGAAAGGGGGGAGATTGTTAGGTTCTAACTTCTCCTCTCTCAGCCGACCGAAAGAGGAGAGCTTAAGTGAGCTCTTTCACTTCCAATCGGGTTGAAGCTTCACCTCGATCTGGTTCACCTAAGAATGTCCTGCGGAGAAATATGAAAACAAGTGAAGATCATTAGCTCTGGCTTGAGTATAATATCATGCTTGGTATAGACTCTGAGTCATGCAAAAGGGGATGAACTAACCGGATCAGGACGGAATCCCAACCCCTATTTTTGGTAGGTTTTTAAATATATATAAGGTGAAAAATGATCTAATGCATGCCAAATAAGATGATGAAAAGTTATAAGATGAAAACGGAAGACAAAAACTCGATCAGACGGGCGATCGGGCTCCGAAAAGTGCAAAATTGGCTTCTGCCCCTGCTGGTGCCCTATATATAGGGTGCTAACTGTAGGTTCTCCCCTTATAGGGTGCGTTGACCAAGGTCAAAGTGCCTTGTATATGGGGCACTAAGTCTGGCTCGGGCAGATTTTCTTCTCCTCTTCGCGATGCTGCTCCGGAATGCTGGACGGCCTCCGGGGCGAAGTAAGGGCTCCTCCTTGTAGCCAATATGCAAATGAAGCTAATGGTGGGTGGTTTGGATGCTGGATGAAAGAAGAGAGACGGATAGAGGCTCTCAAAGTGGAGAAAAAAACATGCTTCTGGATGACAGAAACAACATGTTTTTGGATTTTTGGGGGGTGATCTTGGATCGGTTTGGAGGCTTATGGGAGGTATAGATGGCTTAGAAACGTGGTATTGGATGAACTCTAGGGTGGTACGGAGTTGGAACCTCCTTCCAGCCCCAAATGGGGGGTCTATTTATAGCCCAAAAGAGGGTACTTTGGCCATTTTCGAAAAGCAGTTCCACGCGGCAAAGCGCCCTATATATAGGGCGCCAGCATCATGAGGTATGTTAAATCGATAAGACGAGTCCCTGCGAGTGGTCAAATTGGCCGGTCAAGCCGATTTGATTTGGTGCCAGGCGCCCTATAAGCAGGGCGCCTGGTGCCCTGTGTATAGGGTGCTTTGACCCCGGTCAACGTCCTATCGATCTTCTTTGGAACGTAAAGAAAAGCCTGATTCTTCCAGAAATCATGGTTCTCTTCAAATATTCTTCATGAAAACAAGAATTTAAACTCTCCAACTAGGCCAAAATTGCGTGTCTACAGGTTGCCTCGCCTTGGCATCGGCTTTGTAGGGGAATGACACGAATGTAGCACAGGCGAATGTAGTGAAACATAGTGAGGTGTAGCGGAATGAAGTGGTAATAGACTGAAAAGGTGATGCCAAGGTGTAGATTTAGACACGCCTTCCTTGGCCTAGTTGAGTGGAATGAAACTTTATCGGACTTCGAGGTTGCCTTTTGTCTTATCGGAACCTTCCCTTTGGTTGATTGATTGTGCAGAAGAACTATACTAAAAACAACTAAAAATCCCACGTGGGGGAGAATTGTTACCGGCTAGGACCCGAACTGCATGGTGTGCTGGACTCGGTAGAAAGTAAATTGCGAAAAGTAAAGATGAAACAGGCAATCAACCAAGGTTGGGTTCTTCAAATTCATTGGGTTTACTCAGAAATACCGGTGTAGTTCGGAATGGAATATCTTCTTGTTTTGATGAAATCATCGTTGAAACACAGTTAAAATGAGATCTTCCGGGCAGACCAAAGCCCCCTCTAAGAGTTATAGAAGGACTGTAAAGGTAGGGTTGGCAGGAAAGATGAGTATGATGATGCATGGGATGATGTGTAACGATGCATGATGCATGCTGGGTTTAAAGAAATGCAAATAAGTATAAAAATAGTTGAAGATATAGGTCAAACGTAATGGGTCAGGACATCCGTGAAGACACCGTCGTCCCCGCATATTCAACTTTGGCCTATCCGCAAGCCTAGGGAATGACTGAGCCCTCACTGATTTTGTTGAAGGGGTTCTCAGGCTCTGCCCCCTCTAGACTTGAGGTCTTCAACATCCCAAATATTACTTATTTTGATAGATGCAATACTAAATGCAAGTCCTAATAGGGGTAGGGGTAGTCCACTTTTGTTTTTCAATTTTTGATTTTTTTTCTTTCTCTAGTGTCTGGGGATATGAAGCCGGCATGCCTTCTTCTGTTCCTGCACCCACTTGAGAGAAGATATTATAACTTTATTTTGGCTTAGTCCCTTGCGAGGAGAGGGCAAAGTTGCCTTGATCTTTTGTCAAAGGACATCGGCCTTATCAAGGTAAAGATAACATAAAAATATAAGTATGCACACAAGGAAATATGCAAGACTGAAATTAAACATGAATGCAAAGGCAGCTAGTCAATCTAGAAAGCAAATTTTTAGGTGTTTGAAATTTTTGATTTGTTTGGTTTTTGATGGTTTTATAATATTTTTTGTGTTTTAAAACTTTATGATTTTTTGGTGTTTTGGATTTTTACTTTTTTAAGAATTTTTATTTTATGAATTTGTTTGGTATTTTTGAAGTATTTGATTTTTTTGTTCGGTGTGGAAGGAATGACTATCTCATCCTTTGACTTGCCTGCCATAGGTGCCCTCATCGTTACCTAAGGGTTAAGAGTAGGCATCACGTGTAAGAAAGTGCCTAGTCCGAGATCTTCTGACCTTCTGTCTTCGATAGGCTATGGCTTTTCTTGGATCCAGTCGGTCAACCCTGCTCGCAAGGTTAAAGAAGGAAGATGAATGATGGTAAGTCCTTAATAGGATTCAGGGGTGTCGAATTTGTTTCTCTACTAGTGCCCGCGTTGCCTGTTTGGGATTTGACATCCTTGGGTCCTTCCTTCTAGCCCTTTTCTTTGATGGCCCACATTCAGACAGGTCTTTTTTTTTTCTTTTGCTTGATTTTGACCTGAGGGTTCATTGCCCATCTTTTGGAGCCTTTTTCTTTTTTGGGCTTTTGTTAGTACACATTTAGACAAGTCTATTCTTTTGCTGACTTGAGGGGTCATTTCCCATCTTTTGGCACCTTTTCTTCTTTTTAAGAAGTCAGACCTTCAAAGGCATTTTCCTACTAAGGCAATAGGCACTTTCGATACTCCTTATTCTAACCCCTTCTATCTATTCTGGACTAAAATAAGAAGAGAATGGGACAGGGTTGACCTTCTTTTGCCAAGTGTTGCCTGGCTTTCTCTCTGACTTCCAATCATCGGATTCCAAAACCTAGGTGTGTAGTGTGTGCAGTATGATGCCTATCCTTATTTTCCTAAGTGACAAGTTGGTGCATCAAACAAGCAAGTGTTAGATGTTATCATCATTCTTCACACCTTTGATTTTTATAGATTTTTTTGTTTTTTGTGATTTTTGTTTGGAAATATGTTTTGAGGTATACACCATTCCAGGGATGAGCTAGTTCTTCTCCTTCTGCATTAGTTAGCTTATATGAATTACCGGGATAAACAATCGAAATTACATACGGACCCTCCCAATTAGGTTGAAGTTTGGAGCGGGGACCGCCAGGCTTAATGAATATTCTTTTATGCACAACCTCACCGATTTCAAATTTTCTCTCTACCACCCTCTTCTGATGAAATCTTTTAAGTCTATTCTGATAAGATCTAGCATGTTCGGCAGTAGCCAGCCACTTTTCGTCCAAGAGTTTGAGTTGCGCGAGAAGGGAATCTCAGTGTTCATCCATTGGGATGTCTCGATCGATCTGGACTCGGAGGGAAGGAATGATTACTTCATATGGTACTACCGCCTCCATCCCAAATGCCAAGGCATAGGGGGTTTGCCCCGTTGGGGTTCGAATAGAAGTGCGGTAGGCCCATAGAGCATCAACTAACCTATCCGGCCAATCCGCGAACTTACTAGACTTACAAGTTTTCTTAATGATTTTTATCAAAGTTTTATTGGTGGCTTCTGCTTGACCGTTGCCTTGAGGATAATATGGAGATGAATGATGCAATTTTATGCAATACCTGT
The DNA here is from genome assembly GCA_036172225.1 of Cryptocoryne crispatula var. balansae. Lineage (NCBI taxonomy): Eukaryota > Viridiplantae > Streptophyta > Magnoliopsida > Alismatales > Araceae > Cryptocoryne > Cryptocoryne crispatula. The sequence continues at coordinate 13,774,766 of CM069930.1, forward strand.
TGCAAAGGTCACGCAGCTCCTGAGAGATGAATTGTGGTCCATTGTCGGTGATGATGTCGCCTGGGATCCCAAACTTGGCAATGATGTTGCGTTTGATGAAGGTGCAGACTGTTGATGCCTTGATTTCCACGTATGCTTCCGCTTCTGCCCACTTGGTGAAGTACTCTGTAGCCGTTAAGATGAAGGATTTGGTTTTGTTTATGGAGTTTGGATCGCCAAGGGATCCGATAACATGCAAAAGGCCACGGGGTATGAATCGGGTGAAGGGAAGATGCGGGGAGTGAATCTTATCGGCGTGAAGTTGACATTGATGATAGTGCCGGACAAAGATCGAGCAATCTTCTTCCAGAGTTGGCCAATAATACCCTTGCCTGATGATCTTCTTGGCGAGGGCCTGGGCATTTACATGGCCTCCGCATACTCCGGAATGTGCTTCCTTAAGCACCAATTCAACCTCTTCTTCATCCACGCACCTTAATAGAATGCCGGCCAGACTCCTTTTATAAAACACTCCACCTAAGATGGTGTATCTCTGGGACACTCTTCTTATGGCTTTCTTCTCTTCGGCAGTTGATCCCGGTGGGTATGTCTGATCCCGACAGTAATTCATAATCTCATGATACCTTGGTTTCTCACCCTCTTCTAGTTCCTCTAATTTGACCAAAGATACTTCCTCCTTTTGCTCAATGTACTCCTTTCTTTCAAACTCTTCTTTAACCTTCAAGAATCATGCATCTTCTACTGCCGGAATGGTACGTCGGCGGACATAGATCGTCCTAACTTGTCTGCCTAGTGGGACAGATAGTGAAGATGCCAGGGAAGCGAGAGCATCGGCAAGAATATTTTGAGCACGAGGAACATGAATGAATTCGAGTTTGGAGAATAGCTTGATGTAACAGGCGGTGAGTTCTTGGTATGGTCTGAGCCTGGGATGAGATGTGCGGTATTTGGCAAGCACTTTGCGGAGAATCAACTGACTATCACCGATCACCCTTAGTTTAGTGACACCATAGAAGTGAGCGGCCTCCAGTCCGGCCAACAAGGCTTCATACTCAGCTATATTGTTTGTTGCTGGAAAATGGAGCTGAAAAGCCTGTGGAATGGTGACACCTTCGGGTGATAGAAGAACAATCCCTATCCCTCTACCCTGGGAGTTTAATACCCCGTCGAAATATAAAGTCCACAGATTGGAAGATCGAATGGACATCAATTCTTCATCAGGAAATTCTGATTGGATAGGGTCAAAGATTGGGATAGGATGATGGGCAAGGTGTTCAGCAATTGCATATTCCTTGATTGCCTTCTATTGGATGTAGGTGATGTCAAATTGAGAGAGAAAGCTCTGCCAGCATGCTAACCGGTCAGACATGACAGATTTTTCAAGAAGAAATTGATGGGATTCATACGAGCAATGAGATTAACCTCGTGAGCCAGAAAGTAGTGTTTAACCTTCTGGACCACCCAAACCAGGGCGGCACAGGTTTTTTCCATGGTTGTATATTTCTGCTCACATGGATCAAAGATTTTGGACAAATAATATGTTGCTCACTCTTTCTTTTCATCATCTAATTGTGCCAATACTGCTCCAAGAGATCCTTCCAAAATCGAGATGTATAAGATTAAGGGTTTGCCGGGAACCAGAGATTTGAGCACAGGTGGGCTTGACAGATATTTCTTTAAACCATTGAATGCCTCTTGGCATCTTGAATCCCATCTAAATTCGGCCTTTGCCTTGGTTAACTCATAGAAAGGTTTACACCTTTGGGAGTGTTGTGAGATAAACCGACGAACAAATTGTAGCCTACCAATCAACCCTCTCAGTTCTTTTAAGTTCTTTGGTGGAGGCATATCAATGATGGCATTGGCCTTTTTGGGATCAATCTCAATGCCTCTTTTTCTGATGATGAACCCAAGTAGTTTTCCGGATGACACTCCAAACGCACATTTCTTGGGGTTCATTTTAAGCTTATATTCCCTGGCTTGTTGCAAAACCCTTTTTAACACCTCAGCATGCTCATCTCGGGTCCGAGATTTAACCACTAGATCATCCACATACACCTCTACAAATTTATGCATCATATCATGAAATATCGCCACCATGGCCTTTTGATAAGTTGTTCCGGCGTTCTTTAATCCGAAGAGCATGACGATGTAGCAATAGGTTCCCCAAGGTGTAGTGAACGAGGTCTTCTCTTGATCCTCTTCTGCTAACCGGATTTGATTATACCCTGAATATCCATCCATGAATGATAGGGTTTCATATCCGGATGTGTTATCAACAAGAACATCGATATGAGGAAGGGGAAAATCATCTTTCAGACATGCTCGGTTTAAGTCCCTGAAGTCAATGCAAATTCGAACCTTTCCATCCTTCTTCATGACCGGGACTATATTTGCCACCCATTGCGGATAGAGGACAACTCTAATGAATTTTGCTTGATGTAACTCATCGACCTCTTCCTTCATCTTCAATGCTATGTCTGGGTGGAACATCCTTAACTTTTGCTTGACCGGGGTAGCTTCAGGTTTTAAAGTCAATCGATGCTCTACCAATGACTTGTCCAACCCCGGCATATCTTCATATGTCCAAGCGAACGTGTCCTTGTATTCTTGTAGTACCCCTATTAGATTCTGTTCTTCTAAAGGGGCGAGGTTGGCACCGATGAGGATATTCTTAGGATCTTCCGGTGTTCCAAGATTAAGTTCCTTAGTTGGTTCATCCACCGTGGCTGATGGTTCTTCGAACCTTCTTAAAACGGATGCATAAGCATCAGCTAAATCCTCTTCTTCATCCTCAATGTCAGGATCCTTTTACGGTACAACCTCATAGACCCCTAAAGTTGGATCAATATTGTCCTTCTCCTCATATCGAATTTCACCCAACTGGATCGCATTTTCTAGATACTCCGGTAGCTTGGCACATTCTAAGCTTTTTTGAGCCAACCGATGCAGATATCTTTCTGTAACTCTCCTACCCCTGATTTTTGTTTTGTTTTTATTGGAAACTAAATCTAAAGAAGAAGAAGGTGAATAAGGAAAGGAAGAGGAGGTGGAGGGAGTGGAATTTAATGATGAAGGGCAAAAAAGATCGATCACAGACCGGGTGGCCTCCCGGTTTGGATCATCCTTCGGAGTGAGTTGGGAAGTTTCTTCGATTAAAACTTGGGTTGAGAATAGGACGTTTTTTTTTTATCTTTTTGAGGAGTACTAAACATGAACACAGAATGGGTTTGGCTGGTGGTGGTTTCCAGTGTGGACTGGGATATTGACAAGGAAGGGAACGAATCGAGCAAAGATGGGTAAAGAGAGCATCCATCTTTGCCACCTGGTGAATCTGATGGTGGACTTGTTGGGAACGAGTCTGTTAGATCCATGGGGATGACAAGGGGTGATTGCCCCTGATTCTGATTGCCAGAAGGCTTGCTATGGAATAATTCGTCACTTGACCCTTCTTCAGAGAATAACTATGTTATGTCGAGATACGGCTCATCCTTTAGGCTATCCACTTTCTTCCTCTTTGCCTGTTCTTGCGGTTCTTGTTCTTCAATCATCTGTATTGTCTCCCTTTTGTCGAAGAACTTGTGTAGACACCCATTGGAGTATTTTTGACTGATCTTTTGGCCATTATCGCATGTCCCATCGTATCCTATCCCATTTCTTGATGTTGTCTTTACTAGCTGGATGGGCTCTATGATGCCCTGCAATTCTCTTACCAGTCCTCGGCCTTTTTGATACCCCAGATTTTCCATCATACGCCACCCGAGGGTCTTGGTATCATCCTTCTTCCTTTTCCAAACTTGCCTGGGCTGCCTTCCATCCTTCGGCTGATCAAGAATTGTGAAGACTGGTTGATTCAGCAAGCCAGGAGAGAAAGTAACCAGGCAATCCACATGCATACTTACCACCTTAACGACTTGGCCCTTGAAGGGAAATTTGATGCACTAGTGATTGGTTGAAGCTATGGCCTCTAATGCCTCAAGGTAAGGCCTTCCCAAGATAGCTTTGTAAGTTGGGTCCATGTCCAGGATGTGGAAGTCGATAGTAACAACTCGGGGTCCGAGTTTGACTTCGAGTGTAACCATGCCAAGGGCGGGCCTCTTGGAATTGTCATATGCTGTTACGGTGATTTGTGATGGCCGAATATCCTCTTCTGGGATTCCACACAATTGTAGTGTTTCTGGTGGCAAGACATTGATGGATGCACCGGTATCAACTAGACATGACTTGACATCTGTTTCGTTAATGCTGACAGTGATACAAAGTGCATATTTCCTTGCTTCTAGTTCGGCCAACTCTTCTTTGGTGAAAGTGAGGGCGGGGTGTTCACTTCTCGGGGTCAAGACTAGTGCAATCTTCTCAGGGGGGAGGGTTTCATTGACCATTACTCGTTGTAGATATTGTTTAAGAACTTCCTGATGAACTTTGGACCTTTTGATCAGCTCTAGAACGAAAATCCGTGCAGGGGTTTTGTCGAGGTGTTTCAGCAAGTCGTAAGATGTCCCTGGTACTGGTTCTTCCGGGTGTTCTTCTTCTTCTTCTTGTGATCGCCCTGGTTGACTGGTCTGGGGAAAAATTCTTTGAAACATGCGCCCACTTCTAAGCACCGTGGCGAGCTGAGGCGCTATGGTTGGTGTAGTAGAGGTGGATGTAGGGTTAGGTCGGATGATGGGACGCCTATGTAGGGGCGTAGTGATGATAGTTTGGGTTGTAGGGATGTTGGTGGGTCATGGTGGCATGGTTGTACGAGGTGGTACGATGATGCATCCTAATGGCGACGGTGTTTGTGGTGACTCAACCGGGCGGATCAGGGTCCGGCCCGGTTGGAGTTGTATGGCTGGTGGAGTTATGGTAGGTCGTGACAAGGTGTGAATGATTGGTGGTTGGCTTCTTCTGGTGGGTATAGCTCGTGGTATGGAGTGAACGGTTCGGTTAACGTGGTTTGGAGGGTTAATGTTCATGAAGGAAGCAGGTCCCTCGATTTGCCAATTTTGGCCTCTATCACGGGGTTCATCGGTAGAGGTTAGAATGGGATTAACCCTTTGTTTTTTGGGTACTATTGCAGGCGCATGTGCGGGTAGTGGATTCTGAATGATCCCCAGACCGGATTCCTGTTGTTGTTGTTGTTGGACTGGTGCCTGCTGCTGCTGCTGAGGCTGGTTCTTGATTGCCTTGATGTATTCGCCCATCTGACCCCAGTCAATGCTTCCCTGCTCGTGGAGGTCATGGATATAATCTTTGAACTGAAAGCAATTCTCCACTGTGTGCCACGAGTATCTGTGGTATAAACAATATCTATCTGTATTGGCATTTTGTGGCCACTCCAGCTTTTCTCTTGGAAATGAAATCTGCCCTGCCACCATAAAAGCATTGAAAATATCTATGAGAAAGTACGGTAATGGTGGGTAATGGGTTCGTCTAGGCCCTGTCCTTCGTGGCGCATAGGCGGCGGGGGGAGGTGACTGGTTATAGGTGGTTGGTTGGCGGGGTGGTTGAGGTATAAAGGTTTGCATGGCCAACTGTTGGGGTTGCTGGGGGACTGGTGTCTGCGTTGGTTGTTGGGGATACTGGTTTGGTGTTTGGTGATGGAAAGGTTGGGGTTGAATCTAAGGGCAAGGTGCCGGTTGGGTTTAGCGGGGGTTTCTGTATTGGGGATTTCTGTACTGCTATTGGTAGTTGTTCGGTGGGTTTGCTATGATGTTGACATGTTCGTTGGTTACCATGCCTTCGGTTACGGGCCCAGTGGTGGTGGTGGTTGTCTTTTTAGTGACTCGGGGCCTAGGGTCAAAGAGGTTCATGATGGGAGAGTCTCGGAGTTGGGGTTTGGATGTACCGTGCTCTGTCATAGAGTTCGATCATGGTGACAGGGTGATGCAATGCCGATACGTTCTTCAGAGCTGGAGTGGCGTTAATGATGATCATTTTGACTTGTTCTGATTCTGACAGTGCATTTGTCAGCCTTTCTGCCATTGCCCTCCATCTATCAGCATATCTTATGAAATCCTCATCATTTCTCATTTTCTTGGCCATAAGATCCATGATTGAATATGTAGGGCCGACTCGATCTTGGTATCTTTGCAAGAATTTTGTTTTGACAGTATCAAAGTTGCTAGCTTCCAAAGGGTCAAGTGAATAAAACCATTCCAATGCGGAGCCCTCTAGTGATCTTCTAAACAAGTATGCAAGGGCTTTCAGATCATTTTGCCACATGACAGACTCATAAAGGAAATCCTTGATGTGAATGAAAGGATTTCCATTTCCGTTATACCGGCGGTAAATGGGCATTTCAAAAGGAGGAAGATGGAACACGGGGAGAGAGGGAAGGCATATCTCGGGGAGAGCTCTCGTGTCGATCAACCGCTTGAGCTCCTGATATTGTTCATCCATTATGTTGATTTTGTTAAGCATGGTTTGATCAACAGATGATTCTTGGACGAGAGGAGGGGGGAGGACAGATGCTTGATTTGCCAGCATGGCCATTGGATAAGCTGAGGCAGCTGGGCAAGGAGGGTGTATTGGGTGGTGCATTTGTGGGCGGGTTTGATTAAAGTGTGCAGAAGAGTAGACCGGTGGCCTAAGTGGTGTGGTGTTATTTGGGTCCGGGTGGTTCAAGATGGCCACCGGATGAGGTGAGTTTGGAATCAAGGGTCCATTATGAGAATGGACCGGTACTGGTGCACCGGGCTGGTCAGTTGCTAATTTGGGGGTAGAAGTGTGGTGGCCACCCTCGGCATGGGTGTGATTGATAGGTGATTTTCCCTTCAAGATAGTCTCAATGGCTTGTAGTTGAGTTGGGTCGGCATGAGCAAATGCCTCCCACAGAGAGTCTGGGTGGAGTCGGGGTGAGCTGGTTTCAGGGAGAATTTCGGGTTCGTTAAGGGCACGTACGGTGTCCGGGTGGAGGTAGGATTGATCATACTCCAGCTGCAGCAGCTCGTATCCTTGGTCCGTCATTCCGACGACTCACCCTGATCTCAAGTTCATAAACACAAAAAAAGATGACGAATAAAAACACAAGAATCCTTTTTTTTAATTTTAGTCTTTTCCCTCTTTTTGGTTTTTGATTTTTGTTTGGACAAACAAGTTATCAAGCAAATTAACCTCAAGCAAAGATTTATTTTGGTTTTTTTAGTTAAGCATTTTCAAAATTTGTTTTTATTTTCAATTTTGATTTGCAAACAAGTAATGGCATAGACTTAAAATGATTATTGCAAATTTTTTCTGTGTTTCAACCTTAAATTAGTGGCTTGTTAAGAGAAATAATGTTCATTCAAATAAATGGGTAGGACCCTATGCTCTCACAACGCCGAGCAATCTAAGGTAGTCACTCTTTTCACAACGATAGGTGATAGGTACTCCGGGTTTTGGGATAAAATGGTACAACCAACCTGATCAGTGAAGAGGGAATCCTTTACGTCTGTGGACTTATGGAGGTCTTGATGGAAGCTACCCTGTCCTTCCGAGAGGGAATCCCCGGAGGAGGAGGAGTTGGCAACCACCAAGAGGGGTGTTTGGGTGTGTAGGGCTTTGGGAGGAGAGAGCCTCCCTTCTCGGATGTCCTAAAGGAGTCAAAGAAACCCCAATGCAAACTAAATGCAAGTGGAATATCAAGGAGTGAGAAGCAAACAAGAAGAAAGTAATATGTTGGCTTGATGCCGAAGTGATATGTTGGCTTAATGCCAAAAGGGAATGATAGAGAATGGCTTAATGCCGTTGAACCTGAAGACTTTTTGAATGTGAGAGGATCACATTCGGTCTTGTAAAATCAGAAGTGAAGCGGCTTGTAGCTATTTGTACTCATGAGACATGTAATCATGAAATAATTATGCTCGGCCCATGGAGTATGAATTTAGGATAAAATTTTTGTTTGAAGGATCAGGGCTCGCCTCTGGACCCTAAAATTCAAATATTTCCAATGAGACTTAGAAAATGTAAATGGTTTTTTGTCCAGTCTGAACGACATAGAATTTGAAAAAACATATAAACCGGCAAGGTCATAATGATGTGGGGTATGTGAAATGGCCATGGTGACACAAAATTTGGCTTTGGTAACCACATATACCAGGAGGGTCATGATGGTACACATATGTGAATATGAAGGCTTTTTAGATCGAAAGGTTTTTTTTACCTCAACTGGATTCTTTATTCATCAACATCATCTCTTTTTTTTTCTACATTGGATTGCATCATTCTTCATTCTCTGGCCAGTTTCTATGGAACTCATGCTTTGGAGCATAGTATTTCTTCATATGCTTGCCATTGAGTGGACGAAATAGGAAGTTCCCTTTGCTATCCACCACTATTTATGCATCGCCCTCAAACATTCTATCAATAATGTAAGGGTCGAGCCAATTTGGGAGAAACTTGTTCTTTGGTCAACCTACCATGGCATGTTTTTGCTTGACCATGACTAAATCTACTATTTGAAATGTCCTCTCTTTCACTACCTTATCATAAGATTAGGACATTCTAGCTTGGTAGACTTTGAGGTGTTCATAGGCCTTCAACCTTTCACCCTCCAGTTTATCTAGTTCCATGAACCGCCTTTGCATTTCGTTAGGTTCTACTCAACTCAACTCAACTAAGGCCTTTATCCCAAATTACTTGGGGTCTGCCATATGGATTCTCTTTCTCCACTCATGTCAATTTTGTGTTATTTATTCAGAGATATTTAAACCATCTAAATCATATTGAATTACCCTCCTCCAAGTTAACTTAGGTCTACCACGCCCCTTTTTTGTTTCTATCATTTCAATATTTTCTATCTTTCTAACTGGAGCCTCTTTAGGTCTACATTTAATATGTCCAAACCATCTCAATCTCTCTTCTTTCAATTTGTCTACAATTGTCATTACTCCTACATTTTCACATTTTCTCTAATATATTCATTCCTTATTTTATCTAATATAGGGTGATCACTCATCCATCTTAACATTCTCATTTCGGCAACACTTATTTTAGAAGTATGTTTTTTTTATTGTCCAACATTCACTACCATGCAACATTGCGGGTCTTATACTTGTATGATAAAATTTTCCTTTCAACTTTAATGAAATTTTACTATCACATAGAACCCCTGAAGCCAATCTCCACTTCATTCAACCTACTTTAATCCTATGATTAACATCTTCATCACATTCTCCATCTTTTTGAATAATTGATCCAAGATACTTGAACTGAGTTTTTCGAGACAATATTATCCCATCTAAACAGACGCCCTCACCTACTTCTCTTTGGTTTTCATTAAATTTACAATGCATATATTCTGTTTTAGTTCTACTTATCTTGAAACCTTTAGTCTCCAAAATATTTCTCTACATTTCTAACTTTCTATTCACTCCTTTTTGTGTTTCATCTATCAATATGATATCGTCTGCAAATATCATACACCAAGGTATATCATCTTGTATAGTCTTCATTAATTCATCTATAACTAATGCAAAAAGATAAGGATTTATTGCAGACCCTTGATGTAAGCCAATTGAAATAGGAAAATATCTTATTGCATTTTGTCAGGTTCATCAAACAAAAAACATGGTGGATTTCTATTCAATATGAAGGTAACTCAACCTCCATAGGTATGACTGTTTCACTCCCATACACTAGAGAAAATAGAGGACAACCAGTAGGGGTCTTGTATACGGTGCAATACTCCCAAAGAGCATTATGCATCTTCTCATCCCACCTCCACTTCTTATCTCCAACCACTTTGATTAGGAGTTTGCAAAGGGTTTTATTGAAAGCTTTTGCCAATCGATTCGCTTGTGGGTTATAAATAGTAGATGTCCTCCACTCGATATGAAATTTAGCAGCCATCTTGTAGACTACCTAATTTCTAAATGGAGTACCATTATCTGATAATATGCGACTTGACACTCCATATCTGTATATGATATGTTGCTGGACAAATTGAGCAACCACTTTGCTAGTGACTTCCCTTGTTGGTATAACCTCTGCTCATCTGGAGAAATAATCAGTAGCTACAAGTATGAACATGCACCCTCTGGAAGATGGTTTGAAAAGACCCACAATATCTATTCCCCATTCGACAAAAGGCCATGTTAGAGTAGTAGGATGTAATTGTGTTTGAGGATGTCTGGGGAAAGGTTCAAAAGCTTAGCATTCATGACACATCTTTGCAAACTTTTCATAATCGGCAAACACAGTAAGTCAATAGTACCCCTTGAGTTTAATTGCTATCTTCATTTTGGGCTTGGATTGTTGTGTTTTGCATAACCCACTATGAACTTCTTTCATCACTTGAGCTGCTTCCCTTTTAGACAAACATCTAGCTAAAATAACACTTTCTTTTTCTAGGACCAAATGTATAATTCCCACCAATTAGCCGATAGGAGGTTGCTCTTCGTGTCATTTGAACATGTTCCACTTGTTGCTCAAGCAAAATCCCATTTTTAACATTGATAATTGGTTGTCGCCAATCAACTTCTTCTGAGCGCTCATCTACACCCTCTTCTATAACATTAACTTCCCACAGTGTGGAACCACCATCAGTTATGATGGAAGTTGGGAACAACATCTTATGTTTGACAACAATTTCTAGTCTTCCTGTATGCGGTAATTTGATTACCGAGGCTAGTTTTGCTAAGGCATCAGCCTATGAATTCTGTCTTCTCTTGACATGTTGTATGTTGAAAATATAAAACCTTTCAACCAACCGAGTGGCCACTGCATAATATGCCATCAATTTCTCCTTTCGGACTTTAAAGACCCTGAGCATTTGTTGCATGATGAGCATTGAATCTTCAAATGCCTGAAGGCATTGAATTCTCATGTCTAAGGCAATTTCTAGGCTGATGATAAGGGCTTCATATTTTGCTTCTTTTTATGTGAGGGTCTTAGGCAGAGCACATGAATTGTGAAGTACAACTCCATTTGGAGTCAAGAACACTATGCCTGCACCAGCCTAGGCCTCAATTTCCCATTAGGTCTTCTTTCTATACTAGCAGCACCATCAAAGTAGAGCAGCTTATATTTAACCTCAACTTGTTGGGCTTCTTGCTCTTATTCCCTCAAGGTCTTCTCATCAGGTAACTGGATATTGAGTGAAGAATTTTCAGGAATAGGATGGGCAATGAGAAAGTCTACCATTCTTTGCCCTTTAATTGCCTTTTGGGGTACGTACTTAATGTCGAACTCCATCAACATCAAAGCCCACTTTCCCAGACATTCCGTGGGGACAAGTTGCTTCAACAAATATTTTAGAGGATTAAATTTTGATATCAAATTGATCTCATGAGATAAGATATAATGCCTCAATATCTTTATAGCAAACACCAAGGCCAAACACATTTTCTCCATAGAGGAATAATTATACTTAAGGCCCACTAATCTCCTACTGAGATAATACAGTGGTCGCTTCTTGCCTTCATCATTTAATTGTGCTAGCATGGCACCCACAGATGCATCCAACGTGGTGATATATAAAATTAGAGGCCTACCCTTGATGGGCACCCCTAGTACTGGTGGATTCAAGAGATATTGTTTAAGTCTATCCAGGGCAGCCTGACAACTATTATCCTGAATAAATGATGCTCCCTTTTTGGCTAATCTAGAGAATGGTTGGCATCATCTAGATAAGTTGGCAATAAAATGCCGAATATATGCAATTTTGCCTTAAAGGGATCTCAACTCCCGAATGTTGTGAGGAGGTGGGAGTTCCCTAATTGCTTTGATTTTATTAGGGTTGATCTCAATTCCTTGATATATGACTATAAAACCCAAGAATTTTCCACTAGATCACCAAAGATACATTTTATGGGATTCATCTTCAATTTATATTGTCAGAGTTGCTCGATGACCTTTCTTAGATCATCTAGATAGTCCTCCCACCTCTTTGTCTTGACAACTAGGTCATCAATATAACATTCGATCAGATCATGTAGCATTTCATCAAAGATCTTGGTCATTGCTCTTTGGTATGTTTCTCCAACATTCTTCAACCCGAACAACATCTGTTTTTAACTAAATATGCCTTTAGGAGTTCGGAATGCTGTGAAATTATTATTTTCAGGTGCCATCAAGATTTGATTGTACCTAGATGAACCATCCATGAATGACAAGGCTCCATGTCCCATGTTTATATCTACCATATTCTCAGAAATAGGCAAAGGGAAATCATTCTTGGGACATGCTTTATTCAGGTCCCTATAATCAATACATAGCCAGATCTGACCGCTTTTCTTTTTTACTAGGACAATATTAGCACGCCATACATGGTTCAATGAAGTCTACTTCTGTAAGCTTGTCTACTTATGCATAAACTTTCAACTCTAGCTCTGCTCGCATCTGCCTTTGTGCTTACTTGATTGGCTTCACTGAAGGAAGAATAGCTAACTTGTGAACTACCACCTTCGGGGCTAACCTGGGAATTGTATCATAGGATCAAGTAAAATAGTCATTGAATTCCTACAACAATGCCTTATATTGCACTCTTTCTTTTTCATCAAGGAGAGTATTGATAAAGAAGGACTTTGTATCATCTGACGACCCCAAATTGACTTCTAAAAGATCATCAACTATAGCCTATTCACCATCTTCTATTTCTTCGGGTGCCAGCTGTAGATCGTCAAATTCATCAGAATCCTCTTCCTTACCTTCTACATCATGGACCTTCATTTGTATAAGATTGTCATCAGTTTGTGGATTTGACATATCCAGACCTTGCACTGGGTCATCTTGGGGTTGATGAGCATTCTCTTGTTGAATAAGCTCTTGCTCCACTTCATCTCTAGATGATTGATCATAAATTGGGCCACGTCATAAACAATTGCATCTTTTTCATGCATATTGGCCATATTTGCTGCATAGTGCACAATGGGCTTATAGTTAGGGCTATATCCCAACCCATAATATTTATTTTGCTTCTTTGGCTCATTTGAAGGTGCCACATTTGCATGAACATTCTGTCTCTTTCATGAGATTGGCTCTAAGAGATTTCATATTTTTGACACAATTGCAATGTCTACGGTGTCATACTCGCTATTGGCTCCACTGGAACTATGTATGAGTCAAAGTGCATTGACTTGTCAAAGTCATCTTTTGAAATTTTCATTGGAATCTAGCCATCCTGATGATACACTAGCAGTCGACCAAGGAGTAGGACCTTGAAGGTTTCTAACTTCTCAACAATCTGGAGCTCACGCTCCTTTGCTAAACATATCAATTCTAGGGGCATCAATATGCTGGCATTGAACACTTTAGTGGCGGAATCGGCATCGAAAGTGTTTGGATGCCACTCTTTCCTATCAACCTTGCTATAAGATTTATGTGCATTTATCATCATCCTATGTAGCTTTGCTTTGACTTCATTAATGGATATCTCCTCATCTGGATGATTGTTGACCAATTTCTTCTTTCTTTGATTGGAACCAACCTTGGAGGTTTTTGCTTCAAAGTACAAATGGGCATTAAAGAGATGACATTATGTAGCCTCAAAAGGGGCCTAATCAGCATCAATCTTGCATTGCACTCCTTCCTTATTGTACTTGATGCATTGGTGCAGTGTAGAAGGCATGACCCAATTTGCATGCAACCATGGATGTCCCAACAATGCTTTATAAGTGGTGTCCGAGTCAATGACATAAAATGTAGCTTTAGTCACAAAGTCACTTAGGACAACATCCACTTCAACTTTCCCTAGTGCTTCTTCAAAATTTTGGTTAAACTTGGATATGGTGACCCCCGAGACCTTCTGAAGATTTGGCATTAAGTATAAAGGCATAAAGGTTTTAAAAGAAAGTATATTCACAACCGATCTCGAGTCAACAAAAATTTGAGTTGTCTCATGCCCATTGATTGACCGCTTCATATACAAAGGCCGATTATGAAATACGGCAAGGAACATCATGTCATCCTCATTAAATGAAACCGACACCGCATATGCTTCATATTGTCTTAACTCGACCAACTGTGCTTCATAAATTTTTGGCTCTTGTAGCAATGCTATAAGAGCTTCACGAAGTTCTTTACTCAAGGAAATCACTTCCCATTGGTTGAGACGCATAGGAAACCTCCTCAATCACATAAGTACTTTCTTGTCCACCCTTTTTCATCTCATTCAATGGAGGGAGAGTTTCTGGTGAAGGAGGAGCCAATTGTTGCATAATTTTCTCCACAAAGTTAGGATGTATTGAACTTTCCACTACATTTGGCTGAAGTGACAACTGTGATGTGCTTGGCTGAGCATTTTCATTCACTACAAACTTCTCTTGAATTTGTTTTGGCTCTGAACACACTTTAGAAGGTGCAACTTCTGCATTGTTATCCTTCTCATCATTCGAAGAGGATTGAAACCAGATGACACACCTAAGGGGCTGTTTCACTAATGGTAGGAACATTGTTCCTAGTTTCTCATCTCTGAAGTGAATGATTTTGTTATTATCATAACCTTGTCCTCAGCTTCAATGTCTTCCATGGGAATTCTTGTCAGAATGCCTTTGCTATGTGACCAAAGGTTGGGTGTTTGCCCTTGACTTCTAGTTTCATTATACAAGTCAGACAGTGGTAAAATTCTTGCCATGTTACAAGACAAATTTTTAAATGGGACATGATGTCACATACATCTGGCTCATCCTCATCATTGTCCCAGAAGTTTGATACTTCAACTGTTGAAGGCTCATCACCCACTACAACTCTCTTTCTAAATTCCCAAAGCCACTCTTTGAATTTAACATACTTCTCCAATTCGCCCCCCAGAGACATATTCATCAAGGGGAACTAGACTTGAAGGTTGTTTTGGTTCACATTCTTTGAGTTAGTCGTTCAGTACTTGTAGCTTCTATAAAGGAGTGAGATTTTGTGATTGGGCTTCGATTTCTTGCAACTTCTCTTCTTGGTATCTTGCCCTTCTTTTGTTTGCCTTTCTTTTATTCTTGATCCTCTTTCTCTAGTAAGCCAAGTTAATTGGTCCTTTATATGAAGTCGACTGTGAGGCTTCCTCAACTTGAACAACCTTTGAGGCCTATGAATCTACCTTCCTGCAAGCTATCTTTGCTTTGGCTTGGGCTTTTTCTTCTCGGGTAGGGACCCTACCATGACTAATCTAGTTCCTCAGGCACAACTTATTTGGCTTGTTATTACTGAAACTTGGCAACCATCTCCATATTCTTATTAACAATCTTCTGTGGGAGTTTTTGATATGTAGATTAAGTTTTGGGACATGCCTGCCTTTGCGTGCTACCCCTTGGCTAATGCCTCTATTGAATGCTACCTTCTGAGGTGACATGTATGACATTAGCTGAGAAACTCAGCCCATTAATACCATGTGGTCTCGGTGGCTGAATCAAATGGTTATCCACATCAATAACCCCATCCCTTATGAGGAAATCAATTTGTCCCCTGGCAGCTCTACAATTTTCTAATGTATGCTTCATGGTAAGATGGTACATACACCCTACCTGGGAGAATGCAAGATGTGATTCTTTAAATTGAGGGTGTAGGGCTATCAAACTTGCTTTGATGCAGCCTATGTATAATGGATAAGTCATGTGTTGAGGGAATGAGTATTGGACATAATGAGGACCCCGCTGGAATCTTTCTACTTCCCAATCCCCAATTCTCAAATTAAAAATTCCAAGGGACTGTGCATCAATCACTGCTTGATCCTCTTTCTGGCATTGGTTGCCGAACTTTTGGCTAGTCCACTGTGTCTTCACAAACTTGTGGATGTGACCCCACACTTGATGGTTCTTGAGGTTGACTATGTGCCAGACATACATCTTCCAATGTTAGTGTGCCCATCAAGAGTTTTGGCATATTGACTATGGTAAACCCCAAGTCTCATTTAAGAGACACATCTCTGTCAGAACCTTTTCAAAATGGAACAAGCCCTGACAGCCATTTCGTATATGTTGTCATCGTGAAGCGTGGGAAGACCTAGTAGTCGAAACTGCTTTTTGATGATGTATCACATTTGTAGTAAACTTGAGCTGTTGTTTTGGCCTTGCATGAGGTTGGGGTGGATGGACTATGTGCTTGGCCATATCAATGGTCCTATCTCGGATGAGAGCTTCTGCCAAATCCTTGAACAAATAACAATCTTCAAGGGGGTGACTCAACATTCTATGAAATGGACAAAAGTTGGGATCTCCAGCTTTACTAGCATCCCCTAGTCACTTGGGTTGTGGAAGGTCGACTAGATGCTCATTCATGCACATATCAAACAAACTTTCTAGTATGCTATCGGCGGAAAAACATGGCTTCTTTCAGTGTTTAGCCAACAAGGTTGTGGGACCAGATTGACTGACATTTTTGGGTGCCGAAAATGCTGATCCATCATTCTTGCCCCCATTATTATCATTCTTTGTCAAAGAGAAGTTCACCGTAAAAGTTTCCTTTGTTGCAGGTTGTTTATCCTTGGTCATCCTCTACTTTGCTGCAAGCACTACTGAGTTATCAGCATAAAATAGCTCCAACTCGGAGACTATTCTATTAAGTTTGTCAAAAGTACGGATATTGGCAATTAGCAACTTCTCCAACACTTTAGGCCGTAGGCCCCTTTTGCATAAACCCACTGCTTCTTCATTTACAGGTAGTTTTGAACATTTCATATAGAGATTTCCCCACCTCTTAAAATACTCCAAAGCCAACTCATCCATGCATTGTCGCAACGAGGCTAATTCAATAAGAGTGAATGACCATTCAGTCAGCTTGAACCATTCAATGAACTTCTTTTGTAGGTCATCCCAGCTGGCTACCGAACTTGTCTTTAGCTTAGAATACTACTCAAAGGCAGTCCCTGTCAGAGTGGTGGCAAAGTTTTTAAAGAAAAAAGACTCCTCGAGTGCAAGCTCACCCATATGTGTAATATAGAGGGCCAAGTGTTCCTTTGGAGAGCCATGCCCATCAAATCTTGGACACTTAGAAATTTCGGTCACTTCTACAAGCAGCTTCTTAAATTGATGGTGGATAGGGTAAGGAACCCGGTACAAGTCTGTAGACACGCCAATTTCGCCAAATTCAGAGCATAAAACTCATGTTTTATAGGGTAACATGTGTGATTGACCTTTTAATGATGCCGGATCTTTTAAAGTTGATTTGGAGCTTTGCCGAATGAAATTGGATGTTTTCCGAAGTTTTTTGCAAAAAGCCATAATTTCCAAGCGAAAGCCACACGTAAATCGTGTAAACACGGAAATTGGCTGAACGACCAATGCTTAATGATCATGCATTGAAGGTTATAGTCATATTCACACCCCGGACAATTTTTGTTGCATACTGTGCCTTTCCGGTTTGCCGTCGGAGTCATTTTGACCAATATCGGATCTTCTGTTCACTATCCTAACTTCCAGACAAATTTCTAAAGTTTTGTAGAGTGTGATATCTGATCCAATGCTATAGAGAGCTTCTTTGGCCTATTATCTTTCCAACGTAACAAACGGCATCGAATTCTGAGTTCTGGAGTGTTCGCAATTGCTTCCGGAGGAAGGACGCGCAAAACAGTCCCATGCGCCCAGGTCCCTGGTCACATGCGCCCAGGACCCAGGGCACGTGCCCATGCACCCTACCCCTGAGGCACGTGGCCTTGTGCCCCGATCGAGGGAACGAGGGAACCAGTTTTTGACTGGGACTCTTCCTCTAAACATATCGGATCGAATTTTTCGATCGGATCGAGCTGATTTCATAGGGAAGATAAGATGCACCCCCTCCAGGGGGCGCATGCGCCCCTCAGTGGGGCGCATGCACCCTGCACCAGGGCGCATGCGCCATGGGGTAGGGCGCTAGGAGACTTGATTTTTAGTGTTGATAAGATCCGTCTGTTCTCCTATAAATAAACTTCAATTCCGGTCGTTCCAAAGGCATGTGCACGACCCCCCAGGCTTCTCAAGAGGTCCAACCTCCCTCCTGAATCAATTTTGTGATTTTTAGAGAGATAATTTCGAGTTTTTAGAGAGAGAAAAGTCGGTTCAAGAGAGAGGAAGGCTGGTCTGCAGGTGATCTGCCAGGTCTCTCTTCTTTGGCCTCTACAGAAGCGGGTGGATGTCTTATGCCCAAGCTCTCTTCATCAAAGTTCTTATTCTCCAAGTCTTCTTCAGTTTGAAATCAATGTCACTTGATTCTGAGGTCGGGGCTAGTCATGACGAGCACAGAAGCAAAGTCGCGCATGGCAGATCTTGAACTGCTGCTCGGCTTTTTCGACAACCCAGATTTGGCCATATCTCTTTCTATTCTTTTCAGAATCTTGCTATTATTTTTCCTATCTCTTTTTTCATGATTATCCATACTCCTATAATTTTTTATATTTTTTTGCATTATTTTTAATCTGTTAATCCAAAAATAAAAAAAGAGGGGTTAGAGATAACCCGAATCCGGTCAGTTTCTAGTCAATTGTGTGTTTCATGTTATTTTATTTACATATACTCCACTTTGTTTAGTTCTAATTGTATTTTTAACTTGTTTATTTGTCTAGTTGCACAGAAAATCAAGCACCCACGCGTTGAGGACTCTTCTTCATTGGCCGGCCGAAGAAGGAGAAGCTTTGACCCACACTCTTCACGCTAAGGTACATACGGTCAATTTTAATTTCATAAATAGGAACCCGCGGTTCCTGGAAACCACATGTCTTAATTTCCTTCTTCTCACCCTCCTCCCACATGACCTGAACCGTCTCTTTGGTGATCGAGCGATGCCAAGGGATGAAGGTTCGGGGATCAATGTGAGTGTGGACCGAGGTGAGAGTTGCATTCCATGTTTTTCTTTCTTTCTTTCTCATCCCCTCTTGAGGCGATGATCTGGGTTCATGGACTTCCCTTAAAAGGAGAGGCCCGTCGAATTTTCGGAGTCGACAAAGTCCACTATCGCCACCCCTCATCATGCTCTGCAAGCTTTGCATTTACAATCTTCTCAATAAGAAGTCTTTGCGTGATTCTTGCATCTTCTAAAAGTACATTAGCCTCTTGAACTGTAGGTCGAGGATCAACCTCTAGAGCTTCAAATTGCATTTGTGGTTGATATGTTGGTCGACGTAATGGAGCTCTAGGAGGCATTGGTGCTGGTTGATTGTCCTCCGACATTTGGAGAACATTTTTCAAATTAATTGGAGCACTAGGTTGAGCAGATACTTGTGTAGAAGTAAGACTTTGAATAATTGTTCTAAGTTCTTGATTTGTCCTCCACAAGTCCTCCATAGTCAATTCTTGGGGGATAGCTTATTTTTATTCTTGTAGGTCACCCTTGATCAGCTCTTCATGTCCTTCTGCTCGATGAGGACTTAGGGGAGGCAGTGTAGGAATTGGGCGGACTTCTTGATGAAGTGCCATAGCAAGCTGGTCTTGGCTCCGAGTGATGGGTCCCTGACGTAAATGAGTGGAACTGTCAAATCATCTTGACGGTCAGTGGAGCTTGAAGCATAACATTTATATATACGCATCTTGCCCCCTACCCTTGGTATCACATATCTTCTTGGACTACTGTGAACATGCATAAGTCGAGTAAAGACCGACTCACTTTTTGGTAGAACTTGTGGACCAATGGAACCATCATCATAATAATGAAACACAAATTGTCATCAATATAAAGGTACAAATTGGACTGCAGGCCGAAATGGAGTGGCCTGTGATTGTGTAGAGTTACTAGGCCGAGTGTTGGAAGAGCAACGTTCGGCTTGATAAGAAGGGACAGCCTTTGGTAAAGGTCCTATAGTAGGAACCTTTGTCTTGGGCACTCAAACTTGCTTCTTTTGGGAAGAGGATTGATTCCCTTTCCCCTGTCAACATGATGGGCAATCGGTTGCTCCTTAGCCCGTGTAGTTGATAAATGACCTGAAGGATGGGCCCCAGTCTAATGAGCGAAATCTTTTTGAAGTTGATTGGAAAATCAACCAATAGGAGGTGCATATCGAGTAGCAGATTGATTCCAAACTTGGCAAGACAATAAAAGTGCCACACTTGGGCAAGTTTGAGAGTGGACGTTGGATTCATTCCTAGCTTGAGAAACATTTTAGAGCTGCACTGATAACCAGGTAACGTCTTCAAGATGATGACCATGGGGTTGGTTCCCAGGTTGTCAACTAGCAATGGGGGGGGAAAACCATTGACCAGTCACCTTAGTTGAATTGACAAGTTGAGGAGTGATCCCTCTCCCGAGGAGTAACACAAAGGGCCACTGATTGGCCAAAGCTAGAAATCTTGGAACTAGAAGGTTGATCCCTCTCCTTAGCAGTTGTAATCGTTGATCGGCCATATGTGCCTTGACAGACGGAGGATTCCTTCTTCCCCCAAAAAGATGATTGAAAGTTGGTAGAAGATTGAGAAACAACCTTATTCTTTTCGTAAAGCCGAGCCAAGATGGCAAAGCGATTGAGAGAGATAAAATAGTGAGCCTTGACCTTTGCTGTCTCAAATTAGCTAGAGTATATGTTAGGACAGTATGGCACTTTCTCCAATAAACTCTTATGGCGTCCACTGATATCGAACGGCGTAACTGCATGATGGATTGGCTTTGCCTGGACGAAACCACCAAAGCTTTGGCTCAGTTTTTGAAATTACATTAAGAGATAGTATTATTTGTGTGTCCACCACCTTTCCTTCTCCTGGACAGATTCCATGGCCATGGTGGCCAAAATCATCTGCACCCATGGATGAACATCATCATTAGCAGCAATTGTGTATAGCAGCTTCACGCCTAAGTAGTCAGTGGGCTAGTTGACCTCCAAGAATGCCCCAAACATGATCGGGTATGGCAAAGAACAATAACCCATAGCTTGATGGACATGACTCTCGGAGTATCTAACTTTCTCTTTGAATTCCATCTTCTTGTAAATGACAAGACGAGCATGTTAGATGTAAAAGTTTACATTTGATTTAAGGATGTATGGTTTTTTTTTGAATTTCTATGGCAGAGAGATGAAGGAAAGGAGCGGTCTCATCGGGCGTGCCATTTGTGAAACCTAAAAAAATTTAAATAAATTTGATTTTAAAAAAATTCAATTCGGCATGTTTGTATTTTGAAAATTTGTACAAAAAAGTTTCGAGTATTTTGAAAAATTCAAAAGTTCAATTATGATTTTGGATTTAACCTTGAAAAGGATTTTAATTTTTTTAATCGTATAAAAGGATAGTTGTTTAAAAATATTTTCCAACTTTTTTTTAAATTTAGTTTTACAACTAAGAGAATATCGATATTCTATAGGAGAATAACTAATTCAACAATATGTATAAATGTATAAATTTGATGTTGGGTTCTTTAAAAATTCATTTTGATCTCTCTACATCAGGTGGTGCCCGATGTTAATTATATTAAAAAGATTTAAACACCCTTAATTTGCCGTCATAGTAATTTTGAAACAATAACATACATCGACAAATAAAATGAACACACTATGAGCAATGGCTTCATAAATTTAATAGAAAGCAAATATTGTGTTTAAAAATTAATTTAATTTTTTATTTTAAGATTTAATTTACTTGGTTTGTAACTTGACATCTTTTAAATTTTATTTTTGATTTAAAATTTGATTAAGTGTTTAGATTTAAATTGATTTAGATTTAACCTTTTATTATTTATTTATTCTTTGAATGCTTTATAGATTTTAAATTTGTCAAACTTATTTAATTTAAATGTTATTTAATTGGTTAAAGGAATTTAATTTAGAAGCTTGATACGTTTAAACATTATTTTAAGGGTAAATAAAATGTTGTTTATTACTTATTTATTTTAATTGATTGTTTTTATTTTTCTATTATGTTGTGCACATTTTATTATTGAATTTATTAATTGATTGGTCTTTTGACATAGAAAATTTCATTTATTATATTTTAATTATCTAAAAAATTAAATTAAGGTTGTAAAATCATTTTTTATTTAGTTAAATATATGTTGGGATGTTTTTTTAAATTTATTTAACTATTATTTTGTCATTGAGTTTATTTTGATTTGTTTATTCTTTAATTGGTAATTTATAGTAGAATTTTTTCCTTAAGTTTAAAATTATCTAAAAATTTAATTTTAAGTGAAAAAATTTATTATTTATATTTTTACCAGTTTTTTTTCAATTTTAATTTTTAAATTAATTTATTTTATATCTCTTCCTTTTGGTTATTATTTTGATATGTTTTAAATTATTATTTTTTTATTTGCATTCAATTCAAATTTATAGAGTTATGTTATTTTTTTTGCTCTTCTTTTGATCAAAGAAATATACAACATAAAATTTTCATTGGTTGAAAATTTTATATAAATTACAGTTGTGGGAGGCATGAAAGACATGATCTCAATGAATGGATTTTGATTTAATTCCATTTGAGCCTTTGATAGGCATTTTATGGAATTAATCATATCGATATAGTAGGACATAACACCCCAACCTTGGTTAAGGTTTGTGGGTGCTTTTCCATTGATATAATTTATTTTCCCATATCAATTTTATGATTCGGCATGCATGCATATGTATGTACTTAGCCATTACATATATTGATTGATATTTATCCCTTAATGAAAAAAATGATATAGTATTGGAGTCATTTTGTCCTTTATATACTAACCGATTAATTATTTCTTTTGATTCATGTCAAAGTGTAGAGCATGCCCTATCGGACCGGCCCCCAATTAGCCTCGATTGTTTGATTAATTTTTCAAAGACGTAGAGCGCGCCTTGTTGGACCGGCCTCCAATTAATCTTATATTAGATTATTATTTAAGTTTAAACTTGAGATGTATAGTGTGTCCTATCGTATCTGCCCCCAATTTATCTAAAATTGGGTTGATTGTAAGTTTTATTTTTATTTGCATTAATACCAACTTAGCCATTCCAAATGATCATGAATACATCCACTATCGTTAATCATGTAGCCATTGTATGGTTTGGGTGTGACCGGGGCTAACTTGGGCTTGACCGGCTGGCATTAGAAGGGTCACGACTCGGTGGCTTGAGGGGGGAAATGACTGACTGTTTGAAGGGGTTCTACTAGCTTGACTTGAAGGGCTGCATTTAGCTAGGCTTGAGGGCTTAACTAGGGGTGCAAACGAACCAATACACTCGACAAGTAGCTCGAAGCTCGGCTCGATAAAAACTCGACTCGGCTCGTTTATTATGTTAAATGAACAAGCTTGAACAAAAAATAAAGCTCGACTCATTAAACGAGCCGAGCTTGAACAGACTCCTGCTCGGCTCGATAAGCTCGCGAACAGCTCGATTAAATATTATATTATATATTTATTTTTTAAAATTAAATTTTAAGTATTAATATTTATATATTGTCACTTAAAAAATATATTAAATAATTTAAAATTTGAGTTTAAACTTAGATTGAGTTTCATAAATGAGTTAAATCTAAAGTTTCACAAATGACTTTTCATTGATTTTGGGTTTATAAAGAAGTTTGTATATAACTTAAGTTTGAATATGAATTGAATTTTAGTCTAACTACTACTCGAGTTCGAGCTTGACTCGGCTCGATTAATAAACGAACCAAGCTTGAACAAATATTCCACATACTCGCTAAAACTCGAGCTCGAACTCGAACTCGTGTAAAATAAACGAGCCGAGCTTGAACACCATACTACTCGGCTCGGCTCGACTCGTTTGCACCCCTAGGCTTAACTAGGGCTGGGTTTGATGGGTCAACCGGTTGACACTTGAGGGCCCACGGTCGAAGCTGGAGGACTCAACGGTAAGACCAAGAGGGGCGAGGCTTGGTCATGAACGGGACATTAGGGCTTTGGAGAGCGCGAACAAGAAGAAACAGTGACGATGGGGGGGAGGGCTCACGCGCGCAGCTGGCAGCTCGAATTGGTGCAACCGGCTAGGTCGTGCGTGCGCGCTGATGGACAAGGAGAAGTGAAGGTGACCACAAGTGGAAGAGAAAGCAGGGGGGCATCAGTGATTGCAGCAGCTTCGCGCAGAGAAGAAGGAGAGGTTGTGGCAATGAGAAGAGACAGTGACGGTGTGGGTGGCTGGCCAGGGGCTCAACAGCGGCTATGGGGCTCATGCACTCACGTCCAAGAAAGAACGGCGACTATGGCGATGGTAAGAAGGCTCGGAAGGTCATGGTGTTCATGACAACAAGACAAAGGGGAGACCAGCTATGGACAGAATGAGAGACGGTGACGACGTCATTTGCAGCGGCGAGGGGAGGCAACGACGACAAAGTTGGGGGGAAGACCATGTGGAAAGGATCCGGTGAAGGTGAAGAACCGATAAACACTAAATTAGGAGTTCAGATCACCTCAGTCCTCGGGTGGAGGGAGTTCCCACAGTCCCTAATCAGGGAATGCCACGTCGAAGCTGGCATAATGTGCCCCATCCGTCCGGCGAAGTGACATACGATTAACAGCATGGAGGCGATGGAGAATGACATCGAACGGCCATCGACGGTCAGGAAGTGGCGTCTAGCCATCTTTTTGGTCCTGTAGCATCGTCATTAATGCTTGCATGCCGGCGTGGTATTTACACACTCAAGGAATATTATTTTTTTCTAAACTTGGTGACGGTTGCCGATCACGCGGTAGTGAGTCTTCAAATGCAGATCCGTTCGGTAGTGGGTCTTCTAATGCTTGGTAGAGGGTCAGTGGAACGTCGGTAGCGTCGGTAGTGATTATTCCAACTCTCAGTAGTGGGATAACGAGGCCTCAGTAGCATGACTTCAGACCACCGCTCGGTAGCGGTTTGACAAACCACTCGGTAGCGACTTACTCAGGCCTCGGTAGTGGGCCACTACAGACCACCACTTGGTAGCGGTTCGACAAACCACTCGATAGCGACTTACTCAGGTCTCGGTAGTGACTTAATCTCGCTACTAGGTAATTATTTCAACGCTTGGTAGTGGCTCAGTAGTGGGTCAAGGAGGGTTTATGCCCGGCTAGTAAAAGAAAATTGAATATTTAAAAAATTTGTAAAGGCGGGAAAGAAATGATTCAAAGTTTGGTAGCGGTTCGTCGAAGGCTCAGTAGCTGGTCAAGGAGGGTTTGGTAGTAGGTTCGAGGGGGCTTGGTACTGGCTCATCGTGCGAGTCTTATTAAAGATGGGAAGAAAAGATGTAGGGCTACGACACTCGTCTATATTTCATCGAATTCATCCCTCGGTGCCCTTTCCATCCAATGCAACTCTACAAGAACTCTCGTCCCTCGCCTTCTTCTCCCACCGACAGCCATCCATCGCCATCACACTTCTCTTCCAGAAGCAGCTTGCTTGCGCCGTGCTGTTCTTCCTCAATTGGTATTATCCATCAGTGTCGGAGTTCCAATCCAGAAGAAGCTTGCACCATCTCCTTCTTCCTCTCAACCAGCAATCATCCATCGCCAACCCCCGGTACCGTCGCGTCGCCCACTATTCTCATTTGAACTATCAGGAAAAACGCAAGGTAAGTCAGTGAAGGTGTTCATACTTCATACCCTGAAGTTATATGCATGAAGCTTACTTTTGAAAAGAAACCCGCATTACAGTCATGGATGCCGGCCAGGAAACGTCATCCTCGTCCACTGTTGCTGGAGCAAAATTAGTGCATGTCCTTCATAGATGTTCATTTGCTTACTATTAAATGCAAATTACTACCATTCCTTTCAAACAAGTCCATAGAGACCTCCTTGCACAGACTTTGTTTGGGTGTTTTCTTGATATGCCCCAATATGAGTTCATCACATCGACTATTCGGGAAATCCTTCTACTTCACCAAGGTGGTAAAGTTTTCAGCATAAATGGGCAAGATATAAGGCTATGTTCGAAGGACGTTGCCCTCATTTTGGGATTACCTTCTGGCAGTGAACCCATCCAGTTGGACATCAGAAGGAAAACAGAATTGTATGATATGTTTCTTTAAGGTGTAAGTGCTAGCAGAACTAGCCTCTTAAAATTAATTGGCAATCTTGTAAAGTCCAGTGCTACAAGGGATGTGAATACATCAGTTAGCTTGTGGATTGCATTCATGTTTTCATATTTTTTGCTCCTGACATCAAATAGAACATGTCCGAAGGAGCTTCTGTATTATGTAAAAGATATTAGTCCCACAGGTACCTATAATTGGGCCAGCTATGTACGTAGTGTATTGCTGGAGCATATAGATGATGTTGCACAAAAAATTAAGGCGAATAAGTCACCACCCTATCTACTTGGGTGCATGGCCCTGATACCTACAAGTTTGCATAATGCTCTACATAGTCTTTGTTCTTATCATATTTTGTGGTTTGGAGTGACAACTTACTGTCCATTGTTTGTATCCCAGGCTTTTACATTTGAACATATCAGTGGGTTAGCAAAATTTTGTGGGAGGAATGTTCTGCACATTTTTAAGTGGAACATGGTGCCTTTGAAGATTAAAGTGGATTGCGCCGATATACTAAAGCATATCACAGAAAAAAAGTATACGGTGAGTTGGAATTTTTAAACATGAAAAATTTATACAGATGTGTTATTAACTATGTTCCTATTATTGTTGCCTACACAAGTAATTGTAGATATTGAAGATGAGGCACCTAGCGGATCAGGAATTCACATGGAAGTGCTGACCCCGAACTACGAGGATATACTGTACAGATGTCAACAATTAGATGTAGAACTTGTCCTTGAGAGACAAAAGAGGACAGAATTAGAGTAATTCATTAAAGAAGGATTTGCCCAATCCCAAAAAAGGATTGATGGCTTCGCTCCTGACTTGTCACAGGAGCGATAAAAGAGAATAGCCCTAGACAAAAAATTTGAAGATAATATGGCCAAAGTCCAAGACCATCAACCATATCCCTCCAGTAAGACTGATGACATTTTTTGTCATCTTCAGGAGGAGGTAGAAGTGTTGAAGACTGCAGCCTCCAAAGAGAGTGAACGGAGGCAACACTTCGATTCAGCAATTGCCCAGGGCCTAAAATGTACAAAGGATTTGATGTCTGAATTGTTTGACATCCCATTTGAATATACAGACTCCCAACAACCTTTGTCGCCCATTGAAGTTGTAAATGAAATGATGTGTATAGTGTAGAGGGTGAAGGGGAGGACTGAACGACAAAGATCCATATGGCTGCAGTCACCATACGAGGCATAACCACAACTCCTGATGCTTCTTCGACCTCCAGAAATGGACGCTGCACCCATACCACCTGTGGCCATGGACACACCCCCTGCTCCCCTCATTGAACCCAATAAAACAAGGGGTGGTAAGGGAAAGGGTGGCAGGGGAAGGGGTGGCAGGGGAAAGAATGCAGCCTCAGCCCGCACTGTCAGATATAAGGTTTTTGAAACCATCCTAAACCACATTCCTCAAGAGCATAGACAAACCTGCCTACAGTGGTTAATTTAGCCAAGGTTAGAAAGTCATGTAAAGTTATTTGCATTTAATATTTTATTTAAATATGCTCATTCTGTGTCGAATTAAGCTAATTGAGTTGTTCATTTGCATTTAACTAGTTATTAATCCTTTTTATAGGAATCTATTTGATGTTGTTACATACACCAGATGGAAAAAAAATTTATGTGCCCATAAAACAATTGAGTTGTTCCGGTCAAGGAGTTTATATCGACGGGGTCAGTTGAGGTGTATTTCGAACTGTTAAGAAATAAAATTGATGTGCAATCCGATGAATATCGGAAAGTCAGGTTGTTGCCATCATCAATCCTTGCTACCACCAGACAGGCCACCTTCATCTTGGAGAAAAATATAGAATGGCTGAAAGATGTGCTTGAAATCAAGTATGCCGATGAATTCATGAAGATAGAACGCTCCCTCCTAGCCTGCCACAATGAGAGTCATTTTTTTCTTATCTCATTGGACGTGTAGGAAAAAAGCTTTGTGGTATACAACTCCATCAACAGCTATGCAAAGTACATGCCTGGTACTAAGGTTACAGTGAGTATATCATGAAACCCAAGTGCTATGAGTAGATTTATGGCACGCATTTCATGAATTTTCTTCAATCGTGTAGGTTGCAGACCGGAAGAATATATTTCGAACAGTCTACAACCTTGACTGCATTATGGATTGGCTAGAATTCTACGAGATGGATTGTCCGCAACAGCCATCTGGAAGGTATGTAATCCTTATTCTGTTGTTCTTAGATGAACTGATTACAAAAGCAGGGTACCGACCATACATCCTGTCTGTCTCAGCATTAACCGTGCCATATATGTGATGCTATTTGCTGAGGAGCTTAGTGCTAAAGGTTGCCCAATGTGACAGTTCACTGAGGAGGAAGTAATAAATGTGAGGGCAGACTTAGCATTTCGTTTGTTGAAAATGGCTATTAGTGGTGAGGGAGCAAGACGAGGGATGCATAAAGATACAATACCGAAGTCAGCATTGTAACCGTCAGTTGTAGACATTCATTCATTTTAATTTAATAAATGATTACAATTTTTTTCGTACATGACTAGTTGCTATCAAGCACTGCTTCGGCCACTACCAATCGATCAGTAACTGTAAGTCACTATCGATGGTCGACAAGGCTGTCTGGTTGTGCACATTTCACTATCGAGTGCTAACAGAATAGCTACCGATCGCTGACAGAACTGCTACCGAATGCTGATAGACCCGCTATCGAGTGCTGACAGACCCGCTACCGAGCATTGACAGATCAGCTAACGACCTTCTTAGTCTCTACTGAGCACTGACAAACGTGCTATCGAGCACTGACAGACCTGCTACCGAGCGTTGACAGACTCGCTACCGAGCACTAGTAAACTGCGGTTTGACAAACCCGCTACCGAACGCTGATAGACGCGCTACCGAGTGTTGATAGACTCTCTACCGAGCGCTGGTAGACAAGTTACCGAGCACTAGTAAATTGCGATTTGACAAGCCCGCTACTAACCGTTGACAGACGCGCTACCGAGAGCTTATAGACCCGCTACTGAGCGCTGACAGACCCACTTCCGAGCGCTGACAGATCAGCTAATGACCTTCTTAGTCGTTACTGAGTGTTGACATACATGCTATCGAGTGCTGACAGACCCGCTATCGAGCACTGGCATACCCACTACCGAGCACTAGTAAACTGCGGTTTGACAAACCCGCTATCGAACGCTGACAGATGCGCTACCGAGCACTGACAGACCCTCTACCGAGCATTGACAGATTAGCAACCGACCTTCTTAGTCGCTGCCGAGTGTTGGCAAACCCGCTTCCAAGCGATGACAGATCAGATACCGAGAGATGACTAGTCGCTACCAAGCACTGACAGACATGCTATCGAGCGCTGATAGACTCGCTACCGAGTTTGTTGGTAGCAATTCGTCAAGGGCTCGATGGTCGGTCTGAGTGACCTCAGTAGTGGGTAAAGTGGTGTTGGTAGCGTATATAAGGGGTCGGTAGCAAGTTCGACAGGCCTCGACAGTAGTTTAGCTCATCTAAGTAGCGGTGCGTCAAGGGCTTGATGGTGGCTGGTTAGAGTGGCATCAGCAGCGTCGATAAAGCGATGAATATAATATTTTGAAGGGTATTAGAGGCGAGAACTGAAAGAGGTAGGGCACTTGTTCGTATTTCATCAGGCTCAGATATCTCCTTGCCTTTTGCGTCCCGTGCCTTTGTGAAACTCCGTAGGAACTTTTCAGGGTTCTTCCCCACTTGCACTCCTCCATCACTCCAGAAGCAGCTTACGCTACGACCTTCTTCCTCTGCCGACACTCATCTGACTCATAGTCCTGTCTCCTGAAGCACCTGGACAAACCATCGCCCACTCTTCATCTCAACTAGCAGGTAACATCCCTAGGAAATAAGCAAGGTAAGACATTGAACTTTTCTTGTGGTAAGTGGTCTGTATTGATTTTGATTTTTGTGTTGTTGTCGATATGTACATACAAACGCAACCAATCCCACGGATTGAGTGTCGCAGACTCGCAGCCCATATATGGACGCCGTGCAGGAAACATCGACTGCAATACAAAATTTTGGAGAACAATTTACAAATATTCAAAATTTAAAAACATATTCATAATTTTTTTTACCAATAATCAAATGATGAATTATGATTTTAAGGAAAACAAATTACATCTAACCAAATAGTAGATTGTGTTTTTAAAAAATATTTTACTTGTTCTTACATTTACCAGGATCCAAATGGACCCTTAGAAGTTGGACCTTTCATAATGTTTGGAGAAAGATCTGAATATACTTCTAAATTAACCCCTGAAGTAGGATAAATTGAATTTTTGTTACAAATTCATATATCCCTAATAAAACTTGTTAACAAGAATATTTGGCAATCATTATTTTTTTATATTTTAAGAGAGATTTTATTTTTAGGAAAAAAGTGGCAAGACTCTTTTTATGGTCCTTCACCTCTTTCAATTGCACATGATCTCTACTATTTTAT
Source organism: Cryptocoryne crispatula var. balansae (assembly GCA_036172225.1). Classification (NCBI taxonomy): domain Eukaryota; kingdom Viridiplantae; phylum Streptophyta; class Magnoliopsida; order Alismatales; family Araceae; genus Cryptocoryne; species Cryptocoryne crispatula. The sequence continues at coordinate 13,805,012 of CM069930.1, forward strand.
TGTTACTTGACAATTTATGTCTTTATCTAGTATATTTTTAATATGAATTTTTAACATGAAAGTGTTTAAACAATTATTGAGCAACCAAACATTCTATTAAGCGAATGGTTTCCACTTTTTTCGTTTTTTGATGTGAAACCCTATTTGCTAGTTTCCATTCCCATCCCTCTTCACCTTCTTTCTAGTTCATATATTATTCTCACCATTATGGTGCTTTATTAAGCCCTTGTATCGAGCACCTTTATCACTATCAATTTTGATTTTAATAGTTTTAGAGATCACCAATTGATGTTTGGTAATCAATAACAATGTTAAAACTTCTGATGTAAATAAAACATGATATGTAATGCAAGTTTTCACTTATTTTTATATTAATATTCTAACCTCTATAAAATATTGTAAGGAATTAACCTAGGTGCCGTGGAAGCGATGACTCATCATATATCATTGTCATTGTTTCAGTCGGAACCAAAACCAAAAATTGGATATGATCAAATCAAATATGCCTTTGTAAGATTCCATCAATCTCTCAAAACTGGATAAGAACAAGTATAAGACACTCCATGGTCTTCAAGCCGTCTAAGCGCATGGCCTCTAGCGATATTCACATGAGACTCATCTGTAGATGGATTTTTTTGCACATCGGACCTTCCAACTAGTCCCGAATAGAGCTCCATCAACTCTTGGTAGCCTCCAAGGTGAGAAAATATGAATGAGGTGTATGGCCCTGAAATTGACACCCTTGCCTTGATAGAGCTTGAGTTTGTGCCTAATTCGCTAATATTTATAGAATTTTGAGTTTTTCATAAAAACTCATTAATTTCTATAAGTCACTTCTATGCCCCCATGCTAATAGATCAATTCTTATGGGTGTGACCCATGATGCCCAATAGTCTTATTGGTTGATGTAGGCACCTGGATGAGCTGGCTCGGCTCGCGCGTGTGTCGGTGAAAGAGAGAGAAGAAGAAGAGAAGAAGTGTGTGTGGTGAGAGGTGAAGTGTGTGGTCGCCAGGAGCCAAAGGCTCCAAAGTGTGATAAGCAAATGAACTAGAAGAAGAAGGAGTTTGACTGTCGTACCTTGGGGATGTAAACGAGGGGAGATTATTTGGTTCTAACTTCTCCTTTCTCGGCCGACCGAGAGGGGAGAGCTTTAGAGAGTTCTTTCATCTACGATCGGATTGAAGCTTCACTCCAGTCGATTCATCTAAGAATGTCCTGCATGAAACATGAAGAAAGACAAATGAAGATCATTAGCTCTGGCGTGAGTGTAGCATCATGCTTGATAAAGACTCTGAATCATGCAAAAGGGAATGAACTAACCGGATCGGGACAGAATCCCAACCCCTATTTTTGATAGGTTTTTAAACATATATGAGATGTAAAATGATCAAATGCATGCAAAATAACATGATGAACAATGCTAAGATGAAAAAGGGAGACAAAAACTCGATTAAACAGGCGATCAGACTACGAAAATGGCAAAACGAGCTTCTGCCCCTGCTGGTGCCCTAAATATAGGGCGCTAGCTGCAGGTGCCCCCCTTATGGGGCGCGTTGACCAAGGTCAAAGCGCCCTGTATACGGGGCACTAAGTCTGGCCCGAACAGATTTTCTTCCCCTCTTCGCGAATAAGGGCTCCTCCTTGTAGAAGGGGCACTAAGGGCTCCTCCTTGTAGACAATATGCAAATGAAGCTAATGAAAGGTGGTTTGGATGCTGGATGCAAGAGGAGAGACGGATAGAAGCTCTCAAAGTTGGAGAAAAAACATGTTTCTGGGTGACAAAAACAGAAGGTTTTTCGGGTTTTTGGTGGACGATTTTGAATCGGTTTGAAAGGCTATGGGAGGTGAGAATGACTTGGAAACGTAGTCTTAGATGGGCTCTGAGATGGTACGGACTTGGAACCTCCTTTCAGTTCCAAATGCGGGTCTATTTATAGCCCAAAAGAGGGTACTTTGGCCATTTTCGAAAAGCAGTGCCACGCGGCATAGCGCCCTATATATAGGGCGCCAGCATCATGAGATATGTCAAATCGATTAGACGAGTCACTGCGAGGGGTCAAATCGGCCGATCAAGTCGATTTGATTTGGTGCCAGGCGCCCTATTTATAGGGCGCTTGGTGCCCTATAAGTAGGGCGCCAGGTGCCCTACATATAGGGTGCCAGGTGCCCTGTATATAGGGCTCTTTGACCCTGGTCAACGCCTATCGATCTTCTTTAAATGTGCCAAAAAACTTGATTTTTCCGGAAAACTCGGTCCCCTTGAAAGGTTACTCAAATATTATTCATGAAAACAAGAATCTAAGTTCTTCAACTAGGCCAAAATTGCGTGTCTACAGTTGAGACGTAATTAAAAAAAAACTTCTTTAAATTAAACTTATTATCCAATAATAGATTAACCATTTTTCGATCATGAATAGAACAAGTCACATCTCATAATTTCAAACGACATTGGAGACAATCTAATCTCTATTGAGTCTTTTCATCATTAGTTACAACATGAATATAAACCCCTATTCATTGAATGCCTTGGTCGGATAGGGGTATGGTATCAACTATCAACCCCTTAGTAAATCAACATCTTGGAATCCTGTACTCAGAATCGGATCTATTGAAAAAATATTTTTTTAATTATTCTCTCTATCTTGGTTAGAGATTTAAAGTACTATCTCATATGACATTCTCTCTCACTTACTAAGAGTAAACATTCTTTTATTGTCTTCTCAATTACCTTCATTAGGTTTCTCTTATACATGATCCATGAACTATATTGGGCCATAAATTTAGGAGATATATAAATCAAGCCAAAGCACAAGATACACTCAATAAGACAACATTGGCAACGTAGGTCAAAGGTCCAACCATGCAACTATGATGATAAAAACCTTGATTGACAGTTATGTAAAATAAAATTTAGAATTTCTAATTTAGTCAGTTCATTGAACTTAATCTATTGTTGAGAACTTGTATGTGTATCTTGTAAGGAATCGTCCATAAAAATTTGGTGCAATGGAAGTGACGATTCCTATTGGTTCCTTTATAATCTGCCTCATTTGGAACCGAACCACGAAAATCGAAAACTGATCAAATCAGAGTCGAATATACCTGATAAAGATTTATATAATCTCATGAAGAGAAAGGAGATGAGCTTATCAATCTCTTCAAATTATTCAAGTGTCTGGTCTTCAGCAGTATCCACATGAACTTCATCTACAATAGGTTCTCCCTTCGCGCCGTCCTAGAGAACTGTTCCCGAACAGACCTCCATCGCCTATGGATGCCTTCTAGTTAAAGAAAGGAGGTAGGGAGAAGGCTGAGGATGTGGTTTACACCTTTAGCTTGATAGGGTTTGGCTGAAACCATTGGTATTTATAAAGAACTTTAAATTTTTTCATAAAAATCTAAAATCTCCATAAATTACACCCTTGCCCCTGTACTTATGGATAAGTCCTTATGTGTGTGACCCACTAGGCCCAATAGCCTATTTGGTTGAGGTTTAAATGAAATAGAATAATTCTATTTAATTTAATTAAATTTGTTATCCGATAACAGATTAATTGGCCTACCGATCATGAAGGGTACAAGTCACATCCTATGATCCTAAATGGCTATGGGGATAATATTATCTCCATTGAGCCTTTCCATCATTAGTTACCGCATGGATATAAACCTCATCTATCTAATATCTTATTCAGATAGGAGTACGACATCAACTATCTACTCCTTAGTATACCGACTTTATAGAATCCTATACTCAGAATTAGATCAATTGGAAAACTCATTTTCTAATTGTCCTATCTACCATGGCCAGAGATTTAGAGTACTATCCCATAGGACATTCACTCTCACTTACCGAGAGTGGATGATCCCTTGTTGTCCGTGTAAGTAATCAATACATGACAGTGGAAAAATATTTGATTTCTTGAAACCATGATCTTTGCCTTGGTCGATGTCGAACGAGTAAAACTGGGAATCGAATATGAAGTAGAACGAGAGTACCTCATGGGTTTCTAAAATACCTCACCATGGATGAAGAGAGGATATTCCTCCTTTCTGAAAATCGTTCAAGTGTTCGGTCTCTAGCAGTATCCACACGATCTGCTTTAATAGACGAGTTCTCCCTTCCTTCGGGCCTCCAGAAACCTTCTAGATCCAAGTTTAACCATGGGAGATCACCTTCTAGAGGAGAGAGGAGGAAGATAGGATGCTTGGGATGTGCTCCAGCCCTATGACTTGTTAGGGTTTGGCTTCATAAAACATTTATATATAGAAGATGAAATTTTTCACAAAAACCCAAAACTTCTATAAAATTACATCCATGCCCTCATCTTATTGACCAGATCTAATGTGTGAGACCGACTAGGCTCAATAGTCAATTTGGCTAAAACCTTAATTAATTTAAAATAACAATTCTTTTAAATTGAATAAAAATCGTTATCCGATAACAGTTTTTACGACTTTCTGATCATAAAGGGTCCAAGCCACATCTTATGATCCCAAATGACTTTGGGAAGTTAAATAACATCCATTTTCGAAAAGCAGTGCCACGTGGCATGGCGCCCTATATATGGGGCGCCAACATCATGAGGTATGTCAAATCGATAAGACAAGTCACTGTGACGGGCCAAATCGGTCGGTCAAGTCAATTTGACCAGGTGCCAGGCGCCCTGTATATAGGGCGCCTGGTGCCCTATATACAGGGCGCCAGGTGCCCTGTATATAGGGCACTTTGACCCTGGTCAACGCCTATCAATTGTCTTCGAAATGCACCGAAAAACTTGATTTTTCCGGAAAACTTGGTTCTCTTGAAAGGTTACTCAAATATTACTCATGAAAACAAGAATTTAAGCTCTTCAACTAGGCCAAAATTGCGTGTCTACAGAGAAAACATCACACACACTAGTTTATCCGTATTCTTAATGTCTCATCTCAAAGATCCTATGACTAGAAACATTTAGATCACATTCCTCTAGATGATCGATCTCATCATGATTCAATCATCATTACATGTGATCAAGAACTTTATTACGATATACGCTTCTAATAAAAGCTAGTAGCGAAATTTTTCCTATTCAATTGAATGAGATATTCCTAGAAATATTGAATCATATCATATATGATTGGCTTGTAGGGCATACATTTCTATCAATCTCTCACTTGCACTAAAGCCAATCACCCATCTGGCTGATCTCTATCAGCTCTTGGTGAAGCATAAACACTCTTTGAGTAACTGCTTCAGTTAGTTGATCTGTAATGTTATTAGCGGAAGATACTCTATCTTTAATTATATCTCTATCAGCTACATTTTCTCTGATTCTATGGTATTGCCATAGAAGTTTGAAACTTCTAATGAGACTTTGGCTCTACCCCATTGTTTTCCCAAAACAATGATACACTTTCAGAGAAAGTTGGGACAATCCCATGAGCTAGATGAACATCTTCGTCTGCTCTGCTTCTCAAGCAATATACAGTCATTATGCAATCTACTTTAGATTAGTTGTAGAATTAGTAGTGTTCTCTTACGTGAAACTCTTCCAGCTCACTGCACCACCATTACTTTGTCTTATTATCAAACTTATCTGATTAGAGGCTTGTGTTCAAAAACTACAAGACTTCAAGTCTTATCCTCCATACATTAGAGATATATCCTTAGTGCTTCTCAAGTACTCAAGGACACATCTCTAAATTATCATGTGACTCTCACATGGATTTACTTGATAAATGCTCATAACACTTAGAGAATTAATGAAGTCATGTACTTAGTATTACAAATGTGATAGGCCCTATTACAAAAGCATAAGGGCTATACTAATGTGATCTCTTTGTCTCTCAAGAAGCCTACAAAGACATCTCTTTAAAGAGATCAACTCCACATTACATAGGTAATAAACTTATCTTGGAGTGTACCATGTCAAACTCTTTGACTATGGTAACTACGCACATGAATTGGGTAAGGCCAAGAAAGCTTTTAAATTTATCTCCATAGATCTTAAAACCTATATTCAGTTTGGAGGATTAATTTGATAACTAGGCTCACTTATGATAACATACTTACTTCATTCTTAATGAGTAGTATGTCATGCATATATCATGTCAAGAGGATAATAGCACTCCCACTTATCTTATATGAATACACAAGGCATATCTTCGTTCTCAATGAAGTCATAAGATTTAATCACATTAAACCTTATCTACCATCTATGGGAAGTTTTACTTGAGTCCATAAATGGACCTTATGCACACACTATTTGGATGTTTTGGAACTTGATTCCCAAAGGTTGTATCATATACACCTGTTTCTCAAAATAATATAGAGAAACACTATCTTAACATTCATTTGACATATCCTATATTCATAATGTGTAACAATCAAAATCCTAATGAATTAATTCCATGGCATAGGTAAAAGGTCTTATCATAGTCAACTATTTGACTTAAATGATATCCCTTTTAACTATCCTTACTTTGAAGGTATCTACCTTCTAATATACTTCAATCTATTCTTTAGTGATCTATTTATACCCTATAAATACTAAATCCTTAGGTGGATCAATCAAGTTCTGAACTTGATTAGAATAGATAGAGTTTATATCGGATTTTATTGTTTCTTCCCATTTTGAATCAACATCTCATATTGCTTCAATATAGATCTTAGAATCATTATCCTTTTATCTTATGTCTCATTTCTTCCATCAAAGATATGTCTCACATATCTCTTAAGTTGATTGGATACATGAAAAGATCTATGATTTGCCCTCGTGTAAATATAAGCTAGTACCTTAATAAAAGTGTCTATGGATTATGGGACTGGAACACCTTCTATTTATACCTTGCTCGCACTATCTTTCTAAAGGAAGGACTCTTCCTCTAAAAATACGGAGAGATGAGCAACTTATACTATCCTTAAGTTTCCTTAGGATATCCCATAAGCCAACACTTTATAGTCTTATATTTCAACTTGACAGGGTTATACTTCTTTACTAGGCCAGACATTGTGAAACCTTAACTTGCTTAAGGCCAAGCTTTAACCGCTTTCCATATCTGATATGGAATAACTGGAATAGACTTAGAAGGTACCAATTTGAGAATCAGTGCCTATATTGAGTGCTAACTCCTAAATAGACAAAGAAGAATTTTGCAAAGGTTATCATTATCTATATTATGTCCTACACAATATGGCTTCTCATTTTAGCTACTCAATTAATCTAAAATGTATAAGAGGTGTCCATCAAAATTAGATTCTACTATCCTTCATTTTTGTGTGAATTATTACTTAAGTATGCCCTCTTTGATCTCATCAAAGAGTTCTAATACTCTTTTCATTAATATTTCCACTTCATTCTTAATCTCAAATAATTATGTGCAATACACTTTGCTCTTCATCTTCTACTTACCATTATCATGATAGTAGAAGAATGCTAAGTCAAATTTGGGTAGTAATATCTTGACATACTTCTTTGATTTCTTGTTCTATCTCTATCTAATAATCTTACTTCTTTCTATTGGTCTTACCAATAAGAAGTATTCAAGATGTATTCTTCTTATTTGCCTTTGATTAGATCATCACCATGAGCCATGATAGATATTATATCTATCTATCTATGTTGCCACTACTATTTTTATCTAATAGAGGCTAACATCTGATATAAGGCAATCAATACATCTTTTTAATGAGATAAGATCTTATCTTCTCTCACATCATTAGATAGTGTAGGAGATACCTACTTCTCAAGTAGGATAGTCAATAGGTCAACTATGAGAACTATTCTCTTAGTTCTAAATTGATATAAGAAGTGTGAGCCATTAAAATACTTAGTATCTAGCATGCTAGACTAATGGTGGTTTATAATATTCTACAACAGAGATATAATTATATCAACATTATAGACATTCATTAAAATTAAGATATGGTCTTTCATCCTAATTTATACACCCACTAATTTTTGACGAATTTGCATAACCCTCATTATGCAAAGACGGGATATCACGATAACATCTTAGTGGGGACCAAGACCCTATTAACTTTATGGTAATAACCTTGTGGGAAACACAACAAGCCATCCCATACTTAATAGGTAGGTAACTTTTACCAATTCCAACACATGCAATTCTTAGTCATTCAGCCTCTAGAGTTATAACTTTGTGGAAAACACAACAAGCTATATACTCTAGTTAGGTCAAATCCGCTTGTTACGTTATGAGAATGGATTCTTAACATAGCCCATGTGGGAAACACAACAAGGCCATGCAATGGTCCACCCAAAGTTCGGCAAATGCCTTAGTCATGATCACCAATCCCATGCTAAATGAGTCTTGTGGGAAACACAACAAACCCATCCAATCTAAGATTGGCTCATCATGACCATAACAACGGAAGGCTACGTGAGTCATTCTTAATGTCTCATGTTTATCGACCTAATTAAAACAAGAAGGGATTTTATTTTAGTATCATCAACATAGGTGCTACATATAAATGTTAATATACCTTTTGAAATATCATATATTTAAGGTATAATCTGTAGCACACACCACATATCAAATATGCATTAAAACATAGGTGATCGTGGACTTAACCCTAAGCATACACCTAAGGCACCCCTATAGGTGCAAACCGTTGCTTCAAAAGCTTAAGTTGGCATGCTCCCACTTCAGAAGGGTTTTTCTTCAAGTGGTCCCACTCTCCATTCTTCCACGAGCCAGCTTCTAACTATTACAAGCGGCTTAAGGGTGCACAAACCCACAGATGTACAACTCATAAAAAGAAACCTTGGTTTTAACCAAGGAGAGTACATAAATGGGGGGGGAAGTAGAATGTGCAATCGGATTGTATAGAGAAAGAGGAGGCAAACGCAGGCCCCATTTAATAACATAACCAACTTAATTAACCAAGCAATCATAAGTAAAGCATATTTAAGTCCATGATCACCTCCATACACACACCAACATTCATCACATGAACATAGAGCGCATACGTGAGAATTATATTAGATACATCATATATACCATCAAAAAATTATATACTGTAATTTTAAAATTCCAAATTTCATGCTTGTCAAATTTTTCATAAAATAAATAACATGAAAAGTACATATAAACAATTTACATGCATAAGACAAGAAATATAAAACATTCATATGATTCATGATTTTACAAAATTTCTCAGAGCATTAAATTAATTTCCAAATCATAATTCTTCAAAATCACATTTTTCAAAATTTATTTGAACACTAATTTAATCAATAAAAAATTTAAACAATTTTAAAATCATTTATAAAATGATTCTATGGTAACCAAAGTCCAAAACTATCTAACATGTTCATAAATATTTTATAAACCTATTAAATAATTTACCAGAACTTGTATAATCATTAATTTCATTATTTTGATCTTAAAACATTTTTAAAATCAAAATAATAGAATTTAATGACAAAATAGTAAAAATATATTTAATAAGTCATTAAACACTTTAACAACTAATTAAATAAAATATATGATTTTTTAGATTTTTTTTGGTATTTTTTGGCAATTTTTTGAATCAAAAATAAATTTTAAACAATTTAAAATTAATTTCAAATAATAAAACTGGCGGCGCATAGTGCCAACCAATCGGCGCTTGCCACGGCACCAGTGGGGTCACCGTGGTTTTGCCACGTACCCCCGCGGCTGCGCCGAACCGCCGGCCGCTGCGCGCCACCGGCTGCACGCCCATCTGTGCCGCCCGTGCCCCCGGGGCCAATGCGGTGCAGCCGTGTACCCCAGTCCGGGTGTGCTATGCTTCCCATGCACTCGTAGGTCCGTATCCAATCCGGAATCTCCGTCTTCTTTGCTCGATAAGGGCAAGGCGAAACTGTAGCACCCAGAAACCCTAAATAAGCGCCGACTTTCGGGCTTTATTTGGGGGGTCAGCCGGAGTCCAAAAAATCCTAAAAAATTTGCGTTGAAATTCTTAAAGAATAAGGATTCTATTTAAAAAAGTTTCATCTCATGAAAATTTTTATCCAATGCGTGGTTCACGGAGAAAGTTGCCATGGCCGCAATTAACCCAAACGCAAATACCTCTCAAATCCGGCACCTCCAAGGGCCGTTAAGTGTCCAATAACTTATGAAAACTCTAGAAAACTTAGTTTAATACCTTCCCACATCATTAGACAGAGGTATTTGAGTCCAAATAGGTAAGTTCATCAACTCTCCTAATTTCGGCTAGATTTTCGGACATGATCATCTTAGCAACTTTCCGAACTCCTTTCGGAGTCTCCGGATGGCCAAAATTCATGAAGTTTGTGGCATAGGAAAGATCTCATCCACGAGAATTAATTGAAACTAACCAAACACAGTTTGGTATCTCATACGAACTGTGGTGATCAAATCAAAACTACTCTGTATATAGTTTCGGGAAAGTAAGAAATCACATGAAATCAAGCCAATTTCAATTCAACTTCGACCAAGGCTTCAGCCGGGCTCTGATACCATTGTAAGGAATCAATACATGACAGCAGAAAAATATTTGATTCCTTGAAACCATGATCTTTGCCTTGGTTGATGCCGAACGAGTAAAACCGGGAACCGAATATGAAGTAGAACGAGAGTACCTCATGGGATTTATAAAATCCTCACCATGGATGAAGAGAGGACATTCCTCCTTGCTGAAAACCATTCAAGTGTCTGGTCTCTAGCGGTATCTGTAGACACACCAATTTGGCCTTATTTAGAGCTTAAACCATTATTCCATTGGTAACATCTCTTTTAGACCATCAAAATCATGATGAACCACCCTTTTGGATGAGCCGAGGTGCTTATTGGAAATATGAGGATGATTTTCTAATTTCTAATCAAATCCGTGTTTGCCGAACAAGAGACTCTTGGTGGTGTGCTATATTATGCTTTTCCCAACATATCCTCTATTTGGAAATTTTTCACAGAATTATATGGACGTCTAATGAAAAAGTATTCAACATGAATAATCTTCTTATCTGAGTTATCTTTCCATTCCAACAAACAGCATTCAATTCTGATCTCCCATTTGTCCACAGCACTTTTTGGAAGTCAGATGCGCAGTTCTGTCCGCATGCAACACCGATCAAGCCCAATTGCATGCAAGCCCAACCCATTGGGCACATATCTGACAAATTCACGACCTTACCTTCCTTTTTCCTCCTCCGTATCACTTGGTAAAGTATCTGGAAGCTTCATGGTCGAAATTAGCATCATCAAATGATGGCAATCCAACTTGTTGTCTTATACATCAAAACTTGCTATTTTTAGACCAGATTTGTTTCCTCTTCAAGTGAAGACATATTTTGAACATGGGGAAGGTGATCCACGGTTTCCAATCCCTCTAAATCATTTGAGTAAATTTTTATATGCCTAAATATGAAAATTAGCAACATTAAATGGAGGAAATCCAACCTATGGTCGGATGTATCAAAACTTGCTATTTTTTGACCTATTTTTTCATCTCCTATAAAAGGAGACTCATATGAACGACCTAAGAAGGGCATCCCCATACTTCAGCACTCTTATCCTCATCTTACAGCCATCCTAGGCTCATACCAACCTCCCCAAATCGTTCTCTCTTCGTCCTAGTGCTCGGAGATCGTCCCAAAGTGAGAAAGAAGCCGGTCTATGCTCCAACGTGCTGCATTGTTGATCATCGGCTTCTACAGATCTATATGATCATTTTCCGGCCTGACTTACTTTAAAAGAATTGTGCTTCATCAAGATATATTTTATATCCAACAAACAGATATCAATTTTGACATTCCCTTGGCATTTTACGGCTTCAAAACCGGCACTGCATAAATAGATCCGAAGTCTTCTCTTCTTAGTCATCGTCTTCTCAGTCAATTTCAGTACATTTAATGGTGGATTCATCCTATACATCCTTCATAGAAATTATTCCCCGGTAAGTCATATTTTATTTAAAACAAGAATAATTCAATTCAGATATCTGTGGTGCCCATAGCACATCCTACATCGACATTGTGCTGGAAGTTTTCAGAACTTCACTGTCTAAGATCCAGCTTATCTGGTAAATTCAAATTATTTATCATAAGATTCAAGAAAACTTGTCTTCATATCAAACTACCCTTGGTGAGTCCTCTTTATTTTTAAACAAACATCACTTTATTATGACATTGGTGCTATTCGTTACAGTCTCTGTATCAGAGCCGCACAGTTTACATTGAATCTGTCCAACCCGGTTGCCACTTTGCCTGGGTTGTGTTGCCTTTAATCATTCATATTCTCTTTTCTAAATCTTCATTCATATCATTTAATTCATATTTAAGCATCATTTTATTCTATTTTTCATCATTTCATATATCATAAAAAACCAAAAAAAGGGTTAGGGCTAACCCCGAATTCGGTGAGTTTGTTTCCAGTTGTCGTTTATGTTATTGTTTTTACAAGTTACTACACTTCACTCAGTTCTAATCCTTCTTCACTTGTTTTCTTGTCTTATTGTCTTCTAGTTGCACAAATACATCAAGCTAGCATCGGTTGGACTTTCCCTCATCGGCCGGCCGAAGAGGAAGAAGGTTGAACTCACACTCTCTCTCCCGCGCTAAGGTACACACGGTCAACTCATCTCTTGATTTACATTCTATAAAGCGGAGCCCGCGGCTCCTGGCGACCACCTCTTATCATGTTCTAAGTTAATTCATTCCTCACTCTTTTTCCCACATGACCTGAACCATCTCCAGTGCTCGAGCGACGCCGTGAGATGAAAGTTCGAGGATCAATGTGAGTGTGGGACCGAGGTGAGGACTTTTTACCACTTTCCGAGTGTTTTTTTAGATTCACTCCCTTTTCCCCCTATTAAATTTCATCTTTCACCTTCTCTTGAGGTGCTGATCTGGAACCCGTTTTCGGAGTCGACAGTATCCACACTATCTGCTTCAATAAACAAGTTCTCCCTTCCTTCGAGCCTCCAGAAGCCTTCCAGATCGAAGCTTGACCATGGGAGATCACCTTCTAGAGGAGAGAGGAGGAAGAGAGGATGCTTGGGACGTGCTCTAGCCCTATGACTTGTTAGGGTTTGGCTTTATAAGCCATTTATATGTAGATGATGGAATTTTTCACAAAAACCCAAAACTTCTATAGAATTACGTCCATGCCCTCATCCTATTGACCAAATAGTGTGAGACCCACTAGGCCAAATAGTCAATTTTGTTGAAACCTTAATTAATTTAAAAGAACAATTACTTTAAATTAAATCAAAATTGTTATCCAATAACAGTTTTTACGGCTTTCTGATCATAAAGGGCACAAGCCACATCCTATGATCCCAAATGACTTTGGGGAGTTAAATAACATATATTGAGCCTATCCATCATCAATTACCACATGGATTTAAATCCTCGTTCATACAATGTCCCAGTCGGTTAGGGATTCGGCATTAACTGTCAACCCCTAAATATTCCAACTCTATGGGATCATGTACTCAGGTTCGGATCAATTGGAAAACTCCTTTTCCAATTATACTAAGTACCATGTCCAAGGATTTAGAGTACTATCCCATAGGACATTCTCTCTCTCCTGCTGAGAGTGAACGATCCCTTGTTGTCCACTTAATTGCGTCCACCGGGTTTCTCTTGCACCTAATACATCAACTATACTAGACCAACAAGATGGTGATCCATAAGTCAATAATCAAAGTACAAGATATATCTGATAAGACATCTTTGGTGACTCAAGTCAAAGATCCAATCATGCTATTGAGATGTAAGAATAACCTGATAGGCAGATCGGTAAGATACCGATCAGGTTTTCCTAAATTGGTCAGTTCAGTGAACTCATTCCACTAATGAGCACTTATGTGTGTATCTCAGTATCCCCACACTGATGACCAATGAGATCGGTCATACTCATATGAGAAGACATCACACACACTAGTCTATCCAGATTCTTGATGTCCCATCTCAAGAATCCTATGACTAAGAACATTTATATCACATACCTCTATAAGCACCCAAAATGGGATATCTGTAGATCTCCCTTTTCCGGCCCCTACGCTTGCTTTGGGGTCTTGGTGGATGGGATGTTAGTGGTTGTGGTCGCCAGGAGCCAAAGGCTAAAAAATATAGTAAAAAGAAATAAAAATGAAGAATAAAAATGACCGTTGTACCTTTGGAAGTGGGGAGATTGTTGGGTTCTGACTTCTCCTCTCTCGGCCGGCCGAAAGAAGAGAGCTTAGTGAGTCCTTCGTCTTTGATCCGGTTGAAGCTCTGCCTCGGTCGGATTTACCTACAAATATCCATATGAAAACATAGAAACAAGTGAAAAGATCATTAGTTCTAGTGAAAGTGTAGAATCATGCTCAAATTCGAACTTAAACATGCAAAAGGGAAGGAACTAACAGGATTGGGACTAAATCTCAACCCCTATTTTTGATAGGTTTTTAAAGAGGTATGAAGATGCAAAGGTGTGACTTAATGCATGGTAAATGACATGTTAATGAAATTAAAATGAAAGGGGGGAGTAAAGGATCGACCGGAAAGGTAAATAAACTCAAAAAAATGCAAAATGGGGCCTGCCCCTGGTAGTGCCCCATATATGGGGCGCTAGCTACAGGTGTCCCCTTGATGGGGCGCGTTGACAAAGTCAAAGTGCCCTATTTATGGGGCACCAGGGACTGGTTTCAGCAGATTTTCTTCCCTTCTTCGCGGTGTCGCCCCGGAGTGTAGGAAGACCTCCAAGATGGAAGAAGGAGTTCTTCAAGCAGCCAATACTCAAGTGAAGCTAATGAAAGAGTGTTTTGGCACTAGATGTAAGGGAAATGGAGTGTAGAGGCTCTCAAAGTCGAAGAAAAATCATATTTCTGAAGAAGGAAACTGCAGGTTTTTGGGATTTTTGTGAGAGGGTTTTGGAATGGTTTGAAAGCTTGGAGAGGGGTTGTAAGGCCTTGGGAGTGTTGTGGTGGATGAGAGAGTTTGGGGGGCGCCCTTGATGTGTCCTCAAGCCTCCAAATGAGGGTCCTTTTATAGCCAAGAAGAGGGAAACTTTATCTACAGAACTGTCCCATCAATCTGTCCAGTCAGTCAGACCAGGTGCAGGTGCCCTATAAGTAGGGCACCTGGTGTCCTATAAGTAGGGCACCAGGTGCCCTATATACAGGGCACCTAGTGCCTTGTATATAGGGTGCTTTGACCTTGGTCAATGCCTATCGATCTTCTTCAAAATGCACTGAAAAACTAGATTTTTCCAGAAAACTCAGTTCCCTTGAAATGTTACTCAAATATTATTCATGAAAACAAGAATTCAAGCTCTTCAATTAGACCAAAATTGCATGTCTACAGCTTGCCTCACCTTGGCGTCGGCTTTGCAAGGGGTGACATGAATGATGCATAGGAGAATGTAGTGAAGCGTAGTGAGGCACAGTGGAATGAAGTGGTAACGGACTGAAAAGGTGACGCCAAGGTGTATATTTAGACACGCCCTCATTGTCCTAGTTGAGTGGAATAAAACTTTACCGGACTCTAAGATTAGCCTTTGTCTTATCGAAACCTTCTCTCTAGTTGATTGGCTAAAGAGAAGAATGGTACTTAAAGTAAATAACTAAAATCCCACGTGGGGGAGAATTGTTACCGGCCAGGACCCGAACTGCATGGTGTGCTGGACTCGGTAGAAATGCAGTAAATTGCGAAAAGTAAAGAGGAGACAGCCAATCAACCAAGGTTGGGTTCTTCAAACTCATGAGGTTTTACTCAACAATACCAGTTTAGTTCGACATGGAATAACTTCTTGTTTTGATAAAATCATTGTTAAAACATGGTGGAAACCGATTCTGTGAAAAATCAAGACCTCCTCTGGGGCTATAAAAGACCATCTTTAAAATGTTCGCAGTGGACAAGAAAGAGGTCATGGCAAGATTATGGTGGGGTGATGCATGTATGAAATGATGCATGCTGGGTTAAAAGAAATACAACTAAGTATAAGAAAATAGTTGAAGATATAGGTTGAACATGACGGGTCAGGACATCCGTGAAGAAACCGTCGTCCCTGCATATTCAACTTTGGCCTATCCGCAAGCCTAGGGAATGACTGAGCCCTTACTGATTTTGTTGAAGGGGTTCTCAGGCTCAGCCCCCTCTAGACTTGAGGTCTTCAACATCTCAAATAGTATTTATTTTGATAGATGCAATACTAAATGCAAGTCCTAATAGGGGTCGGGGTAGTCCACTTTTATTTTTCAATTTTTGATTTTTTTTGTTGTTTTTGCTTCCTCTAAGTGTCTGGGGATATGAAGCTGGCATGCCTTCTCCTATTCCTGCATCCACTTGAGAGAAGATATTAGAACTTTATTTTGGCTTAGTCCCTTTCCTTGATCTTCTGTTAAGGGACATAGGCCTTATCAAGGTAAAGATAACAGAAAAATATAAGTATGCATAAAAGAAAATATGCAA
This sequence comes from Cryptocoryne crispatula var. balansae, assembly GCA_036172225.1. Lineage (NCBI taxonomy): Eukaryota > Viridiplantae > Streptophyta > Magnoliopsida > Alismatales > Araceae > Cryptocoryne > Cryptocoryne crispatula. The sequence goes on from CM069930.1 coordinate 13,821,413, forward strand.
GACTGAAATTAAACATGAATGCAAAGGCAACTAGTCAATTTCAGAAAGCAAAATTTTTTAGGTGTTTTTACAATTTTTTTGATTTGTTTGGTTTTTTGATGGTTTTATAATGTTTTTATTGTTTTGGAATTTTTATGATCGTTTTTGGTGTTTTGGATTTTTACTTTTTTAAGAATTTTGATTTTATGAATTTGTTTGGTATTTCTGAAGTATAAGATTTTTTTGGTGTTTTGGTGTGAAAGACATGACCATCTCATCCTTTGCCTTGCTTGCCATAAGTGTCCCTCATCGTTACCAAGTGTAGGCATCACGTGTAAGAAAGTACCTTGTTCGGAATCTTCTGACCTTCCGCCTTTGATAGGCTATGGCTCTTCTTGGATCCAATCGGTCAACCCTACTCGCAAGGTTAAAGAGGGAAGAGGATTGGTGGTAAGTCCTTAATAGAATTCAGGGGTGTCGAATTTATTTCTCTACTAGTGCCCGTGTTTCCCGTTTGGGATTTGACATCCTTGGGTCCTTCTTTCTAGCCCTTTTTCTTTGATGGCCCACATTCAGACAGGTCTTTTTTCTTTTGCTTGATTTTGACCTGAGGGGTTCATTGCCCATCTTTTGGAGCCTTTTCTTTTTTGGGGCTTTTGTTGGTACACATTCAGACAGGTCTATTCTTTTGCCGACCTGAGGGGTCATTGCCCATCTTTTGGCACCTTTTCTTTTAAGGAGTCAAACCTTCAGAGGCATCCTCCTACTAAGGCAATGGGCACTTTTGATACTCCTTATTCTAACCCTTTTCATCCATTCTGGACCGAAATAAGAAGAGAATAGAATAGGGTTGACCTTCTTTTGCCAAGTGTTGCCTAGCTTTCTCTCTGACTTCCAATCATCAGATTCCGAAACCTCGGCATGTAGTGTGTGCAATATGATGCCTACCCTTATTTCCCTAAGTGACAAGTTGGTGCACCGAACAAGCAGGCGTTAGATGTTACCATCATTCTTCACACCTTTGGATTTTATTGATTTTTTTTCTGATTTTGTTCTTCTTAACCTACGGGCACCTCTGAATGCGGGCCATCAAAGAAAAAGGGCCCCGGAAATGGCCCGCGCGGCAGTTACGCCCTCTTCCTTCCTCCTCTCCTTCTCCTCTTTGGGAGAAGAAGACATGGTGGATGTTGTGTGTAGGTGTGGTCGCCAGGAGCCGAAGACTCCAAAATATGATTAAATGTAAAGCAAATAGAATGAAAACAAGCTTGATCGTTGTACCTTTGGGGATGGTAAAGAGGGGAGATTGTTAGGTTCTAACTTCTACTCTCTCGGCGGGCCGAAAGAGAAGAGCTTGAGTGAGCTCTTTCACTTCCAATCGAGTTGAAGCTTTACCTCGATCGGGTTCACCTAAGAATGTCCTGCGGGGAAACACGAAAACAAGTAAAGATCATTAGCTCTGGTGTGAGTATAGTATCATGCTTGGTAGAAACTCTGAAGGATGAACTAACCAGATCGGGACAAAATCCCAACCTCTATTTTTGATAGGTTTTTAAATATATATGAGGTGTAAAATGATCTAATGCATGACAAATAAAATGATGAAAAGTTCTAAGATGAAAACGGAAGACAAAAACTCGATCAGACAGCTGATCAGACTCCGAAAAGTGCAAAACCGGCTTCTTCCCCTGCTGGTGCCCTATATATAGGGCGCTAGCTGTAGCTGCTCCACTTATAGGGCACGTTGACCAAGGTCAAAGTGCCCTGTATATGGGGCACTAAGTCTGGCTCGGGCAGATTTTCTTCCCCTCTTCGTGATGCTGCTCCGGAGTGTTGGACGGCTTCCAGGACAAAGTAAGGGCTCCTCCTTGTAGCCAATATGCAAATGAAACTAGTGGTGGGTGGTTTGGATGCTGGATGAGAGAGGAGAGACGGATAGAGGCACTCAAAGTGGAGAAAAAAACATGTTTCTGGATGATAGAAACAGCAGGTTTTTGGGATTTTTGCGGGGTGAACTTGGATCGGTTTGAAGGCTTATCGGAGGTGTAGATGGCTTAGAAACATGGTATTGGATGAACTCTAGGGTGGTACGGAGTTGGAACCTCCTTCCAGCTCCAAATGGGGGTCTATTTATAGCCCAAAAAGGCTACTTTGGCCATTTCCAAAAAGCAGTTCCACGCGGCAAAGCGCCCTATATATAGGGCGCCAGCATCATGAGGTATGTCAAATCGATAAGATGAGTCCCTGCAAGTGGTCAAATCGGCCGATCGATTTGATTTGATCTGGTACCAGGTGCCCTATATATAGGGCGCCTGGTGCCCTATAAGCAGGGCGCCTGGTGCCCTATATACAGGGCGCCAGGTGCTCTATATACAGGGCACTTTGACCCCGGTCAACGTCTTATTGATCTTCTTCGGAACGTGCCGAAAAGCCTGATTCTTCCAGAAAACATGGTTCCCTTGAAGGGTTACTCAAATATTTTTCATGAAAATAAGAATTTAAGCTCTCCAACTAGGCCAAAATTGCGTGTCTACAGCTTGCCTCGCCTTGGCATCAGCTTTGTAGGGGAATGACACGAATGTAGCGCAGGCGAATGTAGTGAAACGTAGTGAGGTGTAGCGGAATGAAGTGGTAATAGACTAAAAAGGTGACGCCAAGGTGTAGATTTAGACATGCCTTCCTTGGCCTAGTTGAGTGGAATAAAACTTTACCGGACTCCGAGGTTGCCTTTCGTCTTATCGGAACCTTCCCTTTGGTTGACTGAAAATAACTAAAAATCCCACGTGGGGGATAATTGTTACCGGCCTGGACCTGAACTGCATGGTGTGCTGGACTCGGTAGAAAGTAAATTGCGAAAAGTAAAGATGAAACAGGCAATCAACCAAGGTTGGGTTCTTCAAATTCATCGGTTTTACTCAGAAATACCGGTGTAGTTCGGAATGGAATAACTTCTTGTTTTGATGAAATCATCGTTGAAACACGGTTAAAATCGTATCTTCCGGGCAGACCAAAGCCCCCTCTAAGAGCTATAGAAAGACTGTAATGGTAGGGTTGGCAAGAAAGATGAGTATGATGATGCATGAGATGATGTGTAATGATGCATGATGCATGCTGGTTTTAAAGAAATGCAAATAAGTATAAGAAAATAGTTGAAGATATAGGTCAAACGCAACGGGTCAGGACATTCGTGAAGACACCGTCGTCCCCGTTTATTTGACTTTGGCTTATCCGCGGGCCTAAAAAGTGGTTGAATCCTTCATCGATTTTGTTGAAGGGGTTCTCAGACTCAGCCCTCTTAGACCTGAGGTCTTCAACGATATATATGCGAGACTATGCTAGATAAATGACCCATGTAAGGCTCCAGGCGCCCTGTTTATAGGGTGCCTGGTGCCCTGTTTGTAGGGCGTCTGGTGCCCTATTTATAGGGTGCCAGGTGCCCTACCAGGCGCCTTATAAGCGTGGCACCTGCGCGGAATTTGTTCCTGCTTCTTCCCGAGGTGGCCTTTTGGGATCTATAAGAAGGGGGACCCCTCTTCTTCTCCCCCACACCAGCTACAGTGCCTTACTCCTCTCGTTGTTCCGATGGCTTCTTCCTCTTCCCGTTCGGCTTGCCCAATAGAGATGAAGAGCTTTTTCGAGGTTCCGTTTGAGCCGTTCAACTTCGGCTAGCCCATGGGTCCTGAGCTCCCTCCTCACAATCTTCCAGCTGATCCTCCCCAGTTTATTCCTACTGATCTTGGGAGCAGTTCTTCTGAGATGGGTCTTCTCCTTGAGATGATCACCATTTTTTTCTTATGCTATTTCCTTTTTTTATTTGACTTGCTAATTTTTCTTTCTTTCTTATAGATTGCTCAGCTGAAGGAGCGGGTGCAGACCCTTAGCACTGAGGTGAATTTCTGTGACTTGCTTCTGTTCCATTTTGCTTGATTCTGACATTCTTTTTGCTTGTAGAACAAAGATCTTCGGGCGAGGATCTCTGATCTTTCTGCAGGGGGTGTTCCGCCTTCTGACAGCGGATCCTCGGATCTCCAAGATAGGGTACATGTTCTTTTGCTTTGTTTGTCATTGTTACCTTTCTTTCCTGACACTTTTCTAGTAGGTGATGGAGCTCGATCTTGAGCCCATCATAGGTGTTCCAGATCTTGGTTCATCTTTTTTTGAACTTGGAACTCATGGACTAATGCTTCTTCTTTTGTTCCTTTTTCAGACTGCTCAGAGGATAGAGGAGCTGACACAGGAGGTATGAGTTTGATTCTTATCCTTGACTGTTTCTTCTGTAGCTGATACATCTCTATGTTATCTTGTAGGTTGGGAGGCTGGAGGCTCGTGTGGCTGAGCTATCACGACCCGAGTCTGAGCAGATCCTTCATCTCCGTCTCGACCATTCCTCGGAGCTTCTTCGATTGGAGGCAGAGCATCGACAAATGATGATTCAGGTGCTCTTGTCTCGATCTCAGAGCCATTCTCACCATTCCGACTCCCGCAGGACTACGCTGAGAGGACCTACTCACTCGGGTTCTTCTCAGACTAGTAGTCATATGAGGAGAGGTGAGGAGAGACATGCCATGCCACCTCCAGGTGATTAGGCCCCAGCGGAAGGAGGCAGTGATTTGTGATGTGCCGGCCCCTTCCTTATCTTTGATGTATCTTTCTATTGTATAGTGACAGTTGTTCGTTTCCCTTTCTGACTCCCTGCGTTCACTCAAGAGGCGATTAGAACTTTATTTAGGCTTAGTCCCTTGCGAGAAAGAGCAAAACTACCTTGATCTTTTGTCAAGGGACATAGGCCTTATCAAGGTAGAATAACAGGAAAATATAAGTATGCACAAAAGGAAATATGCAAGACTGAAATTAAACATGAATGCAAAGGCAACTAGTTAATTTAGAAAGCAAATTTTTAAGCATTTTGAAATTTTTGATTTGTTTGGGTTTTTGATGGTTTTATAATGTTTTTGGTATTTTCGGAACTTTTATGACTTTTTGGTGTTTTGAATTTTGAATTTTTAAGATTTTTGACTTTATAGATTTTTTGTGTTTTTGAAGTATTCGATTTTTTTGTTGTTCGGTGTGAAGGATACGACCATCTCATCCTTTGCCTTGCCTGTCATAGGTGCCCCGCATCGTTACCTAAGGGTTAAGAGTAGGCATCATGTGTAAGAAAGTGCCTTGTCCGAGATCTTCTAACCTTCCGCCTTTGATAGGCTACAGCTTTTCTTGGATCCAGTCAGTCAACCCTGCTCGCAAGGTTAAAGAGGGAAGAGGATTGATGGTAAGTCCTTAATAGGATTCAGGGGTGTCGAATTTGTTTCTCTACTAGCGCCCGCGTTGCCCGTTTGGGATTTGACATCCTCGGGTCTTTCTTTCTAGCCCTTTTTCTTTGATGGCCCACATTCAGACATGTCTTTTTTTCTTTTGCTTGATTTTGACCTGAGGGGTTCATTGCCCATCTTTTGGAGCCTTTTTCTTTTTGGGCTTTTGTTGGTACACATTCAGACAGGTCTATTCTTTTTCCGACCTGAGGGGTCATTGCCCATCTTTTGGCACCTTTTCTTCTTCTTTAAGAAATCAGACCTTCAGAGGCATCTTCCTACTAAGGCAATGGGCACTTTCGATACTCCTCATTCTAACCCCTTCCATCTATTCTGGATTGAAATAAGAAGAGAATGGGGTAGGATTGACCTTCTTTTGCCAAGTGTTGCCTAGCTTTCTCTGACTTCTAATCATCGGATTCCGAAACCTAGGTGTGTAGTGTGTGTTGTATGATGCCTATCCTTATTTCCCTAAGTGACAAGTTGAGGCACCGAACAAGCAAGCGTTAGATGTTATCATCATTCTTCACACCTCTAAATTTTATAGATTTTTCTGTTTTTTTTTGTGAATTTTTTTTTAAGAAAAATATTTTTTGAGGTATACACCATTCCAGGGATGAGCTAGTTCTTCTCCTTCTGCATTAGTTAGCTTATATGAATTATCAGGATAAACTACTGAGATTACATAGGGACCCTCCCAATTAGGTTGAAGTTTGGAGCGGCGACCGCCCGGCTTAACGAATATTCTTTCAAGCACAACCTCACCGATTTCAAATTTTCTCTCCACCACCCTATTCTGATAAAATCTTTTAAGTCTATTCTGATAAGATCTAGCATGTTCAGCAGCGGCCAGCCTCCTTTCGTCCAAGAGTTTGAGTTGCGCGAGAAGGGAATATCGGCGTTCATCCATCGGGATGTCTCGATCGATCTGGACTCAGAGGGAAGGAATGAGTACTTCATATGGGACTACCGCCTCCATCCCAAATGCCAAGGCATAGGGAGTTTGACCCGTTGGGGTTCGAATAGAAGTGCGGTAGGCCCATAGAGCATCAACTAACTTATCCGGCCAGTCCGCGAACTTACTAGACTTACAAGTTTTCTTAATGATTTTTATCAGAGTTTTATTGGTGGCTTCTGCTTGACCGTTGCCTTGAGGATAATATGGAGATGAATGATGCAATTTGATGCAATACCTATTGCAAAGGTCGCACAGCTCTTGAGAGATGAATTGTGGTCCATTGTCGGTGATGATGTCGCCTGGGATCCCGAATCTGGCAATGATGTTGCGTTTGATGAAGGTGCAAACTATTGATGCCTTGATTTTCACGTATGCTTCCACTTCTACCCACTTGGTGAAGTACTCCGTTGCCGTTAGGATGAAGGATTTGGTTTTGTTTGTGGAGTTTGGGTCACCAAGGGGTCCGATAACATCAAAAGCCCACATAGCGAAAGGCCACAGGGCATGAATCAAGTGAAGGGAAGATGCGGGAGAGTGAATCTTGTTGGCATGAAGTTGACATTGATGATAGTACCGGACAAAGATCGAGCAATCTTCTTCCAGAGTAGGCCAATAATACCCTTGCCTGATGATCTTCTTGGCGAGGGCTTGGGTATTTACATGGCCTCCACATACTCTGGAATGTGCTTCTTTTAGCACCAATTCAGCCTCTTCTTCATCTACGCATCTTAATAGAATGTCGGCCAGGCTCCTTTTATAAAGCACTCCACTTAAGATAGTGTATCTCTGGGAGACTCTTCTTATGGCTTTCTTCTCTTCGGCAGTTGATCCTGGTGGGTATGTCTGATACTGACAGTAATTCGCAATATCATGATACCATGGTTTCTCACACTCTTCTAGTTCCTCCAACTCGACCAAAGATACTTCTTCCTTTTGCTCAATGTACTCCTTCCTTTCAAACTCTTCTTTAGCTTTCAAGAATCGTGCATCTTCCACTGCTGGAATGGTACGTCGGCGGACATAGATCGTCCTAACCTGTCTGCCTAGCGGGACAGATAGTGAAGATGCCAGAGAAGCGAGAGCATCGGCAAGAATATTTTGAGCACGAGGAACATGAATGAATTTGAGTTTGGAGAATAGCTTGATGTAACAGGCGATGAGTTCTTGGTATGGTCTAAGCCGGGGATGAGATGTGCGGTATTTGGCAAGCACTTGGTGGAGAATCAACTAACTATCACCGATCACCCTTAGTTCAGTGACACCATAGAAGTGAGCGCCTCCAGTCCGGCCAGCAAGGCTTCATACTCGACTATATTGTTTGTTGCTGGAAAATGGAGTTGAAAAGCCTATGGAATGGTGACACCTCCAGGTGACAGAAGAACAATCCCTATCCTTCTACCCTGGGAGTTTAATGCCCTGTCAAAATATAAAGTCCATAGATTGGAAGATCGGATGGACATCAATTCTTCATCGGGGAATTCTGATTGGATAGGGTCAAATATTGGGATAGGATGATGGGCAAGGTGTTCAGCAATTGCATAGCCCTTGATCGCCTTCTGTTGGGTGTAGGTGATGTCAAATTGAGAAAGAAAGCTTTGCCAACGTGCCAACCGGTCAGTTAGGACAGATTTTTCTAGAAGAAACTTGATGGGATTCATACAAGCAATGAGATTAACCTCGTGAGCCAGAAAGTAATGCTTAAGTTTCTGGACCACCCAAACTAGGGCGGCACAGGTTTTTTCCATGGTTGTATACTTCTGCTCATAAGGATCAAAGATTTTGGACAAATAGTACGTTGCTCGCTCTCTCCCCTCGTCATCTAACTGTGCCAATACTGTCCCAAGAGATCCTTCCAAAACCGAGATGTATAAGATTAAGGGTTTACCGGGAACCGAAGGTTTGAGCACAGGTGGGCTTGACAAATATTTCTTTAAACCATCGAATGCCTCCTGGCATCTTGAATCCCATCTGAATTCGGCCTTCACCTTGGTTAACTCGTAGAAAGGTTTACACGTTTGGGAGTGTTGTGAGATAAACCGACGAACAAATTGTAGCCTACCAATCAACCATCTCAGCTCTTTTAAGTTCTTTGGTGGAGGCATATCAATGATGGCCTTGGCTTTGTTGGGATCGATTTCAATGCCTCTTTTGCTGACGATGAACCTAAGCAACTTTCCGGACGTACTCCAAACACACACTTCTTGGGGTTCATTTTAAGCTTATATTCCCTGGCTCGTTGCAAAACCCTTTTTAACACCTCAGCATGCTCATCTCGGGTCCGAGATTTAACCACTAGATCATCCACATACACCTCTATAAATTTATGCATCATATCATGAAATATCGCCACCATGGCCCTTTGATAAGTTGCTCCGGCATTCTTTAATCCAAAGGGCATGACGACGTAGCAATAAGTTCCCCAGGGTGTAGTGAATGAGGTCTTCTCTTGATCCTCTTCTGCTAACCGGATTTGATTATACCCCGAATATCCATCCATGAATGATAGGGTTTCATATCCAGTTGTGTTATCAACAAGAACATCGATATGAGGAAGAGGGAAATCATCTTTCGGACACGCCCGGTTTAAGTCCCTAAAGTCAATGCAAATTCGAACCTTTCCTTCCTTTTTTATGACCGGGACTATATTTGCCACCTATTGTGGATAGAGAACAACTCTAATAAATTTTGCTTGGTGTAACTTATCGACCTCTTCCTTCATCTTCAATGCTATGTCTGAGTGGAATCTCCTTAACTTTTGCTTGACCGAGGTAGCTTCAGGTTTTAAAGTCAATCGATGCTCTACCAATGACTTGTCTAACCCCGGCATATCTTCATATGTCCAAGCGAACGTGTCCTTGTATTCTTGTAATACCCCCATTAGCTTCTGTTCTTCTAAAGGAGTGAGGTTGGCACTGATGAGGATATTCTTAGGATCTTCTGGTGTTCTAAGATTAAGTTCCTTAGTCGGTTCATCCGCCGTGGCTGATGGTTCTTCGAATCTTCTTAAACCGGATGCATAAGCATCAGCCAAATCCTCATCTTCATCCTCAGTGTCAGGATCCTTTTCCGACACAACCTCATAAACCCCTAAAGTTGGATCAATGTTGTCCTTCTCTTCATATCGGATCTCATCTAACTGGATCGCATTTTCTAGATACTCCGGTAGCTTGGCACATTCTAAGCTTTTCTAAGCCAATCGATGTAGATATCTTTCTGGAACTCTCCTACCCCTGATTTTGGTTTTGTTTTTATTGGAAAGTAAACCTAAAGAAGAAGAAGGTAAATACAGAGAGGAAGAGGAGGAGGAGGGAGTGAAATTTATTGTAGATGATGAAGGTCAAAGGAGATTGATCAGAGACCGGGTGGCCTCCCTGTTTGGATCATCCTTCGGAGTGAGTTGGAAAGTTTCTTCGATTGAAACTTGGGTTGAGAATATGATGTTTTTTTTATCTTTTTGAGGAGTACTAAACATGAACACATAATGGGTTTGACCGGTGATGGTTTCTGGTGCGGGCTGGGATATCGACAGAGAAGGGAACAAATCGAGCAAAGATGGGTAAGAAGAGCATCCATCTTTGTTGCCTGGTGAATCTGACAGTGAACTTGTCGAGAATGAGTCTGTTAGATCCGTGGAGACGGCAAGAGGTGAATGCCTATGATTTTGATTGCCAGAAGGCTCGTTATGGAATAATTCGCCACTTGACCCTTCTTTAGAGAATAACCATGATATGTCGAGATATGGCTCATCTTCTAAGCCATCCACTTTCTTCCTCTTCGCCTGTTCTTGCGGTTCTTGTCCTTCAATCATCTGTATTGTCTCCCTCTTGTCGAAGAACTTGTACAGACACCCCTTGAAGTATTTTTGACTGATCTTTTGGCTATTATCGCAAGTCCCATCGTATCCTATCCCATTTCTTGATGTTGTCTTTACTAACTGGATGGGCTCTACAATGCCCTACAGTTCTCTTCCTAACCCTCGTCCTTCTTAATATCCCATATTTTCCATCATTTGCCATCCAAGGGTCTTGGTAGCATCCTTCTTTCTTTTCCAAACTTGCCTAGGCTGCCTTCCGTCCTTTGGTAGATCAAGGATTGTGAAGATCGGTTGATTTGGCAAGCCAGGAGGGAGAGTAACCAGGCAGTCTACAGGCATGCTTACCACCTTAATGACTTTGCCCTTGAAAGGAAACTTGATGCACTGGTGATTGGTTGAGGCTACAGCCTCTAGTGCCTCAAGATAAGGCCTTCCCAAGATGGCTTTGTAAGTTGGGTCCATGTCTAGGATGTGAAAGTCAACAGTAACAACTTGGGGTCCGAGCTTGACATCGAGTGTAACCATGCCATGGGCGGGCCTCTTGGAATTGTCATATGCTGTTACAGTGATCTGTGATGGCCAAATGTCCTCTTCTAGGATTCCACACAATTGTAGTGTTTCTGGTGGCAAGACATTGATGGATGCACCGGTATCAACTAGACAAGACTTGACATCTATTTCGTTAATGCTGACAGTGATACGAAGTGCATATTTCCTTGCTTCTGGTTCGGCAACTCTTCTTTGGTAAAAGTGAGGGTGGGGTGTTCACTTCTCGGGGTCAAGACTGATGCAATCTTCTCAGGAAGGAGGGTTTCATTGACTATTACTCGTTGTAGATACTGTTGAAGAACTTCCTGATGAACCTTGGACCTTTTGATCAGCTCTAGAATAGAAATCCATGCAGGGATTTTGTCGAGGTGTTTCAGCAAGTTGTAAGATGTCCCTGGCACTGGTTCTTCCGGGTGTTCTTCTTCTTCTTCTTGTGATCGCCCTGGTTGACCGGTCTGGGAAAAAATTCTTTGAAACATGCGCCCTCTTCTAAGCACCATGGCAAGCTGAGGGGCTGTGGTTGGTGTAGTAGAGGTGGGTGGAGGGTTAGGTCGGATGATGGAAGGCCTTGGTAGGGGCGTAGTGATGATAGTTCGGGTTGTAGGGATGTGGGTAGGTTGTGATGACATGGTTGTACGAGGTGGTACGATAATGGGTCCTAATAGTGATGGTGTTTGTGGTGGCTCAACCGGGCAGATCAGGGTCCGACCCGGCTGGAGTTGTATTGCTGGTGGCGTTATGGTTGGTCGTGACAAAGTGCGGATGATTGGTGGTTGGCTTCTTCTGGTGGGTATAGCTTGTGGTATGGAGTGAACGGTTCGGTTAATGTGGTTCGAAGGGTTAATGTTTATGAAGGAAGCGGGTCCCTCGATTTGCCAATTTTGGCCTCTATCGCGGGGTTCATCGGTAGAGGTTAGAATGGGATTAACCCTTTGATTTTCCAGTACTATTGCGGGCGCGTGTGCGAGTAGTGGATTCTGAATGATCCCCAGACCGGGTTCCTGTTGTTGTTGTTGGACCAGTACCTTCTGCTGCTGCTGAGGCTGGTTCTTTACTGCCTTGATGTATTCACCCATCTAACCCCAGTCAATGCTTCCCTGTCGTGGAGATCATGGATATGATCTTTAAACTGAAAGCAATTCTCTACTGTGTGCCCTGGGTATGTATGGTATAAGCAATATCTATATGTGTTGACATTTTGTGGCCACTCCAGCTTTTCTCTTGGCAGTGAAATCTGCCCTGCCGCCATAAGAGCATTGAAAAAATCTGTGAGAGAGTACGGTAATGGCGGGTAATGGTTTCTTCTAGGCCCTATTCTTCGTGGTGTATAGGCGGCGGTGGGAGGTGCCTGGTTATAGGTGGTTGGTTGGCGTGGGGGTTGAGGTGCAAAGGTTTGCACGACCAACTGTCGGGGTTGCTAGGGTACTGGTGTCTGTGTTGGTTGTTGGGGATATTGATTTGGTGTTTGGTGACGGAAAGGTTGGGGTTGAATCTGAGGGCGAGGTGCCGGTTGGGTTTGGCGGGAGTTTCTGTACTGGGGATTTCTGTACTGCTGTTGGTGGTTGTTGGGTGGGTTTCCTATGATGTTGACGTGTTCGTTGGTTACCACGCCTTCGGTTACGGGCCCAGTGGTGGTGGTGGTTGTCTTTTTGGTGACTCGGGGTCTAGGGTCGAAGAGGTTCATGATGGGAGAGTCTCGGAGTTATGTTTGGATGTATCGTGCTCTCTCATAGAGTTCGCTCATGGTGACAGGGTGATGTAATGCCAGTACATTCTTCAGAGCTGGAGTGGCGTTAGTGCTGATCATCTTGACTTGTTCCGATTCTGATAGTGCATTTGTCAGCCTTTCTGTCATTGCTCTCCATCTGTCAGCATATCTTATGAAATCCTCACCATTTCTCATTTTCTCGACCATGAGATCTGTGATTGAATATGTAGGGCCAACTCGATCTTGGTATCTTTGCAAGAATTTTGCTTTGACGGTATCAAAGTTGCTGGCTTCCAAAGGGTCAAGTGAATAGAACCATTCCAACACGGAGCCCTCTAGTGATCTTCTAAACAAGTATGCAAGGGCCTTCAGATCGTTTTGCAACATGACAGACTCATAAAGGAAATCTTTGATGTGAATGAAAGGATTCCCATTTCCGTTATACCGGCGGTAAATGGGCATTTCGGACGGAGGAAGATGGATCACGGGGAGAGAGGGAATGGATATCTTGGGGAGAGCTCTTGTGTCAATCAATCGTTTGAGCTCCCGATATTGTTCATCCATTCTGTTGATTTTGTTAAGCACAGCTTGATCAACGGAGGATTCTCGAGCAAGAGGAGGGGGGAGGACAGATGCTTGATTTACCGGCATGGCCATTGGATAGGCTGAGGCAGCCAGGCAAGGAGGGTGTATTAGATGATGCATTTGTGGGCGGGTTTGATTAACGTGTGCAGAGAAGTAGACCGGTGGCTTGAGCAGTGTGGTGTTATTTGGGTCCGGGTGGTTCAAGATGGCCATCGTATGGGGTGAGTTTGGAATCAAGGGTCTGTTGTAAGAATGGCCCGATACTGGTGCACCGGGTTGGTCAGTTGCTAATTGGGGGGTAGAAGTGTGGTGGCCACCCTCAACATGGGTGTGATTGATAGGCGATTTTCCCTTCAAGATGGCCTCAATGGCTTGTAGTTGAGTTGGGTCGGCATGAGCGAATGCCTCCCACAGAGAATCCGGGTGGAGTCGGGGTGAACTGGTTTCAGGGAGAATTTCGGGTTCGTTAACGGCACATACGGCGTCCGGGTGGAGGTAGGATTGATCATACTCTAGCTGCAGCGGCTCGTATCCTTGGTCCGTCATCCCGATGACTCGCCCTGATCTCAAGTTTATAAACACAAAGGAGGGATGACGAATAAAAGCACAAGAATCCCTTTTTTGTAGTTTTAGTCTTTTTCCTCTTTTTTGGTTTTGATTTTTGTTTGAACAAACAAGTTATCAAGCAAATTAACATCAAGCAAAGATTTCTTTTGGTTTTTATTAAGTGTTTTCAAATTTTGTTTTGGTTTTCAATTTTGATTTGCAAACAAGTAATGGCATAGACTTAAAATGATTACCATAAATTTTGTGTGTTTCAACCTTAAATTAGTGGCTTATTCAGAGAAATAATGTCCACTCAAAAAAATGGGAAGGACCCTATGCTCTCACAACGCCGAGCAATTTAAGGTAGTCACTCTTTTCACAACGATAGGTGAAAGGTACTCCGGGTTTTGGGGTAAAATGGTACAACCACCCGATCAGTGAAGAGGGAATCCTTCACGTCTGGGGACTTACGGAGGTCTTGATGGAAGCTACCCAGTCCTTCCAAGAGGGAATCCCCGGAGGAGGAGTTGGCAACCACCAAGAGGGGTGTTTGGGTGTGTAGGGCTTTGGGAGGAGAGAGCCTCCCTTCTCGGATGTCCTAAAGGAGTCAAAGAAACCCCAATGCAAACTAAATGTAAGTGAGATATCAAGGAGTGAGAAGCAAACAAGAAGAAAGTAAAAGCATGCAACGATCAATAGAGTGTTGGAAAACAAGTAAACAATACAATGATATAAAGTCAAACGAGGATGAAAGCAAGTGCTAATTCAACTAAAGATGCTTAGGAAAGATATTAGACTTTTAAAGAAAATAGGCAAAGATGCTTAGCAAGATAACCCTTAAGATGTAGAGTCGAAGCAAGTTGATAAAGCAAGTCTAAAAATTAGATTGTGCTTTTCTTTTAAAAGAGAAGGACCAATGGAAAGCAAGTAAACCGGAAGGAACTAAATGATGCTCAAGGGAAGCAAGTAAACAAGCAAGCAAGTAAGTAGAAACACTAAGAAAATGTAATAACTCAAGCAAGAGCCAAAGAAAAATTGAGCATGTTGGACATTCTTTTGAAGGGATGAGAAGAGCTCACTAAAGCAAGAGTTGTCCCATCGTGGTCACCAAAAGGTGTAGGCACTCGGAAATGGCATGCGCAGCGGTTATGCCCTCTTCCTTCCTCCTCTCCTTCTCCTCTTTGGGAGAAGAAGAGATGGTGGATGTTGTGTGTAGGTGTGGTCACCAGGAGTCGAAGACTCCAAAATATGATTAAATGTAAAGCAAATAGAATGAAAACAAGCTTAACCGTTGTACCTTTGGGGATGGTAAAGGGGGGAGATTGTTAGGTTCTAACTTCTCCGCTCTCGGCCGGCCGAAAGAGGAGAGCTTGAGTGAGCTCTTTCACTTCCAATCGGGTTGAAGCTTTACCTCGATCGGGTTCACCTAAGAATGTCCTGCGGGGAAACATGAAAACAAGTGAAGATCATTAGCTCTGGCGTGAGTATAGTATCATGCTTGGTATAGACTCTGAATCATGCAAAAGGGGATGAACTAACCGGATCGGGACGGAATCCCAACCCCTATTTTTGATAGATTTTTAAATATATATGAGGTGCAAAATGATCTAATGCATGCCAAATAAAATGATGAAAAGTTCTAAGATGAAAACAGAAGACAAAAACTCGATCAGACAGGCGATCGGACTCCGAAAAGTGCAAAATCGGCTTCTACCCCTGCTGGTGCCCTATATATAGGGTGCTAGCTGCAGGTGCCCCCCTTATGGGGTGCGTTGACCAAGGTCAAAGTGCCCTGTATATGGGGCATTAAGTCTGGCTCGGGCAGATTTTCTTCCCCTCTTTGCGATGCTGCTCCAGAGTGCTGGACGGCTTTCGGGACGAAGTTAGGACTCCTCCTTGTAGCCAATATGCAAATGAAGCTAGTGGTGGGTGGTTTGGATGCTGGATGAGAGAGGAGAGACGGATAGAGG
The DNA here is from genome assembly GCA_036172225.1 of Cryptocoryne crispatula var. balansae. Taxonomy (NCBI): domain Eukaryota; kingdom Viridiplantae; phylum Streptophyta; class Magnoliopsida; order Alismatales; family Araceae; genus Cryptocoryne; species Cryptocoryne crispatula. The sequence goes on from CM069930.1 coordinate 13,836,828, forward strand.
CTCTTAAAGTGGAGAAAAAACCATGTTTTTGGATGACAGAAACAGCAGCTTTTTAGGATTTTTGGGGGGTGATCTTGGATCAGTTTGAAGGCTTATGGGAAGTGTAGATGGCTTAGAAACGTGGTATTGGATGAACTCTAGGGTGGTACGGAGTTGGAACCTCCTTCCAGCTCCAAATGGGGGTCTATTTATAGTCCAAAAGAGGGTACTTTGGCCATTTCTGAAAAGCAGTTCCACGCGGCAAAGCACCCTATATATAGGGCGCAAGCATCATGAGGTATGTCAAATCGATAAGACGAGTCCTTGCAAGTGGTCAAATCGGCCGGTCGAGTATATTTGATCTGGTGCCAGGTGCCCTATATATAGGGCGCCAGGTGCCCTATATACAAGGTGCCAGGTGCCCTATATACAGGGCGCTTTGACCCCGGTCAACATCTTATCGATCTTCTTCGGAACGTGCCGAAAAGCCTGATTCTTCTAGAAAACATGGTTCCCTTGAAGGGTTACTCAAATATTCTTCATGAAAACAAGAATTTAAGCTCTCCAACTAGGCCAAAATTGTGTGTCTACAACCTCTAGATGATCAATCTCATTATCATGATCTCATCATGATTCAATCATCATTGCATGTGATCAAGGACTTTATTACGATATATGCTTCTAATAAAATCTAGTAATGAAGGTTTTCCTATTTAATTGAATGAGATATTCCTAGAAATGTTGAATCATATCATAAATGATTGGCTTGTAGGGCATACATTTCTATCAGTCCACTCAATTACCTCCATCGGATTTTCCTTGTACCCGATACATCATTATACTCGACCATCTAAATGGTAATCCAAGTCAATGGTCAAAGCACAAGTTCTACCAAACAAGGTATCATTGACGACTCAGGTCAAAGGTCCAACCATGCAACTGTGATGATAGAAAACCCTGATTGACAGTTCGGTAAGATACCATTCAGGGTTTCTAATTTGGTTAGTTCAGTGAACTCATTTAACTAATGAGCATCTGTATGTGTATCTCAGTGTCTCCACACTAATAACCAATGAGATCGGTCATCCTCATCATATGAGAAGACATCACATACACTAGTCTATCCAGATCCTTGATGTCCCGTCTTAAGTATCCTATGACTATGAACATTTAGATCACATATCTCTAGACGATCAATCTTATTATCATGATCTCATCATGATGTAATCATCATTGAATATGATCAAGGACTTAATTACGATAGTCTTACATAATAAGAGCTTGTAATAAAGATTTTGCCTAATCATTTGAATGAGATATTTTTAGAAATGTCGAATCATATCATATATGATTGGCTTGTAGGGCATATATTTCTATCATATCTCAATGTCTCCATAATAATGATCAATGAGATATGTTATCTTCATCTTATGAGAAAATATTATATACAATAGTTTATCTGAATCTTTAATGTCTTGTATCAAAGATCCTATGATTATGAATATTTAGATCACATATCTCTAAATGATTGATCTCATTTTCATGATTTCATAATTCAATTATTAATATATGTGATCGAGGACTTTATTATGATGTATGTATCTAACAAGAATTAGTAACAAAAATGTAATAATTTAATTAAATAAGATATTTAAAAAAATGTTTAAGTATATCAAATGTGATTGACTTATAAAATATACATTTCTATCAAATATTAATATTGAATTTGATATAGTAGCATGTTTGATACTTTAACTAACCAAGGCATTAAGTTTAGACTATCACCACAGCATTATAGAGTTATTGATAGATCATTGAGACATTTAGATGGCTTGATTGACATTGATGTTGTCATTTGCATCCCTTGCTTCCATAGAGGATCTAAGACAAGAAAAGGTGGGGAAAGGAAAACGCAAGGTGTGATGGCTTCATCATACTTGATTGTCTATCTGACTTGATAAGAGATAGGGAGTGGTAAATATGGATATGTTTAGTGCTTCAACATATTCATTAAAGTCCATTTTTGTGCACATTGAATGAACAATAGAAGTGGATTCCTTCAAAGATAAGCCTCTCATGGTGGAGGTGCCAAGAAAAAAAATTTGTGTTCATCTTCTACACTTTTCCTCTATTTTTAGACATTGACATGACCAAGGATATCTATTGTGAGTTTTGTAGGAGACGGTATACTTAGTTTATGCCATAGTTGACGTTCCTAATTTTGAAGAATTCAAGTCCTACCCTTGCATTCCAAGGCACACTTATTTTTTTATTACAATGTTATTAACTTTATCTTGTAGTCCCAAAATTGAAAACTTTAAAACTCTCACCCCTCTACTCCCTTGGCATGTTAACATGTTAGGTGTAATATTTTTTCCTTGACATTCCAATTTTGCCCCCCCCTCCTAGGTGCCATGAAGATCTACCATTTCTAGGTGCTTCACGAATACTCTGCTAAAATGGGTGAAATTGCTAGATGCTAAACGTAACATACATTCTGAAATTGTTGAACACTAAAACTGATGTCGTTGCTTGGCCCTTCGTCAAGCTATTTTCCTTGAGCAAAGGAGAGAGGTTCTCCATCACAATGTTTCTCCTTGGGCACAGGAGAACGACGATGAAGGAGAAGGAGCCCCATCGTTGTATTGTTTATCTTTGAGTGAAGGAGAATGATGGCAAAAGAGAAGGAGGCTTGAACAATAGCTTCTTTGGCAAAAGGGAAAGGATGGCTATGGTTGCAACTGGGTATCGTCGACTAGGGGTTACTTTTATGGAGGGTAAGTTTGGAAATAAGAGTAAGTTTGGAAATAATGTAAGTGAAAATAAGGAGATAATGGAGGAGACCATAAAATTTTATTCCAAACCATATTGGGACTTTTAAATAAATCTGTTAACGATGGGATTAGAACAAGATTTTACATCCATAATGGGACCTATAATTTAAAACCTCATTTAATTTTAAGTCATGTAGCTTGGCTTTAACCATGATTTATTTGGTGTATGTTGACCAGAACCTATTAAACAAATTTATCACCCTAAAATCTAGTGACAAAAATCAACAATTAAGTTGCTTGAAATCATTGGGGGGGGGGACAAAGCAAAAATATCATCTAATAGGCAAATGATTTGTTTAGTTGCATGATGAAAAAACATTCTCTATTTTATGTAATTTTAATTCATATTTATATGTTATGAAGTATATTCTACGGGTTGTAACCAATCTAGCTATTGTAATCACAAGCCTTGATAAGAAAATCATCTTCTTATGATTTGAATTTGTATCTTCTATCAAACAAAGTTGTATACTTATGTCTTAGTCAAATTAAATAATTTTACTAGATAGATATGAAATCAAAAGTTTAGAATTTTCAAATTAAATTAATATTATAAAAAATATATTGTAAAAATATATTCTAATATGAGATAGTTTTTAATAGACATCTCTAGAATCACATATGCGGAGAATAGTGATATAATATGCATGCTAAAAACTTTGTATGACTTGACCAGAACCTGTAACCATGCTAGTTTATAAAATTAAGAACAATATTGGAAAAAAATAGAATTGGATCAATTAGCAATCAGTAGAATGATCTTTGTAATGAGTAACAATAGACATTATATCTCCAAATAGAGATATTCTAAAGGTGAATCATTAGACACTAATCAACATATAGATAATGATCATATAAGCAAACTAGATTGGCATCAGATTAATCACATTTGTATGGGCAACAAGGACAAAATAAGCACAAAAGAATATGTACAATATAGATATATATATATATATATGGCACAACAAAAGATATGGTATAAGAATAGGTAAAAATCAACATGCATGAAAGAACATAAGAACATGATGATCATAAGCACAAACATATAAGGCAAGACAAATGTGAACATAATAATGATGACAAAGGAAAACAATGGTCATAAGAAGTATATTAAATAAAAACTAGTTTGATAGAGCCAATATCTCACTTAAGTGAATCATTTGACTTATCTATTGTGACAAAGACTTTTGTTACCACAAAATTGCAATTGACATGACTGTCAACTTTGATTAGACTAGAAATTTTAGAAGAACCTTTCTCTAAGGTTGGGTCATGGATAGTAAAGATGTTAGATTTTAATGTGGCCTAATTAAAAAAATGCCTTTGATATTATCCTTAAATAGTCCCATTAGTATTAAGTGGATATATCTATAATTCTAATAATTGAAAGGACTTGAATCATAAGTAGACTCTAGCTAAGTCTTGATCCCTGTCGTATTCACAAAAAGAGCCTATGAGTTCCTCATCGACTCTAATATTGTATGGGGAGACATAAGAAGGAAAGACCTCGTACTCGCTCAGTTTCATATAGATCATAATGATGGATTCATGTACACTTCTACAAATCTAATAATTGTTATCAAAGCCCATATGAGATCAATGGGTTTTGATATATAAAAATTGATGTTTGTTCTTCTCTGATTTATGTTTGGCATCTAATTCAACTTGTTTGATTCCCCTCTTGATTATCTTCTAGATGGATCTAGAAAAGATTGGCCAGTTGGTTTCAACCTTGTGTTGTTGTCTGGATGGAACCGATAATGGCCCTTAGTTCTTAGATTGTGTCGACTTGGGTGTTGTGGAGGTTCTTGCCTTGTGCGCAGTGGCACTGCAGGTCATCCAGGGCCATCCGTGTTTGAGTACCCATCTTGTAGTGATGGAAATACCATGCCCCAATGACATAGCTAGTTGGCCTGCATGATCGTGTGGTAGCTAGTGGTGCCTCGATAGGTACCCTCTTCAGGCCCATGGTGGTAGAAGAGTGCCATGCCACGGTGTTGTTTTCTCCAACCAAGTGAAGATCTAGCAGAAGATAAAATAAAAAAGGGTTTCTGGCCTCCCCCTTGCTAGATGGCACTGTTGGCACCGTTTCTAGCCAATAAGAGGCTTTTGCGAGGCCACCATCCTCCATAGCCATTGCCACCCCCTCCTCTTAGTGGTTAGGATTTCTTTAAGAAGAGAAACGTAGGGAGGTGAAAGGTTGCTTGGTGTTATTAATAGAAAATGTATATTTTACAAGTCAATCATATTTGAGATGAATCAATATTTCTTAAAATATCTTATTCATTAAAATTTGGCATAACTTTATTTTTTAACTCTTATTCGATGTGTATTGTAGTGATGTCCTTGATCACATGCAGTGATGATAAAATAATAATGAGATCATAATAATGAGATTAATCATCTAAAGTTATGTGACCTAAATGTTCCTAATCATATAATCTGTTGGATGGGATATTAAGGATCCGGATAGACTGGTATATGTGATGTATTCTCATATGTGAGTATTAATAGAATGACTTCATTGAATTGATTGAATAAGAAACCCTAAATGGTATCTTACCTAACTGTCAATTAGAGTTTTTTATCATTACAGTTGTACGGTTCGACCTTTGACTTGAGTCACAAAAGATATTTTACCACATATATGTTGTGCTTTGGCTAGTGACTTATGGATCACCCAGTACAATGGTCCATTACACTTAATGGACTAGGTACAAGAAAAATTCAATGGAGACAATTAAGCAGACATTAAGGGATCACTCACTCTCGATAAGTGAAAGTGAATATCTATAGAATAGTACTATAAATCCTTAGCCAATGCAAAGTGGATAATTGGTAAAGAAGAATTTCAATTGATCCGATTTTGAGTACAAGATCCCAAAGTGTTAGTTTACCAATAGATTGACAGTTGATGCCATATATCTATCCTATTGGGACATTAGATAGATGAGAATTTATATCTATGTGATAACTGAGGAAAGACTCAATGGAGATGAAATCATCTCCATATTAGTTTGAGATCATGGGATGTGATTTATACCCTTCATAATCTAAAAATTGCTAAATATATTATTATAAAATATATTTAATTTAAGATAAGTTATTATTTTAATAAGACTTCAACCAAATAGACTATTGGGCCTATTGGGTCACACACATAAGGACTGTTTCATAAGTATGAGGGCATGGGCATAATTTATAGAAATTGAGAGGTTTTTATAAAAAATTCTAATTTCTATAAATAAGAGTGGATTTGGCCAAAACCCATAAAGCTAAGGGTTCTAAATTCGCAGCCTTCTCCTTCATATTCTCCCACCCTAGAGGTCTCCAACAACCAGTGGAGCTCTGTACAAGATGAGTTGGAATGTCTGATGTGTAGAAGAACATGTCTGCATAGGAAGTTCATGCGGATGTTGTGAGAGGTTGTGCACTTGGAAGGCTTGAAGAGCATGAGAACGCTCATTCTTCTCCAGGTTTAAAGGATTGGTTGAATATCGTGAAAGAATTTTCAATTTATCTCAAACTTGATTTTTGATTCCACTATTTTGTTTCAATTGAGACAATGGCCATGAAATCCAAGGAATCAAACACTTCCACTACCATGGTATGATTCCTTATTGTTATTATATGTTTATCCCTCGATCTAGTTTATGGGGATCTATTAAGCTATTTGGATCTTTTAAAGCTATTGGATCTGAATTTTAAGATCCAAAACCGTGATCCATCTACATTGGATCCATAACTTAATCATATTATATATTTTACATAGAACTTTCTATCATGGCATATATATCCCTATTTTTAAAGAATTCATGATTTATGGTCACAGTAAAGTTGTAATTAGACAAATTAACACTTTTAATGATGGTAATATGGTAAATTATAATATAATAGGATATAATTGACATATTATCATAGCATAATTATGATTACAAACTTACATCATAAAGAAATATTATTGCATGTATATCTTTGTAAGTTGAGGATATGATTTAATGTTCTTACCAATTGTCAATCAATTAAAGATTAAATATTTTAATTGCTAAATATTATCATAGTTAAGTAGAGGTCATGTAGGATTAAAGTTTCTGAAATATCATGTATTGAAATTATATATAAAGTTTATGATTTTATAATTATGTTTATGCTCTTATTATTATTGTTTGGCTTATAAGTGAATGATTAGTGAACTATCATGTTAGCAATTTTATAAATCGATTGCTTTTGGTTTCTTTCATGCTTCTAGTTGCCTGAAGGGTCTACAACCATCTTAGGACTTGAAGTTATTAATAGAAAGAGTTTCTAATCTATCATAAAAAATTGCATAATAGTTTATTGAATTAAAGGATTATTCAAAGATGTCATTAGTTCAAAACACAAATAATTTATTGGGCAATTTATAAATTTGTAATGTTGACTATTTTTCATGTCTATAGTTGTTCTGAAAGGTCAAGACCATGTTAGTACTTAAGATTATAATTATAGAGAGAATTATGGTGAGTCTCTCATGATAATAAATTGCATTATGAATTATTTAATAAGTCCAAAGGTGTCTTTGATTCAATGTATACAATGGAATCAATAATTAACTAGAACTACTTAAACACATTGAATTTTTTACCCAAAGATAAGATATTTCTACCTTCATGCATTCTTGGGTAATTTTTGAATTAAAGTAAATTGTCATACCATTATATAAATTTTCATCATGCATTATAAATTGTCATGATATTATGGATATTTTCTATGATTAAATTTTGGTATTTTATCTACATCATGATGGTGATATGAGCTCAATTATGATTCTTTGAGCTATGACTCCTTTATTACATTCTCATTTGTTTATGATCCATGCACTCAATGGATCAAAGTATAGTTATTGGCATGAGTAGCTTCACATTAAAGTGTCTAGACCTTGATTTTTCTCTTTGAATAAAGAAATTAATTGAGGTTACAAATGAAAGTAAAACGAACAAGAAGGCTCAATTAGAAAAGTGAAATCATTCAAACAGATTGTCATTAATGATAATCAAGAGTTCTATTGCAAAGAATATCAAGAGTTATATACCTGGTAATGAAAGGGCAAAGGAATTTCTTGATTTCATTGAACAATAATTTAGTGGATCAAACAAGGTAGTGACTAAAATGCTCACCAATAAATTGACTTCTACGAGATATGATGGGGCCAATGGTGTGCGAAAACACATTATGAAAATGTATAACATTGTAGAAAAGCTTAAAACATTGGACATGATTGTTGATAAAACCTTTCAAGTTACATTTATCCTCAACTTTCTTCCATTACATTTTTCTCAATTTAAAATTTCCTACAACACATAAAGAATCATAAAAATTGAATGAGTTAATTTCCATGAGTATACAAGAGGAAGAGAGATCAAAGTAGGAAGGATCACGGGTCATCAATTATGCTTCTGCATCTCCGTGGTTCAAGTCTATAAAGGGAAAAAGAAAATCAATTCCACCAAATAAAAGTGAAAAAAATGTAAATAAAATGGTAGAAAAGAAATGTTATTTTTGTCATAAGATAGAGCATTTTAAGGTTGTATGCCCAAAATAGAGAAGTTGGTTTGAGAAAAAAGGCAACTCTCAATTGTATGTTTGTTTTTAAACATATTTTATGAATGTGTCATTTAAAACTTGGTGGAATGATCCAAGTGTTTTTATTCATGTTTCCAATTCATTGCAAGAATTGCTTTCAAGTAGAAAGCCAACACTTAATGAATCTTCCATCTTCATGGGTAATCTGACCAAAATGAAAAGTCAAAGCTATGTAAGGAATCATACCATAGGTAGTAGAAGTAATGATTTTTTGGATTTCATTGTCGTTGTCTCGATTAGAATTGAAAGGCGTAATCAAAAATTGAATTCAAACAAATTCAAAATTATTTTTACGGGATTCAACCAATCCCTTAAGATCGAAAAAGAATGAGTGTAGGATAATCCTTGCACTCCAAGATGCCCAAGTGCACAATCTCGAGTGGTGTCCACACAAACCTCCTCCGTGGATGGGTTTTCCTACATGACGGACCTTCCAATTCATCCTGGATGGAGATCTATCTTCTCCAAGTGGCCTTCAAAGTAGAAAATTGTGCTAAAGGTGACTAGCCATGAAATTGACACCCTTAGCTTGATAGGGTTTGTATCAATTTTCTATTATTCATAAAAATTGAATTTTTTTCATTAAAACCTACAATTTTAATAAATTAAACCCACACCCATGTACTAACGGATGTGTAACTCATTAGGTCTAATAGTATGTTTAGTTAAGGCCTAATTAAAAGAAAAACTTCTTTTAAATTAAATATGTTGCCCGATAATAGATTTAATGACCTTCTGATCATGAAAGATATAAGCCAAGTCCCATGATATTAAAAAACTTTGAGAATGATTTTATCTCTATTGAGTATTTCTATCATTAGTTACTATATGAATATAAATCCTCATCTATCCAATGCCTTGGTTGGATAAGGGTACAATATCGACTATCTACCCCTTAATATACTGGCACTTTGAAATCTTGTACTCAGAATTAGATCAATTCATTTTTCAATTATATTTTATACATTGGTTAAAGATTTAAAGCATTATCCCATATGACATTTTCTCTCACTTACCGAGAGTGAATAATCCCCTTTTGTTTGCTTAGTTGTCTCCACTTGATTTCTCATGTACCTAATTTATTAACTATATTGAGTCATCAAATTGAGTGATCCATAAGTCAATAACTAAAGTACAAGATATGCTTACTACAATATCTTTGGTGACTCAGGTCAAAAGTCTAACCGTGCAACTGTAATGATAAAAAACTCTAATGAATAGTTAGGTAAAATACCATTCAAATTTTCTAATTTGGTCAGTTCAGTGAACTCATTCTATATATTAAGGAGCACATATATGAGTATATTTGTGTCTTCACACTAAAGACCAATGAAATCAATGATCCTTATCATATAAGAAGACATCACATACACTAATTTATTCAAAATTTTAATATCTCATCTCAAGAATTCTATGACTAGAAACATTTAGATCACATACTTTTAAATAATTAATCTCATTATCATGATCTTATTATGATTTAATTATTATTGTATATGATCAAAGACTTAATTATGATATTTGATTTAATAAAAGCATGTAATGAAGATAAGTCAATTTAACTAAATGAGATATTTCAAGAAATGTTGAATTATATCAAATATGATTTGACTTGTAGGGTATATATTTCTATCAAGATACAGGGACTTGTAGGCATCGTCTTGGACTAGACACCTTTTAGATGTTGTGATAGAAATGTATGCCCTAAAAGCCAATTATGTGTGATATGATTTTACATTTCTTGTAATATCTTATTCAGTGTAAATGGCATAATCTTTATTACTTGCACTATCTAGATGCGTCTATCGTAATGAAGTCCTAGGTTACATGCAATGATGATTGAATCATGATGAGATCATGATAATGAGATCAATCATCTAGAAGCATGTACTCTAAATGTTCCTAGTCGTAGGATCCTCGAAACGGGACATCAAGGATCCAGTAAGACTAATGTATATGATATCTTCTCATATGATGAGAATGACCGATCTCATTGGTCATCAGTGTGGGGACACTGAGATACATGTACAGTGAACTCATTCTGTCTATCGTAATGAAGTCCTAAGTTGCATGCAATGATGATTGAATCATGATGAGATCATAATAATGAGATCAATCATCTAGAAGCATGTACTCTAAATGTTCCTAGTCGTAGGATCCTCGAGACGGGTCATCAAGGATCCGGTAAGACTAGTGTATATGATATCTTCTCATATGATGAGAATGACCGATCTCATTGGCCATCAGTGTACGGACACTGAGATACATGTACAGGTGCTCATTAGAGGAATGAGTTCACTGAACTGACCAGTATAAAATCCCTGAATGGTATCTTACCGAACTGTGGATCAGGGTATTCTATCATCACGGTTGCACGGTTGGATCTTTGACCCGAGTCGCCAAAGATCTCTTGCCGGGCGTACCATATACTTTGACTGTTGACTTATGGATCACTTAATATTGTGGTCCGGTATAGTTAATGGATTGGATATATGGGAAACTTGAGGGAGGCAATTGAGCGGACAATAGGGAATCGTCCACTCTCGGTAGGAGAGAGAGAATGTCCTATGGATAGTACTCTAAATCGGGAGTTGACAGTCAATGTCGTACTCCTATCCGACCGGGACATTGGATGGACGAAGATTTATATCCGTGTGGTAACCAATGATGGAAAGGCTCTTTGGGGAGGAGTTTATCCTTGAAGCCGTTTGGGATCATAGGATGTGGCTTGTACCCTTCATGATCGGTAGGCCGTTAAATCTATTATGAGATAATAGATTTAATTTAAAAGAAGTTGTTCTTTTAATTAGGCCTCAACCAAATGAGCTATTGGGCCTAGTAGGTCACACACATAAGGGCTAATCCAGAAGTTTGGGGGCAAGGGTGTAAATATAGAGAAAGGAGGGATTTTTTTAAAAACTCCAAATTCTCTATATAATAGCGAATTGAGCATGAGCCCCACAAGCCAAGGGCTGCAAAATTCGTCCTTACCTCTCTCCTTCACATTTTTCTATGCTGGAGGCCATCGAGAGTCGATGGGACTTCATCCGGGGTGAGTTGGAAGGTCCGACGCTAAGGAGAACCCAACTATGGAGGCAGCTCGTGTGGATACAGCTAGAGGCCGCACGCTTGAGCGGCTTGGAGATCGTGAGAACGCTCGATCTTCTCCGATCTTTAGAGATTGTTTGAATCCCACAAAGGTAAGTGTTTGAAATCGTTTCGAATACCGGTTTTGGCGACGTCGTTCGGTTCCGATCGAGACCAAGACTATGATATACGAGGAATCAAAATTTTTTCGCTGCGCCAATCTGATTGGACCGATTCCCAACATGTTGAAGATGCCTTTTTTGTTTCATGTGTCTAGGAACTTGATCTTTTTGTCAAAACTTGATGTATGAGGTCATTCATTTAATTTCAGTAACTCACAATTTAGTTTGTTTAAATACTCCATTTTAGTTGGTGCTGGATCTTTATATGATGGTCTTTAAAAAATAAATGCAGATTCTTATGTTATTATGATTTATCCACCTTGAATATAAATGTTAGTTTCAAATGTAGTATAATTGATAAGTGATCTTCAATTCTATGGCATAAAATATTGAAGCAAAGAATGCTAAGATTAGTGAAAGATGGAGTGAGCAATTGTATCAATTTTACTAATTTGGCACTTGTATCGATTGTATAAAAAGAAAACATATTAAAACCCAAAAAAAGAATTCCTTAAGTAGTGAGTGAGTTCTTGAATTGATCAACACTAACATTATCGGACCATTTCCTACTTGCATAAGAGGTTAACAATATTTTATCATATTCATTGACAATTTCCCATGATATGACTATATTTTCTAGATAAAAGAAAAGTATTTTTCGAAATCCTTTAAAACTTGTAATGATCTCATAAAGAATAAATTGAACAGGAAAATTAATGTGGTGAGATTTGAAAGAGGTGGAGAATATTATAATAAGAAAGGTTAGTTAAGTTAAGTTATAAGACCTTTTGTTAAGTTCTTAGAAGAGAATGTGATTTAACCATAGTATACAATGTAAAATACTTCCAAGCAAAATGGTGTGGCTAAAAGGTGAGATCATACTCTCATGGATATGGTTAAAAGTATGATTAAAAGCTTATCTTTACCCTTAATCTTGTGGAATGAAGCTTTGAAAACTACAATCTACATTTTTAACATGGTTCATAATAAGGCAGTGTCTAAAACTCCATTCGAGTTAAGGATAGGTAGGAAACTTAGTTTGAGAAATATACATGTTTAAGGTTGTCAATTTGAAGCTATAGTATAATTCACAAGAAAAGAAATTAGACTCAAGAACGTTTATTGTTTCTTCATTTAATATCTAGAATGATCTAAAAGATAAAGATTTTATTGTCCATCCGACACTATGAGAATTATAGAAATTGGTACAACAAATTTCATTGGGAATGGAGAGGTTAGTTGGAGCTTAACACCATGTATTGTAGAATCTGGAAAAATTGCAGTTCTTTTGCCCACTACTCCTACTGTGGATGTTAGATCTGATCATGTAAATCATGATATGATAAATTTACAACAAATCATAACGACATTCTCACTGAAGAGGAAAACCTTGAAACTGTGCATACTCATAATAATGATAACACATATCAACAACTGGAGGTTAGGAGGTCTTAGAGAGTCTAAAGACTAGTTATTTTAGATGACTACATTATATACTTGTAAGAGTGTGATTTTGATATTGATGACGTAGTGATATATTTTCTTTTAAGGATGCCATTGAAAGTAGATCTAAATTATGGATTGATGACATGAAAGAAGAGATTGAATCTATGCATAAAAATGAAGTTTGAAATCTTATTGCATGTAAGCCTATTAGTTACAAATAGATTTTTAAAATCAAACATGATTATAAAAGCAATGTAGAAAGGTATAAGACTAGACTTTGATTACAGAGAGACATTTGCCCTAGCATCTAGAAAGAACTCTTTCAGAATCATAATGGCATTGGTGGCTGCACTTGACTTAGAATTACATTAAATGGTTGTAAGAATGACTTTCTTGAATGAGGATCTATTAGAAAAAGTATGCACAATACAACCAGAATATTTTGAAATGAAAAAAAAGAAAAACTTAGTATGCAAATTAAATTAATCTATATATGAAAACAAATAGGCTCCGAACAATGGTACTTAAAGTTTAACAAAATCATTGTGTCCTTCAGATTTATAGAAAACGTTGTTGATCAATGTATCTGAATGTCAATGGGAGCAAGTATATAATTTTGATTTTATATATGGATGATATATTGCATTGAAGTTCATTGTGATAAATCTAAAGGGTTGCTTGGTTTAACTTAAAAGACCTACATTTCTAAGGTTTTAAACAGGTTTGGGATATCTAGCTGCTCATCATGTGAAGTGCCAATCTTTAAAGGCCATAACTTTGGTCACCATCAATGCCCTAACAATGGGATCAAAAAGTTGGAAATGAAGATTTTTTTTATATGTTGCTACCATTGGAAGACTTTTCCATATGCACAAGTTTGTAGTAGTCTTGATATCAACTTTGCATTGGGAATGTTAGTAAGATATCAAGGTAAATAAAAATATAGCACTAGAAAGGTATAAAGAAAATGACGGAGGGGCCACAAATTTTGAGCTCATGTATGGTAAGACTGACCACTTGGAGGTGATTTGGTTATATAGATGCATATTTTGCAAGTTTCCCTAACAGTAGAAAGCCAACTTCTAACTATGTGTTATTATTAGCTGGAGGAGTTGTTTCATTGAAAAGTAACAAACAACATATTGTGGCCACCTCCACAATGAAAGCTAAATTTGTTAATTGTCACAAACTATCTTCATCAGCATTATGGTTGAGGAAATTCATCTAAGAATTTACTGATGTGGATTCTATTTCCAAACCTCTGAAACTTCATTGTGATAATTCCTTTATAGTGTTCATATCCAATTATAGCAAGTCAACTTGTGTGAACAAGCACATTAACACAAAGTACCTTTTTGTATAAGAAAAGATAAACAATCATCTTGTATCGAGTAGTTTTGTTAATGGTACTGATATAGTTGATGATCTCATGACTGAGGCCCTAGCACCATATAAGAAGTATGAATCATATTGTTTGGAATTAGTGAATGATATGATTAATACATTAGACATATTTTTATTGTGATGATGATTGTGTTCTCTTTCATTTTGTTATGGTACTTGTTAATACTTATGTTTGAAATGGACAAATTTGCTTGCATGACAATAAAGTGGGATTTCATGCAAACTCAAATTAAAGGCTTGGTTAAATGAATTTTTTGATATCATGGTGCATAGAAGGAAATATATTAATGATTATGTACAACCGCCGTGACCTATGTTAATGGGTTTTTTTTAACCTAGGCATGAAAGGTGAATTGTAAATATATTAATGGGCATATTTTTCAAATGTGCACACTTATGAAAATTATTTTTAAAATCATAATTTAAATACTATTTTAAATAAATATGTATTATTTTTTATACGCCAAGTGGGAGAATGTTAGATTTATCTCGTAAAGGTGACATAATTAAAATAAAATGCCTTTGGTATGATCCTTAAATAGCCTCATTAGTATTCATGGATATATTTATAATTTTAATAATTTAAAGGACTTGAGTCACAATAGACTAACTCTACATATGTATGTATGAGGTTGAGTCTTGGCCTCTCTCGTACTCACATAAAGGGCCTATGAGTTTCTCATCAACAACGAGGTTGTACGGGAAAATGTAAGAATGGAGGACCTTGTACCACTCGATCCCGCATGGATTGAGGTTGTCTTGAATGGATCATTCTCGATGGATTTAGGTACATTTCCATAAATCTAACAAAAGAGTTGCACGTACACAAAATCTCCTTTAGCTACAATGAGACAGAATTGTCTTGTTTACTTCTTAACTCTCTGTCTCCCCTCCTCTTTTTCTTTCTCTCTATGCTTCACTCTTTCTCTTTCATAAAAGGGGCAAGAGGATATGGTGACTCATTATTTTCATCACCCCCTCTATTTATAAAAAGTGAGAAAGATAATGAAATATATTTATTGCACTATTGCTCTAACAATGTTATCTTAGACCCAATTTTGTAATTACTATTTGAATACCTCTATCACTATCAATTTTGAAATTAATATTGATAAAAATTATCAATTGATATTTGACTATGAATATTTATATTGAATCTTTTTGTGAAAAAATATGATATGTTATACAAGTGTTCATTTTTATCAATTTTGATATTGATACATCATATTTTACAAATACCAATTTCAAGATTGACGTAATATCATTTTGGATAGTCTAACCAAACAAATTATTGTGTTGCATTTAGAATGCATGCATGATCATCAACTTCTTATCTTGTCAACTGACAGATTGAGGATGACCACACTGAATTTCAGCATCACATAGCACCGCATACGGAGCTACATCAATGTACTTGTTACAAGTTAGAAAACTGTGGTTGAGAAGTCCCATAAAAAAATTTTAACCTTTTAGTAAATTCTGGACCATTTAAGACTGTTGATTCTTGACCCCTCAACTATTTGAAAGTTATCTGGTTGTTCGATGATCTGTTTTCATTTATTTTATTTTATTTTTTATGAGTTTCGCTTTGAATATTCTCAATCAAGTTACCACATTCTTGATAAGATGACATTTATCTAAGAAGTGTCAAAATTATAATCTAATGATTAAGGATGCATAATATTGGTTGTGGTGCAAAGGAGCTAAGTCCAGTCAAGAAATATGTTATTTAAATTTGATTTACTTATTTCACTCAAGCCCGAGCCCTTACAACTAGACAAGGGTGAAAACTAACCAATACACTTATTAGACAAGTATTTTGAAACTCGGCTCAATAAAAATTTGACTCAACTTGTTTATTATGTTAAATAAACAAATTTCAAAAAAAAATTTGATCCTTCAAATGAATTGAGGTTAAATAGACTCATTTTCAACTCAACTCGATAGTTCACATTGATTAAATACTCGACCAAATATTTATTTATCAAAATTAAATTAGGATAATTAATATTTATATATTGTCACTTTAATATATGGAATAAGTTAAAATAAAATTTAATTTGAATTTAAACTAAGTTCAAAATTTATAAAGAATATAAAATTAAAATTTTATAAATAATTTTTAATTAATTTTGAGTTTTGTAATAGGGCATTTGGTTCCGGTTTTTTACCTTCTTTTTTCCTTATTTTTAAAAATAGGAGAGACAAAGTATTTGGTTAATTTTTTTAATGCTCTTTCATTTTTAAAATTGATCTCACTTCTTTGTTCCTTCTATTTTGAAAACAAAACAACCGAAGAGTTGTTTTAATTTTGGAAGAGTGCCGGCTCTCCCGCGCTTGAGATGGATGACTGGCCCGTAGGCGTGTCATAGCGCAAGGGAGATCGACGACGACGGTGACAGAATGTCGGGGGGGGGGGGTGGACGCCGTCGGAGGGGAGGGGGCGGCGGACCTTGCCGCGGTGGGGGTGGACGCCGTCGGGGGGGGGGGGGGAGACGCCGACGCGGGCGGGAGCGACCTCCTTGCCGCGGTGGGGGTGGACACCGTCGGGACTCGCCGTCGGGGGGGGCAGACCTTGCCGCGGTGGGGGAAGGGGGGACGTGGGGTAGGGGGAGTTGTGCGGTAGCGGGTGGACGCCGCCATGGTGGGGGAAGGGGGGCCGAGGGCCGACGCGAGGGGCGGGGAGTTGTGCGGTAGGGGGTGCATGCCGACGCGGGAAGGGGGGGCGGACGCCGGCACGATGGGAGAAGGGGGGACACTGACGCGGGGGGTAGGGGGACTTGTGCGGTAGGGGGGGTGCCGCCTAGGGCGATATAAGGTCGACAGAAGGTCTTCTCTTTGACGACACTAGAATGTGAAACGAGAGACTGTTCATCACATCCTGATGGAGGTCAGCCGTCACGAGCGACCTCCACCGATGAGTGATAATTTTGCCAAACACTGCTCTATGAATTTTAAAATTAATGACAATTTTACCAAACACAAAAGAGTTGTGCTTTTTTTATTTTAAATTCTAAACTAAGAGATCAGATATTTTTGATTTCAAAAAAAAAGTTGTCTCGAAATTAAAAGAGCTTCCAAACACCCTATAAATAAGTTCATATTGAGTTTGAACTTATGCCAAACTAATATTTGAACTCAAACTTGAGGTTGAACTCAACTCGATTAAGAAATAAACCAAATTTGAACAGAGATTCACCGTATTCATAACTCACTCGAACTTAAATGAGTATAAAATAAATGAATCAAACTCGAACTTAATTCATACTCAACTTAGCTCAACTCATTCGCACTCCCTATTAGTAGACTCGGTCGAAACTTAGTTTGTTACTAAATTAAGCCAACATTGATGTTGACCTCAAATAAGTGTTTGACTCAAGTAGTCAAGTTCGCTCAAAATTAAATTAGTTATATAAAACTTGTGTATAAAGCTCAAGCTTAATTTAAACTTGTTTATGAAACTCAAATTTGTGTTCATCGATGAAGTTTGATCTACATTTAAATTAAAGTAAATTTAATTTAAACTCATTTAATAGATTTAATATGCACTATATACCTATATATACTTATAATTTAATTTTTAAAATAAATATTTAATAATAAGTAGAATATTTAATAAAATTACTGATTACTTTTATTTGAGCTGAGCCGAGATTTGTTTAAGCTTGACTAATTAACAAATCAAGTTTTCTTCGTTCAAATTTGTTTGTTTAGCATAATAGTCAAACTTTTGTGGAGTTGAGTTTCAAATTATTTGACAGACTATTGGTGCATTTGCATCCTTAATATCGATCCACTAAAACCTAAACAATATGAAATGTCACAAATTTTCTAGGCAAGTTGATTATTAAGTCAGCACTAATGTTGGAGGATACATAATTTTTAGAAAATTTAAAAGACCGTAGGTAACATATATATAATTTACTATGAAAAAGCATACATATTTTTATATTATATAAAAATTAATTTAAAAATATATAATTAACTTATGAATCTACCTTATATTTATGACATTTTATATGTGCATTTATAAGCCGGCAAGCAAAATTTTCTTCTCGGTGTTTTGCTAGGGTTTGCCTCGTGTCCGCTATTCCACGGGGTATATAAACGTCGGCTAGTGTTGCGCCGCGCGGTACCTCTTTCACTTCTTAGGGTTCACTAGACGAGGTCGTCGCGTCGCCGTTCTTCCGAGCGTGCTCTCCGCCGCCAAGATGGGTCGTATGCACAGCAGAGGGTGAGTGGGCTTCCGGCTTCCTGATGCCATCTTTTTCAAAACCGTGTTCTTCTTTCTGAGCTCACTATTCGCCGCCCATGGCGTCCTCCTCCATTCAGGAAGGGTATCTCGGGGTCGGCGCTCCCTTACAAGCGAAGTCCCGCTAGCTGGCTTAAGATCTCCTCCCCGGATGTAGGCGCCTTTCTCATTTGCTCCCCGTCTGTCACCATTTTCTTGTTCTGTATGGTTTTGCTTAGATTCTAGGGCGATGGCAGGTAGAGGAGAACATCTGCAAATTTGCGAAGAAGGGGCTGACTCCATCACAGATTGGCGTCATCCTCCGAGACTCACATGGTATCGCTCAAGTGAGGAGCGTCACTGGAAACAAAATCTTGCGGATCCTGAAGGCTCACGGTAACTAGCTTCAATTGATGTTGGGATTCGGGTTAAAAAGAGGTGCCTTTTATCTGTGTATGTGAGATCGTATCATGAATTCTGTTTTATGACGGGAATGGTGCAATAGGTCTCGCACCCGAGATCCCAGAAGATCTGTACCACCTGATTAAGAAGGCAGTGGCGATTAGAAAGCATCTAGAGAGGAACAGAAAGGACAAGGACTCCAAGTTTCGTTTAATTCTTGTAGAAAGCAGAATTCACCGCCTGGCTCGATACTACAAGAGGACCAAGAAGCTGCCGCCTGTATGGAAGTAGTAAGTAGCTACTTTTGGTTACTTATTGATTCTGTTTTACCTAAGCACGTACTTGCTTGTGCTAAAATGCGAATTATTGCTGAAGAGTTATTATGACTATAAGAATTTATTTTGTCTGTTATCCAGTTTGCAAAATATTATTGCCTGGATAAGTGAAATAGTTTGAGCTATTACCTTATTTTGTATTCACCCATCAAAACTAAACTATATTTTGTGGCAGTTGTTTGTGGTTGTATATGCTATTTTATGAAGATGAACACATTTTGTATGATGTCAAAAAGTGAAAATAGTATTTAAACTATTAATTTGATTTCTTACTTTTTAAGAAGATCAAGGCGATATAGTATAACCTTGTCAAGTAGGCGATAAGATGAGGTGTTCGGTGACACCTTTTTATAGTAAAATTGTTAAAATAACAATATAGGAGTGACTAATAATATATAAAAATAATAAACAGTTATGATAATATGTAAATCAATTAATAATGTGTAATTGCATAGTTAATTAGAGTAAATAACGTGAATGCCTAATTAGAATGACTAAATTAAGTTAATTTTAATACTTAATTTGTATTAACTCTTAGTAAATGTTTATGAAATTACTTAATCCTAATTATTCTGCCATCAAAATATTTATTTTTAACCAAATTAACTATTATATTTAGTCATTTTTACTTTGCAAATATTTTATCAAGTGATATTGATACTTAATTAGCATTATTTATTTCTAAAGTAGACTAAATGGGAAAGTATTGTGATGCTTGCCTAGGCACCCCTCTCCTTGACAAATGAGAGGGTGTCTTGTCATATTTGAAAACAATGTTTGATTTTGTTACTTGATTTAAAAGTATGCATTTTTTTATTTTTTGTGTAATGTCGGGCATGCCATTTTGTAAAAGTGAACCATAAAGATATCTTTCATCGGATTTCTTTTGTATGATTCACACATCATCTAGTATTTCTATAATTGGAGGGAAATAAGAGATCTACTTATTCCAATCAGTTTACATCAAGTATCTTCATTTTGTTCTTACCTTTTGCATTAGCAATGGATAAATTAACAGAGCATCATGGTTCGTCGTCTCGCGAGAATCTCGCGAGATCTCGCGAGATTCTCGGTCTCGCGGGCACAGCGAGAAACGAGATGACCGAAATCTACACTCCCGGTCTCGGCATCTAGCGGGTGTACAGGGGGCACAACGTGCTCCCTCTGTGATGATAATAGGGAGTAGAGAAGGCTATAGGCGGGCAGAAAGGGGAAAAGGATGGCACGCCGGTCGACGCCGTCCTTCGCACCGCACCGTAGCTAAAGTCTTCGGTCGGCCACGAGAGCTTAAGATGGGTGCTTAAAACCCCTCACCGGACCCCCGATGGAAGACATGAGGAAGAGTTGAAGCACCTACCGGAGCGGCGAGATCGAGGTTGCGAGCGACGTCTCCGGATCTCGCGGCGGAGTTCCGAGTGCGGCGGCGGCGACCTCCGGCCTGTCACGGCGGCGGAGACCTCCGGCGGACACCTCCGGCAGACCACCCTCTCCCTCCGCCATCGTCGCGTCGCCGTCGCGGAAGACCCTCCGCCATCGTCGGCTCGTCGCATCGTCGCGTCGCCGTCGGAAGACCCTCCCGCCTTCGTGAATCGGGATTTCACCCCTCGCCGCGGGTCGAATAAACAAGGTAAGTTATAAGTATAACTTATACTGTATAAGTAATGTGTTTAACGTTAACGTAAACACATTAAATATTAATATATTATATATGAGTTATATAATTAGGTCCTGGATATTTGAATGTGTAATATTTGGACATAATAAAATTATTAAATATTAATATATTTTTTTAGTTTCTTAAGTTTACATTAAATATAAAGAAGATTAATCATATAACATAGTATGAAAAAAATTAATCTATTTTTTGGTTTTATTCAACTTTTTACTATAAATATAACAAGATTAATTATAATAATATTATATAAAGTTTATAAGTAACTAAAATATTACATGTATTTTATTCTATTTTATGAATATATTTAATAATACATAATCAAAAAAAGGTAAGTTTAAATTATAAAATTTATTATATTTTTTGCATGCCAACTATGTATTCGGATGCATATTGCTGACTATATATTATAATAATAAACTAATATATTAATAATAAATTAATAATATTAACCTTATTAATACAATATAAACTAATATTTTTTAAAATATAATAAGATGTTATACGAGTTTAAATATAATGAAAAATTTTAAATATGATGTAAATATTTAACTACTTCTTTTGATTTTTTAGTTTAAATATATGAAAATTATATATAATAAGATATTATGCAGGTTTAATATAATCAAATTTATTACATACAATGTAAGTATAAAAAATAAATGTAAAAAATTATATAATATTTGAAGGAATACAAGTTATGAAATATTCAAAAATTTTATAGGTTTTTTAAAGTTTGTAGTCAATTATAATTAGGTTAATAATAAGAATACGATATAAAGTTTGTATGTAATAAAGATTATTCAATTTTTAAACTCTTGTAATTTGTAGTGTAAATATAAAAAATATAAAAAAATTATATAGTATTTGAACGTAATACAAATTATGAAATATTAATATATTTCTTAAGTTTTTAAAAGTTTGTGGTTAAACATAATAATTATAATAATATTATATAAAGTTTTATCACATAAAAATTATTCAAATTATATAAAGTTAAATATATTCAAATTTATTACATATAATGTAAATATTTAACTTACTTCTTTTGACATTATTTATTTTAAATATATGATGATTATGTATAATAAAATATTATGCAGGTTAAATATAATCAAATTTATTACATTTAAAAATATTAATCTGTTTTTTGGATATTTTGTAGTTTAGATATGATAAGACATTATCTTTGTTTAAATATAATGAAGTTTATTACATATTATGTAAATATTTATCTTACTTTGTTAGTATTTTTGTAATTTAAATATTATAATAAAAATATAGTAATATATTGTGTAGTTTAAATTTAATAAAATTTGTTAAATATTATATGAATATTTAACTTACTTTGTTGTTAGTTTTTTAGTTTAAATATAATAAGATTATATACGATGTAATATACTATACTATTTATTAAATATAATAAAATGTATTTAATATTACTATATATGCAGAATATATATTATAATAATGAACTAAAATATTAATAACGAAATTAATATTATTAACTTTATTAATACAATATAAATTAATATATTCTTTTGAAATATAATAAGATGTTATATAGTTTAAATATAATGAAATTTATTAAATGTGGTGCAATATGATCAAATAGAACCAATTGAGTGAATAATATTTTTATATTATACTTTTTTAATATATTTAATACTCTGTAATCAAAAAGATAAAGTCTAACCTATAAAATTTAATTTTATACTTTTAAATGTTTACTATGTTGGATGCACATTGCAGAATATATATTATAAAAATAAACTAATATCGTCGGAATATATAATATCGCCCCGAATATATATTATAATAATAAACTAATATTGCCAATATATAGGAGCACATTGCAGAATATATATTATAAATTATTAATTGTCAATCACATTCTTTTAGAAATAGTTTCCATTTCTTATTATTCTAATTTTATATTTTTACTACATAAAATATCGCGAGAAGTTCTATTTAGTAATTTATATCTTTGATTGCCGAAGGAAGATGTACTGCGAATGACGTAAGCGATATGGAACTCCGTTGGTAATAAGGGTTCTAAGTGTAACTTTTGTGGAAAAGTTATGCGGCGGTGGTGTTACTAGGTTGAAATACCACTTGATTGGTGACGAGGATCGAACGTAAGTAAATGTGTAAGTTGTCCTCTGAAGTGCGGAAACAATTGAAAGAATTGAAATCTCGAAAAACATACGGACTATGAAGAGTAAATTAGCAAAAGAAGTAGTCGTGGATGAACTTCGACGGATGGGTGGTCATTACGAAGGTTTCTCGTCGGATGAAGAAGAAGGATGCGAGGAAAGAAGACAACGGGGAAATCGCGAAAGCATCTGCCGAAGCTAGATGGCAAATCGATGAGTACGGCGTCGAATAAGACATTCGCGAACAATTGGAGGCGGAAGTAGTGGTGCTTGCGGGAATTGCGAGGTGGAGCTGGAAGTGGAATGAAAAGAATGAAACGAAGCATAGCGACTTTATGCGTCGTGGTGGACATGGATCGGTAGGCATTGGTAAAGGTTTAGGCAGCAGAAGGTAGTTTGTATAAATCGGATGATGCACGACAAAAAAGAATGGAAGAAATGGTAAACAAGGGACCTTTAAGAGAATCGCTTGGAAAGATGGTTTGAAATTTTTTATATTCAATCATATTCCGGCTCGTATTTGCGGGAGATCATCATTTCGAGAATATGATTGTTGAAGCACTGAATCTTGGACGTGCGATCGAGAACTCCTACACCGAAAGACATATTAGGAAAATATTTGGATGAATTAATTCTGAGACATACGAAAACGGAAATAAAAAAATTAGAACCACATTGGGATACCCATGGTTGTTCTCTTTTATGTGATGGATGGACGGGACCCACATGAGAATGTCCGTCATTAATTTTTATGGTTTATAGTGCGGGAAATGTTATATTTTTAGATTCAATTGATGCATCGAGGTAAAGAGAAGAATCGTGAGTTCATTATGCGATTGATGGAGGACAAGATTAAGGAAGTTGGAAGAAATAGGGTTATACAATTATAGCGATAATGCCGGCAGTTATAAAAAGGCGAGAACACTTTTGGCATCAAAATATAATCTTTTTTGGTCACCGTATGTGCGCCTTTCGTTGTATAGATTTGATGTTTGAATATGTGGCAAAGAATACTATGGTAAAAAAAGCCATAGACATGGGTCGAATTGTTACACGTTTCATATATAATCATGATTGGGTTGTGAATCGAGTAAGAAAGGCTTGTGGACGTGCTTTAGTTCGACACTGGTGCCACTCGTTTTGCAACAAATTATCTTGCCTTGCAAAGTTTGTTGCGTGAAAAAGATAGTTTGAGAGGTTTCTTTCTTTGTTGAGTGGTTTAATTCGAGAGTTTAGGAACACTCCTATTGGAAAGAATGTGTGGAACAAATCATATGCAATCCTATGTTTTGGGATTATGCGAGAGATTCGATAAAGATTATGGAGCCCGTGTATAAAGTTTTGAGAGTGATGGATGCGAAAATTATCCAACCATTAGGCGGTGTATATCATCGATCATTGTGATGAAGGATGTAATAAAGACAACTTCACAGAAATTACACGTGGGTTCGCCAAGATCATAGATGATAGATGGACAAAATCAATGGATGCACCTATCTACAAGGTTGGTATGTTTTCTTCTGTATCCTAAGTTTGTATTTTTTTTATAAATGTATAAAATAAATTATGAGACTAACCTTTTGAATAATAATATTTGCATGTACGGCATATTTTCTCGATCAATACGATATAAATTGCATCTTGGAGACGATCGAAGCACTTATTAAAGCACTTCATCGAGTTTACGAGAAGTTGTTTCCAAAATTTAAAGGAAGAGACGATTTGGAAATGAGGTATCATTACGTTATTTATAAATTTCATCGTTTAAGTTGATATTAACATTAAATGTTTTTATATACTAGATTATAAAGTTTAGAGATGCATTGGCCTCTTTTGGAATGAAAAGTGCTATTAACTGATAGAGAATCTATGTGGCCGAGTTAGTAATTATTTAATCGAAAAAGACAACTTACTTGGTTCGAATTACAAATATATGATTATTTGTTTCACTTTCGAGTGAATGGTGGAAAATGTACGGAGATGATTCTCCAACTTTAAGAAAACTTGCAATTAAAGTTTTATCGCGGAACTTCATCGACTTCTCCTTGTGAAAGAAATTGGAGCACTTTTTCTTTGATACATACGAAACCTAGAAACGAGGTTATCGTATTCAAAGTTGAAGAAACTAGTTTATTGTCATTATAATATGAAGCTAAAGGTAAGGAGAATGGAGAGTGAACAAAAGCAAGGAGGTGATCGGAAGAGGACCCACTTGATTATTTTGCACTATTAAGGAGAGAATGACATGGATGATCGAGAAAATCCTTATGCGAGTGGGTTGCGAACAATGATATGGATGAACGTGATGGTCGCCCGTCGAAGAAATTGTTAGTCTTTGTACGTGAAACGGAATGGATGTAGATACAATTGTACTGACAAATTCTTCAATCATCTTACGGAATCAACTCATCTTCACGATGATGATCAACCTACGATATGGATGCTTCCGATGGACATGGAAGTGATGATGATGGAGATGGAGGCAATGTCCTTCGTGATGGTGGTCTTGACGACGTAGAAGAAAACCAACCATTCCCCAGCGATCTTCTTGAGAAAGTTCATCATCAACGTGACAAAACATATAGACGCAAGAAGAAGAGTCTTTGGTCCGTCACATCAACAAGGTTTGTCGCAACTTGAGGAATATGATCTTTCTCGCACATTCGATTCAATGGATATTTACGATAGGGGATATTATGGATATGGACATTCTCGAATTCATCATCGTATGAATATGAACACGGAGACATGGATATGGGGAAATGCAACAAGGTTCTTCACTTGCATTTTATAATGAAGGAGATCAATCTTCATATGGATATGGACATCTTGCAAGTGAACATATTCCTTGAGCATACCTTATGACAATAGTTATTATGGTTATGGTCGAGTCATGGTCCTTATGGCTATGGATATACAACACGAATGACTCTTGAAACATCTCTGATTCTTATCAACAAAGATTCGATTTACCGCGAGAGGAGATCATCGGTCTCGTATATGTCGTATGGGTTGAATATTGTGATTTTGTTGGTGATTTTGTGGCACAACAATCCTGGCGACCAACAAAGTAATATATCGAAGCACCCGAGATCATCTTTTTGGTATTGAGAGTGGTTCATTCACATAGGTGGTGTGGGAGTGGAGTTTGACATTGAAAGTGCTTTGTGATTGTACATTCACATAATTAGTGTGAAAAATTGTTGTGTTATTTATTTTCATGTAATGTATGTGAATTCATTGATGTACTCCAATCTTTATAACATATTATGTTATGTTTGTCATTTTATACATATTACATATATACATTTTGATCCGAGAATCCGAGATCTGATCTCCCGAGATTTTCCCGAGATCTCTCCGAGATCTCTTCTCTTCCACGCCCCCGAGACGAAGCCGAGGTCCGAGACGGCAAACCTTGCAGAGCATATATAAAATATGTGCCATGATATATGATCTTTGCAGATGGTATTGTATTGATGGATGAGATAAGGAGTTGATAGTAAGGTAGACCATTGAAGAGACACTCAAAGAATTTAAAGGTTTCAAGTTAAGTAGAATTATGATAAAGTATATCTATTGTAAATTTAGCGGAGGCCAAAGGGGGAAATGAGGGAGTTAGTTTGGAAAGAGCTATATTATATAAAAGTACTAAGTTTGAAAAATCTTGTTTCTATTATACAAAAGAATGTAGAATGTGACGTGGATGTTAATCATACGACTAAAGTATGATAGATGGAGAATAGCGGCAAGGGTCCTTGTAAGATTTCTTTGAATATGCTTGAAACATTTTATTGTACAACAGTGAGACATGCAATGCTGTATCATTTTGAATGCTGGACTCCTTTCATTTACTTCTTGATGTATTTGTTGTTTTCTTTCATATGTAGTACCTTCCTTTTTGGTATTAATAGAATTTTTGTCTAACAACCATTATAAAAAAATTGAATTCTGGACAGTGATGGAAAACATGCTTTCACAATAAGTGTTGTTGAAATGAGAATGTTAAGAAGGATTTTCAACATACTAGATTACAAAGAAAGGATATAATGAACATATTAGAAAAAGTTAGTAGTAGCAGCAATTGTAGACACGTTAGTAAAAGGGAGGCTGCATTCCCCCCTAATAAGGTGGTGGCGTTTGGGAGCTCCGGCAAAATTTGGAGGCCCCTTGTGTTGCTTCAGAGGTGGTGTCAGTAATTTGGCTTTGGCTCGACCTTGGGGGCTGGGGGCTTTGGAGACTTCTGTCTGTAGAGTCTCTACAGCATAGTTTTGCGGAGGTCGTGTGTTTTGGAAATGCCAAGTTTGTTGGCACTTGTCAGGGTTCTGTGTGTAGAATGTAAGTTCATTCCTTCAGCATCAGTTGCTGCCTATGCTCAGTCCCACGGGGGTCCGATTTCGGATTCCACGGGCCCAATCACCGAGTCTGCAGCTTAAGTTGCAGACCAGAGGATCATAAAAGACCAGCTGGTCTAGGCTCAAGTTGCAGATTCCCCAATACTGGGTCCGCCGGATCCACTATCGAACCTGATGCTTTGTCCTCCCTACCCAAAATTTACATGAACCTTCCTTCGGTGTTGCAGACATGCCAGAGACGCTTTATGGATGCTGGAGAGACTGAAGACACACCAGAAGCAGAGGGGTCAATTGCCTAGGTGACCTGGGCAGAAACGAGGCATTTTATGCCCACCTCGCATCGCTTGTTGCTAGGTGAGCGAGGCAATCACCTTTAATTACATAGGTTGAGGCTGATACCTGGAGTCTGGTCATTTGGCTGCTTCTTGTGGTGATGGATGGAGATGCAGATCTTGCAGGGTGGATAGGCCACCGTAGTTGGTGTTGTCCTTTAAGGGGGAGACTGTTTGTAGGATTGGTTGCTCCAGAACGGTCTGATCTCAAGCCTCTGGGAGGTCTTAATTCTGTGGATATTCTGGTTTCTTCTGGAATGCTGGTGAGTAAACGTTGGTTCGAAGGAGGTGCCACCGGCGTGGTCTCAGGGCCTGGCAGTGTGAAGATGAAGGAATTCACGCTGAGGTGATGGTTGATCTTACTTGGCCCTTGTTGAAGGCATGGTGGTTTAGGTGGCTTGTTGGGAGATGCCTTTTGTGAGAATTGACTCTTTTCGAGGATTGGTTATCGGTGGTAAACATGAACACCGTTTGATTTTGGCTCTAGTGTTAAAGTATCATTTAAAGCCTGGAATCCGAAAATAAGTGGCTCCTCCCCAAACTCATTTACACAATGTTCTTTTCTTGGGCCTATTTTTACTTGGACCACTGCGGCATGGCAGTGTCTGCAATTCAGATTGATTCCGATGTGGTGGTGACTATCAAAGGATTGGCAGGGATTTCCCGTTATGAGTGCTCATAGGTGAGGTTAGGGCTTCTGTTGAATCCTCTGGGTAAGGCCCTCTACCACTGAGAAAGTAGAAGAGGGAAAATACCTCAATTTTACACAAAAATAAAAAAGACCTGAGAGCATCCTTGATACCACCTGCATCCCTGCTGATCCTTGGAGTAGCCAAAACCTAGTCAGCAACAATTTTGTAGCATTGGAGCAGAAAACATAACTGGGAAGAGGATTTGATACCAGAATCTGATGCTACCAACTTTGTTATGGTCAAGTTGGAGTGCACAGAACAAGGGAATCTTTAAAGAACAATTTGAGAATCCCTCTTTGATTTTACAACAGATGGGTTTTCTTGTCAAAGACTAGACTTTTGCATCTTTAGGCTCAATACAGTTTGAGCTTCCTTTGGGGAGAAATTCCTTGGCTTGAAGAATTTCTTACCTTAGTTTTTTTTATTACTACCTTCTTGGTAGTTTTTTTTTTCTTCTCCATTGTGTAATTTTTTTATTTCTTGATATTAATTGAATTGTGGCATTCTGCAACCTTTGGAAAAATAGAAGGGAGATTGAGATGGTTCAAACATAGTAAATATAGAGTTAAGAAAGCTCTAGTTATGAAAGCATAGTTGAATAAAAAGGGGAGAAGATAGACCTAAGTTAATAGGGTGGAGACGGGAGTAATTCAATATGATTTGGCTGATTCAAACATCTCTGAAAAAGAATCAATGTGAGTGGAGAATATAACCCATATGGATCACCCCAAATAATTTTGGATTATACTTAAAGTTGAGTTGAATTTCATGCCATCTTATTCCTTTAAGAGACATGTTTTCATTAGGTAATCTATCAACAACTTTTATGCTCAAAACTTGCGAACAAATTGACGTGGTCACATCCTTAAGTTGTTTTGTCGATTGTGACCTTGCTCTGAGTCTGGCTCTTCCAATGTAGAGTTGCTTGGTTGTCATGCAGGTGTTTGATTATCCGTGGGGAAGTTGAGTTTAGCATACTTGTACTGTCTATCTAGCTGTGTGTTAACAGTGGCATGAGTTAGTTGAGGATGCTGTTACCAACATATGAAACCAAGATTAGAAGACCCCTTATATCCTTAAATGTTTGAACTAAAGAGATGAGAAATGTGAGAATGTTGGCTGAAAAGAGGGGAGTTGGAGAGTTCCCTCTAACGATTTTTGAGGGACTTGCAGGGCTTGTGTCACCTTCACCGTCTCCATGATTGAGTCATCAATACTTTTTATAAGTAATAGTTTACCTAGATAAAAGTATATTTATATTGTTAAATTTTACACATTATGATTATGCATATCTAACAATAATACATCTCATCAATTTACTGCTTAAAGTCCTTGGAAGTATAAAGTATTGTATTTTTGCATACAATGTAACTTTTTTAGTTTTCTAACACAAGTGAAACCTTAATTTTTATTTCGTCTTTTCTTTCTTCCTTCTCTCAACCAAAATATGCTCTTACTAGATTTATAGGCTCAAGAGTAAATATCCCAAGGGTAAATTTGAAATTTTGAATAAAGTAATGCTCCAGATGATGTGGGACCAGCCGAGAAAAAACAACCAGATCAGAGCGATGAACGACTAAACTAAACCGAACTGGGCTTCAGACGATCGGTAGGTGGAATATGCAAGTGCTGGAAGTAGTGTCAAGTATGTTGCCAGCACGAGGAGACGGCTTTGAGTGGTTTGGGAAGGCATTCAAGGGTCGTAAACATTGTTGAGTCTGAGGATTGCCAGATCAGGCTGCTGCTTTGTCTCCAGTGGCTTGAGCAGAGCTGGCATATTGCCATCTCCAGGATTGCTGAGGTTACTTTAGATGGTAGTGCTGCTGCAGAGAATAGAAGATAGTTTGGGAACTGTTGGACGGAGAGGGGAAGAAGACTGGAGGGAAGGGCAGACCACCTGAGGGCAAGGGATGGAAGAATGCTCTAAGCTATGTTATCCGAGATGTGAGGTGCTCAAAGGCAAGGGGAGGGTCACCTTGCCTCAAGTGCCTAAGGCGAGGTGCCTCAGACACTTGATGCGATGTATATATGTTTTAATATATTTAACAATATATATTTATATATAACATTAAAATTTTGCAGAATAACATAAATACAAAACAACTTGCTTCTAGAGGTTACAGGGCATCAAGATCTTGGGGCCTTTGGGTGGAAGATTGAACATTGGGAGTTTCAGGGTAGGGGGAAGAGGATTTTAGGTTACCAGATCTGGCTCTTACTAGGTCCAGATTTGGGCGAGGCGGGCAAGGTGATAAATGCTGAGGTGTGCCTCGCCTTGCCTCTTTTCATTGATGAGGTGAGCGCCTCAGATAACATAGGTTCTAGGAGAAGATGAACAAAGGTGTTGGCCGCCATCCGAACCATAGGGACATGTATTGTGGAATTGGCTGATCCAGATCAGAATCAACTGATTCCGTGATTGGATTGGCGCCTTTCGATCTGATTTTGGCTGAGACACCCGATCTGGTGCAGACTCCTGTCAGAATCGACTTAAATTAGTCGAATTGGCCTGGATTGGGATTGATTCGAGTCAAATCTACTGATTTCAGACCGATTTCTCACCAGATTTGGACCCCATGGCTGGTGCAGCGTTGTGCGAAGGGTGGGGAAGACGGTTTAATCGGGTCCACGGCCCAGCACCACCATGGAGGCCATTAAAGCCCTTTTTTGGGGTCAAATTTGGCCCTAGAATAGCTAGTTCAGACTGGAATCTGATCTAGCCTGTTATTTTGCATTTTTTTCATTTTTATGGTAATTTTGAACTGATTCTGGATTGGTTACTATTTCAGAAAATTGGCCGATTTCTAAAAATTTCAAACTATTCTATTGCCTGTATGGGGTAGATGGGTTCTATTTATAGAGCTAACTTGTACATTTTGACTCTTCAAGTTTGAACTATTTACAATCATGCCCACATAACTAAAGAAGACTTAGAAACATTCAAAGATGCCCACGTTAATTTTTCTATCACCAGTTCTACTGTAACGTTTTCTTTTATGGATATTAGTGCAACATTTTGGCAATTTCAATGGTGTGTGAAACAATTTACTTTTCAATGGTATAGGTATAAAATCAACTAATTCAGGGCACAAATGTAACTTTTTTCAATTTGTGGGGTAAATAGCATAAAGATTCTTAGACATGCCTCATGGAGGCAAAGTGGGGCACCAGAGAAAGCTGGATCTATGGAAATAATGAATGTGAAAAAGACACTATAAATAAATAAATAGAGACTAATAAATTGTAAGAAGGTAATATATTTATTAGTTTAGGATAGATAACATGCTCTTCTTTTACCACATCTCAATGATATGCCCAGAACTAGAATTGGTCGTGTTTGTTTCAGAATAGGTGTGTACGCTTTTTCAGAACTAGGCAATGCATTTTATTATGTATTAGACCTTGATCTCTCTTCTCCATAGATTTGGATGATTTAATCATTTATTTAAAACATCTTATTCTAAGTATCCAAAATGATGGTGGGTGCTCTGTTATCAAGGGCACGAGGCATTTGAGGCAAGCAAGGAAGGGTTTGTCTTGTCTCTAGCACCCCAGGTGACTGCTTTGGGCAATGGAGGCGTACCAAAGGGGGAGAGGGGCAGCTGAGTGCCTCTTCCGTTGCTTTCCACGAGGCCATGGCAGAAGAAGGCATCTGGTGGAGAAGAAGACCTTACCGGGTCGAACAGACCGGTAAGGCCTGAATCCGGAACTTTAAAGGGCCAACTGAACTGCCGAAGTGCAACCGGTTTCAACACTTCTGCCAATTCTTTTTAAGAGGTGGATCCCCACTTAATGGGTCTGTGAGGAACCATCTTCTCCACCCTCTGTGAGAAGACCGCTGTGATGCCATATGCAAGCTTGGGGCGAAGGGGCCTTGTCACCTTGGCGACGAGGGCCAGAGCGAGGTGCTGAGGCCTTGCCTTACCTTGTCGCCTAGGCAACTGCCTTAACCCTAATTAATAACAGAGGGTGGGTGCTATGAAAATGTGAACCAAGGGTTCAGTTCAAAGTTCAATGAATAAAGTGGATATGATATTAGCTCAACTCAATTTTGGTCAATTTCAAATTATTTGGAATTGATAATATGGATTTTCTTTTTGCATTCACATCGATTTTGAGTTATTTTTTTAGAGATATTTAAATTATCCAGTTCATATTGAGTTATTCATCTTTGCAAGGATTGCTATTTTGCCTCCAACCTTGTCTCGGGGAGGGTGGAGAGACATATCTTGCCAATATTCTTTTGAGGTTGAATTGTGTATGACATTAAACTGACCACATGGGTCGCTTTATATCCAACCATGAAGGCCAGGCCACGCACGTTGAGATGGTGCCTAAGTGCTGCCTTAAGGGAACTTTGGGAATTGTGGTCATGTGCAAGCTTTAATGATAGTTCTACAAGTTCTCTTCAACTTTATAAGATAATCAATGGGACCATTAGTCTTAAGGATGGGACCGCTAGATTTTAATCTGATTGCGACGTGTGCACAAGTTATTTCTTTCTGTTGTCAGACAACGGAAATGTAGTATGATATCAGAGGTGTAGGTACTTGGGGCAACGGAAGGGTCTCCTTGCTCCAGGTAGGTTGTCTAATCATCTTCAAACGTTGAATCGAAGGCTTCAATGATTTGTGTCGGATTTTAGTAATTCAGACATATAGCACACTTGTATGCTTTTATGCAGATTAGGGGGACCCTTTATGGTGATTTGGCTGTTTCTTCGCAACTAAAATACATAATAAGTATGTGACAATATTGTACACATTAAATGTTTGATAGTATGATGTTTATTAACAACAGAAGTTGACAATAACTAAATAACGATCGAGTTATAATCAATGAAGCAACTAAATAAGAAAACAAGTACATGATGCACCCTTCGGCGTTGGGTCGTCGGGTAGGCCACTACATAATTTTAATGATTGCTTGCAGTTGCGGCTAGGGATGTCAACGGGTCGGATACGGGTCGAATAATAGTATTATCCGTATTCGTATCCTATAAAAAAAGAAGTATCCACTTACTGTTCGTTAACTATTGGTAATGGGTGTATCCGTGAACCGCATTGTAATATCCGCTTAAAAACGGTTTACGGTCGGTTAACGGTCAATTAACGAATATATAAGCATTACTAGAAGGTACCTAATATACACAAAAAAATGTTAGCTTCCTTCTAACATGTATACTTAAATATCGTAGTAAGATAATACAGAGATATCATGTATACTAGCACCATGAAATAAATATTTGTCAAATAATATGCCTTTGCAACAAAAGTAGGGAATGAACTTGACCTATGATCCAAGATAACTAAGTAACATGGACGAATGCATACAATGACCCACATCTGTCAAGTTCATGAGAATGTTCCAAGATGAGAGCGAGAGAGGGGTGACAATGCTGCGGGTGAACCAGAGAAGAGAGAGAGTTGGGAGCCTCGCAGGCACTACGCGGACGCGGACGTCGCTAGGCGCAACAGTGCAGCCGAGGTCACATCGACCACCAAAAACCAACAGGTCCATGACATAGCCGCCGGCCGCCACGTCAAGGTGAAGGTGCAATGATGCAACAGGTAAGGCGTTGGGCAAGGAAGAAGGAACAGACAGAAGTTGAAAAGTCGATTTCGGAGATTCTCACAAATTAATTTTAGGGTTTTTGAGATTGACATATTTCTTGAACGTTAGATGTTGATATATTTTCAACCGTTGGATCAAGCTTTACTTAACGGGTTCGAAAACGGTTTATCGAGTTCGGTTTATACAGTATCCGTGATCGTATCCAATAAAAAGGCGGATAATCGGTAAACGGCTAAGGATACCCTATTCGGAAATTTTTGATGATCCTTTAATTGTCCATTAAGTTAACGAACGGGTCGGATAATCGGATAATCCGCTACCATTGACATCCCTAGTTGCGGCCAGCGATGTTAGTCGAGCAAGTGGATTACCTTGTAGCTTGGACCAAAAAAAAAGTCACTCGCATATATTTCTTCCCGCGTTTTCTTTTTGCCTTCTTGCCTTTTGGCATCATAGTTGAGGTTTATTCTTCCATATCTGAACCTTTTGGCCGGTGTTCGCTGATGTACCTGCTCTCCACTTATTTGAATTCGGATTTATCTTTTGCAGCGAGTCCACCACTGCGAGCACACTGGTAGCTTAAGAGATTGCAGCCAAGTTCTATCTGGTATGTGGACTACCAGCGGTGGGCTTCTTTCAGGATTTTACCGTGCATTTTTAGTATTAGTTTTATATGCTGAAAGGATCTGAAACTTTTGGGTGTTGTCAGAACGTGATGAACTTAGATGTCTTTGTCGGCAATTTATTGAATCCTTCTTAGACGTCTCCCGAGTGTAAGTTTTTTCGGAAGGTAATGGTTCTCGTCCATTTCGCTTCTGAGACTTGTACACTTATGGCTTTTGACGTTGTTTCAAAATGATTTAGGGTGAACAATGGAAAGCCTACCGTCTCTGCGCGTGGCGCAGTTGGACACCATGGTCGTGTGCCGTTTTCTCCTACGGGGAGGATGGTTCGATCTTTCAGTGGTGTCTTCAGGCTTGTAGAATGCAGGGTCAGGACTTGGGTCTGACTCAGTCAGTTTTTGTGTCAACCAACCTGATCCTGACCTGGAGACTCCGACCCCACAAATATTTCTAAATTATTGTTTTATTATTTTTTGTTCTGATCCTGGCTGACCTAAGTCTAGACTTGGGTCTTGACCCTGGTTGACTCTTGGTTTGAGCCCAACCGAGTTGTTCTCGACCTCCAACCCTGTCTACCTTTTAGCCGTTAACCACTGAGGCACTCTTCAAAAAAATAAATGAAAAACCTACCAGGCCCCAAAGGCCAATCTAGCTCCGAAGATCGGCCATGCCAAACCTGTGTCGGCAATATGGCCGATCCAACCTGATCTGACCAAGTTGGTCCGACAGCTCCTCGAACGGCTATTTGGGTCTGTTCCAATCCGGTCTTGGTTTTGATCTGGGCATTCGGATTTGATATTTGGTACCTCTTTGGTTCGGTGGGCTGTGCTGCTTGGGAGTATTCTACTCTATTTTCGTTGATTTGAGCTGTTTGAAGAGGAGTTGCTCGCCAATGGAGTGTATAAGTTTGACCGTTGGTTGTGTTTGTGCCTTCTGTGCATGTTTCCTCTCGATTCTGTTTTCAAGGACGTTATTAATGTGTATGTTGCATGATTTGAAAAGTTGATTTAATATTATTTTAATATTCTTATAACAAAGTGTAAAAGTATTATGGGGTGTTTGGTTGTATGATAACGAAGGTTTTTATTTTAATTTTTAAAAATTATAAAAAAATTTGTTAAAAGAGGTGTTTGACAATCTTGACAATTTTATGATTTGAAAATGAATTTTTTCTTAAACACAAAAAGAGGGTCTCATCTTCTTTCTTTTTTCATATGGTCTCCTACTTTGTTTGGTCGTGAATGGTAGTTATTTTTTTTTATTATCACCGTTTCAAACATGACAATTTTATGTCATGAGTTGGTTCACTTTTTAGTTTAATATAATTTTTAATCATGAAAGTGTACAAAAAATTATCATTCAACTAAATATCATATTAACTTATCGTTTTTGTTTGTTATGTTTATAGAGATAATTATATAATTAAGGAAAGTTGGATCGCAAAGAAAAGGAAGTCTCATTTTTTTAAAATTTTTATATAAATGATAATCTTGATGATGGTCAAAATTTGATTTGTTATAAAATATGTTATTATAATAAAAAACTCGATTTGTCATTCACTCAAACAATCAGTTAGGGGAATTTCAACAAAATGCATTCGAATTTATGCCTGGTACACTCAAAAGTAGTTGGATACTCGAAATTTGATACAATGTTTAATAGGGTGTTTGGTTGCATGATAATTTTTTGTACACTTTCATGATAATAATTTATATTAAAATAAAAAGTGAATCAACTCATGATAAAAAGTTATCATGTTTGGAGGGATGTGATTACAAAAAGAGTAACTACCATACATGATCAAACAAAGTGGGGGATCAAAAAAAAAAGAAAGAGATGAGATCCTCTTTTTTTTGTTTAAGAAGAAAATCACTTTCAAAACATAAAATTGTCAAAGTTGTCAAACATCTCTTTTAACAAGTTTTCTTACAATTTTTAAAAATTAAAATTAAAACCTCCATTACCGTACAACCAAACACCCCATAATAGTTTGGACAAAAGAAAAAATGGTTATGCCGTAAACAAGAAGAATTGATCATATCTATGTTTGGCTTCGTAAATTCGGGAGCATCTCGATTGTTCGTTTAAACATTGGTCTGAAAGTTTGTTAGTTAATCAATCTAAAAATTATTAAAATTAAAATTGAATTTAATATGTATTATAAATATAAATAATGTATACTAATATATTTTATGCAAATAATTGAAATTAAATCATAAAGATTTCGAAATAAATTTTGACTATCAATTTGACTTTTCACTTTAAATTATTTATGGGCTCATCAAATTATAAAGTCTAAATTGACAAATCTATCATTTCTCTCTCTCTCTCTCTCTCTCTCTCTCTCTCTCTCTTACGAAGACCCACAGATTGTGGATTGGATATTATCGACGGGCTTACGTCAGCGCAAACACCTTAAAGATGAGACTTTTCTGTAACGACCGATTAAATTAGCTGATTGCCCCAACAATCGTTACTAATTAAGAGCCTTCCCAGGAGGTCACCCATCCTTGGCTTACTCCCAACATATCACGCTTAACTTCGGAGTTCTTTCAACTTAACCTCCGAAAAATGGTTAACCGGTGTTGTTGGTAGTCCACTGATTTAATCTTTTAACATATTCACAAATCGAGGTATTACATTTTCTTTATGTCTTCTTTTCCATCCGACATCGCTCAAACTTTTATTTTTATTTTTTAAGGTTTTCTTTGTCTCAGGTTTTAATGGACATAGCTCGATCTCGAGCTTATCGTTGGTTCGAGTTAGAACCATATTTTTATTCGTGCTCAAGTTCAACTCACCTTGTTTATGTAAATGAATAGTTTAAAGAGTCGAGCTTGAGTTCAATAAGTCAAGTCGTGTTGGAACAAGATCAGTCTGACGAATAAAGTCAAATTTGAGCAATGATAAAATTTATTGACCCAAAGTCGAGCAGTGCGCATCTTATAGGGATGAGCACAGTTCAGTTTGGTCTGATTTGGGCTATTTTCTTATCAAATCGAATCAAACCGATTCAACCTCTCAAATTGAACCAAATCAAACCGATTTCAATTCGATTTAGTTCGGTTTAAACCACAAATATATACAAATATATTAATTAATTATTTTTTACATATATATAATAATTTTTAAGTTAAAAATAAGTAAAATAAATAATATTGTATTATAATAATTATAAAAATTTATTTTTAATAATTTTTATATAATTTTTTTGTTAAGTTGATTTAAATGATTTAGTTTAATTTAAACCGGTTTAGAGGACTTCCAAATCGAACTAAATCGAACATGGTTCACATCAACTCGAACCGGACCAAACAAGCCAGTTCGATTTGATTTTTTGGTTTGAATGGTTTAATGCTCACCCCTAGTACCCTATCCCCCCTGAGTCGATTGCATCCCTATTTTGCCAACTGTGAACATCGTACTCCGAATAATTCCAAAAAGAAGTTTTGAAATTTATAAAGTGACTTAATCGATGCCTACTACAGGTAACTGATCAAAAGTGGGCATGACACTTTAATCACAATTTTAGAATTGACGTGTGCTGAACACCAATAGTTTTAAATTTTAGGGTACTACGGTTATTTGAAAGATAAACGTTCGAAGCCACCGTTTTGCGGAAGCATCTAACCATAGGTACATGCAACATATTTGAAACTAGTTCGTTTTGCCTCGGGTAAGAGGCAAAGGGGTAGTCACAATCTTCAATAGGAGACTATCGCAGCTCCTTCATTTTGACGAGACTTATCTGATATTTTTGAAAAAAGAAAAAGAAAAGAGTCAAGATGGAACTGTAGTAGTCTCTCATTGGAGACTGTGACTACCCCTTTCATCTCCCGCCTGAGACGAACCGAAATCATTTGAAACAAGTCCTACATATATATCATTTACCAATATGTGTGTGTACAGTGAGTAACAACAACCTGTCACTAGGGCTGTGAATGAGTTGGTTTTGGTAGTGAAAAAACAAGAATTTGATTTCAATTTTGATAAAAGTTAAGGAGTTTCAATTTTGATTCTAATAATTTCAAAATCATTATATTTTGTTTTTGATAAATTTTGATTCTATTATCGAAATCAGAATCGAATATGATAATTTTCAAAGTATGTATTAAATATTAAATTTTATTTAATAAAACACAAAGAATTACAAAAAATTGATGTAATATTTTTAATATTTATTTTATTATTTTATCAATTTATATATCATATTTTATAATTTATTTAATTTTATTTTAATTAATTTAATTATATATATTTATTTTTTATTGAAATCAGACAAATAAAAATGTAATCAATTAATTTTGATTTTAATTTAAATAAATTATCAGAATATTTAATTCTGATTTTAATAATTTGAGGTCAAAATAAGTTTCAAACTTATTAATTTTTATCAAAATTGAATCAGAAATTTAAAATATCCGATTTCATTTACTTATTAGTGTTGGTGCTCGGCAAGCGAAGAAGATGCAGGTTCGAGCTTTTGGTGGTACGTAAAACTGAGAATCATAAAATTTTTAAAAAGATTTGGTTTTTCTTGAGAAATAAAATTTGAATATCTTATTTGGTACGTCTACAAATACTTTTTTTAAATATATCATATTCTTTGATTTTCTATTTGCATATTATTTTGCATTTTTAACACATGACTACAAAGTTTTCTCATGCATTAGTATTTAAAGTTTCTAATATTTTCATATTATTTTGCATTTTCAACACAAAATTATGAGAGCAAGTAAAACCTACATGCCTTAAAAAGGGCTGTTAACGGTTTGGTTAGATCTATCTTTTTTTAATCCTATGCAAGCATAAATATAGAGACAAACCAAAACAAAACTAAGCCAAACCTTTTCCTAACCAAACAAGCTAATTTGATTTTATTCCATTATAACTAAAAATATAATTATATTTATGTATGTATATTTTCATGAATATATAAATATATATATATAAAATATGTGTTTTTTCTATTTTTTCTATTTTTATTTTTCATGTATTTTTATGTGTTTAATATTTTTAAATAATAAATTCAAGCCGAGTCACAACCTAATTCCACTGGGTCAAATTTAAGGCTAACCGACCCCAAGCCGACTCTTGACCCAACCTTCCTTGGTTGAAATATTCAAATCAAAGTAGATGAGAAGTATTAAGAATATCATGACTAGGGTATGCAAATATTTTTAAGTAAAAAATAATAGATTCTAGTGTTTAGTGGTGAATGTTGCACCTTCAATAAGAGGTGCTTCTTTTATTCAAAGAATCCCTCTCCAACTATAATCTTGTGTTTGCCGGATGCTACCATCTTAGGTTCTACGCATGGCCCGGTATTGCCCGCCAAGTCAGCACAAGTTGGTCTGAACATCCACGACCATGGCTCTACAAACCCTTCCTCTATTCTTTGTGGTCCAACATAAAAGTAGATGTATGCAACTTGATAGATGTAGGCAAAACAAGGAAGGGATGACACAGAAAGAGATGAAAATGCATTTCCATCATTCGCTAACATGGAAGAAGAAGTGAGAT
This sequence comes from Cryptocoryne crispatula var. balansae, assembly GCA_036172225.1. NCBI lineage: Eukaryota > Viridiplantae > Streptophyta > Magnoliopsida > Alismatales > Araceae > Cryptocoryne > Cryptocoryne crispatula. The sequence continues at coordinate 13,877,217 of CM069930.1, forward strand.
TGTCTCATTGTTCCGCACCATGGATGTTGGCATTTGGAGTCGCCCTATCATTGGTTTATGTTGATAAAATATATGCCTTACAAATCAGTCATATGTGATATGATTTTATATTTTTTGTAATATCTTATTCAATGTTAATGATAATTTTTTCGTTACTTGCACTATGGAGATGTAGATGTGTCTATCATAATGAAGTTTTAGGTTGCATATAATGATAATTAGATCATAATGTGATCAATCATCTGGGGACATGTGATCTAAATATTTCTAATTATAAGATTCTTGAAATGGGATATCAAGAATCCATATAGACTAGCGTATATGATATTTTCTCATATGATAAGGATGGTCGATCTCATTGGTTATTAGGGTGGAGACACTGAGATTCATTTACTGGTGCTCATTAGAGGAATGAGTTTATTGAAATAACTATTATAGAATCACGTAATGGTATCTTACTGAAATGTTAATTAGGATATTTTATCATCATGGTTGCACAGTTGGATCTTTGACTTGAGTCGCCAAAGATGTATTGTCCGATATACCTTGTATTTTGACTATTGACTTATAAATCACTTAGGTTTGTGGTCCTATATAATTAATGGATTTGGTACATGGAAAACCCGGTGGAGGCAACTAAGTAGACAATAGAGAATCGTCCACTCTCAGTAGGAGAGAGAGAATATTTAATTGGAAAAGGTTTTTTTCGATTGATCTAATTTCGAATGCAAGATTTCGTAGTGTCATAATATCTAAGAGTTGATAACCGATATTGTACTCCTATTTGACCATAACATTAGATGATTGAGGATTTATATCCATGTGATAACCGATGATAGAAAAGCTCTGTGAAGAAGAGTTTATCCTCCAAACCATTTAAGATCATAAGACGTGGCTTGTACCTTTCATGATCATTAAGCTGATAAATATATTATTAGATAATGAATTTAATTTAAAAGAAGTTATTCTTTTGATTAGACCTCAATAAAATGGGCTTTCTAGCCTATTAAGTCACACACATAAGGACAAATTCGTAAGTTTGGGGCATGGGCATAACCTATGGAACCGGTAGGGGTTTTGTAAAAAATCCTGAGTTATATAAATAATAGCAAAAAGAGCACAAACCCTTTCAAGCCAAGGGTGTTCATTTTTTTCTCAACCATCTTCTTCTCTATCTCCCACTCTAGTAGCTGCCATTGGATGGTAGATCTCCATTCAAGATGAGTGGTTGATGTTGGTGCAGAGGATAACTCAACTTTAGATAAGGTTCTTGTGGATACGACTAGAGACTGTACACTTGAGCGACTAGGAGAGAGTGGAAACACTCAATCTTCTCTAATCTATAAGGATTATTTGAATCCTACAAAGATATGTATTCGAAATCATTTCAAATATTAGTTCATCATTGTCGTTTGGTTCCGATTAAGACCAAGATAATGATATTTGAGGAATCAATAGTTTTTCACTATGCTAATTTGATTGGACCAATTCCTTATATATGTGACTACAGAAAGTGGAGAGGCTAGGTCCAAATGCAATCAACACTAGCAAGATGGGAGAAACATCTATGCCTTAGGTTGGGAGGATTCAAAAATCGATCAGTAGGATGGGTATTCAGAGGAGTTGAAGATGGAGTTGATGATGAATGAGGTAAAAGAAGGTGTCGAGGTGACATAATGCTTTGATGATGGCTCCTATAGTCTAGTCAAGAAGATGGAGAAGAAGATGACTAGAAAAAGAAGGTTTCCGTTTGGGCTCCAGGGATTGCCTGCGGTAAGAAGAAGACAAGGAGAGAAGCCATGGCGAGGAGCTTGTCTATGGAGGAGTTGACCGCAAAGAGGAGAAACTAGGGAGAGAAGCTCAATCGCAGAGGAGTTAACCACATAGAGGAAGAGGCTACACAAAGCTAGGGCACATGATTTGTATCATTTTTAATACAAGTTAATTTATCCACCTATTGTCACGCCCCGGATTTTATCAAGCACAGCGGGATAATCCGACGACGTGATCGGGGAAAATTAACCCCGTAAAAACATCGGTTTGGGTAAAAATGAAGACAACTAGGTCCCAGATCATACATCCACAAATTCAAATTCAAAATACATTACTAATCACTACAATCTAAACAAAACTAAATACCATTTAAAGACATAATGATCATCCATTTACTTCTTGGGAATCGATCCATCACGCTTCTACTGCGCTAAACCTGATTACCTAAAAATTGATAAGAGGATTGGGATGAATACGAAGACTCAGTAGACACCCCATCATCCGCCAAATCGGATAGCTAAAAGGCCCTAGATGTTAATTAAATAGGTACCCAAACCTACACCAATTATATATAAATATAGGCTAGTCAATACATTAGATATATGACTTAATCCATGTGTTTTACACCACCAACCAAAGCCTATAATCTCATCGACCAGCACTTATATGCACCATAACATGACCTAAAAAGATGGTATGAATATATGCATAGACACCTACTATATGCTCCATATGATGATATCACTATAAATGAGACAAATTATGCATACACCATGCAACACAATATGATAATTGACAAAATAAAATACAACACTAGACCACCTATACCATACCATGCAATAAGTGTACCTATCCTCTAATGAAGAGCCACATTCACAAATGCACATATCCTCTAATAAGAACCACACTTTTTTCTTATTAGCAAGGAGTGCGTCGTCTTGCCACCTCAACCAGTTACCACCAGATCTATCATATATAGCAGTAACATATAGCTAAACGAAATCCCATAGTGCACCTAGGCAGTGGTGGCACAGGGACAAACCGCGGTATCCGGGATCGAAGGATGCACCAGACTGTTCTAACCTCCGCTGCCCTCGGGTCATGACTAACTAGTTTGGTGTAGTTGTTTTCATTATAATTTCAATGCATCATGCATCCATCTCAATCATGACATGCCATGATCATACTTATGCAAGATTAAATGATATAAACTATACCATGCAATGAACAAATATACCACCAATGCAAATAGCATGATCAACCACACCTAAACCACCTATGCATGATCTAGAACCATAAAATGACAAGAATAAGTAAAGACTAACATGATATCACCTCAACTATCCAACCAAACATGATAGGAACAGACCCAATCAGACCCTATCACTTAAATTAATGACAATAACATAGTCAAAATAGTTGTAATAAACTAGATAAATATTATCTAATCTTATTAACCTATCACCACACCTACATAACAAGTTAACTTAAACTGTATAACAAAAGGGTAGCTAAAAACATACTAACTAAAAGAACTAAAATTAGCTAACAATCTACTAAATTAACATGATGAAGATGATATAATAAACTCCCTAACAAGAGCCCTATTATGCACAACAAAGAACAAGTCGACTAACCACGCTAGTTAACCACGACATACAACGCTAAACTGGCTAATTAACTCAATAATAATCACCACAAGTCATGGAGGTTTAAATAAGAATTTAATGATAATTAATAGACACGTTAAAGATGCCTACTTGAACGGCACGAGAAAAATCAAGAATCAGCAACCGAAAGTGCTGCCGAACGTCGGCGACGCGGTGCATAATCCGAAACAACTCAAACAAGATATCTCTCTCTATCAAGATTGCTAGAAAAAATAAAAGATATAAAAACAGAGGGTATGCCATTGGATAAAGGGAAATTGAAAGAGGGAATTTAGAGAAAATAATATCATGACAATATGAGAGAGAGAGAGAAGAAGAAGATAAGAGAAAGAGAAGAGGGTCTCACGGTGGATAGGGGGTGGGGTGCATCGGGGCGCAAGGGAAGATGGCGCACGACGGAGGCGGCCAGCGCAGAGCACTTGCAAGGCTACTGGCCACGGGCGCGGCGGCATGGGTGTGCACTCATGCGCGGGTGGCCGATGAGGCCATGCAGGCGAGGGCAAGGAGGGGCGGGATGCTGACGTCGGCGAGGCTGATGCAGCGGGTGACGGACGGCGGCGAGGTGGTGTCCGCGTGCGGCGCGGAGGCGAACGGTGGGCGGTGGTGGCTGTGCAAGGAGGCGCGCGGCGGCGTTGACCATGCGGCGGGAGGCGGCTTCAGCCGCGAAGCAGCGCAGGTGGGAGAGGCTGCTGCGGTGGCTGGGCAGCGGGCGGCTGGCCACGTGGCGCTGCGTGGTGGCATGCAGCGGCTGTGGCTGAGGCGGGTGGCCGGTCAACGCTGATAGGCGGCGTCCGGAGGCGAAGGCCGGCGTGAGGTGTGCTGGAGACCGCAGCGCAGTCGGCTGCCAACGTCCATGCGTAGGCGTGGCGAGCGAGGAGGCGCGATGATGGCCGAGGGTGGGGCGGCAGATGAAGAAGATGAAGGAGTAACGGTGGTTCAGAGAGATTAGGGCTCAAGGAGAGAAAAATGGAAGGGAATGAGAGAGAGACGTAACCGCAATTAATATACATTAAACATATAATAAATATAATAAATTTTTATTAAATAAATAATAAAATATCGTAACGTTACACGTATCTCTTAGCTGGAAACATACACGGTAGAGAGAGAATCTATAGACTTTTCAATTAGAATTGGAATATGCTAGGATTCTACATGTTCTTTTATAAGAAACACATACTCATGCTCATTAACCTAGTAGTAAGCAATTACTGAACAAAAGTTATCTTTGAAGGTAGCCAAATTTATATATATCCCTTGACCTATGCTAGAAATTCTACATCCTTCTAAATCTTGATCCGTTGATTAGGGGTGTTCACAATTTGGTTCAACTCGAAAAACCAAACCAAATCAACCAAGATTTGCTTTGAACTACGAGTCAACTTTGGTTTGATTTGAACTACTGGTTGGATTGGTTTGGCTTCCAAGGCGCTTCAAACGAAACCAAACTGGTAAACTGAATAACCAAAATTAGATTAAATATTTATTTTAATTTAGCTACACTAATAATATTTATATCTTCTCTAATAAACATATATTTGTTTCCTATAGTTTTTAAAGATAAAACTAATGAAATATATAAGTGTTGTCATTAAATTTTAATAGAATATGATTTAAAACAAACAAAATAAAATTATACATTGACATATATTACCAAATTTGGTTTAGTGTGATAGTTAGTTTCGTTTTGTATGACTTGAAAAAAAAATCTTCAAAAACCAAACCAAACCAATACATGGATAGACATATGGATGACTCCACAAATGAGACTACACATGTAATTGTCTTGAAGATTTCATATGACTTTATCAAAGGTTAGAACCTACATTTTCTACAAGGTCATGATTTCTGGTGAACTCAATAGGTTGTCACAAACCCTTAACTTTTGAGTGATAATAAAGACATAAGTTTCAATCATGATACCAAAACATTTCATAGAATATGATTAAGTCATAAGATTTTATATAACATACAGGACATAAAAGGAACACTTAAAAATGTATGTATGAAAAATGTTATAAACATATAGGTGGTTAGATCATGACTCATAATTTTAAGTATGCTTGCCTCATAGGATAGTTTCCTTTCATATTGTCATATTTCCATTGGTCCGTACTAGTAACCCTTGGCTCTTACACAACTATAGTTCTTGTGTGTCCCTAAGGGACATGCATACATCAAATTAAGCTTGACTTGACACACATAAGTCATTGCATTAAGAGTAGAGTGACATACTACCATATAATAGTGGTATGCACTCACGGTAGCTACAACAATCATGATAACGTATCATAGCATAAATTTGAGCTATCTCCTCTACTAAGTACTTATGTGATATCCTGGCCTTATATGACTCCCATGATGCATTTGTCTTAGTGTGTTGCAATAGATCTTATTATATAAAAAGTCGAGAATATTTATCACAAGATCCCAAGTGATATTATTTATATTTTCTTATATTTGCATATGTGTATCTAGAAACATGCCGCATTTAAAATATTTCTAAAGTGAGTGCATCCCCATTTGAGGGTGCAGTCCAAAAAGCATTTTTTCAAAAAGAAAGTTTCCAAAATCAATTTATGAAAGTCTAACTTGGAGGCAGAGAAAAGACTACCAATTTCTAAACATGCCCCCAGTCGGGGGCACGATCTGTGTGCCCCAACTGGGGGCACGCTATGAGTGCCATGGACTAGGGACATGGTTTGCGTAGCCTCACCTAGGGAACAATTGGGGGGGGGTGCACCTTATGCACCCCCACCTGGTGATGTGGGTGGATTCAACTGTAGGTGATCGTAAAAACTTAGAAAGACTTTTGGAAAGACATGAAAGTAACCGAAAGATTTGGAACTATCATATAGATGCAAAACAATCAGAAAGACGTATAGTTGACTGGAAAAACTTAGTAGATCTGGTGGAAACCAAAAAGACATTGCAGTGGTCAAAAAGGCCTAATGGCAATTGAAAGGACATGATAGCGGCTGGAAACTCACAACAATGACCGAAAAGGCCTGATGGCAATTAGAAAGTCATGACGACTGCCGAAATGGCTTGAATGATGGATTTGGAGTGACCAAATGGCCTTGAAATTACTCAACAAACTTGATGTGACTAGAAATTCTGATGTCGACCAGAATGATCTGGTGGCAACTAAGAAACCCTGATGGCAATCAAGAAACCTTGACGGCAACTAAAAAGACTCAAAACAACAATAAGCGGACACAGAAGGACTCAACAAGGCCCAAAATGTGATGTAACCTTCAAAGATTGATCAATAATCATTGAGCCTTTTTTATGTGTCTATAGTTAACACACGGCTCTCACTTGGAAGATACGGCTTGTTCAAAAAACTTATGCTAAATTCGAAGAATCCTCAGCTCTTCTTAGAAATGACCCAGCATGGTTTTAAGCAGTGTAATCATACTATATCACTCATAGAATGATAGTTTTATGCTCTAAAAGAGATTGATTTTGTGTATACAGTGGCAAAAGTATTAAACTTTTGAGGAGACATCAGCTATCTCAATTGTTTTCATAAAACATTGATACACTTTTAGAAAATGTTGGGACAATCTATATCTTAGATAAACATATTCATATAGATTGCTTCTTAAGCAATTTGCAACTATTATGTATTCTACTTTACATTAGTTGTAGATTTTGCATTGTTCTCTCGCTTGGAACCCTTCTAGCTTACTGCACCACCACTATGTTGACATGCTATCAAACTTATCTGATTAGAAGCTTGAGTATGCAAAACTACAAAGCTTCAAATCTTATTCTCTATTCTATAGAGGTACATCCATAGTGCTTCTTAAATACTTAAGGATACATCTCTTAACTATTCAATGACTCTCATTTGGATTTGCCTAATGAATGCTTATTACACTTAGACCATGTGTCATATCAGGTCTTGTACATAGCACATATGATAGATCCTATGGCTGAGGCATAGAGAACTATACTTATTTGATGCATCTCTTTATAGAAAATATAAACTCCATATCTCATAGGTAAGATCATATCTTGGAGTTTTTCATATCAAACCCTTTTACTGTGGTGTCTATATGCATAGACTGGGTCAAACCAAACATCCCATTAGATCTATGTTTATAGATATGAATACACAAATTATGTTTGAAAGATTAGTTTGATAGCTAGGCTCATTGATGATAACATACTTACTTCATTCTTAATTACTAATATGCTATCCATATAAAGTTGTCAATAAAATTATCACATTTCCACTTGTCTTTTTAAACCATAGGATTTCTATTCGTCCTTAAAAACATAAGATTTAATCTAATTAAATCTTTTATCTATCTATGAGAAGTTTCTTTTGGTTCATGAATATACCTTAACAACTTGCACACTCATTTTAAAAGAAATATCACATATTGATTGTCCATAGGTCTTTGGATCAGCATCTTCATTATCTTACACCTCACTTCTCCCATCAAAGATATGTCCCACATATCTCTTAAGTTGAATGGGCACAAGTGAAGACTTATGAATTGCCTACATGTAACACCCAACCAACACCTTTGTAGAAGTGTCCTCATATTGTAGGATTGGAATGTAACGTCAAGGGTAATTTTTTTATATTAAATAATAGTTATTATAATTAATATGTGATTAATTATGTTTAATTTACGTTTCTCTCTCTCTCCCTTCCGTTTTTCTCTCCTCTCGATTACTCTACCGAAACCGTCGATCACCGTTTCTTTCTTCCCTTTCATCGCTGATTTACCTCCCTCGATCGCTCTCCCCCCCCAGTTGACGCCTCACCCACTGCCGCCCTCCTTCCGCAGCGGAAGCCACCGCCACCGCCGCCCGCCCGAGCGCGCGTCCGCGCAAGCCCACAGCCGCAGCCGCCTTCCGCGTTGACCCCGCGCCCGGCTGGCGCCCGCGCGGCCGTCACCAGCCGCGGCATCCCGCCGCCTCACCCCGCGCGTGCGCGCGGCGGCGCGCCGCCGCCACCCGTTGACCCCCGGCCTCCCTGCGCCTGCGCACACCCGCGCAGCACCGTGCGCCGCCCATTGCCGCGCGGCGACTCTCTCTTCCCCCCCCCCTCGGTCGCCGCCGCCCGCGCGCCGGCGCGGCCGAGCCGGCGTCCCCGCCGCCTCCTTTTGCGCGCCCGCGCCCCCGCCTTCGTCCCGCGCGCCGCGGACCGCCGCCCCTGTCGCTAACCCCCCCCCCCCTTGCGTCATCCCCGCCCGGCCGCGACATCCGTTGCGCGCCCGCACCGCACGTGGCCGCACCTCCGCCGCCCAGCCACGGCCCTGTCCTGCGCCCTGCCGCCATCCGCCCTGCCGCCTCCCGCCGTTGAGCACCTCCTGCCGCCCCGCGCAGCATTGGGCGCCATCCTCCCTTGTGCGCCATTGGACCCCCCTCTTCCCGGTCCGGTTCTCCCCCCTTCTCTCTTCTTTATCTCTCTCTATTATTCTTTGTCTCTCTCTTATCCTCTCTCTTGATCCGATGCCATTTGATATTTCTTTTCAAGCAAGTTTGATAGAGGGAGATAACCTGTTTGGATTTTGTTCGATCTGTGCATCACGTCGCCGACATTCTCGACTTTTCCCGCGTCGATTCAGGTAGGCATCCTTGACGTGTCTATTAATTATCATTAAATTTTTACTTAATCCTCCATGACTTGTAGTAATTATTATTGAGTTAATTAGCCGGTTTAGTGTTGTATGTCGCGATTAACTAGCATGGTTAGTCTACTTGTTCTATGTTGGGCATAATAGGGCTCTTGTTAGGGAGATTATTATACCATCTTCATCATGATTAATTTAGTAGATTGTTAGTTGATTTTAGTTCTTTTAGTTGGTATGTTTTTAACTACTCTTTTGTTATATAGGTATGGTGATAGGTTAATAAGATTAGATAATATTTATCTAGTTTATTCCATCTGTTTCGGATATGTTATTGTCATTAATTTAGGTGATAGGGTCTGATTGGGTCTGTTCCTATCATGTTAGTCCTTACTTATTCTTGTCATTTTATGGTTCTAGATCATGCATAGGTGGTTCGGAGTGTGGTTGATCATGCTATTTGCATTGGTGGTATGTTTATTCATTGCATGGTATAGTTTATATCATTTGATCTTGCATAAGTGTATCATGGCATGGCATGATTGAGGTGGATGCATGATGCATTGAAATTATGATGAAAACGGCTACACCCGAGACTAGTTAGTCGTGACCCGAGGGCGGCGGAGGTTAGAACAGATCCGGTGCATCCTTCGATCCCGGATACGCGGTTTGTCCCCTGTGCCACCCTTGCCTAGGTGCACTATGGGATTTCGTTTAGCTATATGAAATCGCTATATATGATAGATGCAGTGGTAGGTTGGTTGAGGTGGCAAGACGACGCATTCCTTGCTAATAAGAAAAAAAAAAAGTGTGGTTCTTATTAGAGGATAGGTGCATCTATGTGAACGTGGTCTTGATTAGAGGATAGGTGCAGTTATTGCATGGTGTGGTATAGGTGGTCTAGAGATGTATTTCATTTTTATCTAAATTGTCATGTTCGGTTGCTTGGTGCATGCATGGTTTGTCCCATTTATAGCATATCATTTTATGGAGCATATAGTAGGTGTTTACGCATGTGTTTATCTCACCATTTCAGGTCGTTTTAAGAGGTTTATAGGTGCTGGTTGGTGTGTCTATAGGTGTTGGTTGGCGGTTTAAAATGCGTGGATTAAGTCAAATATTTATTATATTGACTAGTCTATACTTATATAATTGAGTGTAGGTATGCAGGTACTTGTTTAATTAACATCTAGGGCCTTTTAACTATCCGATTTGGCGGATGATGGGGTGTCTACTGAGTCGTCGTACTCATTCCAATCATTTTAACAACTTTTCAGGTAATCAGAGTAACGCAGTGGAAGCGTGGTGGATCGATTCTCGAGAAGACAATTAGATGACCTTTATGTCATAGATTGGTATATGTTTTATTTGATTGTATTATTAGCATGATATATTAGAAGGAATCTCGGGAATTGTGATATTAGTCTCATTTGTTCCAAATCGAAATATTTTTAGGGGTTATTTCCCCCGGTTACGTCGTCGGATTATGTTCCGCTGTGCAGGATTAAATCCGGGGCGTGACAACTTGGTATCATTCTTTTGTGAAGCTTTAGCTATGAGATGGAATTGAAACCGTAGTAACTTTAATGAAAAGATATCATAATTAGAAGGTAAATTATCCATATGGAATTTGGAATAGATTTATGAAACGTAGATATGATTCAAGGGTTGTCAATCTTTTGATAATGAAGATGAGATTCATAGAAGATCAGATACAAACCTTAGAACATAGGTGATTATCTAGATAAAGTTGTAATTAGTTTATGATTTTGGCAAATCTGATTTAGAGTATGATCATATCATCTAAATTGTCTTATCCGTTTGAGTACTCAATCTCTCTTCAAATTGTGATTTATAAATCTAGCTAGGAGTAGACTTTGCATATATGATGGATTAAATTATGAATTGTTATTAGTTAGAGTCGAAGAATTGATAGACCGAAATTTATTAGACATGGTCTTTAGATAGATAAATAGTTAAGGAATTTTTCTATCTTTATTTGTGGATAAGATCATTTCCTATAATCTTATGATGTATACATTTAGATGTTTGTGGATCAAGTCATTCGGAGTGATGATTTTCAGATAAGATATTGACCAATTAAATTTGATATTTAGATTATGATTAGATCATCAATTAGATGATTATATTGAGTCATGATGGCATTTGGTATGTTATGATGTTAAATTTTCGAATTTAGTTTATTTGAAATTTTAGATAGTTGATGATCAAGTTTGTCAAACTTAGACATGATTATTAAGTTCGTATCATGTAGGGTCTATTAGATTATTGAATATTTTTGTGAAAGATATTTGATCTATATCATCATGGTCTACAAAATTTTTAGATTTGGTATATTGATAATTTGGATTAAGGATCATTAGAGTTAAAGTTTGAGAGGTTATTTGGTTGGATGACATAGATGTTATATAGATAATTTAGATTGCCTATTAGATTGAGAATCTTAGATAGCATTGAAGATTGATATTAGATAGATTAGAATGATATAGATAGATAGATAATAGGTAGGTAGATTGATGAATGAGTGGTTAGTTTTTAATTAGTTAGATAGATAGAAGGATAGATGTGTTTAGGTGGAGTGGTAGATGGATGGATAGCTTAGATAGAGGGGAATAGTTAGATAGATTGAAGAATGTAATTGTTCGGTGAGTTTGGTTGAATTTTTGAGGACGAAAATTTTTGTTAGGAGGGTAGATTGTAACGTCAAGGGTAATTTTTTTATATTAAATAATAGTTATTATAATTAATATGTGATTAATTATGTTTAATTTACGTTTCTCTCTCTCTCCCTTCCGTTTTTCTCTCCTCTTGATTACTCTACCGAAACCGTCGATCACCGTTTCTTTCTTCCCTTTCATCGCTGATTTACCTCCCTCGATCGCTCTCCCCCCCCCCGATTCGACGCCTCACCCGCACCGCCCTCCTTCCGCAGCGGAAGCCACCGCCACCGCCGCCCGCTCGGCGCGCGTCCGCGCAAGCCCACGGCCGCAGCCGCCTTCCGCGTTGACCCCGCGCCCGGCCCGGCGCCCGCGCGGCCGTCACCGGCCGCGGCATCTGCCGCCTCACCCCCGCGCGTGCGCGCGGCCGGTGCCGCCGCCACCCGTTGACCCCCGGCCCCGCCTCCCTGCGCTGCGCACACCCGCGCGGCACCGTGTGCCGCCCATTGCCGCGCGGCGACTCTCTCTTCCCCCCCTCGGTGGCGCGCCGCCCGCGGCCGGCGGCGGCCAGAGCCGGCGTCCCGCCGCCTCCTTTTGCGCGCCGCGCCCACCGCCTTCGTCCCGCGCGCGGGCCGCCGCCCCTGTCGCGCTAACCCCCCCCCCCCTTGCGTCATCCCCGCCCGGCCCGCGACATCCGTTGCCGCCCGCCTGCACGCGGCCGCACCTCCGCCGCCCAGCCACGGCCCTGTCCTGCGCCCTGCCGCCATCCGCCCTGCCGCCTCCCGCCGTTGAGCACCTCCTGCCGCCCCGCGCAGCATTGTGCGCCATCCTCCCTTGTGCGCCATTGGACCCCCCCCCTCTTCACAGTGCGGTACTTCCCCCTTCTCTCTTCTTTATCTCTCTCTATTATTCTTTGTATCTCTCTTATCCTCTCTCTTGATCCGATGCCATTTGATATTTCTTTTCAAGCAAGTTTGATAGAGGGAGATAACCGGTTTGGATTTTGTTCGATCTGTGCATCACGTCGCCGACGTTCTCGACTTTTCCCGCGTCAATTCAGGTAGGCATCCTTGACGTGTCTATTAATTATCATTAAATTTTTACTTAATCCTCCATGACTTGTAGTAATTATTATTGAGTTAATTAGCCGGTTTAGTGTTGTATGTCGCGATTAACTAGCATGGTTAGTCTACTTGTTCTATGTTGGGCATAATAGGGCTCTTGTTAGAGAGATTATTATACCATCTTCATCATGATTAATTTAGTAGATTGTTAGTTGATTTTAGTTCTTTTAGTTGGTATGTTTTTAACTACTCTTTTGTTATATAGGTGTGGTGATAGGTTAATAAGATTAGATAATATTTATCTAGTTTATTCCATCTGTTTCGGATATGTTATTGTCATTAATTTAGGTGATAGGGTCTGATTGGGTCTGTTCTATCATGTTAGTCCTTACTTATTCTTGTCATTTTATGGTTCTAGATCATGCATAGGTGGTTCGGTGTGGTTGATCATGCTATTTGCATTGGTGGTATGTTTATTCATTGCATGGTATAGTTTATATCATTTGATCTTGCATAAATGTATCATGGCATGGCATGATTGAGGTGGATGCATGATGCATTGAAATTATGATGAAAACGGCTACACCGGACTAGTTAGTCGTGACCCGAGGGCGGCGGAGGTTAGAGCAGTCCGGTGCATCCTTCGATCCCGGATACCGCGGTTTGTCCCTGTGCCAACCACTGCCTAGGTGCACTATGGGATTTCGTTTAGCTATATGGTACTGCTATATATGATAGATCTGGTGGTAGCTGGTTGAGGTGGCAAGACGACGCATTCCTTGCTAATAAGAAAAAAAAAAGTGTGGTTCTTATTAGAGGATAGGTGCATCTATGTGAACGTGGTCTTGATTAGAGGATAGGTGCACTTATTGCATGGTGTGGTATAGGTGGTCTAGAGATGTATTTCATTTTTATCTAAATTGTCATGTTCGGTTGCTTGGTGCATGCATGGTTTGTCCCATTTATAGCATATCATTTTATGGAGCATATAGTAGGTGTTTACGCATGTGTTTATCTCACCATTTCAGGTCGTTTTAAGAGGTTTATAGGTGCTGGTTGGTGTGTCTATAGGTGTTGGTTGGTGGTTTAAAATGCGTGGATTAAGTCAAATATTTATTATATTGACTAGTCTATACTTATATAATTGAGTGTAGGTCTGGGTACTTGTTTAATTAACATCTAGGGCCTTTTAACTATCCGATTTGGCGGATGATGGGGTGTCTACTGAGTCGTCGTACTCATTCCAATCATTTTAACAACTTTTCAGGTAATCAGAGTAACGCAGTGGAAGCGTGGTGGATCGATTCTCGAGAAGACAATTAGATGACCTTTATGTCATAGATTGGTATATGTTTTATTTGATTGTATTATTAGCATGATATATTAGAAGGAATCTCGGGAATTGTGATATTAGTCTCATTTGTTCCAAATCAAAATATTTTTAGGGGTTATTTCCCCCGGTTACGTCGTCGGATTATGTTCCGCTGTGCAGGATTAAATCCGGGGCGTGACATGGAATGTATTCCATATCTACCTTGCTCTTGTAAGAAATCGTCCATAAAAATTTGGTGTAGCGAAAGTGACGATTCCTATGAGTTCCTATAGAATCTGTCTCAATTAGAACCAAACGCTAAAAATTGAAAACTAATCAAATTAGGTTCAAATATACGTGATAGGAATTCATATAATCCCATAGAGACGAAGAAGATGAGATTATCAAGCTCTTCAAACTGTTCAAATGTCTAGTCTCCAGCAGTATCCACACAAACTTCATCCATAGTACATTCTCCTTTCGTGTCGACCTCGAGAACTAGTTCCAAATGGAGCTCCATCGCCCATGGACGCCTTCTAGAGAAAGAAGAAGGTAGGGAGGAGGCTGGGGATGTGGTTAACACTCTTATCTTGATAGGGTTTGGCTAAAACTACTAGTATTTATAAAAAAATTAAAATTTTTCATAAAAATCCAAAATCTCTATAAATTACACCCTTGCCATTGTACTTATGGATAAGTCCTTACGTGTGTGACCCACCAGGCCCAATAGCCTATTTGGTTGGGGCCTAAATAAAATTGAACAATTTTATTTAATTTAATTAAATCCGTTATCCGATAATAGATTAATCAGCCTACCAATCATGAAGGGTACAAGCCGCATCCCATGATCCCAAATGGCTACGGGGATAAACTTATCTTCATTGAGCCTTTCCATCACCAGTTACCGCATATAATAAACCCTCATCTATTTAACGTCCCAATCGGAAATGAGTACGGCATTGACTATCAACTCCTTGTTATACTGACTCTAAAGGATCCTGTACTCAGAATTGAATCAATTGGAAAACTCATTTTCCAATCATCCTATCTACCCTAGCTAGGGATTTGGAGTACTCTCACATAGGACATTTATTCTCACTTATTGAGGGTGGATAATTCCTTATTGTCTGCTCAATTGCTTTCATCAGGTTTTTCTTATACCAGATCTATCGTTATATTAGACCATTTAAATGGTGATTCATAAGTCATTGGTCAAAGCACAAGTTCCACCCAACAAGGCATCTTTGGCGACTCAGGTCAAAGGTCCAACCATGCAACCGTGATGATAGAAAATCCTAATTGATAGTTTAGAAAGATACTATTTGGGATTTCTAATTTGGTTAGTTCAGTGAACTCATTCAACTAATGAGCATCTGTATGTGTATCTCAGTGTCTCCACACTAATGACTAATGAGATCGGTCATCCTCATCACATGATAATATATAACATACATTAGTCTATCCAGATCCTTGATGTCCCATTTCAAGTATCCTATGACTAGGAACATTTATATCAAATACCGTTATATGATCAATCTCATTATCATGATCTCATCATGATTTAATCATCATTACATTTGATCAAAAACTTTATTATGATATTCACATTTAATAAGAGCCAGTAATGAAGATTTGTCTAATTATTTAAATGAGATATTTCTAGAAATGCCGTATCATATCATATATGATTGCCTTGTAGGGTATACATTTCTATCAATATCTCACTTGCACTAAAGTCAATCACCCATCTGGCTGATCTCTATTTGCTTGATGTGAAGCTCAAACACTCTTTGAATAACTACTTTAGTTAGTGGATCTACAATGTTATTAGCGGTAGACACTCTATCTTTAATTATATCTCTATAAGCTACAATCTCTCTGATTTTATGGTATCGCCACAAAAATTTTAAACTTATGATGAGACATTGGCTCTACCCTATTGTTTTCTCAAAATAATAGTATACATTCAGAGAAAATTGGGACAATCCCATATCTTAGATAAGCATCTTCATCTTTCTTGCTTCTCAAGTAGTGTGCAAGTATTATGTAATCTACTTTAGATTAGTTGTAGAATTAGCAGTATTCTATTGTATGGAACTCTTCTAGCTCATTACACCACCATTATTTTGACTTATTATCAAACTTATTTAACTAGAAGCTTGTGTTTGTAAAACCACAAGGCTTCAAGTTTTATCTTCCAGTGAATAGAGATACATTTTTAGTGCATTTCAAGTACCAAATGTTATATCTCTAAACTATCTAGTGACTCTCACTTGGATCTTTCTTATGAATGCTTATAACACTAAGAGCTATGTACACAACATCACATAAAAGATAGACCCTATGACAAAGGCATAAGGGCTCTATTAATGTGATCTGTTTATCTCTCAAGAAGTCTACAAAGACAACACTTTAGAGAGATCAACTTCACACCACATAGGTAAGAAGCCTATCTTGAAGTTTACCATGTCAAGCCCTTTGACTATGGTGACTACATACATTAACTGGGTAAAGTCAAACAACTTTTTAAATATCTCTATAGATCTTAAAACCTAGATTATGTTAAGAGGATTAATTTGATAGATAGACTCAATTATGATAACATACATACTTCATTCTTAATGAGTAGTATGTCATCTACATTAAATGTCAACAAAGTAACAACACTCTCACTTATCTTCTTGAACACACAAGGCTCCTCTTCATTTTTAACGAAGCAATTAGATTTAATCTCATTAAATATTATATATAATCTATGGGAAGTTTTATTTTAGTTCATAAATGGACCTAATACACACTCTATTTGGATGTTATTAGGACTTAATTCCTCATGGTTGTATCATATACACTTGGTTATTAAAATGCCTTAGTGGAACACTATCTTAACATCTAATTTGCATATCTTATAGTCACAGTGTATAATAATCAAAATCCGAATGGATTAATCCTTGGAATAAATAAATGATCTCATCATAGCCAACCATTTGACTTAGATGATGCCATTTGTTTTTAACTATTCTCAGCTTGAAGGTCTTTTCTTTTTAATACACTCCAATCTATTCTTTAGTGATCTATTTATTCCTTATGTATGCTATATCCTCCTTAGAATAGATAGAGTTCATATCAGATATTATTTTTTCTTTTCATTTTAGAATCAATATCTCATATTACTTCTTTATAGATCCTAGGATCATTATCTTTTCTATCTTATGTCTCATTTCTTCCATAAAAGATATGTCCTACATATCTCTTAGGTTCAGTGGACACAAGTAAAGACCTATGAATTGCCCATGTATAATTATTAACTAGTACCTTAATAGAAGTGTCCTTGGGTTTTGGGACTGGAGCATCTTCCAAATGTATCTTGCTCCCATTATCTTTCTTAAGGAGGAACTTTTTTTCTAGAAATATAGTAAGATGAGCAACACATATCCTTATCCTTAAGGGTGGTATATTTAATATCCATAAGTTTTTTTAGAATATCCCACAATCTAACACTTCATAGTCTTATATTTCAACTTGTTAGGGTTATACTTCTTCACTAGGTCGGACATTCCAAAACCTTAACCTACTTAAGGTCAACTTTTAACCCCTTTTCCAAATCATATATGGAATAATTAAAACAAACTTAGAAGGTACCAATTTAAGATAAAGTGGTTATATTGAGTACTTAACCAAAATTAGACAAAGAGAAATTTTGCAAAACTTGCCATTGTCCATATTATGTCCTACATAATATGGCTTCTTATTTTAGTTAATCAATTAAGCTAAAATATGTAAAGAGGTTTCCATTAGATTCTATTATCTTTTAATTATGTGTGAATTATGTACTTAAGAATTCCCCTCCTTAATCTTAACAAAGAGTTATAATAAATTTTATATTAGTATCTCTACTTCATTCTTAATCTAAGATAATTTCTCAAATATCTTGGATTTTTACTTCATAAAGTACATATATCCATACCTAGAGACATCATCTTCAAAAATAATGAAGTAGAAATGTTCTTCTTTAGCCTTACTAGATATGGGCTAACATACACCTAGATGTACGAGTTCTAACAACTCATTAACCCATTCTCCATGTCTGCATTAAGCTAAAGTGTAGATTGATCTAAATTAACCTATTTCGTCTTAAAAGGAGTATTCACATAGAATATGAGAGCTAACATATCAAATATGATTAAATAATTCATTAAGCTCTCATTGACAAACACTTTGCCATTCAATCTTTTTGAACATCTATCAATTCCATAGCTTAGAATAAATTAATATTTATTCAAGTAGGAAACCATCTAAGATTCTTGTGGAAGGATATAATAGCAATCTTAATTATTAAGAAATCTCCATAAGGCTATTAAAGAATTATACCTCCCAGTAGTAATGATGCAACTTTTTCATCATTTCATATGTAGGTAAACATCTTCTTTATCAAGCCTTCATTTACGTGTCATCATTTACAACTCCTTGCAGATATAAGATGCATATCTAGTATCTCATACCATTAGATGCATTTATAGTATCTAATATTATGATATACACATATAGTATCTAATACTATTAAGTGTATATTTAAAATAAGTAAATATCAATGACTTAGATGCATGAAGCTTCTCAAGCTCCACCTTTGCATTATGTACAATACACTTTACACTTCCTCTTCCACTTACCATCTTCATGATAGCGTAAGAATTCTATCTTATTCTGACTTTATTATCTTAACCACCTTCTTTTTACATTTAACTATTTCATATTTCTATCTAATGATTTTACTTCTTTCTATTGGTATCACCAACGAGAAGTAATTAAGATGTATTATTGCTCTTAGATACCCTTAGTTAGCTCATCACTATGAGCCATGCTGGATTTCATATCCATCTTTTCATGTTGCATCTACAAAATTGTCTTATAGAGACTAACTTCTAATATAAGGTAAACAATGCATCTTGTCTATAAGATAATATTTTATCTATCTTTCACATCATTAGATAGTCTAGGAAACACCTACTTCTCAAGTAGGATAGTTAATTGGTTAACTATGAGAATAATTCTTTTAGTTCTAAACTGATCTAAGAAGTGTGAGCCATTAAAACTATTTGACATCTAGTATGCCATACTAATGGTGGTTTATCATTGTATTCTACAACTGAGATATATTTTTATTAATATAACATTGTAGACATTTATTAAAATTATGATATGGTCTTTCATCCTAAATTATGCTCCCACTAATTTTTGATGAATTTGCATAACCGCCATTATGTAAGAATGGGATATCACGATGAAATCCTAGTGGGGACTAAGAACCTATTAACTTTATGGTGATGACTTGTGGTAGCACAACAAATCACCCCATACTTAATTGGTAGGCAACTATTGCCAGTTGCAACTCTTGCAACTCTTAGTCTTTTATCCTTTAAAGTTATGACTTTGTGGTAGCACAACAAGCCACATACTCTAGTTAGGTCAAACCCGCTTATTACGTTATGAGAATGGATTCTTCAAACATTCCTTGTGGGAGCATAACAAAGCCATACAAATGGCCCACCCTAAGGTTCAAAAAATGCCTTAGCCACGATCACCAATCCCTTGTTGAATGAGCCTTGTGGTAGCACAACAAACCCATCCAATCTAAGATTGACTCATCAAGACCATAACAATGGAATGCTACATGAGTCATTCTTAATGTCACACGCTTATTGATCTAATTAAAACAAGAAGAGATTTTATTTTAGTTTTATCAATAATATGTGCTAAGTGTATATAATACCTTTAGAATATCATATATCTAAGGTATAATATGTAGCATACATCCATATATCAAATATGCATAAAAACAGGTAATCATGGACTTAACCCTAAGCATGCACCTAAGGCACCCCTATATTTGCAAATCCTTGCTTTAAATGCTTGAGTTGGCATGCTTACACTTCAGAAGGGTGATTATCCCAGTGGTCTCTCTCTCCAACCTTCCACGAACCGACTTCTAATAATTACAAGCAGCTTAAGGGTACGCAGACCCACAAATGTACATAACTATATAAGAAACCTTGGTTTTAACCAAGGAGAGTACATTAATGGAGGGAGGTAGAATGTACAATCAAATTGTATAGAGAGAGAAGGCACATGCAGGGCCCATTTAATAACATAACCAACATAATTTAAAAGCAATCACAAGCCAAGCACAATAAAGTCCATGACCATCTCCATACACACACTAACATTCATCACATGAACATAGAGTGCATACCTGATAATTATATGAGATATATCATATATACCAGCATAAAATTATGTAATTTATTTTAAAATTCTAAATTTCATGCATCTCAAAATTTCGTGAAATAAATAACATGAAAATAACATGAAAACAATATATAAACATTTTATATGAAATAAACATGCATGTATAAACTATTTAGAACATTTATGCATTCCTAATATTGTGAAAAATTAGAAATTAATGTCCCAATTTTTATTTTTTAAAATCTCATTTTACAAAATTAATTAAGACATTAATTAATTAAGTTAAATCTTTAAAACAATTTTAAAATTTAACTATGAGTAAATGTATATAAATAGCACTTAACATCATCTAACATGACATTAAACACTTTAAAATATGTTAAATAATATTATAGATTTTTTAGATTTTTTTCTGATTTTTTGGCATTTTTTGGATTTTTCTATGATTTTAAACAATTTAAAATCATAAGTAAAGGAGATGGCACATTGTGCCGCACACTGCTCCCGTTTGGTGTGCACTTGGGTGCACGACCACTCCCTCCCCCAATGACACTGTTCATTCGGAGGATAAGTTTCCCCTTAACTCGACATATTTCCATATCCCGAGCTTAGAAAAATCTACAAAAATATGCATTAGAATCCTCATCAAATAAGAAATTCAAAAGACCCATCTCCAGAAAAAATCTCAACTGACCATAAAATGAGGAAGAAGAGGTGGCGGTCGTCTGGATTCCGTAGTAGAAATCATCATCTTGCAATGAGGATAACTCCTTATCGAGGAAGCCAAAAATTCTCCAAAAATACAATATAGAATCCTCATCAAATGATGTTTCCAAATATGTTTATATCCCTTCATAGAAAAATTCTATAATGTATAAAAAATCTATAATGAATAAAAAATCTATAATGATGGCAAATCAAGGAGATACAGGTCGGCATCACCAGACCAGCAGAACCCTAGTTCCTTGAAGAAATCTCAAATTCTCTTCCTTCTCCATTGTTCAAAGCTGAATATCATGAGGAAATGTTAGGTAATCACATTACCCATCTCCTAAAATCCTTTTCAAGACTCAATTTCATCCATGGATGAAGATTTCACAAAAATCCCCAAATCCGATGACAGTTCAGGCATGACAAAAACACCAAATTTTGGGGCTTCTTTCGAACTCTAAAAAGATTCAAACTTCAAACGGTCTATGGCATTGGAAAGCCCTATACCACGATATTCTACAGAAGCCAACCAATCTCTTATCTGCATCTAATAAATATTATAATAGCCTCAATAAAATAGAGGTTTGCATATATTTAGAAACACATAAATTACATGAAATAACATAGATTCAATGTTGGTTTTGACTAAGACTTGAACTGGGCTCTGATACCATTGTAAGGAATCGTCCATAAAAATTTGGTGTAGCAAAAGTGACAATTCTTATGGGTTCCTATAGAATCTATCTCAATAGGAACCAAATGCCAAAAATAAAAAATTGATCAAATTGGGTTCGAATATACCTCAGATGAGCTTATCAAGCTCTTTAAACCGTTCAAATATCTGGTCTCCAGTAGTATCCACATGAACATCATCCGTAATAGGTTCTCCCTTCGCGTCGGCCTCGAGAACTATTCCCAAATGGAGCTCCATCAGCCATGGATGCCATCTAGAAAGAGAAAGAGGTAGGGAATAGGCTGAGGATATGGTTAACACCCTTGGCTTAATAGAGTTTGGCTGAAACTACTAGTATTTATAAAAAAATTTAGAATTTTTCATAAGAACCCATAATCTATATAAATTATGCCCTTGCCATTGTACTTATGGATAAGTCCTTATGTGTGTGACCCATCAGGTCCAATAGCCTATTAGCCTATTTAGTTGAGGGCTAAATAAAATTGAACAATTCCATTTAATTTAATTAAATTCGTTATCCGATAACAGATTAATCGGCCTACCGATCATGAAGGGTACAAGCCACATCCTATGATCCCAAATGGCTATGGGGATAAACTTATCTCCATTGAGCCTTTCCATCATCAGTTACCACATGTATATAGACCCTCGTTCATTCAATGTCTTAGTCGGAAAGGAGTATGGTATCGACTATCAACTTCTTAGTATATTGACTCTAAAGGATCCTATACTAGGAATTGGATCAATTGGAAAACTACTTTTTTAATCATCCTATCTACCCTAGCCAGGGATTTGGAGTAATCTCCCATAGGACATTCACTCTCATATATCGAGAGTGGACAATTCCTTATTGTCTGCTCAATTGCTTTCATCAGGTTTTTCTTGTACCCGATCCGTCGCTATACTAGACCATCTAAAAGGTGATCCATAGGTCAATGGTCAAAGCACAACTTTCACCCAACAAGGTATCTTTGATGACTCAGGTCAAAGGTCCAACCATGCAATCATGATGATAGAAAATCCTGATTGACAGTTCAGTAAGATACCATTTAGGATTTCTAATTCGGTTAGTTTAGTGAACTCATTCAACTAATGAGCACTTGTATGTGTATCTCAGTGTCTCCACACTAATGACCAATGAGATCAGTCATCTTTATCACATGAGAAGATATCACATACACTAGTCTATACGGATCCTTGATGTCCCGTCTCAAGTATCCTATGACTAGGAACATTTAGATCAAATATATCTTGATGATCAATCTCATTATCATGATCTCTTCATGATTAAGTCATCATTATATTTGATCAAAGACTTCATTATGATATTCTCATCTAATAAGAGCTAGTAATGAAGATTTACTTAATTATTTGAATGAGATATTTATAGAAATGTCAAATCTTATCATATATGATTGGCTTGTAGGGCATACATTTCTATCAACTCTCATTATCTTAAGAAAGAACTCTTCATCTGAAACTATAGTGAATTAAGTAACACACACCCTTCTCTATAAAAGTGGTAGAATTAATATCTATTAGTTTCCTTAGGATATTCGACAAGCCAACATTTCAAAGTCTTGTATTCCACAAGCCAACATCTTCACCAGGGTCGGATAATCCAAAACCTTAACTTGCTTAAGGTCAAACTTTTAATCCTTTCCATATCCTATATGAGTGATTGGAATAGACTTAGAAGTTACCAATTTAAGATAACCCTATCCTCTTTATTTCTATCTCGATACCAAACGTAGCCTTAAAGATTAGTATATCTCACTAGTAATGATTCAACTTTTTTAATATTTTATATATAGGTCAATATCTTCTTCATTATGTCTTCATTTACTTGTCATTATCTACAACTCTTTGTAAACATAAAATGCATATATAGTATTTCTTACCAAGATGCATCTATAGTCTCTTATAGAAGATATATACATCTAGTATATAATACCTAAAGATGTATGTTTAGAATCTAATACTATGATATACTGATATAGTATTTAATACTGTTAAGTGTATATATTAAATAAGTAAATCAATGACTTAAATACATGAAGCTTCTCAAACTCTATCTTTGCTCTATTTTGCCACACACTTTGTTCTTCTTCTTCCACCTACTATCACCATGATAGTGGAAGAATTTTATATCATACTTAGGTTTTATTATCTTGACTACCCTTTTTGGCTTTTAACTGTCCTTCTATTTCAATTTAATGATCTTACTTCTTTCCATTGGTCTAATCAACAAAAAGTATTGAAGATGTATTATTATTTTAACTTGCCCTTAATTAGCTCATCACCATAAGCCATAATGGGTCTCATATCCATCTATCAATGTTGTTTTTACAATTTATAACTTATAGAGACTAACATCTAGTATAGGGCAAAGAATGCATCTTCTTAATATGATATTATGAGATAAATATCACATCTTCTTTCATACCATTAGATAATCTAAGAGACACCTATTTCTAACATTGGTTAGTTATTTGATCAATTATGAGAACAATTTTCTTGGTTATAAACTGGTCTGAGAAGTGTAAGCCATTAAGCTACTTGGCATCTAGTATGCCTTACCATTGGTGGTTGATCAAAATTGACATAATTGTAGTTCTATGGTCAATTAGGACAATTCAAACCAATTTCTGGTTTGGATTGGCTTAATCGACCATGAAAGTCCAAAATTAGCACAAAACCCATTCCATGGCTGGTTTGTCAATCCAAATTGGAAATTAGTTTGGATTGACCTAATGGGTTATGGAAGTTAAAAATTGGTGTGAAACCCATTTCATGGCTAGTTTGCCAATCCAAGCCGAAAATCGGTTT
The DNA here is from genome assembly GCA_036172225.1 of Cryptocoryne crispatula var. balansae. Lineage (NCBI taxonomy): Eukaryota > Viridiplantae > Streptophyta > Magnoliopsida > Alismatales > Araceae > Cryptocoryne > Cryptocoryne crispatula. The sequence continues at coordinate 13,901,785 of CM069930.1, forward strand.
GGATTGGCCTAACCGGCCATAGAAATCTAAAATTGGAGTAAAACTATTACATGGCTGGTTAGGCCAATCCAAACCGATTATAAGTATTGATTGGCCAAACTAGCTATGGATGTCCAAAATTGCCACAAACTCATTCCATGGCTAGTTAGGCCAATCCAAGTTAGAAATTGGTTTGGATTGACCTAATCAGCCATGGAAGTCAAAAATTGCCACAAAACCCATTCTATGATTGGTTTGGCCAATCTTAGCCAAAAATTAGTTTGGATTGGCCTAACCGGCCATGGAAGTCCAAAATTGCCAAAAACTCATTCCATGGCTAGTTTGGCCAATCCAAGTTGATAATTGATTTGGATTGGCCTAACTGGCCATGGAAGTCCAAAACTGGTGTAAAATTCATTCCATGGATGGTGAGGCTAATCCAAGCTAGAAATCTGTTTGGATTGGCCGAACTGGCCATAGAAATCATCAGCTTGGATTGGCCAAACTAGCCATGGAAGTCATCAACTTGGATTGGCCAAACCGGTCATTGAAGTCCAAAATTGGTATAAAATCCATTCCATGGCCGGTGAGGCCAATCCAAGCTAGAAATGTGTTTGGAATGGCCTAACCACCCATGGAAGTTCAAAATTGCCACAATACTAGGGGTGGGCACGGTGCGGTTTGGTCCGGTTTGGACCATTTTTTTTCCGAACCGAACCAAACCGAATCATCCTCTCAAACCGAACCGATTAGTTTGGTTCAGTTTAAACCGAAAATAAATAAAAATATTTAAATTAATTATTTTTTACATATATATACTAATTTTTAATTTAAAAATAATAAAAATACATATTATTTTATTATAAAATTTTTAAAAAATATCATTTTTATTAATACTATAATAATTTTTTAATATTTTTTTGATTAAATTGTTTAAATAGTTTGGTTTGGTTTAAATCGGTTTGGAGATTTTTCAAACCAAACTAAACCGAAAGGGGGTCCAAACCGAACCAAATCGAACCGAATGGGCTAGTTCGGTTTGGTTTCTTGATTTGAACCATTTTGTACCCACCCCTACATAATACCCATTCCTTGACCTGTTATGCCAATCTAAGCTGAAAATCAACTTAGATTAGCCTAACCGGCCATGAAAGTCCAAAATTGGCATAAACTCATTCCATGGCTGGTTGGGCCATTCCAAGACGAAAATCATTTTGGATTGGCCTAACTAGCTATGGAAGTCCAAATTGTCACAAAACTCATTCTGTGGCTTGTTTAACCAATACAAGTCAAAAATTGGTTTAGATTGGCCTAATTGGCCATGGAAGTCCAAAATTGCCACAATACTAGGGGTGGGCACGGTTCGGTTTGGTCCGGTTTGGACCATTTTTTTTCCGAACCGAACCAAACCGAATCACCCTCTCAAACCGAACCGATTAGTTTGGTTTGGTTTAAACCTAAAATAAATAAAAATATTTAAATTATTTATTTTTTACATATATATACTAATTTTTAATTTAAAAATAATAAAAATAAATTTTATTTTATTATAAAATTTATAAAAATATCATTTTTATTAATACTATAATAGTTTTTTAATATTTTTTTGATTAAATCGGTTTAAATGGTTTGGTTTGGTTTAAATCTGTTTGGAGATTTTTCAAACCAAACTAAACCGAAAGGGGGTCCAAACTGAACCAAATCGAACCGAATGGGCTGGTTCGGTTTGGTTTCTCGATTTGAACCATTTTGTGCCCACCCCTACATAATACCCATTCCTTGACTTGTTATGCCAATCTAAGCTAAAAATCAACTTAGATTAGCCTAACCGGCCATGAAAGTCCAAAATTAGCATAAAACTCATTCCATGGCTAGTTAGGCCATTCCAAGACGAAAATCATTTTGGATTGGCCTAACTAGCTATGGAAGTTCAAATTGTCACAAAACTCATTCTGTGGCTTGTTTAACCAATACAAGTCAAAAATTGGTTTAGATTGGCCTAATTGGCCATGGAAGTCCAAAATTGCCACAACTCATTCCATGGCCTAGTCGGCCAAACTAGCCATGGAAGTCCAAAATTGGTAAAGAACCCATTCTATGTCCAGTTAGGCCAATCTAGGCCAAAAAAACAATTTGAATTAGCTTAACCGACCATGGAAGTCAAAAATTGTCCCAAAACCAATTCTATAGATAGTTAGGCCAATCCAAGCTGCAAATTAGTTTGGATTGGCTTAATGGGCCATGGTGTAGACACACCAATTTGGTCTTATTTGGGGCTTAAACTCTTATTCTATTGGCAACATCTCTTTTAGACCATCAAAATCAAGTTGAATGATCCTTTTGGATGAGCCAAGGAGTTCACTAGAAATCTGATAAAGAGTTTTTGATCTCTAATAAAATTTATTTTTCCCAAATGAGAGCCCATTCTAACTTATATGTTGCTCTTGGTGGTCTTTTCACCAAAGTTGCGTCGCTTGGTTGTGTGCCAAATTATGCTTTTTCTAGCATATCCTCCACTTGAAAATTTTTCACAGAATTCTGTGGACGTCCAATGAAGAAGTCTTCAACATCAATAATCTTCCTCTATGAGTCCTCTCTTTAATTCAACAAATGGCATTCAATTCCAATCTATCATTTGTCCGCAGCACCTTTTAGAAGTTAGACGTGCAATTCTGTCCGCACGCAACACCGATCAAGCCCAATTGCATGCAAGCCCAGCCCATTGGGCACATATCTGACCAATTCACGACCTTACCTTCCTTTTTCCCCCTCTATATTACTTGGTATAGTATCTGAAAGCTTCATGGTCGAAATTAGCATCATCAAATGATGGCAATCCAACTTGTTGTCTTATACATCAAAAATTGTTATTTTTAGACCAGATTTGTTTCCTCTTCAAGTGGAGACATATTTTGAACATGGGGAAGGTGATCCACAGTTTCCAATCCCTCTCAATCATTTGGGTAAATTTCTAGATGCCTCAGTATAAAAATTAGCAACATTAAATGGAGGAAATCCAACCTATGGTCGGATGTATCAAAACTTGCTATTTTTTGATCTATTTTTTTTCCCCTATAAAGGGAGACTCATATGAACGACCTAAGAAGGGAATCCCCATTCTCCAGTACTCCTATCCTCATCTTCCAGCCACCCTTGGCTTGTCCCAAACTTTCCAAATCGTCCTCTCTTCGTCCCGGTGCTCGGAGATCGTCCCAAAGTGAAGAAGAAGCCGGTCTATGCTCTAACGTGCTGCACTGCTGATCATTGGCTTCTATAGATATTTCTAGTCATTTTCCGGCATTACTTCTTTCATAAGAAGTGTGATTAATCAAGATATCTTTCATCTTCAACAAACGGAGATCAATTTTGACATTCTCTCGGCTTGTTATGGCTTCAAAACCGGCACTGCACAGACAGATCAGAAGTCTTCTCTTCTAAGTCATCATCTTCTCAGTCAATTTCAGTACATTTAATGGGGGATTCAGCCTATACATCATTCATAGAAATTGTTCCCCGGTAAGTCCTCTTTTATTTACAATAAGAATCATTCAATTTAGATATTTGTGGTGCCCATAGCACATCCTACATCGACATTGTGCTAGGAGTTTTCAAAACTTCACTGTCCAAGATCCTGCTTATCAGGTAAATTCATATTACTTATCATAAGATTTAAGCAAACTTGTCTTCATATCAAACCACCATCGATGAGTCCTATTTATTTTGAAGTAAACATCACTTTATTCTGACATTGGTGTTGTTCGTTACAGTCTCTGCATCAGAGCCGCGCAATTTACATTGAATCTGTCCAACCCGGTTGCCACTTTGCCTGGGTTGTGTTGTCTTTAACCATTCATATTCTCTTTTATAACTCTTCATTCAAATCATTTAGTTCATATTTAAGTATTATTTTTATTCAATTTTGCATCATTTCATACATCATAAAAAAAGCAAAAAAAGGGGTTAGGGCTAACCCCGAATTCGGTGAGTTTGTTTCCAATTGCCCTTTTGTGTTATTGTTTTTACAGTTACTACACTTCACTCAGTTCTAATCCTTCTTTACTTGTTTTCTTGTATTATTGTCTTCTAGTTACATAAATACATCAAGCTAGCACTGGTTGGACTCTTCTTCATCGGTCGGCCGAAGAAGAAGAAGGTTGAACTCACATCCCAATCTCCCACGCTAAGGTACACATAGTCAATTCAACTTAATCTTGTATTTTATTCCATAAAGTGGAGCCCGCGGCTCCTGGCGACCACCTCTTTCATTTATGCTTTAAGTTCATCTCCTCCTCACTCTCCTCCCACATGACCCGAATCGTCTCCGGTGCTCGAGCGACGCCGTGAGATGAAAGTTTGAGGATCAATGTGAGTGTGGGACCGAGGTGAGGACTTTTTATCGCTTTCCGAGTGTTTTCCAATTCACTCCCTCTTTTCCCCTATTCCATCTTTCACCTTCTCTTGAGGTGCTGATCCGGAACCCGTTTTCAGAGTCGACAGTTTTTTGGCGACCACGGTGGGACAACCAATGTCTTTAACCGTGCTAGCTTGATTTGTTTGTGCAACTAGTTTCATTCTAATTTAGTTCTAGTCACTAGATTGTTTGTTTTGTTGCATGATTGCTTGTCTTGTTTGCATATTGCATGCTTGATTTACTTACTTTTTTTCATTTTATGTTTGCGCATATTTATTGCTTCTTCTCCTCTTACCCTCCATTTTTACTTTTGCATTAGCTTTTTGCATTGGGTACCAGACTTGCTCCGATCCGTAGGGTATTCGAGGCGGGGGCTCTCTCTCCCAACACACCCTCACCCTCCAAACACCTTCTTGGTGGATTCTTACCTCTCTTCTGGGATATTCCTTCCTAGTTGATTTGGTGATTTCCATCAAAACCTCCGTAAGTCCCCATCCGTGGAGTATTCCTCTCTGCACGATTGGGCTGGTTGTACCACTTTCCCAAAACCCGAAGAACCCAAGTACCTACTCGTGGTGATTGAGTGACAACTTTAGGTTTTGAAGATTGAAGCAATAGGAACCATACGCATTTGAGTGAACAATTACTAACAATCTAGCAAATCTAAAATTTCAACCCAAATATTGTCGAGTAGTCATTTTAAAACCTTGTTTGCATAACTTGCTTGCTCACCAAAAATTGAAAACAACAAAAAAATTCTTCTTGCAAAACACCTAAAAAAACAAAACGAAAAGCCTCTTTAATTTTGTGTTCAACTTGTTTTCCAAACAACCAAATTGAAAAAAAAAGCAAACAAAACAAAACATAAGAAAAATCTTCAATTGTGTGCTTGTCTTGCCCTTCCTTTTTTAACCATCCTTGTAGAAAGATCGACACGATGCCCATGATGCTAAGGTTTGGAAGCCACGTTGGGAGGTCGGACTACTATGAGCAACAAGAGTACGAGTCGGGTTTCTACAAGCTTCGACAATAACCCATGGTCCAACCAGAGAGCCATGTCATTGTTGCTATGGAACCCAAAGTGCAAGGGGTTGCCCATCAGTCTGCTCCATACAGTTTGGAGAAACTCTTTAAGGAACTATCTTTTCATCTTGATCCCAAGGCAGTGTCAATCATACAATATCTAGTGAAGAATAAGATGCCTGTCGATCAAGGTCCAGCCAGAGTCAATCGAGCTGCCTCGCCTTCCCAATCGGCAGTTCGACCTCTTGCCATAACCCCACCTGGGCAGCCCTGCCATGTTACTTCATCTACTCACCCCATTGTGGGTCATTCTTTAGCTTGCACACCAACCCACCTCTCTCCCATCCAGGTGCCACGTGCACACCCCCTGGTGAATTCCTCCATACCTGTTGCCAAGGATAAAGAAACCGTCGAATTTCCCCTCTATACTATATACATCCCCCCATCACAAACACCAACCTACCATCGTTACAATGGCTCAGGTGATTCCTCCACCCATGTCAATGATTTCCTGAGCAAATCATCTCGATGGCAGAATGATAGAAAGACCCTTGCTTTTCTTTTTAGGAGATCTTTAGAGGGTGTAGCCCTAGATTGGTTTTTTTCATTGAATGAAATAGAAATATGGGATTTTGAAACTATCAAGGCCAAATTCTTGCATCGATATGGGCCAGGCTATTCAATAATTGGGAAAGCAAGAGAAGATGTGAAATTAATGCAATATTCTGATGAATTGAGGCCCATAGCCGAGAGGAGCATTGATGCTATGCACAAACCAAGGAGCCCTCCCCAACCCCATCCAGATCATCATCATCGGCCGATTCCTCGACGCCAGTTGATTAGGCCACCCATGCCCCAACCTCAGCCGGTCATGCAACCTGTGCTAATGGCGAAACCAACTATGCACAATCAAGTTCCTCTTGTTGCTTGTGCAGATACTTCATTACCTAAACCAGCTCCTCAGCCTTTGACCTCACCAACATTTCCAAAGGCCCCTTGGCCAACCATCTGGCCCTTAGCTTCTCAGTCGACTTCACCAATAGCTCCTTGGCTAACCACACAAGCCTTGGCCCCTCAACCAATTTCACCAATAGCTCCTCAGCCTGAACCAACTTCTATGTCAACACCAATTGAACAACCCATGGCTATTCAATCAACCCCTCAAAATCACCCTAAGTTGGTTAAGGCCATTGTTTCTTCTATTGCTCCTGCCTTGGCAGAGGAATTAATCACTCCTATCATTCATGCTCCTGCCCTAGCAGAGGAACCGATCAATCTGATCATCCCTACTCCTAATATGGTGGATGATTTAGTCTCTTCAATCCTTCAAGCTCCTGCCCTGGCAGAGGAATCAATCACTCCAACCATTTTTGCTCTTGCCTCGGTAGAGAAATCAGTTTCTACCCCTCAGCATATCGTTGCTATTTCTCAAGATCCAAGTCAGCCAGTAGGGGAGGTTGAACTAAACCCTTCGATACTTCCGGAATCTCCTAGACTAGGCATGCCCCCTTTTATAGAGCAACCTAAGGAGAAGCCTACTATAGAGAGCTTAGATGAGGGGATCACAAATTTAGTTGATTATCAAGGACTAGGTAAGGATTCTCCAGGTATAGATCAAATGTTGCCATCATTAGAATTGATCCCTAAAGTTGGGGAGATAAAATTGACCCCTGAACGAAAAAATATAGAATTGGTTAGTGAAATGGAAAATGAATCGACAAGCCTCCAGAAGGGCATAGACAAAGGGATACTAAGACCTCATCTAGATAAGCAGGCAAATCCCTTAGCATCAATCTTAGGGCCACGACCCTTTCTCTACCCTCCTCCCAATCAAAAATCAGGCCCATGGGCCTACAATTCCTCAATCTTAGGGCCACCACCCTTTCTTTATCTTTCTCACAATCATCAATTGGGCCCATGGGCCCAAAATCTGTCAATCTTAGGGCCACATCCCACACTTTATCCCACTCAACTGGGCCCTTATGCCCCATTTTCGGGCACTTATGCCCCTTTTCGTCAATTGGGCTCTTATGCCCCTTTTCATCAACTGGGCCCATGTGCCCCTTTCCATCAGCCGGGCCCACGTGCTCCCTTTATCCAACCGGGCCCATGTGCCCCTTTTAATCAATCGGGCTCTTATGCCCCTTTTCTTCAACGGGGCCCACGTGCCCCTTTTAATCAATCGGGCTTGCATGCCCCTTTCCTCCAACTGGGCCCATATGCCCCTTTTCCCCAACTGGGCCTACGTGCCCCTTTCTTTCCATCGGGCTCACATGCCCATAATTCTCCCCAATCGGGCCCATGTGCCCTTAATTTTTCTAAATCGGGCCCACGTGACCATAATTCACCTCAATCGGGCCTACATGCCCACAATTCACCTCAACTGGGCTCACATGCCCATGTTTTTCTGCAACCGGACCCATGTGCCCAAATTTCTTCTAAATCGGGCCCACGTGCCCACCTTCCATCAACCTCGGGCACACATGCCAACACTCCTTCAATTTCGGGCCTATATGCCCCCATTTCTTCACCATCGGGCCTATATGCCCCCATTTCTTCACCATCGGGCCTTCGTACCCATACTTCTTCGAAATCAGGCCCTTGTGTCCCCACTTCTCCAACTTTGGGATTACACACCCATACTCTTCAATGGCGCCAATGAGCCTATCACAAATCACAATCTTTCTCTCAACCATTTAAATCGGGTCCATGTGCCCGCTCTTTTCGTTGGGTCCCTCGGGCTCAACCTTCAATCGGACCTTCGAGCCCATCACCTCCAATTGGGCCCTCATGCCCATCAACATCAACTGGGCCCTCTAAACTTCTCAAAGAAAAAAAGGTCCAACTTCTCAAAGAAAACAATGGGTGTCAAAAGATGGGCAATGAACCCCACAAGTTTAAAAAAAATATGGGCCTTTTTGAATGAGTACCTGAAATGTAGAAAATGAAAAAAAAGGGCACCAAAAGATGGGCAATGACCCCACAGGTCAAAGCACCTGTCCGAACATGTGCCACAAAAATAGGTTTGTCAACAAAAAAAAAGACCCGAAGAGGCCGAACCCTAACGAGCAATTGGGTGTGAGTAGAGAAATCCCTCTTGACATCTTCAAAGCCTATCAAGGACTTTCTCGCAATTCTTCGTTCTTAACCCCTAAGGACTGGGTGGACCAAGCAAATCAAAGCTAAACTTTGGCCGATCAAAGGTTGAAGGTCGGAAAGATTCTGGGTAAGGAACCCCATTTTGCACATAGTGTCTACCAATGAACCTAGAAAAAAACAACCAACTGATGAGAACATGTGTCAATGCTGATTTTTCTCCCCCAAAAAAATAATTTTTTTTAAAAACTTCAAAAAAAATTGAATGTCTTCAAAACTCTAAAAAATCGAATATTTTTAAAACTTCCAAAAAAAGAATATTTTCAAAAATTTCAAAAAAAGAATATTTTCAAAAATCCCAAAAAAATTGAGTCTTAAAAAAAAGAAAACTTCATTTTCAAATTTCAACAAAATTTTTTAAAAAAATTCGTCACCATGCTTGGTTTGAATTCTTGTCTTTACATTCGTTGTATAGTTGCTGCTTTATTTTTACACCCTTAAGAAGGCTATTACCCCTTGACAAAGGTCAAGGCATACTGCAACTTGCAAGGGGGATAAGACGTATTGTTGTTCTAATCTCTTCCTTCTAAGTGTTTTAGGCATAAGGAGAACTTATCACCCCTTGACAAAGGTCAAGACATACTGCAACTTGCAAGGGGGTAAGCCATACTGGCATTCTAATCTCGTTTTTCAAGTGTTTCAGGCCCGAAGAACAAGTACAGAGAACTTTACACAACAAGGCGATGCTCGCCACTTCCCTCCCCTGAGGATTCTTAGGAGGAGGTGTCACCATAACCTCGGTCTTAATTTTTCCTAGAAACTTTTTGCAGGCGACACTCACCACTTCCCTCCCCTGAGGATTCTTAGGAGGAGGTGTCATCATTACCTCAGCCTCAACTTTGCCGAGAAGCTTTTGATATGTGTCTTCATCAAGTCACATGAACTCTTTTGTGAGAATGCGTGTCATCACACCGCAAACTCACCATTATCATTTTACTTCTTAGAAAATATTAGGTGCATTACTACTTATTTATGCATTGATGTTGAAGACCGTGAGTGCAAAAAAGACCGGGCCCGAGATCCCCTTCATCAAAATCCACGACGGCCGGGTCATTCCTTGTGCTCACGGATAAGCCAAAATTAAATATCAAGGGATGATGGTTCCCGATTGGGTATCCTGACCTCTGATGTTCAATCTATATCTTCAACAAGTTTGTTAAGTAAAGTTTTGATTTTTTAAGCCCATCATGAATCATGTAGTTTTGCATTACTTTCATTGCATCCTTGCTCATCATCTCTGCATCCATTTATGGTCATCACTTTCTCTGAATCCCCACCGGGTGCACTCTCCCATCATTTACCTCGATTTTTATCTTTCTAATATCCCACCGTGTTTTCTAATCCCACCGTGTCTGTTAATCCCACCGTGTTCGATAATCACCTTGTGCCTCCAAATCTTTCATTTCTTTCCCCATTGTGGCCACTGCAACACCCTTCTTGCTATTCATCCCACCGTGGCAGTCACCTCATCCCACCATGGGCACCCATTTTGATCATCATTCTTGCACCACAATTATCCTCACGGTCTATTGATTGAGCTTTCTCATTTGCTTTTTAGAATCTGAGATCATTCTATTCTGAATGAAATCATGTTTCTTGAAAAACATAAACGAATCTAAGAGCATGAATATGCTCGATTGGTATTCTTTATTTTACAAACCAATTCTCTTTTTAAACTTTAGCCCATCACAGTATAGGAACACCGCAAAGATCGGGTTGCCGGCTGATGATGAACCCACGAACCCATGATTCGGGGACTCCCCACCGCATTGGGTGTTGGCTATTCTTCTCTCGTGCCCGTGGCACATCTTTTACCAATCGTATGTAACAAGGCTTGGTAAAACGTGGAAGTAATCCAAGGAACATGAAGATATTCTCTTTGCTGAATTTGGTCGTTGAGCGTATCTATATCTACACCTTGATGCCACCTTCTCAGTCCATCGCTAATTAGCTCCACTGCATTCCATTACAACTCATTTCGCTTCGCTACATTTCGCTTCGCTACATTCCTATACATTTCACTTCGCTTCACTGCATAACATTCCCTTGCAAAGCCGACGACAAGGTGAGGCAAGCTGTAGACACGCCGATTTGGCCTTATTTGGGGCTTAAACTCTTATTCTATTGGCAACATCTCTTTTAGACCATCAAAATCAAGTTGAATGATCCTTTTGGATGAGCCAAGGAGTTCACTAGAAATCTGAGAAAGAGTTTTTGATCTCTAATAAAATTCATTTTTCCCAAATGAGAGCCCATTCTAACTTCTATGTTGCTCTTGGTGGTCTTTGCACCAAAGTTGCGCCGCTTGGTTGTGTGCCAAATTATGCTTTTTCTAGCATATCGTCCACTTGAAAATTTTTCACAGAATTCTGTGGATGTTCAATGAATAAGTCTTCAACATCAATAATCTTCCTCTATGAGTCATATTTTCAATTCAACAAACGGCATTCAATTACGATCTATCATTTGTCCGCAGCACCTTTTAGAAGTCAGACGTGCAATTCTGTCCGCACGCAACACCGATCAAGCCCAATTGCATGCAAGCCCAGCCCATTGGGCACATATCTGACCAATTCACGACCTTACCTTCCTTTTTCCCCCTCCATATTACTTGGTATAGTATCTGAAAGCTTCATGGTCGAATTTAGCATCATCAAATGATGGCAATCCAACTTGTTGTCTTATACATCAAAAATTGCTATTTTTAGACCAGATTTGTTTCCTCTTCAAGTGGAGACATATTTTGAACATGGGGAAGGTGATCCATAGTTTCAAATCCTTCTCAATCATTTGGGTAAGTTTATAGATGCCTCAGTATAAAAATTAGCAACATTAAATGGAGGAAATCCAACCTATGGTCGGATGTATCAAAACTTGCTATTTTTTGATATGTTTTTCATCTCCTATAAAGGGAGACTCATATGAACGACCTAAGAAGGGAATCCCCATCCTCCAGCACTCTTCTCCTCATCCTCCAGCCACCCTTCGCTTGTCCCAACCTCCCCAAATCGTCCTCTCTTCGTTCCAGTGCTCGGAGATCATCCCAAAGTGAAGAAGAAGCCGGTCTATGCTCTGACATGCTGCACTGCTGATCATTGATTTCTACAGATCTTTCTAGTCATTTTCAGGCCTTACTTCTTTCAGAAGAAGTGTGATTAATCAAGATATCTTTCATCTTCAACAAACGGAGATCAATTTTGACATTCTCTCGGCTTGTTATGGCTTCAAAACCGGCACTGCACAGACAGATCTGAAGTCTTCTCTTCTAAGTCATCATCTTCTCAGTCAATTTCAGTACATTTAATGGGGGATTCAGCCTATACATTATTCATAGAAATTGTTCCCCGGTAAGTCCTCTTTTATTTACAATAAAAATAATTCAATTCAGATAATTGTGGTGCCCATAGCACATCCTACATCGACATTGTGCTAGGAGTTTTCAGAACTTCACTGTCCAAGATCCTGCTTATCAGGTAAATTCATATTACTTATCATAAGATTTAAGCAAACTTGTCTTCATATCAAACCACCCTCGATGAGTCCTATTTATTTTGAAATAAACATCACTTTATTCTGACATTGGTGTTGTTCGTTACGGTCTCTGCATCAGAGCCGCGCAATTTACATTGAATCTGTCCAACCCGGTTGCCACTTTGCCTGGGTTGTGTTGTCTTTAACCATTCATATTCTCTTTGCTAACTCTTCATTCAAATCATTTAGTTCATATTTAAGTATCATTTTTATTCAATTTTGCATCATTTCATACATCATAAAAAAAGCAAAAAAAGGGGTTAGGGCTAACCCCGAATCCGGTGAGTTTGTTTCCAATTGCCCTTTTGTGTTATTTTTTTTACAGTTACTACACTTCACTCAGTTCTAATCCTTCTTTACTTGTTTTCTTGTCTTATTGTCTTCTAGTTGCACAAATACATCAATTTAGCACCGGTTGGACTCTTCTTAATCGGACGACCGAAGAAGAAGAAGGTTGAACTCACATCCCAATCTCCCACGCTAAGGTACACATGGTCAATTCAACTTAATCTTGTCTTTTATTCCATAAAGTGGAGCCCGTGGCTCCTGGCGACCACATCTTTCATTTATGCTTTAAGTTCATCTCCTCCTCACTCTCCTCCCACATGACTCGAACCGTCTCCGGTGCTCGAGCGACGCCGTGAGATGAAAGTTCGGGGATCAATGTGAGTGTGGGACCGAGGTGAGGACTTTTTACCGCTTTCCGAGTTTTTCCGATTCACTCCCCCTTTTACCCTATTCCATCTTTCAACTTCTCTTGAAGTGCCGATCTGGAACCCTTTTTCAGAGTCGACACATGGAAGTCCAAAGTTGCCACAAAACCCATTCCATGGCTGGGTAGGCCAATCCAAACCAATTTCTGGCTTGGATTGGCCTAACCAGCCATGTAATGGAAATTTTGGACTTTTATGGCTGGCTAGGCTGATCCTAGCTGAAAATTGGTTTGGATTGGCCTACTGGGCTATGGAAATCCAAAATTGGCATAAAACACATTCCATGGTTGATTTGATCAATTCAAGCTAGAAATCAGTTTGATCAATGCCAAAATTGGCATAAAACACATTCCATGGTTGATTTGATCAATTCAAGCTAGAAATCAGTTTGGATTGGCCTAACTAGCCATGGAAATCCAAAATTGGCGTAAAACCCATTCCATGGCCAGTTAGGCCAATCTAAGTCAATCCAAGCTGATTTTATCTTGGATTGGCCTAAGAAATTTTTTTAACTTGGCCTAATCAGCTATGGAAGTTCAAAATTGACAGAAAATCTATTTCATTGTTGGTTTGACCAAACTATAATACCACTTGGATTATGTTGTAGATGAAGAAATTTAGTAAGAGCTGTTGTACATCTAAGAGTGGGACGGCCAGTGGATCCACTGATAGGTCCGATGGATCTCATTCATAGGGAGATCCACCTTTCGGTATAACCCAGCTTACATCAGACACACTTTCATTGCCAGGGCCATCCTGGGTGGTTGTCCCTTACCCTACAATGGCAACACCCCTATAGAGAGTGCATATTCCATCACCTTAGGTATATATTTTATTAATTCTTTTGTAGCATTGTAAACATCACTTTCTAATATGTTGATATTTTGTGTTTAATTAGCTACATTGGAGATACATGAGAGAGGTCCAATGAAGATGTATAATGTGAGAGCATTAGTGCCTGGAGAGACCATGAGAATTTAAGTTGTGGGAGGATTGGGTGTAGGCCCAAGTAGCCATGAATTCACTTACCTTGAAGTCTACAATAGAGTGCATTGTAACTTATGGTAACAAGACTACATCACCCTTACGGATGACAAAAAAGAAGCCATCTTTAGAGATATTGAGGTAAATACAACTAGTTCTATATATGATGTGCTTTTAATTGTAAAATACTAATATATAATTATTATGGATGTAATAACATTTTACCTTTAAACGATCTCCATCCATAGACAAAAATTTTAAGACATATGGAAGAGATGTAAAGAAAACAAAGAAGTCACTAAAAAATAAGGTAATAAGTCATTTATTTTTGTCTTATTGTTGTCTATTATAACTGATAAAATTTCGCATACATTATTTTATAGGACTCTCACTAGAGGAGACACTTGTAGTTGTGCCTTCACAATGCGACCCAGAACAGTGACATCATATGTGTGAGATACAGGATAAAGATGAGAGTAAGTAAAAGAATCCCTTTCATTTAAAAGTTGTTCATTTCAACATGTCATTTTTATCAATAATTAACAACTTAAGAATTTCTTTGTAGGCACTTTTTCAAAAAAATAAAATCAATAGGGCTCATCTGACTATGTGCTATAGAATAGGAAGGGCAAACATTCATCGGCTCGAGATAGATTTAGCAAGTATTTTAAATTGTTGTTGTTTAGTATTGAGTAGCACTTAGTCAATATATTCTAACATTTTTTCTTTAAACAGACAAAAAAAGAGTGTCATCTTGCCTGTCTAGAGGTGTTTGAGATTACCTAGACACATAATGAGGTAGATGCATCCATCATTTGGAGTAACGAAAAAAATTGTCAAATGAATGTAAATATTTAAATTATTTGTATTATTAGCTAGTTTTGATTTCATATATCACCTAACATTATATTTACACTATTTAGGAAAATATGCGCTAGTTGATGGTCAAAGGAATTGGATGCTCAAAATTTTGAACATATATTCTTTACTAAGGAAGCATTCATCACCGTATTTGGTAGAGATTAGCCAAGACATATTTTGATGTGTTGGGGAGAGGTTAGACCCACAACATCTAGTATGGTGTAAGCAACATCTAGTATGGTGTCCAATCAACCTAAGTATGGTGTAAGCAAGTACCTCCACAAGTTTGGTCATTCAAGAGTTGATAGAGAAAGTGGAGAGGCAAAGTAATTTACTCCACACTAAAAAAAGTCAAATTGAGAAACAAAACTTAGTGATTGACTCTCTCCAACAAAAATCAAATGACTGATAAAAACACTTTCAAGAAACAATGGAACAGCAAACATAACAAATGTTAGCCAAGATAGATCAGAGTCTCCCCCACCAATGGATTCGTCATGTTTGAGGCCACCTCAAGAATCAAGAGAGGACAAGGAAGAGGAGTAGAGATCATTTGGAGAGGATGAATGAGAGTCTTCCCTCTTCCACGTTATCTTTATCTATGTACATGTATGCATAAAGTATTTTATTCTGTGAATGTGCAATGGAATGTTTTTATTTTCATGGATGAATGTGAATATAGGTGTGAATGTTTGTGGGTGTGAATGTGGTGTGAATGCAGATGTGAATGTGGGTGTGAATAATTGTGCCTGTTGTGAATGTTTATCATACATGAAATATAGATGTGTTGTATATTCATATATAGGTGTAGTCCTACATGAATTATTTATATTAATATGTAATTATTTTTTCCCTTAAACAAATTATTGGCGAGGGCTTATACCCTTTGCCACTAAATTTTTGCCATCGCTAAAGAATTTATTGGCGACAGCTACAAGCTGTCACCAAAATAGGCAACGTTAAAAAAGTCGTCACCAAAATAGGCAACTCCACTTCTAGAAATGTTTAAGATGTCTAATTTAGCAACACCAAAATAAGCAATGTCACTTCTATGAACTCTTTGAAATCCAAACCACTGCACTTATACTACACTAAAATTGATTACTAGAAATATTAAAAGATTGGAAAGGAATGAGTCACACTTGACTCAGTATGGCTTATACTCAAACTTTCCTATTATACTAATTAAAATCTAAATGATAGCAATATATAATAAATTCCACAAATCGGACTATAACATATACACCAAAACTATTTATCAAGGCTCAATTAAATCAGGTTCTTTCCAATCATTTAACAAATTAACTCAATTCTAGATGCACCAACAATTTATAACTTAACTAGCTAATCTATTTTACATGTCCATTCCACCTGAACCCAACATGTGCCTACTGTACATGCCTTGATACCATTCTAATCCATTTGTTTGAGTAGAGTATATGCACTATTTGGACGTTGCAGCTATGTCACGGAACTCACACCAGCTCTAAATATGTATAGAAAGTACCATATAGTAAGTTAAATCCTATAGTACACCTAGGTAGGGGCATAGTTAGGATAAATCATGGTATTTGAGATTGAAGGATGAATCAGATTGATCTAATTCTCCACTGTCCACAGGCCACTAACATAGGCTAGAGAAATAAAAGTTCCATCATAGGATGCATCATAGCACCAACTGATAGAAATGTGTGCCCCACAAGCCAATCATATATGATATGATTCGACATTTCTAGGAATATCTCATCCAATTAAATGGGTAAAACTTCATTACTAGCTTTTATTAGAAGCGTATATCGTAATGA
Source organism: Cryptocoryne crispatula var. balansae (assembly GCA_036172225.1). NCBI lineage: Eukaryota > Viridiplantae > Streptophyta > Magnoliopsida > Alismatales > Araceae > Cryptocoryne > Cryptocoryne crispatula. The sequence goes on from CM069930.1 coordinate 13,918,248, forward strand.
AGTCCTTGATCACATGCAACAATGATTGAATCATGATGTGTTAATGATAATGAGATTGATCATTGAGAGGTATGTGATCTAAATGTTCCTAGTTATAGGATCCTTGAAACAGGACATCAAGGATCCGGATAGACTAGTGTGCGTGATGTCTTCTCATGTGATGAAGATGACCAATCTCATTAGTTATTAGTGTGGGGACATTGAGTTACACACATAGGTGCTCATTAGTGGAATGACTTTGCTAAACTGACCAATTTAGAGAAACCTGATCGGTATCTTACCGAACTGTCTATCAAGTTATTCTTACATCTCAATGGCATGGTTGGATCTTTGACTTGAGTCGCCAAAGATGTCTTATCATATATATTTTTTACTCTGATTATTGACTTATAGATCACCATCTTGATGGTTCAATATAGTTAATGTATTGTGTGCAAGAGAAACTTGGTGGAGGCAATTGAGCAGACAACAAGAGATCATTCACTCTCAGTAGGAGAGAGAGAATGTCATATGAGATAGTACTCTAAATCCTTGGCCAAGGTACTAAGGATAATTAGAAAAATAGTTTTCCAACTGATCCAAACCTGAGTACATGATCACATAGAGTCAAAATATTTAGGGGTTGATAGTCAATGCCGACCCCTGACTGACCGGTATATTGTATGAACGAAGATTTAAATCCATGTGGTAATTGATGATGAAAAGACTAAATAGATGTTATTTAACTCCCCAAAGTCATTTGAGATCATAGGATGTGGTTTGTACCCTTTATGATCAGAGAGCCGTAAAACCGTTATTGGATAATGATTTTGATTTAATTTAAAAGAAATATTCTTTTAAATTAATTAAGGCTTCAACCAAATTGAATATTGGGCCTAGTGCATCACTCACATTAGATCTAGTCAATAAGATGATGGCATGGATGTAATTTTATAGAAGTTTTGAGTTTTTGTGAAAAATTCCATCTTCTATATATATATATATGGCTTATGAAGCCAAACTCTAACAAGCCATAGGGTTGAATCATGTCCCAAGAAGCCTCTCTCCCTCCTCTCTTCTCTAGAAGGTGATCTCCCATGGTCAAGCTTGTATCTAGAAGGTTTATGGAGACCTGAAAGAAGGGAGAACTCATTTATTGAAGTAGATCATGTGTATAACACTAGAGATCATACAATTGAATGGTTTTAGTAGGGAGAAATGTTATCTCTTCATCCATGGCGAGGGATTTTGGAAATTCCCTGAGGTATTCTAGTTCTACTTCATATTCGGTTCCCGATTTTACTCGTTCGACATCAATCAAGGCAAAGATCATGGTTTTAAGGAATCAAAATTTTTTCACTGTCATGTATAGATTTTTTACAGTGGTATCAGAGCCAGGTTGAAGCCTTAGTCGAAGTTGAATTAAAATTGGCATGATTTCATGTGATTTCTTGCTTTTCACGAAACTATGTACAGAGTAGTTTTGATTTGATCACCGCAGTTTGTATGAGATTCCAAACTATCTGTGGTTAGTTTCAATTGATTCTTATGGATGAGGTCTTTCCAATGCTACAAACCTCATGAATTTTGTCCATCTGGAAAGTCTAGTAGGAGTTCGGAAAGATGCTAGGATCATTATGTCTGAAAAATCCAGCTGAAATTAGAGGAGTTGATGAACTTACCTATTTGGACGCAAATACCTCTGTCTAATGGCATAAAAAGATAAGAAATTAAGTTTCCTAGAGTTTTCCTAAGTTATTGGGCACTAAACGGCCCTTGAAGGTGCTAGATTTGAGAGGTGTTTGCAGTTAGGGTTAATTGCGGCCGTGAAAACTTCCTCCATGAACTATGCATTGGATAGAACTTTTCATGAGATGAAACTTCATTCAATAGAGTCCTTATTCTTTAAGGATTCCAATGCATATTTTTACGAATTTTTCTAACTCTGTTTGACCCCCAAAAATTGCCCGAAAGTTGGGTGTTTTCTAGGGTTTTCGCATCGCTATAGTACTCCTCTGCCCTTATCAGGCAGAGGAGACGAGTCTGGATAGGATCCGGACTTGGCAGCCGGTGGGGTACACAATGGAAGTGCAGCCACGCCTGGATGGGGTATGCGGCAGCGCCACATTCGCTTCGGTGGCGTGCAGTCGGCAACGCATGGCGGCCTGCGGTTTGGCACAGCTGCAGGGGTGCGTAGTGAAGCCATGGTGAGCCCGCTGGGGTTGTGGCAAGTACCGATTGGTCGGCGATGTGCGCCGCTAGTCAATATATTTCAAAAATGATTTTTAATTGTTTAATTTTTTTGATTTAAAAAATTCTATGAAATTTTTAAAACATTGTAGAATTTATTTAATGAGTTATTAAGATGTGTTTAATGGCTTATTAAATAGAGTTTTACTAACTTTTCATTGAATTCTATTAATTTGAATTTAACATTTTTTCAAGATAAAACTTAATGAAATTAATGACTATATAAGTTCTGGTAAATTATTTAATAGGTTTATAAAATATTTATGAACATTTTTTGTCTCTGGTTACTACAAAATCATTTTATAAATGATTTTAAAATAGTTTTAAAGCCTTTATTAATTAAATTAATGTTCAAACAAATTTTAAAAAATGTGATTTTGAATAATTATGATTTGTACATTAATTTAATGCTATGAGAAATTTTGGGAAAGCATGAATCATCTGAATTTTTTTGATATTGCTTGTCTTATGATTGTAAATCGTTTACATGTATATTTTGTAAGGAATCATTCTAACTATATAAAATATTTTTGATTCCTAGAATCCAAGATCTTAGCCTTTATTGAAACCAAAACGACAAAATCGGGAACCGATTAAGAAGGAGATCGAATATACCTTCTTGGGATTTGAAAAATCCCTCACCAGAGATGAAGAGTGGATGTTCCTTGCTGCTTCAAACTGTTCAAGTGGACGGTCTCTAGCGGTATCCACACGAACTTCTTCCAAGGACTGGTTCTCCTTCGCTCCAAGCTCGAAAACTCTACCAGAACGGAGTTGGACCATGCGGGGACTCCTTCTAGAGAAGAGATGAGAGAGGGAGGCTTCCAAGGACGTTCTCCAACCCTTTGGCTTGATAGGGTTTAGCTTCTTAAGCATATTATATATAGAAGATGCAATTTTTCACAAAAACCCAAATCTTCTATATATTTACATCCTTGTCCCTGTCCTTAGAATTAGTTCTAATGTGTGTGACCCACTAGGCCCAATAGTCAATTTGATTGAAGCCAAATTTAAAAAGAACAATTCTTTTAAATTAAATCAAATCTATTATCTAATAACAGATTTGACGGCTTTCCGATCATAAAGGGTACAAGCCACATCCTATGATCTAAAATGACTTTGGGGAGTTAAATAACATCCATTGAGCCTTTCCATCATCAATTACCACACGGATATAAACCCTCGTTCAAGCAATGTCCCGGTCGATCAGAGGTTCGGCACTGACTGTCAACCCCTTTAATAATCCGACTCTATGAAATCTTGTACTCTGGGATGGATCAACTGGAAAACTCCTTTTCCAATTATCCTATCTACCTTGGCCAAGGATTTTAGAGTACTATCCATAGGACATTCTCTCTCTCCTACCGAGAGTGAACGATCCCCTAGTGTCCGCTCAATTGCCTCCACCAGGTTTCCCATATACCCAATCCATTAACTATATAGGACCACAATACTAAGTGATCCATAAGTCAATAGTCAAAGTACATGGTAAGCCTGGTAAGACATCTTTGGTGACTCAGGTCAAAGATCCAACCGTGCAACTGTGATGATAGAATACCGTGATCGACAGTTCGGTAAGATACCATTCAGGGATTCTATACTAGTCAGTTCAGTGAACTCATTCCTCTAATGAGCACTTGTACATGTATCTCGGTGTCCCACACTGATGACCAATGAGATCGATCATCCTCACCATATGAGAAGATATCATATACACTAGTCTTATTGGATCCTTGATGTCCCATCTCAAGGATCCTACGACTAGGAACAATTTAGATCACATGCTTCTAGATGATTGATCTCATTATCATGATCTCATCATGATCCAATCATCATTGCATGCAATTTAGGACTTCATTACAATAAATGCATCTAGATAGTGCAAGTAATGAGGACAATGCCATTAATACTGAATAAGATATTACAAGAAATGTAAAATCATATCACATATGATTGGCTTGTAGGGCATACATTTCTATCAATCTCCCACTTGCACTAAAGCCAATCACCCACATGTCTGATCCCCATCAGCTCAAGGTGACCCTCAAACACACTTTGAGTCAGAGCCTTAGTTAGTGGATCTGCAATGTTATTTTCAGAAGATACTCTATCTATAGCTATATCTCCTTTAGCTGCAATCTCTCTGATCAAGTGATAGCGCCGCAGAATGTGCTTTGACTTCTGATGAGACCTCGGCTCCTTTGCTTGTGCAATAGCTCCATTGTTATCACAAAACAATGGAACTGGATCAGAGATGGAGGGAACAACTCCAAGGTCTGAAATGAACTTCTTCATCCAGACAGCTTCTTTGGCAGCTTTAGCAGTAGCAATATATTCCGCTTTAGTTGTAGAATCTGCAGTGGTTGCTTGCTTGGAACTCTTCCAGCTCACTGCACCACCATTTAGGGTAAATACATACCCTTACGTTGACTTGCTATCATCTTTGTCTGATTGGAAACTCGAGTCTATGTAACCTCTAAGTACCAAGTTCGCTCCTCCAAATACCATAAATGCATCCTTTGTTCTTCTTAAGTACTTAAGGATGCATTTCACAGCAATCCAGTGACTATCACCTGGATTTGCCTGATATCTACTCGTAACACTTAGACATGTGCCACATCAGGTCGTGTACATATCATAGCATACATGATAGATCCTATGGCAGAGGCATAAGGTACTCTACTCATGTGCTCTCTTTCTTTAGGCGTTTTAGGGGACATCTCCTTAGAAAGTGTAACTCCATGTCTCATAGGTAAGAGACCTCTCTTGGAGTTTTCCATGACAAACCTTTTGACAATGGTTTCTATGTACATTGATTGGGTCAAGCCGAGCATCCTCCTTGATCTATCTCTATAGATCTTTACTCCTAACACAAAGGATGCATCACCCAAATCCTTCATGGAGAAGTTCTTAGATAATCAGGCTTTAACTGATGATAACATATCTACATCATTCCCAATGAGTAGTATGTCATCCACATATAAGATCAAGAAGACAATAGCACTCCCACTAGCCTTTTTATACACACATGGCTCATCTTCGTTCTGAACAAAGTTATAAGATTTGATCATCTCATCAAACCTTTTATTCCAGGTCCGGGAAGCTTGTTTTAGTCCATAAATAGACCTTAACAACTTGCATACTTTGTTTGGATGCTCTTGGGATTCAAATCCCTGAGGTTGTATCATATACACCTCTTCCACAAGATTACCATTGAGGAATGTTGTTTTAACATCCATTTGCCATATTTCATAATTATAGTATGCTGCAATTGCAAGCAAAATCCGAATGGATTTAACCATAGCAACTGGTGAAAAAGTTTCGTCATAGTCAATACCTTGCCTTTGACGATATCCTTTAGCAACCAATCTTGCTTTGAAGGTCTCCACCTTCCCATCTACTCCAATTTTCCTTTTATAGATCCATTTACACCCAATAGGTATAACATCTTTAGGTGGATCTACCAAGTTCCAAACTTGGTTGGAATACATGGAGTCCATTTCGGATTTCATTGCTAATTCCCATTCCTTAGAATCAATATCAGATATTGCCTCTTCATAGGTCTTAGGATCATCATCCTCGATATATTGCACCTGCCTCTTTCCATCAGAGATATGTCCCACATATCTATCAGGTTGGATGGGCACACGTGTAGACCTACGAGGTACCTGTGTATCATCCTTATCAAGTACCCTAGCAGAAGTGTCCTCTATTTGTGGATATGGAACCTCTTCCAATTCTACCACGCTCCCACTGTCTTCCTTAAGGAGGAACTCTTCCTCTAGGAATACAGCTCTTTTAGCAATAATAACCTTTTGGTCATCAGGGTGGTAGAAGTAGTATCCATAAGTCTCCTTAGGATACCCCACAAATCTACACTTCTCAGTCTTAGATTCCAACTTATCAGGATTATGCCTCTTTACGTGAGCTAAGCAACCCCAGACCTTAACATGCTTAAGGTCAGGCTTTTTCCCTTTCCATATCTCATATGGAGTAGATGGAATAGACTTGGATGGTACTTTGTTCAAGATATATGTGATAGTTTCGAGTGCATATCCCCAAAGAGACAAAGGTAACTTAGTAAAAGATGTCATTGCCCGTACCATGTCTAACAATGTACAGTTTCTCCTTTCAGCTACTCCATTAAGCTGAGGAGTGTATGGAGGTGTCCTTTGGGATAATATCTCATTGTCCTTCATGAACTGTGTGAATTCAGTACTTAAGTATTCTCCTCCTCCATCTAATCGAAGAGTCTTAATACTCTTTCCTAGTTGCTTCTCTACTTCATTCTTATATTCTTGAAATTTCTCAAAGGCTTCAGATTTGTACTTCATTAAGTACACATACCCATACCTAGAGAAATCATCAATGAAAGTAATGAAGTAAGAATATCCTCCTTTAGCTTGAGTTGACATAGGGCCACATACATCTGAATGTATGAGTTCCAACAACTCAATAGCTCTCTCTCCATGTCCACTAAATGACGAGTTGGTCATCTTTCCCATGAGGCAAGACTCACAAGTGGGCAATGATTCACAATCATTTACCTTTATGCATCCATCCTTATGGAGCCTTTTAAGTCTTTCCTCATTGATATGACCAAGTCTATGGTGTCATAATAAGGTTTGATCTATATCAAATATATTTCTCTTTAGAGGTGCATTCACACACATTATTGGAGCATGCATATCTAATATATACAAACCATTAATCAAACATCCATTGGCAAACAATTTACCATTCATAGTTATGGAACAACTTACATTTCCAAAGCTCACAATAAATCCACATTTATTTAAGCATGAAATAGAAACAATGTTCTTAACTATTGAAGGAACATAATAGCAACTATCTAATAGTAGGACATCTCCTGAAGGTAACTTGAGGTGAGCTTGTCCCATGGCCAATGCTGCAACCTTTGCACCATTTCCCATGCGCAGATCAACCTCTCCTCTTTGCAACCTTCTATTACTTGTCAACACCTGCAAGTCATTGCATATATGAGATGCACATCCAGTATCCAATACCCATGATGTAGATCTATAAGACAAATTGACATCAATGACAAAAATACCTGAAACTTCTCCAAGTTTTCCTTTTGCCTTTTCTGCAAGGTACAACTTAGCATTGTCCTTTGTCCTTCTTGGGCTCTGTCTTCTTAGCTACTTTCTTGACTTTAGCTTTGCCCTTCTTCCCCATTTGATTAGCCTTCCTTTTTCTTGTTGGTCAACTATGAGAACGATTCTCTTAGTTCTAAACCAGTCTAAGAAGTGTGAGCCATTAAGCTATATGGCATCTAATATGCCATACTAATGGTGGTTTATTATCGTATTTTACAACAGAGATATAATTTTATCAAAATAACATTACAGACATTCATTAAAATTAAGATATGGTCTTTCATCCTAATTTATGCTCCCACTAATTTTCGACAAATTTGCATAACCCTCATTATGCAAAGACGGGATATCACGATGAAATCCTAGTGGGGACTAAGACCCTATTAACTTTATGGTGACAACCTTGTGGGAAACACAACAAGTCATCCCATACTTAATAGGTAGGTAACTTTTACCAATTGCAACCCTTGCAATTCTTAGTCATTCAGCCTCTAGAGTTATAACCTTGTGGGAAACACAACAAGCTATATACTCTAGTTAGGTCAAATCCGCTTGTTATGTTATGAGAATGAATTCTTAACATAGCCCTTGTGGGAAACACAACAAGGCCATGCAATGGTCCACCCCAAAGTTCGGCAAATGCCTTGGCCATGATCACCAATCCCTTGCTGAATGAGTCTTGTGGGAAACACAACAAACCCATCCAATCTAAGATTGGCTCATCAAGACCATAACAACGGAAGGCTACGTGAGTCATTCTTAATGTCACACGTTTATCAACCTAATTATGACAAGGAGGGATTTTATTTTAGTCTCATCAAGAATATGTGCTAAGTATATATAATACCTTTGGAATATCATATATCTAAGGTATAACCTGTAGCACACATCCACATATCAAATATGCACAAAATCAGGTGATCATGGACTTAACCCTAAGCATGCACCTAAGGCACCCATATATGTGCAAATCCTTGCTTCAAATGCTTCAGTTGGCATGCTCCCACTTTAGAAGGGTGCTTCCCCAAGTGGTCCCGCTCTCCAACCTTCCACGAACCGGCTTCTAACTCTTACAAGCGGCTTAAGGGTATGCAGACCCCACAAATGTACATAACTCAATAAGAAACCTTGGTTTTAACCAAGGGGAGTACATTAATGGAGGGAGGTAGAATGTACAATCAGATTGTATAGAGAGAGAGGAGGCACACGCAGGCCCCATTTAATAACATAACCAACATAATTAAAAGCAATCACAAGCAAAGCACAATTAAGTCCATGATCACCTCCAAACACACTAGCATTCATCACATGAACATAGAGCGCATACGTGATAATTATATGAGATATATCATATATATCAGCATAAAATTATATAATTTATTTTGAAATTCTAAATTTCATGCATGTCGAATTTTTCATGAAATAAATAACATGAAAATAACATGACAATAACATATAAACAATTTATATGAAATGAACATACAAAACTAAACTATTTAGAACATTCATGCATTACCAATACTGTGCAAGGTCAGAAATTAATGTCCCAATTTATATTCTGAAAAATATCATTTTACAGAATTAATTAAGACACTAATAATTTAAGTTAAACCTTTTAAAACAATTTTAAAGTTTAACCATGAGTGAATCTATGTAAATAGAACTAAACATCATGTAACATATCATTAAACACTTTAAACATGTTAAATAATATTATAGAATTTTTTAGAATTTTTCTGGATTTTTTTGGCAATTTTTAAAAATTTTCTATGATTTTAAACAATTTAAAAACATTTGAAAAAGAACTGGCGCATTGCGCCGCGTATGGCGGCGCACTGCGCCCGTCAGGCGTGCGCCGCCGTTGCGCCGCGGCGTCTGCGCCGCCAGTGCGCCAGCCCGCTAAGTCGCGGCCGGCACTATTCATCGGGAGGAAATCTCTCCAATAGAATCGGATTTATCTCCTTATCCCGGATTCCGAAAATTCTGAAAAAATATGCGTTGGAATCGTTATCAAATAAGGAACCCAAAACAGTCGGAATCATATCCATGAAAAATTACAATCGACCGAAAACTGAAGAGGAAGAGGCGGCGGTCATCCAGATTCCGTAGCAGAAATCTCTATTTTGCAACGAGGATAACTCCTTATCCAGGAAGCCAAATATTCTAAAAAAATACAATTCAGAATCCTCATCATATGAAGTTTCTAAATATGTACATATCCCTTCATATAAAAATTCTCTATCAACGGGAAATCAGGAAGAAACAAGTCGGCGCCGCCAAATTCCGCAGAACCCTAGTTCGTCGGAAAACTCAAAAATTCTCATCCTCCGCCGTCGTTCAAAGATGGATATCAAAGGTAAAGGCTAGTTAATCATATTACACATCTTATAAATATTTTACAAGCCTCAATTTCTAGTGTGGACGGAGATTTCACAAAATCCCCAAATCCGGGTGTCGGTTCGGGCATGACATAAACACCAACTTTTGACGCTTCTCCCGAACACTACAGAGATCCAAACTTCAAACGGTTTGAGTATTTGGAAAGACCTATATCACTAGATTCTACCAAGGCCAATAAATATTTTATCTGAGTCATACACAGAATATGGTGGCCTCGTAAAAACAGACGTTTGCACAGATTCGGGAACACATAAATAACATGAAATAATGTCGATTCGACGTCGGTTTCGACCGAGACATGAACCGGGCTCTGATACCACTGTAAGGAATCGTCCATTAAAATTTGGTGCAGAAGAAGCGACGATTCTTATGGGTTCTTTTAGAATACGTCTCAATCAGAACCGAACGATGAAAACCGAAAACCGATCAAATCGGGTTCGAATATACCTGATAGGGATTCATATAATCCCATGGAGAGGAAGGAGATAAGCTTATCAAGCTCTCCAAACCGTTCAAGTGTCCGGTCTCCAGCAGTATCCACACGAACTTCATCCACAACAGGTTCTCCCTTCGCACCGGCCTCGAGAACTCTTCCCGAACGGAGCTCCATCGACCATGGACACCTTCTAAAGAGAGGAGGAGGTAGGGAGGAGGATTGGGACGTGGTTTTCACCCTTGGCTTGATAGGATTTGGCTGAAACCATTAGTATTTATAGAGAATTATGGAATTTTTCATAAAAACCCAAAATCTCTATAAATTACGCCATTGCCCCTGTACTTGTGGATAAGTCCTTTTGTGTGTGACCCACTAGGCTCAATAGCCTATTTTGTTGAGGCCTAAATACAAGAGAACAATTCTATTTAATTTAATTAAATTCATTATCCGATAACAGATTAATCGGCCTACCGATCATGAAGGGTACAAGCCACATCCCATGATCCCAAATGGCTATGGGGATAATCTCATCTCCATTGAGCCTTTCCATCATCAGTTACCACATGGATATAAACCCTCATCCATCCAATGTCCCGGTCGGAAAGGAGTACGGCATCGAGTGTCAACTCCTTAGTATACCGACTCTATAGGATCCTGTACTCGGAATTGGATCAATTGGAAAACTCCTTTTCCAATTATCCTATCTACCCTGGCCAGGGATTTAGAGTACTATCCCATAGGACATTCACTCTCACTTACCGAGAGTGGACGATCCCTTGTTGTCCGCTCAATTGCCTCCATCGGATTTTCCTTGTACCCGATCCATCGCTATATAGGACCATCTAAATTGTGATCCATAAGTCAATGGTCAAAGCACAAGTTCCACCCAACAAGGCATCTTTGGCGACTCAGGTCAAAGATCCAACCATGCAACCGTGATGATAGAAAACCCTGATAGACAGTTCGGTAAGATACCATTCAGGGTTTCTAATTCGGTCAGTTCAGTGAACTCATTCAACTAATGAGCACCTGTATGTGTATCTTAGTGTCTCCAAACTAATGACCAATGAGATCGGTCGTCCTCATCACATGAGAAGACATCACATACACTAGTCTATCCGGATCCTTGATGTCCTGTCTCAAGTATCCTATGACTAGGAACATTTAGATCAAATATCTCTAGATGATCAATCTCATTATCATGATCTCATCATGATTTAATCATCATTGTATTGGATCAAGGACTTCATTATGATATTCGCATCTAATATGAACTTATAATGAAGATTTGCCTAATTAATTGAATGAGATATTTCTAGAAATGTCGAATCATATCATATATGATTGGCTTGTAGGGCATACATTTCTATCAGAGAGGAGAGAGGGAGGCTGCCAAAGACATTCTCCAACCCTTTGGCTTGATAGTGTGGACGCCGGGAGAGAGGAAGGAAAGGGGGAAGGAGGAGACACGTGTCCTCGTGGTGTTTTTAGTGTGTGCTTCATTCTTCACGGTCTTGATAGGGTGGGTTAGTGTTAATCACGCCATTAGATACGGTCGCGGATAATTCCGACGAACCGATCTATTACCTGTTTCTCTTCCTTCTTTCCTTCTCCTCACTCACCTTGATCCCCGGACTACTCGGCCCTTGATGTCACTTGGGCATCGAAGGACCGGCCCGGGTCGTGAGGAGAATCGAGGGGAAAGAAGATCAGAGAACAAGTGGCATTACCAACACTAACTTGGCCTATCAAAATGAAAGAGGAAGGGATGGTGTGGTCGCCAGAGCCGCAGAGGCTCCGATGATAGAAATGAAAGAGATAAACTAGTAAAGGAAATGAGGATGACCGGTTACCTCGACCGAACTGGGAGATTGCGGGGGTTCTATCTTCTCCTTCCTCGGCCGGCCGGGGAAGGAGAGCCTTGAAGAAACTCGCTTGCCTGAAAGGAAACGTGGATGAAAGCACAACGATTAGGACTAAAGATAGGGTATTAACTATTCATAAGAAAGAAAAAAATAATGGCAAAAGGGGTTGAACGAACCGGATTAGGACTAGCTCCTAACCCCTCTCAAGGGAGAATCTAAATGACCTAAGGCTAAGATGTGTTATACCATACTAATGCAACATGCATGATGCAACACAAATGAATAAGAAAGAAAGAGGTAGGGTAAGGAAGAAGATCGTAGAGAAGCCCGGCGCTTCTGGCTTCTGGAAATTGCGTGCGCTCCAACAACAGTCGCCCGGCGTCGCGTCGATGGAGCGTTTCGGTCCTTCCGCAACGGTCTTCAATGCAATCTTCTCCCGGTTCCAATGATGCAGATCGGATTCCTAGCCTCGCTTTGGAGATTCCTTGGCGCTCGTCGTATGGTTTGCAATGGCCTTTAATGGTATGATGGCGGGTGTCTTGAATGGTTTTGAGTGGTATTGAATGAACGGGGTGGAAGAGGTGTAATGGAGGATGGATACGCTTGGGGGTGGGATGGTAGACTCTAATGCGGGTTGGAAGGTGGTGGAAGGGGGTTGGGGAGGCTCAAGAAAATTCTTGGGAGTTAAGGCTCGGGGAATCCCTCTCTCGCCCCTTAGACTCTCTCTCTTGGGAGCTTGGAACCTCTTAAATGTGGGGGAAGGGCCCCCTTTTATAGGTGCGCAAAAGTGACCCTAGCGCTCTGACCTGAGGACGCCTGGCGTCGCGACGTGGGAGCGCCTGCAAATCCGCCGACAAGTCGGCGGATCAGCACGTCCGACCATACCTGTCGCCACCTACCACCCTGCATGTCAGGCGGCGGTTGTCAGCGGAAATCCTGGCGCTTTGACAGGGGAGCACCTACGACGTGCGGCTGTCAGACTGTAATTTCGGTGCACGCGGAGCCTGTGGTGACAGTTGTCAGGCGGGAATCCAGGTGCTCCGACGGCGGAGCGCCTGGGTCCCCAGTACGATTTCGACAACGCATTGCTGACCGTCTGAAAAGTCGGCTGTCACGCGCGGGATTGCAGGCGCTCCGGCAGAGGAGTGCTTGTACTTTTGTACGCCTCTGGGTACGGTGGTCGTCCGGCCGGATAAAAGGGTGAAAAGGTGGGAAATTCCAGGCGCTCTGATGTCGCGACGCCAGGCGTCGCGGCGTCGGGACGCCTCAAGATTTCCTGAAATTTGGTTATTTTTATGTCGAATCGACCTCTCTAATTGGGAGAAAACAAGTGTTACCTATAGAAATGAGATTGTTCTTCCTGTAACCGGGCCGAATTCGCGTATCTACACCTTACCTCGCCTTGACGTTGGTTTTGCAAGGGAGTGGCACGGAGTGTAGCGGAAGCGACCGTAGTGAGGTGAAGCGGAGTGAAGTGATGGCGGACTGAAAAACTGACGTCAAGGTGTAGATTTAGATACGCGACTTACGACCTGACCAGGTGAATTGAGCCTTCTCAAGATCCGCAATTGCCTTTTGTATCTTACAGACTTCTTTCGTGGTTAATTGGAGACGAGATGTGCCGTGGGCACGAGAGAGAAAAAATAAAAGCCTGCTCCCTGCGTGCGGGGAACCTCCGAGCGTGGCTCGTGAGTTCATCTTGGTTAGCGGCCCAGCTTTGTGGTGTGCTTGGTCCAAGAAGGGCTGAACAGAAGTTGATTTAAAATCAAAAGAACCTCCAATCAACCGGAATTAAGTCTTTGGGATTCGTCCGGTTCTTGTGGGGACTTGATGTAGCTCGGAGTGGAATAACTTCTTATCTCAATAAACACTTGTTTGCTTTATCAGAGAAAACGATCTTTCATGAAAACAATCATAACGATGATAATCAAATGCAGATGATGTATGCGGATGCATGCTGGGTGAAAGAAAGAAATAAAAACTGATATTTAAGAAACATAGTTGAAGATATAGATCACGAGTAGTGGGTCAGGACACTGATCAGGAACCGTCGTCCCCAAAGCTCGTGATTTTGGCTTATCCGTTGTGTTCCTTGAACGTACCGTTCCGTCCTTGATTTTGTTTGAGGGGTTCTCGGGCCCGGCGTTCTTAGAACTTGTGGTCCTCAACATTTCAAGTATTACTATACTTAATATGCAAGAAAATACCGATCTTGACCATTTCTCATCATTTTTCTCTTCTTCTTTTCGGATTTCTTTAAAGCGCTCCTTCGACGCGACGCCAGCGTCGCAATGTAAGAGCGCCCGCAACCCCGCGCAGCTTTCCGTCAAGGGCCCGTCGCCCGTCTCGTCGTGGGTAATGGGGAGCTCCCCCTCCCCTTTCCGGCCCCTATATGTGCTCCGTGTCGCCCAAGGGGGAGGAGAGACCTTCTCCACTCCCTTGGACCGCCCCTTGCTCCATCTTCTCCTCATTTCGGCTCTTCACCGCTCGTCATGGAGCTTCCACACCGACCCGATGTTCCATTGAAGGCGAAGAGGCTTTCGGACATTCCGGGGCACATTCGTAATCGGGTCTCGGCGGGAGTGGTAAGTTTCTACCTTCATTTGTCTTTTAAAGTTCGTTTTTCATCGTTTTGCTTTCTTGTGGGCCCTCTTTAGGCCGGTTCCTTCTTCCATTTCTCGCCCTTTTCTCGGTTTTCTCGTGGGATTCATCCAAGCGCTCTGTCTTCACGACGCCGGGCGTTGCGTCGTCGGAGCGCCCGCTATTTCCGATGACAGCTTCCGATCCCGTCCGAACTTGTCTTGTGCAGAGTCTCCCCTTCCCGGGTGCGCGTTGCCGGGGGCTGTTCGACTGGATGAACCGCCTCATCATTTGCCTCTTTTACCACAATCGTGCCTTCCTTCGCGAGTGGGGCCTCTTGGGCCTTCTCACCCATGCTCGCAACATCATGAAATACCATTGGGACTTCTCCCTTCTTGGTGCTCTAGTGGAGCGTTGGCATCCGGAAACCAACACTTTCATCATGGGCTCCTATGAGTGTACCATTCTCCTGGAGGAGGCCGAGATCCTTCTCGGTCTTCCGGCGGTCCCCGCCGTCAGAGCTCTTTACTTTTGTTCCCACCGATCTTTTGTCTTCTCGTGAATTCCTCGAGGAATTCATGAGTCCTACTTCAGCCCGTCTAATCATCCCGGGGGACAGATCGGCGTGGAGGGCCTCCCGAAGTGGACCATTGGTGCCATAGAAGGAGCCGGCGGTGACATTGACCTTCTTCCGGCATGAAGGGGGCTGCCACCCTTCTTGTCTCCACCCTTCTCTTCCCGGCCGAGGACGGCTGGATTCACCCCGGGTGTCTATCCGATCCGGGGTGTTTGGCGGAGGGAGAGGATCATCACTTCTGTCCTCGGTTTTTTGTATGACGGCTTATCTTCAGCCTGTATCGGCCGGCCCATGCATGGTAGCCTTCTCCTCCTAGCGTCATGGGCCGATTGGCACTTTAAGTTCAGTGTGGCCGACCATCGCGTGTCTTCTTCTCGTTATTTTCTCCATAGCCCTCTCCACACCATTACCCATATCTTAGGCATGGAAGAGAGGGTTGTGAACACTTGCCCATCAGTGAAGACCCGCCAGATTGGCGTGCATATTTCTTAGCCAACGACCTCTCTCGCTTTTCTATGCCCTCCTCCTCCCATGATAGGGAGGGAGGTTCGAGTCCGCCACTCTCCGTGTGTGGATTTGAGGTTGATTACTAGCTCATCATTTGTCTTGTACAACCCACACCGCCGTTTCCCTCGCATCGGTGCCCCTCGGTCTAGGGTGCCTTGCCTTTCCCATCTTCCCGCGATCAAGGATCGTCATTTTGGTACCCCCGATGACGCGGAGGAGTGCCGGAGCATCATTGAGCTCCGGAGAGCCCGGGACTTTCCGGGTGGGCGAGGATGTTCGGGAGGAGGGTGACCGAGTGGCGCGCTACTCGCCCGGTTGCGTGTCCTTCTTCTATGATCGGGCTTGATCTCGTTGTCTTTTCCGGGCCGTGTGTGGCCGCATTATGTTGTTGTTCTACCGGCCCTGCGTGGCTGTCTATGTTGTTGTACTTTCAAGCCGGGTCCGCCTGCTTATGTTGTCTTTGCCTTTTGTGGCCCCGCGCGGCCGTCTGTTCTTGTACTGCCAGACCCGCTGGGGCTCTTTATGTTGAACTTGTTTTCTTCCTGCAATATTGTCAGAATTTTCCAAAAGAGTGCATGTGCATGTATGTGTGCATTGAGTAAACAGATGTTAAAAAGTCAAAAATGTTAAAGCAAAGATTTTTGGCTACTGAATTTCCAGGCGCTCCGGCAACGAGACGCTTGGCGTCGCGAAATGGCGACGCCAGGCGTCCCGGATCCGGACTACCGGGCTTTTTTAGTGGCCCTTCACATTCCCCTCGATTTTCGACCCGCTCGTTGATGGAAGGTCCTCGGGGTTGGTGGTTTTGTAACTTTTGAGATTTTTAGGGAATTATAGAGATTTTTTCAGATTTTTTTTTGGAATTTTTCAAAAAATTTTGCCTTCACTATATATACAGAGTTACTGTAGTAAGTTCATTTTCACGCGAGCATTTCCCAGTTCCAGTTAAAAAAGGTCGCGCCTTCCGGAGCTCCGTGCGTCTTCCTTCTTCATCCAGGTCAGTCGGTCTCTTCTTGGAAGTTGTAGAATAGATTATGATCTTTCCGATGACATGAGTTTTCCGAGATTTCCGAAATTTCTCGACCGATTTCGACGGTGTCGAAGTCGGTCAAATCTGGCTGGCCAGGCGTCGCGAAGCGGCGACGCCTGGAGCCTGGCGTCGCGAAGGCAGAGTGCTATTCAAGCGCTCTGTCTTCGTGACGCTTTCAAAAGCGTCGCGAAGTTGGAGCGCTAAGCTGGCGTGCTGACTTCGGGACGTCAGCACAGGCGCTCCGAAGGGGGAGCGCCTGCTATTCCCGGAAACTGGGTTTCTTCTGACCTTTGTATGATACTAACCTGTCGATTCCCTGCCTTGCAGATGGCGCGGCGACCACGCACCTCCCGAGCGCGCCGGAGGCCTCGCCCGCCAGCCCCGGAGCCGCCTCCCCGGCCGAGGAGGTTCCCCTTGTCGCGCCGTAGGCCCGCCCGCACCCCCGTCTTGAGGTAAGCCCCTTATCTTGCCTTGCTATTGATAATTCACCCGCACTTTTACGAAACCGACAAGGTATTCTTTTCTATATGCAGGCAAGCTCCGCTCCCGCATCTCGTGGGAGTTAGTCCTTTGTGTGTACGAGGGGCTGCAGAGTTCCGTAAGGGCGTACCGAATGCCATGGGCTTCGGTCTCGCTCCTCTCCCTGCACTGCGATCTGGGAGGATCTCTCCCTGATCCAGGCCCTGAGGGAGCGGTGGGACTCGGTCTCCCGCTCCTTCATCTTCCCTTGGGGGCACATGGTGCCCTCTTTGGAGGACGTGGCCCGTATTACGGGTCTACGTGTACACGGCCGGCCGGTGACCGGCAAGACCTATGAGGACTACTCCGGTTTTTGCCGGGACCTCTTGGGTCTTGACACTCCGACCCTCTCAGGTGGCACGAGGATGCTAGAGCGGGAGGCCCTCGGGCATATGGTGGGGTTCCGCTCAGCAGCGGTCCCCAAGGATGGTGCCCTTCTCTCGGAGGTCAGGGGTCGCCTGACCGCCGAGGTGAGGGAGGAGCTCTGTGGCGAGGAGGGCACGGAGCAGGCAGACAGGACCTCCGTCGGTTCCTCGTTGTTCTTGCTTACCCGGATTTTGCCGGGCGCAAGGGTGACAGGATCCACCCGAGGTGCCTCGCCTCTACTCGCCCGCCTTTCGCGGGTAGGCGAGTATGCTCGGGGTGCCGCCATGTTGGCGCATCTCTTTGCCTCCCTCGCCATGGAGTCGGGCCCCGTTGGCGTTGCCGGCTTCACTCCCTTTCTCCGGGTAATCACTTTTACACGCCTATTTAAATAAATTACATATTTCATACCCGTGTATCCGACATGCTTGCCATTTTCGTGTCCGGAGTTACCTCGCACTTGCCCCTTCGGCGGGCGGTGCGACAGACGGACCTCGCTTGTTACCCGCTCCTCCGGCGGTGGGTGGCGCACCGGGCCGCATCTCCCCATCGGTACCCGGGTGGAGAGTTTGCGGAAGGCCTTGCTTCACCTCCCCCATGACCGGGTAAGTGTTATTGGCTTCCGCTCCTTAGATGCTTTGGTTTGTCTTGTCTGGTGCTGCTTTCTGACATTGGTTTGCCTTCTTTGCAGGTGGTGTGGAGGCCCTATCTCCAGGACGATGACACTGCCTAGCCTTGGGTGGCGGAGTCCCAGGCAGTGTTTGGTAGGGACACCTACCTGATCTGCCGAACGAGATTGAGCCCCTGTGGCAGCGTCTCTCGATGCGGTCACTGGGGTTCAATCAGGAGTGGGTGACTCTTCCTCCCTACCCGAAGATGGGGAGGAGCACTCGCGGGCTGGTCCACAAGGTGGACTGGCAAGAGTCGGGCCGGCTGGCCCTGGAGATCTGGGATCGGGGCGGCACCCCGGTGGTCTCCCAGGCGACCGACTGCTCGGAGTATCTCCGACAGTTTACAGAGTTCTACGGTCACCTGTTCGAGGTGACAGACACGGTACGTTGCTTCTCCTTCTGATTATTCTTGTGCTTGCTTGTTCTATTCTGACCAACCCTTCCTTGTAGGCGACCCAGACAGAGCTCACCCGCCTCCGTGACCAGATCACGGAGCGGGATGACAGATCCGGAGCCGGAGGCCCGACTCGCTCGGTGTACGGTTCTTCTCCCCGATTTTTATTCATGATGATTCTTTCATCGCCTTCACATCGTCTTTTCTTTTCAGCATGCTGCGGCTCCCTCTCCGAGGTCGCAGGGAGAGGTGG
Source organism: Cryptocoryne crispatula var. balansae (assembly GCA_036172225.1). NCBI lineage: Eukaryota > Viridiplantae > Streptophyta > Magnoliopsida > Alismatales > Araceae > Cryptocoryne > Cryptocoryne crispatula. Next base: position 13,937,192 of record CM069930.1, read on the forward strand.
GGCCGCGCGGCGTTTGGCGGCCTCCGCGAGCGCGTAGGCGCTGCCGTACTTCAGAGGGGGCGCCCTCGATGGAGGAGGAGGGGGAGCCGGCGGCTTTTGAGCCGGTCGTAGGGAGCCCGGTATCGGTGGGGCCGGCGGTGCACTTCCCCGAGGCGGAGGTTCCGTCGGCGGCAGAGCCGACAGTGGAGGTCCCGGCAGAGGGACCATCAGAGGCGGAGACCCTTCTCCGCGAGGAGGTGAGTCTCTACTCTTCTTTCCTTTCGTCGCTTAGTTGCGTTGCTCTAATCTCTGTTTCGTGTAGGTTCGAGAGCTGCGGGCCCGCGTGGCCGAGCTAGAGGGTACCCGAGGAGCAGCCGAGGAGACGGAGCGAGCCCTTCGGGACCAGGTATGCTCCCTGATTTGCTTCATTTTGCCTTCTTGGTGGTATCTAATCTTGTTCTTTGTAGGTTGCTCGGCTCCAGGCCCAGGTGGCTGACTTGGAGAGCCGCCCTCCTCCGGCCGACTCCGCCCTTCTGATGGAGGTGAGTTTCTTCCTTTGAGGTCATTCCAGTCCTGTTCTTTCCTTTGCTTGTTGTTACTGATCTTTGCTTGATTTTGCAGCTGGAGCAGATGGGGGCCCGGGCCCTCCCTGAGAGTGAGCAGAACCTCCGGCTGCGGCTCCAGCATCTGGAGGAGATGCGGGCATTGGAGGCACGGCGGGCGACGGAGCTGCTGGAGCTGGCCCGCTCTCGTTCACAGGGTCGGTCGTACCGGACCGATTCTCGGCGGACGACGCTCCATGGCCCGAGCCGTTCGGGCACCACTTCTCGGGCAGGTGGCGAGAGGACTCCCCTTCCCCCTCCTGTAGTAGAGCCGGTTCCCCAGGAGCCAGCGGTGGAGGGAGGCGGCGATTCCGATGTGCCGGCCCCCTCTGCCACGTGATATACTTGTACACACTTTTGAGCCCATAGTGGATTTATTTTGGCCATCTGCTTCTGCTATCTTCGTACCTGTTGACTGTCTCACTGAACCAGAAGAGCGGTTAGATTTTGTTTAGGCTTAGCCTCTTGCAAGATGTCAGGAGGCATGGGCCTTTTTAACTAGGAAAATAAGAAACATAACTATGTAGTGCGTAAACGAAACGTGCATGACGTAAAATTAAACATGAATGCAACTAGACATGCGGTCAATTTACAAGCACTAACTCTTTAGTTTTGGGTTTTAAATTTTATAGATTTTTTCGGGGTTTTGGATATTCAAATTTGTAGGGGGTTTTGAGAATTTTGCAGATTTTTTGTTCTTTTGAAATTTCTAGATTTGTTTGGATTTTAGATATATTCATTTTTTTTCGTTCGTGGACGAAGTAGACGCTCTTCACCATTTGCCTTGCTTGCAACTAGGTTCCCCCTTTCATAGTAGCGTAGTGGCTAAGGATAAGTGCCACGTGTAGGTGATGTGCCTCCTTCCGGGATTCTTAGGCTTTCTGCCCTCAATAAACCAGATCCCGCCGGGGCTCGGTTGATCAACCCTACCCATGGTGGTCGAAGAAGGAAGAGATTAAGATAAGCCTTTGGCCAAACTCAAAGGATATCAAGCGGGTTCCCGTACTGACGCCCATCCGCCAAGTTTGAATCCTTTTGGGTCATTCCTTCTTGCCCATTTTGTGGCCCACATTCGGACAGTCATTCTTGCCTCGAGGGGTTCATTGCCCATCTTTTGGAGCCTTTTCTTTTGGGGCTGTTTTTAAGCACTCATTCAGACAGTGTCTATGCATTTTTTTCGGTTGACCCGAGGGGTTCATTGCCCATCTTTTGGTGCATTTTCTTTTCGAGAAGACAGACCCTATAGGATTTTCCCCTTTTCTTAGATGGTGAGCATTTTCGGTATTCCTTGCCCGAAATCCCTTGAATCTTTCCTCGGGCCGAAGCGAGAGAGGAATAGGGCATGGTTGATCTTCTTTGCCCAGCGCTACCTGACTTTCTTTTCTGGCTTTGGCCGTTGAATCCCGGAGTCTAGGCGTGCGATGTGCATAGTGTGATGCCTATCCTTAACCCTCATCCGAACAGTGGTCCTAATAGCAAGCAAGGATAGGTGGGAGTAAACTTCTTCCACGACTTTTTTGGTATTTTACATTTTTTTGTTGATTTTAGGGAAAATATTTCTTAAGATAGAGCCCAATCCAAGGGTGAGTCAATTCATCTCCATCTCCGTTAACTAGCTTGTAAGAATTGCCAGGGTAGGTTTCCGAAATTACAAAGGGTCCCTCCCAATTTGGTTGAAGTTTTGAGCGGGGACCGCCCGGCTTTATGAAAATCCTTTTAAGCACAACCTCACCGATTTCGAATTTTCTCTCAACCACTCTTTTCTGATAAAATCTTTTAAGCCTATTCTGATAAGTCCGGGCATGTTTGGCAGCGGCCAGCCTCTTCTCGTCCAAGAGTTCGAGCTGTGCTAGGAGAGATTCCTGCCGATCATCCGTAGGGATGTCTCGATCGATCTGAACTCGGAGGGAAGGGATGAGTACTTCGTATGGGACTACCGCCTCCATTCCATATGCCAAGGCATAGGGAGTCTGGCCCGTTGGGGTTCGGACCGAAGTGCGGTAGGCCCATAGAGCATCGATCAACTTATCTGGCCAATCCGCGAACTTGAGGGACTCACATGTTTTCTTAACGATTTTTATCGTGGTTTTGTTAGTGGCTTCTCGCTGACCGTTGCCTTGACGGTAATATGGGGATGAATGATGCAATTTTATGCGATACCTGTTGCAAAGGTCTTGCAGCTCTTGAGAGACAAACTGAGGCCCATTGTCGGTGACGATGTCGCCGGGGAGTCCGAACCCGGACAGATGTTGCGCCCGATGAATGTGCACACCGTCGATGCCTTGATTTCCGTGTAAGCTTCTGCTTCGGCCCATTTGGTGAAGTACTCCGTCGCGGTGAGAATAAAAGACTTGGTTTTGTTCGTGGAGTTGGGATCACCAAGGGGACCGATGATATCAAAAGCCCACATAGCAAAAGGCCAGGGGGCATGGATAGGATGGAGAGAAGATGCCGAAGAGTGGATCTTATCGGCATGGAGCTGACATCGGTGGCAGTGCCGAACAAAGATTGAGCAGTCCTCCTCCAATGTGGGCCGCAATACCCCCGCCGAATGAATTTTTTGGCAAGGGCTTGGGCACTAACGTGGCCCCCACATACCCCCGAGTGAGCTTCTTCAAGCACTACTTCGGCTTCTTTTCATCTACGCAACGCAACAGAACCCCGGTCATGCTTCTTTTAAAGAGTGTCCCACCCAGCACTAGATACTTCTGGGAAATCCTTCTGACGGCTTTTCTTTCGTCGGCTGTAAGCTCGGGCGGGTAGGTCTGATTCTGGCAATATTGAGCAATCTCATGGTACCATGGCCTCTTTTCTTCTTCATTTAACTCTTCAACCTCAATGATGGATAATTCCTCCTTTTGCTCAAGCGATTCCTTCCTTGTGAATTTCTCTTGGATATCGAGAAATCGAGCATCCCTAATAGCAGTATCATCTTCCGCCGGACGGAAATGGTTCTATCGTACACTCTAGCGGGATTGATAAAGAGGATGCCAATGATGCTAGAGAATCAGCAAGGATATTCTGAGCACGAGGGATATGGACAAATTCGAGCTTAGTGAAGAGCTTGATGTAAGAAGAAGTGAGTTCTTGATAGGGTTTGAGTCCGGGATGAGATGTTCGATATCTGGAGAGTACTTGCCGAAGAATCAGCTGGCTGTCGCCTATAATTCTCAAATCGGTGGCTCCGTGGAAGCGAGCAGCCTCTAATCCAGCTAGGAGCGCCTCGTATTCGGCAATGTTGTTGGTGGCGGGAAAGCAGAGTTGGAAGGCCTGGGGAATAACAACCCCTTCCGGGGACAAAAGGGCAACTCCGATTCCCCTTCCTTGAGAATTTAAAGCACCATCAAAATAAAGGGTCCATAATTCGGAATGATGAAGGGACAAGAGCCCTTCGTCGGGCAATTCAGGCTGGACTGGGTCAAAGCTAGGGATGGGATGGTGAGCCAGATGCTCGGCAATGGCATACCCTCTGATTGATTTCGTTGGATGTAAGTGATGTCAAATTGGGATAGGAAGCTTTGCCACCGGCGAGTCGGTCGTTGAGGACAGATTTTTCGAGGAGGAATTTGATGGGGTTCATTCGGGCGATGAGGTTGACCTCATGAGCGAGAAAATAGTGCCTCGAGTTTTTGTACCACCCAAACTAGAGAAACACAGTTTTCTCCATGGCGGTGTAATTCATCTCACAAGGGTCAAAGATTTTAGAAAGATAGTAGGCAGCCCGTTCTTTCCCTTCCTCGTCTACTTGTGCCAATACAAGCACCTAAGGATTCATTCGTAACCGAGATGTACGTAATCAAAGGCTTGCCTGGATTTGGGGGTTGGAGTACAGGAGGGCTAGAAAGGTATTTCTTCAAACCGTCAAAAGCCTCCTAGCACTTCGATCCCATTTAAATTCTCGTTTTTGCCGGTTAACTCATGAAAAGGCTTACACCTTTGAGAATGCTGTGAGATGAACCGGCGGACAAATTGCAATCTTCCAATCAACCCCCTAAGTTCTTTCAAATTCTTTGGTGGGGGCATATCAATGATAGCCTTGGCTTTATTGGGATCAATCTCAATTCCCCTTTTGCTAACAATGAAACCCAATAATTTGCCGGATGCTACACCGAACACGCACTTCTTCGGGTTCATCTTTAGCTTAAATTCTCGAGCTCTCTCGCAAGACCTTTCTTAAAACCTCGTAATGTTCATCTTGGGTTCGGGATTTGACCACTAAATCATCCGCATACACCTCTACACATTGATGCATCATATCATGAAAAATTGCCATCATTGCCCTCTCGGTAAGTAGCTCCCGCGTTCTTTAATCCGAAAGGCATGACGACATAACAATACGTTCCCCAAGGTGTAGTGAACGATGTTTTCTCCCGATCCTCTTCTCGCTAGCCGAATTTGATTGTACCCGGAATATCCGTCCATGAATGAGAGGGTTTCAAAACCGGCCGTATTATCAACAAGCACATCGACGTGAGGGAGGGGAAAATCATCCTTAGGGCAAGCTTTGTTCAAATCTCTAAAATCAATGCGTATGCGGACTTTGCCATCTTTTTTCATTCCCGGGACAATATTAGCCGCCCCTTGAGGATAAAGTCCGACTCTAATAAATCTGGCTTGATGCAACTTATCGACCTTCTCTTCATTTTTAGGGCCACTTCTGGGTGGAATCTTCTAAGCTTTTGCTTTACCGGGACAGCTCCATCCTTAAGTGTCAAACGATGTTCGACCAATGAATTGTCTAGTCCCGGCATATCTTGATAAGTCTATGCAAATGTATCCCGGTATTCCTGTAAAGTCCTTATCAAATCTGATTCTTGGGAGGGAGATAAACTAGCACTGATGAGGACAACTTTTGGATCATCTAACGTTCCGAGATTGAGTTCCTTCGTAGGCTCATCGGCCAGGCTAAGGGTTCTTCGAATCTCTTCAAGCCCGAAGCATAGGCATCTGCTATATCCTCTTCCTCATCCGTATCAAGGTCCTTTTCTGAACCGACTTCATATACTCCCAAGGATCGATCCATGTTTTCTTCGTCCTCATAGAAGACTTCATCCAACTGAATATTGTTATCCCAAAATCCTGGCAATTTCGCGCATTCTAAACTCTTGTCAGCCAATTGATACAGATACCGATTTGGTACCCTCTTTCCCTTAGCCTGGAATCTCTTGGACACTGATCCTAGGGGGAATGATTGAGATGATGATGGAAGGGAGAGATTAGGAGGGGTGATATTTACAGAGGTGAAGGATAGAGCAATTCGCTCAAGGACTCGGTTTCGAGGTTGGAAGGTCCCCGGGGGCAAGGACGGATGTTTCCTCGATCGAGATGCGAGTCGTGAGAAGGACGTTTTTTTGGGCGGTGCCAACCATATGTACGGGACGGGTTACGGCACCGTTTTCATTACGAAGGGAAAGGAATGTGAAAGTTTGAGAAAGGTTCTGGAGAGAGTTATGATCCTCCTTGATCGGAGATGAGCTCGGTTGACCCTAGAAGGAGAAGATTTAGTGGATCGGGCGGGCCATCCGTCCGACCCAGATTGAACTTGCTCAATGGCCAAAGAGGCCAAGGCTCCGACTAATGTAGAATGGAGAGGGCTTTCGGGCCCAATGGTGATGATTGTGCGGAACGGGAGTAATTCTTTCCTCACGTGGGCCGAGAAGGGCCTGCCATAGAAGGGCATTGGGAGCCCATGGGATAGACTTAGTTGAGAGAGGGACTCGGCCCCGGAGAATGAGAGGTTGAGGGAAGGCCCTCGTGGAATGATTAGGGGGAATAGCAGATTTGATCGTCAAGGTGCTTACCGATCCTTGGCGACTCAAGTGGTTCTTTCCTTGATTCTTCTTCCTCAACCGGAAATAATAATGATAAAGGCAAGAATAATTCATCCTCACCTTCGTCGACCTTCTCGCCTTTTCCGTGGACGATCGTTGATGTCATTGAGATAGCCTCGGCTCCTCTTCATTAATTTGGATCACTTCCCCTTTCGTAAAGTATTTTGCAAGACCTTCTGCCACCGACTGTTGTCCGGGCCTTTTGCCATTTTGGATTGTCCCATCGTATCCCAAGCCAATCTTGGTAAGTCGGTTGGCGGGACTGATAGGTTCCGTGATGCCTTGCAAGAACTTGCCCAATCCTTGGCCCTCTTGATACCCTGCATTCTCATAATATGCCACCCTATTGGTTCTTCTCGTGTTTTTCCTCTTTTGCTTTGGCTGCCATTCTTTTCTTGGAGGTTCTATTAATGTGAAGATCGGCCGGCTAGGTAATCCGGTAGCTAGTGTTACCGTTACATAATCGGTTACCTTTACAATTTGCCCCTTGTGAGGGAACTTGATACACTGATGATTAGTTGATGCTACTGCCCCTAATGCTTCGAGATAAGGACGACCCAAAATGACCCGATAGGTAGGATCCATCTCCAACACATGGAAATCGACTGTGACTGTCTTGGGACCGAGCTCGATGTCAAGAAAAATGGTGCCGTGAGCGGGCCGCTTCATGTTATCGAATGCCGTCACAGTGATGTGAGAGGGTTGGATTTCCGTCTCTGAAATGCCGCAACAATTCAATGTTTCGGGAGGTATGATGTTTAAGGAGGCACCGGTATCCACCAAGCATGAATCTATCGGTGTGCCCCGAATGTTTACTGTTAAGCACAATGCACACCTCCTGACTTCAGGGGCTGCCAACTCCTCACCACTGAAAGTTAGGGCTGGATGTTCACTCCGGGAGCCAAGACAGCGGTGATTCTCTCGGGCGGGAGGCTTTCACTAACAAGCACCTTTTATAAATACTGCTGAAGTACCTCTTGATGCACTTTGGACCGTTTGATCAATTCTAAAATAGAAATTCTGGCTGGCGTTTTATCAAGGTGTTTCAGCAGATCATATGTAGTTCCTGGTACTGGTTCCTCGACCGGTTCCTCCTCGATCTCTCGGGGCTGCTTGTGTTGCACCGGCTTGGGGAAAGACGCGTTGGACCATGCGTCCGCTCCGTAGGATGGCAGCAAGAGGTGGTGTAGGCCCTGCGTATCATGTTTCGATGGGGACTGGTATGTGATCTAAACGACTGGACTGGGTATGCTTAGGTGGAGGCGGTGGGGTATTGATAGGGCTAAGCGGGGTCATTACTGGGCCAATGGGCCGAATGGGGAGGGGTGATGGTTGTGGTGTTTTTAGTGGCATGATGGGTACGGGATTGGTTAACGGGGGTGTTGGTCTAATGATGGGCGGTAGGGGGGGTGTAGTGGCTAAGGGAGGTGGCGCACGGGGTCGGATAAGTGGTCCGAAGGGGGGGGGAGGCGCGGTGGTAGACCCTTCGCGGGTCGCGGCGGTGTACGAATGATAGGTGGTAGGTTAGGAGAGGTACGGGGAATGGATAAGATGGCCCTATCGTGGTGGTGAGGGGTGTATGTGTGGAAGGAGGCGGTAGCTGGGTCCATTTGCCAATCTTGTCCTCGGCGGGACGATTCTTCGGCCGGGGTTAGGATAGGATTGATGGGATGGCGAGGTGGTGCTGCCATTGGAGCGGGCGCATGGTTTGGCAAAGGATTGCGCACTATCCCGAGGTCCTGATCATGTGGCGGTTGTTGTTGTAGTTGTTGTTGTTGTTGTTGTTGTTGTTGCTGTTGCTGCTGCTGCCCTCGCGGTCTCGACTGTTGTGTTTTCAATGATTCAATATATACCCCCATTTGTGCCCAGTCAATACTCCCTTGGTCATGAAGATCATGAATGTAGTCCCTGAATTGAAAACAATCCTCGATCATGTGACCGGGGTATCGGTGATACATGCAATATCGTCCAGTGTTTGCCGTGCCTCGGCCGCATGTGTCTTTCTTTTGGGAGCTCTATCTCGTTGTGCGGCCATCAAGGCATTAAAGATATCTGTAAGTGAGTAAGGCAATGACGGGTAATTCTCTCGTCGGGGACCGGTTTTCCTTGGTTGGTGTGCAACTGGAGGAGGGGCCTGGTGGTAGGTTTCTGGGGCCCTGGGTTGTGGTGCTCGGGGCATCAAGGGTTGTTGATTCTGGGGTCGGTATTGTTGGACTTGGTATTGGGGAGGCCGTGGGGGAAGTTGAGGTCGAGACTGGTGCTGGAGGACTGGAGCATTCCTGTTAGGAGGAGGGTTTCTATGTTGGTTTGGGTAATTGTTAGGCGGATTTCCCACAACGCTAACATGCTCATGGCTTACTATTCCCTCGCCATTCTTGGTCCGGAGGTGGAAGGAAAGGTTTTCTTGGTGACCCGAGGTCGGGGATCAAATAAGTTCATAATAGGTGAATCCCGAAGTTGGGTCCGGATGTACCGCGCCTTTTCATATAACTCACTCATGGAGGTGGGATGGTGAAGGGCAAGCATGTTCTTCATGGCTGGAGTTGCATTCGTTATGATCGGCTTGACTCGCTCTTGTTCGACATTGGATCCGCGAGCTTCTCTCGCCATGGCCCTCCATCCGTCCGCATACCCGATAAAATCCTCATCCGCCTTCATTTTTTCAGCCACAAGGTCGGTGATGGAGTAGGCTATTCCAACTCGGTCTTGATATCTCTGCAAAAATTTGGACTTGACAACATCAAAGTTACCGGCCTCCGTTGAATCAAGTGAATAGAACCACTCAAGCGCCGAGCCCTCCAATGATCTTCTAAATAGAAAAGCAAGGGCTCTCGGATCATTCTGCCATGTGACGGATTCGTATAGGAAGTCTTTGACATGGAGGAAGGGGTTGCCGGACCCGTTGTAACGGCGGAACACCGGCATCTCGGAGGGAGGAAGATGGAAAGTAGGGAGCGACGGGAGAGAGAGTTCGGGGGCAAGGTTGGTGCCGACCAGCGGCGAATTTCTTTGTACCGCTCCTCCATCCGACTTAGGCGGTTCAAGCATGGCCTCGGTCGATAGAGGGTTCTCGAACAATTGGAGGGGGAGGGGGTGCTTGATATACTGGAGGGGGAGCTAAGTAGGCCGAAGCAGCCGGACATGGAATGTGGGTTGGTGGGCACACGGCTTGACGGGGGAGATTGAAATGATTAGAAGAGAAGACTGGTGGCCGTGATGGTGTGGCCAAATTTGGATCCGGGTGGTTTAGGATAGCCACCGGATGAGGGGAGTTTGGGGGCGATGGCCCGGTATAAGAATGGCCTTGGGCGGCCGCATCAGGTCGACGTGCTACTGAACGAGGGGTAGAAACACGTAAACCGCCGGTGAGAGGGTCATGATTGGCGGGTGACTTGCCCTTGAGAATAGCCTCTATGGCTTGAAGTTGGGTGGGGTCGGCATGAGAGAATGCCTCCCAAAGGGAACCCGGAGTTGGGTGGAGGAGAAACTTGATCCGGCTCGCCGGGGGCTCCGGTTCGTTAACGGCATAGACAGCGTCGGGAAGGAGTGACGGCTCGCCTTCTCGCCCCAAAGTAGGCATGTTCATACTCGCTTGCTCGCGGTGTTGATCCATGATAACTCGTCCGGACTCCGAGCGACACAGTGCATAAAGCAAAGAAAGACAAAGTTTCCTTTCGGGTGTTTTCTTTTGAGCAGATTTTTTTCTTTTTAAGTTGTTTAATTCTAGAAGACAAGTTTTTATCCGAAAGCAAAGTTTTCTTTGACAAAGATTTTTTTTTGGATTGCTTCTTAGAGGTTATTTTCTTTGATTGTCGTGATCAGAGAAGTTTTTTACCTCAAAGGAACAACTTCTTTTGGTGACTTTTAGATTTTTTTTTTTTTATAGGAGAGAGTCTCCTCCTTCCTTTTCTTTTCTCTTTGGTTACACAAACAAGTTAAAGCAAAGACTTGGAATGCTTAGCGCAAATTTTTTTTTGTTCCAACCTTAGATTAGTGGCTTGTTTAGCAAAGTATTGTCCACTCAAATAAATGGGTGGGACCCTATGCTCACACAACGCCGAGCAACGTAAGGTGGAACGATTTCTCACACGGATAGGTAATGGGTAAACTTCGGGTTTTGGGGAAATGGTACAACCAGCCCGATCGGTGAAGAGGGAATCCTTCACGTCTGGGGACTTACGGAGGCCTTGGCGGAAACCAACTTAGTCAACAGAGAGGGAATCCCCAGAAGAGAAGTCGAGATCCACCAAGAATGGTGTTTTGGATGTGTATGGCTTTGGGAGGAGAGCGAGCCCCCCTTCTCGGATGACATACGAGGCCGGATGGAACCGGTACCTCGATGCAAGCTAATGCAAGGGAATGGGCAAGGATAAAGAAGCAAGCAACAATAAAATAAAAGAAACACAACGTGAGAGAAGTACAAAGAAGCTTAAAAGATGATGGTGCACAAAGAGATTTAAACACTAAGACAGGTTTGCATGCTGAAAATTAAAGGGTAGTAAGAGCGATAAGGGTTGGAAGTGAAATAGAAAGTAGGAACTAAAAGCAGTTTCGGATAATTGCAGGCGCTCCGGTACCGCGCCGCCAGGCGTCGCGGTATCAGGACGCTTTTAACGTGAATCAGCAAATTTTAAGAAAAGTCAGAAAGCTGTGGTCCCGCGGGGACATAAAAGTGATATGATGCCGAGAAAGCAAGAAATGACAATGCCCTTTTTTTTTAGATGAAAAGGTACTAAAAGTGGAGATGACTCGCGCGGGAGTTGTTGATTGTAGAGGTTTTGAGCTCGCGGAGCTCGGTTTGCAAATGTCCTAGCAAAGGGAAGCAGCTGGTGCCCCTTTGGTAGGACTAACAGAAAGAGATGGCCACGTGGGGGCCGATAGTGTACCACTCACGCGGTGAGTGGGGAGATGAGAGGTGGCTCACGCGGGAGCCAAGGAGTTGGGGCCCACGCGGTGAGCAAGAGAGGTTCCAACTTTAAAGGGAAAACAACTAAATACGAATAAACGTGGAGATAAAGAGAGTGAATAGAAGACTTACTTGATGAAAGGGGCTTTCATTCAAAGAAATATAGCAAGCGACTTTCCCTTAGCTTTAGAGGTCCCACCGTGGTCGCCAAAGGATGTGGACGCCGGGAGAGAGGAAGGAAAGGGGGAAGGAGGAGACACGTGTCCTCGTGGTGTTTTTAGTGTGTGCTTCCTTCTTCACGGTCTTGATAGGGTGGGTTAGTGTTAATCACGCCATTAGATACGGTCGCGGATAATTCCGACGAACCGATCTATTACCTGTTTCTCTTCCTTCTTTCCTTCTCCGCACTCACCTTGATCCCCGGACTACTCGGCCCTTGATGTCACTTGGGCATCGAAGGACCGGCCCGGGTCGTGAGGAGAATCGAGGGGAAAGAAGATCAGATAACAAGTGGCATTACCAACACTAACTTGGCCTATCAAAATGAAAGAGGAAGGGATGGTGTGGTCGCCAGAGCCGCAGAGGCTCCGATGATAGAAATGAAAGAGATAAACTAGTAAAGGAAATGAGGATGACCGGTTACCTCGACTGAACTGGGAGATTGCGGGGGTTCTATCTTCTCCTTCCTCGGCCGGCCGGGGAAGGAGAGCCTTGAAGAAACTCGCTTGCCTGAAAGGAAACGTGAATGAAAGCACAACGATTAGGACTAAAGATAGGGTATTAACTATTCATAAGAAAGAAAAAAAAATAATGGCAAAAGGGGTTGAACGAACCGGATTAGGACTAGCTCCTAACCCCTCTCAAGGGAGAATCTAAATGACCTAAGGCTAAGATGTGTTATACCATACTAATGCAACATGCATGATGCAACACAAATGAATAAGAAAGAAAGAGGTAGGGTAAGGAAGAAGATCGTAGAGAAGCCCGGCGCTTCTGGCTTCTGGAAATTGCAGGCGCTCCAACAACAAGTCGCCTGGCGTCGCGTCGATGGAGCGCTTCGGCCCTTTGCAACGGTCTTCAATGCAATCTTCTCCCGGTTCCAATGATGCAGATCGGATTCCTAGCCTCGCTTTGGAGATTCCTTGGCGCTCGTCGTATGGTTTGCAATGGCCTTTAATGGTATGATGGCGGGTGTCTTGAATGGTTTTGAGTGGTATTGAATGAACGGGGTGGAAGAGGTGTAATGGAGGATGGATAGGCTTGGGGGTGGGATGGTAGACTCTAATGGGGGTTGGAAGGTGGTGGAAGGGTGTTGGGGAGGCTCAAGAAAATTCTTGGGAGTTAAGGCTCTGGGAATCCCTCTCTCTGCCCCTTAGACTCTCTCTCTTGGGAGCTTGGAACCTCTTAAATGTGGGGGAAGGGCCCCCTTTTATAGGTGCGCAAAAGTGACCCTAGCGCTCTGACCTGAGGACGCCTGGCGTCGCGACGTGGGAGCGCCTGCAAATCCGCCGACAACTCGGCGGATCAGCACGTCCGACCATACCTGTCGCCACCTACCACCCTGCATGTCAGGCGGCGGTTGTCAGCGGAAATCCTGGAGCTCTGACAGGGGAGCACCTACGACGTGCGGGCCGTCGACCGTAATTTCGGCGCACGCGGAGCCCGTGGTGACGGTTGTCGCGGGAATCCAGGTGCTCCGACGGCGGAGCGCCTGGGTCCCCAGTACGATTTCGACAACGCATTGCTGACCGTCTGAAAAGTCGGCTGTCACGCGCGGGATTGTAGGCGCTCCAGCAGAGGAGCGCTTGTACTTTTGTACGCCTCTGGGTACGGTGGTCGTCCGGCCGGATAAAAGGGTGAAAAGGCGGGAAATTCCAGGCGCTCTGATGTCGCGACGCCAGGCGTCGCGGCGTCGGGACGCCTCAAGATTTCCTGAAATTTGGTTATTTTTATGTCGAATCGACCTCTCTAATTGGGAGAAAACAAGTGTTACCTATAGAAATGAGATTGTTCTTCCTGTAACCGGGCCGAATTCGCGTATCTACATATAGGGTTTAGCTTCTTAAGCATATTATATATAGAAGATGCAATTTTTCACAAAAACCCAAATCTTCTATATATTTACATCCTTGTCCCTGTCCTTAGAATTAGTTCTAATGTGTGTGACCCACTATGCCCAATAGTCAATTTGATTGAAGCCAAATTTAAAAAGAACAATTCTTTTAAATTAAATCAAATCTATTATCTAATAACAGATTTGACGGCTTTCCGATCATAAAGGGTACAAGCCACATCCTATGATCTCAAATGACTTTGGGGAGTTAAATAACATCCATTGAGCCTTTCCATCATCAGTTACCACACGGATATAAACCCTCGTCCAAGCAATGTCCCGGTCGGTCAGAGGTTCGGCACTGACTGTCAACCCCTTTAATAATCCGACTCTATGAAATCTTGTACTCTGGGATGGATCAACTGGAAAACTCCTTTTCCAATTATCCTATCTACCTTGGCCAAGGATTTTAGAGTACTATCCATAGGACATTCTCTCTCTCCTATCGAGAGTGAACGATCCCCTATTGTCCGCTCAATTGCCTCCACCAGGTTTCCCATACACCTAATCTATTAACTATATAGGACCACAATACTAAGTGATCCATAAGTCAATAGTCAAAGTACATGCTAAGCCTGGCAAGACATCTTTGGCGACTCAGGTCAAAGATCCAACCGTGCAACTGTGATGATAGAATACCGTGATCGACAGTTCGGTAAGATACCATTCAGGGATTCTATACTAGTCAGTTCAGTGAACTCATTCCTCTAATGAGCACCTGTACATGTATCTCGGTGTCCCACACTGATGACCAATGAGATCGATCATCCTCACCATATGAGAAGATATCATATACACTAGTCTTATCGGATTCTTGATGTCCCATCTCAAGGATCCTACGACTAGGAACAATTTAGATCACATGCTTCTAGATGATTGATCTCATTATCATGATCTCATCATGATCCAATCATCATTGCATGTAATTTAGGACTTCATTACAATAAATGCATCTAGATAGTGCAAGTAATGAGGACAATGCCATTAATTCTGAATAAGATATCACAAGAAATGTAAAATCATATCACATATGATTGGCTTGTAGGGCATACATTTCTATCATATTTCATGTTATTTATTTTTATAAAATTTCTACAAACATGAAATTTGGAGTTTCAAAAATTACAGTATATAATTTTATAATGGTATATATGAGATATCTTATATAATTATCACGTATGCGCTCTCTGTTCATGTGATGAATGTTAGTGAGTGTATGGAGGTGATCATGGACTTAAATTTGCTTTTCTTGTGATTGATTGGTTAATTAAGTTGGTTATGTTATTAAATGGGGCCTATGTGTGCCTCCTCTTTCTCTATACAATCTGATTGTACATTCTACCTCCCCCCATTTATGTACTCCCCTTGGTTAAAACCAAGGTTTCTTATAATGATTTGTACATTTGTGGGTCTACGTACCTTTAAGCCGCTTGTAATAGTTAGAAGTTGGTTCATGAAAGAATGGAGAGAGGGACCACTTGGAGAAGCACCTTTCTGAAGTGGGAACATACCAACTCAAGCTTCTGAAGCAACGAATTGCACCTATAGGGGTGCCTTAGGTGTATGCTTAGGGTTAAGTCCATGATCACCTATGTTTAAAGGCATATTTGATATGTGGTTGTGTGCTACAGGTTATACCTTAAATATATGCTATTCCAAAGGTATATTAATATTTATATGTAGCTCATATATTGATGAGATTAAAATAAAATCCCTCTTTGTTCTAATTAGGTCAATAAATGTGAGACGTTAAGAATGACTCACGTAGCTTTCCGTTGTTATGGTTTTGATGAGCCAATCTTAGATTGGATGGGTTTGTTATGCTATCACAAGGCCCATTTTAGCAAGGGATTAGAGATCATGGCCAAGGCATTAGCCAAACTTTGGGGTGGACCATTTGCATGGCTTTGTTGTGTTACCACAAGATCATAACTCTAGAGGCTAAATGACTAAGAGTTGCAACCATAAGGGGTGTGGGAAGAATCCATTCTCATAACGTAACAAGTGGGTTTGACCTAACTAGAGTATATAGTTTGGTGTGCTACCACAAGATCATAACTCTAGAGGCTAAATGACTAAGAGTTGCAACTAGAAATAGTTGTCTACCTATTAAATATTGGATGATTTGTTGTGCTACCACAAGGTCATCATCATAAAGTTAGTAGGGTCTTGGTCTCCACTAGGATGTTATCGTGATATCCCGTCTTTGCATAATGAGGGTTATGCAAATTTGTCAAAAATTAATAGGAGTATAAATTGGGATGAGAGACCATATCTTAATTTTAATAAATGTTTGTAATGTTGATATAATTATATCTCAGTTGTAGAATATAATAAACCACCATTAATTTAGTATACTAAATGCTAATTATATCTCAGTTGTGAAAGAAGATAAGATCTTATCTCATAACATTGAAAAGATGTATTGATTACCTCATTTCAGATGTTAGCCTCTATGAGATAAAAAATAGTAGTGGCAACATGAATAGATGGATATGATATTCATCATGGCTCATGATGATGAGCTAATTAAAGATAAATAAGAATAATACATCTCAAATACTTCTTATTGGTGAGACCAATAGAAAGAAGTAAAATAATTAGATAGAGATAGAAGGAGATAGTTAAAAATCAAAGAAGTATGTTAAGATATTAAAACCCAAATTAGACGCAACATTCTTTTACTATCATGATGATGGTAAGTGGAAGATGAAGTGCAAAGTGTATTGCACATAATACAAATTTCTATAGCCTTCTAGAGTTGTCTTATTTATCCTTCTAAAAGAACATTGTTTTCATTTCCTAGTTGAATAAATTGTGATTTATTCTATGGTATGAAAATGATAATTGTTCTGTAACAATTGATAAAGTGTTTACCAGTGGGAGCATAATAAAGAGTTTATTCATATCGGATATGTATACTTTTATAATATGTGTGAATAATCCTTGTTAAGTGAAGTAGATTGATATTGATCAATCTATTCTTTAGTAATATGTTCATATTTATAAGAAAAGACTTGAGGAGTACTATTCGGATGGAAACATATAGGTAAATGATTTGGAATCATTAACTATATGTAAGTCTTATCTTATTAAGCAAAATGACCAACTCACTATTTGTTAGACATAGGGAAAGGGCTAATGAGTTTATAGAACTCATGCATCTAGATGCATGTTAGTACATATCTATTAAAGTTATAGGATAATGTTTCAACTTCATTAATTTTCAAAGATGACTTCTCTAGGTATGGACAAATGTACTTTTGAAGTACAAATCCAAAACCTTTGAGAAATTATTCGAAATTAAGAATGAAGTAGAAATTTTAATGGAAAGATTATTAGTCCTTTTTGATGAGATCAAGGAGGGGAATACTTAAGTACATAATTACACATAAATAAATGATAGTAGAATCTAATTTTGATTGGACACCTCTTATACATTTTATCTTAATTGAGTAGCTAAAATAAGAAACCATATTGTGTGAATATAATATGGATAATGACAACCTTTGCAAAATTCTTCTTTGTCTATTTAGGGGTTAATACTCAATATAGACACTTGATCTTAAATTGGTACCTTCCAAGTCTATTCCAATTATTCCATATAGGATATGAAAAGGGGTTAAAGCTTGACCTTAAGTAAATTAAGGTTTCAAAATGTCTAGCCTTGTGAAGGAGTATAACCCTATCAAGTTGAAATATAAGACTATAAAGTGTTGGTTTGTGGGATATCCTAAAAAAACTTAAAGATGTTAATGACACCCTTAAGGAGAAGGGTATAAGTTGCTCATCTCACCATATTTCTAGAGTAAGAGTCCCTCCTTAAGAAAGATAGTGAGAGCAAGGTATAAATGGAAGGTGTTTTAGTCTCATAATCCAAGGACACTTTTATTAAGGTACTAGTTTATAATTACAAAAGGGAAAATTATAGATCTTTTCTTATGTCCAATCAACCTAAGAGATATGTGAGACATATCTTTGATGGAAGAAATGAGACATAAGATAAAAGGATAATGATCCTAAGATCTATATTGAAGCAATATGAGATATTGATTCAAAATAAGAAAAAATAATGAAATTCGATATAAACTATATATATTCTAATCAAGTTCAGAACTTGATTGATCCACCTAAAGATTTAGTATTTATAAGGTATAAATGAGTCACTAAAGAATTGATTGAAGTGGATTAGAAGGTAGAGACTTTCAAATTAAGGATAGTTAAAAGGAATATCATCTAAGTCAAATAGTTGACTATGATAAGACCTTTTACCTATGCCATGAAATTAATCCATTTGGATTTAGATTGTTACACACTATGACCATAGGATATGTCAAATAAATGTTAAGATAGTGTTTCTCTATGTTATTTTGAGAAATAAGTGTATATGATACAAATTTTGGGAATCAAGTTCTAAAACATCCAAATAGTGTGTGTATAAGGTCCATTTATGGACTAAAGTAAAACTTTCCATAGATGGTAGATAAGGTTTAATGAGATTAAATATTATGACTTCATTGTGAACGAAGAGCTGCCTTGTGTATTCAATTAAGATAATTAGGAGTGTTATTATCTTCTTGACATAATATGTGGATGACATACTACTCATTAAGAATGAAGTAGGCATGTTATCATTAGTGAGTTTAGTTATTAAATTTATCCTCCAAACTAAATATGGATTTTAAATCTATGGAGATAGATCTAAAAGCTTGCTTGACCTTACATAGTTTATGTACATATTGTCAAAGGGTTTGACATGGTAAACTCCAAGATAGGTTTCTTACCTATGTAGTGTGGAGTTGATCTCTTTAAAGAAATGGATTTCATGAGAGATAAAGAGATCACATTTGTATAGCCCTTATGCTTTTGCAATAGGCTCTATCACATTTGTGATGCTACGTACATGACTTCATTAATGCTCTAAGTGTTATGAGCATTCATCAAGTAAATCCATGTGAGTCACTGGATAATTAAGAGAAGTGTCTTTGAGTACTTGAGAAGTACTAAGAATGTATCTCTTATGTATGGAGGATAAGACTTAAAGTCTTGTAGTTTTATGAACACAAGCTTCTAGTCAAATCATGTTTGATAATAAGTCAAAGTAATAATAGTGTAGTGAGCTGGAAGAGTTCCATGAAAGAGAACATTATTAATTCTATAACTAATCTAAAGTAGATTGCATAATGGTTGTATATTGCTTGAGAAACAAACTAAATGAAGATGTTCATTTAGCTTATAGAATTACCCCAACCTTCTCTGAATGTGTATCATTGTTTTGGAAAAATAATGGGGTAAGGCCAAAGTTTCATTAGAAGTTTAAAACTTCTATGGCAATATCATAGAATTAGAGAGAATGCAGCTTATAAAGATATAATTAAAGATAGAGTATCTTTCGCTGATAAGATTATAGATCCACTAACTGAAGCAGTTACATAAAGAGTGTTTGAGCTTCACCTTGAGATGATAGAGATCAGCCAGATGGGTGATTGGCTTTAGTGCAAGAAGGAGATTGATAGAAATGTATGCACTACAAGCTAATCATATATGATATGATTCGATATTTCTAGGAATATCTCATTCAATTAAATAGATAAAACTTTATTAGTAGTTTCTACTAGAAGTGTATATCGTAATGAAGTCCTTGATCACATGCAATGATGATTCAATCATGATGTGATCATGATAATGAGATTGATCATTGAGAGGTATATGATCTAAATGTTTATAGTCATAGAATCTTTGAAACGAGACATCAAGGATCTAGATAGACTACTGTGTGTGATGTCTTCTCATGTAATGAGGATGACTGATCTCATTGGTTATCAATGTGGGGACACTGAGTTGCACACATAAGTGCTCATTAGTGGAATGAGTTCACTAAACTGACCAATTAAAAAAACCTGATCGGTATCTTATCGAACTGTCTATCAGGTTATTCTTACATCTTAATAGCACGGTTGAATCTTTAACCTAAGTCACCAAAGATGTCTTATCGGATATATCTTGTACTTTGATTATTGACTTATGGATCACCATCTTGATGGTCAAGTATAGTTGATGTATTATGTGCAAGAGAAACCCAATGGAGGTAATTGAGCACACAACAAGGGATTGTTCACTCTCTGTAGGAGAGAGAGAATGCCATATGAGATAGTACTCTAAATCCTTGGACAAGGTACTAAGGATAATTGG